>CM035846.1:258203462-259453462 GCA_020510985.1 Pholidichthys leucotaenia | reverse complement strand
GGGTTTCCATTAGCCATAATCATCAAAATTAAAAGAAATAAATAGTTGAAATATATACAGTGGTGTGAAAAAGTGTTTGCCCCCTTCCTGATTTCTCATTTTTTCTGTTTGTCACACTTAAATGTTTCAGATCATCAAACAAATTTAAATATTAGACAAAGATAACACAAGTAAACACAAAATGCAGTTTTTAAATGAAGGAGTTTATTATTAAGGGTAAAAAAAAATCCAAACCTACATGGCCCTGTGTGAAAAAGTGATTGCCCCCTAAACCTAATAACTGGTCGGGCCACCCTTAGCAGCAACAACTGCTATCAAGCAATTGTGATAACTGGCAGTGAGTCTTTTACAGCACTGTGGAGGAATTTTGACCCACTCATCTTTGCAGAATTGTTGTAATTCAGCCACATTGGAGGGTTTTCGAGCAAGAACCGCCTTTTTAAGGTCATGCCACAACATCTCAATTGGATTCAGGTCAGGGCATTGACTAGGCCACTCCAAAGTCTTCATTTTGTTTGTCTAAAGCCATTCAGAGGTGGACTTGCTGGTGTGTGTTGGATCATTGTCCTGCTGCAGAACCCAAGTGCACTTCAGCTTGAGGTCACGAACAGATGGTCGGATATTCTCATTCAGGATTTTTTGGTAGACAGCAGAATTCATGGTTCAATTTACCACACCAAGTCTTCCAGGTCCTGAAGCAGCAAAACAGCTCCAGACCATTACACTACCACCACCATATTTTACTGTTGGTATGATGTTCCTTTTCTTAAATGCTGTGTTACTTTTACGCTGGATGTAATGGGACACACACCTTCTAAAAAGTTCAACTTTTGTCTCGTCAGTCCATAGAGTATTTTCCCAAAAGTCTTGGAGATCATCAAGATGTTTTCTGGCAAAACTGAGATAAGCCTTAATCTTCTTTTTGCTCAGCAGTGGTTTTCGTCTTGGAACTCTGCCATGCAGGCCATTTTTGCCCAGTTTCTTTCTTATGGTGGAGTCATGAACACTGACCTTAATTGAGGCAAGTGAGGCCTGCAGCTCTTTGAATGTTGTTGTGGGGTCTTTTGTGACCTCTTGGATGAATCGTTGCTGCGCTCTTGGGGTAATTTTGGTCAGCCGGTCACTCCTGGGAAGGTTCACCAGTGTTTCATGTTTTTGCCATTTGTGGATAATGGCTCTCACTGTGGTTTGCTGGAGTTCCAAAGCTTTAGAAATAGCTTTATAACCTTTTCCAGACTGACAGATCTCATTTACTTTGTTTCTTATTTGTTCCTGAATTTCTTGGGATTGCAGCATGATATCTAGTTTTTGAGGATCTTTTGGTCTACTTCACTTTGTCAGGGAGGTCCTATTTAAGTGATTTCTTGATTGAGAACAGGTGTAGCAATAGTCAGGCCTGGGTGCCGCTAGAGAAATTGAACTCAGCTTTCCAAAAGTGTGATAAGCCACAGTTAATTTATGGTTTAATGGGGGGGGGGGGGGGGTACTTTTTCACACAGGGCCATGTAGGTTTGGATTTTTTTTTTTACCCTTAATAATAAACACCTTCATTTAAAAACTGCATTTTGTGTTTACTTCTGTTATCTTTGTCTAATATTTAAAGTTGTTTGATGATCTGAAACATTTAAGTGTGACAAACATACAAAAAAAATGAGAAATCGGGAAGGGGGCAAACACTTTTTCGCACCACTGTATATTATACTGTATATATTAAGTATATATAATATATGAGTTTCACTTTTTGAATTGAATTACTGAAATAAATTTACTTTTCGATGATATTCTATTTTACTGAGACGCACCTGTAGATACCTTTTCTGGTTTGTGTTAAGGTTGTTTTGTTTTTGTCATTGTAATATGTTTCATGCTGTGTTTTCTTTTTTGTGGTTATGTTTTGTCTTTTTCCATTGTGTTTTCTTTGATTTACACTTCAAGGTCACCATTATGAGCCCTGACACATCAGTAATCTAAATAAAATGTGGGAGTGAAACAAGTAAAAGTGGGAATTAATTAAGTAAAAAGTGGGAAAGAAATAGGTTAGACATGAAATGAAATTATTACATGGTGGGAATGAATTAAGTAAGAAAATGTTCTCTCAGTTTGATAAAATGTGCCCACAAAAGGATTATTTCTCCTGGAATGTCTCCTAAAGGGCTTAGTACAAGTCAGAGTCATAAAATCTTAAGATTAAGAAAAGTTCTATGGAATTAAAAAGGTTGTTTGTGTAGTGAGGAATCACTTTACTCTTGCCAGTTTGTGAGGGGTTTTTTTTCTTCTCAATTTTTCTAATAAATTGGAATAGATTTACTGTTTTTAAAATGAATTTACTGTCTTTTCCTCATGAATTTGAAACCTTTTCCCCTACATTTGCATTTTTTCAAATATAAATTTGTAATTTTTTCTTGTAAATTCAACTTTTGCCAATTAGCAAATTACTCTCTTAAATCTGTTATTATGAGAGAAATAAAACAAACTGTACACAAGAAACATAAACTGTAATATTTTAAATACTTTCTGACCCTGAGAAACATGCAACACTTTTCAACACAACTGAGTTAAATCAAATTGTGACTTTATCAACATGACTAAATATGTAATAAATTCTAGTAAAAACAATTTATTACAGTATTACAGTATAAATTGGCACATTTCTAATCAATTTGCGAATCAGTGACCAAATGTACTTTTGGAAAAGTTCTACAGTTTTTTTTCATAAATGTACTGAAGAAAGCACAAGCTGACCATGTAGGATGGAGCCTGCATGAAATAACCCTGCTCCCAAAGACAAGGTATTTTAGATTAAAATATCCCATTAAAAACCACTATGAAGTAACCATTTGATCATTTTGCATTCAGAAGAGAGTCTCAGTCAAAGTTTAGATCGAGATACATAAATAAAAGAAAACAAAAGATATATTACAGTGCTGGAGCGTCTTAATATCTGTTATAGAGAAACTTTGGTTTTGCCACCGTTTGACATTTAGAGATCGCCTCACATTGTGTGGCAATCTGAAGTCCCCTTGATTACTTTATATACTGCAGCTTTATTGTTCTTCATCTAAATTCTATCACCATAAAGTCCAGACTCCTCAGAGGGGGAAAAAAATAAATAAAATGCCTTTTGAATGTCATGGGCATCAGTAAATCAGGATTCAGTCAGCTGCCTGTCAGCCTGCATGAAGAATAGCTCAGACCCCACTGATCATTAGGTGTGTGATTTAAACTGCACTGGCCTTTGGATAATTGTTGTTTACTGCACATTTGATCTTGAGGATTATTAATTGTCAATGATTTGGTGGTAATTCTGTTTATGCAGCTCTTTCTTTTCCTCCCAAACACTCATACAGAGTTCCTAATTACTGTCTAACAAGCTCACTGTTTCACAAACAATTCAATCACTTTTAGATTTTTAAATTGTGTATTCTATTCAGCCATCTTTTTTAAGCTTTGAATTTGTAAGTAAAGCTCTTCTTCATGTTCATCTAAAAGATGTAATGAATAATTCCCTTATATCATCGTCTCATGCGATAGAACCTGATGAAGGTTAAGTCACCTGGGTTGTGCTGCTGACACCTAATTAACTATCACGAGATGGCTCTGTGGAATAGATTGCATCTGTGATATTTTAGCTCTGTAGATGAGGGGAATAAACATATCCCGTCTGCAAATAATAAACACAGGCTGACTTCTGGTTCACCTCCTCCTGGGCAAACTGTTGTTTTCCACGTTGCTGGTGGCTTCAGGTGTAGGCAAGCATGTGATGGGAGCACCGCTGCTCCCCACCTTCCACAAATCAAACCGTCCAGTCCTGAGAGTCCACCATAATCCTGAACAAACAGCCAGCACCATCACATCCTCCTTACAGTCCACACGCACATGCACAAGAGCAGAAGGGGTGTAATAGGTTTTGAAAGTGCTTGCTCTTTGCAAAAAAAATGATCTTGTCACTTCACACTCCCATTGATCATGCCTGATTGTTTCATGTTTTAAAAGAGTCTTTGTTGGGAATAATCCCCCCCTCCCCCCCAAAAAAGAAGTGAAATAAGCATAAAATAAAAACTTTTGTGACCACAGTTCCCAAAAGCTTTCCCATTAAATATTAAGAAACATGACAACACAATGTCTTAACCAAAGGCAGCCACATTCAATGTGCCCTTCCTTCAGTTCTAGTGACAGTATAGGGCAAGAGATCAAACCGAATGACCTGTTGATAACTGATATCACATTTTGTGCAAATTGTTACATTTATGTAATCTAATTGAGATTGGGATCAAAATGCTCCATCTCTTTGATTAATGCAGAGGCGGTTATCTTTCATCAGTACTTGTCTAAGCAGGGAGGGGAGCGGGCGTTAGCGGGAATCCAATTTGGGCTTGGCGCATTCAATCAAACAATATCACATTGCATGAATCACAATACCAATCACAGACCCCCAAGAAGTCCATGAGTAGCATATAGCTGAATTCAGCATGGTTTAAAAAGTGCAATCAGTAGACATATTTTTCCCATCAAGGTCACTTTGCAGTGTGTGGATAATATATTCTCGGGCCTGAGCTGTCTCCTGTGTAGACAGATAACGTGGTTTTGTGGCCATGTGTGAGGCAGCCGTGTGATGCATGTTGGTTGCGATGCTGACACTGCTGTTGACTCTCATAAGCGCAGGTGTCCAAGGGCTGGTGGCCTGGAGGAGCCCTCCATTCCACACCTTTTAGTCTGCACAATTGGATGGAGTGCGGCGTATCGCAAGCACAGTGGCCTTGATGGCACTGGAAGAAAAATGGACGAGGTCAGCAGCACTTTCACGTCTGCCGCACTTCTTCATGCTGACTTTGTGTTGGTACAGGAATATGACACAGTTCACCTACTGCTCCCTCACACTGTAACAACAAGCTCACTTATTCTTGTGAAATAGAAATATGTGAAGCAATATACAGTGGTGTGAAAAAGTGTTTGTTCCCTTCCTGATTTCTCTTTTTTTTTTGTATGTTTGTCACACTTAAATATTGCAAGTCATCAAACAAATTTAAATATGAGACAAAGATAACACAAGTAAACACAAAATGGAGTTTTGAAATGAAGGTGTTTATTATTAACGGTAAAAAAGATGCTGGGATAGGCTCCAGCCCCCCCGCGACCCGAAAAAGGATTAAGCAGAAGAAGATGGACGGATGGTAAAAAAAATCCAATCCTACATGGCCCTGTGTAAAAAAGTGATTCCCCCGTTAAAACATAAATTAACTGTGGTTTATCATATCTTTGGAAAGCTGAGTTCAATCTCTTTAGCCACACCCAGGCTTGATTACTGCTACACCTGTTCTCAATCAAGAAATCACTTAAATAGGACCTGTCTGACAAAGTGAAGTAGACCAAAAGATCCTCAAAATCATGCTGTGATCCAAAGAAATTCAGGAACAAATGAGAAACAAAGTAATTGAGATCTATCAGTCTGGAAAAGGTTATAATGCTATTTCAAAAGCTTTGGAACTCCAGCGAACCACAGTGAGAGCCATTATCTACAAATGGTGAAAACATGGAACAGTGGTGAACCTTCCCAGGAGTGGCCAGCCAACCAAAATTACCCCAAGAGCGCAGCAACGACTCATCCAAGAGATCACAAAAGACCCCATAACAACATCCAAAGAACTGCAGGCCTCACTTGCCTCAATTAAGGTCAGTGTTCATGACTCCACCATAAGAAAGAAACTGGGCAAAAATGGCCTGCATGGCAGAGTTCCAAGACGAAAACCACTGCTGAGCAACAACAACATACAGGCTCATCTCAGTTTTGCCAGAAAACATCTTGATGATCCCCAACACTTTTGGGAAAGTACTCTGTGGACTGACGAAACAAAAGTTGAACTTTTTGGAAGGTGTGTGTCCCATTACATCCGGAGTAAAAGTAACACAGCATTTCAGAAAAGGAACATCATACCAACAGTAAAATATGGTGGTGGTAGTGTGATGGTCTGGGGCTATTTTGCTGCTTCAGGACCTGGAAGACTTGGTGTGGTAAATGGAGCCATAAATTCTGCTGGCTACCAAAAAATCCTGAAGGAGAATGTCCGGCCATCTGTTCGGGACCTCAAGCTGAAGTGCACTTGGGTTCTGCAGCAGGACAATGATCCAAAACACACCAACAAGTCCACCTCTGAATGGCTTTAGATAAACAAAATGAAGACTTTGGAGTGGTCTAGTCAATGTCCTGACCTGAATCCAATTGAGATGTTGTGGCATGATCTTAAAAAGGCGGTTCTTGCTCGAAAACCCTCCAGTGTGGCTGAATTACAACAATTCTGCAAAGATGAGTGGACCAAAATTCCTCCACAGTGCTGTAAAAGACTCATTGGCAGTTATCGCAAACGGTTGATTGCAGTTGTTGCTGCTAAGGGTGGCCCGACCAGTTATTAGGTTTAGGGGGCAATCACTTTTTCACACAGGGCCATGTAGGTTTGGATTTTTTCCCCTTAATTATAATCATCTTCTTCATTTAAAAACTGCATTTTGTGTTTACTTGTGTTATATTTGTCTTATATTTAAATTTGTTTGATGATCTGAAACATTTAAGTGTGACAAGCATACAAAAAAACGAGAAATCAGGAAGGGGACAAACACATTTTTACACCACTGTAAATGACACCCATGCACACAGCAGAAAGGAGGATATAGTTTTTTGAAATTACACCTAAATGTCTGATTTTTTTGGTATAATTACATATATTTTGACCCTTTTTTAGCAATTGCCTAATTACATTGTCATCGGCAATCCGGTGCATGTCAAAGGTTGCTTTGGAAGAAATTAGTGATTGGAAAGGAGAACCCAGTTTGCAGAGTCATTATCAGTTTCAATCAAGCTTCATTGTCATGCATTCAATAAAGGATCTCAATGGACCACTATATTACTCTGATTATCCTCCTCTTATGCCAAATGGACTCATTCAGTCTTTTATACCACTTCAACAATGAAGCTAAAAGAGCTGTGACATGTATTAGGAGGCAAATGGACATAATGTGTAAATGCTTTGCACAGGAATATGTCTTGTCCACAACACAGATTTATGGTGTATTTGCCATTAATCAGAAGTTCACAGCAGGGTCTTCGTGTACAACCTGTGGGAGAGCACATCCAGTCCACAAAAGCACTTAAATGTATTTTCTAAATTTAAAACGACACGATTATCTTTTCTTTTATGGAAAGTGACAGACAGCAACACACCTGTACATACACATTTCCTCCGAGGATTTTCTCTGCAATTTTTTGTGAAAAGACACATCAGTAAAGCAGCTTTGTACCATCCCCTTGTCGACAAATAATGGCCAAATGCTGCTTTGTGAGTGGCTCTGGCAGCCAAGTCAAGGGGCTTTTACAAGTGTGTGTCTGCTCCAATTTATGGATTGTAGTTTTTGCTGGGGGCCACAGCTGCCTGCTGTGTGCTGGTGTGGCACACATATCTAATAGTGATTGATTGCCTGATTAAGGCAAATTGTGCTGAACTCCTAGGCAACCCAAGGAGAGATGAAAACATCTTTAATTAGTGATGCAATAAAAGTGTGGCTATTCATTTGTAATGGCACACGTGAACAAAAGTCAGTTAGCTCAATTATTTATTGTTCATGTACAAGTTTGACATGTTGCTGGGTTTTTGCTGATAAAAGAAGAATGGAGCTGATGTAACAAGTAATGTCTTGAGTATTTCAACAGTTTTGGACAATATCCAACGTGACAGCAGCATGACACTACAGCACAAGATTCTGATCGAGATTTCAAATTTTATCTCTGGTAGTTTTTATTTTTGCCTGAATTCTTAAGGTAAATCTGGAAGTTTGTCCTAATAGCAGTCTCATCGGCATGGCAGATCATTTAGTTAAAGATGCTCTCTGGCGGATATAAATCCCCTATAAAAACAAACCTACATTGTCTAAAATGGTATCTTATGCCCTTTTTCTCCAAAAAAACTTTCATTGTCTTACAGTTTCTTGTCAGAATCTTTTCACACACACCCCAAACGCCAGAATCGGTGATTACTAGGCCCAACCACATACCACAAGGCTAACAGTGGCTAGCACAACATTATCAGAATAAATCCTGTGATAAAAAGACCTACTGGTTGAAGGACATGCCCAGTTGTATGCACGGTGGCCCAGGATAATAACTGAAACAGTATTGGTCCTTAAAAGCAGATTAATGGTAAAGCCTATTGTAATTTGGGTCAAGTTTTCAAAGTAGTTTGTTAAAAAATGCTAACTAGCCTGGAGGATAACTTCAGTTAGGCCATATTGTCCTGACTGGCTCAACACTACCCACGTGTTACCACCACTAATAGCTAAATGTCACCAAAAACGTATCGTCTCAAGTCGCCTTTTTGCAGGGGGCGAGGCTTAAGTGAAACTTTACAGAAAAACAAAAAAACAAAAAAACAGAGATATGAGACATTTGAGTGATTTCATTTTTGATGTTTTGTAAGCAGGACTTGACATTAACACCAGCCAACCGGCCAATGGCTGGTGGATTTCAGTAGTGGCCGGTAAGACAGCCACTCCCATTAACCACTTTGGCAGGATGTAGGCTTCTCAAATGGCATCTAAAATAATAAACCTATTGCAATGTGAATATTCTAACTGAGGAAAAAGTTAGGACACCCTACCGCCGAATAGCTAGTGTTACCCCCTTTAGCTGAAATAACTTGAATGAGAGACTTCTTGTAACCATCTACCAGTCTCTGACATCAGTCTGAGGAAAGTTTGCCCCACTCCTCAACACAGAATTCTTTCAGCTGTGAGACGTTTGAGGGGTTTCTTGTATGTACAGCCCGTTTCAAGTCACCCCACAGCATCTCAATGGGATTAAGATCTGGGCTTTGACTCAGCCATTCCAGGACTCTCCATTTCTTAGTTTTTAGCCAGTCCTTGATGGATTTACTGGTATGTTTTGGGTCATTGTCATGTTGCAGGGTCCAGTTCCGCTTCAGCTTTAATTTTTTTACAGATGGTCTCACGTGATCCTCAAGCACCCTCTGATACATGGTAGAATTCATGGTGGATTCTATGATGGTGAGTTGGCCAGGTCCTGCTGCAGCAAAGCATCCCCAAACAATGACACTTACACCTCCATGCTTCACAGTTGGTATGAGGTTCTTTTCCTGGAATGATGTATTTGGTCTATGCCAAACACGTCCTCTGTTCTGGTGTTCAAATAATTCAATTTTAGATCATCTGTCCAAAGAACATTATTCCAGAAGTCCTGGTCTTTGTCTCTCTGACAAACTTCAGTCTGACCTTCATGTTTCTCTTATAGAACAAAGGTTTCCTCCATGCACGCTGCCCATGCAAGTTTAACTTTTGCAGTCTCTTTCTGATTGTAGAGATATGCACTTTTACATCAACAGAAGCAAGAGCTTGCTGTAGGTCCCATGATGACATTTTAGCATTTTTGGAGATTTCTTCTAGCATCTTTTGGTCTGCTTTTGGGGTGAACTTGCTTGGATGGCCAGACTTGGGAATGTTGGCAATTGTTTTGAATGTCCTCCACTTATAGACTATTTTCCGGACAGTGGAATGGCTGATTTTAAATGTCTTTTAAAATCCCTTACCAGACTCATAAGCTGCTACAATCTTCTTTCTGAAGGCCTCAGACAGCTCTTTCAATCTCACCATGGTGTTCACTCTCACTTCAACAGTCAGGAGCGCACCAAACTAAATGTCTGAGGTTTAAATAGGACAAGCCTCCATCAAAATGCTGAGTAATGATGTTCTAATCATGTGCACCTGATGTGATACGTGATGTGTGTGATTTTAGCCATTTAAAGTGGGAATAAATGTGTGGGTATCCTAATTTATTCCTCACCAGAACTTGCATGTTTTTAGAATTACATTTTACAGAATTTTTTAAAAAGGTCTTTTCTTCAGTTTTAATTGTTTAGTTATATTACTTGAATCTCCCAGTATTGTTAAAATTGATATTAAATATCCATATGTCTAAATATGTTAAAAAAAACCCACAGGCTTTCATAGGGTGTCTTAATTTTTTCACATGGCTGTATAAGGGTCATTTACATTAAAAAAGGTTGTAAATTTAGTTGAATTTTAGCATGGGATAGTCAAATTTGATCATTTTAAACTTAATTTTTGAACCACAAAATTGTGGTTAGTGAAAAGGCTGTGTGGCTGTCCTAAGGTTAAGTGGTAAAGAGCACCCAGGTACAGGCAGGATATGGTGCAAAACAATGATTTATTTACAAAAATGGGAACAAATAACGGCTTGGGGCTGAAAACGCAACAAAACAAAGTGGGCAAAACTCATAAGGACAAGAGCAGGTCATTACAGGACCATCACAGGATACAGGCAGAAACATTAATGATGCCACAACTGACGCAGACTGACACCATAATATATGGACAGGGGAGTAATCAAGACAACACGAGACAGGTGGGAACCATCGGGCAATTAAACAGCAGGGCAGTGCAACAGGTACAGAAAACATGAAGGACAGAGACAAAAGGTAAACAGATACACATACAGACCTAGGATTAAATAGGGGATGACACAAAAGACAATGACAGGCGACTCAGGGGAATACAGAGGGCAATAAATGCAACCAAATACTCAGGATAATTCCAAATCAGGGGAAAAACAGAACAAAACTGAACATAAAGTGTGGGCATAATCCTGTGATCATGCCCCGACTATGACAGAGCCCCCCCAATAGTGGATTCCAGATGCCCTCCAAACAAAAGCAAAAACATCCCAATTGGGAGGGAGGAGGGGGACGTAGGCAAGGCGGGACCAAACAAGTACATAAACAAGGAAAAAATGTTCATCAGGTGGACGGCCAGAGTCCCAAGACCACCAGAAGGCCAGATACTGCGCATCGGGTGGCCTAACAAAGTCCAAGGGCCACCAGACAGATGAACACGGCGCCGTGGGGTGTTGAGCTCAGGAACCTTTAACACAGGAGCCAACATAGGAACTCTTGGCACAGGAGATAACAACATAGGGACTTTAATCATAGGAAGTTTAAACTCAGGATACATCAAAACTTTAACCTAGGGAGATAACACAGGGGCCTTTTGCTCTGGGAATAACACAGGGGCTTCTAGCTCTGGTGATAACACAGAAACTTTAAACTCTGGAAATAATAACATAGAGGCTATAAACTCAGGAGATAATGTGAGAGCCTTTTGCTCTGGGGATAACAACACAGGAGTTTCTAGTTCAGGAGATATCAACACAGGAGTTCCTGGCTCTGGAGGTAACACAGGAGCTTTTAGCTCTGGGGGCAGTAATAATGGAGCTTTCAGTTCTGGAGACAATAATACTGGGGCTCCCAGTCCAGAAGCAGGCAACAGTGGCACACTGAACACAAAAACAACAGATAGAGACTCCCCAGCCTCTGAAACGGCAGGTTGAGGTCCCCCGACCTCTGGGACAATGGGTGGAGGGGACTGCTTGACCTCTTGGACGACAGATGGAGTGGACTGCTCAACCTTTTAGATGACGGGTGGAGTGGACTGCTTGACCTTAGGAACAATGACGGGTGGAGGTCCCCTGACCTCTGGAACGTTGGGTGGAACATGCAGCTTGGATGGTGGTGTAGCTGTGACGTGCACCTCCATCCCTGATGCAGGCACCTCGAACGTGAAGGAAGAAATTGAGGATGGGTCAGTACAGGAACAGGCAGTGGAGCCCGGTGGAGGAAGGCCAGAAGCAGATGAGACCTTCAACTGGGTTCCCCCGTCAGGAGTTAGCCAAGACCTTTTAAGTATAGATGTTAAGAATACAAAATAAAGTACTTGCCTTAACTCCTGCTCCACTGCTGGCGAGGACCCCAGTGACTCAGCTGTTGGAGAAGTAACCTCATCCTCTGATGATGCTGGAGAGGCAGCAGATGAGGCATTCTGACATGCAGCAGTGGGCGGGGGTACCAGTGTAGCAGAAGTGAGAACCGGCATTGCAGGCGCGATGACAGGCAAAACCTCAGGTGCAACGACAGACGAAGCTTCGGGGCGATGACAAGTGAGAACACAGCTGAGAGACAATGTGGGGCCACCACTGGAGATTGAGGGCGATGTGAAGCTGGCACTGCAAGCGTGATGACAGGAGAGACAGCAGGCGTAGTGACAGGTGAAACAGGTGGAGCGCGAGCTGATGTGTGCGTCCTGGAGAGAGCTGGAGCTGGTGCTGTGAAGCAACATGGAGCTGGCACAGGAGCTTCAGGAACAGCAGGCACCTCCATGATAAGTCCGTTCCCACTTAGTACTGGCAAGCACTTTGAAAAAAGCAGAGAAGGGGCTGGGGAGATCGGAGGAGACTGTTTGGACCGTTGTGCTGAGTAGCGCTTAGCCTATGTTCGCTTCCTAGCTGAGCTTTTTCGTGGCCAGCCAGTCCCCACACAGCTGGGAGGCATAATCCGGGAGTAACCAAGGATTATAGTCCAACAACAAATCAGTCTAGGAAATCAAAACTTGCCTGCGCTCCTTCAGCTCTTTGTCATTGGCGACACAGGAGGGCACAGGCACCGCAAACCCAACCTGACACACAGCGGGCTCATCAGGCGTAAGCGGTGAGCTCTCCACCAGCCTGCAAAGTGTCTGCAAGGCTGGGGAGAGGCAGGCTGGGACTCATCGGAGGACGATGAGATGGTGCTTGTACTGGAGCAGGGTGTGATGAGGGAGACGCCAAAGCCAGGGGATGCTTCCTCGTCGGCGCAGCCTTCGGTGTTCCAGGTACGTACCCCAACATCTCACAGTACATGTGTCGGAGGTTCTGGACAAACAACAGCAGCACATGCAAGTTGGGGTAGCTCCATAGGCTAGGGATAGCTTTGACTACTGTGGCTGCCATATCCTGATACTGCAGGGCAGCCTTTGGTGTGCAGAAGGTGCGGGCAAACAAGTCAAAGTCCTCGGTGGTTTCAACCGACCACACCTCATCCGCGTCCAGTCCCAAGCACCAAAAATCCATGCCCATTTGGTCCATGTTTGGTGGCGTCATTCTGTCATAAGTGGTGGAGAGGACCCAGGCACAGGCAGGATATGGTGCAAAACAATGATTTATTTACAAAATCGGAACAAATAAATAACAGCTTGGGGGCTGACAACAGAACAAAACTAAGCGGGCAAAACTCACAAGGATGACAGCTGGAACATTACAGGATCATGAATGAATGAATGAATGAATGAATTTATTTCGGATAGTACATTACAGGTTAAAAGAAACTGTATAATATAACAACAAGGTCAAATTAGACAAAGACTCCTTCTACTATACAATTCCACGTGAGTTATCCGAAATGGGTGATGGCTGAAGCCGCAGCTTATATTGCCCACCCATATTCCATCCAAGAATTCAAAGGAGAAAAAAGAGAAAACAAGACAAGAGCGATTACAATTTAAAACAAGGCTAAGACAAAATATGACTGAGAGAAAAAGAAAACTGAGCTAGTCTAAGTTAAGCGGTTACTATTCAAAAACAAATCTAAGACATAGTGTCACAGAGAAAAAAGAAAAACTAAGCTATAACACAACACAGGCTGGAAATGTCAATCCTTATGTGAGTTTACATGTCGTCTTGTAAATATGTTTGGAGTATTTCTTCCTTTAGTTTTTGTTTAAATTGTCCAAGCTTTGTACATGATTTTAATTCAGGTCCAAAATCGTTCCATAATCTGACACCTTGCACTGAAATACAGTGTTGCTTGGTAGTTGTTCTCACTGTAGGCTTTTGAAATATACATGTTCCTCTGAAGTGATATCGTTTCTCCCTTGTTTGGAACAACTTTTGGATATTTGCGGGCAGTGATAGATTCTTCACTTTGAACATTATTATTGCGGTTTTAAAGTCGATCAGATCTTTCAACTTGAGAGTTTTTTGTTTAAGAAAAAGTGGGTTTGTTGGTTCCCTGTAAGCTGCTTTGTTGATTATTCTAATAGCTCTCTTTTGAAGCATAGAGATCATCACAGGATACAGGCAGAAACATTAATGATACCACAACTGACACAGACTGACACCGGTATATATGGACAGGGGAGTAATCAAGACAACACAGGACAGGTGGGAACCATCAGGGGCAATTAGACAGCAGGGCATGGCAACAGGTGCTGAAAACATGAAGATCAGAGACAAAAGGTAAACAGATACACACTCAGACCCAGGATTAAACAGGGGATGACACAGAAGACAATGACAGGAGACACAGGGGGACACAGAGGACAATAAATACAAATACTCATGAAAAATCCAAATCAGGGGAAAAACAGAACAAAACTGAACATAAAGTGTGGGATCATGCCCCAACTATGACAGTGGCTAGTAACTTTGGAAAATCACTAGCCACAATGGCTGGTGAGCAAAAAAGTTAATGTCAAGCCCTGCTTGTAAGTCATAAAACAACAAGAAAAACCCTCGGTTTTTGGCGGAGTGTCACCTTAAAGATGCACTGCTGTGGATATAAATCCCCTTAAAAACAAATCTACATTGTCTAAAATTTTATCTTATGCCCTCTTTTCCACAAAAAAAAAAAACAAAAAAAACAAAAAAACCCTTTCATGGTCTTTACAGTTGCTTGTGAAAATCATTTCCCTGTTCCTCCTCCTTCAAACAGCAGGATCTATGAATGTTCTAAGTAGGCCCACCCACATCCCGGCACATTAAAGGCTAATGGTAGCTAGTGCTACATTAGACAAATAGAATAAATCTTGTGATAAAATACAGACTTACCGGTTGAAAACATGCAACTTGCATGCATGGTGGCTCGGGATAATGGTTGAGACTGTATCAGTGCTTAAAAGCAGTTTAATGGTAAAACCCATCTTAATTTGGGTCAAATTTTCAAAACAGCTGTCCAAAAATGTTAACTCACACTGGAGGCTAAATTGACTCTTTAGCTCTGCCCTCTTCCCTGAGGTCATAGCCAGTACTTAGTTCTCATTGGTTCACCTGTTATAGTGATATCACAAAAAAAGCTCCATCTAAACTTGCCTTTTTACAAGGGGAGGAGCTTAACTGAACTTTAACAGCAGAAAAACACAGACATGACACATAAGAGTGATTTAGCTCTTGATATGTCTTGTAAGTCATAAAAAGCATGTTGCAGAAATGTTAACAAGAAAAAAAAAAGATTTTGAGTGGCGTGTCACTTTAAGTGTTTCCCAAAACAGCAAAGGGAAACGGGTAAAACATGCATTATTATCTATAACAGCTTTCCCCCCTTGACTTAGTGCACAGCCCCATTTTGCATTGCATGCTGTATGTACAGAACCAGCATAATGTGCATTACAAAACAAAGCACCCTTAATGGAAAGCGCATGCAGAGAGACCATAATTTTCAAAATGACACCACAGTTGCTTTTTCCTGCTGTGGTAATATTCCACAGCTTTCATGGTGGAGTATTCCCACCATAATATTGAAGAGAAAATCAATTTGCACGCCCCTTGAGCTGTTTGAAATATTTTGTGTTTTCAGTATATGCAGCTTGAAATGTATTTCCCCTTATCACTATTGATCTGGAAGAAGTCAAGGTCTGTGGTTGTGACAGCCTTGCCCGCCTGATTTAGGAGTGGACCAACAGCCCGTCTAAGCACAGGAGCATCAGTGGATTTATATGAATGCTGCTGTTGCTGATGCTGTTGATGCACCCTTGCATCTCCTGCTGCCTCACGCAGGCTTTCTTATAAAGAGCTTAATTTTGGAAGCAGTTGGGGAAATAAGACCCTTTTTTTTTTGTAATTGCAAAGGTAATGAGATTAGAGGTTCTTTCAATAACAGCCCCCCCCCCGCCCATTTTTGCTATGTTAATGTTTTCAGCTGGGAGAGTTTAGTTTGCACATTTATTAGATTGCTCTCATGCAAATGGCAGAGAAGCCTGATAACAAAAATGTGTTAATAATTACTGTGGGTTTAAGAAGGTCGGAAAGGTCTGGCCTGCACTCAGTGTTTGACATATTCCTTAAAGAGACACAGTGTGCTCATTAAAATGATGAAAACAGGGGTAAAAAGGGAAGAAAATGAATAGCATCATAAAGAATTAACATGAAGTATAACGAAGTCTTTATTCAAAGTTTGATTTATCTTTGAAAATTATAGCCAGTCTGTTTAAAATTTTAAAAAATAAATAATATATAAACAATAAATATATCATGACTGAAAAATATGTAAAAAACAACTTATGTTGTTACTATAATAAGACCATAATAAATTTTACCATGACACTAATGTTGATTTGAAGCATTATGCTGTGTTTTAATGAGATTAAAATATGATCCTAATTTGCAGTAATTGTCCTGGTACCTATTCCAACACACTTGCCTTTGGATATAATTTTTTTTCCCCATTAGTGTAAACAGGATTATTATCTGGTGCATAATGCCATCTTCACAGCTCATTAGCAGTCAGCAGGTTATCAAAAATAATGATTTTCTTTAACTCTGAAACTAACGCTGTGTGTTTCATTTGAATCAGTTAATGTTTAAAAAAATATTAGCAGCAACTTAAATGGCTTTTTATTAGATGGCCTAAAAACCTTTAGAAATATTATCCCAAATCAGGTACTTAATTATTCTATCTCCTAACAGTTCTGAGAGGGACCTTGGAGTTATTTTTGATCATGATTTGTCCATTAGTACACATATCAAATTTATTTCTAAGACTGCTTTTGATCATTTGTGTAATATTGCTAAGATTGAGACCGTGATATAGCAGAGTGATGCTGAGAACCTAATTCACGCTTTTGTTAGTTCTAGATTAGATTATTGTAATTCTTATCAGGCTGTCCTAAAATGTATGTAAAGAGTCTTCAGTTGGTCCAACATGCCACGGCTAGAGTTTTAATAGGTATTAGAAAGAGATATCATCGCTCTCTTGTTTTGGCCTCCCTTCATCGGCTTACTACAGAATCTTCTTTTTCTTCTAAACTGTAAAAACAAAATTGGTGAATTTTGCAGTAAATTACTGGCAGCTGGGGTTGCCAGTAATTTACTGTAAAAATACGGCATTAATGTATACCTCTTGAAGGTATACTGTTTTGGCAACTGTAAATTACACAGTTTAGAACTGTTCTTTTGACAGTAAATCACCATTAAAATAACTACAAAACTGTAAATGTGATTCTTTTTCTTTTGGCTGTTCCCTTTAGGGGTCGCCACAGCGGATCATCTGTTCCAACTCACCCTATCCCTTGCATTGTCCTCTGTAACACCAACCCTCTCCATGTCCTCCTTCACTACATCCATGAATGGCTTCCCATAGAATCTAGAATTAAATTTAAAACCATTTTCCTCACTTACAAAGCTCTAAATGAGAAGGCTCCATGTTATTTTAAAAGATCTGATAGTCCCTTTTCATCCTAACAGAGTGCTGCACTCCCAAAATGCAGGATTACTTGTAATAACCTAGAATCTCTAAAAGTACAATGGGAGGCAGAGCTTTCAGCTATCAGGTGCCTCTCCTATGGAACAAGTTGCCAATCTGGATTCAGGAGACAGGCTTGATCTCTGTTTTTACGATTAGGGTTAAAACTTTCCTTTTTGATAAAGCTTATAGTTAAAGTTGGATCAGGTGACCCTGAACCTTCCCTTAGTTATGCTGCTATAGGTTTAGACCACTGGGAGACCTCCCACGATGCACTGGACTTTCACTTCTTTCTTCATTCTCAATACATGTAACATTTTTGCTTTTTATGAACACCTGTTAGCGCTCTCCCTTGAAGCCATCTTCATGTTGTTTGTTCTCTACATGTCTGTTCTTTTCTTCTTTTTCCTCTATCCCCTCACCCCCCAGCCAGGGGAGTTCTGCTGGAGGGAAGGTTTGTTCCTGTTAAAAGGGAGTTTTTCCTCTTTGTCGTTGCCAAGTGCTTGCTCACAGGGGATTGCCTGATTGTTGGGGTCTTCCTGCAATCGTGGGGCATTTGCCCTAGAGTTTGAAAGTGCTATAAGAAGACTGTTGTGAAATGGCGCTATCTATATACAAATGCACGAAATCTGTGTGTGTGTGTCTGTCTGTCTGTTCCAGGCATATCTCTTGAACCAGTCTTCAGACTGACCTCAGATTTTATAAGCACTTTGCTGAGGTTACAAGGGCGTGGATCCCCGAGTGTGGAGTCGCTCAGTCAAAATCTGCAATTTTTATCAATAAAAGTTTAGCTACCGCTCTGTCTCTTCATGCCCTTCAGTGTGTGCGGGGTTTCAGACTGACTCTGTGCTGGTTGGATAATACGTGGCATCACGGCCAGTTGAGTCACCACAGCCCTTAGTTTATTGGTTTATTTGTCAGGGACAACCATGTACAGAAAAAAACATTAAGCACAAGGTAAAGACGATCTGTACAAGACTATAGCGTTCTCACTAATTTCCATCTGTAGTCCCTGAGGCAGTCAGGAAGATATTGAAAGAAAAACAGCATATATAGAAAGCAATTCAGGTAGGGATTCAGAAACTGTTGACCCTGAAACAAGCAGGGCGTAAGTTTAAAAAGTAAAAAAATAAGAGTGATGGCACACATCAAAACAATTTAAGAGTACAATTTCAAATCCCATTTAAGGGAGAGAGTCAATGCTTTGCAAACAAAAAAAGGAAGGGAAAAGTGACAAATTTGACAAGAAAGAAAGAATAGTAAAGATGTAATGCTTAAAAAAAAATTATACTGTAATGATTGCGTATGTCTAAAGGATAATTCGGGGAATGCCAGTAGGGATCTGGGGTTTGCCTAAAGAACACTGGTGTTGGAGAAGCAGCAGGCCAAACGCGGTCCTTTGCAGGGAAGCAAGCCCAGCCCACCTGGTCAGCGGTAGACAGGAGTCCCTGTGCAGAACCACGATTTGCCGTCACCGATAGCGCTTCTCTCGGTGTGCTCGCACGGCTATCTAAAAATTGAAAGTTAATAATAATACCCCCATGACTGTGGAGCAGAATGCCCAGCTCAATTGTATATCATACGTGGCCACATGCACGGTTTGACTAAACAACGACCGTCACCAAACTATAACACCAAACAATAAATAATTTTTATTTAAATATTTACTGGCAAATGGGCAACACTGATGCAACAGTTGCAGCCAAACAGGTCATTCTGCTGTGTATAATATCAATGTTTTGTACTTATAATATTGCTAAAATATAAAAGGATGCAACGTGTCCTGTTATAGGACTGCATATGCAAAAATCATTGGATTGGAGAGCAACAGACACAAACGCTGGATCAAGGAGGCCATAGAAATCAGGAAGCGGGGAAAAGACAGCATGAATCGGAATGAGGGGGCATTTATGCTTTCCCACACCTGGGACTACATTCTCCAGAGACCATCTGATGGCGGAAGGCGGGGCCAGCCCAGTGGATCTGGCAGTTCAGCTGGGCTGGCCCTGCCTAGGAAAAACAGCTGATAAATGACACTTCACAGCAAGCAGCTGGCACTTCTGATGAAGACTGCAGTGGACAGTTGAAACATGTAAAGGTAAAAACGTCTCCTTTCTATCCTTGTCTTTAATAAGAAAAACAAAAGGATTATAGTACTGCATGAGTTTACTGACGATAGACTATAAACTACACATATAAACTAAAACAATTATAATGATGACTGAACAACTCCCATTCCCCAGAGTGCAAGATACACTATTATGAATATAACTCATAAAAGATCAGACAAGTGATCTGACAAAAAATAAACAAGGGTTCCGAAACAGTCGCTAATATTGGATGTCCTGTTCATCTTCAATAATTCTGTAAATAATATTCACACAATCAAATAAATCTTAGTGCTGTTCAGTCCCTTTTATATTTGTCAAAGTCTAATGTGTGAGTGTCTACATATAGGCCACACCTCCTTGTATTTCACTTTCAAACACAGCCTACATTTGGGCCTGCATCCTGTTTTTCCCATTGCATTTGACAAGTTCAGATAAGCAGACATGATATATTGTATATACAGAACAACTTCGAAGGGCATTTGTGGCCAAAGCGGCAGATGTTAGTGGCAGGTTGCTCAGAGGGAAGGGTGCCACATTTGGCTCACCCAGGAGGTGATCATGAGACATATTGCCCTTACTCTTGCCCTCCTCTCGGGCACATGACTGCTCTTTTCACCAGCCAGGTCCAGTCGGTCGCAGCAAAGGAAGTCACAGATTTTACATGCAGCGTTTCCTGTATTTCCCCAACATGTGTTGAGGAAAGATGTGATATAAAAATATTCTCCAAGTCACAGCCAACCCGTGCTGTTTTTAGCTAAAATAAACATTGAGTCATCATAGCGACTCGGTGAATTTGTTTCACACACAAAGCGTGAACCACACGACACTTCAGAAAACAAAAATGCCACGAATTGTCAGGGAAATTGCTAAGATCTGTCTTTCTTTCTTTGCTGTTATGCTTTGCGCTTTTGGTATTTTCGCAAAAAAAGTATCAGAGACCCCTTTCATCTATGTCTTTTGCTTCTTTAGTTGCTCAATTCCTTTCTCACCTTTCTCGGTATCTAATTGGGTTTCATTGATTTACTCCTTCATGATGCCCGCTTGGCCAGGTCTCTGCTGACCCTGCAGAAAAAATATCAAGCAGGCTGTCTAACAGGCAGTCTTCCAGCCACACACACGCACACGCACACATAGAGCACCCCCAATACAGGCAGTAAATGATTGTGTCAGTGAGCTGGAAGTGAGTCAACCTGCCCGCTCCTCTGGTCCTCACAACTGAACCATAGATTAATGTCACAAAGAAACAACAAAAGGCTCAAGAAGGATTGGTGGTGGTGGTTTGGGGGGGGGGGGGGCTTTGAGTCCCTTGCTAGAGACTTTTGAGTATGGTGGTAGAAGGGGTAAAAAAAAATAATACAAAAACTGAGGGGACAGAGCAGTGCTTGTCGGGGGACCTGTGGACACAGCTGCTCATCAGTGCCCGAGAAACCATGTGTCACCTTGAGTTCTCTGGAGGAGGTTTCCGGACACAGGCCTGCTGGGCCACGTGGGGTGTGAAGACAGGATGAAGGCAGAATGGAGGAGAGCCAGCAGACCAGCTTTCCACGTGCAACACCTGCAGCTGAGCATCTGATTGAAGGCCATTTTGAATGCTGAGTGACATTTCATGGCAATAATCATAATAAAAAAAGACTGACCTCACCTTTTTCACTTCCGCATGCAGCAAAAGAGCAGATGAAGAGGGGAGGATAGAACACAGACGGGGCTTTGATGCCAACTGTGTCCCGGTTTCCTCGACTCCACTGCCGTCCCCCTTCTGCCACGCATTATAAGCGGCTGATTATGACAGTGACAGCTCCTCAGGTGCGCAGTATGCTAGATTTGTTATTCAGCTCACAGGCATTTGAGCCCCTCCCTCTTACCACCTGCACAGGGACTCAAACGCTCAGCGACACGGGCAAACATGCGCACACATGAACGATCGGGACGTGTTGCTCACAGCTGCTGTGTCAGTGGGATTCGGGAGCCAGAGAGAGAGGGGGGGGGGGTGTAGCACATGAATCAGCCTCACACTGTTGCATCAACTGTCTTATGATCCAAAACCGCAACTTAAATTGAGATCCTATTGATGCATTTGTTTATTTCTTGCTTGTTAGTGAGATTTCTCAAAAAGTAACGGCAAAATTAAGTAAAAAAATTTTAAAAAATCCTATTATTGACTGAAGGTACAGGAGAGTGGCTGATTCTATTTTGGAACTCTGATAATCCATTTAGTTCTAGGTGGGGGTACGGGCTCTCATCTGGTTTAATTTAGATTTTTACTGGCCACTCCTGTCCATCTGTTCACTAATTTTCTGACTCACTTCTCAGCCTTATACTGCACTGTGCACCCTGCAGAGATCACCAGTGCATTGATTTCACACGTTTGTATCCACTTTATTCCTGAGGGTGCTGCTGTAGAAACGATTATGTGTGCAACTTCCGCTTTCGGGCGGAAGTTGTGTTAAGTCAGTTAGCAATAGTGGAATAGCGGGGCATTTAAAATAGTGCTTTTGAAACTTTTTCAAATTTGATTTAATGTATAGCCCACATATGTGTTTTGCAGTCAAGGGGCAGCTATTTTCTGCACTTGTCATTTTTTGCATAGTTCTGGTACTTGTTTTATTTTACCTTTATTTATACAGGGTAGTTCCATTGAGAGGAAAACTCTTTTTTTCAAGGACACCCTGCTCACACACACAGTTATACATTCACACCAGGAAGCTGCTCAGTACAACCACTGACTGACCTGTGGCCATTGAGCAGCTCCACTGGAGCAGCTGGGGTTAAGGGCCTTGCTCAAGGGCACCACAGTGGGGTTAAGGAGGGTGGGGAAAACACTGCTATGTTATCTGTCCCACTCAGATCTAATCCTGCCGGTCCAGGGATTGCACTCGTGACCCTCCACTCACCAGTCCACATCCCTAACCGTTAGGCCACCACTGCCCTTGTTGCTGCTGTTTGTAGTTTTATCCACAGCCACTGTCTAAAGGGTAATGGAGGCTCCTCACAACCAAGAAAAGCTAAATCTGTGGCTTCAACGGCATTGTTTACATCATGCACCAAAAACTAAAAAAGATTGTTCATGTGATTGATGGTACAGACACAGGACAGACACAAGAGCACCAGGTATGTCTTCATTTGTATGAATGTCACAGATTTGATGTTTTATGTGTCATATACAGTATGTCGCCAAGTGTACAGCTGCAAGAACTAAAATAATACAGAAATAAAAACACTGCTGCTTTTTTATTTTAAACTTTGTAACATTGGCAGCATTTCACGGGTCAGCACCATGTAAACATGCATTCTGAAGTTTTAAGTGCAAGTTTATGCAAAACTTTAAAGCTGAATATTTAAGTAAACATTCAGATGAAATTCAAAGTGCCACTTTATGCATGAGGTAAAAAATGCTGTAGATCTGAAAATAAAGGAATTAACCCTTTAAGTTGTATTTTGTCATCCATTATTATTATTATTATTATTATTATTATTATCATAAGTATTCTTCTGGTCCTCGGTTTATTTAGTAGTATTTATGATATAATTCTCTGTCCATTCTTAAGGTGTGTTCAGACCAAATGCAAACGGGCAGCATGAATCCATACAAAGTGAATGAAAAGAGGTGAATACATGTGAAATTGTGCATTCGCGCATTGATGTCCGAGGTAATATGCTAGCTTTGAGATTCTGCCATCATTGGAGTAAAAGTATCACCATTGCAGAGTAAACTAGTTTGAAAATGAGACTGACTCACCTGGAGACAGGAGGACCGGGAGCTCTTCAGCTGAATCGGGATTTCAGAATTATTTATCCACAGTTTCCTGCCACGGACGTGTTAGCACGCTAGCAACAGAAACACTCTTCATCTCATAAAGTTTTGGAGACAGGGACAACTTTTTCAGGTGAACCCTCCATCAGATAACGTAAACCTAAAGCATAACATTATTTTGGGGATTTCCACAGGAGGCTGAACACTGCTGCAGAAGTTATAAAGGCAACTTCGCCTGGCTGCATCTCACTCAGAAGCTGAATTCATGTTTATGTGAGCATTTACATTGAGTTATAACGTAATCGCGCTGCCCGAAAAATTTGCCCGTTCGCATTTGGTGTGAACGCACTTTTAGTTTTTAGGTTTGCTCTTATTTTGAAGTCGTACCTGTCCTGTGACAGCAGATGTGATGGCAGGAACTGGCGGAACCTCAGACGTGGTAGCTGACCTTTCGTCTTGTCTCCAATTGGCCGCATGCTCGCCCTCGCTCCCCCTCTCCTCCCCTTCGGCTGAGCCGGTGGATCTCAGCTCCGTGCCCGAGGTCTGTCATGACTTAGGAGAGGTCTTTATCAAGTCTAGAGCCTTATCTTTACCCCTTCACCGGGGCTACGACTGTGCTATTGATCTCCTCCTGGGCGTGCGGCTGCCATCCAGCCGGCTCTACAGTTTATCTGAGCTGGAGAGGGAGGCAGTGAAGACCTACATTAAAGACTCCCTGAGCGATAATTCGTCCGTCGTCCGCTTCACTTGGTGCGGGGTTCTTTTTTGTAGGGAAGAAGGATGGGTCTCTGTGGCCGTGCATTGATTACCGTGAGCTTAATGTGATAATCTGGAAGAATAAGTATCTGCTGCCACTTATTAATTAGGCGTTTGAGCTAGTCCAATGGACGTGTTTTTTCACCAAGCTCGACCTCTGCAATGAGTATCATTTAGTCCGCATTCGGGAGGGGGACGAGTGGAAGATGGTGTTGAAGACACCTTTGGGCCATTTTGAATATTTGGTCATGCCATTCAGGCTGACCAACGCCCCTGCCGTCTTCCAGCAGTTAATTAACGACGTTCTATGAGACATGGTGAACCGGTTTGTGTTTGTTTATTTGGACGATATTTTGATTTTTTTCTCGCACCCTGGAGGAGCATGTAGTCCACATTCGGTTCATCCTGCAGCAGTCACTGGAGAACCAGCTTTTTGTGAAAGCTGAGAAGTGCAAATTTTCCACTCGCTCAACTTCGTTTTTGGGGTTCATCATTGCCGAGGGCATGGTAAAGGCCGATCCAGCGAAAATTAAGGCGGTGGTAGACTGGCCTACCCCCCAGTCCAGGAAGGATCTCCAACGCTTCTTGGGCTTTGCCAACTTCTACTGCTGATTTATCTATGATTATAGCAGGGTGGCACAACCGCTTACACAGTTGTCGTCAACCAAAAGCCCGTTTAAGTGGTCCGAGGCCACTGAACAAGCTTTTGTGACCCTAAAAGGCCTATTCACCAACGCGTGTGTCCTGGTGCAGGTGGATCCTGTGACGCAGTTTGTGGTCAAGGTGGATTCCTTTGATTCGGGGGTGGGCACTGTCCTGTCCCAGCACTCCGCCTCTGATCGGAAGCTCCATCCGTGCGTGTATTTTTCCCGGCGGTTAATGCCAGCTGAGAGGAATTATGCTGTCGGGGACCGCAAACTGTTGGCCATTAAGATAGCATTGGAGAAATGGAGACACTGGCTGGAGGGAGCTAGCCAACAGGTCATTCTCTGGACTGATCATAAAAATTTAGAATACCTTTGGTCGGCCAGACGGTTGAATTCTGGGCAGGCTCGGTGGGCCCTGTACTTCACTAGGTTCAATTTATCCATCTTGTACAGGCCAGGGTTCCGTAATGCTAAGGCTGATGCTCTCTCACGTCAGTTTTCTTCCAACTTCTCCTCCTCCACCATCTCCTCCGCAGCTGCTGCGTCTCCCCCGGAGACTATTCTTCCCCCCTTCTGCTTTCTTGGGACCCTCCAGTTGGAGATTGAGCAGAGGGTCCGGTAGGCACAATCATCGGAACCCGTCCTAGAGGGAGGCCCACCGGACCGGCTGTATGTCCCCGCGGCACTACGTGGAGAGGTGATTCAGTGGGGGCATACCAACTTTTTTGCCTGTCATCCCGGCATCTCCAGAACCACTGACTTATTACGAAGGGTATTTTGGTGGCCCACACATGGGAGGGATGTGCGGGAGTATGTTTAGGCCTGTCACACCTGCTCCATGAATAAGACTAACTCCTCCCCTCCTGAGGGTCTCCTCCATCCCCTCCCAGTGCTGGATCGCCCATGGTCTCACATCTCAATGGACTTTGTTACGGGCCTCCCTCCATCCCAGGGGAATGCCGTTATCCTCACGATTGTCGACAATTTCTCCAAGGCCATTCACCTCGTTCCTCTCCACAAGTTACCATCTGCCATGGAGACAGCTGACCTGCTGGTGCAGCACATCATCCGGCTGCACGGTATTCCCACCAACATCGTCTCGGACCAGGGGCCCCAGTTCACATTCCAGGTGTGGAAGGCATTCTGTCGCTTCTTGGGATCGTCCACCAGTCTGATGTCTGGATTTCACCCTCATAGCAATGGTCAGACTGAGTGTGCCAATCAGTCTCTGGAGGCCACCTTAAGATGTGTAGCTTCATCCAACCTGACCACCTGGAGCGCCCATTTCACCTGGGTGGATTACGCACTCAACTCGGCAATCTCTTCTTCCACTGGGCTTACACCATTCGAAGCGTCGATGGGTTACACTCCACCTTTGCTGCCGATAGCGGAGAGGGCCCTCGCCGTCCCATCTGTGGAGGCCCATGTGCGCCGGTTGCCACCGTCTGTGGAGGGCCAGGAGGACTGCTCTCCTTTGTTCCATGGAGCGCAACAGACTGTATGCTAACCACAGGCGGACACCCGCGCCGAAGTACACGGTGGGACAGAGGATTTGGCTGTCCACTGAGCAGATCCCACTGAAGATGGAATCCTGGAAGCTGTCCCCCCGCTTTCTGGGTCCCTTTACCATCAAGTGGTTGATCAATGATGTCACTGTTCGGTTGGACTTGCCACCCTCTATGCGCATCCATCCTACATTTCATGTAGGGATTAAGCCCCTCTCCGCCAGTCTCCTCCACCCTCCTCCAGACCCCCCACTGCCCCCTCGGATCATCGATGGTCAGACTACATACACAGTGGAGAGGATCCTGGATGTGTGCTGTGGGGGGCGGGGATGTCAATATTTTGTTCATTGGGAAGGTTATGGTCTGAAGGAGAGGTCATGGATCCCGGGATCATACAGGTTGGAGAAGCAGATGATTCGGGCGTTCCATCGAACCCATCGACGCAAGCCTAGTGGGATGCCAGGCGGTGTCCCTTGAGGGGGGGCACTGTGATGGTCAGGCAAGCATGCTCCCCCTCCTCTCCTGTTCCTGTTTCCCCGCTCTGGGAGATTGAGCACACCTGTGTGATTGTCCACCTGCTGCATCTGATGAACCAGTGTATTTAAGACCCAGCGTGAGGACCGCTCATCGCTGGATCGTCTGGGTTTGCAGCCACAGTCAAGTTAAACTTTGTCTCGTTATTTGTACTGCCCGAATTCTTACCTTTTGTTTTCTGCTCCTCAGGTTGCTGCCACCCGCAGGTATGTTTCCGGAACTGATCGCGCTTGCCTGACCAGGAAGATCACTACGTCCACCCAGGTCTTGCCTTCTACCTGTCCCCGGTCTCAGCTGGAGTCCCCTGCCGGGCCCCGCTGTTCAAGTTGTAAGTGTGCTTTCCTGCATTATTCTCCCTTTGGAGAATCTGGCCCTTATAACCTCTGTCTGCTCTCTCCCACAGGCTGCGTGAACTCTAGGGGCACCTGTCTTGTCAGGAAATTTAATTTGGCATTTTTGTGTTTTGTTTTCTTTTGCTTGTGCACTTTATATTTCTGTTGTATTTTTCAATAAAATTGTGAAACTTTTCATTGGAGTCTGAGTGATCGTTTTGGCAGCTCTGCATTTGAGTCTAACCCTGATCTGAATCATGACACTAACCAGGGCTGCTCGTAGAGGTCATATTGAATGTACAAAACATAACAACCTCACACAATAAATCGTCCCCTCCATTATACAACTAGGACAATATCAATCATTACTGAGGGTGACAACACTGTTGATTCAAATACAAAATATACTGTCTGGATACATATTCATATTCTGCAGGGTAACTTAACGGACCATAATGCTGTCTATACCATCTAGCTGCAATGCTCCTACACTGTGTATATACAGTATCTATGTACATATGCATATTCACTTACTGCTTTTGGTTAACCAGTTCTTATTATCTTATTAACTATTACTCTGAGTGCTGCTGTCCCTGTGCTGCTGTAATCCTGGAATTTCCCCATCCATCCATCCATCTTCTTCCGCTTAATCCTTTATAGGGTTGCGGGGGGGCTGGAGCTGTGGAACTAATAAAGGCTTATCTTATCTTATTTGTATATGAATGTTTCTGCATGCATTTGGTAGATCATTTATGTATAGGGAGGATAATATTGCTCCAAGTATGGAGGCTTGTGGGACACCCATTTGATATTTCAAAAATGGCGATTTGACACTGTTGACCATTACACATTGCTGTCTGTTGCTTAAATAGGATTTCATTCATTTGATAGCAAGAGTTGTCATGAGTTGTCATGTGCTGGGTTCTGGAGGTCCTGCCAGACCCAGCCTCATGGCCTCTCCCTGTATTGATCATTATCTGTCACATGTATTTAGGCTCTGTTTGCCATTTTCCCTGTTGTGTTTTATTTCTGCAATTTTTGATATGTATCATTGAGGATGTCATTTTATTTGTTTACAGTGTTTCCTTCTCTGTTCACAGCTGTCAGAGTTTGTCAGCCTCGCGTGGGCGTGCCCTGCCGCCTGTCAAGCTGCCAGCTGCCCCTCCCGCACCTGTCATTTCCACCAGCTGAATCCAATGACTAGTTTTTTCTCCTTTCTCCTGTTCAGGCCAGCCCACACCTGTGATAACTTCTGTTGTCAGCACATTCACTATTTAAGCACTGTCAGTTCACTTCATTGTTGCCACTACCTCAAATGTGTTGGAATCAATGTCCTCGGGACATTAATTCTTTTCCTGCCTGCCTCGTCTCCTCCTGAGCAGTCTGCTCAGGAGCGCTTCTTCCTGTAAGTTTTTTCATGTTTGCAATTTGAGTTTTGCACTATTGGACTTTAGTTTCTTTTCACAATAAATGTTGCAAAATATCATCCAGCGTGTGGGTTCATCTCAATCTCTGTGCGTCGCGTACATGACAGTAATTCACAGAGGGGTGCAGGCCCGCCAGGGACACGGAGGGGGATGAATATGCACCAGACACAGCAGGGAACACCACACACCAGAAGAAGAGGCAAGTGCTATCTCATTCCATTCCTATTATTAATGAATTGTCTTGCCTGACTCCTGGTAAAGAGACTCAGATCATACAGTCCCTTAAGTGCTCTTTACCTGCTGTAGATAATGAATTTTCACCTGCCCTCTCTGTGTCTCCTCCTCTCACCTCTGAGTGTCCATGGGCCCTGGAACTCAACCGCTGGATGATGGAGGAGCCCGCGGTGCTGGAGGACACCATCCCAGCCCCGCAGTCTCCCTACGGACAGAGGGAAGGTGCCAAACCTGAGCCTGCCATGCCGAGTCCAGCACCAACGGTGAGCTGGAATCTAGCTGCCACGCTGGATGAACCTCCTGCGTGGACTACTACGCCTGGGGCTGAAGATAAGATAAGATAAGATAAGATAAGATAAGATAAGATAAGCCTTTATTAGTCCCACAACGGGGAAATTCCAGGATTGCAACAGCACAGGGATAGCAACACTCAGAGCAACAATCAGAAGGCAAGAAAAAAAAAACAGGCAAGCAAGAGCAGCTAATATACATATGTACATATTACTATAAAATATATACAGTATATACACACACACAGACACACAGTGCAGAGCATTGTAGCTAGATGGAATAAATATGTAAATATATAAACACCCACAGTACGGAGCATTGCAGCTAGGTGGAATAAATATGTAAGTATATAAACATACACAGTGCGGAGCATTGTAGCTAGATGGAATAAATATATAGATATATAAAAACACAGTGCGGAGCATTGTAGCTAGATGGAATAAATATATAGATATATAAATATGAACACACCCAGTGCTGAGCATTGTAGCTAGATGGAATAAATATGTAAATATATAAACACACACAGTGCAGAGCATTGTTGCTAGATGGGATGAAACAGCATAACCCTCTACTTAGTTATCCTACATGGTATGATTATGTGCCCATACATATTCTCACCCTCCATAGCGACCGGTATGTTCCTAGTTGTATGCCGGAGGGGACCATTGTGTAAGTCTATTGCATCTTTTGCATTAAAAAAAAAACTATTAGTTTGTTACGTCTTTTTGCTATCTCTGCGAGCAGCCCTGCTTAGGTTGTACAGTCTGACAGCCGTTGGTAGGAAGGACCTACGAAACCTCTCGGTTGTGCACCTGGGATGATGTAGTCTGCTGCTAAATGAGCTCCTCAGTGCATTCAGTACGTCCTGCATAGGGTGGAACTCGGACTCCAGCAGAGATGACAGTTTAGTCACCGTCCTTCTCTCTCCTATCTCCTCCACCGGATCAAGGCGCTGCCCCAGGACAGAGCTAGCTTTCTTAATCAGTTTGTTCAGTCTCTTCCTATCGGCTGCTGTAATGCCACTGCCCCAGCAGACCACTCCAAAAATGATGGCTGATGCCACCACCGTGTCATAGAATGTCTTCAGCAGCGCCCCTTGTACACCAAAAGACCTGAGTCTCCTCAGCAGGAACAGCCTGCGCTGTCCCTTCTTGTAGAGTGCGTCAGTATTGTGTGACCAGTCTAGTTTATTGTTCAGATGAACACCCAGGTACTTATAGGATGTCACCATCTCGATGTCTGTTCCCTGTATATTTACTGGTGCTGTGAGGGGCTGCCCATGTCTGCGGCAGTCCACCACCAGCTCCTTAGTTTTCCTTGCGTTGATCTGGAGGCAGTTCCGATGGCACCAGTCTACGAAGTCCTGGATAAGCCCTCTGTACTCAGCTTCATCTCCATTGGAGATGAGGCCAACGATCGCAGAGTCATCAGAGAACTTCTGTAGATGGCAGTGTGTTGTGTTGTGTGAGAAGTCCGCAGTATAAAGAGTGAACAGGAAGGGAGCCAGCACCGTTCCCTGGGGGGCCCCCGTGCTACTGATGATCGTGTCGGACACACAGTCCCGGGTTCTCACAAACTGAGGCCGGTTCGTGAGGTAGTCCAGGATCCATGATGACAGGTGCTGGTCCACCCCTGCGTGCAGCAGCTTGTCCTTCAGGATCATCGGTTGGATGGTGTTGAAAGCACTGAAGAAGTCAAAGAACATGATCCTCACCATATTCCCGGGCTTCTCCAGGTGGGACAGAGAACGGTGAAGGAGGAAGATCACCGCATCCTCCACCCCAATGCCATGCTGGTAGGCGAACTGGAGTGGATCCATCGCTGGTTCCACCAGGGGGCGGAAGTGAGCAAGGAGCAGTCTCTCCAGGGTCTTCATCAAGTGGGACGTCAAGGCCACCGGTCTGTAGCTGTTCAGGTCTTTGGGGTGGGAAGTTTTTGGTACAGGTACCACACAAGATGTTTTCCACAGCTGTGGTACCCTCCCCAGTTTCAGGCTCAGGTTGAAGATGTACGTCACAATCCCACACAGCTGGTCTGCACAGGACTTGAGGAGCTTTGCGCTGATGCCGTCCGGTCCCGACGCCTTCCTCGCCTTGATCTTCCTCAGCTCCGTCCTCACCTGGGTCCTGGTCAGGGTCAGGATGGGGGGCTGTGTGTTGGGGGTGGGGGGATGTTGGTGGAGTGGGGAGTGGGCAGCAGGACTTGATTTCTTTAGAGGCAGCAGTGGTTGTTGTGCAGTCAGGGGGGAGGGCGGTTGGTCAAACCTATTGAAAAACAGATTCAGGTTGTTCGCCCACTCCCTGCCCCCCGTGGCCTGGGGGGAGGTATTCTGGAGCCCAGAGATGGTTTTGAGGTTTCTCCAGACCCCGCTGATGTCGCTCTGTTGCAACTTGTCCTCCATCTTCTTCCTGAAGCTGTCCTTGCCTTCTCTGATCTTTCTCCTCAGCTCCCCCTGTACGGACTTCAGCATCTCCCTATTCCCCGACCTGAAGATCCTCTTCTTCTCTCTCAGAAGTGTTTTAATCTCAGGGTTGATCCAGGGTTTGTTGTTTGAGCAACACCGTATGGTCTTGGTGGGAACGGATTTGTCCACACAGAAGCTGAGGTAGCCCGTGAAGGTGTGAATGAGGCCATCGATGTCCTCACCATGTGGATCGCAGAGCTGCTTCCAGGCGGTGGCTTCAAAACAGCCTTTTAGAGTGTCCATTGTCTCCTCAGACCATAACTCCACTGTGCGCATGGCCGGACGTTGTCTGTGCACCAGGGGTTTGTACACCGGCCGGAGATGAACCAAGTTGTGATCCGATCTCCCGAGTGGGGGGAGTTGTAATGAGGTGTACGCCTCCTTAGTGTTTGCGTAGAATAAGTCCAGTGTTTTATTGTCTCTAGTGTGGCATGTGACATACTGGGTGAACGTGGGTAGAATGGGAGACAGTCAAACATGGTTGAAATCGCCTGAGATGAGGAGAAGAGCATCTGGGTGTTCTGTCTGCAGCCTGCTGGTTACTGAATGGATGACGTCACGCGCTGTCCCAGCGTTCGCCGTCGGATTTGCATAAACAACAATGCAGATCACGTGTGAGTGTTCTCTTGGGAGATATGTAGGCCTCATGCTAACAGCTAGCAACTCAATGTCTTTGCTGCAGTGTCGTTGTTTAACAGTGATATGTCCCGGTCTGCACCAGTTGTTGTTAACATACATCATCACTCCACCGCCCCGAGCTTTGCCACTGTCTGGTGTTCGGTCAGCCCGTATCATGTGGAAACCCTCCAGCTCAATGTTAGCATCTGCTGCTAGTTCAGTTAGCCACGTCTCAGTAAACAAAAGGAGAGAGCACTCGCGATATGTGCTATCATAACGGCAGATAGCCGCTAGCTCATCTGCCTTTCCCAGTATAGAGCGTATATTTCCCATGACAACAGATGGAAGGGAGGGTCTGTACCTTATATTTTTTGTCCTCCGCCTTACTCCAGCCCGGCAGCCGCGGCGTTTTCGCCTCCGTTCTCTCGGTATGTCGAGTTTTTCCAATGGGACCAGGTGGCGGTTGAATGCTAGCAGCTCTTCCCTGCTGTATCGTATCCTGCTATAAACAGTGGCTCCGTCCACCGGCTCAGGAGACATTTGGGACGATCTGTGTGTCCGTGATATAAATGGAGTGAAAAAAAGGACGGATCAAAAAGAGAGAGGAAGGGAAAAAGACTCGGAATCGAGCCGCTGTTGCAAAAGGCAGCCGACTCGTGTGGCGCTGGGAGAGAAAAAAAAAAAAAAAAAAGGGACTGCTATTACCATCATGCCTGCTGTGAGGCCGCCGTAGCAGAGTTGACACCAGAGCTGAACCTCCTGATGACTGAGCCTGAAGAGCCATCATCACCTGGATCATCGGAGTCCTGGACGGCGGTGGAGCTTGAGCTCAGGCAAGTGCTCTCTTTTGTCTTTTTTTTCTCTGTCCTTGAGCAGTCTTGTCTGGCTCTTGGTGAGGAGAGCCAGGTGCAGCCACCCGCTGCACCTGAGCTCGCCTCACCGGGCTCCGCCACTGCCGGTGGCCCTGACTCCTCTTCTTTGTGTGCTGTATCTGAGTTCTCTCCCAGGGTCGCCGGAGAGGATCCAACTCCGCCAGAGATCTCTGCAGATCCAGGTTCGTCACTGGAGGTCACCCAGGGTCCAGCGTCTCCCGTTGAGGTCATTGTGGGCATCCCATTCCAGCCCAGGACCTCTGAGGGTGCAACGTCGGCCCTGCCCGGGCCCACCGTGGGTGCAGCATTGACCCAGCCCAGGTCCACTGCGGGTGCTGCAGAGCTCCAACCCGGAGCCACCGCGGGTGCTGCCAAGCTCCAGCCCTGCGCCACCGTGGGTGCTGCCAAGCTTCAGCCTGGATCCACCATGGGTGCTGCAGAGCTCCAGCCTGGAGCCACTGCGGGTGCTGCAGGACTCCAGTCTGGAGCTACTGTGGGTGCAATGATGTCCCAGACCGGGACCCCCATGGGTGCTACCTGCTTTCTGTCCAAGACTGTCGATGGCATCGGGGTACCCCCTCCACCTCAGCCTGATGCCATCGGGGTCCCCCCTCCACCTCGACCTGATTACATCTTGGTTCCCTCTCCTTCGCTGCCAGACACCGTCGTGGTTCCCTCTCCTTCGCTGCCAGGCACCGTCATGGTTCCCTCTCCTTCGCTGCCAGGCGCCGTCGTGGTTTCCTCTCCTTCGCTGCCAGGTGCCGTCGTGGTTCCCTCTCCTTCACTGCCAGATGACGTCGGGGCTTCCTCTCCTTTACTGTCAGATGACATCAGGGCTCCCCCTCCTCGGCTCGCCTCTCCTGTTGTGGGTCTCCCTGTGGGGGAGCTGCCTCCTGGGCCGCCTCTCCTGAGCTGGTGGCTTAAAGACAGGCCAGCCACCCGATAAACTGTGCCGTTGGGTTGGGTGGCCAATTTTCCCTGGCAGGCCACCTGACTCATTCTACCTGGCTGTCCAGCTGGTCTGGAACTTTTGCAAGCCACCAGACTGGGTGCACCATGCCATCCACTGGGCCTGGGACTCTGGGTGGCCTCTCGAGCCTTCTAGCTTCTGGACTTGGGGGGTCTAATTGTGTGTTTTTTCCAGTGTGGGTCCTGAGCAGGGTTGTTTTTTGTTCCCTCCTGGCCTGCCCCCCCCCCCCCCCCCCACCCTGGCTAGATTGTTGTAGTTCCTGCTGGGGGCGGGGGGGGGGATTCCTTCTTTTTCTTTTGATGCTACGTTGGATGTCTGGTCATTCATTATTACCTGCCTCCCTCCTTGTGCTAATCTACTCTCGTCTCTCTCATTTCAGGCTGGGCGCTCCTCTGGTGAGTGAGGTGTTTTCTGCTAACTTTGCATTACTGTTTTCAATAAAATTGCATTTAAAACTTTGCCTCTCTGCGTTGTGTGCATTCTCTGGTGTAGCATCTTGCATGTGGGCTGATAGTACTAGTAATCATGACATCTCATTGCATCCATATAAGTTTTTACTGACTGTGAAGTTATAAATGGTCATATATGACAAATTTACCAGGTTAAAATTTATTTTATTTGTGATCTTTTTAATGTGTTGTCTGAGGTTTGAGTCAAAGACAACACCAAGATACTGAAACTGTTCAACCACATCAAGTCTCTCTCCATTCACATGTACACTTGGATGATGGCCGTCTGCTGGTTGATGTGAGAAAATCATACATACAGTTTTGCTTTTTTTGTATTGAGATGTAGACATGAATTATGAAACCATTGAGACACTGGTACCATAGCTGCAGATAGCAACAGCAGCAGAGTCTTGTTTTATCTTAGCATGTGTATATAATACCATGTCGTTTGCATATAACTGAACTTTCACATCAGGACAAACATTGGGTAAATCATTAACATAGAGATTAAATAAAATTGGGCCCAAGATAGAGCCTTGGGGGACTACAACTAAGCAATTCCGATAAGATGAAATTGAACCACCAATCTGGACAGCTTGTACTCTATTAGACAACTAGGATTCTTGACAGAATTCAGCATACTCCTTTACCATAATACTCTTGCAAGTGTTTTATCAAGTTGTATCAAATTGTACACGCTGGTACCACACAGCAAACACTGAGGGAAGTGCCACAGACAAGCTCCAGTGACGCATGACACACTTCGCTTCTGTTTATGGAAGCCACACGCAGAGTGGCTGAGAACATAATCGTGCCTTCATTTTAATATTATTAATGTATTGGATCGGTAAATTACTTTTATTTCTTACCAATACTGATCCAACCATTTTGCCTGGATTGAACTCTTTTACCGATACGCAGATCAGATTGGCTCACCCCTACTAAACATTTTTTTTTTAATTTAAGTTTTTGTAAAGGGTATACACGTCATTACAGCATTGCATTGTTTACATTTTCATCACATGTTCCTTTTTTTTGTTATTTGACAACATTGGAAGAATAATTCACAATAACAGAATAACACCCCTTTTTTAAGTGAAAGAAAAAGTGAAATTAAAGAAAGAACAAAAAAAAACCAAAAACAAAACAAAAGAACAAAAAAAAAAAAGAAAAAAGAAATAAAATAAAATAAAAATAAAAGAGCATCTGAGTAGCGTTGGAACAAAGAGCGGTGCCATTATTGAAATGGTATTTATCAAAGATTAGATCTAATGGAAGACATATATGCGATCCAGGGTTGCCAAAAGTTCAAGAACCCATCCATGTCCTGTCTCAGTGCGAATGTCAACTTTTCCATCGAGTAAATGTCTTGGATCACGTTAATCCAATCTTCAGGTGTAGGACAGTCCTTCAACATCCATTTTTTAGTTAGGGCTTTTTTACTTGCCAATATTAAAACAGTGAATAAGTATTTTTCTCCTCGTCTTTCCAGTGAATCCGGTAGTAAACCCAAATACAAAGTTACAAAAGAAAAGGGGACTGTTATTTTGAATATTTTCCCCAATATTGTCTGTACATTGGTCCAATATTGGTGGATAACTGGGCATGACCAAAACACATGAAAATGATTTGCAGTCTCTTCACCACACAAGCGCCAACAATTCAACCCCTTATGAGTAAATTTGTTTTGTGCAGGTGTTCTGAAAAATCTTACCAAATTTTTCCATCCAAATTCTCTCCACTGCAGGGATGAGGTACTTTTCCATTGTTGTTTATTTAGCTTTCCCATATTTCCAGTTGTAAAGTGAAATTCCCCTCTTTTTCCCATCTCTCTTTTATATATGATGTGTTGTCTCCTTTTAAGTCTTGAAGACCTTGGTATATTTTAGAAATGTATCTGATCCCTGGGATCCCTTTATATGCCATTAAGAAGACCTTCAGAACACCTGACTGGGCCCTTTCCAAATCCTCCTTTTTAAGTATATTGTTTATGTGGTGTCTAAGCTGAAAGAACCTGTAAAGGTCTTGATTTATTAGACCTTGTTTTTTCAAATCTTCAAAACTTCTTAAAATTTGCCCTTTAAAAAAATCGTAATATTTTATCAGTCCTTTCTCTTTCCACTTTTTAAATCTAGTGTCTGTTTTATGAGGAGTAAAGTCTTGATCATAGGCAATCCATTGCAGAAATCGATAGGGTTCTTTAGTTTGATTCTCTCTGACTATCTTAAACCAAATTTTTAGCGGGGTCTCTGTCCACGGGTTAGTGTTATTCAAAAGTTTAGGTAAGGCATTGTTCCCTATTATTGCCTGTAGGGGGATGTCACTTGTTATTTGGCATTCCATCTCCTTCCATTGTGCAGTGTAGACTGGGTTACATATCTCTACTAAAGTTTTAATTTGTGCGGCTTTAAAATAGTCCCTGATATTTGGCAGCGTGAGCCCACCTTTGTCTTTGTTTAGCTGTAGGGTTCTATATCTGATTCTAGGTCTCTTGCCCTGCCATATGAATCTTGAGATCCTTCTGTCCAGTTCTTGCCATGTTTTTTTGGGAGGTTCTACCGGTATTGTTTGGAAAAGGTATAGAAGACGTGGAAGTATATTCATTTTGACTGCTTCAATTCTTTGTGCAGTACCCAAGAATGGTATCATATTCCATCTTGCTAGATCAGATTTTATTTTTGCCACCAGTGGATCATAGTTTAGTGTTATAATTTTGTTGAGCTGTTTCGGGATATTGACCCCCAGATATTTCATAGATTCCATCTCCCAGTTAGTTTTGAGTTTGCTTAGTAAATATTGATTTGGGTCATAGTTGAATGTTAAAACTTGGGTTTTATGCATGTTTAGTTCGTACCCCGATAAATCACCATACTCTGAAAAAACTGAGATTAGTTCTGGAAAAGAGGTGTCCGGCTGCCCCAGGTATATTAAAATGTCATCAGCAAAGAGTGCTATTTTATGTTCCTTCTGACCAAGTGTAATACCTTGAATTTTTTGATTCTGTCTTATCCATTGGCTCAGAGGTTCTATGAAGATTGCAAAGAGCAGTGGAGACAAGGGGCAGCCCTGACGACATCCTCTTTCCAGCTCAAAAGATGATGATAAATTACCGTTAATCCTTATTTTAGCTGTTGGTTTTTTATATAATGCCTGGATAGTTCTAATGAAGTTGTTATGAAAATTGAAACTGGATAAGATTCTATATAGGAAAGACCAGTCAACCGAATCAAATGCTTTTTCAGCATCTAATCCCAATATGGCTGCATTTAAGTTATATTTTTTTATATGATGAATTATGTGTAAAGTGCGTCTAATGTTGCCTTGTGTCTGTCTTTGTCTTATAAAACCTGTTTGGTCTAATTCAATTAAGTCTGTCAGTATATTTTCTAACCTTTTGGCAAGGATAGTGGTAAAAAGCTTTTAGTCCTGATTTAATACACTGATTGGTCTGTAGTTGGAGCAGTCTAGTTTATTCTTTTCAGGTTTAGGTATGACTGCAATGACCCCTTCTCTCCAGGAGGGGGGGAATTCCCCTGTGTGGAGGACATAGTTAAATGTTTTCAGGAGGAGAGGAGATAGTTGCTGTTTAAAGGTTTTGTACCGCTCTGCTGTATAGCCATCTGCTCCTGGGGATTTGTTAGCTTTAAGTTTCATAATTGCTTTTTCTAATTCTTTAGGTTGTATTTCTGACAGTAGTGTTTTATTTTGAGACTCAGTAAGTTGGGGAAGGTTTTTGTAACTTAAGATTTTTATTCATTTTTCATTATATATATTGCATTCAGATCACAGTCTACATTTAAAAAAAACAAAGGGGCTAGAGTAAAAAAGAAAAAGGAGAAAAAAAAAAGGGGGGGGGACAAATGTTGGAGCATCAAGTTTTTAGTTTCCATCTCTTAATTCTTCTGGTTTTTCCAGCGTCTTTGGTTATTCTTTCAATATCTGTCTCGTTGTTGCACTTTGTAGTGTGTCCATTTCCGCCATTTTTTTTCCCATAGTCCTTCTTGCATTCTTTGTCGATATGTTAGTTTTTCCATCATACGTATGTCCTCAATAATGTCAGTCCATTGCTCTTGGTCAGGAAGAACTTCTGATCGCCATTTTTTTGTGATTGTTTTTTTACATGCAATCAACAAGATTTTAACTAGATATCTGTCCTCAGCCTGTATAACATTGTCTCTTTTAAGATCACATAGGTACATCAAGTTACAGTTCATTGGTATATTATATCCTAATATCCTCTGTATTGTCACATGTATAGATTTCCAGAATGATGAGATTTTGCAGCATTTCCAAAACATATGCGAGTGGTCTGCATTTTGAGCCCCACATCCCCTCCAGCATATAGATTGGGTATTTGTATACTTTCCTTGAATCTGTGGTGTAATGAAAAAGCGAATCAGGTTTTTCCATCCAAATTCCCTCCATGTTCTTGAATTTGTTGACGTGTGTTGAGTTTTCCATATTTCCTGCCAGCTTTCTTCTGTTATGTTTAAATTGAGCTCTTTCTCCCATTTCTCCTTTATATAGTTACTTGAATGATTGTTTGCCATAAATTTCTGATATAGCTTTGAAATAATTCTTGTTTTATTTCCTGTATATGAGCTTAAAATGAATTGTATAATCTCGCTCACATCTGTTTGGAGGTTATGCCTAATCTTCTTCATATAATAGTCTCTCATCTGCAGATATCTGAAGAATTCCGATCTTTCTAGTTTAAATTTTCTCCTGATGTTTACAAAGCTCCCGAGATCTTTTTTTCCGATATTGCCCCATGCTGTGATTCCCTTGTTCACCAGATTTTTGTATCCCCTATCTTGTTTTGCCGGTTCAAACTGACTGTCAAATGCTACCCATTTCAATAGTTTTATGTCTTCCTTTATATTATACTTTTGTACTATTTTATACCACGGTTCTAAAGTAAATTTAGTGGTTGGGTCTATTTGTTTGATTTGCTTATATGCATCTTTATCTCCTATTATGCTTTGTACTGGGAGTCCCTCAATTTCCTTTTCCATTTCTTTCCATTTTGCCTCATATCCCTCGTCGCACCAACATATGATATATCTTATTTGTGCTGAGTAGTAATATTCCTTTAGACTCGGTAGGCCCATGCCTCCTTTCTCTTTTGGTAACTGGAGAGTTTTATATTTCACTCTTGGTTTTTTACCTCCCCAAACAAATCTCGATATCATCCTGTCCCACTTTGAGAATTGGGCATCTGGAATCTCTGTTGGTATAGCCTGGAAGAGGTAAAGTAATCTAGGTTGTATGCTGATTTTGACTGTCTCAATTTTTGAATTCAGATCCATATTTAAGATTGACCATCTATCAATATCTTTTTTTATTTCTTGTTCCAACCTATCATAGTTTGCTTTATAGATTTTGCTTAGATCTTTAGGTATGTTCACTCCAAGGTATTTTATTTCTTTTTGTTTCCAGTTTAGTTTGATCTTATCAGTTATCTGGTTTAGAGGGTTATAGTGGAATGTCAGTATTTGTGTTTTGTTTATCTTGTATCCTGATAATTTTCCAAAATTTTCTATCAAGTTCATCATTTCCATTATTGATTCATCTGGTTGTTCAAGGTAAACTATAATATCGTCTGCAAATAGCCCAATCTTGTGTTCCGCCCCCTTTATTGTTACACCTTTTAATTTCTTATTTTGTCGTATCACTTGAGCCAGTGGCTCTATGAACAGAGCAAACAAGGTGGGCGATAAGCAGCATCCCTGCCTAGTTGATCTTTGTATATTTACTTTGTCTGTTAAGCTACCGTTTATCTTGATTCTTGCCACAGGTTCTTGATACAGCGTCCTTATGCATTGTACTGATTTTTCGTTAAATCCAAAGCGTTCCAGCACACTATATAGGAATTTCCAGTTAACCCTGTCAAATGCTTTTTCTGCGTCTAAACTCATTATTACTGCGCTTTTCTTTTCTTTATGTATTTGATTAATTATATGTATTGTTCTCCTGATATTGTCATGTGTTTGGCGTCCCTCTATGAAACCAGTTTGATCATCTTCTATCAATTCCGTCAAGAATGTCTTTATTCGTTTACATATAATTGTTGTATATATTTTATAATCCACATTTAATAAAGAGATTGGCCTATAGTTTCCGCATTGTTCTCTATCTTTCCCTGGCTTTAAAATGACTGAAATAATGGCTTCGTTCCATGATGGAGGTATTTTGTTGTTGTTCAACGTCCAATTAAATGACTTTAGAAGCTGTGGCGTGAGTTCTTCTATAAACAGTTTATAAAACTCAGATGGGTATCCATCACTACCTGGTGATTTACCATTTTTAAGTGACTTAATCACATCTCTAATCTCTTGTGTTGTTATTTCTGCTGTTAGCTTTTCATTTTGTTGATTTCCTATTGATGGCAAGTCCAATGTGCATAGAAATTTTTTAATATCTTTAGTATTTGTTTCTTCAGGTTGCGAGTATAGTTCTTGGTAGAAATTATGGAATATTTCTTCGATGTTTTCTGGGTTAACTGTGGTTTTATTTGTGGTGGGGTCTTTAATCTTATATACATTATTCATTGTTTGTTGTTTTCTTAACCGTTTTGCCAGCAGTTTTGTGGCTTTTGGTCCCGTTTCATAATATTTTTGCTTTAGATATCTATTTTTCCTTTCAATTTCATCCATTTGTGTTTCTTTTATCTTTATTTTTTCTTCTTTAATTTCTTGATATATTTTTGGGTCATTTGTGCTTTGATGTTTATGTTCTAATTCCCTCAGTCTCTCACATCTTTGTTCATATGCTTCCAGTTTAGTCTTATTTGCTTTTCCTGTTTCAACAATTAATTTACCTCTTAACACGGCTTTTAGTGCATCCCATAGTATTGTTGGGTCCACTTCTTCATTGTCATTCTCTTGGATATATTCATTTATGTTTACTTTTATTCTTTCTTTCATTTTATCATCATTTAACAGTCCTACATTAAGTTTCCATGTTGTTTGTCGTTTTCTATTGTTTAAATTTATTTCCATGTATATAGGATTATGATCTGATATTTCTGCCCCTCCAATCCAACAATTTCTCACCCTGTGTCTGTCATCTTCATTCATAAGGAAGTAATCTATTCTAGAGTGTACTTTATGGACTGCTGAATAATGTGTATAGTCTTTTTCGAGTGGGTGCAGGTCCCTCCAAATGTCTACCATACCCATTTCTGCCAGTGAGGTTCTTATGAATTTTGTTACATGTTTTTTTGTCTTCTTAACACTTGTTGTATCAATTTCATGATCCATGACAGCATTTAAGTCTCCTCCACAAATTAGGACTCCTTCACTGTGTGTTGCTATGAGATCAAACAGATGTTGAAAAAAACCCTTGTCACTTTCTGGTGGGGCATAGATGCTCACTAATGTGATCTGCATTCCATCTATGCTACCCTTTATTATTACATACCTGCCTTCTTTATCCTGGATTTCCTGTTCACATTCAAATTGTATTTTATTTGAGATTAGTATCATAACCCCCCTTTTAGTTCCTCCCTTAAATGAACTGTAGTAGGAGTTCTTATAGCCAAATCTCTTTAGTTTCACATGTTCTGTCTTGCTCAAATGTGTCTCTTGCATAAATATAATTTCGGCTTTTTCTTTCTTGAATTTTCTTATTATTCTTTCCCTTTTACCAGGTGAGTTCAGACCATTCACGTTTAGTGTTATTATCTTAAGATTTTTACCCATAATCATGTTTTTCCATTTTTTTAACTTGTGCTCCTAGCCCCTTTAACAACAAAAATAACACATATTTATATAAAAACACATTAAAAAATCTCGACCTCCGTACTTTGGGCCTTTCTTCTGCCCACTGGTCCCTGTTGGTGGGTGGAGGGATTGTCCTCACCGAGTGTAGGGCCCTCCCTAGACCTGTATTTACTATCCAAGAAATAGTCATTAGTCTAGAAATGTCCAACAAATATCACTTAAACCTCTCCTAGCCGTCTGTTTCTCTTTTACCTTGTCTTCTTGGCCTTCATTTCTTCTGTGTCTTTCTTAATCTTTGTTATAATCTAGGCTTTCAGTTGAAAGCCTTGTAGTCTTTCCTGGGCCCGCTGCGCCACGTCTCCCCCCGTCTTTTGCCGTTCACTCGCCTCCACTCCGGCTGTCGTGATGCGTTCAGGGCCTCCGCTGCTCCTACCGTTTCCTCCGGCACGTACACCTCAAGGCCCCGCTCCATCATGTCCTGCGCTGCCTCTCTGGCTGTGTTGTAGGTTCTTACGCCGTTCTCCCAATGAATCCTCATCTTCGTTAGCGGCGTTTGGAATCTAATTTTTTTTTCTTTCAGCGTTTTTTTAATGTTGGCATATTTCTTCCGCTGCTGCACAATTTCCGCCGGGTAGTCATGATCAAAGAATATCTGCTTGTCGCCGATTCGTATCTTTTTTTTCCACGCTCGTGTCAGGATTCTTTCCTTTACATCATATTTCAGAAAGTTTACCACAACTGACCTGGGTGTAGAGCGTGGGTTCGGGTTCTGTGCCGAGGCTCTGTGCGCTCGTTGAATCTGCAGATCCGCTTCGCTGGGCAGTTCCAGCTCTTTTTTTAAGAACTGATCCATGAATTTCGTCATCGAGTTGCCTTCAATGCCCTCCGGGATCCCGAAGATGCATATATTGCCCCGTCTGGACCTGCTCTCCAAGTTGTTTACTTTCTCCTGCATCCTCTGCATTTGTGCCGTCAGGGTCTGCAGCTGTTCGCTTGCCTCGCTATTCCAATCTTCCAGCTCTGATATTCGGGCCTGCGCTTCTGTCATACACGCCCGCTGGGAGCGCAGCTCCTCCATGTTTTCTGCTAGCTTGCGCTCCATTTCTCTTCGGAGGCCCATAATTTCTTCCTTAATCTCTTTTTTCAGCTCCTCCTTAAGAGCCGCTAAATCCTGTTGTAGCTGCCGTTTGAAGTCTCTCAACTCTTTACCCAAACTGGCGATGCCAGTGTTCATGGTATCGAGTTTTGTGTCTTCCATTTTCTCTGCTGCGGTCACCTCGTTTTTTTGGGCCCCGTGTTCAGCGGTTTCTCCTGCGTTGTTGAAGAGGAATTCTTTAATTTTACTCTGCTTTTGTCCTTGTGCCCGGCTCCTTCGTGTTTTCATCCCTTAGTTTATTGATCCGCTTATGTCGAGTTGGCCATTTACCGATGATTTTTAATCCGGCTAGGGAGAGCTCTCTGTTTAAGCGTTATGTCTCTCCGCCATCTTCCCGGAAGTCCCAAGTTGGGGAAGGTTTAATGTGTTTAGGAATGCTTCGGATGCGTTTTTATGTTTTTTGAGGGAGTACTAGTTCTTATAGTAGTTCTTGAAGCTTTTAAGAATATCCTGAATTCTGAATTTTATTTCCTTTGATACTGGGTCTCTGATTTTGTAGATTGCTCTCTCCGTTTGTTGTTTCCTCAATTTATAAGCTAGTAATTTTGCCGATTTGCTGCCTGCTTCATAGTATTTTTGTTTCAGAAATGTAAGTTTCTTCTGGATTTCTATTGTGTAGATCTCATTTATTTGTTTTTTAATTTCCTTAATTTTGAGTGAGTCATTAGAATGAGTGTTGTCTTTATGCTCTTTTTCTAGGTTCTTAAGTTCTGACTCTAATGTGGTTAGTTTTTCTTGTCTCAGTTTCTTTTGGATTGCCAGTTTTGCAATAATCTTTCCCCTTATTACAACTTTGCATGCGTCCCACAGTATTAAAGGGGATACTTCTCCATTATCATTTTCTTCCAAATATCTGAGAATATCTGATTCCAATTCATCTTTCAGTGGTCCTTTCAGGACATTTGAATTTAACCTCCAAGAAAATGTATTATTTGTGTATTTTTGGATACTTAAGCCCATATAGATCGGACTGTGGTCAGAGAGATCCATCAGTCCTATTTTACATGTTTTTACTCTTTCAATGTCTCTATTAAACATAAAAAAATAGTCAATCCTTGAGTATGATGAATGTGGTGCTGAGTAAAATGTATAATCTTTTACACTGGGGTTGAATTCCCTCCACACATCACAGATTCCCATTTCTTTTAGTAGCATCCGAGTTTTCCTACTTCGAGTGTTATTTTGATGTGGAGAATTACCTGATGCATCCCAGTATGGATTCAGTCTTAGATTGAAGTCTCCACCACATATCACTAAACCTTAGGCTTTAGTTATCATTAGGTCAAATACATTTTTATAAAATTTCCAGTTAGCCCCTGAAGGTGCATATACATTCAGCAGGGTGATATCTTCTCCCTCTAGCTGCCCAAGTACCAAACTGTATCTCCCTTCTTTATCTTTGTGTTCTGATTTTTTTTCAAATATAATTTTGGTTGAGATCAATGTCGCTACTCCCCTCCTCCTCCCTGACTTATATGAAGATGAAGAGATCATTTTAAACCCTTGTCTATTGAGTTTAGTGTGCTCCACGTCTGTTAGGTGGGTTTCTTGTAAAAATATTATTCCTGCTTTGTCTTTTTTCATTTTGCCTAGAATCTTGGATCTTTTAACTGGATTCAGGATCCCTTTTACATTATATGAGATTATTTTGGTTACACCCTGTTTCTCCATTGTATTGTCTTATTTAGTATAACAGTGTGGTGGCCCTCTTTTATGCTACTCAGAAACTGAAAGAACATTAAGAACATAAAAAACATTAAGAACATAGTATATAAAACTTTAAAACAAAAAACTGACAAAAGAACTTCCTAAGCTGAGGTCTTTTTAGTGACCCTAGAAGAGCCTTGATGGTGTGTAGGCTCTGAGGGAAATTCCTCAGATTCCGTTACGTGCTGAGGGCCCTCTCTTACCCCTGTAAGTTGTCCCATGTTTTTAACGTGAATTTCAGATCCCAATCCGAACTTGTAATGATTTTTTTTTTTTTTTATGCCTATACCCTATGAAATTGTGTGCACCCTCCCACCTCCATCACAGCAGTCACGTTAATACAGTATTTATTAGTGTGGAGAGAACATGTGGATCATTGTCACATTTCTATTTTAACAAGTTGTTGTTTTTTTTTTAAAAGACTTATTTGTTTCTAATATTATGACTGTTCCATGAAATGTTTTACCACATGCTGATTCTGCATCTCCTTTAATGTTTGTTACCTTGTAGGAGGGGGGTTGGATGTGCAGACTGACTAAAAATATTGTTATTCCCTCCTGTAAACGGCCAGTTTTTCCTTGTAGCTCTGGCGCTGGGTTTCCCGCTGTTGGCCCGAGGATTTTGAGGGTCTCTGTGTGGACCACATTTGAGCCTTGATTCTTTCAATCGGGTCTGCTGCGGGTTTAAACGCCATTACCGGGAGTCCTCTTCTCGCCATATCCGAGGTTGCTTCTTCCGCCGAGTTGTAAAGACATGTCTCGTCGCCGTAGAAAACCCGCAGCTTCTCCGGAAATGGTGTCTGAAAGCGCAGTTTTTTCTCTCGTAGTACCTTTTTAGCGTCGTTGTATTCCCGACACTTTTTAAGGACCTCTGGGGCGTAATCGTGTTCCACGAAAACTTTTCTCTCTTGGTGCATAAATCCTTTTTTCTGCCAAGCCAATCTTACAACCTCTTCTTTTATTTTGGAGTTGGAAAACTTCACCACCACCGAACGTGGAGGTGCTTCCGCCGCCGGCCTAGGGGCTAATGTACGGTGCGCCCTCTCTATCTTCAAGTCGGTGGATTGGGGAATATCCACCTTTTCTCTCAATAAGGATTCCACGCACGCCGCCATTGTGGTGAAACCATCCTCGACTCCTTCTTTCAGACCATGAATTCTTATGTTGTCTCTTCTTAGTCTGCCTTCTTGGTCGGTTAGCTTAGCCTCCAGTCTTGACTGTCTATTGTGTAGATCCAGCACGGTATCTTCCAGCCCTTTTATTCTTTCCTCTGCTTCCAAGATTTGGTCCTCGGCCTGGTCCATTCTGCTGTTCGTCCTTTTTATTTCTTCTTTGATTTCACGAAATTCGCCCAACACTCTTGGCGAAATCGTCTTAATTCTTTAAATACCATTTTTAAGCTAACATTTTTGCTAGCTTCATTCAGCTCCTCGTCTTCTGAATGGAAATCCTCCGGATCAGATTCTCCGGCCGATGCGTGTCCTGGCCTGGTAAATGTCGATTTCTTCTGTTTTCCTTTAGGCATGATGACTTTGTCTTTTGATTTTCACTCTTCCAAAAATCCGTTAAATCTGATTTTCAAGGTATTTTCCTGGATTGGGTCTGGGAGCTTCAGCATTAAGCTGCTATCACCATGGTGTCCAGACCGGAAGTCCTACTAAACATTTTTTGATGTATTTTTTTTTAAATATCTGCTTTTGTCATGTTCGCCTCTATGAGGCAAGAGAGAGAAGAACCCAAGCGCTGAATTGTGTTGTGTATTTAATAAACAAAAGAACGTAACAGTCCAAAATGTGCAAAATACAAAAATGTCAAACAAGGAAACTTACAAGATTTGCCTCTGAGCGGGGGAAGGGCTCAGGAAGGGAGAGCCATGCATACAGCCGAATTGAACGGAGTACAGATCCGGGAAACAACAGGAGGAACATACAATGTAGCGGCGAGGAGTAAGTGAACAGACTGAGCTTAAGTAGTGGGTGAAATGACATGAGTAATTACAAGTGTGGGTTCACCTGAGCAGGAGCAGGGAACAACTAATAATTGGAATCAGCTGACAGTATTGAGGGGTGAGGAAGGAGCACCTGACAGCTTGACAGGCAGCGCCAACACAAACCCAGAAATGCTACCTGACAGCTGTCAACCCACAGAATGAATATAAACAAACCCAAATACAGACTAGAACATAATTACAAATTGAGCAAAATGAAGCCAACATAAACTGAAACACAAGCAGACAAAATAGGGTGTAGTGACAAATAAGGCACCAAAACTACAACAGATAAATACATCAAAATACAACAAAACAGCCACAAGGCTGACTCCGGCAGAACATCGGACCCAGCTCATGACAATTTTCCTGAAAATATAGTCCTGCTTACCTTAAGAAACAAAGAAAAGAAAGAAAGACAACTTTATTATCATTTACACTACACACAGTAAACTATGCACAGTCAAATGAAATTACATTTCTACTGTCTAGAATGTTGATCACACCAGAGAATTGGAGTGGCTGCTGCCACAGGCAAGTCTTTGTATTGTGGGGGGAAACCTGAGCATCTGGAGGAAACCCAAGCAGCCCAGTTAGAACATGCAATATTCTAAACAGACACATATTTGTCTGGACCTGAACCTGAGTTCAATCCCAAACCCTCTTGTTGTGACGCAGCAGTTAACCATTGAGCCACCATGCTGGTAAGGAATTTTAATGAAATTAACTTCAAAATAATATTCCCTTATTCCCTTAGTAATCAGGCTAAGATGGCTAGTGAAATTGAACTAAGCCCCCCCCCCCCCCGCCAAAAGGACTTAATTACAGTTAACTCATGTAACAAAGATAGGGGGTAATTACTTTTTCACATAGAGCCAGGTAGGCTTGGATAGCTTGTTTCCCTTAATAAATGAAATCATCATTTAAAAACAGCATTTTTTTTTTTAACTTGGGGTATCTTTGGCTATTAAAATTTGTTTGACGATGTGAAACATTTAAGTGTGACAAATATGCAAAGACATAAGAAATCCGGAAGAGGGGAAATACTTTTTCACAGCATTGCACATTTGGTAGAGTGTTGGAAGGTATTCTGTAAGGCAGTAGTATGTTAAAAAGCAGAACATAAATTGACAGAAATTCCTATTATTTTTTGTCATTGTAAATCATATATGATTACTGTACAGTGCTATATAATATCAATACCAGGGGATATTCCCTTGAAGATTAAAGTGGTAATATTAACCATCTCCTCTATCTCACAAACTTCTTTGTTTTGTTTTGACAAATGTGTTTCTTGTATTAGATAAGTAAAGGAAATGGATGATCAGAATCTTCTCTGTAAAATACACATATTGCTGAAGTGTTTATTTTTCACATTTCTTGTTGTGGCTGTTGTTTCAGCAGAACCCATGGCTGAGCTCTCTAATTTGCTCCAGCTTTGGCTTCACTCTACCATGTAAATGCAATTAACTTGCTGACAAAGTATTTCTTTTGGCAGAACTGCTGTCTGCCTTTTACATTAAGAGATGAAGAAATAAGTAAGCAGGGAACTGATCTAAAAATAGAAAGATTAATCACTTTGCCAGGCTTCACTGTGGGGAAGTAAGAACTCGTAGAGGGTTACAGCTTCACCTTTTAGTGTTGCACTGATTTTAGCTATATTTGTGCTTCTGGATTTGGAACAAGTTTTTGTTGGTCCTAATCTAACTTGACAAGGTTAATTTTGTGAGCCCCAGAGTACAGTAATATAGACCGGTGACCTTTTGACACAGATCTGAAGTTTACTTTTTAATTAGTTTCTACATTCAACGCACTACTTTGGGTTTCACTTGGAGCCAAATTACAAACGGCAGATATATATTAGACATGATGTAACCTGAGTGGGTTAGCAACGCATTGCCCCCCCCCCCCCACACACACATTAAGACTGATCACTCAACCTTACACGTGAAAAGGTTACATCAACCTTCAGCGAAAACAATCACCACATCTATCATACTATAATGTGAGCAAGCAATGTAAATGTTAGTATAATGGTTGCAGGGTCAAGAGCCAAAATGTTCATGTTCAGGTGCCTCATTTACATCATTTCCTTAAGGGTCATACATTACTTCTCATAAACGCATCATTACACCTGAATTTCAGTTCTGCCTTTAGGGTTATATTAGACAGTTGTCACCTTGATTGGAGGTTCACATTTCAGATTTGCAGGTCAGTAACTGCAGCAGAAATCCATGCACAATTACAATGGTATGCTTTGCGGGTTTTACCAGATGTTTTTTTGTTTGTCCAGCTGTCAGGGGCACGAACACTCCGAGTTTACAGTGGCAATGAACCTTGGGGACACTGTTTGAGCATCTGTTATTGGGAATGCCAGCGCTGAGACCCCTTAAAGGGAGACTGAAATTGATACTGACAGGGAAGCTCTTATGAATGTCATGGGCTCCTGAATGCGGTGACAAATTGTATTGTGGGTAGAGTTTAGAATTCTGGTGACAAAGTGTCATCTTACATTAGGGTGCTCCAGACTGGCGGATCAGGCCAAACAAGGTGGCACCGAGGTGGAGAGAGGCAGTCAGCAGATGAGTCGTTACACTCCAGTCAAGCTTAGCTGTTCATGCGCTAAGAGGAAGAGCTACTGTAGCCAAGGATAAAAAACAAAAACAAACAAAAAAACACTGCCAATTCTGTTTATGTGTGTGAAAATATGTAGTTTTAACAAAATATCACAAAAAGTTAAGGGCTGATTCTGATGGTTCATTTTTAAAGGGGTCAATGACTGCACTTTTTTCCACATTTTAAAAGGCCACATGTCTTAATGAAATGTATGCGATATATTTTGGTCAAATTTTCTTTAATTGTTTAATTATTGCTGCATAATTATGAATTATCTTTTGCAGCCTTTTTGAGAACGGCTGGTCTCAGTGCATGTCTCTTTAAATCTTTAAGGCCACATTTAACTCCACCCTCCCTCTTATGTCACTATAAGCAGAAGAGCATTTTCACACCTGAAAGTCCGCACCAAAGTTTAAATTTTATTACACTGTATAAATTTGGCCTGGTTAGGTATGGTTTCACACTGCTATTTATCCAAGCGGACCAAACAACTTTACATAATGCACTGATATATCATTGTCATGATGACATTTATGTAGTAAACACAGACACTGCAGTTACCAAGTGTGCTACTCACCGTCGGAGGTGTTTTCTGCAGCTCTGGACACATCGATAACCACACTTAAATTGGAAACTGGTTCAGACTCCATCATATTAGTTGGTGAACTAGTTTAGTGAGGCTAGAATAATATTTATGTTTACATAAATACCTGTTCAAATGCCAGGTTTTTGTGATGTAAAAAGTAAGATCAAGATAAATTATTTCAAAACATTTTCACCATTAATGTGACCTATAACCTGTACAACCCCAATTGAAAGACAAACTGAAATCTTTAAAGGGGAAAAATAAAAGATAAAAAACTTGCAATAACCTGTTTGCATAAATATGCACACCCTTAAACTAATACTTTGTTGCAGCACCTTTGGCTTTTATTACAGCACTCAGTCTTTTTGGGTAGGAGTCTATCAGTGTGGCACATCTTGATGTGGCAATATTTGCCCACTCTTCTTTGCAAAAACTCTCCAAATCTGTCAGATTGCGAGGGCATCTCCTGTGCACAGCCCTCTTCAGATCACCCCACAGAAGTTCGATTGGATTCAGGTCTGGACTCTGGCTGGGCCATTCCAAAACCTTAATTTTCTTCTGATGAAGCCATTCTTTTATTGATTTGTATGTTTGCGTTGGGACATTGTCATGCTGAAAGATGAAGTTCCTCTTCATCTTCAGCTTTCTAGCAGAAGCCTGCAGGTTTTGTGCCAACACTGACTGGTATTTGGAACTGATCATAATTCCCTCCACCTAGACTAAGGCCCCAGTTCCAGCTGAAGAAAAACAGACTCAAAGCATGAAGGTGTCACCATCATGCTTCACTGTAGGTATGGTGTTCTTTTGGTGATGAGCAGTGTTGTGTTTATGCCGAATATACTGTGACTTATGCAGGGTTCACACAAAGAAAATGGAGCAAGATGGTTGTGATCAACGGGCTTTATTTTACACACACCCCAACACCCACTTACTTCTGAGCACAGAGAGGATGGGAGGTCATTCTCCCAGACCTCCATTTCAATCATGGTTACACACACATGATACATCTTGCCTTAATCCTGCTAAACACTGCTGGGTCATTATAACGCAGTTATAATGACACAGCAGTATAACTCAGTAATAACACATTTAATACACACACAGTAACGTTTTCAACTGGCAAAGCATGCTGGGAAATCCCTGCCCCCCTTAACATGGCCCCGACATTACACTGTTCCCCCCCCCCCCCCCCCGGACTGGTTTCTGTCCCCAGAAAATTCAAAGTCCACTTTCAGAAATCCAACGTGAGTCAGCCCGGTGCCGGGGCGGCATGCACGGGCCATCTGAGTCTCGATCGGCGTATCTGGTTGGGGTAGGGTTCCGGTTTGGCCACCAGCTGGCGGATGGACACATCTGACAGCCTCTGTAGGACCACGCACAGTCCCTTCCCTGGCAGCGGGAGTCCCAAGCCCGCTCCGGCCGACTCCCACCGCTGCCAGGTCTCCCAGGCGGCCGCTGGCCCGCGTCCATGCGTCCAGCCCTTGCTGCGCCTTCGAAATGGCCGCATCTTCGTCCTGCTCGCTCCGCTGCGTTGCTGCTTCGCCGAGGGCCTTCGTGACGTCACCGAAAGGGAAAGCATCGGGTTGCGGTAGGACACGCACAGTTCCTCCTCTGGCAGCGGGAGTCCCATGACTCCCACCACTGCCAGGACCCCCCAGGCGGCCGCTGGCCCGTGTCCAGGCGTCCAGCCCCTGCCGATCCCGGGAAAAGACCGGATCTGTCCTGCTCGCTCCGCTGCTGCTGCGCTCCAAAGGCCTCTGTGACGTCACCGTTGGGGGAAGCATCTGCAGGAGGCGGCTTTTTCCCCGTCCATGCCACCTCGCTCTAATTTGACGTCGGCGAGGGGCCAGTTTGTCATGCACTGTGTGCGGGGCAGTACCATGCAATGTACCCTAGCTCTGCGCAGCGGAAGCCCCCCTTCCTCGCGTCGCCGCCGCTGTCTCCTTCGTGCACGCGCTGCTGCTGTGATCTGCCATAGCTCCTCCTCCCACTCGCTCTCAGCACGGTGGTTTCCTCCTTCCCGGCAGCCAACTCGACCTGGGCCAGGTGGTCATCCAACAGGTTCTCACCGTTGTAGCGGGGAATCTTGGCCCGCTGCTGGACGGATGGGACGGTCATCTCCCGGTCAATCGCTGCTCGTAATCGTTCTGGAATCGCCAGCCCGTCCTGCCCTGAAAAGGGCGGGAAACAGGGCTGGTTTGCTCTGCTCAGTCCCGTTGGGTCTGCTGCTCCGTCCATCGCGGCGAGCCTCTCCGGGGGTGCCGGCGTCTCAGCTCTACGCTCCGTTCCCAGCAGAGCGATGAACCGCTCCAGCTGTTGGACCTCCACCTGGATCCTCATCTTGCTCCATCCCACTTCTGACACCAGTGTGACGTATGCAGGGTTCACACAAAGAAAATGGAGCAAGATGGTTGTGATCAACGGGCTTTATTTTACACACACCCCAACACCCACTTACTTCTGAGCACAGAGAGGAGGGGAGGTCATTCTCCCAGACCTCCGTTTCAATCATGGTTACACACACATGATACATCTTACCTTAATCCTGCTAAACACTGCTGTGTCATTATAACGCAGTTATAATGACACAGCAGTATAACTCAGTAATAACACATTTAATACACACACAGTAACGTTTTCAACTGGCAAAGCATGCTGGGAAATCCCTGCCCCCCTTAACATGGCCCCGACGTTACAATACCTTTTGGAATTATGGCCAAAAAGTTCAACCTTGGTTTCATCGGACCATAACACATTTTCCCACATTGGTTTGGGAGATTTCAAATGTGTTTTTGCAAAATGTGGCCGGGCTTGAATGTTTTTCTTCATAAGATAAGGCTTCCATCTTGCCACCCTAGACGGGAGATTGTTGTCACATGTACTAAACAGCCAGTACTTGCCAGAAATTCCTGCAGCTCCTTCAATGTTACTGTCGGCCTCTTGGCAGCCTCCCTGACCAGTTTTCTTTTTGTCTTTTCATCAATTTTGGAGGGACGTCAAGTTCTTGGTGATCTCACTGTTGTGCCATATTTTCTCCACTAGATGATGACTGTCTTCACTGTGTTCCATGGTATATTTAATGCCTTGAAAATTCTCTTGTACTCTTCTCCTGACTGATACCTTTGAACAATGTGATCCCTCTGATGCTTTGGAAGCTCTCTGCGGACCATGACTTGTGCTGTAAGATATGACTACAAAAATGTCAGGAAAAGCCTACTAGAACTGCTGAACTTTATTTGGGGTTAATCAGAGGCACTTTAAATGGCAGCAGGTATGTGCTGACTCTCATTTAACATGAGTTTGAATGTGATTAGTTAATTCTGAGCACAGCCACATCCCCAGTTATATGAGGGTGTGAATATTTATGCAAACAGGTTATTGTAAGTTTATTTTTTATTTTTCCCCTTTAAAGATTTCAGTTTATTTTTCAATTGGGTTGTACAGGTTATAGGTCACATTAATGGTGGAAAAAGTTTTGAAATGATTTATTTTGGTCTCATTTTTTACATCACAAAAACCTGGCATTTGAGCAGGGGCGTGTAAGTTTTTTTTATATCCACTGTATATACTGTATTTTGAGAGTTAGATGACAACCTACAGCGTTTTTTTATGTGCCAAACTTAAAATTGATGAACATCATGTGTAGCAAAATTCAGTCGGGATTGAAAGACAATGTCTCTCTTGCCATTCACTCCAATGGAAATTTTTTTCTGAAGGTGACATATGCAGAAGTGAAGGGGCCTGACTTAGGCTCTCTATTGCTAATCTTCGCTGGCTAAATCCTAGCTCTGATCTTACCTAAAGGTCTTTACATACTCCACAAGAACAGAGAAATTTGTTCTTTTTCATGAGGTGCCAAGAACAAGAACTGAGTTCTTTCTGCCAGGACATTTCAAATTAAGTGCAGAACTCTTGGGAAATTCAGATTTCTGACTAATCACACAATAGTTCTTGGACACCCATCCATCCATCCAACCATCCATCCATCCATCCATCCATCTTCTACCACTTTTCCGGAGGTCCGGGTCGCGGAGGCAGCAGTTCGAGCAGAGAAGCCCAGACTTCCCTCTCCCCAGCCACCTGCTCCAACTCTTCAGCGAGGATACCAAGGCATTCCCAGACCTGCTTGGAGATGTAGTCTCTCCAGTAAGTCCTGGGTCTGCCCCGGGGTCTCCTCCCAGTGGGACATACCTGAAACACCTTAAGTGGGAGGCATCCAGGAGGCATCCTAATCAGATGCCCATATCACCTCAACTGGCTCCTCTCAATGTGGAGGAGCAGCGGTTCTACTCCGAGCCTCTCCCGGATGACTGAGCTCCTCACCCTATCTGTAAGGGCGAGTCCAGCAATCCTACAAAGAAAGCTCATTTCAGCCTCTTGTATCCGCATTCTCATTCTTTTGGTCATTACCCAAAGCTCATGACCACAGGTGAGGGTAGGAACGTAGACTGACCGGTAAATCGACAGCTTTGCCTTAGAGGTGAGCTTCCTCTTCACCACAACAGACTGGTACAACATCCACATCACTGCAGATGCTGCTCCGATCCGTTTGCCAATCTCTCGCTTCATTCTCCCCTCACTCATGAATAAGACCCCGAGATACTTAAACTCCTCCACTTGGGGCAGGAGCTTGTCCCCAACCCGGAGGGGACCAATCCATCTTTTTCTGGCTGAGGACCATGGACTCAGACTTTGAGGTGCTGATGCTCATCCCAGCTGCTTCACACCCAGCAGCAAACCGTCCCAGTAAGACCTGTAGGTCATTGTTGGATGAAGCCAACATGTCATGAACCGAGGGCTGGAGATTTCCAGACTCAGTCTCATGGCATTTTCTGTCTGTTCACTTATACACTGCACTTATGTCCTTTTTGTATTATTGTTCCAATTGTCATTTTTCAGCTTGTGCTTATGTTAGATTTTATTTTCTGTACAGATCTATAATTACACCTTGACTTCTCATTATTATTCTTTATATCTCAGTTTAGTCCTTTTTTACTGTTGACAGCTGTCAGGGGGGTGCATCCTTGCAGGGGCGTGCCCTGTCAGCTGCCAGTGTGGGGTTGCCTCTCTCGGCCTCAGCTGATCCCAATCAGTTACCCTCGCTATCTCCTGCCTGTTCAGGTGTCACACGTGTTGCTTAGTGTGTGATGGGCTAGTTCACTATTTAAGGTGCTGTTCATTTTTGTTCAGCGCAGCACCCTACTATCAGGTCCCACTTCCCTCACGCTGAACCATGTGTCATCTGTTTTTGTGCTACGTGTTCATTATTGTTTCTCCAGGTCAGTCAGTGATGCTCTCGCCTTAGCTGGGCTATCTCTGCACCTGTTATTGAGATTGTCTCCAGGTTTAGCTGGCGATTTTCTTGCCATTGCCTCAGTTATACGTATTGGCCTATGTTTTCTTTGTACCCACAAGTTTGTATTGTTCACTTGTGTTCCATTAATAAATCCGTTAACTCACAGCCTGCTTTTGATGCCTTTTTCTGCTTTAGGAGGTGTTTATGACAGAAGGGTGCTGCCAGTGAGGGCACCAGCGGCTGTGAGTTTAGCCTTTTCCCTTTTTTCCCGTACTTTTTCTGTAAAAGAAAAGTAAAGACTGCATTTATTTCGCTGACATGGCAGCGTATCTCGGCAAATATCAATGTGGGTTTAATGAGGAGGAGTCCTTGGCACTGAATATCATACAGCACATTTTATCGGAGGCTCGTGAATCCCATACTCCCAAGGTGGTCCGGGAGTGCTTGGAAGGAGCCGCACAGGTTCTGGAGATGTGCCCCAGCCTGTGGAGCCATCCGGAGCTAACAGACCCTCTTCTCACCATCATCAACTCCTCATCTATGCTCCACGGACCGGGGGAAATCTCTTCAGAACCCCTGCCTGTGTCCACCAGGAAGTGATCCTGGGTGCGCATGACCTAAGCCTCTCACCGCTCTCCAACAGCTGCAGCCCCGCCTTCTCCTCCCAAACTGTGGCCCGAACCATCGGCGGAGTTGCTAGAAGAACGCCAGAGGGTCTTGGCGGCAGAGGTACATCTACTGTTGGAGTGCAAACCTTGGCTCCTCCCTGAACTCGCAACCCAAGTTGAGGGAGGATATCCAGCTCCATCCGTCAGTGTGCCTGCTGGGCCGGATCAGCCAGCATCTGCATCAGTGCTCTCAGTCCCCGCAGCCCATAATGAAGAATTTGCTAGGCCACCTGCAGCAGCCACCACCACTCTTAAGGAGCACAGATAAGTGTCTTTTCATTCTTTTGCATCAGAAAATGAATTGTCTTGCCTTGTTCCCATTTTTTTTGGGGGGGGGGGGGGCTCAGCAGCAGTCATCCACTTCTGCTGAGCCTTCCCTGCCTGCTGCTGCAACTGTCTCCTCACCTTTATCACTCTCTCCTGTTTCGTCCCCTGCTCTCCCTGTTTGTCTGCCGTCCCCGGGAGGGAGGAGTCGAGCAAAGAACCGAGGCCTTCGAGGAGGTTCCATCCCAGCCCGGGACCTCCATGGGTGCAGCTTCGGCCCAGACCGGATTCACCGAGGATGCAGCTTTGCTCCCGCTTGGAGCCACCGAGGGTCGAGGGTGCAGCTCCGCTCCTGCCTGGAGCCGCCGAGGGTGCAGCTCCACTCTAGTCTGGAGCTGCCGAGGGTGCAGCCATGCGCCAGCCTGGAGCTGCCGAGGGTGCAGCCATGCTCCAGCCTGGAGCTGCCGAGGGTGCAGCCTTGCTCCAGCCCGGAGCCACCATGGGTGCTGCAGAGCTCCAGCCCGGAGCCACTGTGGGTGCAGCCTTGCTCCAGCCTGGAGCCACCACGGGTGCAGCCTTGCTCCAGCCCAGAGCCTCCGCGGGTGCAACCATGTCCTTGTCCGGGACCCCCAAGGGTGGGGCTGGCCAGCCTGCGAGCATCGTGGTTCCCCCTCCGGTGCCAGATGTTGTCTCAATTTTCCCAATTCCTCCATCCGGCCCACTGGTTGCCCTTCCCGTTGGGCAGCTGCCTCCTGGACTGCCGCTCCTGTTCGGGTAGTTGAAAGACTCAGGCCAACCACCCGACAGGCAATGCCGCAGACTGGGGTGGCCTATGTTCTCTGGGAGGCTACCCGACTCAGTTCTTTGGCCCATCTGGCGAGCTTGGGACTCTGGACAACCGCCTGACGGATGGAGCCATTGGGTTGGGTGGACTATGTTCTCTGGCAGGCCACCTGACTCGGACCACCTTGCCTATTTAAGGGGCTGCACATTTTTGTTCAGCGCAGCACCCTACTATCAGCTTCCACTTCCCTCTCGCTGAACCATGTAAGTCATCTGTTTTTGTGCTACATGTTCATTGTTGTTTCTCCCGGTCAGTTGGCGATGCTCTCGCCTTAGCTGGGCAATCTCTGCACCTGTTATTGAGATTGTCTCCAGGTTTAGCCGGTGATTTTCTCACCATAGCCTCAGTTATTCGTATTGGCCTATGTTTTCTTTGTCCCCACAAGTTTGTATTGTTCACTTGTGTTCTATTAATAAATCCGCTAACTCACAGCCTGTGTTTGGTGCCTTTTTACACTTTGGGAGGTGTTTATGACACAACAGGACAACATTATCTGCAAACAATAAAGATGAGATCCTATGGTCACTAAGCATGACACCTTCAGTTCCCTGACTGCGCCTAGAAATCCTGTCCATAAAAATTATGAACAGGATCGGTGACAAAGGGCAGCCCTGGCAGAGTCCATCTCTCACTGGGAATGAGTCCGACTGAGTGTTGGCAATATGAACCAAACTCTCACAACAATCGTATAGAGACTGAATAGCTTGTAATAACAAGCCACACTCCATACTCCATACTCCTGAAGCACCCCCCATAAAGAACCACAAGGGACGCGGTCGAATGCCTTCTCCAAGTCCACAAAACACATGTAAACTGGTTGGGAAAACTCCCACGAACCCTCGAGGATTCTCGAGAGGGTAAAGAGCTGGTCCAATGTGCCACGGCCAGGACGAAAACCACATTGCTCGTCCTGAATCCGAGGTTTGACCAACGACTGGACTCTCCTCTCCAGTACCTTGGCATAGACCTTCCCAGGGAGGCTGAGGAGTGTGTCTAAAGTTGGAGCACACCCTCCGGTCACCCTTCGGTCCCCTTTTTTGAAGAGAGGAACCACCACCCCAGTTTGCCATGCCAAAGGCGCTGTCCCCGACCTCCACACAGTGTTGCAGAGGTGTGTCAACCATGACAGCCCTACAACATCCAGAGCCTTGAGGTACTCAGGGTGAATCTCATCCACCCCAGGGGCCTGGCCGCTAAAGAGATTTTTAAGCACCTTGGTGACCTCAGCCCCTGTGATGGGTGAGCCATCCCCTCATCCACAAGCCCTGCATCCTGTGTGGAAGTGTGAAAGGTGTGTCAGACTGAGGAGATCCTCAAAGCGTTCCTTCCACCACCCGACGATGTCCCCAGTCGAAGTCAGCAGCGCCCCATCCGCACTATACAAAGTGTGGACAGGGAGCTGCTTCCCCCTCTTCAGCCGCCGGACAGTTTGCCAGAATTTCTTCAATGCCAACTGAAAGTCTTGTTCCATGGCCTCACCAAACTCCTCCCACACCCGAGTTTTTGCCACAGCAACCACCCGAGCTGCACTATGCTTGGAATGCCAGTACACCTGAGCTGCTTCGGGAGTCCCACAAGCCAACCAAGCTTGATAGGACTCCTTCTTCAGCTTAATGGTTCAGGGGTTGCCACCATGCCACCATGAGATGCACCGACGACCTTGCGGCCGCAGCTCTGGGCAGCCACTTCAACAATTGAGGTGGAGAACATGGCCCAATCAGACACCATGTCTCCAGACTCCCTCAAAATGTGGTCGGAGTTCTTCTAGAGGTGGAAGTTTAAGGCCTCCCGGACAGGAGCCTCAGCCAGACGTTCCCAGCACACCCTCACTATAAGTTTGGGTCTACCATGTCTGAATGGCATCCTCCCCTGCCATCAGATCCAACTCACCACCAGGTGGTTATCATTTAAGAGCTCTGCACCTCTCTTTACCCGAGTGTCCAAGATATACGGTTGCAACTCTGATGACACAATAACAAAATCTATCATCGACCAGCGACCTAGGGTGTCCTGGTACCAAGTGCACATATGGACACCCTTATGCTTGAACATGGTGTTCGTTATGGACAAACTGTGGTTAGCATAGAAGTCCAATAACTGAACCCCACTGGGGTTCAGATTGGGCAGGTCGTTCCTCCCATTCACCCCCCTCCAGGTTTCACTGTCATTGCGCACGTATGCATTGAAGTCCCCCAGTAGGACAATGGTGTCTCCAAGAGAAGCACTCTCCAGCACCCCAGTCAGAGACTCCAAAAAGGGTGGGTACTCTGAACCATCATTTGGTGCCTGGGCACAAATGATGGTCAAGACCCGTTTCCCAATCCGAAGGCACAGGGAAACTACCCTTTCGTCCACCGGGGAAAACTCCACTATAGAGGCAGCATGGTGGGGGGGATACAGGAATACCCACCCCTACTTGTTGCCTCTCACCTGGGGCAACTCCAGAGTAGGCCAAGCTCCAGCCCCTCTCCAGGAGACTAGTTCCGGAACCGGAGCTGTGTGTTGAGGTGAGGCCGGCTATATCTAGCCGGTATCTCGCAACCTCATGCACCAGCTCAGGCTCCTTCTCCACCAGAGAGGTGACATTCCACGTCCCAAAGGTCAGCTTAGGAAACTTGGGATCAGACCACCAAGGTCTCTGCCTTCGACCGCCACCTGATCCACATAGCACCTGACCCCCATGGTCCCTCCTGCAGGTGGTGAGCCTGCTGGAGGGCGGACCCATGTAACTCCTTCGGGCTGAGCCCAGCCAGGTCCCATGGGTGGAAACCCGGCCACCAGGCACTAGCCATTGAGCCCCTCCCCCAGGCCTGGCTCCAGGGTGGGGCCCCGGTAACCCCATAGAGGGCGAGGTACACTGAATCCTTGTTCTAGCATTAATCATGAGAATCTGTTGGATCGTTTTTATTCTGGCCCTTCACCCAGGACCAGTTTGTCTTGAGTGACCCTACCAGAGGCAAGTTTTCCTGGACAACATAGCTCCTGGGATCACTACGGCACGCAAACCCCCCACCACGATAAGGTGACAATCCATGAGGGGTAGGTTCTTGGACATCACGCAAGAAAAAAGTTGTGCCACAATGATGTGTCAAGAACAAGCTGTAAGAACTCCCAAACCAGGGCTGCAAGAACCAAATGATGTCATTTTGTTCTTGCAGCCCTGGGAGAGAGAACAAATTTCTCTGTTCTTGAGGAGTATGCATAGGAGTACAATAAGCACAGAAACATTCACGAATGAGTGGCTAAACTGCTAGCTTCAGCTAGCTGCCTTTGGTGTCAGTTAGAGATAATACTACAAGAAATTAAACTAAAATAATGTCTAAGAATGATATATATACGGTCAAGTTTTGCAGATGAACAAGAATTCCAGTGACGGCAAATAGAACTTATAGTAAATAGTTATCAAAACTGGCTGGATCAACAGTTAAGCTAAGGCTAGGTGGCCTGTCCATCACCTTCTCCCCGCTGAGGCAAGCTCCTAATGCAGTTACTGACCAACGACGCTGACCACCTAGCTAATGCTAACAGCTCAATGTAGCATCAGAGCAAAAATATAACATAACCCAGAATGACATGAAATATATTATCGACTGTGGATTAGTCAACCCAGTGGAAACAGAGCTGGCTATTCGGCTGACTGAAATCTAAAAAAGTTACAATATAAACCACACTTGGTAAGCAAGCTTCCTAGTACCACTGTTAGGTCTAAAGCTAACACCTTTGGCTCCCCACCCATCTCCATGACAGACAGCTAGGCATGCCAAAAACAGAGCAGTGGACAACAAGGCAAGGGACGTTTACCTTTTAGTGGTTTTTCCCATTTCTTGAAACACAGAAAAAAATCTGGAAGAGTTAAAATGGCTTCTTAGAGAGAAAAACGATATAAAGACTATGTTGTTTTTTTTTTTTTTAAGAAAATTGAATGCTTTGATATTTTTTTTCGATAATCCTGTGACTAATAGACACATTTCAGAAGATTAAAACCTACAAAAACACAATTTTTCAGTCAATGACCCCTTTAAGACATACTGGAAATGGACCAATGACCAAATGATTAGATTTTATAGGTGATCTGAGTCACTATCAGCCTCCAGGGAATTACTGTCCCCAGCCATCCTGCCATTGTGTCCCTGGGCAAGACACTTTACCCTCCTTGCCTCCAGTGTCCATGACACTGGGAATGAATGTGTATAAATGTTCGGTAGTGGTCGTAGAGGCCACTGGCGCAGATTGGCAGCCACATTTCTGTCAGTCTGCCCCAGGGCAGCTGTGGCTACAGTAGTAGCTTACCACTATCAATGTCTGTCTGGAGTGAATGAATAATGAACTCACCGTAAGCGCTTTGAGATGTCACTTGACATGTAAAGTGACATATAAATCTAATTATTATTATTAATATTATTTTAATACGCTGAAAAGCCTAGCCAGGCAGACAGTTACAACCATGACTGAGCAAGACTAATGTGTTCCTCAACCGTTTTGAACTTTTGTCAAATTGATAATATTAACATTACACTATTCTCAAAAATCTGTCATATTTACCTTCTATTTACAGACAGGGAAACTGGTAATGCTAGTTGGGGTTATGTTTAGGGTTCATCTTACCATAAGAATTACCATACTGCCCCCTTTAAGAAAGCCACAAACATGTCCACAGTCATCTACCTCAACCCCCCAACCCCCCCCCCCCCAATCGTTTTTTTGGGAGTAAAATACTGGCTGCATCTCACACACTCAGCAGTTCTATAGCAATGGCATGGCTCTGTTTACAGTAGTAATCTTACAAGTGAGTGGCAACCCAGTTGAGTTGAGCTAGTAGAATATTAATCAAACATTACAAAATAGTTTCATCAAGATCTGGTATTCATAAAGAATAAAAACACACAAAGATAGTGTACTTCTGCTGCAGTACATTCCTGCTTCCTGTTTGATAGGCTGCTGACAATCCTGCTGCTGCTACCTACTGTTGTGGAGAGTGAAAAAACAAATATATATATATATATATATATATATATATATATATATATATATATATATATATATATATATATATATATATATATATATATATATATATATATATATATATACAGTATATATATATATATATATATATATATATATATATATATATATATATATATATATATATGTATATACACACACACACACACTACCGTTCAAAAGTTTGGGGTCACCCAGACAATTATTTTGTGTTTTCCATGAAAAGTCACACTTATTTACCACTATGAGTTGTAAAATGAATAGAAAATATAGTTAAGACATTGACAAGGTTAGAAATAATGATTTGTATTTGAAATAATAATTTTTTCCTTCAAACTTTGCTTTCGTCAAAGAATCCTCCATTTGCAGCAATTACAGCATTGCAGACCTAACATGATTGCACAAGGGTTTTCTAATCATCCACTGGCCTTCTGACGCAATGAGCAAACACATTGTACCATTAGAACACTGGAGTGATAGTTGCTGGAAATGGGCCTCTATACACCTATCTAGATATTGCACCAAAAACCAGACACTTGCAGCTAGAATAGTCATTTACCACATTAGCAATGTATAGAGTGTATTTCTGATTAGTTTAAAGTTATCTTCATTGAAAAAAGTGCTTTTCTTTCAAAAATAAGGAAATTTCTAAGTGACCCCAAATGTATGTATATGTATGTCTATATGTATATACAGTATATATATATATATATATATATATATATATATATATATATATATATATATACAGTGGGGCAAAAAAGTATTTAGTCAGCCACCAATTGTGCAAGTTCTCCCACTTAAAAGATGAGAGAGGTCTCCAATTTTCATCATAGGTATACCTCAACTATGAGAGACAAAATGAGAAAAAAAAATCCAGAAAATCACATTGAAGGATTTTTAATGAATTAATTGGTAAATTCCTCAGTAAAATAAGTATTTGGTCACCTACAAACAAGCAAGATTTCTGGCTCTCACAGACCTGTAACTTCTTCTTTAAGAGGCTCCTCTGTCCTCCACTCATTACCTGTATTAATGGCGCCTGTTTGAACTCGTTATCAGTATAAAAGACACCTGTCCACAACCTCAAACAGTCAGACTCCAAACTCCACTATGGCCAAGACCAAAGAGCTGTCAAAGGACACCAGAAACAAAATTGTAGACCTGCACCAGGCTGGGAAGACTGAATCTGCAATAGGTAAACAGCTTGGTGTGAAGAAATCAACTGTGGAAGCAATTATTAGAAAATGGAAGACATACAAGACCACTGATAATCTCCCTCGATCTGGGGCTCCACGCAAGATCTCACCCCATGGGGTCAAAATTATCACGAGAACGGTGAGCAAAAATCCCAGAACCACATGGGAGGACTTAGTGAATGACCTGCAGAGAGCTGGGACCAAAGTAACAAAGGCTACATCAGAAACACACTACGCCGCCAGGGACTCAAGTCCTGCAGTGCCAGATGTGTCCCCCTGCTTAAGCCAGTACATGTCCAGGCCCGTCTGAAGTTTGCTAGAGAGCATTTGGATGATCCAGAAGAGGATCGGGAGAATGTCATATGGTCAGATGAAACCAAAATAGAACTTTTTGGTAAAAACTCAACTTGTCGTGTTTGGAGGAGAAAGAACACCATACCTACTGTGAAGCATAGGGGTGGAAGCATCATACCAGGATGACTGATCCGTGTAAAGGAAAGAATGAATGGGGCCATGTATCGTGAGATTTTGAGTGAAAACCTCCTTCCACCAGCAAGGGCATTGAAGATGAAACATGGCTGGGTCTTTCAGCATGACAATGATCCCAAACACACCGCCCGGGCAACGAAGGAGTGGCTTCGTAAGGAGCATTTCAAGGTCCTGGAGTGGCCTAGCCAGTCTCCAGACCTCAACCCCATAGAAAATCTTTGGAGGGAGTTGAAAGTCTGTGTTGCCCAGCGACAGCCCCAAAACATCAGTGCTCTAGAGGAGATCTGCATGGAGGAATGGGCCAAAATACCAGCAACAGTGTGTGAAAACCTTGTGAAAACTTACAGAAAGCATTTGACCTCTGTCATTGCCAACAAAGGGTATATAACAAAGTATTGAGATGAACTTTTGTTATTGACCAAATACTTATTTTACCGAGGAATTTACCAATTAATTCATTAAAAATCCTTCAATGTGATTTTCTGGATTTTTTTTTTTCTTATTTTGTCTCTCATAGTTGAGGTATACCTATGATGAAAATTGGAGACCTCTCTCATCTTTTAAGTGGGAGAACTTGCACAATTGGTGGCTGACTACATACTTTTTTACCCCACTGTATATATACTGTGTATATGAAAGATTCTGTGGTGTGGGGATGCATGTATGTATGTGGCAAACTTTGTCCCCCTACTAACTCAGAAGCCACTTGGCCGCGGGCTGTCATCTCTTGCATGGCAACGCTACAATAACTGAAGAGTGACCTTGACATGGTTTCACTGATTGCTTGACCATAAAAGAGGTGAAAGGTGACTTTTTTAGTTGACTTTTACCAGTGGAGGTGTACACCAGGGGAAGAATCAAATGCACCTGACACAGTCGTTGGAGTTAAGGATCCGCAGGTCTCTCTCCACAATACAGGTGTTGTGGACTGATGGGGAGATAAAGGTACAGGATATCACTGGATGGTGGGACACCAAAACTATATTTATAATTAACTATATTCACATTCATTTCTTTGATCCGCTCATATAACCCATATTGAGGTGTACACTGGTGACAGAATCGAGCACACTGTGACCGTTCGTGTAGGCTGTGACTGGAAGCAGCGACACTGAACCTACATATAATCTGCTCATTTCAATCAAACGTTATTTATATAGCACTTTTCAAACAAACAGCAATGTTGCACAAATTGCTTTACATATTAAAAAAAAAAATAATAAAGAAGAATGTATCCCCCAGCCCTACCCAGGCCACATCACCATCCACACACACACATCCACTCCCACTTATCGATGCACGGAAGTAACTTAAAGTTATCACATTTAGAACAAAGTACAGAATAAAACAGGACATAGATAAAACAAAACAAAAAAAAATACTATTTGTGCGCTCCTTTGAATGTGTTTTTGCTTTACCAAAATGGCTTTCTGCTGTGTCAAGTAACTTCTGTTCAAATCATGTCAAGAGCGGAGAACAACTTTTAATGCAATCGCTGCAACTGAGAAAAGACAAGACATGATACAAATCGGTATGTACACCCGCTGCTGTCATCTAATTTAAGAGTGTATATGATTATTAGGGTTAGGATGAGCCATACAAAGTTCTCTGTTTGCTAACTTCCTCAATATTCTTTTGAATTTGGACTGTTGTTTATCCCACTTGCTTTGCAAGTGCAGGAAATGTGAAGGACACAATTTGTCTCCTATTAAAATTAATGTATTTAAACAATATTAACAGCATACTGATAGAAAGTGTGAATTATCGTGGATTGAAAGTGATTGTTGTCACATTTGCCCCTTCGGGACAAAGAAAAGGACCCAACTGCAGGGCAAAGTTCATACACATTTTATTGTGAAATGAACAGAAACCAAAGCACAGCTGGACTGGAAAAATAAACAGGCAAGGCAGGCAAAATACAATACTTGGATCAAGGCAAAGGCAGAGACAAGGCAGAAGCATGGTAACACACTGGTATGTTTGAGGACGCTGCACCGACCCAAGGGGAAGCGCCCCTTAAATAAAGACAGGAATAATTAGCAGAAACACAAACAGCCGTGGACAATTAAGACTAACGCAAAACAAACCAAGGATCAAGCTAAGGGAAAAACCCAGAAATAAACAAGACAAACTCAACCCCCAGACCAGAATAAGGAACATAACATGACTATAATAATAATAATAATAATGATAATAATAATAATAATAATAATAATTAATAATAAAAGGCAGGTGAACAAAACTAAGGCAAGAATAATCTACACACACGAACAGAACCATGACCATGATAATAATAATAATAATAACCAAAGAATCACAAGAAACAGAACTCATGGTGAGGACGGGGGCTGAGCCCATGTCCCGGTGACAAGAAAATATAAACTATAACATAAGGTGAGGACATGGGCCCAACTCACATTCTGACATTTGTGAAAATCCCCAGGAAAATTTCTTTTTTTTGAACACCCATCCATCTATCACCAAAACCTTAAAATGGACCAAAAAAAAAAGAAAGAAAAAAACCCTTCTCTTCCAACAAAAACATTAAAACATAAAATTGGCCCATTGTCCAGGTCTGCAGAAAAAATAAGCCATTACATAAAACAAAAATTTAACCATCATCCCTACGAACACTACAAATTTACATAAAAAAGTAGCAGATTTATGAGGAAACAAATTGGTAAGTTTGACAGTTCTTAATTTACAAGAAAAAAAGCTAATTGGAGGAAAAAACTACAAGTTTGAAAGAAGTTTCAACTCTATAAGAAAAGTTGCAAATTAACAAGAAAAACTATAATTTGAGGAAAAAATATTGCACATTTATGACAGACACAAATGTAAATGAGAAAGTCAAATTTGAGACAATTGCAGCACATTTACAAGAACGAAGTAGAAAATTTCAGAAAAGAAATTAATTTCACTAAAGTGAAACTGTCATGCACCTGCTACCAGCAGATGAGGATTAAGGGGAGAGGACTCAGAGTGCAGGCAAGATCAAGTGCAGCAATAATTTATTAATAAAAACACTAAGGAGAAACCAAAATGCAGCACATGGGCTGAGAGCTAAACTAAACTGAGCAGGAACAATACTAAACTGGCAAACACAAAGCAAGACTTGGCAGAGAATGAACAGGGAACATGGCAGGGACAAAGCAGGGTGTGCTGACAAATGGCCTCTCAACTAGTGATGGGTCGGAAGGCTCTGGAGCTTCGAGGGTGCCCAGGACCCTTGTCCAGAAAATATTTGGCGAAACACATTTTGAGGTGTGTATTGCTGACATCATACCACATGACTGGGTCAGGAAGCCATTCATGATTTTGCACGCAACATGAAATAAAGTCAGCAGCGATACACAATGGAAATCCCTGTCCCTCACGTTTTGTGTTGTCGATGTTTGACTGTGTAAGGGATTTGTCACAGCCAATTTTCAGATAGATCCAGCACCAAAAACACGGACCGTTTGGGAACAGGTTGATCTCATTTCTTCCATCGATACATTTTTCACAAATAGTGGATGTTTACTGTATTTGAATTGATTGCCTAATGGTAAGGCATCTGCCCCCATAACTGGGAGGCTGCGGTTCAAGTCCTAGCTTGGTCATCCTTGTAATTTTATTTTTATTTGCAAGGTGAAGTGTCTGTTGTGTTTCAAAGAGCTTGGATCATTATGCTGAGGCACTATTGTGCCCTGCATGACAATAAGGACAGAGGTGAATGTACTGGGAGATATAGAAACAGTGCATTTATTGAAATGAAAAAAATACACATTAAACCAATAATGCCCTTGTAAAAATCTGCATGTTGTATACATTTTGTCCACTAGATGGCCTAGCAGAGAAAATTAAGTTTCACATGAGGCCTCGTCTACAGGTACATCTCAAAAAATTAGAATATCATGAAAAAGTTCAATATTTTTTGTCACTCATTTCAGAAAGTGAAACCCATATATTATATAGATTCATTACACAGAGAGTGATATATTTCAAGTATTTATTTATTTTAATTTTATTGATTATGGCTTACAGCCATTGAAAACCCCAAATTCAGTTTCTCAAAAAATTAGAATATTTCATAAAATTAATTTTAAAAAATAGTTTTTAAAAAGAAATGTTGGCCGACTGAAAAGTCTGTCCATGTACACACTCAATACTTGGTCAGGGCTCCTTTTGGATTAATTACTATGTGAATGTGGCTTGGCATGGAGGTGATCAGCCTGTGGCACTGCTGAGGTGTTATGAAGGTCCAGGTTGCTTTGATAGTGACCTTCAGCTCGTCTGCATTGTTGGGTCTGGTGTCTCGTCTTCCTCTTGACAATACTCCACAGATTCTCTATGGGGTTTAGGTCAGGAGAGTTTGCTGGCCAATCAAACACAGTGATGCCATGGTCATTAAACCAGGTTTTGATACTTTTGGCAGTGTTGGGGAGGGGGGGTGGGATGCCAAGTCCTGCTGGAAAATGAAATCAGCTTCTCCATAAAGCTTGTCAGCAGAGGGAAGCATGAAGTGCTCTAAAATTTCCTGGTAGATGATTGCGCTGACTTTGGTCTTGATAAAACACAGTGGACCAACACTAGCAGATGACATGGTTCCTCAAATCATCACTGACTGCGGAAACTTCACACTAAACCTCAAGCAACTTAGATTCTGTGCCTCTCCACTCTTTCTCCAGACTCTGGGACTTTGATTTCCAAATGAAATGCAAAATTTATTTTTATCTGAACAGAGGTCATCTATTGGTGTTTGTCCACTATGTTTTATCAAGACCAAAGTCAGTGCAGTCGTCTACCAGGAAATTTTAGAGCACTTCATGCTTCCCTGTGCTGACAAGCTTTATGGAGAAGCTGATTTCATTTTCCAGCAGGACTGCCCCCCCAACACTGCCAAAAGTATCAAAACCTGGTTTAATGACCATGGCATCACTGCGTTTGATTGGCCAGCAAACTCTCCTGACCTAAACCCCATAGAAAATCTATGGAGTATTGTCAAGAGGAAGATGAGAGACACCAGACCCAACAATGCAGACGAGCTGAAGGTCACTATCAAAGCAACCTGGCCCTTCATAACACCTCAGCAGTGCCACAGGCTGATCACCTCCATGCCACGCCACATTGATACAGTAATTAATACAAATTGAGCCCCGACCAAGTATTGAGTGTGTGCATGGACATACTTTTCAGTCAGCCAACAATTCTATTAAAAAAACTATTTTTTAAATTAATTTTATGTAATATTCTAATTTTTTGAGAAAGTGAATTTGGGGTTTTCATGGTCTGTAAGCCATAATCACCAAAACAAAAATAAATAAACATTTGAAATATTTCACTCTCTGTGTAATGAATCTATATAATATATGGGTTTCATTTTTCATAAGACACAGACAAAAGGCAACAGGGGAAGAAGACATGACATGACAGACAAAGATCAGGGAACATGGGGGCACATAATGATAATCATAATTATAATCATAATAATAATAATACTGTGGAAAGCAAAAACTAAATGAACATAAAGCATGGGCACAGTCCCTAGTCATGCCCTGACTGTGACAGAAACAGTAGTAAAAATGAAAGGACATACAAGAGAAAAACACTACATCATGACTGACAACTAAAGTGAAGCATTAAGTAAATGAGGTAAATAAAAGTAAATTATGCATACATGCTATTATCATCCCATGGTGTATTTGAATTTGTGCAATAAAAAACTGATGAAAAAATTAATACTTTTTTTTTTATTTAAGTTTTTGTAAAGGGTATACAGGTCATTACAGCATTGCACTGTTTACATTTTCATCACACGTTCCCTTATTTTTTGCTATTTGACAACATTGGTAGGATAATTATTACAACACCCCCCCCTTTTTTTTTTAAAGTGAAAGAGAAAGAGAAATTAAAGAGAATTAAATAAAAAAAACGAATAAACAAACAAACAGAACAGCAAAAAACAAACAAACAGAAAATTAAGTAATTAAAAGTAAAAGAGCATCTGAGTAGCATTGGAACAAAGAGCGGGACCATTATTGAAATGGTATTTGTCAAAGATTAGATCTAATGGAAGACACATGCGATCCAGGGTTGCCAAAAGTTCATGAACCCATCCATGTCCTGTCTCAGTGCGAATGTCAACTTTTCCATCGAGTAAATGTCTTGAATCCCGTTAATCCAATCTTCAGGTGTAGGACAGTCCTTCAGCATCCATTTTTTAGTTAGGGCTTTTTTACTTGCCAATATTAAAACATTGAATAAGTATTTATCTCCTCGTCTTTCCAGTGAATCCGGTAGTAAACCCAAATACAAAGTTACAAAAGAAAAGGGAACTGTTATTTTGAATATTTTCCCCAATATTGTCTGTACATTGGTCCAATATTGGTGGATAACTGGGCATGACCAAAACACATGAAAATGATTTGCAGTCTTTTCACCACACAAGCGCCAACAGTTCAACCCCTTATGGGTAAATTTGTTTTGTGCAGGTGTTCTGAAAAATCTTACCAAGTTTTTCCATCCAAATTCTCTCCACTGCAGGGATGAGGTACTTTTCCATTGCTGTTTATTTAGCTTTTCCCATATTTCCAATTGTAAAGTGAAATTCCCCTCTTTTTCCCATCTCTCTTTTATATATGATGTGTTGTCTCCTTTTAAGTCTTGAAGACCTTGGTATATTTTAGAAATGTATCTGATCCCTGGGATCCCTTTATATGCCATTAAGAAGACCTTCAGAACACCTGACTGGGCCCTTTCCAAATCCTCCTTTTTAAGTATATTGTTTATGTGGTGTCTAAGCTGAAAGAACCTGTAAAGATCTTGATTTATTAGACCTTGTTTTTTCAAATATTCAAAACTTCTTAAAGTTTGCCCCTTAAAAAAATCGTAATATTTTATCAGCCCTTTCTCTTTCCACTCTTTAAATCTAGTGTCTGTTTTATTGGGGGTAAAGTCTTGATCATAGGCAATCCATTACAGAAGTCGATAGGGTTCTTTAGTTTGATTCTCTCTGACTATCTTAAACCAAACTTTTAGCGGGGTCTCTATCCACGGGTTAGTGTTATTCAAGAGTTTAGGTAAGGCATTGTTCCCTATTATCGCCTGTAGGGGGATGTCACTTGTTATTTGGCATTCCATCTCCTTCCATTGTGCAGTGTAGACTGGGTTACATATCTCTACTAAAGTTTTAATTTGTGCAGCTATAAAATAGTCCCTGATATTTGGCAGCGCGAGCCCACCTTTGTCTTTGTTTAGGTGTAGGGTTCTATATCTGATTCTAGGTCTCTTGCCCTGCCATATGAATCTTGAGATCCTTCTGTCCAGCTCCTGCCATGTTTTTTTGGGAGGTTCTACCGGTATTGTTTGGAAAAGGTATAGAAGACGTGGAAGTATATTCATTTTGACTGCTTCAATTCTTTGTGCAGTACCTAAGAATGGTATCATATTCCATCTTGCTAGGTCAGATTTTATTTTTGTCACTAGTGGATCATAGTTTAGTGTTATAATTTTGTTGAGTTGTTTCGGGATATTGACCCCCAGATATTTCATAGATTCCAACTCCCAGTTAGTTTTGAGTTGACTTAGTGAATAATGATTTGGGTCATAGTTGAATGTTAAAACTTGGGTTTTATGCATGTTTAATTTGTACCCCGATAAATCTCCATAGTCTGAAAAAACTGAGATTAGTTCTGGAAAAGAAGTGTCTGGCTGCCCTAGGTATATTAAAATGTCATCAGCAAAGAGTGCTATTTTATGTTCCTTCTGACCAAGTGTAATACCCTGAATTTTTTGATTCTGTCTTATCCATTGGCTCAGAGGTTCTATGAAGATTGCAAAGAGCAGTGGAGACAGGGGGCAGCCTTGACGACATCCTCGTTCCAGCTCAAAAGATGATGATAAATTACCGTTAATCCTTATTTTAGCTGTTGGTTTTTTATATAATGCCTGTGTAGTTCTAATGAAGTTGTTATGAAAATTGAAACTGGATAAGATTCTATATAGGAAAGACCAGTCAACCGAATCGAATGCTTTTTCAGCATCTAATCCCAATATGGCTGCATTTAAGTTATATTTTTTTATATGATGAATTATGTGTAAAGTGCGTCGAATGTTGTCTTGTGTCTGTCTTTGTCTTATAAAACCTGTTTGGTCTAAGTGAATTAAGTCTGTCAGTATGTTTTCTAACCTTTTGGCAAGGATAATGGTAAAAAGCTTATAGTCCTGATTTAATACACTGATTGGTCTGTAGTTGGAGCATTCTAGTTTATCCTTTTCAGGTTTAGGTATAACTGCAATGACCCCTTCTCTCCAGGAGGGGGGGATTTCCCCTGTGTGGAGGACATAGTTAAATGTTTTCAGGAGGAGAGGAGATAGTTGCTGTTTAAAGGTTTTGTACCATTCTGCTGTATAGCCATCTGCTCCTGGGGATTTGTTAGCTTTAAGTTTCATAATTGCTTTTTCCAATTCTTTAGGTTATATTTCTGACAGTAGTGTTTTATTTTGTGATTCCATAAGTTGGGGAAGGTTTAATGTGTTTAGGAATGTCTCGGATGCGTTTTTATGTTTTTTGTGGGAGTATAAGTTCTTGTAGTAATTCTCGAAGCTTTTAAGAATATCCTGAATTCTGAATTTTATTTCCTTTGATACTGGGTCTCTGATTTTGTAGATTGCTCTTTCTGTTTGTTGTTTCGTCAATTTATAGGCTAGTAATTTTGCCGATTTACTGCCTGCTTCATAATGTTTTTGTTTCAGAAATGTAAGTTTCTTCTGGATTTCTATTGTGTAGATTTCATTTATTTGATTTTTAATTTCTTTAATCTTGAGCGAGCCATTAGAATGAGTGCTGTCTTTGTGTTCTTTTTCTAGGTTCTTGAGTTCTGACTCTAGTGTGATTAGTTTTTCTTGTCTCAGTTTCTTTTGGGTTGCCAGTTTTGCAATAATTTTCCCCCTTATTACAGCTTTGCACGCATCCCACAGTATTAAAGGGGATACTTCTCCATTATCGTTTTCTTCCAAATATCTGAAAATATCTGATTCCAATTCATCTTTCAGTGGTCCTTCGAGGACATTTGAATTCAACCTCCAAGAAAATGTATTATTTGTGTATTTTTGGATGTTTAAGTCCATATAGATCGGACTGTGGTCAGAGAGATCCATCAGTCCTATTTTACATGTTTTTACTCTTCCAATGTCTCTATTAAACATAAAAAAGTAATCAATCCTTAAGTAAGATGAATGTGGTGTTGAATAAAAAGTATAATCTTTTACATTGGGGTTGAATTCCCTCCATACGTCACAGATTCCCATTTCTTTTAGTAGCATCCGAGTTTTCCTATTTTGAGTGTTATTTTGATGTGAAGAATTACCTGTTGCATCCCAGTATGGATTCAGTCTTAGACTGAAGTCTCCACCACATATCACTAAACCTTGGGCTTTAGTTATCATTAGGTCGAATACATTTTTATAAAATTTCCAGTTAGCCCCTGAAGGTGCATATACATTCAGCAGGGTGATATCTTCTCCCTCTAGCCGCCCAATTACCAAACTGTACCTCCCTTCTTTATCTTTGTGTTCTGATTTTTTTTCAAATATAATTTTGGTTGATATCAATGTCGCTACTCCCCTCCTCCTCCCTGATTTATATGAAGATGAAGAGATCATTTTAAACCCTTGTCTATTGAGTTTAGTGTGTTCCACGTCTGTTAGGTGGGTTTCTTGTAAAAATATTATTTCTGCTTTGTCTTTTTTCATTTTGCGTAGAATCTTGGATCTTTTAACTGGATTCAGGATCCCTTTTACATTATATGAGGCTATTTTGGTTACACCCTGTTTCTCCATTGTATTTTCTTATTTAGTATACAGTGTGGTGGCCCTCTTTTTTGTGCTACTCAGAAACTGAAAGAACATTAAGAACATAAAAAACATTAAGAACATAGTGTACGAAACTTTAAAACAAAAAACTGTCAAAAAAACTTCCTGAGCTGGGGTCTCTTTAAAGACCCTGTAAGAGCCTTGATGGAGTGTAGGCTCTGAGGGAAATTCCTCAAACTCTGTTACGTGTTGACGGCCCTCTCTTACCCCTGTAAGTTGTCCCATGTTTTTAACGTGAATTTCAGATCCCAATCCGAATTTGTAATGATTTTTTTTTTTTTTTTTTTTTTTTATGCCTATACCCTATGAGATTGTGTGCACCCTCCCACCCCCATCACAGCAAACATTCACTCTAATACAGTATTTGTTAGTGTGGAGAGAACATGTGGGTCATTGTTACATTTCTATTTTAACAAGATTTTTTTTTTTTCCCTTTAAATTAAGAAGACATTTGTTTCTAATGCTATAACTGCTCCATGAAAGGTTTTACCACATGCTGATTCTGCACCTCCTTTAATGTTTGTTACCTTGTAGGAGGGGGGATGGAAGTGCAGAATGACTGAAAAGAAAAAAACAAAAAGGTCGCTATTCCTTCCTGGAACTGGAAAGCTTATCTTTGTAGCTCTGGGGCTGGGTTTCCCGCTGCTGGCCCATGGATTTTGAAGGTCTCTGAGAGGACCACGTTTGAGCTCTGATCTTCTCGCTCAGATTCGCTGCAGGTTTAAACACCGTTACCCGGAGTCATCTTCTCGCCATGTCAATTGTTGCTTCTTCCGCTGAATTATAGAGACATGACTCTTCACCGTAAAAGACCTTTAACTTCGCCGGAAATGGCGTCTGAAAGCGTAGATTCTGTTCCCGTACAACCTTTTTGGCGTCGTTATATTCTCATCGCTTTTTAAGAACCTCAGGGGCGTAATCGTGCTCCACGAAGACTTTTCTTTCTTGATGCATAAATCCTTTTTTCTGCCAAGCCCGTCTTACAACCTCTTGTTTTATTTTGAAATCGGAGAATCTTACCACCACCGAACGCGGGGGCGCTTCTGCCACTGGCTTTGCGGCTAATGTACGATGGGCCTTTTCTATCTTCAAATCGGTGGTTTGTGGAATATCCAACTTCTCTCTCAATAAGGATTCCACGCATTCTGCCACTGTGTTGAAACTATCTTCAGCTCCTTCTTTCAGACCGTGAATTCTGATGTTATCTCGTCTCTGTCTTCCTTCTTGGTCGGTTAGCTTAGCCTCCAGCCTTGACTGTTTTCTGTGTAAATCCAGCATAGAATCTTCAAGCACTTTTACTCTTTCTTCAGCTTCCAAGATTCGGTTTTCGGCCTGGTCCATTCTGCTGTTCGTCCTTTTTAGTTCCTCTCTGAATTCATGAAATCCGGCCCGAAATCATCGTAATTCGTCAAATAGCGATTTCAAGCTAATCTTTTTGTTAGCTAGGTCCAGCTCCTCGTCTCCTGAACGGAGGTCCTCGGGATCAGATTCTGCGGCCGCTGCGCGTCCTGACCTGGGGAATGTCAGTTTCTTCTGTTTTTGGTTAGGTATGGTGTTTTTGTCTTTTGATTTTTATTCTTCCAAAAATCCGTTAAGTCTGATTTTGAAGATGTTTTCCTTGGATTGGATCTGGGAGGTTCAGCGTTAAGTTGCTATCACCATGGCATCCAGACCAGAAGTCAAATTAATACTTTTTTAATGCTTGATATACCCTTGAGGATGTAGGAATGCTGAGCAATAAATATTCCTAAATGTTACACAAAACCAACGCATTACCAGCGTTTGGAAACATCAGCTTTTTAAGTCATGCTGACACACAACATTTATGTACTGTAATGCCAACATTGTCACATGTCGGGTGCTGTCTGGGAAAGGGACCAATTGTATGGAAGGCCATCCCATTCAAAACGTTGCCACGATGTGAAGTTACATTTGTGGAGAGACACGTCAGGTCAACATAAGGTATATACTGATCGCAACCCAGCTGAACTCTGGGAGGAGCAGAGGTTGGTCAGCAGGTCCTTGATATCACTGTTGTAGTGTCATCAGGACTAAAGACTGCATGTCTTATTCACCGGGTATTGCTGCTTGTACTGTATAGTTTAAAGATGTTCTCAAATAAGCTGTGAGAAGAACCTGAAACATGAGGGAGAAAATTAGCTGCTTTGATGGAGGTTGCACTATGGTGCTTTGTGGTTTTTAGCGTGGCCGAGCAAGTTTCTGCATCTTGAAAATTCATGCATAAAAGCAAAACGCGAGAAAATAAAGAATATAGTCAAAACACAGTAGAATTGATGAATAGGCTGCAAGCAGTAAAACCAATTATACTCTGGCTCTTTTTTCTTTGCTTTGTATTGAAGTGCAATAAGCTCTTTGCCACCTCATTACTACTTTGCAGCACAGTGCCATCTGTAGTGTTTAGTTGCATTTTTTTTAGGCTGAAATGCATAGAGCCATTTTGTTTAGCAGTACCACATAAAAAGTCCCAACTCAGATAAAAGGTAAAAACTTATCAAACTATTAATATTCACAGTATAAACCTGAAACAGGACAGTATAAACCTAGAAAAGGTAGAACTTCAACCCCCCCCCCCCCCACCCGCACCTTGTTGGAATCACAAAAAATGGTGATAAAATAAAAAAGGAACCCAACTGAGATGTACTACTTCCCATTACATGCATGTTATTTTTAGCAGTTCTCTGAGCAGTCCTGGGTGTAGGAAAGTAACTGAAATGAATTTTTTTCCTCCAGCTTCTTTTATTCTGCCTAGTTTCATTTTTGAGCCACCCACCGCAAACTCTACTCTATATATTATTTTTTCAAATACATGGCTTGTTTTGTTCTATTCAACTGTAAATAATTGAAATACTGTTCAATATCCAGTGTTTCACCTTGTTGACGTGTATAATCACTAATAGGATTAGAATGATTTATTTCAAAGGCATGTTATTACTGATCCTTAATCCCATAAAAAATTGAAAAAATATATATATAAAAAAACTGTCTAATGCCTCTTAGACTGGCAGAGAAGCAAATTTGTCATCCTCTGCCCTCTTCCTCTGGTTCTTGCCAAGGACATGAGCTTAAAACTGGACATCTTTATTGTGCTTTTGCAGCCTTCGGTGCCAGTTTGGAAAAAATAGGTCAAAAAATGTGGCTGAAGATTAGTAAAATCTAATGTGAAAACCTGCTTTAGTCTATGCCGTGCCAATGTCTCTTCTGCTTCTCAAATACATGAAACATCTGAAATGCGTTCACCGCTCCTGCTGGTGTTACCGCTGCTGCTTCTGCTAGATAAAAATAACAAATGCTATGAATAGGATGCTGGAAATTGTCCTTGCAATATGATGTTAATTTAATTTGTGTTAGCAATTTACAATTTGAAAGGACAATGTGACATCTCCATGCATCCAAAGTTGGAAAAAAATGTTATCTTATAAAAGCTAATTAGATTTCTTATGCGAATACTGACATATTAAATAGTCCTCTCCTACCAATGTCCTTCATGGGCCTTACTCGCGTTTATGATTGTCATTAATCCTGCCAACAGACTGGAAAAATCAAGATGTCCATTTTCAGTATTTACACAGAGCTCCACAGTCTCATCAGAAATCATTTAAATTGGTTTATTGTTGTTGGCCTGCACTAAGTTTCTCTGAGTACTAATGTTCTTTTTTCGTTTCGTCGTTAGTCAAGATTAACAGGTTTCATTAGAAATGCATTGTAAACACGAGGTAACTCCTGTGCTGATTGGTTAAATTGTTTAACAAATAGATAGCACATATACTGTTAATGCTTCCAATAATCACTCCTGTTTGTCCAACAGATCTCCACAACAATGCGTCTTCATAATTTTTCAAATATATTTGCTCTTTATTAGGGGACATTATCAAAGCAGAATTATAATGTACAATATAACTTACTTTGTCAGCTATTTTCCCATATGAAAATAGCTGAAAATTTTGATAAATAACTTTAAAATGTATAAAAGTACAAATTGAACAAGGCTTTACATTCAAAGACTATGAGCACAACAAATTGTAAATTACACATAACTTTTTCAAATTTTTATTCTTATGATGTGAAAAACACTGACATGGACATACAAGCAAAGAGCTAACATCACCTGATAATATTAGACTGCTGGTATATGAGTCAGACCTATGAAGAAGTAAGATATGCTCAAATGTGGGTAGTAAGTGTTATGCTTACTTAAGTACAATCAAGTAGCATTTTCACAAAAATTGTTCTTCTGAAGTAATTTTATTGTAGGGTACTTTTTACTACTCAGTACATTTAAGAAAAAAATATGGTCATGTGCTATGTTTGTTTTCATCTGTTTAAGTGTGCTAAGATGGAGCAATATTAAGAAATACACATATCCTAAGAACAGGATATGAGGGTTTCTCATTAAAGATTTCCCCTGACTCATTTCCCATGGACTGAGAGGAATCAAACTTGGCACAGTTGTTAGCCTTTCTCTATATACGTAGGTACCCCCAAGGGTCACACACTTCTCCCATCGCTTTATGTAGCTGTGGAGACCATGCCTGTAGAAGTCTGCAGGTTGCGTCGGAAGCCACGACTTGACCTCAGAAATCAGCGTTTCTCCTGCCCTTCAAAAATGACTTAATGGTTGGAAAAAGGTGGAACTCAGATGGTGCGAGGACAGAAGAGTAAGGGGGTAAGGAGGAATTTCATAACCACAGGACCATGCTTCTGTCTGGGCGCCATACGTGTTGCAAACCATGGCGTTTTTTTGCTGGAGGTGGACACATTTGGTCAGCATGCCACTCCTCTTGGTTTTGATGAACTTCTTCAATTTCTGCTACAGTAAAACATAATAATTCCTGGTAACTTTGGTACCCTTTTTGAAGAAATCCATCATCAATTCTCCATGCTGATCCCAAAAGACTGTGAGCATGACCTTGCTCACCAAGGGTTAGACACAGTGACAACTGATGAAAATTATTTTGGGGAGGGGGGGCACAGTCTGTAAATGACCTTTTTTTTAAAATCAGAAATTTGAATATGAACAATATTAAGCATAAAATATACTGTATATCTTTTTATTTTAAATTGCATAGTAGTGTTTTGAATTTATGTGTGGTCTTGTAGTGCCATCTAGTTAACTGAGTTCAAACGAACATCAACAAGATTATTTTTATATTTTATATTCATGCTTCCTTAAGGGCAGTGGCTAGACCTTGCTTGGAGCCGGTCTAGAATGGAAAAGCAAGGTGCCTCCTTCCATCCACTAGCCCGGGTGTACACCTTGGGCAAGTGTTAGCACACCCTTAGCCTTCCTCGGCCAGGGATGCAATCTAAGTACACCCATAGTTGGATCTGAACGTCAACCCGGTGGCTATTCTGGCTACTGTCATTTCTGCAAGTCAACTCAACTGTAGTTCTGGCAAAAAATGCAATGGGTATTCTTCTCCGACAGTGTCAGTGCCGCTGTCCCATCAAACTTTAGGGTTTACTCGGCAAGGGACACTATTGTGTGCCATTTAGTGTCGTCATTTCTCAGGCACAGCCTTCACTTTACAGTGTCTGCTTTACACCTACAATGAGCTGTCAAAGCGAATGGGTCTCAGGATCAACATCAAGAAAACTGAAACTATGAGTATGGGTGAACAGGGTGACCTCTACATAGATGGGCAGAAGCTAAAAGAAGTGGGTTGTTTCAAATACCTTGGCAGTTATGTCACTAAAGACTGCAAGTTAGATGAAGAGTTAACTGCACGGATTCAGGCTGCATCATGTGCCATGGGAAGGCTTAGGGACAGGGTTTTTGAGTGTAAGGATCTAACAGTAGAAATAAAATTGAAAGTATATAACCAGTGTGTCATCCCGCTGCTGCTGTATGCTAGTGAGACCTGAACCCTATACTGTCACCAAGTTAACCTTCTCAGAATCGTCCAGCAGAGACACCTCAAGTCCATTCTCAAGATCAAATGGTACGACTACATCCCAAATGACGAAGTGCTGGATTGAGCTAAGACCACAGACATTGAAACTATTTTAATCAGGAACAGATTATGCTGGATGGGCCATGTTGTGCGTATGCCTGGTGAGCATCCAGTTAAACTTCTCCTCTTTGGAGATTTGACAGGAGGCCTGAGAAGGAACGGTCACCCCTTTCTAAGATTCAAAGACACCTTGAAAGACACTCTGAAGTGTGGAAGGGTACTTAACACATGGAGAGAAGCTGTAGAAGACCATCAAGTGTGGCAGAACCTTATAATGGATGTTTGTTTCAAAATAGAGAATGACAAATGGAAAGCAAACATTGAGAAAAGGGTGAAGAGACATGAGAGGAGAGGGCAAAGAAATTGAATTGAACTGTGCCATTAAGATCATTTCCTGAACTGGACTATGCATTTTTGATATATTTATCTTGTATAGTGGGGTGTATGGAGTGTCAGGAAGGGATAGTACCTCTGACAGGGCAACAGTCACACCTCTGGGTGGTCTGTCCGCTATGGTTCCCACTTGGCACTCAACTCTCACCTGTGGCTCCAAGTAGCTGTTTGCATGCAACAGCGGCCACACCCCGGTAAACCACTTCGACTGGCGGGCAAAACCAGGGGAGGGTAGCCCACGGGTTTGAAACCCTTGGTGAGGAAGTGCTTGTCTACCTACGCATGCATAGACTGGACCTGGCGGACTGCATGGAGGAAACCACCAGATTGGCTGAATGGGCAGGAAGGCAGACCCAGAAAAGCGTTGTGGAGCACAACTAGGGCACAGTGAGACACGTAAGACACTGCTGGCCATCCACTGCATCCTAACCTATCTCCAGCCGTCTTGACTACATCTTGCCACTGGATCCAGATAGGCTGGGATGAGAAAGTGAAGCTGATGACCCTGTGCAACTCTCCCTCACTTAAATCAAATTAACTAGCAAGTCACCCCCCCCCCCCCCAATTTCCTTCTCATTGCACCCCCCTCTCCCTCCAAATCCTGTGGCAATGGGCAAGTGACGAAGCAGCAGGTGCGGATACACTGGAAGATGTAGCCACAATCCCACACACAGGCGGCCCAGGACATGGGGTCGCTCTCTACTGGACTGAAGAAGCAGTGGAGTTTGGCAGCCCTCTGAGTGTCTGAGCAACCCTCTTTAAGATTTGCTCTGCTCACGTCCATGGCCTGAGGAAGGGGCTAGAAAAGATGCCCTAAACATAGCCTGCTTCACTACACCCTGGCCAGCAAGCCGCGGCTGGCAGGGATCCCACCCTAGCGGTCGAAATTCTCAGAAGAAATCAACTAAGGTGACATCATTCATCATTGGCACTTGGAATGTATGAACACTCATGGACAGCTCCAAAGTGGACAGACCTGAGAGACGGACAGCACTTGTCGCAAGAGAACTCAGCAGGCACAATATCCACATCACAGCTCTGAGCGAGACAAGGTTTGCAGATGAAGGTCAGCTGACAGAAGTCAAAGCCAGCTACACCTTTTTCTGGAGCAGCCGAGGCAGCGAAGAACGCCATGAAGTAGAAGTGGGGTTCACCATCAGATCCAATCTGATCAGCAAGCTTACCAGCCTCCCCAAAGGAACCAACGACTGCCTCATGACCCTGCGGCTCCCCCTCCAAGGAAAATGCCATGCCACATTCATCAGTGCATATGCCCCCACCATGACAAACCCAGATGAGCTCAAAGACAAGTTTTACAATGACTCTCATTGAAGGTGTATCAAAGGAGGAAAAACTCACTGTTCTTGGAGACTTTAACACCAGAGTTGGTACAGTCTACCAGACATGGGAGGGAGTCCTTGGGAGAAATGTAATTGGAAAGTGCAACAGCAACGGACTTCTCCTGTTGAAGACACGCGCCTCTCATGATCTTCTGATCACTAATACAGTCTACCGCTTGCCTAATCACAACAAGACCTCCTGGATGCATCCACGCAGCAAGCATTGGCATCTGATCAATTACATCATTGTGAGAAGGAGAGACAGGCAGGACGTTAGAGTGATGAAAGCGATGTGTGGCGCAGACCGCTGGACGGATCACAGATTCATTCTCTCAAAGCTCAACATGCACATCCAGCCAAAATGGCATCCACAGGGGAAAAAGGCAAACAAGTGACTCAATGTCAGCAAGCTGGAACAGCACTCTGTGTGACAGAACCTCAGTGAGGACCTGGACAGCAAGCTTAGTCAGCTCGACCTTGGGGTGTACGGAGCAGATAAAGACTGGACAGCTATCAGAGACATGGTGTATGACACCTCACTCACTCATCTGGGCCAGAACACGCACAAACACCAAGACTGGTTTGATGAAAATGATGAGAACATCCAAAAGCTGCTTGACGAGAAGCGTGAAGCACACAGCATACCAGCAAGACAGCAGATCTGCCTATAAGAAGGCAACCTTCAGCTCCATCAAAGGAAAGGTGCAGGCAAAGCTCAGAGAGTTGTAGGACTTCTGGCTCAGCAAAAAGGCAGATGAAATACAGCAGTACGCTGACAGCAACAACTCCAAACACTTCTACGATGCCCTTAAGACCATCTACGGGCCTCAGTCTTCTGGAACATCACCACTGCTCAGTGCTGACGGGTCCACTCTCCTCACCGACAAGAATGCAATCCTGGAAAGATGGGCAGAACATTTCAGCAGCGTCCTAAACAGACCTTCATCCATCAATGCAGAAGCCATCACTCGCATGCCCCAAGTAGAGGTGAACACGTCTCTGGCAGAATCTCCAGTGGAATCAGAAGTCCAAAAAGCGATCAAACTCCTTTCAAACAGCAAAGCACCAGGCTCTGACTCCATCCCATCTGAAATCTACAAGGCAGGACGACCAGTTCTAATACAGAAACTCATTGAGCTCTTTCAGACCATGTGGCAGCAGGAAGTTATCCCCCAGGATCTCAAGGACACCTCCATTGTCCATCTCTACAAGAGAAAAGGAAACAAGCTGTCCTGTAACAACCACCGTGGGATCTTTCTCCTCGCCAGAGTCCTTCTCAACTGCCTCATTCAGCACATGGAAGGCGGTCACTTGCCAGAGAGCCAGTGTGGCTTCAGAGAGGGTCGTGGAACTGCTGACATGATCTTCGCCACACACCAACTTCAGAAGAAGTGTCAAGAGCAGAACAGGGACCTCTACACATTTATAGATCTGACCAAGGCTTTTGATATCATCAGTCTTGAGGGATTGTGGAAGATCATGACAAAGTTCGGCTGCCCGGACAAGTTCATCAGCATGGTGCACCAGTTCCATGACGGCATGCTTGCTTGAATAGTGGACAATGGAGACTCCTCCGAAGCTTTCCCAGTCACCAATGTGGTCAAGCAGGGCTGTGTACTTGCGCCCACACTTTTTAGCATGATGTTCACAGCCATGCTGTCTGACGCCTTCTGTGACAATGAAGAAAGCGCCATCAGGATCAGGTACAGGATGGACGGCAGGATCTTCAACCTGCGGAGGCTCCAGGCCAAAACCAAGGTGGAAGGGGACTCAGTGCTTGACTTCCTGTTCACAGACGACTGCGCACTCAACGCCACTACAGAGGCCCAGATGCAGCAGAGCATGAACTGCTTCTCCACTGCTTGCAACAACTTTGGGCTCACAATCAGTACAAAGAAAACCGAGGTCCTGCACCAACCTACACTGCAGAAGACTTACATGGAACCAGCCATCACTGTCAACGGGGAGACCCTCAAGGCTGTCAACAAGTTCATGTACCTCGGCAACACACTCTCCAGATCTGTCAACATCAATGACGAGGTCGATTCACGCATTGCCAAGGCAAGCCCAGCATTCGGACAGCTACGTGCAACAGTGGGGGAAAGGACAGGCATCAGGCTGACAACAAAACTGAAGGTGTACAAGGCAGTTGTCCTGTCTTCCCTACCGCATGCCTGTGAGACGTGGACGGTATATGAGCGCCATGCCAGAAAGCTAAACCACTCCCACGTGAACTGCCTCAGAAAGCTCCTGAAGATCATCTTGCAGGACAAAATCACTGACACAGAGGTCCTCTCCCAAGCTGAGCTGCCTAGCATCTACACCTTGCTCAAGAGAGCCCAGATTAGGTGGGCTGGCCACCTTGTTCATATAACTGACTCATGCCTACCAAAGAGACTGTTCTACAATGAACTAGCAGAGGGCAAGTGCTACAAAGACACTCTTAAGGCCTCCCTGGAGAGCCTCCCTGGAGAGCTTTGACATCAGTCCTTACACCTGGAAGACCATAGTGCTAGACCAACCAGACTGGCGTAGCCTTACCAGCAAAGGTGTTGCCTCCTTTGAGTTGAACAGGATTGCCAAGGCCCAGGGAAAACGTGAGCATCGCAAGTCCAGAGCCACCCCTGTATCTTTTGCCTGTGCAGACCACCTGTGCCCAACCTGTGGCAGAGCCTTCCATGCCCGCATCCGAAAGATCAGCCACAGCCAGACACACCACACCCAGTCCTCTTCCCGTGATGTCCTTGGTCATCATTGAGAACGACTGACGAACAACAACAACATCTTGTATAGTGTGATGATCAGGTTAGCGTGCACCTCCTCCCCTCCTGCTTCTGTTTTTCCCAGCTCCGGAGCTCATCAGTGCACCTGCACGATTGGACACACCTGCTGCTTCTTGGTTTACCAGCGTATAAAAGAGTCAGTGTGTGAAGTTCTTACCGCTGGATCGTTGGCTATTGCTGCCAGTAAAACTCCAGGTTATGTTGTTTGGCAAATCCTATTGTTCTGTTATCTCATCCTCTTATATCTTCTCCTCTTCAGGTTTGCTGCCACTCCAACGGTGTGTCTCCGGGGCTGTGCACGCTCGTCTGAACCAGACTTCTCACAGACAACATCATCTCCACCCAGGTCTACCCAATCCTCTCCGCCATCCTATCATCTCCCCACAGTCTCCAGGCTCTCCCCATTGTGTCCCACGCTGGAGTTCACTGCCGGGCTCTCAGCTTGTGTCATAAGCCTCTCTTTCCTATTCACAATTCCCCATCCTGATATCTCGATCATTAACCTCTTTTCTCTTTTCCTCTCTTCCCAGGCTATGTGTGGCTCCAGCGTGCCCCTGTCTTTATTGTATTTAAATTGGTGTCTTATTTTGCTTTCTTTGTTAATTGCTGCGTGTATGGTATGTTTATTAAGTTTGCGTGTTTGTGCCTTTTCATTAAAGTTGTATCAAATTTTCCCCTTGAGTCCGAGTGTTCATCCGGTGTAGTTTGCCCTAATTGGTAGAACATCCGCCCCAGGTTCAAATCCCGGCTTGGTCATACCAAAAACGATATAAAAATGGTACTTTCTGCCTTCTAGCTTGGTGCTCAGCATAAAAGAATGGGGAAAGGAAAGTTAACGCACAGAGCTACCAGAGGACTGACCCCCCACTGTAGCTTTCACTACTGACAGTAGCTGTGTGGCCTAGGGTCAGTGAAATGGTGATAGGCACTGCCCCATACACCACATGGTGTTCCACATGCTGTGGAAAGGATTAAATTAAAGTGCATCGTGGACAGTCACTAGTCTGTAAACATAAACTGACCTCTTCTGGAATCCTTTGATGATCCTCTGGACTGAGTGCCCGGCGTCTCTTTGGTTGGGGAGGGCCACTGCTTTGCTCCACCATAGAATGGATAGAATCTCAGAATAGGACAAAGAAAATTCTTAACAACAATAAAAGACAAATAATAATTAAAGATTTATTAATACAATTACTACTACTATGATGACAATAATAATAATAATAATAATAATAATAATAATAATAATAATAATAATAATAATAATAATAATACCTGATCTTTTGTCTGTCCTGCTGGAACTGCAGGATGGAACCTCTGATACAGACAGAATCTATCCTCTTCTCCTGCAGCTTTGCATAGAGGACCACATGTGGCATGATGTTATGGAACAGTGTCAGGAAGAACCTGAACTCCTGATCCTCAAGTAGCATAGCGAAAGCTTTTGCTTCTCTAACGGTACTTTGCTTCTTTTAACAGCAGCGGGAGAAGCCGCGGGTGTAAGCCTGGCCTCGATCACCAGCCGCCTGCATGATGGGTAGCTCCTGTTGGTCCGGGCCAAGCTCCTTAACTCTCTTTTTCTGTTCTAACAATCATCCAGAGAAAGGGTATCTCTGCAGAGAAGTAATGGAATTTTCTCTGATACCTGCTGCGATTCCACTTGAAAATGCCATCACAACGGTAACTGTCATCTAGCAGAAGAACGGGGAAAAGGCCGTGTTAATTTATAGTGCAATCGTAATGATATCAAAGGACAGTTTTGATATCCAACCACAGAAGACAAAAGCAAATAAAGACAAAATTAATTGGCTTACAGTAAAAGTGGGAGGGTCCAGGGTGCACTAAGCTGTGCCCCGCGAGAAAATCTGAAGCTGCCAATCTGAAGCTGCCAATCTGAGCCCGGGCCCAGGTCACATGCTCACGAAAAGTTTTTCGAACTACATACACACTCATTTGGCCGGCGCCCCTCATCCAGGGTGTGTCTTTAAACATGCAGTAAAGAGTCATTTCAAATCTGTCAATAATACAAATATTGTTAATATGGCAAAAGAATATGGACATTATTATTAATTCTATTATTATTTTGTTATAATTAATTCATATTTAATATTGCGTTTGAGAATTACCTTTTATCTGGTAATTAGTAGTGGGGCGGAGCCCCATATTGACCAGCTGCCACTGGTTAGACATGTGCCTTCTTTGGAGGTGGTGAGTCATAATACTTCCATTTCTTCGACCGAGCTTTAGTCTCTGGATCACGATGATGGACCCACGTTTTATTCTCTGGCATTAGTCTGTCAAAGAAGTCCTGGTTTTCTCGGAACATGGCCAAAGAAGCGTGGGAGCCTGTGACTCATTCCTGCTTCTGGAAAGGTGTGAGCAACCAGAGATTCCATCATGCAGAAAACTTCTGCATATCCAAATGGTCATGGATGGGTTTTTTTTCCACAGACCCCACACTGATCTTGACCTCTTGGGCTAGTTGGTGAAAGGTTTTGTGGCGATCCTCCAAAATGGTGGCCTCAACTTGCTGGGTGGTGCCTACATCAATGGTGCACTGTGGTCACCTGGGAATTGGAGTTTCCACATACAGTATGTCTGGCCACACTTGAACTGTCAATGCCAGTGCTTGACTACATTATACGATGGGGCATCCTCTCCATCAGTCTCTTCTGAGACCTCTCAAATACAGGAACCTGATGACCACCCTGCATTCAGCCGGCTCCATTATCACATCTTACTCCATCTTAGCACCAGTAAAGAGAAACCCTTAAGAGTTCAGAGATCAAAATTACCACGTGACCTACAGAGATTTGTATCATTATACATGTACAGGTGCATCTCGATAAACTAGAATATCATCAAAAGCAATTTATTTACTTCAGTAATTCAATTCAAAAAGTGAAACTCATATATTCTATAGATTCATTAAACACAGAGTGATATTTCAAGCATTTGTTTATTTTAACTTTGATGAGTACGACTTACAGCTAATGAAAACTCAAAATTCAGTTTCTAAAAAAAATAGAATATTACATGAGATCAAATAAGATTGTGGATTTTGAATATGTTGGCCGACTGAAAAGTATGTCCATACACGCACTCAAATCAGGTGCCAAGTCCTGTCATTTGGAAATCAAGGTCCCAGAGTCTGGAAGAAGAATGGAGAGACAAAGAATCCAAGTTGCTTGAGGTCCAGTGTGAAGTTTCCACAATCAGTGATAACTGGAGCCATGCTATCTGCTGGTGTTAGTCCACTGCTTTATCAAGTCCAAAGTCAGCGTAGCCCTCTACCAAGGAATTTTAGAGCACTTCATGCTTCCCTCTGCTGACAAACTTTATGGAGATGCTGATTTTATTTTCCAGCAGGACTTGTCACCTGCCCACACTGCCAAAAGTACCCATACCTGGTTTAATGACCATGGTATCACTCTGCTTGATTGGCCAGCGAACTCACCTGACCTAAACCCCACAGAGAATCTATGTGGTATTGTCAAGTGGAAGATGAAACACACCAGACTCAACAATGTAAATGAGCTGAAGGCCGCTATCAAAGCATCCTGGGCTTCCATGACTCCTCAGCAATACCACAGTGTGATTGCCTTCATGCCACATTGATTTGATGCAGTATTTCATGTAAATGGAGCCCCAACCAAGTGTTGAGTGTGTACATGGACGTACTTTTCAGTCAGCCAACAGTTCCAGTAAAAATCCACTATTTTTAATTGATCTTATGTAGGGCTGGGTAATAAAATGATAATGATAATTATTGCAAAATAACTTTTCCTCAATAGAGGCATAAAACATTTTTGAGAGAACTTTGATAGAACCACAGAAGTGGTTAAAGAACTCTTTGATGGCTGGGCCACGGGGGTGGACGAGATCCGCCCTGAGTGCCTCAAGGCCCTGGATGTTGTAGGGCTGTCATGGTTGACATGCCTCTGCATTCCACATCCCTCTTGGTCTCTTGTGGGGTGTGCTGTGGCAGTATGGGGTATCGGACTTGTTGTTACGAGCTATCCGGTCCCTATTCGTCCTTTGCAAGAGTTTGGTTCGTATTACCAACACCCGGTCAAACATGTTTTCAGTGAGAATTGGACTCCTCCAGGGCTGCCCTTTGTCCCTGATCCTGTTCATAATTTTTATAGACAGGATGTCTAGGCACAGCAGAGGATTGGAGGGTGTCATGCTCGGTGTGTTGTGACGGCAGTGTGGTGACGTTGACTTCCTGTCATGTCACCGCACTGCCCTATATAGCAGGGCCAGTCGCATAGCACATCCTCTTATGCCGGATGATCCTGCTGAGTGCTTGCCACGTACTGCTACTATATATATTCAATAAAGTTGTGTTCGAAGCTACCTCCATCTCTGCCTCATTCATCACCAGGTTTGCATACATAACATTTGGCAATTGTGGATTAACTCATGGAGGCGTGCATAACATCCCTCTGTCCCTTCCTCGAGCTCCCGGGTGAACCACTGGTGCCATGGCCGCATTGGTTGGAGGCCTATTAAATGTACATTATGGTGCTGGACCTCGGGAAGCTTGATAAGGTGAGGGCATGGGCGCTTCTTCTCCACAACCTGGGTATTGAAGACCGGAGGGTCCTACGGATGCTTGGTGTGTCAGACTCATACGAGGATGTCGTGGAGCTACTAGCTAAACGTTTCTCCACCCCAGACATTGTGACTGTTTGGAGAATTCATTTTCGCCAGAGATGCCAGCGTGCACGTGAGTCTATCCCCAAATATGTCAATGATTTGAGGCAGCTAGCTAGCGAGTGTCGCTTTGGGCCACTTGAAGACGAAATGGTACGCAACCAACTAGCAGAGCACATGTGCAATGCTGAGCTGCGGGCTAGGCTATTAATGGCGCCTAATGACTTGACGTTAGCTGGAGCCATCAAGCTAGCTCTCCGGTTGGAGGCTTTCATTAAGCTAGCTCTGGAGCTAAACTGCCGTCAGTCATAGTCATATAGGTCAGTATACAAACAGTCATAGGAGCCGCCCACCTCAGTTAATGTTGCGGACCCCGATAGCGAGGATAGCTTGTACAAAGATTATTTGGAAACCAATGCTGCCAGCCGAAGGTCTGCCCCGGGATATCCCCGTTGCAGGGGTTGTGGGTCTGCAATGCACCGCCATAAAGTGAAAGAGTGCCCGGCAAGAAGAAAATGTTGTAGTAGATGTGGACGCTTGAATCACTACGCCAGGGTGTGCCGTTTGTCTTACCCAGGGAACCCACGGGAGAAATCACCCTGCCCACCCCTGACAGACAACAATGGGAGTGAATAGTACGAAGAGCTAACGGGCACTCTCGCTTTCAAGTCGGCTAATTCTCGCTCAGTGTTGGTACCCATGCCGATGAATGACACCATGCTATCCCCAGATGCCACCGGTACTTGGCTGCAGTTGGGTGGGGGGGTCAGCAGCTACAACGGTGAACACTACAATGTTTATAGAAAAGGACGCGGCCAGACCGATGAGCATGGAGTTACAGCATGCTCAGCAGTAGCTCATCAGGCCGAATAAGATTCCACTTCGGGTTATGGACTTGGTTCGGGTTCGGGGTGATGAATGACCACGGCAACGATGGGCCAGATGACAGCCAGCAAAACATCAGGCACGTCTGCGGATAGTCACGAAGTTGGGAGCGGCGTGCTTCCAGTTGTCCGACGGCTCAATAAGGCATGCCAACCAGCTGTAGCGTGTCCAGGAGGACGTTCCTGTCATTAACGGCCCCTTCAGAACCGGATTGAGGACACCAAGCACTGAACTGCAAGTTGCTGGTGGGTTTAATAAACACAGTAGTCCAAAATATCCCTATGGCTAAGGTGTATGGAAACACCAGGGAAGACATGGAACACATGTCGGAACTACCCAAATTAGTGTGGAGCACACATAGGAAAAACACAGAGGATAAATGAGGAATTCACATCAGATACCAGAGTAGAATACAAACATAGAACTTACGTTTGAACTTCTGAGAAGGGTGCTGCGCCGGCCAACTGTCAAGCAGCCCCTTAAATAAGACACGGAGGAATTGACAACGAATGATAACAGGTGTGGGTCACATGAGCGGGGAGTAATTAGTACAACAAATGATGACAGCTGTGCAAGACCATGAACTAAGCTAATACCGGAAGTCAATAAAGCACACTGTCAAAATAAGAGCCCAGACTGGAAATGGCGAACGGTGACTGAAGGAAAAGGTGAGGGCTCACGTCAACAGGCAGATAATAATAATGCTGAACACTAAATGGTCGAAGACGTCTAATGTACAGTACATGACAAAGTGCAAATACAAGACTAAGAACACAAACTGCATAAACAGAAATAACTGGCACACTCCACACACATAATACATCCCAAAACCAAACAGAATAAAATGATAGCACTGAAATGAGGAAATAAAGGAAATAATCAGAAATAACCTGAAGCATGAGCATGGTGCATTCACCATGTTCAGCCTCATGACAGTTCAAGGTGGCAAGGCTGGATGGCAGTCAGTGAAGGTGATTTGGGATCCAGGCTCCTTCATCCAGAAGATCAGCCACCACTCCGGGGGCCTGCTGCCTCCAGGGACATTCCTGCTGAGGGGCTGTTCTGCCCCCCCCCCCCCATGCCGGTTCCACCTTTCCCACCCAAATGACTGTTGTGACAGTTTTTCTTGTTTCTAGTTCATGGTGTGTTTATTGTGTTCAGTTTAGGAGCACGGCAGATATTTTTAGTTTGAAATAAAGACTTTTAGTTTAATTCGGTGGCAGAATAATCCACCGTGCCGTACGGATTGTGTGGCAGTCCACCCACCTACTCTATTTTAGGTTGTTTTGTATGAGTGTGTTAGGCCATTTAAGTGCATTAGTTTTTGTCATTTTAGCCCGTGATTTGGGTTCCAAATTGGGGTGGGTTTGAATTGTATGAGTGGTTTTGGCACTTTATTGTGAAGTGCAGTTTGGTGACGTTGACTTCCTGTCATGTCACCGCACTGCCCTATATAGCGGAGCAACCTGCATAGCACATCCTCTTATGCCGGATGATCCCGCTGGGTGCTTGCCGTGTACTGCTATTGTATATATTCAATAAAGCTGTGTTTGACGCTACCTCCATCTCTGCCTCATTCATCACCAGGTTTGCACACATAACACGGTGACCACAGGATTTCACCTCTGCTGTTTGCGGATGATGTTGTCCTGTTGGCTTCATCCTGCAATGACCTACAGGTCTTACTGGGACGGATTGTTAGTGAGTGTGAAGCGGCTGGGATGAGAATGAGCACCTCCAAGTCCAAGTCCATGGTCCTCAGCCGGAAAAAGGTGGAATGTCCTCTCCAGGCTGGAGACAAGTTCCTGCCCCAAGTGGAGGAGTTTAAGTATCTCAGGGTCTCATTCATGAGTGAGGGGAGAATGGAGCGAGAGATTGACAGATGGATCAAAAAAGCCCTCATCAAAAAAGCCCAGCAGAGGATGTTCTTCCTGCGGCAGCTGACGAAGCTCAAGCTACCCACCAAGATGTTAGTGCAGTTCTACACAGCCATCATCGAGTCCATCCTCACCACCTCCATAACCGTGTGGTACGCAGGAGCCACTGCCAGGGACAGACTAAGGCTGCAGCGCGTCGTGCGCACTGCTGAGAAGGTGATCGGCTGCAAGCTCCCATCTCTCCAGGATCTGTACATCTCCAGGACCCGGAGGCGTGCTGGCCGGATCATAGCCGATCCCTCACACCCTGGTCACGTACTGTTTGCCCCCCTCCCCTCTGGTAGAAGACTTCGGTCCATCCAGACTAAAACCTCCCGTCACATGAACAGCTTCTTCCCCTCTGCCATCAGACTGCTGAACACTAAGTGACTTATTGACTCTCGTGCACTATGTACAGCAGCTCAACCAGACTCATGTCAATCATCACTGTTTTCTTCCTGCATTACCGACTGCACTATATAGTTCTTCACAGTATCTGCTGCTCGCTAATATATTTTAACTGCTGACCAGTATCACTTACTCTTATTCTACACTTTATTGCATGTATAGTTTATTTCTTTTATCTTATCATGTTTAATGTTGCAGCATTGCACCGAGACAAATTCCTAGTTTGTGTACTACATGAACAATGGCAATAAACCTGATTCTGATTCTGATTCTGATTCTGATCAGAGCAGCCTCTGCAGTGATACGGACGTTGTACTGGTCTGTTGCGGGGAAGAGGGAGCTGAGTTCTAAAGCAAAGCTGTTGATTTACTGGTCAATCTACATTCCTACCCTCACCTGTGGTCATGAACTTTGGGTAATGACCGAAAGAATGAGATTGCGGATACAAGCGACTGAAATGAGCTTTCTCCATAGGATTGCTGGACTCACCCTAAGAGACAGGGTGAGGAGCTCAGTCATCCGGGAGAAGCTCAGAGTAGAACCACTGCTCCTCCACATCAAAAGGAGCCATTTGAGGTGGTTTGGGCATCTGATCAGGATGCTTCCTGGACACCTCCCACTTGAGGTGTTTCAGGCATGTTCAGTGGGGAGGAGACCTCGGGGCACACCCCGGACACGCTGGACAGACTATGTCTCCCAACTGGCCTGGGAATGTCTTGGTATCCTCTCTGAAGAGCTGGAGCATGTGGCCGGGGAGAGGGAAGTTTGGGCTTCTCTGCTTGAGCTGCTGCCTCCGTGATCAGGACCTCCGGAAAAGCGGTAGAAAATGGATGGATGGATGGATGGACAGATGGATATCACTGTGTGTGCAATGAATGTATACATAACATAGGAGTTTCACTTTTTGAATAGAATTACTGATTTAAATGAACTTTTCAGAGATATTCTAATTTATTGAGATGTACCCGTACAGCCTCCTACAATAACTGGAAGTGGGTCAGGATCGATATTTAATGAGCAGCCATCGTGCAATGGTTAGGGCAATTAAAAAAGAAGGAAAGGACAGAAAATACATTAGCAACACATAGAAAGTCTTCAGTCTTCTTATATTCAAAGCTTTGGATGTCAATATTTGGTATCACTCCCATATTGTCTTTCCCTTCTCAAAATGTGACTTTTTCATGGGACATGTAATGAAACAAACACACCAATGTAATCTGGAATAAGCTTGATAAATACGCTAAAGCATTTAACACCTGACCTTTACCGTGACCTCAGCGGAGCTCGGTGGCAGCGGCGGTGTGTGACGAGACTCGGTTGGAGGAGCGGGACGGGAGACCAGTTACGGCGACTATGAGCAACGAGACCAGCAACGGAAGGGGCTAGTTGGCTAGCTGAGGCCCAGCTGGATTCGAGGACGATCGGATCAGATTCTGGCGATATAAGCAGAATTTATTTTACTATCCACAGATTTTCCTTTTCCTTCTTTCCAAGAAGGACTGAAGATGGCTGCCACCGGATTAAAAAGTGGGCTGATGGGCACCACTAATAAGCCTTCTCTACTTATCTACTTCCTCTTCGTTTTGTCTTTGTGTGTCTGGACCTGCAACAAGAAGGATTTTCCGACAAACTCAACCAAAGGTGAAGTTAAAAAGTTTTATCTGTATGGATTTGGGCTTGGACATCTCACCCTACACTCTATGTGGTCTTTAAAAGCCCTGAGCAAAAACTTCCAAATTAAGGCAAACATGGCTGTTAAGCAAAAATCACAATATGGCAGAGGATATACAGTTAAAGTTCTGTTAGTTCTGCTACTTCTGGCAGGAGATATTCACCTTAACCCTGGACCTGCCACTATTAAACAGCAGACCACTGGGTTAGCACAAAACTGAGCTGTACAAAAGCAAAAACAACATTTATTTTTCCAAACTGTTAATCATGCACGAGTTCTTTGGGACACCAAGGCTAAACCAAAGGGGATCCTTGGCGGTCATTTAAACATACGGAGCATAATCCCCAAAAGAGATGAGATTTCGGTGTTGCTGTTGGACTCAAATCTGGACTACCTTTGTCTCTCAGAAAGCTGGCTACACAGTAACATAGACACTAATATGATCGATATTGTGGGCTACCAGTGTTTTAGAAAAGACAGGCAGGTAGGGAGGGGAGGAGGTGTTTTAATTTACATCAAAGAGAAATATAAATGTCAACTGGTTGATTTGAATACTTCACTTGAATGTTTAGCTGTTAATGTATGTCTCTCTCCGGTAATGAATTTCAACATTGCAGTAGTGTACAACCCACCGTCACACAACTCTTCCTTTTATAATGAATTAAGTGATCTGGTTAAACAACTTGAGAAGAACAGAGAAACAATAATTCATGGTGACTTTAATATCAACTGGTCTGATAAAAAAGACAAACAAAAACTGAAAAGCCTCATGACTAAATTTAATTACCAGCAAATCATCAAAGGACCCACCAGGATAACCAAACAATCCAGAACACTTATTGACATGGTATTTACTAATAAACCAGAACGAATAACCAGAACCTATAATCTTGTAACTGGTCTCTCAGATCATAACATGGTTCTTGCTGTCAGGAAACTTACTAAAAAGCGACTACAGTATTTTGGGGGAGTCGATATTGACAAATCAAATTTTATTATCCCCAAATCAAAAAATGAGGAGTTTGAACATTACTTAGAGAATCAAAATTGGGAGCAGCTCATGGCAACATGTGAAGTAGATGATTGTTGTAATTTTATAACTGCAACAATCACAAAGTCTATAGAAAAATTTTCAAAGCAAATTAAAAGTAGACAACAGAAGATTAGCCTACCATGGTTAAATAATGAAATAAGAAAACTTATGAAGAGGCGAGACTATGCACTGAAAACATCACTAACCTCCAAACTACAAAATGATCACCTTGTGTACAAAAGTTTAAGAAATAAAGTGGTACATGAGCTGCGAAAATCAAAAATATCTTATTACAATAAACTGATAGATCATGCAAAGGGTAACAACAGTTCCCTATGGAGGCATTTAAATAACTTAACTAATAAAAAAAACGATCAGAAGGGGGTAAAGGAACTTAGAATCAATGGCAAGACCGTCAGTGACAAGGCTACTTTGGCAAATGAATTTAATTCACACTTTGTGGGCTCTGTGGAAGACTTAACAAAAATTTTTGTGCTGCCAAATGTGCTCAACAACACAAATTCCATACTCCCAACAGATACTTTTCACATCGATGAGGTAAATGAGAAGTTAATTGCTGGTATTGTTAAAACACTGTCAAACTCAAAAACTAGTGATATCTACAATATGAGCACCTCCTTTCTCAAAATGCACAGCAAAATATTAATCAAACCACTGACTCATCTCATTAATCTCTCCATTAGGTCTAGTACATTTCCATCTGGCTGGAAAAAAGCTGTCGTCATACCAGTTCATAAATCAGGCAGTAAAGACGATATATGCAATTACCACCCAATCTCTATCTTACCAGTCCTATCTAAGGTTCTTGAAAAAGTTGTAGCTACACAGCTGATAGACTACTTACAAGACAGTCAACTTCTTCATCCACATCAATTTGGTTTTAGACCAGGATACTCAACAGAAACAGCAAATTGTTGCCTTATTGAAAACGTCAAACAGTCCTTGGACAGGGGTAATGTGGTAGGAGCTGTTTTTCTAGATCTCAAAAAGGCTTTCGATACTGTAAACCACAGTTTGCTTTTATCCAAAATGGTATCTTTTAACTTCTCCCCAAATACATTAGAATGGTTTGCATCTTATCTCCAGAATAGAGAACAGTGTGTAAAAGTTCACCAGGATAAATCCTCATTTTTAAACAACCGCATGGGTATCCCACAAGGGTCCATTCTTGGTCCTTTACTTTTCAGCATTTTTATTAATGACTTGCCGTTACACTGCTCAGCTGCAACATGCCAACTTTATGCAGATGATGCAGTTATTTACACAGCTGCCAAGACTCCAGCACAGGCTGCAGATGTACTGTCTACAAGTATGGTTGATGTCCAAGAGTGGCTCCTCAAGAACCATCTATTGCTAAACCTTCAGAAAACAGTCTCAATGTGCTTTTCAATCAAAAAATGTAACCTGCAACATTTTAAAGTTAATATACATGATCATGACATCAGTTTAGCTACAGAATTCAAATACCTTGGCATTGTACTAGATCCTCAACTCAAATTTAATCTTCATATAAAGAAAATTTCAAAAACAGTAAAAAAAAATCTGAACTGCTTTAAATTAATTAGATATTACATACCTTACGAAGCAGCTGCACTGTATATGCATTCTATGGTTTTTTCTCATATATCATACTGTTTGACAGTCTGGGCTCAAGCAGCCCCTTCCACAATAAGACATATAGGTTCATTATATAATCAAACCCTAAAAATCTTGGACAAAAAGCCCATTAGGTGGCATCACTGTAATGTTTTAAAAAAATACAACCTATTGAGTTTTGAGAGCTTCATTGACCTCTGTCTTCTGAAATTAACGTTCAAATGTTTCCATAAATCAGCACCCGAGCCACTTGCTAGTTTCGTCCAAAGACAGGACAGCAGCAGAGCCACCAGGAGTTCTGTTAACAATAACTGTAAAATATTCCACCGCAGAACCACATTTGGACAAACAGCTTTCTCTATAAAGGGCAGTCACATCTGGAACACAATGCCAAATGAAATTAAAATAATAACGGACTTTAAAACATTCACTAAAAATGTTAAAAACTGGCTGAAAAATAAACAAGAATGTACTCATGTATGAATTATTTGTCTGCAAAGTGAGAGTGAATGAAGGGAAGGAATAAATGTGTTTGTTTATAGTGAGTGACGGAGGGAGGAAGGCCTGAAATAGGCAAATGTGAGTTATGTTATATGTGTTAAATGTGAGTCAGGCTGTTATATTTGTGTATTTATAATATTTATGTTAAAGGTGAGTCAGGCTGTTATATTTGTGTATTTATAATATTTATAATATTTATAATTGTGTATTTATAATTTTTCTGCATTGATGTATGTGGTTATTGTGTATATTTTTATCTTGATTCTTTTTTCTAAAGCCCATCCAGGGACAAGAGTTGCAAATTAGCTAATAGCTATACACTCTATGTGCAACACATCAGATTGATTGTCTTTGATTAATTGTCTATGTTTATTGCACTGTCCCTGTCAAATAAACTAATCTACTACTACTACTACACCTCAGTCTTGGTGTTCAGTTTCAACTGTGGATCTGGCACTGCTTCAGCATTACCCAGAGATATTGCTGAAGGTTCTGGGCTGGGTGCCTTGACTGAAAAAAAAAATAAAAAAACAACAACCTTGGACTGGCAGTGACACATCCCTAACTTGGTACTAACTCTGCCAACAGTCACATGTGTTTTACTTCAGTGAGATGAGTGCTAAAAAGATAAATCATTCTTTGGAACACATCCACTGGAAATAAGAAGTTTCTCATCTATTAATGTTGTAATAACAGCAACTTGCAAAGACATATCTATTTTTATTAAGACAGGGTGTATAAAATATAGGTCCAAGCATCCATTACATTCCATGTAAACTCCAGCCGTTGCTAAAGATGAAAAGGAAATGTGAATATTTTGGTCCTCTAATGGCGAAATGTCCGCTGGTGCTGCCATGTGATTATTTTTCATTGTCACATTTTCATAATCCTGATGATCCTGTATAACTTTCTTTTTCTTTTTTGTTAAACAGTTTATATTACCATTGTTTACAATTAATTCACCATTAAGATAAAAACTTGTGTATCTCCAATCTTTACAGGGATTACATATTGTTTGAAGGAAACCCAAATTAACATAGCTCTTTCAAGTGTGAGACAATGATGACGGAAGAGTGATAAAGCTGCAGATTATATTAGAGTCAACGCCCCTGCGGCGTGCCCTGCTCTGCAGTCTCTCATTATTAGATGTTAGTGCTGTCTTTTAGCAATGCAAAGGGTATGCTGAATGTCAGCAGCAGACTATTAAAAGCAGATCAGCAGCAACACAAAGTCTGAAGTCAGACTTTTTTTTACACATTTTCGTGCCAGCATTGATTCATAAATTGGTTCCGTAAGTCTAAAGAGCACAGGGTGGATTGCACAGAATGCACAAACACAAACTTGTTTCTAAGATATCACGTTGGATGGATTTGATTTATGAAACAAATGGAGCTTCATGCACCAGGAGGAGCCATGTGAGCATCTACAAGTGAGATACCTGAATGCATTTGTTATGACAGTAGTAACTTCATCTTATATTCATTATCATTCCTGACACAGAAACATGCTTGGTCAGAACAGAATAACAAATCAGGACATGAGAAGTCACTATTCCAGTTCACAGATATTTTTGGTTACATATTGCCAACAATATAAAGACAGTGCAAAAAAATAAAACGCTTGTTTTCTCCCACTTGCTTTTTTTTTTTTTTTTTTTTTACAAAGATTAATTTATCTGTGACCTTTTTAGATCTGCTTAAATGTTTTGCCTTCCCCTGTCTCACAGACCTGTATTCTTGAATATCTGTATAAATGCAAGCACAGTATATGGATGTGTAACATACATTCCAGGAATTGAACCAGCAACCCTCTGGTTACCAGTCTACTTCCCTAACCATTGGGCTATCACTGCACCAAACATTTTAAAATACATCTGTGTACGTTCTGTGTGTGATTGGATGTACAGTATTTGCACATGATTACAGATGATCAGGGAAGTAAACCCAAGTGAGGCAATATAATGCCCTGATGTGCCATGCATTTTCTTCACAGATGTGGCTTTTAGTTCATTACCTCCGCCAAGGAGGTTATGTCATCATCGGCGTTGGTTTGTCTGTCTGTTTGTCTGTTTGTTTGTCTGTCTGTTTGTTTGTTTGTTAGCAAGATAACTCAAAAAGTTATGGACGGATTTTCATGAAATTTTCACAGATTGTCAGAAATGGGGTATCCTACAGATGATTACATTTTGGTGGTGATCCAGATCACCGTCCAGAAGAAAACTGTCATTACGGAAAATGCCATTTTCGTCAATAACTACTGAACCACTAATCCTATCATTGTGAATCCAATTGCTAGTCATATGTTTTCATGGTCAAGGAATCTGAAAACATACACACAAACACTGTATGGGGGGAACTGTGGCGCTTGGCGGAGGTCTGCGCTCTCCGAGTGCTTTTCTAGTTTAAGATGTTCAGTTTTGTATTAAAGTTGTTGTTGTTGCTGTTGTGCTTTTTCTTCTTCTTCTTGTTCTACTCGAGACTCTTCTAGACTCTGACTTTAATTTTTTTCACACATTAAAAATATAACAAAAATCAGATTTTACCATTTTAGGATTATAGCCAGAGTCTGTCCTTTTCGATCTCTTGCTAGCACGGAGGTCTTGATGCATGCTTTTATTACCAGTCGTATAGACTACTGTAATGCTCTGCTCTCTGGTCTTCCCCAAAAAAGGATAGCACATCTCCAACTGCTCCAAAATTCAGCAGCACAAGTGCTGATGAGGACCAGGGGGCGTGTGCATATTACACCAGTTTTAAAATCACTGCATTGGCTCCCCATGCATTTTAGGATCCATTTTAAGGTTCTCTTAGTACTTTTTAAATACCTCAGTGGTCTTGGGCCTTCTTATCTATCTGAGCTGCTTTTATCTTATGAGCCCTCGCGGACTCTGAGGTCCTCTAGTACTGGCCTTTTAATGGTTCCCAAGGTCAAGACCAAGACCTTTGGTGAAGCCTCCTTTCATTATTTTAGTCCTCGTCTGTGGAACAGCCCGCCCGAGAGCCTCAGGGCTGCAGAATCAATAGATGTTATTAAGAACAGGCTAAAGACCCACCTTTTTAATTTGGCTTTTAATAAACCTGTTTAACTATTATTGAAGTAGTCATTTATGTTCCATTGTTTTATGCTCTTCTTGGCACCATTTGTTTATAGATTTTCTCATCTTTTCTTATTGATGTGTCTTTGTTCAGTTTTTCAGTATGGGTGTTTGTCACAGACTGCCCTTTAAGGGCTGTTGAAGGACACCAAACACTCACTGTGTGTCAGCACATTTATTAAAGTAAAGACAGACAAAAACACACTACACATACAAATAACAGATAGCTAGGGCGCTGGAGGAGAGCGGGGGCTCGACATCAACAGGCAGGCTGAAGCCTGGGAATTGCCGGGCAAAAAGGGGAAGACACTGCCCTGGACGGAGCTCTCCCGTTCTCCTCAACAGCAGCCCAAAACACTCAGAGTGAATAACACTGAGGACATCCAACGGAATAGAAGGACACGACAACAAGAACGGGTTGTCGTGCCCTTAAATACCATTTAAGAAATAGGCAGCAGGTGTGGAACATGAGTGGCAAAAAGAATTACAATCAATGACAGCTGTGCAGCCCGCAAGCCAGTTTGACAGCTGGGAGCTGCACAGCGCTGTCAAAATATAACACTAACCAGAAACTATAATGACACAGAAGCAACGCAATCCCAAAATGTAAATAATAACACTGTTGTGGCACAATGGGTGGTCATACTCCACCCAGGGTCTTTGGGGAATGGGGGGAAAGAGATGAGAGATAGAAATGAGGAGAAGAAAAGGAGAGGGGGCGACAGTGGGCGCCAAAGCACCAGGGTTTAGAAAACCAAATTAACATGCGCTTTCAAACCTGGCAATGCCAGGCATGAATGTATTATGTGAAGTGAAGATGCGCCTCCACACCTCAGATGCCAGGTGTGGAAGTATTGTGTGCTGTGATGCTTTTTTGTGTGTATGTTAATGTGTGCACTCCAGGTACCAAAGAGGGGAGTGAAACTGTATAAAAGGAATCCAGTTTGGCGCCCGAGTCAGTCTGTTCTGCTTGTTAGAGGAAAAAGTTATGTGTCTACATCTGCTCGTGTCTCGTCTGATCAATCCTCTACAACATAACAAATACAGAATGGCAATAATAAAACAGGAACCAAATACAGCAAACTGGAAAAATAATGAAACAAACAGACAGAAAAGGACTAACTAAAACTGGAGACTGGGCACGGTGCCCACCCATGCCCCAGATCATGACAGTTTTTAGTTCCTCTTGTTTTATGTGTTCTTAGTTTCTTTCTGTACCTTTTAAATTTGGCTTTTAACAAACCTGTTTAACTATTATTGAAGTAGTCATTTATTTTCCATTGTTTTACATTCTTCTTAGCTCCATCTGCTTTTAGATTTTCTTATTTTGATGTGTTCTTAGTTCAGTTTATAAGTATGGGTTTTTAGTTCCCTTTGTTTTATGTGTTCTTAGTTTTATCTTGTATTTTATGTGTTTTAGCTCCAGTGTCTCCTCAGTGGAGACCCTCATGCTGGATGCTGCTTGGTCCATCTGAAGGGGTGTTGTTCTCGTTGGACGCTCTAGCTTGGGTGGGTGGGGCTTTATGCCACTGCCTGTGGTGTGGGCCCCAGCCTGTGGCAGGCCCTGTGGTTATGGGCTGTGTGGTCTCCCGGTGTGGGGGGCTCCACAGGATGGTTGCTCCTTTACATGGTGGCTCGGTGCCGAGCAATGTCTCTTTTATTTTATATGTGAATAAGAGAAGTATGGGGTGGTGTATGTGCCTGTGTGTGTGTGTGTGTGTGTGTGCGCGCGCGCGCGTGTGTGTGTTTTGTAGGTATGTGTATGGGTGGGTTGGAAGGGGTGGGGATGTATCGTGTAAATATATACAACTAAATGTGTCTACTGTTTTTATATACGTAAAGCACTTTGCTCAGCATCTAATATTTGAAAAGGGCTCTACAAATAATGTTTGTTTGATTGATTGATTGATTGATTGATTGATTGACTTGCTCTTCTTCTTCTTCTTCTTCTTCTTCTTCTTCCATCACCTTTAGGGGTCATCACAGCAGACGTCACAGTGGTCTTCCTCTGTTTCTCCTGCCTGGCAGCTCCATCTTCAACATCCTTTGTCCAATATAGCCACTATTCCTCCTCTGCACATGTCCAAACCATCACAGCTTTGCTTCCTTTACTTGTCTCCAAGCTGCTCAACCTGAGCTATCCCTCTGATACATTCCTTTCTAATCCTGTCCCTCCTAGTCACTCTCAATGAAAAGCTTAGCATCTTCAACTCTGCCACCTCCAGCTCTGACTCCTGTCTTTTTGTCTGTATCTAAACTATACATCATAGCAGGTCTCACTACCATCTTGTAAATTTTCGCTTTCCCTCTAGCTGCTTTTCTTCTGTTCCAAATCACCCCTGATATTCATCTCCACCCACCCCACCCTGTCTGCACTCCCTTCTTTACCTTTTTTGTGCATTTTTCATTGCTTTGGATGGTTGACCCCAAGCATTTAAACTCATCTACCATCACTACCTTTATTCCTTGCATCTTCACCGTTACACCTGTCTCCCTCTCATTCGCACACATGTATTCTGTTTTGCTTCTACTGACTTTCATTCCTTTTCTCTCCAGTGTTGTTGCTGCCATTTGGTCAATATCAGCAGGTTGATTTCCAGCTTGCTGTCATTCTCAGGCCATCAATTACTTTTTGGTCTTGTCTTTCAGTGGGGTGTAAAAGGTTCCCAAAAGTTGTACTTTGGTGACAGTGTGATAACCTGTCACTTATACATGGCATTAAAAATTATGCAACATTTATAATACAGTCTATCAATTACACAGGAAGTACAATGTAAGTACAGAGAAAACTACTGAGAAAAAAATCTTGGTAAAAACAGGAGAAAAAACAAGAGAAGTGATGGTACTGGTCCACTGGATATGTCATTTCTTCACTTCCTCTTCAGTGTCTAAAACACTTGGCTCTAGTGTGGTGAGATTTTGGTTGTAGTGTGGTGAGTTGCACATAGCGCTCATTTGCATAAAGTAGAATTTTTTTTTTTTTTTGTAATTTGAATTTTATTGGGTTTTCAATTTAGAAAATAAAACAGAAACAAACAAACACAAAAAAACAAAACAAAAAAAAAAACAAGTATACCCAGTGAGAGGATAAAACATTCCATTTCCACCCTAATACTCTTAAAATGATTAGCTTAATCTACTACACCTATAAAGGTAAGATAGGATCCCCACTTATTATAGAAGCTGTCCATCCTGTCCAGAAGTTTATATGAAAGGCGTTCTAGTGCAGCAAGCTTGCCCAACTCCCTGAGCCATTGAGCTACGGGTGGGGCAGAGGAAGATTTCCAGTAAAAAGTGATCAACTTTCGGCCCAGCATCAAAGCAGTCTGAATCCACTCGGCATCAGAGATTGGGTCCTGAATCATTGATGGATCCCCAAGGACAAAAACTCTCTGAGTAAATGGCACTTCTTGCTTAACAATTGTCATAATATGTCTATGGATCTGCAACCAAAAGTCCTGTATTACCGGACAACTCCAGATCATATGGATTAATGTCCCCTCCCCCTGTAGACATCTCCAGCAGCTTGAAGAGTGAATGAGATTCGCTCTCAACATTTTACGAGGTGTCCAGTAAAATCGATTCAAAATTTTAAATTGAACAAGTCTGGTTTTCAATTCCCTAGACACTTTCTTCCCATTCTTTAAAATATTTGCCCATTCAACATCAGTAAATTGTGAATTCAGATCTTTTTCCCATACGTTTTTAAGGAATGTAGAATCTTTATTTGAGCTCTTAAGGAGCATTAAATAGAAATTTGAGGCCTTAGATCTTTTGCCACAGGAACTCAAAGCCTGGATGAGCCAATCTACATCAGGAGGAGGGGTAGTTGTAGATCCAAAGACTTGACACAGCAGATGTCGAAGTTGTAAATATCTCCAAAACTGATTCTGTGGTAGTCCATACTGTGCCCGTAGAACATCAAATGATTTGAGAGCTCCCCCTTCATATAGATCTTTTAACATCAAAATGTCCTTTTTCACCCAGATTTTCCACATAAATGGGGATTTTCCAATATGGAGACTTGGGTTAAGCCAAATAGAAGCCATAGAATGAAGATGAGAGCTAAACTCTAGTATAGAAGCAACTCTCTTCCAAACGTATTGTAAAAAGGATATAATAGGATGCGACTGAAATTCAGAAGACAGTTTAATTGTGATTAGATGTACTAAGGGAAGAGGGCTGCTCAAATAATTCTCCAAATAAAACCAAGGGGGAGCTCTCTCAGGGGGGAGAGCCCAATGAATCAAATGTCTAAGACTAAAAGCGTAATGATATAAAACCAAATTTGGGACCCCCAAACCTCCTGAATCTATAGACTTCTGCAATCTTTTCAACTTTAATCTAGGGCGCTTACCATTCCATAAAAACTTATTGCACAACCTATCAAATTGTCGAAAATAACCAACTGGGATCCTAAGAGGAAGAGATTGCAGAAGGTAATTAAATCGGGGTGCACAAATCATCTTAATAATATTGACCTTGCCCCAGAGAGACAAAAAAAGAGGTGACCACCTTTCTATGTCTATTTTAAATTTTTCAAGCAAGGGTTCAAAATTAATCTGAATCAGATCTGATAAAATGTGAGGAAACAGGATGCCAAGATATTTAATTCCTAATTTTGGCCAAGAGAAGCCTATATTTTGACCAAATGTAAACAGTGTTTTAGGGCAATAAGATGTTAGAGGGAGAATTTCTGATTTTATCCAGTTAACTCTATAACCAGACAAACGTGAAAATTGGTTAATAATTTTAAGAAGAGCTGGAATTGATTTTTGAGGTTGTGTAATCAGTACCAATGCATCATCAGCATACAACATTATCTTATGGGTACTGCCATAAAGTAGAAATTTTTTAACTTAATGCAAATGAGGTCCGGCACATGGTGTGCCTCTGCTGCAGTGATGTTGTCCTGAATGCTTACATCTGTGGTTTTTGATGTCAAGATTCATTAAAGGGTTAAAATTTCAAAAATATATTTATTATTTGACTTTTGTATTTCAAGCTGGACCTGTTTTAAAAGACTAACATCATTTAAAGTGGAAAATATATTAATATATAATATTTTTTACAGCCTACAAGGGTGATGCTCAGAGCTGTAGTAGCTACAGAGGCATAAAGTTGATCAGCCACACTATGAAGATATGGGAACGAGTTATTGAAGCCAGGTTAACCACTTGCACTCCGTTGTTCCGCGGGCGGGCAAGTCTCTGCGTCCTATGATGCACGAGGGCGCACGAGAGCGCCCTCGTGCGCGCTTGGACGCATGACGCATGATGGTGGTGATGGTGATGTAGTGGCGTCCAAGCGCCACTAAAAAAAAACTGCAGAGACAGCCGTGAACAGATTAGTTCATCTGATTGACCTCTCATTCGACTAATAAGAGCCTTGAATTGGGTTTCTGAAACCTTGAAGAGCCAATGAATGAAAATCTAGGAAGGAGGACCCGCCTACTGTGAACGCAGGAGCCAATTGAAGCACAGAAATTCAGGCTGGGGTGAAGAGAGATTTACTGTTGCAACAGATGAAAACAAAGGACGCTGGACGAATCTACTACAGACCCCGCAGGATGGAGACCACCCACAAGTGGGACCTGCACTCATTCCAGCAGAATAGACGTTTAGGATTCTCTTCCGGCTGCCGACGACAAAGGTCGTAAATCATTCACCAAAACCGCAATAATGGAATTATGTTTTGATCGGGATCCACGAGCCGAGCAGCGTCGCGTTCGTCTTACAATGGGGAAGAGAAGTTCGCCATGACTCTGCTGCTGTGAAGAGGTAAGGTGTTATAAGCTAAATTATTATTTCTCCCTGAAAACTGTAATCCAAAAATGACTTTTGACCGATCGGTAAATTACAACTGTACGGCGCACGAAGTACAAAGTGCGTGCGCCGCGATAAACGGTTCATTTGCCGTGTTCGCACCGTAAACGCCCCCCCCCCCCGCTGCAGAAGAGGAGTGTGGGGGGGGGGCGTTCACGGTCCGAACGCCCCCGGTCCGCGGTGGGAAGCATATGAGTCTATTCCTTCATGTAGCGATGGCCCTCTTCTGCAGCGAGGAGGGGGGGGGACAACCCCCCCCCCACACACACACAGTAGCGAGGGGGGGGGACAACCCCACACACACACACACACACAGTAGCGGGGGGGGCGCTGTGAAAACATGCAAGGAGTGTAATCCATCATGTGGCGAGGGCCGAACTCCCGTCTCTTTTAGCGGGGGGGGGGACAACCCCCCCCACACACACACACAGACACAGCCCTGAGTGTGACCTTTCATTAGAGCCCAAAATGAAGATTCTACATTGAATTATTCAAAAGTTACAGATGTTTTTCCAAACTGTGCCATTTGGCACAGTTCCAAAACGCCTGGGAACAGCCTGAGAACAAAGCTGTGTAAAATATTCATTTTTTGTGGTATTGTTACCAAATTTGGATCTCAGCTTGATAACACTTGGTTTTACATTTCTGTTGCATTTTCCAGCCGGATCGGACAGCTGTGTGTTATTTGTAAGCATTTGTATCCAAAAAAACACTGTGTCCAAATTTATTTTCTTCAAGTTCAGTATGTTTAGATGACTGTAACTCAGTGGCCGGAGCACGTAGAGAGATTATGTTTTTTTTGCCAAAAAATTCAAAGTGTTTTCTTTTAAATGAGACCAACCCCATGAAGATGCTGCAAAGGGTTGAATAACAGCTTTCGATTTACTTTGGGCACGTTTTTTTTTTGGCATTTTTAGGAAAATTGCCCAGAGTGCAAGTGGTTAAGAGGAGAGGTGACAATCAGTGAGCAGCAGTATGGTTTCATGCAAAGAAAGAGTAGTACAGATGCAATGCTTGCTCTAAGAGTGCTGATGGAGAAGTATAGAGAAAGTCAGAAGGAGTTGCACTGTGTCTTTGTGGATCTAGAGAAAGCATATGATGGGGTGCCAAGAGAGGAAGTGTGGTACTGTATGAGGAAGTCAGGAGTGGCAGAGAAGCATGTGAGGGTGGTGCAGGACATGTATGAGGACAGCGAGACAGTGGTAAGTTGCGCTGTAGGAGTGTCGGATGGATTCAAGGTGGGGGTGGGGTTACACCAGGGATCGGCTCTGAGCCCCTTCTTGTTTGCCATGGTGATGGACAGGCTGACAGACAAGGTCAAGCGGGAGTCTCTGTGGACCATGATGTTTGCAGACGACATTGTGATCTGTAGTGCGAATAGGGAGCAGGTGGAAGAGAACCTGGAAAGGTGGAGGTGTGCTCTGGAGAGAAGATGAATGAAAGTCAGTAGAAGCAAGACAGAATACATGAGTGTGGATGAGAGGGATGGTAGTGAGACCTGCTATGATGTATGGTTTGGAGACGAGTGGCACTGACAAAAAGACAGGAGGTGGAGCTGGAGGTGGCACAGTTGAAGATGCTAAGGTTTTCATTGGGAATGACTAGGAGGGACAGGATTAGAAATAAGTTTATCAGAGGGGCAGCTCAGGTTGAGCAGTTTGGATTTAAAGTAAGAGAGGCAAGGCTGAGATGGCTTGGACATGTGCAGAGGAGGGATAGTGGATATATTGGACAAAGGATGTTGAAGATGCGCCGCCAGGCAGGAGGACAAGAGGAAGACCACAGAGAAGATTCATGGATGTAGTGATAGAAGACATGGAGAGGGTTGGTGTTACAGAGGAAGATGCAAGGGATAGGGTGAGATGGAGGCAGATGATCCACTGTGGCGACCCCTAAAGACAGCATCCAGAAGAAGAAGAAGAAGAAGAAGAAGAAGATTTGGTGAAGGTGACATTTTCTGACCTGAGGATCACAGTTGTGTGTGTGTGTTTTTTTAAAATGTGACACTACAAAAAAAAAAAAAAGAATATATAAATAAACAACGCATGAAAATCAATGTTGCTGCCAATCATTGACCCATCTCAGGGCTTAATAATACTAATAATATTAATAATAATGAAAATAATAATCAAATACTCATTGAAATATATTTTATGGAAGTTATTTTAGTTTTTATTTTCCAATTAAAAAAATGAAATTTTGTAAACGTAAAGGGTTAAAACAAACAAATGCCTGGGTGTCATGATCAGCAATGGACTGGACTGGAAATCCAACACTGATGCTGCATACATGAAGGGGATGAGCAGACTGTACTGTCTGAGGAAGTTGAGCTCCTTCCAACAGGATGTTGGAGCTTTTCTACCAGGCTGTTGTTGCCAGCGCCATTTTCTTTTCTGCTGTCTGCTGGGGTAGCAGTATCAGAGCCAGCGACACCAACAGACTTGACAAGATTATCAAGAGGGCTGGCTCTGTGACTGGTCTCAGGCAGGAGACTTTTGAGACTGTGGTGGATAGGAGGATAGTGAACAAACTGCAATCCATCATGGACAATCCTGATCACCCCCTCCACCACACACTGGACAGACAGCCGATCACTTTCTCCAGCAGACTGCTACAGCTTCACTGGCGAACGGTTAGGTACAGGAAATCTTTCTTGTCACATGTCATTTCACTGTACAATAACTCACTCTAATGTTGATTTCTGGTCATAACTATGCTGCCATACTGCACCTTGCAGTCTCATTGGTACCTCACATTTCACCCTGCATCTGATAGTCTTGCATTGTACAGTGGGTACGATTCATGTACTGTATTTATACCAGTCAGCATCTATTCATCTATGATGTATATAAGCTATTTAGGCAGTTTTATGTTCCATGGGTAATCCTTGGGCCTATTATGCTGTGTGTGTTTCTGTCGTTTTGGTTGTCTATTGTCATGCTGCTGTTACACTGTAATTTCCCAATTTGGGTTCAATAAAGTACATCTATCGATCTATCGATCTATCGATCTAACATTTCAAAAATATAATTATTACTTGATATTTGTATTTCAGGCTTAAGTAGGTTTAAAAGACTGACTCATTTAAAGTGGAAAAAATATGAATATTTTTCTGGCAGTTTTTGTCCTTAGGGACAAATGCGTCAGTTTTTAAAGGATCTCTTAAGGGTTAACTGCACTGACTATTTCATGTCTCTAGTGTTGTGAGAAACACTTTTATCTGGTTTGTTTTAAAAATATCCGACAACATTTAACTCACAACCTGTCATGTTTTCTGGGAGCTGAAATCCATGGAAGACTGACCACAGTTGAATGCATCGACAAGTCAGGCTCAGCCTTTCTGTTCTAAGCAGCAGGACCAATGAGAGGCTTTCCCCCAGGACAGAGCTTTTTGACTTTTAGTTTTGCACTATGTCAGTCATTATCTGTCACTCCACCTGGTTACATCTATTTCCCGCACTCAGTGCATCCCCCATGGACCAGTGAACATGTGCCATAAGGGAAAAGTGAGCAGAAAAACAATGACTTTCATCCTGCATAATTATTGTGTAAGTAGTAGAAGAAAAAAGTGCCCTATTTTCCCTATACTACCCTTACACAGTAATGTAGGTTGATAGTCAAAGTATAATACAGTCGCCGGCAAATTACTTACCCTGTTTTTCTTTGCTTTACACCATTTCTCCCCTGTACTTTTCCCTTCCTAACTTTGTTTTGTTTTTCAGAATTTTCCCCATTACATTGTCTGTACATCCTCAATCCTTAGCAACCAAAATCCTGAATTCCTCTCTAGGGATTAATAAAGTACACACACACACACACAAAAAATATTTATTTACTAATGTCTAAAAACTCCCAATCAACTATTATGTGGCAAAAATAGATATGAGGTAACTATTTCTTATACCAATATATGTTTTACTTTAGTCCAATAGTGGTAAAAGATTGATGGTTCAATGTTTGCACTTTAGGAATCAAATAACATAGCTAGCTACATAAGTAAAAAATAAAGCAAAAGGATAAATGTGCATATTTGCATGTTTAATGTACTACATATTGTGATGGTCAGGAGAGCGTGCACCCACTCCCCTCCTGTTTCTGTTTCTTTCCGGCTCCGGAGCTCATCAGTGCACCTGCGTGATTGGACACACCTGCTTCTTCCTGGTTTACCAGCATATAGAAGAGCTAGTGTGTGAATGCTTCTCCACTGGAACGTTGGATATTGCTGTCACAAACAACTCCAGTTAATGTTGTTTGGTATAGTTTGTTTTCTCATTGGCTCACCTCCTTGTGTCTTCTCCTTCTCAGGTTTGCAGCCACTTCAGCGGTGTGTCTCTGGGGCTGCGCACGCTCACCTGAACCAATCCTCTCAAGACAACAAACTCTTCCACCCAGGTCAACCCATCCATTCCTCATCCCGTCATTTCCCATTTGTGTCCCATGCAGGAGTTCCCTGCCGGGCCCCCTGCTTGTACAGTAAGCTCTTCTCTTCTCTCACACCTTCCTCCTCCCTAGTAATTCTGGTAATATAGTTATTTCTCTTTTCCTCTCCTTTCAGGCTGCATGTGGCTCCAGCGTGCTCCTGCTTTTGTGTGTATTTAAGTTGGTGTTTATTTTGCATTATTCTGTAATTGTGCATATATATATATATATATATATATATATATATATAACATTCTATGTTCATTAAGTTAGCATTGGGTGTCTCTTTGTTTTCATTAAAGTCGTGTCAAATTTTCCCACTTGAGTCTGAGTGTTTATTCGATGTGGTTACCCTGCATTTCAACCTTTCTGGTATTGAATCATGACACATATACCGGTTGGATTTTGCTAATTAAACAATAACTCATGCATACAGCACAAACCATTTTCCTAACTAAAGAAAGGGATATTGCTTCTATTTTAACACCAAATACATAAAAAGTTGCAAGTCAGAAGATGCTAACAAACCTGTAGTTTTCCATTTGACCCTGGCTGTAATTTCTGTGCTGAAATTAGACTGACCTTTCACTTCTTTCAGTAAAGATTATATTCAAGTACTGTTTTCAAAATGCTGTTGACTTTCAATAAATGCCACAGTACCTATAGAGAGGATTAAATGGCTACCCTTGGAGATACAGCATCACACACACCCAGCCACTAGGTAAATGTGGCTATTGACAGAAACTGCAAAGAATATTAATGCCTAAAATTAGACGAGCGAGATTATCATCAAAGCTTTTCTCCTACAGGAAACAAAAACAAAAGGGTGATTGTAGAAACGGACTTTTTGATGAAAAAATAAAGTATCTTTTGGTGTCAAAGCTGTCACTTAGTCGGGCTGATTAAGGTGTTTCAAAAATTAGTTTTTAGACCAAAATGAGGATGCTACAGTTGTTGTCACTTGAAATGACAGCTGAGATCCACAGAGGGCCATTGTGTGAACGGTATTTTTGCTCACCTGACAAGGGAAATCTATTCTTCTAATAAATGATATGACTAGAATCTTGTTCAATCAATTCATGACTCTCTTGAAAATGTTTCTAAAACAACAGCAAAAAAATAAAAAATAAAGCAGTCAAAAGGGAATATGCATTTTGTGAGTATTTAATATTTATGGGATAAAGGCCAGTTGCTCCGTCCTTTGTCATCACTGAGCAAAAGCCAGAATAGCAATAAAGAAATAGCGCTCATTTTCATATTTCACAGGAGTGGGGAAATTAGCTGCTATTGTTGTGTTCTGATAGATTTAGATAAATTTACCCTGAAATAGAATATAATTAGCTCACAGGGGCTTTTGCAAATTCATTGTAGGAGTAAGGGCATTCCTCTCTGCAGGGAGAATAACTTTGCATCATTTACCACTCATTGTACCTGCGTGTGAAGACCAGTGAAATCAGATATTATAATGGCACTGCGGTACAGGAGGCTGAAGAGGTTTTTCAGACTGCCGCTGTAGAATTAAAGTGGTAATTACAGAGACAAATCACTTGAGCTTGTCCCAACTGTGGGAAAATTGGAAAACCAATTTCCGAACACATTAAAGGCATTTCAGCTCAGACGCTGCAAATAGATATTTAAGCCAGATGAAATGTTGTTTAAAGATATCATGCACAGTAGGAAATACAGAAATTTGATAATACATTATCAGACAGTAATTGTGACACTATATAAAAACATGTTTCAAGGTAGCGGGTGGGATTCTGTAGAATTTATTGTTACACTCAATTAACACTGACATACTTAAATGATTACTTAAAGCCATTCACAAACTGTGTGGCACAGATGAGAACACAGAAAGACAGTGAATTGTTTAGCCTATTTTAATTAAAATATATTGCAAAATTGCATGCTTGAGTCACTAAAACCTTTGTGCTGTACAGGAGTCCCCCATTCTGGGGAAAGAGCTAAAATTCCTGAGAAGGGGATCCTAGAGCTTTGATGGTACATAGATTGTATTTTGCTGACAAGATAAAGACTTCCTACAATAGTTTCATGTAGGAAGGATGAACAGTCCATGTGTTTTGTGCTACTTTTTGTGCCTATAGAAACTTGGTTATTCTATTCCCATTTTCTTGTCTGCTAAAGTCTGATTTATACTTAAATGTCACAACGAAGCCATAGCTCCAGCATAGCAGTGCACCCTATACACCACACATTATAGTGATGCAGACCGCAATTGCTGTGATTTGTTAGCTTTATTTCCTACTTTGTTCATTTCCTTCTTCTCTGTTATTTTCAAAATGAGTTGGACAAACAGCGAAGAAGGTTTAACCCAGGAGGTTTGCATACAGACCATTTGTATGACCAGTACTCACTCGGTTAAAAAAAAAAAAAGTCAAATGGTAGTGGTGGTGTTGGCATTCAGTGGCAGTACATGCCATTTTCTCTGATATTGTATCTCTTTTTCTCCTCTGCAATGATTGTAGTAAAAGTTGCTGTTATTTAACATTTATCAGCTCCAGCTCCATCCCAGTTCACTTGCAGTTCAGTGTCACATTGCTTGAATAAAGAAAAACACGCAATGTACACAAAAGAAATCATTCTACACATCGACAGAGAAACAATTTGACAGTGCAATGCAATTTAGACATGAACTTTGTCCCTCCTGTCCTTTACAGGACAATGGACAGAGAACTTATGCCATTTTTCTCTATTAGCAGACAGTCCTCAGCTTCAATGCGGTCAAACTGATGTTTCTTAAGATCTTCTTTGAAAGCCGTATGCCAGGTTTTCTTTGGTCAACCCCACTTTCTCTTTGTCTTAGGAGAATTCTCTTAGGAGCGAATTCAGGAAAGAGCATTTCTATGAAAAATACTTTTAGTTAGGATTCATTCAGAACTATGAGTTAGCTAATATTGGTATGTTGATCCTTATGGATGCATGTAAGGAATGCCTTCAGTGAGAGATGAAAAATATGTCTGATAGACCTGAAAAAATATACAGGACCATTTTAAGATCTTTATTGCTACCTACCAAAACCTCCAATTAGTCGTTATCTGTATATGAGACATGGTAGTATTCTAATAGAAATTCTTTATCATGAAAAAGGCGTCCTGTTAGTGATACTGTGTCTCAGGATTCATGTTCTGCCATTTATATATTTCCACATCCAAGAACACTTGAGGGAGATAATAAGGCACCACTAGATTTGTACATTCACTGGTGCAATTTGTGTTGTATGCAAATGACCTCTCATACATTAAGCCTAACTTATCCTAACTTAATATCCTAACTTAATCAGTGACAAAACAAGCAAAAAAGGACCAAAAAATGCCAATAAATGTAACGCACCATTCATTGAGGCATTGTGACTTCCCCAAAATTGTATTTTGAGACACAGGATTACTCATAATAACACTGGTCAACACCAAATTAATTGTCTAAGTTTTTTTTTTTTTTTTTTTTTCTGATTTGGGACAATTTTGATGTGCTGAATCCAAAAATCACATTGGTTTTGCTCAATCAGCTCAACTTTTTGAACTATGGCTACATGTTTTCTTACGTTTTTATTTACATGTATTTTCACTTTATATGATGCAAAATTCTTTTTTATTTCTTGAAATTCTCTGAATTTTGCACAATGATGACATAACATTCAATTTACATGTACTTACCTTTATCAATGTCTACTATTCAATTTACAGTACAACTGTACAACTGCTGTACAACTGCTTATAACTTAACATAAAAACCTGACCTGATCGAGAGAAACGGATGGGATTTTCCGATTCAGCGGTGCAAAATTGTCTTAAATCAGTTGAAAAAACACAGACAACTTGCAAAAAAATTATTTTTGTTATGTTGCGTAATCAGTCAGGCATGACCAAATCTCACATGTTGGGAATTACAACATTCAACATTTGTAGGCTTCCCAAATTGGACCATAAATAGAGCAGTAAGTTATTAAATCCCTTGAGTGAGAATCAATACATATACAGTACATAACAGTGTCTTACTAAAGTGTACAGTAGAACTTGGTAGAACCACAAATTGTTTTGCTCACTATGTTATGTCAGCCAAGTCACTGCCTTGACCATAAAGAGAACAACAATTCAGGCTGAGTTGGCAAACATTCAGTAGATAAACAGTTTTGTGTTCAAGTCACTTTGACACATAACATTTACAATCTGATTCCACATTTGTAGACTCCTATAGAATCTCTAGGAGCAGCAAATTCCCAGTGTCTTTGCATCTTCAGTTCATGGGCAAAATGTTGGTGCAAGCTATTGCTAGGTCTAGCACAGGGGTGGGCAATCATGTGCCATGGAGGGCCATTCTACTGCAGGTTTTCTGTTCCACCCAGTCTCTTCAGCAGGTGTTGTCAGTGATTAGCAATCATTGAAGCTGATCAGAGCAAACACCTGCTGAAGAGACTGAGTGGAACAGAAAACCTGCAGTGGAATGGCCCTCACTGCCCACCCCTGGTCTAGCATGCCAATGACAAAACAATCTTCCTATCTGACATTGCAGTAGGAAATGTTTCTCCTGTACAAACAAGCAAAACACAAAAAAATTGTACATGTAGTTGCATATTGCCTGGCCACTCTTTTCCTAATACATATATGTTTACAACTGTGAATATGTGATGGACAGATAATCAGTTCATTCCCAACAGGTGTGTGGTCACAATGCAACAAAAAAGAGATAAGGATACACACAGTCAGAATTCCTATTACATGGAGAACACTATAGTTACCACCTGTGTATTTTGGACTTGATTCTCAGAAATGACCTTTTCAGTAAGCACTCTCCTTAAAATTCACCCATCACAATCAGCCAAGGTTGCAAAGGGTTACTCAAAAGGTTATGACTACAATCCACAAAATTAATCACTTCACCTTTTGACTTGTGCTTTACTGACAGTTGAACTGTATAATTGCAAAAGGGCATACTGCTCATTAACTAGGATGAAACAGCTACACCTGCTATTATGGAATGTAACCTAATAATTGCAGAAGTTTGTCGGTTCATCTTGGCTTGGCATTGTACATACGGATGTTTAAAGTGCAATCAACGACAGCAATAACATTTTGCAAGGCACGGAAGGGTGGGCCAGCATGTCCGTGTTTTCAAGACATACAGCTTAATGTTTGAAGTATGGCACACCATCAGCAGATACCTCTCTGAAATTCAAATGTGGTGAAATGCAGTTATGTTTTTATGGGGATTTAGATGGAGCTGCTTGGACTCGGGGCTTTTCATTCATTTATTCTGTCACCATCGAGCCGCTCAGCTGTATTACTGATTTGATGCACTGTGACAGTCTTAAGCTATTTTTATCGCCTTTCTCCATCGTGTGGAGAAATTACAGCTGATATACTGTAGAAGAATCATGGATTTCCAACTGACACCAAACTCAACGTGATATAGCTCATAACACCATCTAAGCCTGCGTATTGAGTTTTGTTCCTCTGTGACCGATAGATCAAAGTAATGGACTACTGGAAGCTGTTCACTCCAAACTAAAGAGGCTTGAGCTACTGAGCATTTTAATGGTTTTGGGCAGGTTTTTAATTACAGGACAGTTTCTCCTGAGTGATTCCTCTTTTATAGCTCAGCAAGGCAATTGTACATTCTAACCTGATCGATACAATGAGGATGTTTGATAAAAGCTTCATGAAGAGGTTTAGTCAAATCAATTAAGATGCAATTATTCAGACCAACAGCAAAGAAATACAATAACTTTATATGACAGAAACGTCTAATAACGTATTTCAGAAAATGATGGTCTGACTGCTATTGCCTTTTCAGTGCAAATATAATTAACTGATGAATGTGGAAGATATTTTATAAAAGTGAAGTGTGAAGTCAGAGTTCCTCAGGATGTGCTGTCTGTTTTTGCAACAAACTGCCCTTGTTTTCTCTGCTGCTGTGGGCGTCTTGCACAGATGCTCTGGTAATGTTCTGATGACTTTTTGTTCCAACAAGTTCAGCAGGTCAGCTGTGTCATCCATTTTACTTTGGCCAGTGGTATTGATTTCTCCTAAGTGTAGCCTCTTTTTCTCTCTTAGCAGGGATTTCTGTGGCAGAGAGAGAGAAAATACTCCTCTCTACATACCTAGGCCATACTCACTACACCTTCTAAATCCAGACACTTGGTAAACGCTGATGTGTTTCAACAGAATTGTGCATTGCAGCCATGTAAAATGACAAATGGTGACAGATTAATTTCTAAACCATACTGTTTTCTAAATTATTCTTGGGTAATTTATAGGGGTGGAAAAAAAACAGATTTATTGCGATACTTGGAATTTGCCATGAGCACCATTCCCTAAACACATGCACTGATCTTTTAATTTAATTTAATTTCCTGTAATTTCCCAGTTTGGGATCAATAAAGTACATCTATCTATCTATCTATCTATCTATCTATCTATCTATCTATCTATCTATCTATCTATCTATCTATCTATCTATCTATCTATCTATCTATCTATCTATCTATTATTAATTATATATATTCATGTAAATGCTGCATACTCTTGGATATTAATCAACCAATTGTGTTTTCAGTCCACTAGATAGCGCAAAGTAAGTGCCCAGTCAGGTGAAGTCATAGCTTATCTCGTGAGATTTGCAGCCATGTGTACAATTTAAGAAGTAGTTGGATGCAGCAAAAAGTTAACTCAAATGTTGGGCTTTTTTGGATTTCATAATGAAGATGGAACGAAAGACCTTGACATGACACACAACCTGCAAGGATCCCTGCACGCCCCACTCAACCCCCCACTCAGAACATACAAGCCAGCACACTCCTCTCTGAGCTATTCAGCAATGGCTAAGCTAAAAACACTTCGGCTTGAGCTTTGCTGAACCCAGTGAACAGTCAAATCCGGACACCTCCCCATGCAGCAAAGCCACCTCCAAACTCAGAGCGGGCCAAGCAAACAACACAGTCCACCACCCTCCCTATGTGCAGAGAAGTTTCTCAGCAGAAAATGAAGCCTTCCCCCCAGGAATACGAGAATGTAGGCAGCAGAAAGGACCACAACACATCATCCCATGGAGGACTGACAGCCTGCAGCCATAGAAACAAAAGTGGCAGTGGTGAGTTTAAGACTGAAGTTGAAGAGTGAAAACATTGAAATGGGAGGGAGGGGCTATATGGTATTGCAATGGATCATGATAGTATTGCATTGTGACCCAAGCATCACGATCTGAATCACATTGTGAGGTCCCTCATGATTCCAACCCCTAATAATTTATAATGCAGCCTATAAATTTGCCAGTGTGTACATTTGTACCCTGTAAACTTGCAGTGTATTTACCCCTTTTTGCTCTTTTTAATCAGCCCTTCAAAAGTTTGTTCAAAAACAACTGAGATACAATTTCCTTTGTTTGAAGCAATTCTGAATAAGAGCAGTTGTTTTCCTCATTTCCTAGCAACAGTTTGTAACACATAATGGACTCGTGTCTCCCCAAAGTACTACACTGAGATTAGGGCATGAGTAAAGTTTTTTGTTTTTTTGGATCACAACAGGCATCTTCTGACATACCTCCACCATCCAGCCACTACAAGAGTGTTGGCCTAGTAGTAGACTATCTGCCCCACTGCCTTGAGGTTGTGGGTTCAAGCCCCAGCTGGGTCATACCAAAGACCATAAAAATGGTACTTCCTGCCTTCTAGCTTGGTGTTCAGCATGAAAATAGGGGAAGGGGAGTTAATTCTTCTTTTAGATTTGGTTGGCAACCAGCTTACAGGTGCATTACCGCCACTGACTTGATTATCATCACTCTATATCTTTGTATAAGGAGTTCTTATAAGTGAGGCTGCCTTGAATGGCAGCAACTCCACTGACATGACAATAACCCGGGCTTCTTCTTTGATTTGTGGGAGTAAATCAGTGAGATATCAATTTGTATTGGGCAGTCATGGAAGGAAACTATAAGGTAAAAGCAAATTTGTAAATATCTAATCTTGTAAATTAGTTTCTGCAAACATTATTGGTTTCAAAATATTAAATACATTATCTTGACACAATGACTTTAAATTCTGGATCATTACTTATCATTTACTATAAATACTGCAGTCTTTGTATTTAGACCTACAGGAAATTCTGACTAATGGATAAAATGTCTAGTAAGATTATAATCTGCATGTACATTCACAGTGAACAGGACCACTCTGTGTTCCATACTTTTTTGACAATAAAGCACATGAACAGAATCACTCTCTATATATAATTCAAGAAATCTCTGTCTGTGTGTCTGTCTGTCACGACCATAGGACTCGCTAAAAGATCATAGGATCGCCTATGATGTGCCTATGATGTCTACATGATGTCTATATAACATCATATAGACACCATGTGTCTTTCTGTCATGACCATAGGACTTGCTAAAAGATCATAGGACTGTGTGTGTCTGTCACAATCATAGGACTCGTTAAAAGATCATGGGACTGTGTGTGTCTGTCACAATCATAGGACTCGCTAAAAGATCATAGGACTTGCTATGACATCATCAAAGATCAAAGGCAGGTATCACTCACGATCATAGGATTCACTATGACATCATCAAAGATCATAGGACTCCAATTATTGTCTAAATGATCAATTTCCACAGGAAATCTTGGAAAGGAGAAGGAAACTTTTTCCCATTAGGAATCAAAACATCCAAAAAGGTAAACGAGCTATTGTTTCTGTGGATAGACTGCATATAGATGGCAAGCTGTGTATGGATGAAACTATAACGCCCTGGTTATTCTACAGCCTATTTTGTTTATTGTTGTTTTTTTTTTTTTTTTAGCTACAGGTGGAAAAGGGTGTGATTGTGCGCAGGTCTCTTACTCGATCTCAGTTTAATTTGTTAACATTTGTCAAAATATTTTTTTCTTTGTTGTTAAGGTTGTTATTTGTTTGTCTGTTGTAGTTAATTAATTTTTTTGAAGTTGTTAGGTCATTGTATGTTTTCTGCATTTTTTCACCGCTTACTTACCTTTATGTCTGTTTTCTCTCATACTTGTGGCTTATAGGAAATAACTTTAAGTACATGCACCCCATTTGCTTGCAATTGCAGGCAAATAGAACAGAGACATCATGCGCGCACACCCAATCATATATGCGTAGGTGTATATTTTACATACAACATATACAGTATATACACATATATGCATACATTACAGACATATAATCACATAGGCACATTTAGTTAGTCTTTAGTACATAACCAGTTAGTGAAAACATGTCCACATTTAAGTTTGTCACGTGGAACATATGTGGAATTGGTACCAGGGAGAAGAGGCTAAAAGTTTTTAATTGACTGAAGGATCTACAGGCAGACTTTGTCTTATTGCAGAAGACACATGTTTCTAAGTTGTCTGTAGATGCACTCACCTCCCCTGAATTCCCCCACATGTACTCAGCCGGCTTTAATTCTAAACAAAGGGGGGTAGCTATACTGGTAAACAAAAGAATACACTTTGTTATGAATAATACCATAACAGATCTGTAAGGTAGATTTATAATACTAAAAATCTCAGTTCAAAATTTGGATATATGTATTGCAAGCGTTTATGGCCCAAATGTTGATGACCCATCCTATTTTCACACTTTTTTCACTTCTCTTTCTGAGCACTTGGACACTACACTTATAATAGGAGGGGACTTCAACCTGGTATTAAACCCTGCAATTGACAGGCTCAGTGCATCGGGGAATTACCGAAAATGGCAGGCTACTCACACTCTCAAACAATACATGAATGATTTTGGTCTTTGTGATGAATGGCGTTCTCTTCACCCAACTCTTTGGGAATACACTTTTTTTTTCATCAGTTCATAGTTCACATTCACGTCTAGATTTCTTTTTAGCCAGTAACTATTGTGAGAGACATCACAGACACTGAAATATGTTCAAATCAAGCTATTAGTGATCACCATCCAGTATCTCTTACACTAGTAAATAGGAAAGCTACAAGGGAAACTAGGAGCTGGAAATTTAATATATCACTACTGAAAGACAAAGACTTTATTAACTACTTTAATAAAGAGTGGGAATCATATCTGGAATATAATGATGTGCCAGGAATATCTCCAGGTGTTCTTTGGGAAGCAACAAAAGTGGTCATGCAAGATAAAATAATCCCTTACTGTTCATATAAGAATAAAAATGAAAAAGCACTGGTACTGGAGATAGAACAGAAAATTAAATCACTGGAGACAACCTATGCCATTTCCCCACAGGAACAGACACTTAATAATCTGAGAAAATTAAAGTTGGAATTAAAAGAAATTACAAACAAAAGAGCACAGTTTTTAATACAAAGACTGCATCTTGAGAAGTTTGAACACAGTAATAAATCGGGGCAATATCTTGCAAACCAGCTTAGATTGAATAAAGAAAAAACAACTATCAACTCTATTAAGGATATGACTGGAAATATTACCCATGAGCCTGAAGAAATAAATAACTCCTTCAGAAAGTTTTATGAAAACCTGTACTCATCTCAGGTTAACCCATCTGACTCAGAGATAAATAAATTTTTGGACAATATTAACTTACCACGATTAAGTAATGAACAGATTGCAGCTCTGGATGCACCTCTTCAGATGTCTGAACTCCAGCAGGCATTTAAGCACATCCCAAACAACAAAGCTCTGGGACCAGATGGTTTTCCAGTAGAATTTTATAAAGAATTTTGGCCTGTGATGGCACCTACTTTCTTTAAAATGGTGAAACAAATTAAAGAAGATAATGTAATCCCTCCAAATATGAATTTGGCTAATATTATCCTGCTCCTTAAACCTGGAAAAGAACCTACACTTCCATCCAGCTACCGTCCCATCTCACTTATGAATGTCGATCTTAAAATAATTTGCAAAGCTCTTGCCAGAAGACTGGAAAGGATAATTCCGTTTATTACACACCCAGATCAAACAGGTTTCATCAAGGGTAGGCACTCGGCTGATAATACACACAGACTATTTAATTTAATAGACTACTGCAAGATCAATAACGTAGAAACTACAATCTTGTCCCTGGATGCAGAGAAAGCCTTTGACGGTGTTAACTGGAAATTTCTTTTTATGATGTTAAACAAGTTTGGGTTTGGTTCATCCTTCATAAACTGGATTAAAACACTATAAAGCTGTCCAGCTGCATCTGTCCGAACAAATGATCAGACTTCCCGAAGCTTTAATCTCCAGAGAGGTACTAGGCAGGGGTGTCCACTCTCTCCCTCACTTTTTACCATCTTTATTGTACCATTAGCAGCAGCCATACGACAAAATGTTGATATCAGAGGTATTCAAACTGGAGAAAAAGAACACAAGATAAGTCTTTATGCTGATAATGTATTGATTTTCCTTGAAAACTCACAAAGACCTTTTCTTCAGACAGTGGTGCTCATTGATAAATTTTCATCATTATCAGACTACTCTATTAACTGGGGTAAATCAATAGTTCTACCTATAAATTGCAATTTCTCAAATACATCTACTATTCCAATACAGTCAGGTAATATTAAATATTTAGAAATAGATATTTCCCCTGGGCTCTCAGAGTGATTGCGACTAAATCACATTCCCCTTTTAAAAACAATACAAGACGACCTTACGCGCTGGAAGACACTACCTTTATCCCTAATGGGAAGAGTTGCAACCGTTAAAATGATGGTCCTTCCTAAAATCAACTATTTGTTCTCAACGATTCCTACTCAACCATCAATGGCCTGGTTTAAGTCTCTACACTCAAATATAAGTAAACTTTTATGGAAGGATAAACCATCACGGATTAGTTTAAAAACCCTTCAAAAAGCAAAAGAGTGTAGAGGCTTAGATCTACCAATTTTTTTTAATTACTTTTTAGCCAATAGACTGCAGTTTGTTTCAAAATTGACAAAATCAACGCCACTAGGAAACCCATGGTTAGATGCTGAACAGGCTCTCTGTGGGTCGCTAAATATCTCTGATTTACCTTTTATAAGTCCCTGTATTAAACGCCATGACTGTTTTAAAAGTATTAATATCACCACCTCTCTGACGGCTTGGTGGAAATTTTTTAAAATAACTGGGTCTTCACTTGTCCCCTGTAAACTCAAGCCCATTTGGAATAATCCTGATATCTTGCAACAAAAGAGGACATTAAAATTTCCACTATGGCAAGAGAAAGGAATGAATAACTTAGAACATCTTATTCAAGGTGGAAATTTTATCCAATTTCAGAAACTAGTGTCACAGTACGACATCAGTGATAGAAAGTATTTTGAATACCAACAGCTTAAATCCATAATAAAAGCAAGATTTAATCTTAATCAGACAGATTTAGGGGTACCAGTTAAGGTGGCAGAGTTTTTAAATCTTTGTTCCCCTAAATTGATATCGAAAATACATGGACTATTATCAAAGCTGGATGAGTCTGTATCTCTTCCAATATCAAAATGGGAGACAGACCTATCGATCAATAAGGAGGAAAGTTTCTGGACACAAATATGTTTAAACACTTTTAAGATGACTAAAAACTCTAGCTTACAACTTATACAGTATAAAGTTCTAAATAGAATTCATTACACAAGACAAAGGATGTTCAAAATGGGCCTGAGTCACACAAATATCTGCTCTCACTGCACCAGCAATGTCCCAGATAGCTATATGCATGCTATGTGGTCCTGTGCACCGGTTCAAAAGTTCTGGCAGAAGACATGTGAGGACTTGTTAGCATGGCTTGGGTATAGTGTCCCATCCTCACCCACACTTTGCATATTAGGTGATTTAAGTGAAATAAATATAGATGCAAGGATGTCACACATGGTTCTCACTGCCTTATGCATCACAAAGAAAACTATCCTCATGAATTGGAAATCAAGAAATAACTTATGCATGACTTACTATAATAACTTACTATTTGATTATATTAGCCTGGAGAGATTGTCAGCCTCCTCAAATAATCAATTGGCAGAATTCAATTCTCTCTGGTCCCTGCTTATTAATTCTATAATCTTGAGGGGTGGCGGGTGGTGGCTTGCTCTCCTTGGCACCTCTGGCGTCTGGCTACGCCCCAACAGCGGGTGTCCAGGGGGCCTGTTCCAGAGTCGCCGTTTGTCTGGCCCTGGATGGGGGTGGGGGCGTTGGTTGGGGGGGCTGCGGGGGTTGGGCTGTGGCCCCCGGCCGGCTGGCCTCACTTCCGGGAGAGGCTGGATCTGGCCCTGGGCCCCTGGTGCTGGGGGGGCGGGGGGCGTAAACCCCCGGGCTGGGGCCAGGTGTGCACCGGTTGTGCGGGTTGGCCCCAGTGCTTCCTTGCGCGGCAGGGTCGTGTTTTCCCTTGAGCCCTGGCGGCACCCTGGGGTAGGTGCCTGCATCCTGGGTCGCCCTCCCCGTCCACTGGGGTCTGCGGGTGTGGGTGTGCATGTGTGTGTGTGTGTGTGTGTGTCAGAGTGGGTGTGAGTGGGGGCTTGTGTATGAGTGGATGCGGAAGTGGGTGTGTGTGTTGTGAGTGGGCAGGTGGGTCTGTGTGTGGATGTAGGTGAGCATGTGTGATGGTGGGTGGGGGTACGTGTGTGTACGGGTGCGGTTACCTGTGGGTGGATGTTTGGGGTGCCCATCATGTTAGTGGTGCTGGGAGCGCTGGGGCGCGATGCTGGTGGGTCCTGGGCTGCTTCCACTGGTGGCCCTCGCCCTGGGTTGGGATTTGGGGGCAGTGGGTGGCTTCATGAACCAGTTTAAAAGCTGGCTTCTGGGGGGGACGGCTTCGCTTTTAGACTGCCTACCTCCCAGTCTTATTTCCCGCCCTCCCTCTCCCCCTGACTCTGGGTGGAATATACATCTTCTTTGATACATTTAGGGCTTTGGGGTGGGGTTGTGCCGCACTGTGTTGGCGAAGGGGTTACCTTTGCTGCGTGGTGGGGCTGCACTCACCTCAATTTTAATTGCATTTTAGACACTGAGGGCTTGGGGGGATGGGGCCCTGCTGCCCATCGCAGTGGCTAGCGGTGCTCCAATCACTATCCCCCCAATTTTTATTGCACTTTGGTAGTCCACACATTTACACACATTTACATCATATAACTGACATACACCCACCATGTTTTGTGTGTGTGTGGGTCTTCCCCACCCCTGTTGCCCTGATTCTGCTGGGGGTGTGGGGGCCCGGTGGGGAGCCTGAGAACTATCATGTTGTCAAAATCCCTGGGTGCTACTGAATACGTATATAGATACAACCAAGGGAGTGAGAGGGGACTGAATATGAGTGTAAGTGAGAGTGAGGGGGTGATGAATGGAGGTGGTGATGGTGGGTCGGTTTTGTGCAGCGCTTTGCATGTCGAGTGGCATCTCGGGGCGCCTGCGGAGGTCTGCTGTTCGGTCGCTCAGGTGGACGCCGGGGGTGGGGGTCTGCTTCTGTGGCATGCGCAGGTGGTCTTCCTGGTCACTGCCGGGCACTGGTGCATGTTCAGGCTCGCTGCATCTGCTTCGCAGCCGCCTTAGGAAGCAAGGGTGAATAAGGGGTGAGTTTGAATGGGTACAGGAGTGAGAGAGAATGGGTTGGTCCGGGTGAGTGAGAGGGAATTAGTGCATATGGGTGCGCATGGCAGCATGTGGGTGTGAAGGTGTGGGGAGGGGTGTGTCTGTAAGTCGGGAGGTGCTGGATTAATGGGGGTAGTGCCTCTCGGCAATGTGGGCTCCCCTGGACGGGGGGGACTTCTTTGGGCATGGGGGTCCCAGGGTGTGCAGCAGCGGCGCTGGGGCGGACCCGCTGTGGGGGGGGGGGCTTGCACCGGGGGCCGCGGGCCTGTCTCAGGCCCGGGCGGTGGGGTCATGGTCTCCTGGTGCCTGGGGCCTGGGGGTGGGCCTTGGCCCCGCTGGGGGGGGGGGGTCGGGTGGGTCTGGGGGTGTGGGCTCACCGGCTGGCCACTAAGCAGCCTGGCCTCCCTTGATCATCCCTCCGGAGGTGGATGCCTGGCTTTCCTTGGGCTTGCTGACCTCGGACGTTTGTGCCCTGTGGGGGTTGGTGGTGCTGCCTTGCCTGCTCGGGATTCCCGGGGGGGTGAGCTGCTGCGACCGGCCCTCCTCTTCGTATGTTTCCTGACAAACCACTCACATGCACACACTTAGTTTGTGCGTGCTTTCATATATATACAGTACACGCAGACATACATGCACAAGTGTCTCTCCTTTAACAGGTGCGGAAACCAGACTCGTGTTGAGACATCTTCGGTGGAAGAAGTAGTTTGTCTTTTGTTTGTTTTAGTGGTTGGTTTGTTTGTTTTTTTGTCTGTTCCCCTCCCTTTTCTTTCCCCCTCCACACACTTCCTTTCCCTCTTTCCCATCCTGTTGGGTCTTCCATGGGTAAAATAATTAAAATAAAGTATTAAAAGCTATTACAGGAGGAGTTTACAACAATATACAATACACAGTTAGGTACTGCATAAGCTCCTCTTGGCAAAGTAAATCTGTTTTGGCACAATAAGGGTGACAGATCCCTGTTCTGCTTGCCTAGCTGCCTGACAGGACGGGGGCGGGGGGATCATGGGACTCGCTATGTCATCATCAAACATCAAAGGCAGGTATCATTGAATGAGTGGTGATGTGCTTGCTTACACTTGCTTTCTATGGGTATGCACTAGTATTATAAAATGCTTTTCTCAATGAAGTACATAATGCAAATTCATGCTGGCTGTGAGGGCAAACATATACAGAATTTTTATTTCCTGGAAAACACTACTAATGAAAAATAATTCTTTTGACATAATTTCCTATTAAATATGGGAGGATCTGTGCTGCTCTCTGTCAATCCAACAGTACCAAAAACATAAGCACATTATTGCAAAAAAGCCCACAAGATTTTTTTTTTTTTTTTTTTTTTTAACCATGCCATCTTATATCACAAACTAGCTCACAGGCTGAAAACCAACATATTTTCCAAAATTGGATTTGGAGTATTAACAGAAATTATTTTTGTATAATTGCTGATGTGTATTTTGATGAAAACAACACTGACTGTCTTCTAAAAAGTTACTCATTCGGAGAAACTTCTTTTCATTATTATTCTTTTGGCTGCTCCCTTTGGGGGTCACCACAGCGGATCACCCGCCTCCATCACCCTGTCCCTTGCATCTTCCTCTGTAACACCAACCCTCTCCATGTCCTCCTTCACTACATCCAGGAACCTTCTCTGTGGCACTTATTAGGAGAAACTAATGTCCACAGAATTGCCATTTTCTTGCCCCCATCTTTATTACTTTATTTGTTGGTGCATGCAGAAAAACAGTGGTTGTTAAAGGGTTCTTTACAGAGCTCTATCATTCTTCAGAAAATCATCACTTACTGAAGAACTTGTCTTCATAATTGGAGCTATAATGAGAACTATAGGAGTCACGTCTTTCACTGTGTTGCGTTCAGATTTACTCACATATATTTTATCCTTATTACTTAATGGCTTTCACATAATATAGTCTAAGTGAGAATTATACATACTGGCACCAAAGAATTCTAATTGTCTGGGGAGGATGTAAAAATCTGATGTCATTCATGTGGCGAAGCACCTCTTTTCTTACAGAGTGCATTTTTTTTGCTTGTTTTCTTCCTTTTTGGCCTTTGTAAAACCAAAATTTGATATGCGAGAGCTAATTCTGCTAGGGTTGGTCAGCCAGTCCAAGGACTTGATCTGCCAGTCCAAGGATACACGTGATTCACGAGACAACCTTGTACATAATTACCATGCAAATACTCTGAAGAACAGAGGTGTGTTTGAACAGCTGCGTTTCTTTAAATTCTTTAAAATAGGTAGGTGTCCCTCACACTGTAAACTAATAGTTGTATGCATTACAGAGGCGGTGAAGGTTGGGGCATTTAACACAGTCCAACACTTAACTGCAGCAAGTACAACAAAAAATCTGATGACACAATATCCCTGCATTTCAGCTCCGTCTGCACATGAAAAGGCCCTGGCAAAGTTTTATTATCTGACTACTTTAACCATGAACAAAGTAGTTTGCGCTGTTTGAATGTCTGAATCCAACCAGAATAATTAAAGGGAGGCCTAAGCTTCACTTTACATTCTAATGTGAAACCATTCTTTTTATAGATACCATCAGAGTATTTGTCAGAAGGTTTAGATCACTAATATGTAACAACATTTTCTTGAAGTCTTTACACACAGAAAAGTAACGGTCCCCACAGGGAACCAAAAGGTTATGAGTGATGCCAAATGTGATGTTTGGACGTGGCGGCTAGCCATAGGTGACATCATCACGTGGCGAACTGGCCATGGTGCGGGGGCGGCGCCACTCATCTGTATATAGTTTGGTGTGAGAATAATAAAGAGTGTGCTTGGCTCACGTTTGCTCTCAGAGAGTTATTTCAGACATAACACCATAGAAGAATCATTCTGAGTCTGAGTTGGATAACCTGCCACCACCCCTCACCTCTGTTTTAAAAAAAACTTATCTCAGTATCTCAATAATTTTTTATTCTTTAAATTATTCTTAAACACATGTTCAGTGGAATCTTTTGAATGCCCTCAACATTCTCACACTGAAGGCACCAATTTTTCCAAAATCGCCTGAATAATTTAGTTTTTAAATGAGATTGCCCTGAAAATCAAAGACGGAGCTTGTCTGGAGTGCTGTGCTCAAGTCAGTGTAGTGTGCTTAAAAGTCCTTTTGCAAGCGTTTCATCACTCAAGCATAACTTTTCTTTGATGCACTTGGCCGATGACAGCACATAATGTTATCCTGCTTTAATGTGGGATCAGAGAAGTGACAAGTGTTTTTTTTTTCACTCAGACAGATTTAGATAGATAGATAGATAGATAGATAGAGTAATCCTATGCAAAAATATTTTTAGCAGCATGGGAAGAAAAACTATTCTGCTGTCAATGGACGCAGAGGTGAGCCTATTGAAACATTAGGCTCACTGCATGACTTTGAGAAGTTCTACAAGACCTCAACCGGTCACGCTCTGGACTAAGCTGGATGTGAATGATTTGAGGCAGACAGAGATATCATCCATCAGCCACTTCACCTGGGTCTAATGGCTTGCTGCAGACAGGCATGTATGACTGTGTGTTTGATGTGTGCATACCACATACCCACCTACTCCTTTTATGTCAAAATATCAGCAGGCAGCACGGTGTCAAGACTCACAAATGGATTTTCTAATCCACTTGTTTGTTAGAAGTCCTTTCAGCCCCCTAGTTTTGAAGCCCAAGCCAAAAATGTACTTAAACACAGGCATTCCTGCAGACCTCCGTCTGTCTCACCCCTAGGCTGTCATTGTATGCTTTGACTGGCTAAAACATTTCCATGGTGGAGAGAAAAAGATGAAGCGGTATCAGGAAGAGGGGATCGGAAAAACTCAAATAATGAGATGTCAAGAAGGGCAGACTGTAATTGTTAATTGCATTTATTCCAGTGCTTTTGGAATAAAGCCACAACGCTTTCAGGAATATAAAGCAGCATCCTCAACATGTTTCAGTTCAGCATTTTAAATGGGTCTGAGTGATCAGTCTTGGAATTCAATAAGTACTAGTACAGTCAGTACATGACCGTATAAAGAATGAAGACAAATGTTTAGAAGCAGTCTCAACAGCATTACACTAAATGAAACACTGGCTTTGTGAAAATGCCTACCATGCTATTAGTCTACTTTGACTTAGAGACTTACTGTATTACTGAAGACTTTAAAATGCATGAGTCACCAGGACAGGGGATAGTATTGTAATGTAATATACTCATCAAACATCCCTACGTCAACTTTAAAACACTTTCAGTATGTTTGCTTTGACTTGAACCAAATTTGCTTGTTGTTCCCTTCAACTGACGGATTAGCCTTGAGCTTTAAAACTTTACCTCCACATGAACTTCTATGGACAGCACTTAAGGTTTCTTTTTGCAGCATCTGAAAACAATTAAAAATAAAAACAGTTTGTGAAGTCTGGAGTTCACAAGGATCCCATGCTCTTGGCACTTCTTAATCGCTTTATCGAAATAATAAATTATGATTATTTTTCTTTAATTGCTGCTAAACAGTGACTTAATACACTTCACTTTTCTGTCACTCCAAGTTGTTCTACCAAAAAACTAAATATGCTCAGCCCCACATCTGATAAATGTACCAATCTTATTGCCAGCCCACATTTTCTTCCGCCCAAACTAATGTTTTTTTTTTTTTTACGTTAGGCTGGGTTATTTAAGTTACCTGCTTACAATTGCTGCCTATCTGCAAGCCGCTTTGCAACCAATCTCAGTTCCACATGCAAAACCAGGGAATGATCTAGAACAAAGGCATATAGAGAAATTCAAATTACTGCAGCTAGAATGACAATTTTTCTGTAACTGGAGCTTCGAACAGACTTTTTTCTGATTTTTTTTTTACTTAACTCGCACACTATGATGTACATACAGTATACCTTCTCAGTTTTTTTGCCACCCCCATACCATCTGCTGTCAGACATTGGTAATTAGTTTTATGGTCTTCTTGGCAGCCAGAGAATAGCTTCTCAGTAATTACCCTTTATTGTTTTGTATTCTATTGTTAATGTTGTTGTTGTTTTTTTAGCCTGCCCCAATTAAAAGTTTGGAGCGTCGCAGAATTAACACTGCCTGGCCTTTTGTCCCTCTAAATAGCTTATCAGGAAAAGCTAACGTTAAAGGATATGATGGGTGGACCAAAGCCAGATATGGTATAAGTGTAGGTTAGTTAGTTAGTTAGTTAGTATGGGACACTAAAGAGTCTCAGTAAAGAAATAAACTAAATCCTCTGGACTACAATACACAAGAGCTTCTGTTTTTCCAAGATGTAGTGACAATAAGGTCCCAGGTTGCTGGCACTTTTCTTTCATAGAAGAAACTGCCATCAATATTTTCTCACCTAAAGGTGCTGGAAACAAGCTTGCCTCATCTGTTCCCTTTTTCTTTGACATTTCTCTATTTTCTTTCTGGACTGCTGTCTCTTGGGGAAAGCGCGAGTCAATATTTCCAATGCAATTCTCATCATGCTGTTTGTTTAAATGGGTTTTAAGTCGAGAGGTTTTCAAAGCTGCCTTTTTTTTCAAGGCTCCAGTGTGATGTCTCTTATTGAACATTAAACATTAACCTGAAGTAAAAGCCCCTGACATCAGCAAATTTACAGTGCATCTGGAAAGTATTCACAGCACTTCACATTTTCCATATTTTGTGATGTTACAGCCTTATTTCAAAATTGATTAAATTCCATTTTTTCCCTCAAAATACAATACCCCATAATGACAACATGAAAAAGTTTCTTTGAAACTTTTGCAAATTTATTAAAAATAAAAAACTAAGAAATCACATGTACAGTCACATGCTTCTTGTAAGAAATCACAAGTATTCACAGCCTTTGCTCAATACTTTGTTGATACACCTTTGGCAGCAATTACAGCCTCAAGTCTTTTTGAAAATGATGCCACAAGCTTGGCACAGCTATCTTTGGCCAGTTTTCCCCATTCCTCTTTGCAGCACCTCTCAAGCTCCATCAGGTTGGATGGGAAGCATCGGTGCGCAGCCATTTTCGATCTCTTCATCCATCCATCTTCTTCCGCTTAATCCTTTTCAGGTCGCGGGGGGGCTGGAGCCTATCCCAGCATCTTTGGGCGAGAGGCAGGGTACACCCTAGACAGATCGCCAGTCCATCGCAGGGCCAACACAGAGAGACAGACAACCATTCACTCTCACTGTCATACCTAAGGACAATTTAGAATCCCCAGTTTGATGCCAATTAACCCAACTTGCGTGTTTTTGGCATGTGGGAGGAAACCGGAGAAATCCCGGAGTAAACCCACGCAGACGCGGGAAGAACATGCAAACTCCACACAGATCACTGTTGGTCGAGAGCTGGGATCGAATCCAGGATCCCCCGGCCAAGGGTGAGTTGCTGTGCTGCCGCAGTGCTAACCACTTCGCCACCGCGCTGCTCTTCAGAGATGTTCAATTGGATTCAAGTCTGGGCTCTGGCTGGGGCACTCAAGGACATTCACAGAGTTGTCCTGAAGCCACTCCTTTGATATCTTGGCTGTGTGCTTTGGGCTGCTGTCCTGCTGAAAGATCAACCGTTGCCCCAGTCTGAGGTCAAGAGTGCTTTGGAGCAGGTTTTCATCCAGGATGTCTCTGAACATTGCTGCATTCGTCTTTCCCTCTATCCTGACTACTCTCCCAGTTCCTGCCGCTGAAAAACATCCCCACAGCATGATGCTGCCACCACCATGCTTCACTGTAGGGATGGTATTGGCCTGGTGATGAGCGGTGCCTGGTTTCCTCCAAACATGACGTCTGGCATTCACGCCAAAGAGTTCAATCTTTGTCTCATCAGACTAGAGAATTTTGTTTCTCATGGTCTGAGAGTCCTTCAGGTGCCTTTTGGCAAACTCCAGGTGGGCTGCCATGTGCATTTTACTAAAGAGTGGCTTCCGTCTGGCCACTGTAGCATACAGGCCTGATTGGTGGACTGCTGCAGAGATGGTTGTCCTTCTGGAAGGTTCTCTCTCCACAAAGAAACTCTCCATCCGGTTCTTGGTCACCTCCCTGACGAAGGCCCTTCTCTCCCGATTGCTCAGTTTAGGTGGCTGGCCAGCTCTAGGAAGAGTCCTGGTGGTTCCAAACTTCTTCAATTTATGGGTGATGGAGGCCACTGTGCTCAATGGGACCTTTAAAGCAGCAGGAATTTTTCTGTGCCCTTCCCTAGATTTGTGAATCGAGACAATCCTGTCTCGGAGGTCTACAGACAATTCCTTTAACTTCATGCTTGGTTTGTGCTCTGACATGCACTGTCAACTGTGGGACCTAATATAGACAGGTGTGTGCCTTTCCAAATCATGTCCAATCAACTGAATTTACCACAGGTGGACTCCAATTAAGGTGAAGAAACATCTCAAGGATGATCAGTGGAAACAGGATGAACCTGAGCTCAATTTTGAGCTTCATGGCAAACGCTCTGAATACTTTTGTACATCCTAGTTCTTCGTTTTTTAATTTTAAATAAATTTGCAAAAATCTCATTTTTTTCCCACATTGTCATTATAGGGTATTGTGTGGAGAATTTGGGGGAAAAATGAATTTAATCCATTTTGGAATAAGGCTGTAACATAACAAAATGTGGAAAAAGTGAAATGCTGTGAATACTTTCCGGATGCACTGTAGCTTAAAAAGTAGAAAACAGACTTTACAATACTGGCAATGCAAACATATTTGGATTCTGTAAAAAGAAAAAAAAGAGGTATTAATTGGTTATGCAGATTTGTATGGAGCTTGTCCAATGAAATGAGTGGGAAAATATCTCACAACTTATCAATGTGTCCCCATGAGATGATATTGCATGGCCATGACTATGTAATGTGTGGCCACAAGATAAAAGACTTGAGGCCAGGAGTTAGAAAGACATGGGATCAATGTAACTGACCTATGGCAGCAGGTTAATAAAGTGTGGGAGTATGACAAATAAATTGTGGTTGCTGTAATAATGTATATCTGCCAAACCTGGAATTGATTGATTACTGACAACAATGAGGCTGACTTCATGAAATAGAGCAATCAGACATATAGATGAATTTAAATGATCTTAATGGTACTGAGTCATGTTCTGCACAGGTCATTATAATGGTCCCCCTGACAATGGTCAAGTGAGCTATCACTTACAAGGTCTCACTCTAGCCAGTCAGAGCTTAGAATTTGCTGTTTCACAATTCTGCATTAAGAGCAGATACTTGGTGATGTGCAATGCCATTTGGGTCAAAACACACATTTTAACATTATAGCAAAACATAGAAAACTGTCACGACCTGAGCACGGGGGGATCCCACCGTGCTCTGTCTCTTTGCCTTTTTTCTATATTTGTATGGGATTGCATTTTTGAGTTCTCATTCCTGTTATTTTACCTTTGGTTGATTTTCACACATTCTGTATTGTTTATTAGTATGATTTATTTTCCTGTTTGTGTTCATTGTTGGTTTGTTATTTACATATTTGGATTTACTTGTTTTTATTTGCCATATTATATTTGTTTCTTGTTGTGTTTTTTTTTCTCTCTCTCCTTCTTCGGGGCTGCAGCTGTCAGTGGCACTTCTGGGTTTTTTGCTATGTTGTGGGCGGTGCCCCTGTCAGCTGTCAGTCCCATCTTCTCCCTCTCACTACTCCCAGCTGATCCCTGTTGTAATCATTGTTACCTTGTTACCTCCTGCCCGCTCATGTGATTCACACCTACCATCATTTGTAATCATTTGTTTCTGGCCCTATTTAAGGGTTGTTATTTTCCTCCCTCACTGCCAGAGTCTAACATACCCATTTCCACCAGAACCCTTCCCCTGTTCTGGTGAGCTTTGTACCAGCTCCATCTGTTTATAAGCTTGTTTTATTATCTGTTTGGATTTTTGTGTTAGTGCACTGTTTGGGACTTTTGTGTTTCTGTTAATAAATACCACAAACTACAGTTCAGCGCATGGGTCTCTGTTCCTGCCACAAGGGGCAATTCTGACAGAAGACTCCGGCCCGTTAGAGACCCAGCTGCTGCAGTTTGTGGTTCTTTTTGTTTTTTCACCTGGGATATTGCCATGTCGGCCACCCTGTATTTTTAAACTTTGGGACTGAGCGAAGAGGAGTGTGTAGGGGCTACACTCATCTGCAGTTTTGCCTTGGGGGCTGGAGCCTCCCACTCTCCCAAGGAGGCTTGGGGATTTGTGGACGGCACGGCCCAGGTGATCGAGACTCATCCCAGTCTTTGGAGCTACCTGGGCCTCACAGTTTTCCTCACCTCAGTGATCGACGTACAGCACAAACTCTGTGGCCATGCGAGAAACCCTCTTCGGCACCACTGGGACTCAAGAAGAAGCACACCCGGGGGCGAAAAACTTGCTTGTCCTGTATGGAACCGGAATCTTCCCCCATCCACCCAACGGCCCCTGGAGATCCCAAATGGACACCGTCTGGTCCCGACACAGCAGCCACCTTTTCCTCCTGAACTGTGGCCCACACCATAGGCCGAAGAGTTGGAGGAGTGCAGGCAGGTCCAAATAGTGGAGACAGAGCAACTGCTAGAATATAAACCATGGCTCCTCCCGGATCTCGCTCAGGACCTGGAGGAGGTTTCACTGGGTCCTCTTCCACCTCACCATAAGCCGACATCTCCACCTCCCGCTCCCCGCCGTTGCCCAGGGAAATCTCGCCGGAGGAACACCTACACCTCTCAGGCAGCAGTTTCTCCCGCATCAAGCCAGACAATCCCTGCGGCAGCTCCATCACCATCTGTCCCGTCAGCCTTCTCCTTCCCCTTGGCTGTTGTGACTCCAGTCTCCTTGACATGTCCTCCTGCTGCTGAGGACCTGGCAGCTTCTTCTCCGGCTCCGCCTGTCTCCGTGTCTGCAGGAGCGGCTCCTCCACGTTTCTCTGAGGGGTCCACTCCCACTGAAGTCACGGAGTGGGCTGATTCCCAACCTGCTGCAGCAGAAGATGTCACACCCCTGGAAATAAGGCAAGTGTTTCATCACTCTCATTCAACTAACCACAAATTATCTTGCCTGATTCCTGGTGGTGAGACTCAGATTAGGCAGTCGTCTGAATCCTCACCATCTGCTGCAGCTATAGACTGTTCACCTGCTCTCTCCGTATCGCCTCCTTTTCCCTGTGAGTGTCCGGCGACCCCAGGACTGGGCCGCCGGGCGATGGAGGAGCCTGTGGCCCTGGAAGACCTGGTTCCAGCCCTGCAGCCATGGTCTGGATGGAGGGAGAGCGCTGTTACCAAGCTGAAGCCTGCACCGATGATGGAGCATCCCCTGGCTTAAGCAGTACAAGAGCCAGTGCCAGCAGGGAGCTGACCTCCTGTCGCCATGCCAGGTGAGCCACCTGCATGGGTCACTTTGCTGGGGGAGACCGGGACTGCACCTACCTCCATGCCTGCTGCAGGGGCCACCGCAACAGAGCCAGAGTTGGACCTCCAGGGGGATGGGCCCAAGACGTTGTTGCTTATATCGATGGAGTCCTGGATGGCAGTGGATCTTGAGCTCAGGAAAGTGCTCTTCTTTGTTTTCACCGTCTCCATGTTGGAAAGATCTTGCCTGGCTCTTGGTGGGGGAGTCAAGTGCAGCTGTCAGCTGCACCTGAGCTCACCTCGCTGTGCTCCACTTCCGCCAGTGACCCTGACCCTGTTTCTCTGCCTCTCCTGTCTGAGCTTTTCCCCAGAGTCATCGAGGATCATTCAGCTTTGCCAGAGGTCTCCGTGGGTCCAGCTCTTCTGGCCAAGGACATCAAGGGTGCTCTGTCCCAGCCTGTGGCCTCCATGGGTGCTGCTCCCCCCTCAGCTGAGGTCATCATGGGTGCTCTGTCCCAGCCCGGGACCTCCGTGGGGGCTGCTCACCTCTGGTCGAGGTCGTCGTGGGTCCTCCATCCCAGCCCGTTAGCTGAGGCCATTGTGGGTCCTCTGTCCCAGCCCAGGACCTCCGCAGGTGCAGCTCTTCCTCCAGTTGAGGTCTTCGCGAGGGTACCTTTTCAGCCCTGGGCCTCTGAGGGTACTGCCTCCCCATCAGCTGAGGTCGTCGTGGGTGCTCCATCCCAGCCCGGGACCTTCATGGATGCAGCTCATCCTCAGTCCGGATAACACTGTGGGTGTAGCTCTGGCCCAGTCCGGGTCCACCGTGGGTGCAGCTCTGGCCCAGTCCGGATCGACCATGGGTGCAACTTCACTCCAGCCTGGAGCCACCGTGGGTGCAGCTTTGCTCCAGTCCAGAGCCACCATGGGTGCAGCTTTGCTTCACCCCGTGTCCCAGCCTGTGGCCTCCATGGGTGCTGCTTCCCCCTCAGCTGATGTCATCATGGGTGCTCTGTCCCAACCCGGGACCTCCGTGGGGGCTGCTCACCCTCTGGTCGAGGTCGTCGTGGGTCCTCCATCCCATCCCGTTAGCCGAGGTCGTCGCGGGTCCTCTGTCCCATCCCAGGACCTCCGCAGGTGCAGCTGTTCCTCCAGTTGATGTCTTCGCGGGTGTACCTTTTCAGCCCTGGGCCTCTGAGGGTACTGCCTCCCCATCAGCTGAGGTCGTCGTGGGTGCTCCATCCCAGCCCGGGACCTTCATGGATGCAGCTCATCCTCAGTCCGGATAACACTGTGGGTGCAGCTCTGGCCCAGTCTGGGTCCACCATGGGTGCAGCTCTGGCCCAGTCCGGGTCGACCATGGGTGCAACTTCGCTCCAGCCTGGAGCCACCGTGGGTGCAGCTTTGCTCCAGCCCAGAGCCACCATGGGTGCAGCTTTGCTTCACCCCAGAACTACTGTGGGTGCAGCTTCGCTTCACCCTGGAGCCACCGCGGGTGCTACTATGCCCCAGTCTGGGGACACCGAGGGATGCTGCAGGTCTGTCCGAGGCCGTCGTGGTCCCCTCTCCTCTGCCCAAGGCCGTTGTGGTCCCCCCTTCTCTGCCCGAGACCATCGTGGTCCCCCCTCCTTTGCCTGAGACCATCGTGGTTCCCTCTCCTCTGCCCGAGGCCATTGTGGTTTCCTCTCCTCTGCCCAAGGTCGTTGGGGGTTCCTCTCTTCCTCCATCTTCCTCACTGCTGGGTGTCCCTGTTGGGCAGCCACCCCTTGGAACACCTTTTCTGTTTAAGTGGTTAAAGAACTCTGGCCGACCACCTGACAGACCGTGCTGTTGGGTTGGGTAGCCCACGTTCTCCGGCAGACCACCCGACTCTTACCATCATGCCATCTGCCAGGTCTGGGACTTTAGCTGGCCACCTGAACTGTCTAGTTCTTTGGTCCAGGGGGCTTAAGTGCCTGGCCCTGTGTGGTTGTGGGTCCTGAGTGGGGTTTTTTGTTTTGTGTTTCCTCTTAAGCTGGGTTTTGCTGGGGTGTGAGTTCTGAGTTTTTCTTATTTCCTCTTGTTTGTTTCGGTCCCTCCCTGCCTGGGTCCCCCTCCTCCCACCCGGGGTGGGGTTGTTTTCTTGTTGAGGTGGGTTTTTTGTGTGTGTGGGGTCCTTTACTTTCAATGTTGCCCGGGGTGCCTCGTGTCCACCCCTTGGCGGGGGGGGGGGGGGGGGCTCTGTCACGATCTGAGCATGGGGGGGATCCCACCGTGCTCTGTCTCTTTGCCTTTTTTCTATATTTGTATGGGATTGTATTTTTGAGTTCTCATTCCTGTTATTTTACCTTTGGTTGATTTTCACACATTCTGTATTGTTTATTAGTATGATTTATTTTCCTGTTTGCATTCATTGTTGGTTTGTTATTTACATATTTGGATTTACTTGGTTTTATTTTCCATATTATATTCGTATCTTGTTGTTTTTGTTTTTTTTTTCTCTCTGTCCTTCTTCAGGCCTGCAGCTGTCAGTGGCACTTCTGGGTTTTTTGCTCTGTTGTGGGTGGTGCCCCTGTCAGCTGTCAGCCCCATCTTCTCCCTCTCATTACTCCCAGCTGAGCCCTGTTGTAATCACTGTTATCTCCTGCCCGCTCATGTGATTCATATCTGCCATCATTTGTGATCATTTGTTTCTGGCCCTATTTAAGGGTTGTTATTTTCCTCCCTCACTGCCGGAGCCTTACATACCCATTTCCACCAGAACCCTTCCCCTGTTCTGGTGAGCTTTGTACCTACTCCATCCATTCGTAAGCTTGTTTTATTATCTGTTTGGATTTTTGTGTTAGTGCACTGTTTGGGACTTTTGTGTTTCTGTTAATAAATACCACAAACTACAGTTCAGCGCATGGGTCTCTGTTCCTGCCACAAGGGGCAATTCTGACAGAAGACTCCGGCCCGTTAGAGACCCAGCTGCTGCAGTTTGTGGTTCTTTTTGTTTTTTCACCTGGGATATTGCCATGTCGGCCACCCTGTATTTTTAAACTTTGGGACTGAGCGAAGAGGAGTGTGTAGGGGCTACACTCATCTGCAGTTTTGCCTTGGGGGCAAAATAAATAAATAAATAAATACCACAAACTACAATTCAGCACGTGGGCCTCTGTTCCTGCCTCAAGGGGCAATTCGTGACAGAAAACATGCAATCAAGTACAAAGCAGGGCTTGATTTAAGACTGACAATTTGATAACATGTTAACATTTTGTTTGAAGCATGTGAATATATACATAAATGTTATTTAAAACAACGTGTAAAATCCACAGCTCTATTCCAAGTATTTTATATTCTAAAGGCTGCAAGCAACCAGTGGAAACTTGCATTATCAGTTCAGCCAGGTAACTGATTATAAAGTTCATAACTGTGTGGAAATGATGTCTGAGATCACTTCTTACTTGTGACAACAGAAAATAGCATCTTGTTAACATGTTGTCAACAGAGCACATTGTTCACAGCTTAAAGTGTGTTTATTTATGACCCAGATGGTGTTGTATGCTGCATATCCCAATCCCCATGCTATAGAGAACAAATAAAGAAGAAGCATAATGTAAGTGGCTGCTTCCTTCATAGCTCATTTGGGTTTAGTCTAGGTGGGGAAAAGTAATGACCTGTACTGATAGTGCATACTTTTAAAATCAGTCAAATTTATTTGTGTTTCTGACAGCTTTATGTTATGAAAATGAATCAGCTTTGTCATTAATCAACAGATTACGTATTTGAACAGTGTGCAGCAAACTGTCCAGAGTTTAATAAGCTCCAGTATCTTGCTAATATGAGGCTCTGAGATATATGTTTAGTTTCCACTGCTGTTATGATAGGCCTATAATGATAATTACTAACTCAATTAATTGTACAATAAGAAAACACAAACTTGCAACATTTTCTGGCCTTGATATTTCACTGCTTACAGGTGTGTTTATTTACATAATCCACCAACATTTAAAGGTCTGATGACACATTTTTGTCTTCATCTAATTTTTCAACACATAATACAATATGACAAAATGGGTTGGTCTGTGCAGTTCTAAATCAAACTGTGGTGGTTCGAGCGCCAATCTCGTCCGCGCTCGGGCCATGCAATATTTTCCTCCCATCTGGCGTGTGTGTGTTCCTTATGGTTCTCCGAGCTTTTATTGTGACAGTGCTCGGAGGGGCTTCCGGCTTAAGCCCTATTTAAGAGGGCAGCTAAGGGTGAAACGTGCGGCAGTCTTTTCAAACTATCCCTCGTCTGACATCATCGAGCATCCCTCACCAAGCTTCCTGGTCAGACATTATCTACCCTTCATCTATTATTGTAAATTTATTCCATTGTGAGTCTGTTCCGCCTTTGCCATAGTCTGAGTCTTCGTTATAGTGTGTTTTAGCCCCCCGTGGCTTGTTATTTTGTCATTCATCCTTTTCCTTTAATAAACTGTGCAAACTCACCGGCTAAAATATGGCGTCTTATTGATGGCGCGTGAGGGTCATCCATGATAGTAGATTGCTGCCAGACTGAGACACCTGTCGCCGTGAGTTTTGCCTGAATTGGACTTGTTTTTCCCTGTCTGGGTACCTGTGTGCTGGGAGGTCATGTCGTCATTCAGGGGCCGCGCCCAGAGCCTGGGCTACAAGCTAGTGGAGGCCCTGGACTACGTTGATGGAACTCTCGTCACTGCTGGCCTCTATGACACTCCCAGCGATCTACGCTGGCACCTGGACCTCGCTCAGGACATCATTAATCGCCTTCCTCGCTACTCCAACAACCTTGAAGTCATTGCGAGGAAGGCAGACATCGCTGCGCAATGGGAGATACTCCGTGGGCTGGAGGGAAACTCCGGCAGGAAGCCGAAGAGGAGGCATCCTCGCTCCTCGCTTCGGGATCCCATTTCTGTCCCCGTTCCAGGCCAGGAGGTCGCACCGCCCAGGGGTGATCCCCGAAGGAGTGACACGTCAGTCGGAATTCCCCCGGAGAGACTACAACAGTCAGCTGTTTCCATCCGGGACCGAGTGGTGACAGCTCACTCCGCTGTTCACCCCACACAGATAATTAAGCATGTGACGACGGCAGTCAGGCTGGTGGAGAGGAATCCTGAGCTAAGCGATTATCCAGAGTACGCCGACCTGCTTGCCTCTGTGTCCGCGCAGGAGTGGCGTTTCCCGAACCTCTCCTTCGCCTCGCCCTCTGCCGGTAACCGTCGTCACACTGCCAACACTAAGACTCAGCGAGAACCCCGTCCGGATCCTGTTCCGGGTCGTCGGAGGAACTCTACCTCCCAGTCAGCTGCCTCTTCAGCGTCTCGTCAGGAGGGAATTCCCGCAGCCTCTCCCCCCGGGTCATCTTTCCCTACTGTCCCGTCAGCTCCTCGTGCCCGTATCGCCTTGGCTGTCGTCCCCTCCTCCTCGATGTCTTCCCCGGCTGCTGTGAGTGCCATGAGTCCTGCCCCGGCGAAGCCTGTTATCGGACCATCGCGAGCGGCTCCTCCTTGTCCTCCCAGGGGGCCCTCCATCACCATCCAGCGGGGAAAGGGAGGAACAAAGTCCACTGCAGCGTGTTCTATTGGGCCCCTACGGATCAGGCAAGTGTCTTTTCATTCTGTTCCCTCATTGAGTGATTTGCCTTGTCTGACTCCTGGGGGTGGAGTTCGGGGCTCGCAGCCCCCTGAGCTCCCACCACCTGCTGTAGCCTCTGACATTGAACCTGCTGCCTCTGTGTCTCCTTCCACTGAGCGGTCCACAATGTCAGGCCTACGTCGCCAGATGAGGAGGGGGCCTGCAGTCCTGGAAAGCCTGGTTCCAGCCCCGCAGCCACGTCACGGGCAGAGGAGGAGAGCGGACTGCAGTGTGGAGCCTGCGCTGACGACAAAACGTCCCCGGGTCTCCATCGATGAACGGTTCGAGGATCCCCTGCCACCACGCCGTGCGGGTCATTGGCGTGGTCGTCAGCGTTGGAGGGTCCTCAGGCTGCGGAAAACATCATGCCAGCTGCGGAGCCCACCGTAGCCGAGTGGAAGCCAGAAGACGTCCTTCTGCCTTCGGAACCCGGATCGTCGAAGTCCTGGACGGCGACAGAACTCGAGTGCAGGCAAGTGTTCTATTTTTCCTTCCTACTATCTATTCTAGAGCATTTTTGCCTGTCTCTCGGGGAGATGAGCCAGGTACAGCCGTCTGCTGCATCCGAGCTTGTCTCACTGGGCTCTGTTGCTACCGGTGATCTTGATCCCGGTTCTTTTTCTTCTCCTGAGCCTTCTCCCAGGGTCACTGGTGCGGAGTCAACCCCGGTCACTGTGCTGGAGGTTCCGGGTTCGGGATTGGAGACCGTCTATGGAGCTGTTCCGACCCAATCTGGGTCCATCGAGGGTACAGCCGAGACCCAATCGGGGTCCGACGTGAGTGCAGCCGCGACCCAATCGGGGTCTGACGTGGGTGTAGCCGTGACCCGATCAGGGTCCATTGTGGGTGCAGCCGCGATCCGATCGGGGTCCATCGTGGGTGCAGCGTGGGCTCACCCTGGGTCCAACAGGAAGACAGTGCCGATTCTGGTAACATTCGGAGGTGGAGCTGCAGATCCTCCGCCAAGCGATGCCGGGCTGGCCCCTCATCTTTCCTCCAAACCCTCTCCACCAGGTGCTGTTAGGGCTCCTCATATTCGGCCCGGCTATTCCTCACTATCCCCCTCTACAGGGAAGCCGTTGCCGTTCTCTCCCCTGTGGTCCTGGTGGCTGAGCGATGCGGGCCGGCCTCCTGAGGGACTGCCTCGCCCGTTTGGCGTTCTCGGTCGGCTGCCTGACCAACTGGACTGTTTGCTTGGCGACTTGGTCCGGCTGCCAGAGATCCTGTTTTCCCGGGCCTGAGACTGGGGTAGGCCGCCCGAACGCTCCCTTTTCCCCTTATTGACTATTTGGACAGTGGACGCAGGGACACCACCAGAACTGTTCCTGTCTCTTTGGACTCTGCCTGCCGTCATCTCCGTGTGTTCCTTATTTCCATTAAATATTAAGGCCACTCGGGTTTATTGCCATTTGCTCTAGGTTGATCTGTGTATTCACTGCTGTTTAGCGTGCTTTTTTTCCCCTCACCTCTCCTGTCTGAGGGATGATTTGTATCTACCACATTATGTCTTATAGGCCTGTGTGTTTTAGTTTAGGCCTCCTTCTGTTATTTTGCCTTTTTTTTTGTCCTGTCTATGTATCATCCTTGCTTTATGGAGTATTGTGTTTTTTTCCCCCTACCATACTCTGTAATTGCTTTGTTTGTTCCCTGTATTTTCCCGTGTCATCGTCTTGGTGTTTTGTCTTTTCTGGTTCTCACCCTCCGGGCCTTTCCCCCATCCTCCCACCCTGGGTGGGGTGGGGAGGGGCTTGGGTGTCATACGGTGCCTGGAGTTCGCCGCCTCGGGGGGAGGTACTGTCGTGGTTTGAGCGCCGATCTCGTCCGCGCTCGGGCCATGCAGTATTTTCCTCCCATCTGGCGTGTGTGTGTTCCTTATGGCTCTCTGAGCTTTTATTGTGACAGCGCTCGGAGGGGCTTCCGGCTGTCAGAGCTGAGGCTCTGACAGCTGAGCTGCATTTCGCCTCATCAGCTGTCCCACCTTTAGCCCTATTTAAGAAGGCAGCTAAGGGCGAAACGTGCGGCAGTCTCGTCAAACTATCCCTCGTCTGACATCGTCCAGCATCTCTCGCCGAGCTTGCTGGTCAGACGTTATCTACCCTTCATCTATTATCGTAAGTTTATTCAATTGTGAGTCTGTTCCTCCTTTGCCATAGTCTGAGTATTTGTTATAGTGTGTTTTAGCCCCCCGTGGCTTGTTATTTTGTCATTCATCCTTTTCCTTTAATAAACTGTGCAAACTCACTGACTAAAATGTGACGTCTTATTGATGGCTCGTGAGGGCCATCCATGACACAAACAGGCTTTTTTTCACGCGAATATCTGACGTTTTCATGAGCGCCACATCACCAATTGCGTCAGTGGTTGGAAAACCCCCCGGCCATGTTGTAACGTCATCGACAGAACACAGCGCTTGGCTGCCCATTGTACACACAGGATGGAAGTGGTAGAAAACATCAACGATGGTTCCAGCACATGTAGTCTGGAATTGGTTTGTGTTGTCCAATCCTCAGATGATTATAGTTCCGAAGAATGGGATGACAATGAAGAATCTGGGGGCATCAGACCTTATAGGTTTGAGCTGTGCCAAGCGGGCATCGTGCCTAGCGAGTCAGACTCAGAGAGTGACAGTGGAGAGGCACACATGCCCGCAGCAGCAGCAGCAGCAGCGACAAACACACGGCAGGGGAACACCGAGTGTTATGCTTTTGTTACAGATATTGCAACAAATTATTTGCTCATAAATATAATTTATTTAAACCCGATTTTTCAATAAAATCATAGCAGTGTATTCTCTGTGGCTCAGGCATCGGGTTTATTATGTATTATATTTATGTATTTTTGTATTATGTATTATCTGGTGAATCCTGCACGTAAATCCATTCATCATGACCCTCCGTGCGCTCTTACGCAGGGCACGGAGAGACAGGATGAAATAACGAGGATTTACGTGCAGGGTTCACCACAGCACATTTAATACAGAAAGACAGACAATTCCCAAAAAGGTGAAGATGTACAAAAAACACAAACACACTTACTGATGGCGTTCGGGGGCCGGCATCGCCCAGAGAACAAATGAGAGGCGACAAAGCCACAGGTGTGCCCCAGAGCCGACATCGCTTCAAGGACGCATGAGAACCACGGCGAACATGGAGTGACTAACATGTCGTGAGAGTGCTGAAAATACTGGCAGACTTACAGCACAGATGACAATACTATGGACCAGCAGTGCGTGACTGGCAAACGGCCGCTAAGTACACGCACTGCTGGTGATGGTGTGATGAAAAGCACCTGGGCGAGGACCGGGAAACAAGATCAGTGGGAGTTTGAATCAGCTGATGATAATGAGAGGGGGAGACGTGGCCAGACCGATGAGCGTCAGCATGCGATCACAGAAAGTAGGTCAAAGCTGTGTGTAAATCCATTAATCCTTCCCCTCCTCGTGTGCTCCTCCTGCGTAAAAGTGCACAAAGAGCGCATGAGGAGGCTTATGACAGTTGGAGCTGAAGCGTGTGATGTGGTCTTTCACGGCCTGCTGTTTATCTAAGCCTGCGACACAACGCGGAGGCATAGCCGTAAAATTAAAACAAGAAACCAGAGAAACTGTGAGCTACAAAGCTGCTGTCATTCCAGTCAACAACACCGGAGTCCATTCTGTTGCTTACGTCATGGTGGTGCCACCCTTCATTCGGTGGGTGGCACCACAGTCCAGTCAGCGGCTGTGGTTTTTTGATGATAACTAGTTTATGCAGACATGGTTGTAAATATTATATTGATCATCGACAATGACTTTTGGGTGTACACAACATGCTAAAAAAATGTCAAAATCGTGTCATCAACCCTTTATTTATTTATATGTTTATTTGTCAGGGACAGTGCAATAAACATAGACAAAACAAATCTGATGTGTTGCACAGAGAGTGTATAGCATTAAGCTAATTTGCAGCTCTTGTCCCTGGATGGGCTTTAGAGAAAAGAAACAGATAAAAAGAGAAAAAGATGAGGAAAAAACTAAATGAAAACAGTATAAACAATATCAACATACATCAATGCAAACAAAATTATACATACACAATATAAAAACCTGATTCGCATTTGCCTGTTTCAGTAAAATGCCTGTTACACATTTGCCTTCCCTTCTTCACTCACACCCTGCAGACAATCATTTCATACATGGGTACATTCTTGTTTATTTTTCAGCCAGTTTTTTACCTTTGTAGTAAATGTTTTAAAATCCGTTATTATTTTGATTTCATTTGACATTGTGTTCCAGATATAACTGCCCTTTATAGAGAAAGCTGTTTGTCCAAATGTGGTTCTGCGGTGGGATATTTTACAGTTGTTGTTAACAGAACTCCTGGTGGCTCTGCTGCTGTCCTATCTTTGGATGAATCCAACAAGTGGCTCTGGCCACTTTACCTTTAAGTAAGAAAGCCCACTTTATTGTCATTCAATCCATACAGCAGAACAAAATTACATTTTTGTCACAGTTAGGTGAGAGTGGACCCAAACGCTGGACGTGAGTTTGAGTTATTGAGAGCTGGTTGTCCAGACACAGCTCAAGGGCTTAAACAGAAAATAAATGCAGCTCGGAAGCTGCAACAAAAGCTATGGCAAAAACAGACAGGACCAAGACATGACTCAAGGCAGAACATGGAGTGTGTTGTTCACACCATATGACGACAGGAACCCGAGCAGACCAGAGGTGGAACAGAACTTAAATAGACAAGGGGGTAATCAAGTCAACACGGCACAGGTGGGGAGACCAATCATGACTGACAACTGATACAGGAGGAAAACAGAGGTGACAGGATGGGTGGCAAGCACCATTTTTACATGGTTTTTAGTATGACCCAGCCCAGGGCTTGAACCAACAACCTTCTGGCTGTGGTGGGGGGGTCTTCTACCACTAGGCCATTACTCTGTTTCAGCTTGTTGTGCTGCTTCTGTCCCTCTCCTGTCTGTGGAGGCAGGCCCAAGTGCACAGCAGGGACAACCAAAGAATGTGAAGCGGCCAGTGGAAGAGTCTGCTCACATCATAAAGTTTGTCCCAACTGAGCCCAAAACTCTGCTTCTTTTAAATAGTGTGAACGCATTGCACTGCAAAGCACTCAGATTTGGCTTGAAGGGACGTGTCAGTTACTCATCTATGAGCATGTTTACCCTATGTGCATATGACGTATGCTTGGTGTGACTGTTCATGCTGTCAATCATTTTGCAACAGCGACCGTGTGAGTGAATACTACCTGAAAAAATAGACTCAAAATATACCATAATGTCCATAAGGTTTACATGTTTATTGTATTGTTTTCTACTGTACCATCTCTGAAACTGCGCTTTTCTTAAACATGCAACACTTACCGGTGACGTAGAAACACGTGTTGGTCATCCTTGGTAATGTGTAAACAGTAGTGGTGCTTCAACTGGGCTGTGCTAAAAACAGTGTGAGTGCAGGAGCGTTTGTGGCTAAGCTTCCTGAAGGCTGCACAATTCCAGAAAGTTTGGAAGAATAAATGGAAAACCGAATTCCAAAGCTCCGGCATGGGAGCATTTCCGATTGAAACTGAAAGAGTGAGGAAAGCCCAGTAATGTCAACAAGCCAGTATGTGGCCTATATTTGAAAACAGCTGCAATGAAAACTAGCAATACAATTAACCTGAAAATGCATGAAAAAATTAACCATCCCACTCAGTTTTTCCAAGTGGGAATAAAAACTGGGGTCAAACAGGCAGAGCCCTCCATTTCCCCACAGTCTGGTATAAAGGAGCCTTTGACCAACAATGACAGTGCTAAACGGCACATGCTCACAGACAGCATCATCGGCAAAGGAATGTAACTATATATTTATTTCTATTTTTTTTTTACATTTCAATTCCAGTGTTTAATAATGTTAACAAACAAAAATTCTGTGCCTTTTGAAAAGATGGAAGTGGATTGTTATTATTATATTTCTAGAGTACATCCTGGGCCTAAAATAGTCTTCATGATGCCAACGATAATATCATTTATCGGGGTAATTTCTGGAAAAATTTATCATTTCAGGCCTAAGTTACGATGTTGAATACTTTTCCACCCAATGTCAAATGACAGGCTCCATTATTTCAGTCATACATTTACATAAATATACTGTTGCATATTTCATAGTGGCTCAGACACAGCAGTGTATCACAGCTATTGATCATTTAATGCAAATTGAGAACAATTTCTTTTCTTATAAGGTGTTTTGCCCTGAGCAAAAAAGACTTGGATTTTACAAGATAAAATGCCACTGAAAAGATTTTTTCAGTTCCACATTCCTCCTTGATTAGTCAATCAGAGTCAATGAAATTGTTTCCAATATGTTGTCAGAACATCATTTTAAAATCCATTTGCACATCAAATAGTTGTATTAATAATAATACATATGCTGTGGATCAGTAAGGGGTATGTGTGATTCAGCCTGAACGCTGATTACTAGATCTCTAAATTATTCTTTAGCTAAAGTTCAGAAAAGCAATCAAAACATATTCAAATTCTTCATTTCAATCTACCAAGTCTTTTACTGTATTCCACTCTCTGCTCTGCAAACTTTAAAAAACATGAACATTAGAAAATATGCCATTTTCTAATTTGTAAAAATCAGAGACATTTCATGTGGGGCACATAGAATATTAAAAAATTGGAAACACAGTCACATCTCTCCATAATACTAAATGCTATCAATATTTTAGAAATGGTGACGGTCCCTGATTTTTTATGTAGTTTATGACTGAGGTGGTCATCTGTCATTTACACTTACATCTGTTTGTCAGGATAGCCTTGGTGATCCTGTTGTCAATGAAATATTTATTTTCTTTAAAAGTATCACACTAAAATATTAAAATGAGCTGCACTTAGTGGGATTAGTAAGTAGTACCTATACTAATAAATAATAAAGACTTACAGATGTCTTCTCTGCTATTGAAGGACTTCACATGGTTTTAATGAAATGGTAATAAAGTATGATGGAAAGCATTAAATAAATATGAAATATTTGATGGTCAAATTAATAGTTTAGCTTTGCTGTAATACAGTTTAATTTGCAAATGTACTCACTTATTTGTCTGATGTTTTTGTTCATATTTGTACTGAAACTTGTCACTGTTCATTAATCCTATTACCTATCAATAAAGCTGAAGAAAGATTTTCCTGTGTTTTCTGTTTTAAAAATTGTCAATTTGACATGCAGGTGGGCAAGTGCTAGCTTTGCTTGTGACTTTTTAGAAATTGTTATGGTAAAAAAGAAATAACTTGTATATATACAGTATACGTATATACTGTATATATATACATACAGTGGGGTAAAAAAGTATTTAGTCAGCCACCAATTGTGCACGTTCTCCCACTTAAAAGATGAAAGAGGTCTCCAATTTTCATCACAGGTATACCTCAACTATGAGAGACAAAATGAGAAAAAAATCCAGAAAATCACATTGTCTGATTTTTAAAGAATTTATTTGCAAATTATGGTGAAAAATAAATATTTGGTCAATAACAATAACTTTGTTGGCAATGACAGAGGTCAAACGTTTTCTGTAAGTCTTCACAAGGTTTTCACATGCTGTTGCTGGTATTTTGGCCCATTCCTCCATGCAGATCTCCTCTAGAGCAATGATGTTTTGGGGCTGTCGCTGGGCAACACAGACTTTCAACTCCCTCCAAAGATTTTCTATGGGGTTGAGATCTGGAGACTGGCTAGGCCACTCCAGGACCTTGAAATGCTTCTTACAAAGCCACTCCTTCATTGCCCGGGCGGTATGTGTGGGATCATTGTCATGCTGAAAGACCCAGCCACATTTCATCTTCAGTGCCCTTGCTGATGGAAGGAGGTTTTCACTCAAAATCTCACGATACATGGCCCCATTCATTGTTTCCTTTACACAGATCAGTCGTCCTGGTCCCTTTGCAGAAAAACAGCCCCAAAGCACGATGTTTCCACCCCCATGCTTCACAGTAGGTATGGTGTTCTTTCTCCTCCAAACACGACAAGTTGAGTTTTTACCAAAAAGTTCTATTTTGGTTTCATCTGACCATATGACATTCTCCCAATCCTCTTCTGGATCATCCAAATGCTCTCTAGCAAACTTCAGACAGGCCTGGACATGTACTGGCTTAAGCAGGGGGACATGTCTGGCACTGCAGGATTTGAGTCCCTGGCGGCGTAGTGTGTTTCTGATGTAGCCTTTGTTACTTTGGTCCCAGCTCTCTGCAGGTCATTCACTAGATCCCCCCGTGTGGTTCTGGGATTTTTGCTCACCGTTCTCGTGATCATTTTGACCCCACGGGGTGAGATCTTGCGTGGAGCCCCAGATGGAGGGAGATTATCAGTGGTCTTGTATGTCTTCCATTTTCTAATAATTTCTCCCACAGTTGATTTTTTTCACACCAAGCTGCTTACCTATTGCAGATTCAGTCTTCCCAGCCTGGTGCAGGTCTACAATTTTGTTTCTGGTGTCCTTTGGCAGCTCTTTGGTCTTGGCCATAGTGGAGTTTGGAGTCTGACTGTTTGAGGTTGTGGACAGGTGTCTTTTATACTGATAACGAGTTCAAACAGGTGCCATTAATACAGGTAACGAGTGGAGGACAGAGGAGCCTCTTAAAGAAGAAGTTACAGGTCTGTGAGAGCCAGAAATCTTGCTTGTTTGTAGGTGACCAAATACTTATTTTACCAAGGAATTTACCAATTAATTCATTAAAAATCCTTCAATGTGATTTTCTGGATTTTTTTTTTCTCATTTTGTCTCTCATAGTTGAGGTATACCTATGATGAAAATTGGAGACCTCTCTCATCTTTTAAGTGGGAGAACTTGCACAATTGGTGGCTGACTAAATACTTTTTTGCCCCACTATCTCTCTCTCTCTCTCTCTCTCTCTCTCTCTCTCTCGCTCTCTCTCTCTCTCTCTCTCTCTATATATATATATATATATATATATATATATATAGATAGATAGATAGATAGATAGATATCTTCCTTATTGGGTGTGTTGTTTAATCTCCTTTTCAGCTTATTATATCTTAGGTAACGTTGCAAAAGTAAGGTAACAAGAGGGTCAATAAATAACCTTTCTAATGCAGGGTTCGCACTATAATGTTTGGACCAACTTTCACTGACATTTTGAAAAATCAGAGAAAGTAGTCCAAATGTTGGTGAAATTACGTTCATGAGCAGTTTTTTTTATTCCCGCGCACACCAACTTTTTCGAACTTTTACAAACTTTTACAAACTTTTGCTAGCATTCCCAGCATTGCATTCAGCATTGTCAAACTTTTGCCAATTTAGGCTATTGTATGTGTAGCAGTTGCCAACTTAGGTTAACTTAAGCTAAGAATACTCAGCACAGTTCAGCTGACACCAGGGTCAGACGACACTCATATAAAGATCAGCATTTGTGGAGGCTTCCTGCCGTCCTGGACCTGCTTTCTTGGGTGGATTCACATTATAACGTTTGGACCAACTTTTACTGATGTTTTGGCAAACGTCTGGCTCTACTGGCAAAAGTTGACAAAAGTTAATGATAGCTGGTGTTTGTTGGCAATGCCGGCAAAAGTATTCATTGAGAATTTTCAGCATGCTGAAAATTTGCTGACATTTGGAAATAAACGCTGGTGAAAGTTGTGCTCAGCTTGTAAAAGTTCCTGAGCTGAGCTAAGTTATAAAGAGTTCACCTAAGTCAGCTTAAGTTGAGCTCCTTTGGCAAACATTGAAATACTGGTAAAAACAGATGTTTTTAGATCAAAACTCACTTCAGACATGCACGGACGAAAGAGAAATACAGAGAAGGGGAAATTAAAAAAAAGAATATTATATATATGTAAGAGGACAGTGTTTGTTTGGTGATAACAAGGCATATATGACATTTTAAATTTTTTTTTAATCTATGGGATTTTATATATGTACAGTATATATATATATATATATATATATATATATATATATATATATATATATATTGGTGATAACAAGGCATATATGACATTTTTTAAATTTTTTTAATCTGCAGATGGTTTTTTCCTGTTTACTGCAGTGATATTATTATATAACATTATAAGAAAAGCGCAGGATTGTCAAACATTTCCTGTTATAGTGATTTGTAAATTAAGCAGAAACTTCTACTATACAGAAAAACTCTTTTGTGCAACAGCAAATACAAACGTTAACACAATTGTGGGGAGCGTGAAATAACGAGACTGAATTATTTCTTAATTCAGGTTTTAATGTCGTGATCACATCCCCAGCTATCTCTCAAGAACAGAAGAGAGAGAGCTGAGTCAAAACCCTCTTATTTATACATGCAGGATCAAAGGAAGAATCACATATCACCGTCAAAACCCCCTATTGACAATAACTCTCCCCCCGAGTCCTTCAGTCCACCGCCTGGCCCCCAGGAGGTCAGGAAGTCCTTTCAGCTCCTTGTTGCCGTACCTCCGTCTTCTTGCTGTTATCCACAGGCGGTCCAGACATATTGTCCCATCCAAGACGTGAGGTCAATCCACACATGCAATCTCAAGCATCCCCTTGTGCTTAAACATATGTAGGTAAAAATACATGAGCTATATAACCCCCCCAAACATCGAAGAATGGACAATATATCAGAGTTCACAAAACATGATACCTCAATAGCATAGTCTATACCACATGATCACATCAAAAATCAGTGATAACATCAATAGCATAGTCTATACAACATGATCACATCAAACATCAGTCCGTATGGCATCTGGGCTTCAAACGTCTTCCGAATCTGTTGTAAACAGGTCTCGCCATCCTTGCGGCACCGTCCTGCAAAGAATCTGCTGACTGATGAAGAGAGAGAGGTTATTTGATCCCTGCGGGGGCTCTGGGACGTGTTCCCTGGGGGGTCTGCCACGTCGAGGTGCCCTCGCCACCCGTACAGACTCATCGTTCATCACAAAAGCAGGCTTTAGTCTGTCAATACTAACTGTCTCTTTTCTGTCTCCCAAATCTAGCACAAAATGCTTATCTCCAGTTTCCAGCACCCTATATGGACCATCATATGGGGGTCGGAGGGTCGGTCTTAGAGCCTCGTGCCTGACAAAAACGAACTCGGCATTTTTTAAAGCTTTGGGAACAAAAACGCGCGGAAAAGTGTGATGAACGGGGCCCGGGAGCATGTCCGCTCCCGTGCCCATCAGTGGCCCCAGAGCCGGGGGGCGCCCCGGCTCCGGATGCTCTGGAAGGAACTCACCGGGCAGCCTGAGAGGTTGTGCAAAAACTAGCTCCACTGGGGAGGCATTTAAATCCTTTTTGGGCGCAGAACGCAACCCCAATAAAACCCATGGTAGTTTGTTTACCCAATCTGCATCCGTAAGCGACGCTCTGAGGGCTGCCTTCAAAGACTTATGAAAACGCTCGCATAAACCATTAGCCTGGGGGTGATAAGCTGTAGTGCGATGAATTTTCGCTCCTAAGCTGTTGGCCATCGCTGACCAGAGCTCAGAGACAAATTGAGGCCCTCTGTCGGACGTAATATCTGACGGAACCCCGAAACTGCATGGTGGGCTGCATGGTGGCGCAGTGGTTTAGCACTGTGGCAGCATAGTTTACCCTCGGCCGGGGGATCGCGGGGATCATGAGATCGTGGGTTCGATCCCAGCCCCCGACCAACAGTGAGCTGTGTGGAGTTTGCAATGTTCTCCCCGTGTTGCGCGGGTTTACTCCGGGATTTCTCCGGTTTCCTCCCGCATACCAAAAAAAAAACAACATGTAGGTTTAGGGCGCTCGCGCACACAGCGACCGGCAGCCGGTGGCTTGTCATCAGACTGCAAACCAAATCTACCTACGGGTACAAATAAGTAACAAAAAAAAAACAAAAACAAAAAAAAACCGTGCTACCCAGGCCGTCATAAAACCGCGAGCCACCTCTGCAGCTGTGGTCGATGCCAGTGGGACCACTTCCGGCCAACGTGTGGTTCGGTCCACCATTGTCAAAAGATGTGTGAACCCCTGCGACGACGGTAGGGGGCCCACGAGGTCGACGTGCACGTGATCGAATCTCTTGGCCGGAATGTGGAACGGTTCCAAGGAAGCTTTCGTGTGCTTGTGAATTTTGGCCCGCTGACAAGCCATGCAGGTCCTTGCCCACTCTTTCACGTGCTTGCGCAGGCTCGGCCAAACAAACTTCTCCGCTACTATTTTCCCTGAAGCGCGCACTCCCGGGTGCGCCAGGGAGTGAACCGAGTCAGAAACGCGGCGGGGCCACGCGGTCGGGACTACCGGGCGCGGTCGCCCAGTCGATACATCGCAGATTAGGGGGGGGGCATACCGTTTTGCAAACACCTGCTCTCCAGCCTTAACCCTGTTGGTCCAGACTGGAGCGCGCGCACGTCCGCATCTCTACCCTGTTCCGCTGCCATGGCTGCATAATCTATCCCCACGTGAACTGGGGCCGCGGGCGCTTCCGCGCTGTCATTTTGCCCTGCGGCTGCAGTAGTATAATCTGCCTCCGTGCGCACCGGTGCTGTGACCGCGCGAGAGAGGCAGTCTGCCACTACGTTGAGTTTACCCGCTACATGCCGAATATCGGCGGTAAACTCCGAAATTGCGGCCAGCTGCCTCTGTTGCCAGCCCAACCAAGGTTCTGAAATTTTGGACATCGCAAAAGTGAGCGGCTTATGGTCGACAAAAGCGGTGAAACGCCGACCTTCCAGCCAAAACTGGAAATGGCGGACAGCCAAATGGAGCGCTAACAGCTCCCTGTCAAACGTGCTGTATTTCCGCTCAGCTTTGTTCAAGGATCTGCTGAAAAATGCCAGCGGCTGCCAAACCCCGGCAACGTGCTGTTCCACGACCGCCCCTATGGCTAAATCTGATGCGTCGGTGGTGAGCGCTATGCGGGCCGATGGATCTGGGTGAGCCAGAAGCGCGTTGTCAGCCAGGGCTTTTTTTACCTCCGTGAATGCGCGCTCCCGCTCCGGGGACCACTCGATAGGATTGAAGGGTTTTTGTTTTTTGAGCGCGGCATATAATGGTTGCATGAGTTGCGCTGCGTGGGGTAGGAAACGGTTATAAAAATTTACCATTCCTAAAAACTCCTGCAATGATTTGACCGTTTGTGGTCGGGGAAAATCTGCCACTGCGCGCACCTTATCCGGTAGCGGGATTGCCCCTTCTGGGGAGACGCGGTGCCCCAAAAAATCGATCTGCGCCACGCCAAACTGCCACTTGGCTGGATTAATTATTAACCCGTGCTCTCCCAACCTCCGAAAAACCGCAGTGAGGTGTTTTTTGTGTTCTTCTGAAGTACTGGCGACTAAAATGTCGTCGAGGTAGACGAACACAAAAGGGAGATTGCTTAACACGGCATCCATCATACGTTGGAATGTTTGTGCGACGCCTTTAAGGCCAAACGGCATGTGCAAAAACTCAAAAAGTCCAAAAGGGGTTATTACCGCTGTTTTAGGAATGTCCTCAGGCCGGACTGGAACCTGATGGTAGCCGCGAACCAGGTCTATTTTAGAAAAAATGCGCGCCCCCGCAAGATGCACCGAAAAATCCTGAATGTGTGGGATTGGGTAGCGGTCATGCGCTGTGGCGTTGTTTAGTCTGCAGTAATCGCCGCAAGGTCTCCAGGAGCCGTCAGCTTTAGGGACCATATGCAGTCGCGAAGCCCATGGGCTTTTCGAACAACGAATAATGCCCAGTCTTTCCAGGCTGGTGAACTCCTCGCGCGCTATGGAAAGCTTAGCAGCATCCAAACGCCGAGCTTTCGCGAAGACGGGGGGGCCCGCTGTAGTGATAAAATGCTCCACCCCGTGTTTCGCAACTGTTGCCGAAAAAGTAGGAACCGTGAGCGCTGGAAATTGGGTGAGGAGTGTGTTAAACTTACCGCCTGCTGTGGCGACGTTGGTCTGCACCGGTGGTGGGGACACTCGAGCTGCACAAGGAATAGAATAGAAAGATAGTGCATTAACTAAGCGTCTGTCGGCAAGATCAACTAACAAATCATGCGAGCACAGAAAATCGGCACCTAACATATTGAAGCTCACTGCCGCTATGATAAAAGTCCATTCATAAGTGCGGCCGTGCAAGGACAAAAACAAAGTCCTTTCTCCGTAGGTGTTGATGCTCGAGCCGTTCGCCGCCGTTGCCCCGTCACCACGGGGGCCAGCCAACCGGTCAGCGTAGGTCGGGGTGATGAAACTCACTTGGGCTCCGGTGTCTACGAGGAAGTGTCGCCCGGAGCTCGCATCTGTGATGTACAGCAGCTTATCTCTTTCACCGAGAGCCGAAGCTGCTAACGGGTCCCGGTCCTGGAGTTTCCCGAGCTCTTGTAGCTGCACGGCGGCACACACCTGTGTGCCTTCTCTGCGAAACGCTGGTGATAATAACAGAGGCCATCTCCTCTGCTGCGCCGGGGCCGCGTCGCTGCCATTGTTGGTGGGGCTGGCTCCGCTGTCTCTGGCTCTTCGTTGCCTAGGGTCGCCGCACCTAGGTCTGCCGCTGCTGCTGTGGCCGTCTGCTCGCCGCAGGAGTCGAGGAGCCACTGCGCCTCTCGGGCCAGCGCACGGAAGTCCCGCTGGGTCACACAAGGCATGCTGGAGAGGGTCCCTCTCATGTGCGACGGGAGGTTACTTAGGAAGATGTGCATAAATAGGAAATTATCGTTGTCCGATTCCCTCACCTGCAGCATGTCTTCCATCAGGGCAACTGGCCTGCGCCCTCCCTGGCTGTGCATAGCCAGGAGCCTCCTAGCCCTCTCTTCGGCTGAGGGTGTGAAACACTCGGTGAGGGCAGCCTTCAACTCGCCGTATTTGTTGTCAGCGGGTGGCTGCTGTACCAGGCTCCGCACGCATCGAGCTGTGCGGTTGTCGAGCCTTGCGATGACATGGTAAAACTTAGTGTCATCCGCCGTTATTCCTGCGAGCGTGAACTGTGCCTCAGCCTGGAGGAACCACGAGTCCAGGTTGTCCTGCCAGAATTCTGGCAGTTTAATGGAGACAGCGCTCGCTTGGGCAGACTCCGACCAGTCTGCGTCAGGAGAATCCCTTCTATGCATTCTCACGTCTCTTGGTCACCAATGTGGGGAGCATGAAATAACGAGACTGAATTATTTCTTAATTCAGGTTTTAATGTCGTGATCACATCCCCAGCTATCTCTCAAGAACAGAAGAGAGACAGCTGAGTCAAAACCCTCTTATTTATACATGCAGGATCAAAGGAAGAATCACATATCACCGTCAAAACCCCCTATTGACAATAACTCTCCCCCTGAGTCCTTCAGTCCACCGCTTGGCCCCCAGGAGGTCAGGAAGTCCTTTCAGCTCCTTGTTGCCGTACCTCCGTCTTCTTGCTGTTATCCACAGGCGGTCCAGACATATTGTCCCATCCAAGACGTGAGGTCAATCCACACATGCAATCTCAAGCATCCCCTTGTGCTTAAACATACAGTATGTAGGTAAAAATACATGAGCTACAACAATATCCATTACAACAGCTAAATTGCACTGAATGCATGTTAAAGAGTAGAAATTTGGAAATTATTAACAGCACCTTCATTTGAAAACTCCCTACGGTCCCCAACCACTCGGTACTGAGCGAAGAGGAAAAAATAAATAATTTATTCTGTTAGTCTGTATTGTCTATAGGAGTCTGTGTTTTTCTGAAAAAACAAAAAACAAAAAAAAATTACAGAGAATATTCTCTCTTTTTCCTGTGCCTGTCTGTCTGCTGCACGTCGGTCTTCACACACATCTTTCATTTACGGCTGGGGGGGGGGGGGGGCTCGTTTGTCCGTCCAGACCGGAGATCGACAGCTTGAAAGCTCATTAACCAGATGTAGTAATGATTTTACCTCTAAACATGTTAAGATTTGCTGTAGTGTTAATAGTTTCATGGTGTTTCTCCTCACGCACACTCTCACAACGGGGTGCTTTTGGGGCAGGCAGACGTCTTTCAACACAAATCCAGTGCTTCGTACATGTGGTCAGGATGGCGACATGGCCACATGTCCACTGGCAGACTGGGGAAGATGGAGGAAGGGACGGCATTGGAAACCTTGCGGGTGAGTGTTTTTTTTTTTAAAATCACACACTCTGTTTGCTGATGTGTTCCGTTAATACTCCTGTAAACACGGAAGTGAACACGGTGCAGCGATGCGTTTGGTTGATTAGACTGACTGTTTGTGCGCCAGTGAGAGACAAATTTGATTGGTGAAACTGGCGGATGTTGATGAGGATTGGCCAAAATTGCAGGAAAGTGGTGGTGATTGAACAAAGTTGCAAGGTTGCGCAATAGCTGCGCTGATTGGCTGATTTTCCATGAATTGGCATGATCGCAACATCGTGAAATCATGGAGGGACTGATATATATATATATATATATATATATATATATATATCCCCCCCCCACATATATATATATATATATATATATATATATATATATATATATATATATATATATATATATATATATATATATATACAGTATATACTGTATATATATATATGGGAAAGTTCGCCACTGCGTGCACTTTGTCGGGCAAGGGTATCGCTCCCTCCGGTGAGACGCAGTGCCCCAAAAAGTCAATCCCCGTCACGCCGAACTGGCACTTCGCCGGGTTGATTATTAACCCGTGCTCCTCCAACCTCTAGAAAACCGTCCTGAGGTGGGTTATGTGTTCGTCTTCGAACACACTGGCTACCAGGATATCATCCAGGTAGACAAACACAAACGGGAGATCGCGCAGCACCGCGTCCATCATGCGCTGGAACGTCTGTGCCACTCCTTTTAATCCGAATGGCATGCGCAGAAACTCGAATAAGCCAAACGGAGTTATTACCGCTGTTTTGGGTATGTCCTCTGTGCGCACTGGGACCTGGTGGTAACCGCGGACCAGGTCTATTTTAGAAAAAATGCGTGCTCCGGCGAGGTGAACGGAAAAATCCTGAATGTGGGGAATCAGGTAGCTGTCGTGTTCTGTGGCGTTATTCAGCCTGCGGAAATCGCCGGACGGTCGCCACGACCCCTCAGCCTTAGGGACCATGTGTAGCGGGGATGCCCATGGGCTGTTCGATCGCCTGATGATGCCCAACCTTTCCAGGTTGGCAAACTCCTCCCGCGCTATGGCCAGTTTAGCTGCGTCCAAGCGCCGAGGTTGTGCGAAAACAGGTGGCCCGGTGGTGGTGATAAAGTGCTCCACCCCGTGTTTAGCTATGGCCGCTGAAAACGTCCGGACCGTGAGTGCTGGAAACTGAGTGAGCAGTGTGTGGAACTCACCGCCTGGAGCTGTGACGTTGGCTTGTGTTACTGGCCCGGCCCCTCGAGCTGTACAGGGGAGAGAGTCAAAGGACAGTGCATTAACCAGGCGCCTGTTAGCAACATCAACTAATAAACCATGCGCACACAGAAAATCAGCTCCCAGGATTGGGAAACTCAGAGCTGCTATGACAAAAGTCCACTCGTATGTACGGCCGTGTAGAGATAAAGCCAGTGTTATCTCACCAAAGGTCTTAATGTCTGAGCCGTTTACTGCTACCAGCTCGGGGCCGCTAGGTCCTGCCAGCCGGTCGGCGTAGGTCGGCAGGATGATGCTCTTCTGGGCTCCGGTGTCTACGAGGAAGCGTCTCCCCGAGCGCGAGTCCGTCACGTAGAGCAGCTTGTTCTCTTCACCGGTGGTCGCAGCTGCTACCGACTGCCGGCCTCGTCGTTTCCCGAGCGCTTGAATAGGCACAGTGGCGCACATCTGCGTGCGTTCTCCCCGAAGCGGTGGTGGTAGAAGCAGAGCGTGCCTCTCTGGCGCTCCTTGGCCCCCGCTGCCGCTACCGTTGGTGGCTCCTCGCCTCCTCTGGTCGTCTCGCTGGGTTCCGACGCCACTGCATTCACCGTGAGCGCTCTGGTGGTGAGGATGATCCGGTCTGCCTCCTGGGCTAGCGCATAGTAGTCACGCGCGGCCAGAAACGGCGAATTGGCCAGGACCGCTCTCACCTCTGTTGGAAGGTTCCGGAGGAAAAGGTGGGCAAACAGAAAATGCCCGTTGTCTGTGCCCATTAACGCCAACATTTTCTCCATCAGATTGACGGCTGAACCATCTCCTAACTTGGAACGCCTCAGGAGCCCCTCTGCTCTCTCACCGTCCGAGAGCGTGTAGCGCCGAATCAGCGCAGCTTTGAGAGCCTCGTATCTGCCGTGGGCTGGGGGCTGGTCGAGCAGGCTCACTACCTGCTGAGCTGTGCGAGCGTCCAGCGCTGCAACCACATGGAAAAACTTGGTGTCGTCTGCTGTTACTCCTCGGAGGGCGAACTGGTCCTCTGTGTGGTGGAACCAAGAGCGCGGGTTGTGCTGCCAAAAGTCCAGTAGCTTGACTGCAACAGCGCACACGTTGCTGGGGGTTCCCGTCCAGGCCGTCTGTGGGATGCTTGCTGCGTTGCTGGGGCTTCCCGTCCGGGCCGACTCCGGGGTTCTTGCCTTGTGTTCCATAATATGTCTCGGGTCACCAGTGTGGAGAGTGTGGGAAATGATGAGGCAGGTTTACGAGCAGACGAAGCTTTATTAACACTCTCACATCATCCAAACACAGAAAAGCGCTGAATCAGCCAAACCAGGTTTCTCCTTATAACCTCCACAGATCATCTCACATCTGCATGACATTTCACATCACACTGCATGATATCCAACTACACAATACATTTTCCTTCAACCCCCAGCTCCCTCTTCCTGCCAACTCCCCATCCTTGGCTATTCTTCTCTTATGTTTAATCACTGCCTCCTGACTGAGACGCTGTCTGCAGATTCCTCCACAATATGCATTCCCACAATATATACTTTATAGTATATATATATATATATATTTGTGTGTGTGTGTGTAAACACACACACACACACACACACACACACACACACACACACACACACACACAGAGTGGTGTGAAAAAGTGTGTGCCCCTTTCCTGATTTCTCAGTTTTTTGTATGTTTGTCACACTTAAAGGGTCTATATCATGCAAAATCGACTTTTTTGAGCTTTTAAGCATGTTATAATGTTAATTCCTCACCAAAAACACCCCCAAAGTGGAATTTTGCTCCATTCACGCATCTCTGAGTATTCCTCCTCAACCCTGCTCTCTGAGCTGCTGCGCCGCCCTGTCCCTGATAATGGCTGGGTCCCCACGTTCATACGTATGAATGTGGGTGAGCTGCCCACTCCAGGAAGTACCTGTGCTGCCAGCACCGCCCCCAGGCTAACGCACACACCCATTTTCTCCGCGCAGCTAACGGAGCGGTGATCGGCAAAACTCTTTCACTTTAGCATTGACACTGTGAAGAAGCAGTTCCTCTCGCACCTAATCTGCTCAGTGACAACAACTGTTTGCTTTTTTACATAAGACAATGTCTTCTAAGTGGCGTAAATGTGTCTTTGGCTGTGAGAGATTTAAGAGTTTGTTCAGCCTTCCTAAAGAAGAGCCTACTCATCAGAAATGGTCAAAATAGACCAGAATGCAGAGGCTAAAATCATAATATTAAATGTGATTAACCATACACTACATAAGAATAATATTATAGGCTAAAATAATAACAGGCGGCTAAAGAGTTCAACATGCTCATCCATCTTTTCTAAAGTTTACTGTAGATGTTGTTTTCATGGGCGGAACCCAGCGACACGCTGCAGCAGCTGGCTCAGGGGTTACATCATGAAATGGGCGGCAGCCACAAGAAGGAGAGGCAGAGCCTCAGAGATCGAGGCATCTTACTTCCGGGCTCGCGAAAATAACTCATATTTCATAAGAAATTCATTCTCCAGTGTACCAAAGGTAATATACTATCACATACATGCATATAGCCGATAGGAAGAGACTGAACAAACTGATTAAGAAAGCTAGCTCTGTCCTGGGGCAACGCCTTGATCCGATGGAGGAGATAGGAGAGAGAAGGACGGTGGCTAAACTGTCATCTCTGCTGGAGTCCGAGTTCCACCCTATGCAGGACATACTGGATGCACTGAGGAGCTCATTTAGCAGCAGACTACATCATCCCAGGTGCACAACCGAGAGGTTTCGTAGGTCCTTCCTACCAACGGCTGTCAGACTGTACAACCTAAGCAGGGCTGCTCGCAGAGATAGCAAAAAGACGTAACAAACTAATAGTTTTTTGAATGCAAAAGATGCAATAGACTTACACAATGGTCCTCTCCGGCATACAACTAGGAACATACCGGTCGCTATGGAGGGTGAGAATATGTATGGGCACATAATCATACCATGTAGGATAACTAAATAGACGGTTATGCTGTTTCATCCCACCTAGCAACAATGCTCTGCACTGTGTGTGTTTATATATTTACATATTTATTCCATCTAGCTACAATGCTCTGCACTGGGTGTGTTTATATTTATATATCTATATATTTATTCCATCTAGCTACAATGCTCAGCACTGGGTGTGTTTATATTTATATATCTATATATTTATTCCATCTAGCTACAATGCTCCGCACTGTGTTTTTATATATCTACATATTATTCCATCTAGCTACATTGCTCCGCACTGTGTGTGTTTATATACTTGCATATTTATTCCACCTAGCTGCAATGCTCCGTACTGTGGGTGTTTATATATTTACATATTTATTCCATCTAGCTACAATGCTCTGCACTGTGTGTTCATATATTCATATATTTATTCCATCCAGCTACAATGCTCTGCACTGTGTGTCTGTGTGTATATATATATTTTATAGTAATATGTACATATGTATATTAGCTGCTCTTGCTTGCTTGTTTTTTTTCTTGCCTTCTGATTGTTGCTCTGAGTGTTGCTATCCCTGTGCTGTTGCAATCCTGGAATTTCCCCGTTGTGGGACTAATAAAGGCTTATCTTATCTTATCTTATCTTATAGTTTACTCTGAAAGGCTTAAAATAGCATGATATAGCCCCTTTAAATGTGTTCAGATCATCAAACAAATTTAAATATGAGACAAAGATAACACAAGTAAACACAAAATGCAGTTTTTAAATTAAGGTGTTTATTATTAAGGGTAAAAAAAAAAAAAAGTCCAAACTTGCAAAGCCCTGTGTGAAAAAGTGATTGCTCCCCCCCCATTAAAACATAAATTAACTGTGGTTTATCACATCTTTGGAAAGCTGAGTTCAATTTCTCGAGCCACACCCAGGCCTGATTACTGCCACACCTGTTCTCAATCAAGAAATCATTTAAATAGGACCTGCCTGACAAAGTGAAGTAGATCAAAAGATCCTCAAAAGCTAGACATCGGGCTGTGATCCAAAGAAATACAGGAACAAATGAGAAATAAAGAAATTGAGATCTATCAGTCTGGAAAAGGTTATAAAGCTATTTCTAAAGCCTTGGGACTCCAGTGAACCACTTTGAGAGCCATTATCCACAAATGACGAAAACATGGAACAGTGGTGAACCTTCCCAGGAGTGGCTGGCCATCCAAAATTACCCCAAGAGCTCAGTGACGACTCATCCAAGAAATCACAAAAGACCCCACAACAACATCCAAAGAGCTGCAGGCCTCACTTGTCTTAGTTAAGGTCAGTGTTCATGACTCTACAATAAGAAAGAGACTGGACAAAAATGGCCTGCGTGGAAGAGTTCCAAGACGAAAACCACTGCTGTGCAAAAAGAACATAAAGACTCATCTCAGTTTTGCCAGAAAACATCTTGATGATCCACAAGACTTTTGGGAAAATACTCTGTGGACTGACGAGACAAAAGTTGAACTTTTTGGAAGGTGTGTGTCCCATTACATCCAGCATAAAAGTAACACAGCATTTCAGAAAAGGAACATCATACCAACAGTAAAATATGGTGGTGGTAGTGTGATGGTCTGGGGCTGTTTTGCTGGTTCGGGACCTGGAAGACTTGCTGTGGTAAATGGAACCATGAATTCTGCTGTCTACCAAAACATCCTGAAGGAGAATGTCCGGCCATCTGTTCGTGACCTCAAGCTGAAGCGCACATGGGTTCTGCAGTAGGACAATGATCCAAAACACACCAGCAAGTCCACCTCTGAATAGCTTAAGAAAAACAAAATGAAGACTTTGGAGTGGCCTAGTCAAAGTCCTGACCTGAATCCCATTGAGATGCTGTGGCATGACCTGAAAAAGGCGGTTCATGCTCGAAAACCCTCCAATGTGGCTGAAATGCAACAATTCTGCAAAGATTTGTGGTCCAAAATTCCTCTACAGCACTGTAAAATACTCATTGCCAGTTATCACAAATGTCTGATTGCAGTTGTTGCTGCTAAGGGTGGCCCAAGCAGTTATTAGGTTTAGGGGCAATCACTTTTTCACACAGGGTCATGTAAGTTTGGATTTTTTTCCCCCTTAATAATAAACACCTTCATTTAAAAACTGCATTTTGTGTTTACTTGTGTTATCTTTGTCAAATATTTAAATTTGTTTGATGATCTGAAACATTTAAGTGTGACAAACATGCAAAAAAATGAGAAATCAGGAAGGGGGCAAACACTTTTTCTACACCACTGTATATATATTTAAAATCTCCCAAAAATGTGACAGCCCAAAAGAAAAAAAAATCTCCTCATTGAGAAATTTACTGTTCTTAATTTTCTGCTCTGTGCGTAATCATTCTCCAGGATTTATTGGTTTGGCTTCCATTGTAAGGACTCAAACAGTGCTGATGTGGTGTCAAAAAGTAAATGCCATTTAACGGGATTTTATGTTATTTTAATGGAGAGAGTTGTAAGAGTCAAATGATAATCACATGTCATTTTATTTATATGATGATTCACTAAATGGTTTTTTTATTCATCCACATTCACATTTTAATTGCGGACTTAGTGTTGGATTTTATGCATTATTTTATTATTTTTTTTAGGTGACTGAATGAATGAACAGGAGAAAATGGTTTGCAGAAGTAACTACACAGGAATCTATCCATCCATCCATCTTCTGCTGCTTTTCTGGAGGTCCGGGTCGCGGAGGCAGCAGTTCAAGCAGAGAAGCCCAGACTTCCCTCTTCCCAGCCACCTGCTCCAGCTCTTCAGAGAGGATACCAAGACATTCCAAGACCATCTGGGAGACATAGTCTCTCCACCGAGTCCTGGGTCTACCCCGGGGTCTCCTCCCAGTGGGACATGCCCGAAACACCTCAAGTGGGAGGCATCCAGGGGGCATCCTGATCAGATGCCCATACCACCTCAACTGACCCCTTTCAATGTGGAGGAGCAGCGGTTCTACTCTAAGCCTCCCCCGGATGACTGTGCTCCTCACTGTCACATGGTCTGGGTGCCGATGCCATCCACGCTCAGACCATATTCCTCCTCAGCCCGGCTCTTACTTTGACAGCGTCTCAGCAGGCCTCCAGTTGTCAAGCTCTATGGGACGGCTGGAGGCCAATTACCTCTCATCAGCTGAGGCGCTGTCAACTACTATAAAAGGGAGCAGTCCTGATCATTCAGTGCTGTGACCGCACTCTATTATCCACGCTTTTCTCTGGCGTGGGTAAGGCTGGAACCCCTACGTCTGGCGCCAGCCCCCATTTCGTCATTCATCGTCATTTGTAAGTGTGTACCTTTGTATGATTGTTTGTGTTTTTGCCTCACGAGGCGCTGTTCCTTTGTTCCTTTTCCTTTATCATTAATAAACAACGCAAACTCACCGGTCAGCCCTTGGCTCTTATTTATGGCTCGCAAGAGCCATATGTAACAGTAGGTCACAGCCAGTGAATTGCCGGCTGCCGTGAGTTGCTTAATTGGACTTTGTTCTTCCCTGTCTGGGTGTCAATTCTGGGAGCATGCCGTCTCCCAGGAGCCACGTTCGGCGCTTGGGTAATGAGCTAGCGACCGCCCTGGATTATGTCGATGGGATGCTCCTCACCGCCACCTTCTACGACAATCCCAACTACATACGCCGGCACCTAGACTACGCTGAGGTTCTCCTGGACAATCTTCCTTGCTACACCAACCACCCTGAGGTCTGCGCGAGGAGAAATGACATCGCCTCACAACGTGAGAAACTACGTGGGCTGGAGGGAAATCCCGGCAGGAAGCCGAAGAGGAGGAGTCGTCACCCCTCGCTTCGGGATCCCACTCCTGCTTCCGTTCCGGCCCAGGAGTTCGCACCATCCAGAGGTCTTTCCCCGTCGGGCATGACATCACTCGGGAATCCCCCGGAGGAGCTGCAGCTGACAGCTATCAAGATCCGAGACCGAGTGGCTGCTGCTTGCTCCGCGGTTCATCCATCCGTCATCATTAAGCATGTGACGGCGGCAGTTAGACTGGTGGAGAGGAATCCAGAGTTGCGTGAGTTCCCTGAGTTTGCCGACCTGCTCACCTCTGTCTCTGCACAGGAACGGCGATTCCCAGATCTCACCTTCGCCTCGCCCCCTGCAAGAAACCGTCGTCACACCGGCTGTCAACCTCAGCATGAATCCCGTCCGGATCCAGTTCCGGGTCGCCTCAAGGGCTCAATTCCCCACACAGCTGTCACTCCTGTGCCTCGTCAGAGGGGAAACCCCGCAGCCTCGTCTCCCGAGCCATCTTCTCCTGCTGTTCCGTCAGCGTCCCGTGCCCGGCTCGTCTCGGCTGTCGCCCACTCCTCCTCGATGCATTCTCCGGCCGCTGTGTGTGCTCAGAGTCCTGGCCCAGCGAGCTCCGTCCCAGAACCATCTCAAGCAGCTCCCCGTCGTCCTCCCATGGGGCCCTCTGTCACCGTCCGGCGGGAAAAGGGAGGAGCAACGTTCGCCACAGCGGGCACCACTCAGCCTCCAGGAGACAGGCAAGTCCAAGTTCATTCACTCTCTCATTATTGTGATTTGCTCTGTCAGACTCCTGGAGATGGAGTTCGGGGGTCGCAGCTCCCCGAGCTCCCTCCACCTGTTGTGGCTGTAATTATTAACCCCGCATCCTCTGTGTCTCCCTCCACTGAGCGGTCCTCGACGCCAGGCCAACGTCGCTGGATGAGGAGGGGGCCTGTGGTTCTGGAGAGCCTGGTTCCGGTTCCGCAGCTACGCCGTGGGCGGAGGAGGAGAGCAGACTGCAGCGTGGAACCTGCGCCGACGAGGAAGCATCCCCGGGTCTCCCCGGAGGAGCGGTCCGGTCCAGCGGGTCGAGGTTCTCCTGCCACCACGCCGTGTGGGCCATCGGCGTTGGCATCGGTGCCGGAGGACTCGCAAGCTGCACGCACCATCATGCCAGCTGCGCAGCCCGACGCAGCTGAATGGGAGCCTGATGACGACCTCCTGCCGTCTGAACCCGGATCTTCACAGTCCTGGACGGCGTCAGAACCCGAGATCAGGCAAGTGCTCTGCTTTGACTTTCTCCTTCATATCTTAGAGCATTTTAGCCTGTCTCTTGGGGAGATGAGCCGGGTGCAGCCACCCGCTGCGTCCGAGCTTATCTCGCCGGGTTCTGGCGCTGCCGGTGATCCTGATCCCGGTTCTTCTCTCTCTCCTGAGCCTTCTCCCAGGGTCGCCGGCGAGGAGCTGCTTTCGCCCACTGTGCCAGAGGTTCCAGGTTCGGGGTTGGAGGTCGGTTCTGGTGTGGCGCCGACCCAATCGGGGTCCGACGCGGGTGCAACCGAGACCCAATCGGGGTCCGTCGCGGGAGCAGCCGCGACCCAATCGGGGTCCAACGAGGGTGCAGCACCAGTGGCATCCAGGTTCGGTGAGGGAGCTGCAGATCCCCTGCCATCGGACACTGGACCGGTTCATCTTCATCTTCCTCTTCATCTTCATCTTCATCCCCATCTTCGCCGTCATCATCATCGTCACCGTCATTATCCCCCCAAGCTTTCTCCACCAGGGCCCATATGGACCTCTCACTGTTGGCCCGGCTCACCCTCGCTAGTCCTCTCCACAGGGAAGCCGTTGCCTTTCTCTCCCCTGCGGGCCTGGTGGCTGAGCGATGCAGGTCGGCCGCCAGAGGGACTGCCGTACCCATTCGGCTCTTTGGTTCGGCCACTCGACTCCTTGGACTTTTTGTTCGGTGGTCTGGGCCGGCCGCCCGAAGTACAGTCTTTCCTGGCCTGGGATTTGGGTAGGCCGCCTGAACGTTTCCCGTCACCCCTGTTGGCGGTTTGGACACTGGGTGCGGGGAGACCCCCCCGAACTGAATTTGAGCTGTTATTCCTGTGCCTAGGCCTTTGTGGTTTTGTGAATGTACAGGTATATCATTTCTTATAGTCGTATCACGATTAGCGCGCCTTTTTTTTTCTCACCCTCCTGTTTGAGGGAATCTCTGTATCTGGTGGATTTCGCCTTAGGAGCCTCTGCTCTCCTTTTAAGGTCTCCTGGGTTGTTTTTCTTTGGGTCTTGTCAACTTGTTATAGCATTTTATGGAGTATTGTGCCTTTTTTTCCCCCCATACTCTGTAATTGCTTCATTTGTCCCCTGCCAATGTTGTGTCCCTTTTTCTCTCTCTGGCTGCACATTATTAGCATTTTATGGAGTATTGTGCCTTTTTTTCCCTCATACTCTGTAATTGCTTCATTTGTTCCCTGCTAACGTTGGGTTTTTCCCTCTCCTTTTCCCATTCACACCCTCCTGGCCTACGCCCCATCCGCCCACCCTAGGTGGGGGGGGGGCTTGGGTGTTACTAGCCGTTCGGAGCCTGGCCTTGAGGGGGGTGTTTCTGTCACATGGTCTGGGCACCGATGCCATCCACGCTCAGACCATATTCCTCCTCAGCCCGGCTCTTACTTTGACAGCGTCTCAGCGGGCCTCCAGTTGTCAAGCTCTATGGGACGGCTGGAGGCCAATTACCTCTCATCAGCTGAGGCGCTGTCAACTACTATAAAAGGGAGCAGTCCTGATCATTCAGTGCTGTGACCGCGCTCTATTATCCACGCTCTTCTCTGGCGTGGGTAAGGCTGGAACCCCTACGTCTGGTGCCAGCCCCCTTTCGTCATTCATCGTCATTTGTAAGTGTGTACCTTTGTATGATCGTTTGTGTTTTTGCCCCACGAGGCGCTGTTCCTTTGTTCCTTTTCCTTTATCATTAATAAACAACGCAAACTCACCGGTCAGCCCTTGGCTCTTATTTATGGCTCGCAAGAGCCATACGTAACACTCATCCTGTCTCTGAGGGTGAGTCCTGCAATCCTACGAAGAAAGCTCATTTCAGCCACTTGTATCCACGATCTTGTTCTTTCGGAGGGAAGGCAAGGGGTGGAGGAGTGATAATGTACTGTATATCAATAACAGCTGGTGCAAACTGGGACATATCACGGTTAAAGAGCAACACTGCAGCAAAGACATTGAGTTGCTAGCTGTTAGCATGCAACCTGCTTATCTCCCGAGGGAATACTCACACGTGATCTGCATTGTTATTTATGCAAATCCGATGGCGAACACTGGGGCAGCACGTGACGCCATCCACTCAGTCACTGGCAGGCTGTTGACACAACACCCAGTGCTCTCCTCCTCATCTCCGGTGATTTTAACCATATCTCACTGTCCTCCATTCTGCCCACGTTCACCCAGTATGTCACATGCCTCACCAGAGACAATAAAACACTGGATTTATTCTATGTGAATACTAAGGAGGTGTAGACCTCATCACCACTCCCCTAACTCGGGAGATCGGATCACAACTTGGTTCATCTCCTGCCGGTGTACAAAATCCTAGTACACAGACAACCTCCGGTCATGCGCACGGTGAAGAAATGGTCTGAGGAGGCAATGGAAGCTCTAAAGGACTGTTTTGAAATCACTGCCTGGGAGCATCTCTGCGATCCACATGGTGAGGACATCGACGGCCTCACTTACACCATCACGGACTACATCAACTTCTGTGTGGACAACACCATACTCACCAAGATCATACGGTGTTGTTCAAACAACAAACCCTGGATCAACCCTGAGATAAAATCACTACTGAGGGAGAAGAAGAGAATCTTCAGGTTGGGGAACAGATGCTGAAGTCCGTACAGAGGGAGTTAAGGAGGAAGATCAGAGAAGGCAAGGACGGCTTCAGGAAGAAAATCAGAATCAGAATCAGAATCAGAATCAGATTTATTGCCATTGTTCATGTAGTACACTGGCAATAAATCTGATTCTGATTCTGATTCTGATTCTGATCTTCTTCCTGAAGCCGTCCTTGCCTTCTCTGATCTTCCTCCTTAACTCCCTCTGTACGGACTTCAGCAAGATGGAGGACAAGCTGCAACAGAGCGACATTGGCAGGGTCTGGAGAAACTTCAAAACCATCTCTGGGCTCCAGAATACCTCCTCCCAGGCCACGGGGGGCAGGGAGTGGGTGAACAATCTGAACCTGTTTTTTAATAGGTTTGACCAACCGCCCTCCCCCCCCGCCTGCACACCAACCACTGCTGCCTCTACAGTCATCGAGACCTGCTGTCCACACCCCCCTCCACCAACACCCCCCCACTCCCAGCACACAGCCCCCCAACCTGACCCTCACTAAGACCCAGGTGAGGGCAGAGCTGAGGAAGATCAAGGCGAGGAAGGCCTCAAGTACAGACGGCATCAGCGTGAAGCTCCTCAAGTCCTGCGCAGACCAGCTGTGTGGGATTGTGGAGCACATCTTCAACCTGAGCCTGAAGCTGGGGAGGGTACCACATTTGTGGAAAACATCTTGTGTGGTACCCGTACCAAAGACTTCACACCCCAGAAATCTGAACAGCTACAGACTAGTGGTCCTGACGTCTCACCTGATGAAGACCCTGGAGAGACGGCTCCTTGCTCACCTCCGCCCCCTGGAGGGACCAGTGATGGATCCACTCCAGTTCGCCTACCAGCATGGCATCGGGGTGGAGGATACAGTGATCTTCCTCCTTCACCGTTCCCTGTCCCACTGGAGAAGCCTGGGAACGCGGTGAAGATCATGATCTTTGACTTCTCCAGTGCTTTCAACACCATCCAACCAATGATCCTGAGGGACAAGCTGCTGTGCGCAGGGGTGGACCAGCACCCGTCATCGCGGATCCTAAACTACCTCACAAACCGGCCACAGTTTGTGAGAACTTGGGATTGTGTGTCTGACACGATCATCGGCAGCACGGGGGCCCCCAGGGAACGGTTTTGGCTCCCTTTCTGTTCACCCTTTATACTGCGGACTTCTCACACAACACAACACACTGCCATCTACAGAAGTTCTCTGACGACTTTGTGATCATTGGCCTCATCTCCAACGGAGATGAAGCTGAGTACAGAGGACTTATCCAGGACTTCGTGGACTGGTGCCACCGGAACTGCCTCCAGATCAATGCGAGAAAAACTAAGGAGCTGGTGGTGGACTGTCGCAGGCAAAGACAACCCCTCACAGCACCAGTAAACATCCAGGGAACAGACATTGAGATGGTGACATCCTACAAGTACCTGGGTGTTCATTTGGACAATAAACTAGACTGGTCACACAATACCAACACACTCTACAATAAGAGACAGCACAGGCTGTTCCTACTGAGGAAGCTCAGGACTTTTGGTGTACAAGGGGCGCTCCTGAAGGCCTTCTACGATTCGGCGGTGGCATCAGCCATCACTTTTGGAGTGGTCTGGTGGGGCAGTGACATCACAGCAGCTGATGGAAAGAGACTGAACAAACTGATTAAGAAAGCTAGCTCTGTCCTGGGGCAGTGCCTTGACCCAGAGGAGGAGATAGGAGAGAGAAGGATGGTGGCTAAGCTGTCATCTCTGGTGGAGTCCGAGTCCCACCCTATGCAGGACATACTGAACGCACTGAGGAGCTCATTTAGCAGTAGGCTACATCATCCTAGGTGCGCAACCGAGAGGTTTCACAGGTCCTTCCTACCTACGGCTGTCAGACTTTATAACCTAAGCAGGGCTGATTGCAGAGATAGCAAAAAAATGTCACGACCTAATAGTATTGAATGCAAAAGACGCAACAGACTTACACAAAATGGTCCCCTCCAGTATACAACTAGGACAATATCAATCCCTACGGAGGGTGACAATATGTATGGGTACATATTCATACTATGTGGGGTAACTTAATAGACGGTTATGCTGTTTATTCCATCTAGCTACAATGCTCCGCACTGTGTATATATATTTATATATTTATGTGTACATATGTATATTCACTGCTCTTATTTTCTTATCTTCTAAAATATTGCTCTGAGTGCTGCTATCCCTGTGCTGTTGCAATCCTGGAATTTCCCCATTGTGAAACTAATAAAGGCTTATCTTATCTTATCTTAAGATACTTAAACTCCTCCACTTGGGGCAGGAGCCTGTTCCCAACCTGGAGAGGACAATCCACCTTTTTCCTGCACAGGACCATGGACTCAGACTTGGAAGTACTGATTCTCATCCTAGCCGCTTCACACCCAGCAGCAAACCGTCCCAGCAAGAACTGTAGGTCATTGCTGGATGAAGCCAACAGGACAACATCATCTGCAAACAACAGAGATGAGATCCTGTGGTCACCAAGTATGACACCCTCCGTTCCCTGGCTGTGCCTACAAATCCTGTTCATAAAATTTATGAACAGGATCGGTAACAAAGGGCAGCCCTGGTGGAGTCCAACTCTCACTGGGAACGAGTCCGATCGAGTGTTGGCAATATGAACCAAACTCTCACAACAGTCGTACAGAGACCGAATAGCTCGTAACAAGCCCAATACCCCATACTCCCGAAGCACCCCCCACAAAAAACCACAAGGGGTGCGGTTGAATGCCTTCTCCAAGTCCACAAAACACATGTAAACTGGTTGGGCAAACTCCCACAAACCCTTGAGGATTCTCGAGAGAGTAAAGAGCTGGTCCGATGTGCCACGGCCAGGACGAAAACCACATTGCTCCTCCTGAATCCGAGGTTCAACCAACGGCCGGAGTCTCCTCTCCAGTACCTTGGCATAGACCTTCCCAGGGAGGCTGAGGAGTGTGACCCCTCTAAAGTTGGAGCACACCCTCCAGTCCCCTTTTTTGAAGAGAGGAACCACCACCCCGGTTTGCCATGCCAAAGGCACTGCCCCTGACCTCCATGCAATGATGCAGAGGCGTGTCAACCATGACAGCCCTACAACATCCTGACCTTGAGGTACTCAGGGTGAATCTTGTCCACCCCAGGGGCCCAAAGAGATTTTTAACCACCTTGGCAACCTCAGCCCCTGTGATAAGATAAGATAAGATAAGATAAGCCTTTATTAGTCCCACAACGGGGAAATTCCAGGATTGCAACAGCACAGGGATAGCAACACTCAGAGCAACAATCAGAAGGCAAGAAAAAAAACAAGCAAGCAAGAGCAGCTAATATACATATGTACATATTACTATAAAATATATATATACACACACACACACACACAGACACACAGTGCAGAGCATTGTAGCTGGATGGAATAAATATATGAATATATGAACACACAGTGCAGAGCATTGTAGCTAGATGGAATAAATATGTAAATATATAAACACCCACAGTACGGAGCATTGCAGCTAGGTGGAATAAATATGCAAGTATATAAACACACAGTGCGGAGCAATGTAGCTAGATGGAATAATATGTAGATATATAAAAACACAGTGCGGAGCATTGTAGCTAGATGGAATAAATATATAGATATATAAATATAAACACACCCAGTGCTGAGCATTGTAGCTAGATGGAATAAATATATAGATATATAAATATAAACACACTCAGTGCAGAGCATTGTAGCTAGATGGAATAAATATGTAAATATATAAACACACACAGTGCAGAGCATTGTTGCTAGGTGGGATGAAACAGCATAACCGTCTATTTAGTTATCCTACATGGTATGATTATGTGCCCATACATATTCTCACCCTCCATAGCGACCGGTATGTTCCTAGTTGTATGCCGGAGAGGACCATTGTGTAAGTCTATTGCATCTTTTGCATTCAAAAAACTATTAGTTTGTTACGTCTTTTTGCTATCTCTGCGAGCAGCCCTGCTTAGGTTGTACAGTCTGACAGCCGTTGGTAGGAAGGACCTACGAAACCTCTCGGTTGTGCACCTGGGATGATGTAGTCTGCTGCTAAATGAGCTCCTCAGTGCATCCAGTATGTCCTGCATAGGGTGGAACTCGGACTCCAGCAGAGATGACAGTTTAGCCACCGTCCTTCTCTCTCCTATCTCCTCCATCGGATCAAGGCGTTGCCCCAGGACAGAGCTAGCTTTCTTAATCAGTTTGTTCAGTCTCTTCCTATCGGCTGCAGTAATGCCACTGCCCCAGCAGACCACTCCAAAAGTGATGGCTGATGCCACCACCGTGTCATAGAATGACTTCAGCAGCGCCCCTTGTACACCAAAAGACCTGAGTCTCCTCAGCAGGAACAGCCTGCGCTGTCCCTTCTTGTAGAGTGCGTCAGTATTGTGTGACCAGTCTAGTTTATTGTTCAGATGAATACCCAGGTACTTGTAGGATGTCACCATCTCGATGTCTGTTCCCTGTATATTTACTGGTGCTGTGAGGGGCTGCCCATGCCTGCGGCAGTCCACCACCAGCTCCTTAGTTTTCCTCGCGTTGATCTGGAGGCAGTTCCGATGGCACCAGTCCACAAAGTCCTGGATAAGCCCTCTGTACTCAGCTTCATCTCCGCTGGAGATGAGACCAACGATCGCAGAGTCATCAGAGAACTTCTGTAGATGGCAATGTGTTGTGTTGTGTGAGAAGTCCGCAGTATAAAGAGTGAACAGGAAGGGAGCCAGCACCGTTCCCTGGGGGGCCCCCGTGCTACTGATGATCGTGTCGGAAACACAGTCCCGAGTTCTCACAAATTGAGGCCGGTTCGTGAGGTAGTCCAGGATCCATGATGACAGGTGCTGGTCCACCCCTGCGCGCAGCAGCTTGTCCTTCAGGATCATCGGTTGGATGGTGTTGAAAGCACTGGAGAAGTCAAAGAACATGATCCTCACCATATTCCTGGGCTTCTCCAGGTGGGACAGAGAACGGTGAAGGAGGAAGATCACCGCATCCTCCACCCCAATGCCATGCTGGTAGGCGAACTGGAGTGGATCCATCGCTGGTTCCACCAGGGGGCGGAGATGAGCAAGGAGCAGTCTCTCCAGGGTCTTCATCAAGTGGGACGTCAAGGCCACCGGTCTGAAGCTGTTCAGGTCTTTGGGGTGGGAAGTTTTTGGTACAGGTACCACACAAGATGTTTTCCACAGCTGTGGTACCCTCCCCAGTTTCAGGCTCATGTTGAAGATATATGTCACAATCCCACACAGCTGGTCTGCACAGGACTTGAGGAGCTTTGCGCTGACGCCTTCCTCGCCTTGATCTTCCTCAGCTCCGTCCTCACCTGGGTCTTGGTCAGGGTCAGGATGGGGGGCTGTGTGTTGGGAGTGGGGGGGGGGTGTCGGTGGAGTGGGGAGTGGGTAGCAGGACTTGATTTCTTAGAGGCAGCAGTGGTTGTTGTGCAGACAGGGGGGAGGGCGGTTGGTCAAATCTATTGAAAAACAGATTCAGGTTGTTCGCCCACTCCCTGCCCCCCGTGGCCTGGGGGGAGGTATTCTGGAGCCCCGAGATGGTTTTGAGGTTTCTCCAGACCCCGCTGATGTCGCTCTGTTGCAGCTTGTCCTCCATCTTCTTCCTGAAGCTGTCCTTGCCTTCTCTGATCTTTCTCCTCAGCTCCCTCTGTACGGACTTCAGCATCTCCCTGTTCCCCGACCTGAAGATCCTCTTCTTCTCTCTCAGAAGTGTTTTTATCTCAGGGTTGATCCAGGGTTTGTTGTTTGAGTGACGCCGTATGGTCTTGGTGGGAACAGATTTGTCCACACAGAAGCTGAGGTAGCCCGTGAAGGTGTGAATGAGGCCATCGATGTCCTCACCATGTGGATCGCAGAGCTGCTTCCAGGCAGTGGCTTCAAAACAGTCCTTTAGAGTGTCCATTGTCTCCTCAGACCATAACTCCACAGTGTGCATGGCCGGAGGTTGTCTGTGCACTAGGGGTTTGTACACCGGTCGGAGATGAACCAAGTTGTGATCCGATCTCCCAAGTGGGGGGAGTTGTGATGAGGTGTACGCCTCCTTAGTGTTTGCGTAGAACAAATCCAGTGTTTTATTGTCTCTAGTGTGGCATGTGACATACTGGGTGAAAGTGGGCAGAATGGGAGACAGTGAAACGTGGTTGAAATCGCCTGAGATGAGGAGAAGAGCATCTGGGTGTTCTGTCTGCAGCCTGCTGGTTACTGAATGGATGACGTCACGCGCTGTCCCAGCGTTCGCCGTCGGATTTGCATAAACAACAATGCAGATCACGTGTGAGTGTTCTCTCGGGAGATATGTAGGCCTCATGCTAACAGCTAGCAACTCAATGTCTTTGCTGCAGTGTCGTTGTTTAACAGTGATATGTCCCGGTCTGCACCAGTTGTTGTTAACATACATTATCACTCCACCGCCCCTAGTTTTGCCACTCTCTGGTGTTCGGTCAGCTCGTATCATGTGAAAACCCTCCAGCTCAATGTTAGCATCTGCTGCTAGTTCAGTTAGCCACGTCTCAGTAAACAAAAGGAGAGAGCACTCCCGGTAAGTGCTATCATAACGGGAGATAGCCGCTAGCTCATCTAACTTTCCCAGTATCGACCGTACATTTCCCATGACAACAGATGGAAGGGAGGGTCTGTACCTTATATTTTTTGTCCTCCGCCTTACTCCAGCCCGGCAGCCGCGGCGTTTTCGCCTCAGTTCTCTCGGTATGTCGAGTTTTTCCAGTGGGACCGGGTGGCGGTTAAATGCTAGCAGCTCTTCCCTGTTGTATCGAATCCTGCTATAAACAGTGGCTCCGTCCACCGGCTCAGGAGACATTTGGGATGATCTGTGTGTCCGTGATATAAGTGGGGTGAAAAAAAAAAAGTGATCAAAAGAGAGAGGAAGGGAAAAAAAAAAACTCGGAATCGAGCCGCTGTTGCAAAAGGCAGCCGACTGGTGTGGCGCCGAGAGATGAACGAGAGATGATAGGTGAGTTTCTCCCCTCGACCACAAGCCCTGCTTCCTCTGTGAAAGGCGTATCAGTGGGCTTGAGGAGATCCTTGAAGTATTCCTTCCACTGCCCGACAATATCCCTAGTCGAAGTCAACAGCGCCTCATCCGCACCATACACAGTGTGGACAGGGAGCTGCTTCCCCCTCCTGAGCCGCCGGACAGTTTGCCAGAATCTCTTCGATGACGGCCGAAAGTCTTGTTCCATGGCCTCACCAAACTCCTCCCATACCTGAGTTTTTGCTTCAGCAACCACCAGCTGCACTATTCTTGGCCTACCGGTACACCTCAGCTACTTTGGGAGTCCCACAAGCCAACCAAGCTTGATAGGACTCCTTCTTCAGCTTAAAGGCCCCCCTCACTGCTGGTGTCCACCACTTGGTTCGGGGGTTGCCACCACGAGATGCCCCGACGACCTTGTGGCTGCAGCTCTGAGCTGCTGCTTCAACAATGGAGGTGGAGAACATTCAGACTCCATGTCTCCAGACTCCCTCAGAATGTGGTCAAAGTTCTTCTGGAGGTGGGAGTTGAAGACCTCCCTGACAGAGGCCTCTGCCAGATGTTCCCAGCACACCCTCACTATACGTTTGGGTCTACCAGGTCTGAATGGCATCCTCCCCTAACATCGGATCCAGCTCATCACCAGGTGGTGATCCATTGACAGCTCTGTACCTCTCTTTACCCGAGTGTTCGAGACATACGGTCGCAGGTCTGATGACACTATAACAAAATCAATCATCGACCTGCGACCTATCGTGCCCTGGTGCCAGGTGCACATATGGACACCCTTATGCTTGAACATGGTATTTGTTATGGACAAACTGTGGTTAGCACAGAAGTCCAATAACTGAACACCACTCTGGTTCAGATCGGGCAGGCCGTTCCTCCCAATCACCCCCTTCCAGGTTTCACTGTCATTGCCCACGTGCACATTGAAGTCCCCCAGCAGGACAATGGAGTCTCCAAGAGGAGCACTCTCCAGCACCCCAGTCAGAGACTCCGAAAAGGGTGGGTACTCTGAAACATCATTTAGTGCATAGGCACAAATGATGGTCAGGACCCGTTTCCCAACCCAAAGGTGCAGGGAAACAACCTTTTCGTCCACCGGGAAAAACTCCAATATAGAGGCAGCAAGGTGCGGGATACAAGAATACCCACCCCTGCTCTTCACCTCTGTCCCAGGGCAACTCCAGAGTTGGCCAAGCTCCAGCCCCTCTCCAGGAGACTGGTTCTGAAACCGGAGCTGTGTGTTGAGGTGAGGCTAATTATATCTAGGCAGTATCTCTCAACCTTATGCACCAGCTCCAACTCCTTCCCCACCAGAGAGGTGACGTTCCACATACCAAAAGCCAGTTTAGGAAGCTTGGGATCAGACCGCCAAGGTCTCTGCCTTTGACCGCCACCTGATCCACATAGCACCGGACCCCCATGATCCCTCCTGCAGGTGGTCAGCCCACTGAAGGGCGAACCCATGTAACTCCTTCGGGCTGAGCCTGGCCAGGTCCCATGGGTGGAAACCCAGCCTCCAGATGCTAGCCATCAAGCTCCTCCCCCAGGCCTAGCTCCAGAGTGGGGCCCCGGTAACCCCATACCATGTGGGGTACACTGAATCCTTGTTCTTGTATTTATCATGAGAGTCTGTTGGATCGTTCTTAGTCTGGCCCTTCACCCAGGACCAGTATGTCTTGGGTGACCCTACCAGAGGCAAATTGCCCCGGACAACATAGCTCCTGGGATCACTAGGGCACGCAAAACCCCCACAATGATAAGGTGATGATACATGAGGAGCTGATCAATGCACTCATACCCGGAAGTCAGTGCTTGTTTGCATGTATTAGCTCTAGAATTGCCACAGTTATCCAAGTAACGGATGAGCGATCAAAGGGATCATAACTGATTTAAAGAGCCATTCACAGTTTCACTGTACTGGCCATGTATGCTTAGACCTGCATGGCTTAATCTTTGAGATAAGCATACAGTATGTTACTGGCAGGATCAACCAGGTACTGCACAGGAATATAATTTCTTTTTCTACACAGGAATATAAAACAAAAATAAATACTGAAACATATGCCCAAAGGAGATGTGTTCACTCCAGAAGCAGATCCAGAATGGCAGGAAGCCTCCACAAGCACATATGAACATCGACTAACACTGATGTCAGCTGACCTGCGCTGACTATTTCTCTGATTTTTCAAAATGTCTGTAAAAGTCAGTCCAAACGCTATAGTGTCAACCCAGCTTTAACTTAGGCCAACTTAGGTAAACTCTGCATAGCTTAGCCCAGCGTTCAGGAACCTCTACAGACTGCGCACAGCTTTTACAAACTGAGCACAACTTTCACCAACGTGTATTCCTAAATGTCAGCAAATTTTCAGCAGGCTGAAAATTTTCAAAAAACACAACTTTCACCAGCGTTTGCTAACAAACACCAACTATCATTAACTTTTGCCAGCAGAGCCAGACGTTTGCCAAAATGCCACTAAAAGTTGGTCCAAACATTGTAGTGTGAATCCAACTTTAAATGAATAATTAAAAAAACACTACATTTTTACTTAATGATAATTTGCAATTTGGAAAATGTACAATTCCAAAACAAGAAGAATCTAAATTGGCTTGTTCAGTGACCCAATTCAGCAAGTTAAAGCTACTATAAATCATTCTCCAAATTTTTTGTATTTTTAGCAGTCTAGGTAGTTTTAAAATATGGTGTTAGGCATGCTGTGTGAGAAAATCAAACAACCTTACTGCCCCCTACAGTCCACATCCCATAACTCACAAGACAGCCAAAACTGTCCGGTGTGTGAATCGAACAATATCTGATTCTTATTATAAATGTTATTGTTTTTTTTAAAATAGTCTTGTTAATCTTTATCAAGCACATATTTTTTTGTATTTTAATTAGGGCTGGGAAACATTTTTTTTAAATTAACTAAGTAACTGCACATTTCCTATAATTAATTGTAACTAATTGCAATTAATTGGAAAAATTACATTAAAGAAACAATGAAAGGGTATTTTAATACAACTTTTAATTGCATTTTTTTCATAAAATATAAGATAAGATATGATAAGATAAGCCTTTATTAGTCCCACAATGGGGAAATTCCAGGATTGCAACAGCACAAGGATAGCAACACTCAGAGCAATAATTTAGAAGACAAGAAAATAAGAGCAGTGAATATACATATGTACACATAAATATATAAATATATATACACAGTGCGGAGCTTTGTAGCTAGATGGAATAAACAGCATAACTGTCTATTTAGTTACCCCACATAGCATGAATATGTACCCATACATATTGTCACCCTCCGTAGTGACTGATATTGTCCTAGTTGTATACTGGAGGGGGCCATTTTGTGTAAGTCTGTTGCATCTTTTGCATTCAATACTATTAGGTCGTCATGCCTTTTTTGCTATCTCTGCAATCAGCCCTGCTTAGGTTATAAAGTCTGACAGCCGTAGGTAGGAAGGACCTGTGAAACCTCTCGGTCGCGCACCTAGGATGATGTAGCCTATCGCTAAATGAGCTCCTCAGTGTGTTCAGTATGTCCTGCATAGGGTGGGACTCGGACTCCACCAGAGATGACAGCTTAGCCACCATCCTTCTCTCTCCTATCTCCTCCTCTGGGTCAAGGCACTGCCCCAGGACAGAGCTAGCTTTCTTGATCAGTTTGTTCAGTCTCTTTCTATAGGCTGCTGTGATGTCACTGCCCCACCAGACCACTCCAAAAGTGATGGCTGGTGCCACCGCCGAATCGTAGAAGGTCTTCAGGAGCACCCCTTGTACACCAAAAGACCTGAGCCTCCTCAGTAGGAACAGCCTGTGCTGTCCCTTCTTGTAGAGTGCGTTGATATTGTGTGTCCAGTCTAGTTTATTGTTCAGATGAACGCCCAGGTAATTGTAGGATGTCACCATCTCAATGTCTGCTCCCTGGATGTTTACTGGTGCTGTGAGGGGTTGTCCTTGCCTGCGACAGTCCACCACCAGCTCCTTAGTTTTTCTTGCATTGATCTGGAGGCAGTTCTGATGGCACCAGTCCACGAAGTCCTGGATAAGTCCTCTGCACTCAGCTTCATTTCAGTTGGAGATGAGGCCGATGATCGCAGAGTCGTCAGAGAACTTCTGTAGATGGCAGTGTGTTGTGTTGTGTGAGAAGTCCGCAGTATAGAGGGTGAACTGGAAGGGAGCCAAAACCGTTCCCTGGAGGGCCTCTGTGCTGCTCCCTTGCTGCCGATGATCGTGTCGGACACACAATCCCGGGTTCTCACAAACTGTGGCCGGTTTGTGAGGTAGTCCAGGATGCACAATGATAGGTGCTGGTCCACCCCTGCGCACAGCAGCTTGTCCCTCAGGATCATTGGTTGGATGGTGTTGAAAGCACTGGAGAAGTCAAAGAACATGATCCTCACAGCTAGAGTATCTGAATTTGAGACAATCAAAGGGCAAAACACAGTGCCATTGTCTTATTTACACCAAAAAACAACAAACAACTGAGCTTCAAACTGTTCCATTTTTACAGTTCTTTCAACAGTTTGCAGTTTGATCTGTACAAATTTAAAGCCTGAAAAACAACAATGAGCCAGCTGCTGGGACTTAGTGGCAGAATCATTGCATTACACACTGCAAACATAGCTTCAGGCAATTTACCTTTCGGGTTCGGGTGATTCCTCCGACTTCTGCAGCTTTGCCAGCTCCAGTTCTGTCTCCATGGTGACTTTGCTATTTTGCTGGTTTTCCATGGGGTGACCCTGGGGCAGGTCTCCTGTTGCAACTCATGTAGCATCTCTCGGTCCCTTCGTCTTCTGCTGTGCTGACTGGGTGACAGTTTTTGGCAGTCCATTTCATTGGTTCCTCTGTTGCTCTGTCTGTCGGGGAGGCCCGGGTGTCTCAGCGGTGACTGTTTGTTTTTCCTTCTCCATCATTGGTGCATGGCTACACAGCGTGCTTGTGGCTGTGGGACAGCTTGGAGGTGCAGGAAAATAAAAGGAAGTGATGTGAGGGTGTTAATTTTTAAAAAATCTTTAATTTTTCATTAATTAAAAAATGCATTAATTGGATTACAGTAATTAATTACGCTAATATTTCCCACCCTAATTTTAATGTATTTATTTTAATTTTCTTTCTCGCATCCCTTCTTTTATAGATGTTTCAGTTTTTACTATAACATCACACCCTCTTCCTAAGCCTAAATGTCAGAGGAATATATATTTATACTGGCTAATGACCTGTGGTGACAAAGGAGTGAGATACATGGAGAGTAATGATTTGCACTCAGGGGGGACTGCAGCAAGGGCTGGACAGTCTGTGTCCTCTAATAGGGCCTGTCTTCAATGATTAGGGATTGTTGACAGAGGAAGTTGTAGTGCCTAGCACCAGATGGAGCGCTCTTTTTCTTTTTTCCATTAATTACCATCACCCCAATCCACGCTTACATTGAAGTTCCTGCCCACACACATGAACAATTGAACACACGCACACAGGCACATACTTTTTGCTCATTATATCAAATATCAGATCGTGAGACAAACATTGTCAAGTCGTGGAGGAGCGCTGAGCTCCCTCTCCTCCTACGCCTTCTGAAAACTTCTGGGTCTCAGGACCACACTGGCAACCACACTCCAGCTTTCTCATCATCACACCCCGGTTCACAGCACAGCAGCAGCTCTTTCTATCCTGAACTGGGCTGGAACCTAACTAATTAGGCTGTCATCTCTTCTTTTCTCTTTGAGGCTTCCGGATTTTCTGTCATCAGTTTTTTTTCTATGTCATTTCTAAATTGTTTCACAGGCCGCAAACTCTTTTCTGTCTAAATTAATCAACAGTATGCTCTATTCTCCTCCTGGAGAAGGCCAGACCTTGAGCTAATTGTAAAAGGATGACTCCGGTTCAAAGCCTGTTCCCTCCAAGAGCAACAAATGTCTAATTTTCTTTAACAGATCACATCCCTGAATATGACAGTCACCCCCTTATTCACCACACCTCTTAAAGATCAAGCTCAAGTTCCCCCAGGGCTTATCATGCTTAACAAGTTGTAGCTGACCTGCATCTTTGACCCGTATCATAATGTAGCAGGCAATGCCTAGTGAATAACTACTGTATGTTTTCTGCTGGGTGCTGACAGCTAAATTAATTTTTGTGAATGTCAAGGATAACAAATGGACAACCTGGATAAATAAAGCAGGAAGAGACCTTGTATTCCACAACAGTTCAAACACACAAGGATTATTTGATTACACATTCCTGGCAACTGCATACTCATCCCCATATGTAAAAGGAGACCTAATGGCATACTAATGCAGTGTTAGCCATTATGCATGAACCATTTGAGCCTAAGCTACCATGAAAGCCAATCAAACCATAGCATTCCAAATTCCAGTGTGCCTTATGTTTCAGAGTTTATTCTCTCAAAATCAGCAATTAATTGCAGAGAGTTAATTGCAGACTGAACTGCTGATGACCCGGTGTGCTTTGCTGCTGCAGCGTGTGTACCCCAAGAGAACAGTGTAATGTACCACAGAGAAAGGCTGCAGTCAGAGGATTAGTCTGGGCTCTCCTTTGCAACAAAAGCAGGGATGTGATCCTGGAAGATAATACCTGGTCAAAGCTATAAAAGCGTATCTTAATAATCCACCAGTCACTCTGAACAGAACTTTGTCTGAGCCTCACTTTTCAAAGGCATTTTAAGCTCTGGAAATTTGACCCAGCTTTGTCATTATCAATCATATGCAGTCATTAACCTATGACACACGGCAACCATCTACCAATCATTCAGTGTTGTAAATCACTCTGTCCATTGAAACAATGTCTTTGCCTTACAATGAACGCCTAAAGAAATTAGAAAAGCAGGGACAAAATCAAATCCAGGAGTCACATTGCCTCATCAAGTAGCCAAGAATCTGCTGCTTGTCACAAGGAATGATGGTTGAATAGCTAGTGTGTGTTAGTCGATATAACCTGGCCCATGTGCATGCTTGCTCTGGCCTTAATCGACCATGATTATAACTAATGGCTATATTGATGTACAATTTTTCCCCAGCAAAATAGTCCAATTAGGATCAAGCTTATTCAGTATCTCCTCAGGCAGTCCCCATACCCACTCTTCTCAAACTGTAGCTACTTTGCAAAACAAGGGCATTCATGCAGATGTACTGTGTGAAAGACATAGCGTAATATTCTTCATACTTGTTTGGGGCTCTCTGGTCATTGCAAAATCATGATAAAGAACAAAACTGATTTTTCCTAATACCTACTGTATAATAATCTTGTTTCAATATGTTTGCTCACATTGCAAGAGAGGCTCTGTATTTGTAAGGCTGCAGAGATTGACATACAGTACAGGGCCATACTACAGTATGATGATTTAGTCAAAAGTGCATTGCATTTATGGTCCTCTCCATGTCCATTTTGGTGGTGGAAAAAAAACGGACACTGAAGTGCATAAGGATTGTCCTAACTCTTAAATATTCAGAGGTGTGTATTGGGCGTAAAAATAATCCAGTCAGAATGGCTCATCTCATTTTAACACGCAGGGGCACGTGATCTAAGCAGGTTCTTATTGTAGTAGTAGTAGATTAGTTTATTTGACAGGGACAGTGCAATAAACATAGACAATTAATCAAAGACAATCAATCTGATGTGTTGCACATAGAGTGTATAGCTATTAGCTAATTTGCAACTCTTGTCCCTGGATGGGCTTTAGAAAAAAGAATCAAGATAAAAATATACACAATAACCACATACATCAATGCAGAAAAATTATAAATACACAATTATAAATATTATAAATACACAAATATAAGAGCCTGACTCACCTTTAACATAAATATTATAAATACACAAATATAACAGCCTGACTCACATTTAACACATATAACATAACTCACATTTGCCTATTTCAGGCCTTCCTCCCTCCGTCACTCACTATAAACAAACACATTTATTCCTTCCCTTCATTCACTCTCACTTTGCAGACAAATAATTCATACATGAGTACATTCTTGTTTATTTTTCAGCCAGTTTTTAACATTTTTAGTGAATGTTTTAAAGTCCGTTATTATTTTAATTTCATTTGGCATTGTGTTCCAGATGTGACTGCCCTTTATAGAGAAAGCTGTTTGTCCAAATGTGGTTCTGCGGTGGAATATTTTACAGTTATTGTTAACAGAACTCCTGGTGGCTCTGCTGCTGTCCTGTCTTTGGACGAAACCAGCAAGTGGCTCGGGTGCTGATTTATGGAAACATTTGAACGTTAATTTCAGAAGACAGAGGTCAATGAAGCTCTCAAAACTCAATAGGTTGTATTTTTTTAAAACATTACAGTGATGCCACCTAATGGGCTTTTTGTCCAAGATTTTTAGGGTTTGATTATATAATGAACCTATATGTCTTATTGTGGAAGGGGCTGCTTGAGCCCAGACTGTCAAACAGTATGATATATGAGAAAAAACCATAGAATGCATATACAGTGCAGCTGCTTCGTAAGGTATGTAATATCTAATTAATTTAAAGCAGTTCAGATTTTTTTTTACTGTTTTTGAAATTTTCTTTATATGAAGATTAAATTTGAGTTGAGGATCTAGTACAATGCCAAGGTATTTGAATTCTGTAGCTAAACTGATGTCATGATCATGTATATTAACTTTAAAATGTTGCAGGTTACATTTTTTGATTGAAAAGCACATTGAGACTGTTTTCTGAAGGTTCAGCAATAGATGGTTCTTGAGGAGCCACTCTTGGACATCAACCATACTTGTAGACAGTACATCTGCAGCCTGTGCTGGAGTCTTGGCAGCTGTGTAAATAACTGCATCATCTGCATAAAGTTGGCATGTTGCAGCTGAGCAGTGTAACGGCAAGTCATTAATAAAAATGCTGAAAAGTAAAGGACCAAGAATGGACCCTTGTGGGATACCCATGCGGTTGTTTAAAAATGAGGATTTATCCTGGTGAACTTTTACACACTGTTCTCTATTCTGGAGATAAGATGCAAACCATTCTAATGTATTTGGGGAGAAGTTAAAAGATACCATTTTGGATAAAAGCAAACTGTGGTTTACAGTATCGAAAGCCTTTTTGAGATCTAGAAAAACAGCTCCTACCACATTACCCCTGTCCAAGGACTGTTTGACGTTTTCAATAAGGCAACAATTTGCTGTTTCTGTTGAGTATCCTGGTCTAAAACCAAATTGATGTGGATGAAGAAGTTGACTGTCTTGTAAGTAGTCTATCAGCTGTGTAGCTACAACTTTTTCAAGAACCTTAGATAGGACTGGTAAGATAGAGATTGGGCGGTAATTGCATATATCGTCTTTACTGCCTGATTTATGAACTGGTATGACGACAGCTTTTTTCCAGCCAGATGGAAATGTACTAGACCTAATGGAGAGATTAATGAGATGAGTCAGTGGTTTGATTAATATTTTGCTGTGCATTTTGAGAAAGGAGGTGCTCATATTGTAGATATCACTAGTTTTTGAGTTTGACAGTGTTTTAACAATACCAGCAATTAACTTCTCATTTACCTCATCGATGTGAAAAGTATCTGTTGGGAGTATGGAATTTGTGTTGTTGAGCACATTTGGCAGCACAAAAATTTTTGTTAAGTCTTCCACAGAGCCCACAAAGTGTGAATTAAATTCATTTGCCAAAGTAGCCTTGTCACTGACGGTCTTGCCATTGATTCTAAGTTCCTTTACCCCCTTCTGATCGTTTTTTTTATTAGTTAAGTTATTTAAATGCCTCCATAGGGAACTGTTGTTACCCTTTGCATGATCTATCAGTTTATTGTAATAAGATATTTTTGATTTTCGCAGCTCATGTACCACTTTATTTCTTAAACTTTTGTACACAAGGTGATCATTTTGTAGTTTGGAGGTTAGTGATGTTTTCAGTGCATAGTCTCGCCTCTTCATAAGTTTTCTTATTTCATTATTTAACCATGGTAGGCTAATCTTCTGTTGTCTACTTTTAATTTGCTTTGAAAATTTTTCTATAGACTTTGAGATTGTTGCAGTTATAAAATTACAACAATCATCTACTTTACATGTTGCCATGAGCTGCTCCCAATTTTGATTCTCTAAGTAATGTTCAAACTCCTCATTTTTTGATTTGGGGATAATAAAATTTGATTTGTCAGTATCGACTCCCCCAAAATACTGTAGTCGCTTTTTAGTAAGTTTCCTGACAGCAAGAACCATGTTATGATCTGAGAGACCAGTTACAAGATTATAGGTTCTGGTTATTCGTTCTGGTTTATTAGTAAATACCATGTCAATAAGTGTTCTGGATTGTTTGGTTATCCTGGTGGGTCCTTTGATGATTTGCTGGTAATTAAATTTAGTCATGAGGCTTTTCAGTTTTTGTTTGTCTGTTGTTTGTCTGTTTGTTTGGCTTTTCAGTTTTTGTTTGTCAGTTTTTGTTTGTAATGGACTAATTTACTACCAGTAAGGACAGATTGGTTTTGTGTGTATCAATTGTGAGCATTTTGTAGGTGATTTACTAAGAAAAAGTTGCATGTCTGACCAGAAGTGCAAATATGAGGAGGATGGATTTTATGTATCTTACTGCACAAGACACAAAAGAAATATCAATCCATAAGAATGAATGGTGTTTGTGGAGCAGGCAAATAATCATGTTAATGAAAGACAATGATGAAATCTCATTTGGGGTCGATCCCAGCCCCCGACCAACAGTGATCTGTATGGAGTTTGCATGTTCTCCCTGTTTACTCCGGGATTTCTCCAGTTTCCTCCCACATGCCAAAAACATGCAAGTTAGGTCAATTGGCATCAAACTGGGGATTCTAAATTGTCTTTAGGTATGACTGTGAGAATGAATGGTTCTCTGTCTCTATGTGTTGGCCCTGTGATGGACTGGCGATCTGTCCAGGGTGTACCCTGCCTCTTGCCCAAAAGATGCTGGATAGGCTCCAGCCCCCCATGACTCAAAAAGGATTAAGCGGAAGAAGATGGATGGATGGACGGTTTAGTTTAACAGAGAGAGAGAGAAGATCAACAACAAAAATCCAGAAAACACATTAAATAAGGGTTATAAATTAATTTGCATTTGATTGAGGGAAATAAGTATTTGATCCCCAAGCAAAATGTCACTTCGTACTTGGTGAAGAAACCCTCGTTGGCAAGCACAGAGGTCAGATGTTTCTTGTAGCTGGTCACCAGGTTTGCATATCTCAGGAGGGATTTTGGTCCACTCCACTTTACAGATGCTCTCCAAATCCTGAAGGTTTCGAGGCTGTCGCTTGGCAACTCGAAGTTTCAGCTCACTCCACATATTTTATATGGGATTGAGGTCCAGAGACTGGCTAGGCCACTCCAGGACCTTAATGTGCTTCTTCTTGAGCCACTCCTTTGTTGCCTTGGCCGCATGTTTTGGGTCATTGTCATGCTTGGGTCACGATACTATCCTATCACGGTTCAACGATAATCACAATATCAAGTATCTCGATACCATAACTTTCAAATTTTTTTTCATCTTATTCAACCTCAAATCATTTCCCAAAGTAAAACTGTTGACATCTCTTTACTATAATAAAGTATTCTCGGGGCTTCATTTTCCATGGTGACACGTCTCTGCACACACAAAGGGTGGTGGATTGCATTGTTTGGAAGATTTCCACTCCATACGTTTATCTGACTCTGTAGACTCTTAAAAAGCAGCTGAAAATGTTTTTGTTCAAGGAGGCTTTCTGCTGAGTTTCAATTCAACTGCTTTTTAATGGTAAGTCTGATATTTTAAAATTATTTTAATCTTCTGTTTTAACTTGCTTTTGTATTTTAAAAATGATTTTTATTTATCAAATTCCTTTTTTTTTAAATTGTACAGCACTTTGTGACTATATGTCTCTGAAAAGCGCTTCAAAAATAAACATTATTTAATTTTTCTCTGAGCACTGCTCCCAAGCTCCATGCCGGTGTGCTTTTAGCTTAGCCGTTGCTAACGCTGCTCCGAGACATACACTGGCCTGCATGTTTTTGGGTTTTTTTTTTTTCATGTAGCACTTCTCGTGGGTTGTGTGTCATGTCAACAGGGGCTTTGGACTGGGGGGAAAAGGGTACTCTTTATCAGTGTTGGGGAAGTTACTAAAAAATAGTAACTAATTACAGTTACTAGTTACTTCTTTTCAAAAGTAACTGAGCTACTTTACCAATTAATGCAAGATTAAAGTAACAAGTTAGTTGGAAAAGTAACTTTCGTGTTACTTTTAAATGCATACTTAACCCCTGAGCATTTCTGTCAATTTCCAGCCAACGTGAAATGTTCTGTGGGTGGAAAACTAGAATTTTAAGAGGCTAAGAAAGAAGATCTTTCCTTATTCACCATTATACATTGTTGTCTGTAACACAGATACAATGAAAACACTTGTTGAGTCTAAACTACCTCAAACCCCAGTTCTTTGATATAACGGCCAAATAACCAGGCTGAGAGATGAAGTATATTTTCCTTTTTTTTACTGAAAGTGAGATATGGAATTACAACAGCACTGGGACACACCACTTAGGCAATTCCTGGAGTGAGTGTGCCACCCCAAAATGGAGTCCTATGGTTTTTATAGCCTGACCACCTCCCTCATGCAAGAGGGAGGGGTTTTTACCTCATTGTATCTGTAACATATTTTAAACTTACGTGTTAGCTCAGCTTTGTACAGAGCTGATTCTAACTGATTTCAACGGATGAATTATGGGGTGTATGCTAGACTCTGCAGTGTAGCGTGTACAGCAAGCAGATAAAGAAGTGTGAGAGAGAGACAGAGAAATCAAGTCAATTTATCAACACACTGCATGGCCAGATTAGAAAAATTGATCTAAATATTTTTTGGTAACTAAAATATAATGTTTCAACTGCATCAAAAGTTTTTTTTTTAGGTCCAGTAAAACAGTTCCCACAACCTGACCTTGATCTGATTTTTTTTTGTTTTTAATTTGTTCAATCAAGTAGGAGTTAGTACTCTCAGCTGAATAATTTGGTCAGAAGCCAGAGAAAGGATGTAAGTAATTATTAGACTCCATACACTCCAATAATTGTGTAGCAACAGTTTTTTTTCTAAAACTTTGGAGAAAATTGGTAATAATCTAACAGACACATACCTGATTTACAGCTCTAGATTTAAATCCCTTACCATTTTAGCCAGTGTCCAGCCAATGTAAAATTTTTCACGGGTGGGACATCTTGCACACATAGCAAGATACAGTGGTGTGAAAAAATATTTGCCCCCTTCCTGATTTCTCATTTTTTTGTATGTTTGTCACACTTAAATGTTTCAGATCATCAAAAAATTAAATATTAGACAAAGATAACACAAGTAAACACAAAATGCAGTTTTTAAATGAAGGTGTTTATTATTAAGGGAAATAAAAATCCAAACCTACAGTGGGGCAAAAAAGTATTTAGTCAGCCACCAATTGGGCAAGTTCTCCCACTTAAAAGATGAGAGAGGTCTCCAATTTTCATCATAGGTATACCTCAACTATGAGAGACAAAATGAGAAAAAAAATCCAGAAAATCACATTGAAGGATTTTTATTTATTTATTTTTTGGCTCTTAATGTAATTTATTTGATTTTTTAAATTTATTTATTTAAGTTTTTGTAAAGGGTGTAGCATACCCCCCCGAATGAAGGATGACACTTTACTGATGATTTTTTAGGTTTAATGGCAGTAAACCCTCAAATTCACCGTAAGAGCTGGGAACCACACAGAAAAACATTGTATAAGCTAAAGTCCATACTCTTACAACTGTTAGCTGAAAATAACCTTAACTCCTGGCAATAAATTCTACAAAATATACATACATGTTAACACAAAAATTCAAATTGTCATATTTACATATTAAACATACCTTGTGCCTCTATCAAGGGGGCTGCTAATAACAAATACATTTTATTTTTTGTCACAACCTTTTCTTCCCCGTCTTTTGCCGCCGTTAGTTTGCTCACGCTAACGGTTATAACCGGAAGTTCCTTCAAAATAAAAGCACCGAATATCAAACAGGAAGCTAACCGTAACTGATAGTACATAAAAGTAATAAGCTCCAAAATAAAATATAAGCAAATGAAGAAATGTACATAGGGTTATTTACACTCCCACCAAAATTATGAGTATTTGGGTTCCATAAGAACATCAACAAATAATTTTCTCAAGCAAAAGAACTCATATAAAGAGGTCGCCTTAAGAACTTTTTAACAACAAGACCAGTTTTTGTACTGGACGCTCTACAACTGATAGCTCACTAGAGCGTTGACCTTTGTTATTTAGTCTCTTTTCTCCAAGCGAAATCTTTGCTCTTCGCACAAGTCCATCTTTTCCACTAACAGTCTCTAAAACTCTTGCAAGTCTCCATTCACCTCTGGGCGCTAGTTCATCCATGTCTAACACAACATCACCTACTTTTAGATTCCTTTTTGGTGAATGCCATTTTTGCCTTGAAATGATATTGTGAACATATTCCCGTCTCCAGCGGCTCCAGAACTGCTCTGCAAGGAACTGCACGCGGCGCCATCTCTTTTTGCCATATAGGTCCTCCTTTGGAAACGTGCCAGGTGGGGGCAACGGTGCGTTGGATTTCATGTGGAGCAGGTGATTGGGCGTAAGTGGTTCTAAGCTGTCAGGGTTGTTCAAGTTATCTATAGTTAGGGGTCTGCTGTTGACTATAGTCATGGCTTCATAGAATAGAGTCCTTAATGAAGCATCATTGAGTCTACCATGAGCAAGTGACAGAGTGGTATTCAGTACACTTCTGACAGTCTTTATCTGACGCTCCCACACTCCCCCTGCATGACTGGAGTGGGGTGCATTATCACAAAGTCACATTGTCTTTCGGACAAGTAAGTACTTAGTTTCTGAGTGTCTAGTTCATTTAAGGCTGCTTTAAACTCATTTTGAGCGCCAACAAAGTTTGTTCCCTGGTCACATTGGATTCGTCTAACTGCACCTCTGATTGAAATGAAACACCTTAATGCGTTAATGAATGCATCAGTAGACAAGTCCTCTAATAGCTCGATGTGGATGGCACGAGAGCAAAAACAAGTAAATAAGAGTCCATGCCGTTTGTGTTGTTTCCTTCCTTCTGTTGTCACAAACGGGCCAAAACAGTCCATGCCGCAGTGTATGAAGGGAGGAGAGGGCTCTAAGCGCTGTGGAGGTAGGTCACTCATCCTCTGACCCTCTGGAGCTTTGCGGAGTCTGCGGCAGGTCACACACTGACCGATGTATGAAGCAACTGTTTTACTCATTCCTGGAATCCAGTAGCCACTAGATCTGATTTCATTTATGGTAAATCCCTTTCCTTGGTGTTTTACCTTGTTATGACAGTGAGATATTATGAGCTTAGCTGCACAGTGATCCTTTGGGATCACGATTGGATGTTTGAAGGTGTCACTTGTTGGTGAATGTCGAAGTCTCCCTCCCACCTTGAGGAGACCATCTGTGTCCATGAAAATGTCCAGTTTAAACAGTTTGTTGTGACGTGGGAGCTGTTTTCCTTTGTTCAACAGTTTTATTTCTTGTTCGTATGCTTGATGCTGCACATCACAAATGATCACAAGTTCAGCATTTTCCTGTTCACTCACTGTAGCTGGTGCATTTGACTTGATATGTTTAGCCCTTCTTATAAGATGTGCTACAGCTTTGATTGCTCTGGACCATGACGAGAACTTACTTAGACGTTCAGCAAGACTCGCAGTGTTTGTGACTTTAGTTAACATTGTCTGTACTTTTCTGACTTCTGGATCTCCTATGGATAGATCCGGCTCAACAGTTTGTGGTGTGGGCAGTTCATTTTTCCACAAAAAGGTGGGGCCAGTGAACCAGCTAGACTTAATTAACTCATTGACAGTTAGACCCCTTGAAGCACTGTCGGCTGGGTTCACTTCTGATGGCACGTAAAACCATTGCTGAGGGCTTGTACTTTGTCTAATCTTTTGGACCCTGTTAGCTACAAAAGTGTGGAAACGACGTGCATCATTATTTATGTAACCCAGTTTTACCTTTGAGTCAGTCCAGAAATATTCTTTCACATCATAACACAGTTCTTCCCGTAACATGTTACTGACTGAGACTGAAACTACAGCTGCTGTGAGTTCAAGTCTGGGGATCATGGTGAGTTTAGTAGGAGAAACTCGCGCTTTTGCTATTACCAGAGAGCAGTGAATCTCATCTTTAGTGTTTTTAGCTCTCAGATAGCTACATTGCCCATATCCACTTGAGCTTGCATCTGAAAAGTGGTGCAACTCTATTTCTTTAGGCTCACCAAAACTAGCGGGTAGATAACAACGAGGTATGTTTAATTTTTCTAGATTTACAAAGTCACTTTGCCAACTCTCCCACCTTGGCTTGAGTGTGTTCAGTAGGGGGTCGTCCCATCCGATACCGTGTTGGCACATTTCTTGCAAGATTCTCTTTCCGTTCAGTACATATGGCGCTGTACAGGGAACAGACATCGAGATGGTGACATCCTATAAGTACCTGGGTATTCATCTGAACAATAAACTAGACTGGTCACACAATACTGATGCACTCTACAAGAAGGGACAGCGCAGGCTGTTCCTGCTGAGGAGACTCAGGTCTTTTGGTGTACAAGGGGCGCTGCTGAAGTCATTCTATGACACGGTGGTGGCATCAGCCATCACTTTTGGAGTGGTCTGCTGGGGCAGTGGCATTACTGCAGCCGATAGGAAGAGACTGAACAAACTGATTAAGAAAGCTAGCTCTGTCCTGGGGCAGCGCCTTGATCCGATGGAGGAGATAGGAGAGAGAAGGACGGTGGCTAAACTGTCATCTCTGCTGGAGTCCGAGTTCCACCCTATGCAGGACATACTGAATGCACTGAGGAGCTCATTTAGCAGCAGACTACATCATCCCAGGTGCACAACCGAGAGGTTTCGTAGGTCCTTCCTACCAACGGCTGTCAGACTGTACAACCTAAGCAGGGCTGCTCGCAGAGATAGCAAAAAGACGTAACAAACTAATAGTTTTTTGAATGCAAAAGATGCAATAGACTTACACAATGGTCCTCTCCGGCATACAACTAGGAACATACCGGTCGCTATGGAGGGTGAGAATATGTATGGGCACATAATCATACCATGTAGGATAACTAAGTAGACGGTTATGCTGTTTCATTCCATCTAGCAACAATGCTCTGCACTGTGTGTGTTTATATATTTGCATATTTATTCCATCTAGCTACAATGCTCCGTACTGTGGGTGTTTATATATTTATATATCTACATATTATTCCATCTAGCTACATTGCTCCGCACTGTGTGTGTTTATATACTTGCATATTTATTCCACCTAGCTGCAATGCTCCGTACTGTGGGTGTTTATATATTTACATATTTATTCCATCTAGCTACAATGCTCTGCACTGTGTGTTCATATATTCATATATTTATTCCATCCAGCTACAATGCTCTGCACTGTGTGTCTGTGTGTGTGTGTATATATATATATTTTATAGTAATACGTACATATGTTTACTAGCTGCTCTTGCTTGCTTGTTTTTTTTTTTCTTGCCTTCTGATTGTTGCTCTGAGTGTTGCTATCCCTGTGCTGTTGCAATCCTGGAATTTCCCCGTTGTGGGACTAATAAAGGCTTATCTTATCTTAAGAATCCAAACGGGTCATATATTGACGCAACAGTGGACAGAATGCCTCTGCGTGTGGCTGGCTGTACTTTTAGTGTGTTGTCAAACTTGAAACAGTCCTTTTCAATGTTCCATTGGATGCCTAGTGCTCTTTCTTGTGGCATGTCTTTGAATGTTAAGTCCCTTATGTTTGTGTTTACAGCATATTCAGATGGAGGGATACTTCGCAAAACAGTGAGATCATTAGAAATGAACTTGTGAAGACGGAGGTTACCTTTGCTGCAGATTTCTCTGGCCTCTTGTGCCAACTGTATTGCTCCTTCCACTGTGTTTGTGCTTGTAACTCCATCATCGACATAAAAGTCTTTCTCCATGAACTGTGAACCTGCTGGGTACAAGACACAGTGCTCTTTGGCCAAATATTTCAGTCCGTAATTTGCACAGCCTGGAGACGATGCCGCACCGAAAAGGTGTACCTTCATTCTGTAGGTTTGAGGTTGTGTGCTTGTATCACCATTTTTCCACCAGAGGAAACGCAGATAGTCCCTGTCCCCTTCATTGACGTGAAACTGATGGAACATTTTTTCTATATCGCACATTAAAGCAATAGAATGCTGCCTAAACCTCAAGAGAATGCCAGTCAAATTGTTTATTAAGTCAGGCCCTTGGAGGAGATGATCATTGAGACTTGTTCCGTTGTGTTTAGCTGAACAGTCGAATACGACACGCAGTTTTGTGGGCTTTTTGGGATGGTAAATCCCGTGGTGCGGGATGTACCATTGTTCACCTTGTATTCCTTCGTTATGTACTTCTTCGATGTCTCCTCTTTCAATTATGTCATTCATGTATGCAACATAGTCCCTTTTGTATTTCTCATCCTTGTTGAACTTTCGTTTTAAGTGTTCGAGTCTAATTTCTGCAAGCCTTTTGTTGTCTGATAAGTGTGGCCTTTGTTTGAATGGAAGAGGCATCTCACAGTATCCTTGTGCATTTTTCTTTATTCCTTCCTTGAGTTTGTCTAGAAAAATGAGATCCTCTTGTGAGACTATTTTGTTGCTTGCCTTTGCATCCTTAAAATCAGACTCAAGAACTTTGATAACATCCATAGGTGTTACAGGAGGTAGTTCTTTTACCATGACTCTGTGGCACAGACTTGTTTCAGTTTCATTTGACTCTGATGTGGAGCCACCGACAATGCTCCACCCCAGCTCTGTCTGGATTGCAAATGGCTCATTGTCCTTTCCAAGTAGAACCTGTTTTGGAGCTAGAGTTCTGGAACAGTTAAATCCAATGAGTAGTCCAACATCACAGCTCAGAAGAGGAGGTATCTTATCAACAATCTCTGACAGATGGGGCCATTGCTTTGCAGTTTCGTTCGTGGGTATGTTGTCATAATTAAACGGAATATAGTCCTTTGTGTAAGAGGGCGGAAGGTCAATACAAACATCTGAGTTGTAACCTCTCACACGTAACCCTGGTACTCTCTGACTTTTGACTGTCATGTGAACTCCCAGCATTGTGGTTAGTTTTAGATTAACTGGATGAGAGTCTGCTTGTAACTGGTTAGTTACCTCTTCACTAACAAATGTATTGTCACTTTGTGTGTCTAATAAAGCATACACTAACTGCTCTTTAGAAGGTCTCTGGGTAGTGGAAACCCACACAGGAACAATCATGGAGGTACTACCTGATTGACCCACCTTTGTGACGTTCAGAGCTGTGACTGCCATAGTATCATTTTCTGTGGTTGGTGTAATGTTTGTGGAGCTCTGAGGTCTTTCATTTGCCTTGTGATTCTCATTGTGCAAACAAGTGGGGTGTCGTCTTTTGCAAGTGTCACATGTGTGGCGATGACGACAGTCTTTGGCATTGTGGCCCACCTTTAAGCACCTGTAGCACAGTTTATTGTCCTTTACAAATGTCCGTTTGTCGTCTAGTGACTTTTCTGAGAAGCTTGGGCACTTTGACAACTGATGCCTTTCATCTTTGCAGAACATGCAGGGTACCTTTAACTTTGTGTCATTTAACTTTGCTTTATCTGCATGTGCCGTAGCTTGTGTTGTAAAGACTTGGGCTGCAAATCTGTTTGGTTTAATCTCTTTTGCATGTCCTTTTTCCAGAGATGAACTGCATGAATGGAGTGCATAGGAAGAAGTCACAGGATTACATGCAATTTCCGCCTCGAGTGCTACAAACTCTGCAAAATCCTTGAAAGAGGGGAAATCTTTACCTTCCATGAGAGCAACTGTGACCTGACAATTCCAACGTGTTGCGAGCCATTCTGGAACCTTTTGCAATAACTTTTGGTTTTCCTCACAGTCACTCAGTATCTCTAAGCCCTTTACATGTGGTGTTACTTGGAGACAGGTTGTGAGAAAATCAGAAAATGTCCGTAAACCTTCTGCATCCTTTGAGTGGATTTTAGGCCACTTCGACAGTTTGTCTCTAAATGCCTTTTGAACAACAAAAGGCTGACCATAATGTTGGTCAAGCCTTTTCCAGGCATCTTTGTATGCCTCTTCGTCGCTACGATAAAATGTGCCCTCAAGGCATTTAAGTGCTGGGCCAGTAATATACCTTTTTAACAAGTGCAGTTTATCAGCAGGAGATATACCTTTGCAGTCTATCAGTGAGCTGAAGGAAGCCTTCCATTCGATATAGGTGATGGGATCTCCGCTGAACACGATAGGCACTGACACTGGGATTCTGTTTACAGCTATGCTGTCTTGGATAGCTTTAGCCAGCTGGGAAATGTCTGTGGGAGGCGATGGAGAAACAACTTGAGAGTGTGATTGTTGCACAGAATAGTTGACAGGAAGGGATGCATATTGTTGCATGAGCGGGTGGTATGAACCTGTGGAGAGCAATGGGGCTGGTTGTGCAAAGCTTTGGTTGACAGGAGAAGTCCCATTGTTCTGTAACATACATTGACTGTCCGTATCAACTTTCAATTCCTTGTCATAAATCTCTAATTTTGCACGTGCAGCTTGCCTTTCCTTTTCTGCTTGTAAGCGCTCTAGTTCAAACTTTTGTGCATCCAATTCTCTCCTGTGTTTCTCTTCCATTTCTCTTAATTTTTCCTTTTGTTTGATTTCCTCTTGTGTGATTTTATACTGAGCTTCCTTAGCAGCTAATTCTGCAGCTGCATTAATTCTTTTGGCAGCGATGCTTGCTTCAGAGTGATAACTAGACTGTGATGAAGTGCCAAAAATGGACTTAGCATGTTCATAAGTTAAGAGTTGATGGAGGCGCTGCTTTTCTCTATCTGCATCATATTCATCTATGGCTGCCAAACGCTCTGAAATGATTTTCATAATGTCTTTTGTCACAGATTCACAGGAGTCCATTTTACGCCTTATGACATGGGATGGTGCATTATGCTCTCTTAGTTCACTGTATGCTTTTGTCATGTCATTTACTGTCCTTTCAATATCATCAGCCATTTCTGCTAACTGTGAATCTGACAGCTCACTTTTGAGGTCTGCTCTGTAAATTCTGACCTGACCTTTCCAATGTCCATAGATAGTTAACAGCCTTTTCTCTCTTTTAGTCTGTTCATCCTTCTGATATAACAGCATTTTCTCTGTAGGCACACTAGGCCTTTCTGATCGCCTTGGTAATGTTTCATTAACTGTTTCCTCTCGTTGTTCCTTTTCATTTATCTGTACTGATTTATTATCTTCCATTTTGAGAGCAATTGCTTGTCACTGTATCCTTAGACCGTTGCTGCTGCTCGTTGCTCCACGCCGTTTCCGTGCCGTTCCTTGAAATCGCGGGCAGCTCGTTGTAGCACGTTGGGTGAAGCATCTCCTCTTGGCCTCGACCAGGCGACAGGCCTTCACCTCTCCCGGAGGTAAGCTCTTACTGTAGCATACCCCCCCGAATGAAGGATGACACTTTACTGATGATTTTTTAGGTTTAATGGCAGTAAACCCTCAAATTCACCGTAAGAGCTGGGAACCACACAGAAAAACATTGTATAAGCTAAAGTCCATACTCTTACAACTGTTAGCTGAAAATAACCTTAACTCTTGGCAATAAATTCTACAAAATATACATACATGTTAACACAAAAATTCAAATTGTCATATTTACATATTAAACATACCTTGTGCCTCTATCAAGGGGGCTGCTAATAACAAATACGTTTTATTTTTTGTCACAACCTTTTCTTCCCCGTCTTTTGCCGCCGTTAGTTTGCTCACGCTAACGGTTATAACCGGAAGTTCCTTCAAAATAAAAGCACCAGCAACAGTGAGCTGTGTGGAGTTTGCATGTTCTCCCCGTGTTGCGCGGGTTTACTCCGGGATTTCTCCGGTTTCCTCCCGCACACCAAAAAAACATGTAGGTTTAGGGCGCTCGCGCACGCAGCGACCAGCAACCGGTGGCTTGTCACCAGACTGCAAACCAAGTCTACCTACGGGTACAAATAAGTAACAAAAAAAAAAAAAAAAAAAAAAAAAAATAAAAGCACCGAATATCAAACAGGAAGCGAACCATAACTGATAGTACATAAAAGTAATAAGCTCCAAAATAAAATATAAGCAAATGAAGAAATGTACATAGGGTTATTTACAAAGGGTATACATGTCATTACAGCGTTGCATTGTTTACATTTTCATCACATGTTCCCTTTTTTTTTGTTCTTTGACAACATTGGAAGAATAATTATTACAACACCCTTTTTTAAGTGAAAGAAAAAGAGAAATTAAAGAAAGAACAAAAAACAAACAAAAAACAAAACAAGAAAAAATGAAAACAAAACAAAAGAACAACAACAACAAAAAAAATAAAAATAAAAGAGCATCTGAGTAGCGTTGGAACAAAGAGAGGTGCCATTATTGAAATGGTATTTGTCAAAGATTAGACCTGATGGAAGACACATATGCGTTCCAGGGTTGCCAAAAGTTCAAGAACCCATCCATGTCCTGTCTCAGTGCGAATGTCAACTTTTCCATCGAGTAAATGTCTTGAATCACGTTAATCCAATCTTCAGGTGTAGGACAATCCTTCAACATCCATTTTTTAGTTAGAGCTTTTTTTACTTGCCAATATTAAAACAGTGAATAAATATTTTTCTCCTCGTCTTTCCAGTGATTCTGGTAGTAAACCCAAATACAAAGTTACAAAAGAAAAGGGAACTGTTATTTTGAATATTTTCCCCAATATTGTCCGTACATTGGTCCAATATTGGTGGATAACTGGGCATGACCAAAACACATGAAAATGATTTGCAGTCTCTTCACCACACAAGCGCCAACAATTCAACCCCTTACGAGTAAATTTGTTTTGTGCAGGTGTTCTGAAAAATCTTACCAAACTTTTCCATCCAAATTCTCTCCACTGCAGGGATGAGGTACTTTTCCATTGTTGTTTATTTAGCTTTTCCCATATTTCCAGTTGTAAAGTGAAATTCCCCTCTTTTTCCCATCTCTCTTTTATATATGATGTGTTGTCTCCTTTTAAGTCTTGAAGACCTTGGTATATTTTAGAAATGTATCTGATCCCTGGGATCCCTTTATATGCCATTAAGAAGACCTTCAGAACACCTGACTGGGCCCTTTCCAAATCCTCCTTTTTAAGTATTTTGTTTATGTGGTGTCTAAGCTGAAAGAACCTGTAAAGGTCTTGATTTATTAGACCTTGTTTTTTCAAATCTTCAAAACTTCTTAAAATTTGCCCTTTAAAAAAATCGTAATATTTTATCAGTCCATTCTCTTTCCACTTTTTAGATCTAGTGTCTGTTTTATTAGGAGTAAAGTCTTGATCATAGGCAATCCATTGCAGTAATCAATAGGGTTCTTTAGTTTGATTCTCTCTGACTATCTTAAACCAAATTTTTAGCGGGGTCTCTATCCACGGGTTAGTGTTATTCAAAAGTTTAGGTAAGGCATTGTTCCCTATTATCGCCTGTAGGGGGATGTCACTTGTTATTTGGCATTCCATCTCCTTCCATTGTGCAGTGTAGACTGGGTTACATATCTCTACTAAAGTTTTAATTTGTGTGGCTTTAAAATAGTCCCTGATATTTGGCAGCGCGAGCCCACCTTTGTCTTTGTTTAGCTGTAGGGTTCTATATCTGATTCTAGGTCTCTTGCCCTGCCATATGAATCTTGAGATCCTTCTGTCCAGTTCTTGCCATGTTTTTTTTGGAGGTTCTGCTGGTATTGTTTGGAAAAGGTATAGAAGACGTGGAAGTATATTCATTTTGACTGCTTCAATTCTTTGTGCGGTACCCAAGAATGGTATCATATTCCATCTTGCTAGATCTGATTTTATTTTTGCCACCAGTGGATCATAGTTTAGTGTTATAATTTTGTTGAGTTGTTTCGGGATATTGACCCCCAGATATTTCATAGATTCCACCTCCCAGTTAGTTTTGAGTTTGCTTAGTAAATATTGATTTGGGTCATAGTTGAATGTTAAAACTTGGGTTTTATGCATGTTTAATTCGTACCCCGATAAATCTCCATACTCTGAAAAAACTGAGATTAGTTCTGGAAAAGAGGTGTCCGGCTGCCCCAGATATATTAAAATGTCATAAGCAAAGAGTGCTATTTTATGTTCCTTCTGACCAAGTGTAATACCTTGAATTTTTTGATTCTGTCTTATCCATTGGCTCAGAGGTTCTATGAAGATTGCAAAGAGCAGTGGAGACAAGGGACAGCCCTGACAACATCCTCTTTCCAGTTCGAAAGATGATGATAATTTACCGTTAATCCTTATTTTAGCTGTTGGTTTTTTATATAATGCCTGGATAGTTCTAATGGAGTTGTTATGAAAATTGAAACTGGATAAGATTCTGTATAGGAAAGACCAGTCAACCAAACCAAATGCTTTTTCAGCATCGAATCCCAATATGGCTGCATTTAAGTTATATTTTTTTATCCATCCATCCATCCATCCATTTTCTACCGCTTTTCCGGAGGTCCGGGTCGCGGAGGCAGCAGTTCAAGCAGAGAAGCCCAGACTTCCCTCTCCCCAGCCACCTGCTCCAGCTCTTCAGAGGGGATACCAAGGCGTTCCCAGACCAGCTGGGAGACATAGTCTCTCCACCGAGTCCTGGGTCTGCCCCGGGGTCTCCTCCCAGTGGGACGTACCTGAAACACCTTAAGTGGGAGGCGTCCAGGAGGCATCCTGATCAGATGCCCATACCACCTCAACTGACTCCTTTCAATGTGGAGGAGCAGCGGTTCTACTCTGAGCCTCTCCCGGATGACTGAGCTCCTCACCCTCTCTCTGAGGGTGAGTCCAGCAATCCTACGGAGAAAGCTCATTTCCGCCGCTTGTATCCGCGATCTCGTTCTTTCGGTCATTACCCAAAGCTCGTGACCATAGGTGAGAGTAGGAATGTAGATTGACTGGTAAATCGACAGCTTTGCCTTAGAACTAAGCTCCCTCTTCACCACAACAGACGGGTACAACGTCCGCATCACTGCAGATGCTGCTCCGATCCGTCTGTCGATCTCTCGCTCCATTTTCCCCTCACTCGTGAACAAGACCCCAAGATACTTAAACTCTTCCACTTGGGGCAGGAGCCTGTCCCCAACCCGGAGAGGACAATCCACCTTTTTCCGGCTGAGGACCATGGACTCGGACTTGGAGGTGCTGATTCTCATCCCAGCCGCTTCACACTCAGCGGAAAACCGTCCCAGCAAGAGCTGTAGGTCATTGCTGGATGAAGCCAACAGGACAACATCATCTGCAAACAACAGAGATGAGATCCTGTGGTCACCAAGCATGACACCCTCCATTCCCTGGCTGAGCCTAGAAATCCTGTCCATAAAAATTATGAACAGGATCGGTGACAAAGGGCAGCCCTGGCGGAGTCCAACTCTCACTGGGAATGACTCCGACCGAGTGTTGGCAATACGAACCAAACTCTCACAACGGTCGTACAGAGACCGAATAGCTCGTAACAACAAGCCCGATACCCCATACTCCCGAAGCACCCCCCACAAAAATCCACGAGGGACGCGGTCAAATGCCTTCTCCAAGTCCACAAAACACATGTAAACTGGTTGGGCAAACTCCCACGAACCCTCAAGAATTCTCGAGAGGGTAAAGAGCTGGTCCGATGTGCCACGGCCAGGACGAAAACCACATTGCTCCTCCTGAATCCGAGGTTCGACCAACGGCCGGACTCTCCTCTCCAGTACCTTGGCATAGACCTTCCCAGGGAGGCTGAGAAGTGTGATCCCTCTAAAGTTGGAGCACACCCTCCGGTCCCCTTTTTTGAAGAGAGGAACCACCACCCCGGTTTGCCATGCCAAAGGCACTGCCCCCGACCTCCACGCAATGTTGCAGAGGCGTGTCAACCATGACAACCCAACAACATCCAGGGCCTTGAGGTACTCAGGGCGAATCTCGTCCACCCCCGGGGCCCGGCCACCAAGGAGATTTTTAACCACCTTGGCAACCTCAGCCCCTGTGATAGGCGAGTCATCCCCCTCGTCCCCAAACCCTGCTTCCTCTGTGGAAGGCGTATCAGTGGGATTGAGGAGATCCTCGAAGTATTCCTTCCACCGCCCGACGATATCCCCAGTTGAAGTCAACAGTGTCCCATCCGCACCATACACAGTGTGGACGGGGAGCTGCTTTCCCCTCCTGAGCCGCCGAACAGTTTGCCAGAATCTCTTTGAAGCCGACCGGAAGTCTTGTTCCATGGCCTCACCGAACTCCTCCCATACCCACGTTTTTGCTTCAGCAACCACCCGAGCTGCACTCCGCTTGGCCTGCCGGTACACCTCAGCTGCTTCGGGAGTCCCACAAGCCAACCAAGCCTGATAGGACTCCTTCTTCAGCTTAATGGCCCCCCTCACCACTGGTGTCCACCACTTGGTTCGGGGGTTGCCACCACGAGATGCACCGACCACCTTGCGGCCGCAGCTCTGGGCCGCCGCTTCAACAACAGAGGTGGAGAACATGGCCCATTCAGACTCCATGTCTCCAGACTCCCTATTTTTTTATATGATGAATTATGTGTAAAGTGCGTCTAATGTTGTCTTGTGTCTGTCTTTGTCTTATAAAGCCTGTTTGGTCTAAATGCCATAATATTTACCAGTTATTTACTTGTGAATGTACTTGGCAATAAATCTTTTCTGATTCTGATTCTGATTCTAAATGAATTAAGTCTGTCAGTATATTGTCTAACCTTTTGGCAAGGATAGTGGTAAAAAGCTTATAGTCCTGATTTAACACACTGATTGGTCTGTAGTTGGAGCAGTCTAGTTTATCCTTTTCAGGTTTAGGTATGACTGCAATGACCCCTTCTCTCCAGGAGGGGGGATTTCCCCTGTGTGGAGGACATAGTTAAATGTTTTCAGGAGGAGAGGAGATAGTTGCTGTTTAAAGGTTTTGTATAGCCATCTGCTCCTGGGGATTTGTTAGCTTTAAGTTTCATAATTGCTTTTTCTAATTCTTTAGGTTGTATTTCTGACAGTAGTGTTTTATTTTGTGACTCAGTAAGTTGGGGAAGGTTTAATGTGTTTAGGAATGCTTCGGATGCGTTTTTATGCTTTTTGAGGGAGTACAAGTTCTTGTAGTAGTTCTCAAAGCTTTTAAGAATATCCTGAATTCTAAATTTTATTTCCTTTGGTACTGGGTCTCTGATTTTGTAGATTGCTCTCTCCGTTTGTTGTTTCCTCAATTTATAGGCCAGTAATTATGCCGATTTGCTGCCTGTTTCATAGTATTTTTGTTTCAGAAATGTAAGTTTCTTCTGGATTTCTATTGTGTAGATCTCATTTATTTGTTTTTTAATTTCCTTAATTTTGAGCGAGTCATTAGAATGAGTGTTGTCTTTGTGCTCTTTTTCTAGGTTCTTAAGTTCTGACTCTAATGTGATTAGTTTTTCTTGTCTCAATTTCTTTTGGATTGCCAGTTTTGCGATAATCTTTCCCCTTATTACAGCTTTGCATGCGTCCCACAGTATTAAAGGGGATACTTCTCCATTATCATTTTCTTCCAAATATCTGAGAATATCTGATTTCAATTCATCTTTCAGTGGTCCTTTCAGCACATTTGAATTTAACCTCCAAGAAAATGTATTATTTGTGTATTTTTGGATACTTAAGTCCATATAGATCGGACTGTGGTCAGAGAGATCTATCAGCCCTTTTTTACATGTTTTTACTCTTCCAATGTCTCTATTAAACATAAAAAATAGTCAATCCTTGAGTATGATGAATGTGGTGCTGAGTAAAATGTATAATCTTTTACACTGGGGTTGAATTCCCTCCACACGTCACAGATTCCCATTTCTTTTAGTAGCATCCGAGTTTTTCTACTTTGAGTGTTATTTTGATGTGGAGAATTACCTGATGCATCCCAGTATGGATTCAGTCTTAGATTGAAGTCTCCACCACATATCACTAAACCTTGGGCTTTAGTTATCATTAGGTCAAATACATTTTTATAAAATTTCCACTTAGCCCCTGGAGGTGCATATACATTCAGCAGGGTGATATCTTCTCCCTCTAGCCGCCCAAGTACCATACTGAATCTCCCTTCTTTATCTTTGTGTTCTGATTTTTTTTCAAATATAATTTTGGTTGAGATCAACGTCGCTACTCCCCTCCTCCTCCCTGACTTATATGAAGATGAAGGGATCATTTTAAACCCTTGTCTATTGAGTTTAGTGTGCTCCACGTCTGTTAGGTGGGTTTCCTGTAAAAATATTATTCCTGCTTTGTCTTTTTTCATTTTGCCTAGAACCTTGGATCTTTTAACTGGATTCAGGATCCCTTTTACATTATATGAGATTATTTTGGTTACCCCCTGTTTCTCCATTGTTTTGACTTATTTAGTATAACAGTGTGGTGGCCCTCTTTTATGCTACTCAGAAACTGAAAGAACATTAAGAACATAAAAAACATTAAGAACATAGTATATAAAACTTTAAAACAAAAAAACTGACAAAAGATCTTCCTGAGCTGAGGTCTTTTTAGTGACCTTAGAAGAGCCTTGATGGTGTGTTGGCTCTGAGGGAAATTCCTCAGATTCCGTTACGTGCTGAGGGCCCTCTCTTACCCTGTAAGTTGTCCCATGTTTTTAACGTGAATTTCAGATCCCAATCCGAACTTGTAATGATTTTTTTTTTTTTTATGCCTATACCCTATGAAATTGTGCGCAACCTCCCACCACCATCACAGCAAACAGTCACGTTAATACAGTATTTGTTAGTGTGGAGAGATCATGTGGTTCATTGTCACATTTCTATTTTAACAAGTTGTTTTTTTTTTTTTTTTTAAAGACTTATTTGTTTCTAATATTATGTCTGTTCCATGAAATGTTTTACCACTTGCTGATTCTGCATCTCCTTTAATGTTTGTTACCTTGTAGGAGGAGGGTTGGATGCGCAGATTGACTAAAAATATAGTTATTCCCTCCTGTAAACGGCCAGTTTTTCCTTATAGCTCTGGCGCTGGGTTTCCCGCTGCTGGCCCGTGGATTTTGAGGGTCTCTGTGTGGACCATGATTGATCCTTGATTCTTTCTATCGGGTCTGCTGCGGGTTTATACACCGTTACCGGGAGTCCTCTTCTCGCCATATCCGTGGTTGCTTCTTCCGCCGAGTTGTAGAGACACAACTCAACCCCATAAAAAACCCGCAGCTTCGCCGGAAATGGAGTCTTAAAGCACAGTTTCTTCTCTCGTAGTACCTTTTTAGCGTCGTTGTATTCCCGACGCTTTTTAAGGACCTCCGGGGCGTAGTCGTGCTCCACGAAAACTTTTCTCTCTTGGTGCATAAATCCTTTTTTCTGCCAAGCCAGTCTTACAACCTCTTCTTTTATTTTGGAGTTGGAGAACTTCACCACCACCGATCTTGGTGGCGCTTCCGCCGCCGGCCTAGGGGCTAATGTACGGTGCGCCCTTTCTATCTTCAAGTCGGTGGTTTGGGGAATATCCAACTTCTCTCTCAGTGAGGATTCCACGCATGCCGCCAATGTGGTGAAACCGTCCTCGACTCCTTCTTTCAGACCATGAATTCTTATGTTGTCTCTCCTTAGTCTTCCTTCTTGGTCGGTTAGCTTAGCCTCCAGTCTTGACTGTCGTTTGTGTAGTTCCAGCACGGTATCTTCCAGTCCTTTTATTCTTTCCTCTGCTTCCATGATTCGGTCCTCGGCCTGGTCCACTCTGCTGTTTGTCCTTTTTATTTCGTCTTTGATTTCACGAAATTCGGCCCAACACTCTCGGCGAAATCGTCTTAATTCTTTAAGTACCATTTTTAAGCTAACCTTGTTGCTAGCTTCATTCAGCTCCTCGTCTTCTGAATGGAAATCCTCCGGATCAGATTCTCCGGCCGATGCGTGTCCTGGCCTGGTAAATGTCGATTTCTTCTGTTTTCCTTTAGGCATGATGACTTTGTCTTTTGATTTTCACTCTTCCAAAAATCCGTTAAATCTGATTTTCAAGGTATTTTCCTGGATCGGGTCTGGGAGCTTCAGCGTTAAGCTGCTATCACCATGGTGTCCAGACCGGAAGTCCACATTGAAGGATTTTTAATGAATTAATTGGTAAATTCCTCAGTAAAATAAGTATTTGGTCACCTACAAACAAACAAGATTTCTGGCTCTCACAGACCTGTTACTTCTTCTTTAAGAGGCTCCTCTGTCCTCCACTCGTTACCTGCATTAATGGCACCTGTTTGAACTCGTTATCAGTATAAAAGACACCTGTCCACAACCTCAAACAGTCAGACTCCAAACTCCACTATGGCCAAGACCAAAGAGCTGTCAAAGGACACCAGAAACAAAATTGTAGACCTGCACCAGGCTGGGAAGACTGAATCTGCAATAGGTAAGCAGCTTGGTGTGAAGAAATCAACTGTGGGAGCAATTATTAGAAAATGGAAGACATACAAGACCATTGATAATCTCCCTCGATCTGGGGCTCCATGCAAGATCTCACCCCGTGGGGTCAAAATTATCACAAGAATGGTGAGCAAAAATCCCAGAACCACATGGGGGGACCTAGTGAATGACCTGCAGAGAGCTGGGACCAAAGTAACAAAGGCTACATCAGAAACACACTACGCCGCCAGGGACTCAAATCCTGCAGTGCCAGACGTGTCCCCCTGCTTAAGCCAGTACATGTCCAGGCCATTCTGAAGTTTGCTAGAGAGCATTTGGATGATCCAGAAGAGGATTGGGAGAATGTCATATGGTCAGATGAAACCAAAATAGAACTTTTTGGTAAAAACTCAACAAACTCAACTTGTCGTGTTTGGAGGAGAAAGAACACCATACCTACTGCGAAGCATGGGGGTGGAAACATCATACTTTGGGGCTGTTTTTCTGCATAGGGACCAGGACGACTGATCCGTGTAAAGGAAAGAATGAATGGGGCCATGTATCGTGAGATTTTGAGTGAAAACCTCCTTCCACCAGCAAGGGCATTGAAGATGAAATGTGGCTGGGTCTTTCAGCATGACAATGATCCCAAACACACCACCCGGGCAACGAAGGAGTGGCTTCGTAAGAAGCATTTCAAGGTCCTGGAGTGGCCTAGCCAGTCTCCAGATCTCAACCCCATAGAAAATCTTTGGAGGGAGTTGAAAGTCTGTGTTGCCCAGCAACAGCCCCAAAACATCAGTGCTCTAGAGGAGATCTGCATGGAGGAATGGGCCAAAATACCAGCAACAGTGTGTGAAAACCTTGTGAAAACTTACAGAAAATGTTTGACCTCTGTCATTACCAGCAAAAGGTATATAACAAAGTATTGAGATGAACTTCTGTTATTGACCAAATACTTATTTTACCGAGGAATTTACCAACTAATTCATTAAAAATTCTTCAATGTGATTTTCTGGATTTTTTTTTTCTTATTTTGTCTCTCATAGTTGAGGTATACCTATGATGAAAATTGGAGACCTCTCTCATCTTTTAAGTGGGAGAACTTGACAATTGGTGGCTGACTAAATACTTTTTTACCCCACTGTACATGGCCCTGTGTGGAAAAAGTGGTTGCCCCTAAACCTAATAACTGGTTGGGCCACCCTTAGCAACAACAACTGTAATCAAGCATTTGCGACAACTGGCAATGAGTCTTTTACAGCACAGTGGAGGAATTTTGGCCCACTCATCTTTGCAGAATTGTTGTAATTCAGATACACTGGAAGGTTTTTGAGCATGAACCACCTTTTTAAGGTCATGCCACAGCATCTCAGTCAGATTCAGGTCAGGACTTTGACTAGGCCACTTCAAAGTCTTCATTTTGTTTTTCTTAAGCCATTCAGAGGTGGACTTGCTGGTGTGTTTTGGATCATTGTCCTGCTGCAGAACCCAAGTGTGCTTCAGCTTGAGATCACAAACAGATGGCCGGACATTCTCCTTCAGAATTTTTTGGTAGACAGCAGAATTCATGGTTCCATTTACCACAGTAAGTCTTCCAGGTCCTGAAGCAGCAAAACAGCCCCAGACCATCACACTGCCACCACCATATTTTACTGATGGTATATTGTTCCTTTTCTGAAATGCTGTGTTACTTTTATGCCAGAAGTAATGGGACACACACCTTCCAAAAAGTTCAACTTTTGTCTCGTCAGTCCACAGAGTATTTTCCCAAAAGTCTTGTGGATCATCAAAATGTTTTCTGGCAAAAATGAGATGACCCTTTATGTTGTTTTTGCTCAGCAGTGATTTTCATCTTGGAACTCTGCCATGCAGGCCATTTTTGCCCAGTCTCTTTCTTATGGTGGAGTCTTGAACGCTGACCTTAACTGAGGCAAGTGAGGCCTGCAGTTCTTTGGATGTTGTTGTGGGATCTTTTGTGACCTCTTGGATGAGTTGTTGCTGCGCTCTTGGGGTAATTTTGGTGGGCCGGCCACTCCTAGAAAGGTTCAGCACTGTTCTGCTTTCACCATTTGTGGATAATGGCCCTCACTGTGGTTTGCTGGAGTCCCAAAGCTTTAGAAATAACTTTATAACCTTTTCCAGACTGCTAGATCTCAGTTACTTTGTTTCTCATTTGTTCCTGAATTTCTTTGTATCACAGCATAATGTGTCATGATGCCGAGCGCAGGTCAGTACCGTGCTCGTGTCTTTTGGTTGCTACTTATTTTCTGTATATGTATTTGTTCTTGATTTTCCTCCATTATGGTTTGTGCTTTGATTTTGACAGCGCCGTTATGTGACTTTCTCCTGTCAAATCTTTTCACAGGTTTTCACAGCTGTTAAGTTGTCTTTAATTACTTTTTCACTCATGCATCCACACCTGATTCACATTTGGGTTTCCCCCTTATTATTATTTAAGCTTGCTTGCGGGGTTCATTCCTTGCTGCGATCTTGCCTTGTGCTGACAGGAATCCCCACGTCTGATTCCTGTCTATTTTCTGCTCAGTGTTCAGTCCCGTCTGATATCTGTAAGTTACCCTTTGTGGTTTTCATGGATTGCCTTTTTCTATAAGTTTCCCTTCGTGGTTTTTCCGTTGTGTCTTTGTAATATGTAACTTGTCCTCCGTGGTTTATTCCTGTTCCTTATGATTAAATACGCAAACTCACAGCTGGCAAGAGGGGTCTTGATTTCTGCCCTGAAAGGGCCAATTATGACATGATGTCTAGCATTTGAGGATCTTTTGGTCTACTTCATTTTGTCAGGCAGGTCCTATTTAAGTGATTTCTTGATTGAGAACAGGTGTGGCAGTAATCAGACCTGGGTGTGGCTAGAGAAATTGAACTCAGGTTTTCAAAGATGTGATAAACCACAGTTAATTTATGTTTTAATGGGGGGGGGGGGGGATTACTTTTTCACACAGGGCCATGTAGGTTTGGATATTTTTTTTTTTTACCCTTAATAATAAACACCTTTCTTTAAAAACTATTTTGTGTTTACTTATGTTATCTTTGTCTAATATTTAAATTTGTTTGATGATCTGAAACATTTAAGTGTGAAAAACAAAAAATAAAGAGAAATCAGGAAGGAGGCAAACACTTTTTCACACCACTGTAATTTAATTAATGGAATACATTACGGGCTTATTAATGTCAGGCTAAAAACAGACTGTTTTAGACAGAGTTTTTAGAACATGTTCAGTCTGCTTTGTCCTGCCTTGAGAGCTCTTATTGTGGGAAAAATTGGAAGAAAATCAACATGATATTGCCAGTAATTTCCTCATTCTGGAATGAGAGTTGGCAACACTGCATAAAGCTGTCCATGCTTATTTTACCTTTATGATTATGGATTTAATTTGATGTGCAGTAATCCAATGAAAATGTCCATTATCCACAGTCCAAATGTCTGCTGTGACAGAGACATGATCCAGTCCCTCGAATTTCTTTTGGAGATCAAAATCCATTTTTGAATGAATAATCTTTATCCAGGTAGCAAGTAAATGCATTTTAATTTCAGTTCATCACAGTTCAGCTGTTTGATGGAAAGTGTTATCATGTCTTCAGTCTGGAACAACGTATCTGGCAAGCAATAGGTTTAATTCTTGCTGGGTCACAAACTGTCCAGATGCATACCTGTGCATGAAATCCAGCCATGGGTGTTGAGACAAGAGTATTTCCACTTTACATCCAACCGTGGCTGTTCAGAATACAGTAGATCCACTTCACAGTATAGCATAGCACTAGTTTTGTCGGAGCTGAAGATTGCTGTAAGTCTCAACCGGCTCTTTAGTTTGCAACCTACCAATATGCTTTTGTCTTTAACCGCGACAAAGGAAAAATAATCTGTCTATTTCCACAAAAACAAAGTAGCTTCATCTTTTCCTCCATTCAGTAATTAAGACTCACAGGCTCTCTTCACCAGGTTAGGTTGACTGATGGCTGCGTCAGCTATGGAGGGTCAGTTTGTATATTCATTTATTTGTGCTAAAAATATCTATTCATATTAATGAAACAAGTAACACATCTGATCAAATTTCAGTAACTGTAATGCATTACTGAATTTTTAAACAGTAATTCCGTTACACAGCACATTACTGCAAAAGTAGTGGCGTTACAGTAATGTGTTACTCCCAGCACTGCTCTTTACCCAGGGCCCACTGCAGGAAGGGCCCTCAAAAAGCCTGGAATGAAAACGTTTTTCTGTTTTGCATTCTTTTAATTTCTAATTAGTTCATGTCATGGTAAAATTCACCCTGGCTGAATGAAGTGTTTGACAGACTGAATTTTGCATTAACAGTAATGATGGATGTTGTCTCAGAATCAGAATCAGAATCAGAATCAGGTTTATTGCCATTGTTCATGTAGTACACAAACTAGGAATTTGTCTCGGTACAATGCTGCAACATTAAACATGATAAGATAAGAGAAATAAACTATACATGTAATAAAGTGTAGGATAAGATTAAGTGATACTGGTCAACAGTTAAAATATATATTAGCCAGCAGCAGATACTGTGGAGAACTATATAGTGCAGTCGGTAATGCAGGAAGAAAACAGTGATGATTGACATGAGTCTGGTTGAGCTGCTGTACATGGTGCACGAGAGTCAATAAGTCACTTAGTGTTCAGCAGTCTAATGGCAGAGGGGAAGAAGCTGTTCATGTGACGGGAGGTTTTAGTCTGGATGGACCGAAGTCTTCTACCAGAGGGGAGGGGGGCAAACAGTACGTGACCAGGGTGTGAGGGATCGGCTATGATCCGGCCAGCACGCCTCCGGGTCCTGGAGATGTACAGATCCTGGAGAGATGGGAGCTTGCAGCCGATCACCTTCTCAGCAGTGCGCACGACACGCTGCAGCCTTAGTCTGTCCCTGGCAGTGGCTCCTGCGTACCACACGGTTATGGAGGTGGTGAGGATGGACTCGATGATGGCTGTGTAGAACTGCACTAACATCTTGGTGGGTAGCTTGAGCTTCCTCAGCTGCCGCAGGAAGAACATCCTCTGCTGGGCTTTTTTGATGAGTGAGCTGATGGTCAGCTCCCATTTGAAGTCCCTGGTGATTGTAGTGCCTAGGAAGTGGAAGGAATCAGCAGTGGTGATGGGAGAGCCTGAGAGGGTGAGGGGGGGCAGAGGAGTAGTGACTTTCCTGAAGTCTACAATCATCTCCACTGTCTTCAGAGCGTTCAGCTGCAGGTTGTTATTGCTGCACCAGGACGCCAACTGGGCCACCTCTCTCCTGTAGGCGGACTCGTCGCCGTTGGAGATGAGCCCGATGAGGGTGGTGTCGTCCGCAAACTTGATCAACTTGACAGACTGGTGGCTGGAGGTGCAGGAGTTGGTGTAAAGGGAGAAGAGTAGGGGGGAAAGTACACAGCCCTGGGGTGATCCGGTGCTGATGCTAGTATAGTCTGAGACAGTCTTTCCCAGCCGCACATGCTGCCTCCGGTCCGTCAGGAAGTCGATGATCCACCTGCAGAGGGAGTCAGGCACGTTGAGCAGGGACAGCTTGTCCCGGAGCAGAGCGGGGCGGATGGTGTTGAATGCGGAGCTGAAGTCCACAAACAGGATCCTGGCGTAGGTTCCTGGGGAGTCCAGGTGCTGCAGGATGGAGTGGAGGGCCAGGTTGACTGCATCGTCTACAGACCTGTTGGCTCGGTAGGCAAACTGCAGCGGGTCCAGGAGAGGGGTGGTGATGGACTTGAGGTGGGACAGGACCAGGCGCTCAAAGGACTTCATGACTACAGAGGTGAGCGCTACAGGTCTGTAGTCATTAAGTCCAGTGATCCGTGGCTTCTTGGGGACAGGGATGATGGTGGAGGATTTGAGGCAGGACGGCACGTGGCATAACTTAAGGGAGGTGTTAAAAATGTCTGTGAATACAGGAGCCAGCTGTTTCGCACAGAGTCTCAGGGTGGAGGGAGACACGCCGTCTGGGCCGGGGGCCTTGCGCGGGTTCAGTCTGGAGAACTGTTTGAGCACATCCTGCTCACTGATGATAAGGGGAGGGGGGGAGGAGGGGGGGGTGCCTTAAATGAAGTAGGGAATGTGGAGGCTGTGGAGCTGGAGGGAGGGGGGGAGTTGGACACAGATGACGAGGTGTCAAAACGGGCATAGTGTTGGGACAGTCTTTGACAAAGGGCTTTGTCATCCTGACCTTTAGGAGCCTTAGGTCTGAGACCCCTATCACCTCTTTAAAAAGGTGCAAAATAGTTTATTCCGCACACCTGCACCGGTTAATTTAACTGCAGAACCAGTCACACAGTAACCTGCAGCCTATTCCTGCAGCATGTCTGCTTCCTCAGCCAGGTTAGTGCATCATTACCCTAAACCTCACCTTTTATATTTATTTATCACTTTGTGAAAGTACACGCATGGTGATTTATTATTTTTTAACAAGGGGGTTATGGGTGATATTAATAAAGTTAACACTTGGTAGAACTACAAAGGTATAAATGCAGCTTCAGTACAAATCTGCAAGAATAAAAGTGTAAAAATATGATAAAATATGGTAATTTACATCTTAAAAAGTCACATATTTAACTCAAATTAACTCAAATTAAACATGAAGCCCCAAAATTTAATGACTTGGCCTCTGTTCTTCCTCATAATTTAAAAATTAAATGTGGTTTGTTAAATATTAGGTCTCTAACTCCCAAGTCTCTGCTAGTCCATGTTCTGTTAATTGATCATGAGATTGATTTAATATCTCTTACAGAGACTTGGTTAGGGCAAGAGGATTATGTTGTTTTAAATGAATCAGCTCCCTCTGGTTACTTAACCTCTTGCACTCCGGGATACCGCGGGGGGTCACGTCTCTGCGTACGGTACTAGTGCACCGTCGTGCGCACTAGGACGCACACTGTGCGTCCTAGTGCGCACTGAAAAAAAAAGCTGCATTTCCATTCTTCCGCTACAGACACAGCCGCGAACAGAAAGCCAAAGGAGTGCTTTGATTGGTTTAGATTTGACTGACCTCTCATTCGACTAATAAGAGCCTTGAATTTGGTTTCTGAAACCTTGAAGAACCAATGACTGAAAACCTAGCAAGAAGGACCCGCCTACCAACGGCTGCGAATACAGCGAGCCAATTGAAGCAGAGAAGTTCGACGATTGAAAGCGTGCGTCCCGTGCGTAAAATCTGTTTTGTGTAAGCCGCTGTGTGTGATGGTAGCGTTCGCCAGTGTTTTTTTCTTACTACTGTTCTTATTTGTTTTGAAAAATCGTTCGCCAAAACCGCAATCATGGAAGCGCAAAACCGCAATAATGGAATCATGGTTTGACCGGGTCACGTGACCAGAACCACGAGTCGTAACAAGCGGACCAGCGCCATGTTTGTCTGACAATGAGGAAGAGATGTTCGCCAGCGACACTGCTGTTGTGGACAGGTAAGTGTTATAAGCTAAATTATTCTTTATCCCTGAAAATTGTAATCAAAATGACTTTTGACCGATCGGTAAATTCCAACTGTGCGCCATCGCCACATGATGGACTGCGGCGCATGAATTGTGCGTGAAGAACGGTTCCCCCCCCCCCCCCCCCCCCGCTACTCCTCTGTAGCGGATTGCAGATATATTGCAGATATTTTAGTACAACTGTGCGTAGTCCGGTCCGGTCCGGTGCGTAGTCCGGTCCATCATGTGGCGATGGACAATGTCCGTCCTCTGTAGCAGGGGTGGGTGGGTGGGAGGTGTTATCCTCTACATTACAGATATTTTAGTATAATTTTTATTGCACTGTAGGTTATTTTTTCTTGTAAAAAAAAAAAGCCACACATTTTTTACGTGGCATGCTTCTTTGTGTGTGGGGGCTTGTTTGTTCATTCATTCATTCATTCATGAATGAATAAACAACCCCCCCCCACACACACACACACACAGCCCTGAGTGTCACCTTTCATTAGAGCCCAAGATCAAGCTTCTATATTGAATCATTCAAAAGTTATAGACGTTTTTCCAAACTGTGCCATTTGGCACAATTTGGCACAGTTCAAAAACGCCTGGGAACAACCTGACAAAAAAGCTGTGTAATATATTCATTTTTTGTGGTATTGTTACAAAATTTTGACCTCAGCTTGATAACACTTGGTTCTACATTTCTGTTGCATTTTCCAGCCCGGATCTGACAGCTGTGTGTTTTTTGCAAGCATTTGTATCCAAAAAAACACCCAGGCGAACTTTATTTTCTTCAAGTTCAGTATGTTTAGATGACTGTTACTCAGTGGCAGGAGAACTTAGAGAGATTATGACTGTTTTGCCAAAAAATCAAAAGTGTTTTCTTTTAAATGAGACCAACCCCATGAAGATGCTGCAAAGGGTTGAAGAACAGCTTTTGATTTACTTTGGGTACATTATTTTTAGGCGTTTTTAGGGAAATTGACCAGAGTGCAAGGGGTTAACCTACCAAAATCCCAGAAGTTCTGGTCATGGAGGAGGAGTAGCAACAATTTACCATTCCAAATTACTAATTAATGTAAAGCAAAAAACACATAATTCCTTTGAGGACCTGATCCTCAGTATTGGGCATGTTAGTAATTTTAGGTTAAACCCAATTTTATTTGCCATAGTTTATTGTCCTCCTTCAGCCGACTCAGAGTTTTTGTCTGAATTTGCTGAGTTCTTAGCAGATTTAGTGCTGAAATCAGAATAATTATAGTAGGGGACTTTAATATGTGTGTAGATATAGATAGTAATTGCCTTAATATGGCATTTAATTCAATATTAGATTTGATGGGGTTTTCTCAGAAAGTAGGAAATTCTACCCATTATCTCCACCACACGTTGGACCTTGTTCTGACATATGGCATATAATAGAAAATCTGGTAGTGTCTCGTCATAACCCTGCACTGTCAGACCTTGACCTGTTAATTTTTTATTTTACTATTTCTGACTATTTGGCTCCTAAAGAAAAATATTACTACAGTAGATGTCTCTCAGATGATGCTGTTACTAAATTTAAGCAGATTCTTTCCTTAATGCCATGTGTCAACACAACGTGGATAAGCTATAGAGAGCTTGCTCCTTCTGTAATTGATAGCATGTTAGATAGTGTGACAGCTTCTCTGCATTAGACCCTAGACATGGTGGCCCCTTTAAAAAAGAAAAAGTCTAATCAGAGATTTCTAACTCCTTGGTTCAACACAGAAACTCGTAGCTTAAAAAAGAAGACTCGTCAAAGAGAAAGAAAATGACGCTCCACTAAATTAGATGAAATCTATTTAGCTTGAAGAAATCAACTTCTAATTTATAAAAAAATCTCTTAGGAAAGCTAGAACAAGTTATTATTCTGCATTAATAGAAGAGAACAAGAATAATCTCAGGTTTCTTTTTAGCACTGTAGCCAGGCTAACAAAGAGTCAGGACTCTATCAAACCTAGCATTCCCTGAGAGATTACTAGTCAGGACTTTATGAACTTCTTCAAAAATAAAATTTCATCTATCAGAGATAAAATCAGTCAGATTCTTCCCACCGTTAACTTAAATACAGTAACTACTACAACTCCTTCAACTGATATCTGTTTGGACATGTTTACTCCAATTGACCTTTTAGAGCTAGTGTTAGAATAACTTTGAGCTTAAATTATTCAAAGTTAAAAATCAGGCGGAAAGTTGAATTTATGTACATTTATTACAAAAATATAAGGAGTCACCCCAATGGCCACTTTGGGGGAGAAATTACAACGCATGGCATTCAGACATACTTAGAATCCCTAAAGGATCCATTCTTCTAAGTCTAATATATATAGGGAGGAGAAAGCAGGGGGAGGATGGGATAAGAGGAGAAAAGGAGAGGGACAGACAGAAAGTCCTGATAACTGAGCTTATCCAGGTGGACTTCACAGACACTCTGGTGACAAGAATGTAAATCTAACAGAACGTCCATAAAACACTAATCTATAAGATGAGGAGTTCCTGTGCATTCCTGTGACCCAAAACAGGACATGTCAAAGAGATTATAATAAATGGCTTAGATCATTCCTTACGCATGTACTAACCCTGTACTGATTCTCAGTCTGAACTCTCTGAAATTGCTCACAGAAACAGGCCAAGAATATATAAACTTATCCTATATGGAATGCACATATAAACATTAAACATGGCATATGAAAGGTATGATACTTCTCAAATATAATAATACATTATTAATATCAATAATAATGTAGATAATATGGAATTTTTCTATCAGCTAGATAAAATAATTTCCTCATCCAAGCCTTCAACTTGTCTTTTAGACCCTATTCCTACCAGGTTATTGAAAGAAGTCTTCCCATTTATTGTTAGCTCTATTCTTCAGATAATCAATTCTTCATTAACATTAGGCCATGTACTGCAGGCTTTTAAAACTGCTGTAATTAAACCCTTACTTACACAGCCAATGCTGGATCCAGGAGTTTTAGCTAACTATAGACCAATCTCTAATCTGCCTTTCATTTCAAAAATCTTAGAAAGAGTTGTTGATCTGCAATTATTTGACAACTTGCAAGGACATGGTGTATTTGAAGAGTTTCAATCTGGGTTTAGAATCCATCATAGTACTGAAACAGCCTTTGTGAAGGTCACTAATGACCTACTTATCATATCTGATAATGAACTTGTTTCTGTACTTGTCCTTTTGGACCTTGGTGCAGCTTTTGATACTATCGATCATAATATTTTACTTGATAGACTAGAACACCTTGTTGGACTTAATGAAACTTCATTGCAGTGGTTTAGATCTTATTTATCTGATAGGTTCCAGTTTGTTCATGTCAATAGTGAGTTTTCTTCCAACTCAAAGCTCAGTCATGGAGTTCCACAGGGATCTGTGCCAGGTCCTATTCTTTTTAGTTTATATACGCTTCCGCTAGGCAACATTATTAGAAAGCACTGTACACATTTTCATTGTTATGGAGATGACACACAATCATACTTGTCAATGAAGCCAGCTGATAGTAATCAATTAGCCAAATTAGATGCTTGTCTTAAGGAAATCAAAGCTTGGATGACTTGTAATTTCTTGCTATTAAATTCAGATAAGACTGAAGTCATTCTAGTTGGTCCAACAAAACCTTAGAAATACCTTTCCAAATCATCTTAGTTTTGATGTGGTTACTCTTTCTCTTAATAGTTCTGTGAGGAACCTTGGAGTTATTCTTGATAAAGATCTGTTCTTTAATTCACATATTAAACTTGCTTCTAAGACTGCCTTCTATCATTTGTGTAAAATTGCCAAGATTAAGAGCATCTTGTCTCAGAGTGATGCTGAGAAATTAATATACACTTTTGTTAGCTCTAGATTAGATTATTATAACTCTTTATTACCAGGCTGTCCTAAAACATCTTTAAAAAGTCTTCAGCTGATCCAAAATGCTGCAGCAAGAGTCTTAACAGGTACTAGAAAGCGAGATCACATCTCTCCAGTTCTGGCCTCCCTTCACTGGCTTCCCATAGAATTTAGAATTAAGTTTAAAATCCTTCTTCTCACTAACAAAGCTCTAAATAATCAGGCCCCTTTTTATTTAAAAGCTCTGACACTACCCTATCATCCTAACAGAGCACTACGCTCTCAAAATGCAGGATTACTTGTAATACCTAGAATTTCCAAAAGTACAATTGGAGGCAGAGCCTTCAGTTATCAAGCTCCTCTCCTGTGGAACCAGCTGCCAATCGATTTGGGAGTCAAACTCAACCTCTGTTTTTAAGAATAGGGTTAAAACCTTCCTTTTCAATATAGCCTTTAATTAGGGTGGGATCAGGTGCCTCTGATCCCTCCCTTAGTTATGCTGCTAATAGGTTTAGACAGCCGGGGGACCTCCAACAATGCACTGGGCTTCACTCCTTTCTTCACTCTCAATGAAATATTTTTGCTGGTCATTAGCATCTGTTTGTTCTCTCTCATAGATTGAGTCCCCGTCATGCTGTTTGCTCTCTACATGCCTGTTCTTTTCTTATTCTTCTCTATCCCCTCACTCCCCCAGCCAGTCACAGCAAATGACTGCCCCTCCCTGAGCCTGGTTCTGCTGGAGGTTTCTTCCTGTTAAAAGGGAGTTTTTCCTTTCCATTGTCGCCAAGTGCTTGCTCACAGGGGATCGCCTAATTGCTGGGGTTTTTCTGCAATTGTGGGGGTTTCCCCTACAGTTCAAAGTGCTATGAGATGACTGTTGTTTTAAAATGAAGCTATATAAATAAAGTTGAATTGAACTGAATTGAATTGAATATTTACTATAAGCAAGTCCCAGATTTATGAGAAAAACATTTGATTTTCATGAGAAAAAAAAGAGCATCCAAATGGCACCCCCCCCCCACACACACACACATTTCTAAGAAAGAAAATCTGAAATTTACAACAGTGAAGTCACAAATTTACCAGAAAAAAACTGTTTTTCTGAAACATTTTAATATAGCCTACAGTGCATTCAGAATGTATTCACAGTGCTTCACTTTTTCCACATTTTATGTTACAGCCTTATTCCAGAATGGATTAAATTCATTTTTTTCCTCAAAATCCTACACACAAAACCCCATAATGACAATGTGATAAAAAAAAAATTTCAGATTTTTGCAAATGTATTAACCCCTTGCACTCCGGTCAATTTCCCTAAAAACGCCAAAAAATAACGTGCCCAAAGTAAATCGAAAGCTGTTCTTCAACCCTTTGCAGCATCTTCATGGGGTTGGTCTCATTTAAAAGAAAACACTTTGAATTTTTTGGCAAAACAGTCATAATCTCTCTAAGTGCTCCGGCCATTGAGTTACAGTCATCTAAACATACTGAATTTGAAGAAAATAAATTTGGCCTGGGTGTTTTTTTGGATACAAATGCTTGCAAATAACACACAGCTTCAGATCCGGGCTGGAAAATGCAATAGAAATGTAGAACCAAGTGTTATCCAGCTGAGGTCAAAATTTTGTAACAATACCACAAAAAATGAATATATTACACAGCTTTTTCCTCAGGTAGTTTCCAGGCGTTTTGGAACTGTGCCAAATTGTGCCAAATGGCACAGTTTGGAAAAACATCTAACTTTTGAATGATTCAATATAGAAGCTTCATCTTGGCCTCTAATGAAAGGTGACATTCAGGGCTGTGTGTGTTTGTGTGTGTGTGTGTGTGGGGGGGGGGTTGTCCCCCCCCCCCTCGCTACAGAGGACGGACATCGGCCATCGCTACATGACGGAATAGACTCGTGGCGATGTGGCGACAGCGGCACAGTCACCGCAGCTCCCCCCCCCCTCGCTACAGAAGAGTAGCGGGTGGGGGGGGGGCATCGTTCACGGTCTGGACGCAGCGCACGACCCGTGTACTGCGGCGCACGAAATTCAGACTTCGTGCGCCGCACAGTTGTAATTTACCGATCGGTCAGAAGTCATTTTTCATTACAATTTTCAGGGATAAAGAATAATTTAGCTTATAACACCTTACCTCTTCACAGCAGTGTCCTGGCGAACTTCTCTTCCTCATTGTCAGACGAACGCGACGCTGGTCCGCTCGTGATTCTGGTCTCGCGACCCGGTCAAAACATAATTCCATGATTGCGGCTTTGGCGAATGATTTACGACCTTCGTCGTCGGCCTCCATCGGTCTATGATGACCATGGAAGAGAATCCTAAACGTCTATTCTGCTCAAATAAAAAAAAAAAAAGCACCGCCTGTGACTGAAGAGGCCGATGTGCGAATGGCTGTCCCTGGCACACAGGTAGCACTTGTGGGTGGTCTCCGTGCTGCTGGGTCTGTGACGGTTCTTCCTGCGGGTCCTTGTTTATCTGCTGCAGCAGTCTGTCTTCATCCAGCCTTACAAAAAACAGCTGGCGAACTTCTCTGCTTCAATTGGCTCACTGCATTCACAGCTTTGGTAGGCGGGTCCTTCTTGCTAGGTTTTCAGTCATTGGTTCTTCAAGGTTTCAGAAACCCAATTCAAGGCTCTTATTAGTCGAATGAGAGGTCAATCAGATGAACTAATCTGTTTGCGGCTGTGTCTGCAGCTTTTATTTTCAGTGCACGCTTGGACGCAGCTCCATCATGCGTCCTAGAGCGCACGAGGGCGCACGAGAGCACCCTCGTGCGCTCTGGGACGCAGAGACTTGCCCACCCACGGTACAATGGAGTGCAAGAGGTTAAATTAAAAAACTAAGAAATCACATGTAAGTATTCACAGTCTTTGCCATGAAGCTCAAAATTGAGCTCAGGTTCATCCTGTTTCCACTGATTATCCTTGAGATGTTTCTGCATCTCAACTGGAATCAACCTGTGGTAAATTCAGTTGATTGGACATGATTTGGAAAGGCACACACCTGTCTATATAAGGTCCTACTGTTGACAGTGCATGTCAGAGCACAAACCAAGCATGAAGTTAAAGGAATTGTCTGTAGACCTCTGAGACAGGATTGTCTTGATTCACTAATCTAGGGAAGGGCACAGAAAAATTTCTGCTGCTTTAAAGGTCCCATTGAGCACAGTGACCTCCATCACCCGTAAACAGAAGAAGTTCGGAACCACCAGAACTCTTCCTAGAGCTGGCCAGCCGTCTAAACTGAGTGATTGGGGAGAAGGGCCTTAGTCAGGGAGGTGACCAAGAACCCTATGGTCACTCTTTCAGATCTCCAGTGTTCCTCTGTTGAGAGAGGAGAACCTTCCAGAAGGACAACCATTTCTGCAGCAATCCACCAATCAGGCCTGTATGGTATAGTGGCCAGACGGAAGCCACTCCTTAGTAAAAGGCACATGGCAGCCCACCTGGAATTTGCCAAAACGCACCTGAAGGACTCAGAACATGAGAAACAAAATTCTCTGGTCTGATGAGACAAAGATTGAACTCTTTGACATGAATGCCAGGCGTCATGTTTGGAGGAAACCAGGCATTGCTCATCACCAGGCCAATACCATCCCTACAGTGAAGCATGGTGGTGACAGCATCATGCTGTGGGGATGTTTTCCAGTGACATGAACTGGGAGACAAGTCAGGATAGAGGGAAAGATGAATGCAGCAATGTACAGAGACATCCTGGATGAAAACCTGCTCCAGAGCGCTCTTGACCTCAGATTGGGTCGAAGGTTCATTTTTCAACAAAACAATGACCCAAAGCACAAAGCCAAGATATCAAACCAGTGGCTTCAAGACAACTCTGTGAATGTCCTTGAGTGGCCCAGCCAGAGCCCAGACTTGAATCCAATTGAACATCTCTGGAGAGATTTGAAAATGGCTGTGCACCGATGCTTCCCATCCAACCTGATGGAGCTTGAGAGGTGCTGCAAAGGGGAATGGGTGAAACTGCCCAAAGATAGGTGTGCCAAGTTTGTGTCATCATATTCAAAAAGACTTGAGGCTGTAATTGCTGCCAAAGGTGCATCAACAAAGTATTGAGCAAAGGCTGTGAATAATTATGTACGTGCGATTTCTTAGTTTTTTATTTTTAATACATTTGCAAAAATCTCAAAAAACGTTTTTTATGTTGTCATTATGGGGTATTGTGTATAGAATTTTGAGGAAAAAAAATGAATTTAATCAATTTTGGAATAAGGCTGTAACATAAAATGTAGAAAAGGTGAAGCGCTGTGAATACTTTTCAGATGCCCTGTGTGTGTGTACATCCATCCATCCATTTTCTTCCGCTTAATCCTTTTCGGGTCGCGGGGGGGCTGCAGCCTAACCCAGCATCTTTGGGCGAGAGGCAGGGTACACTCTGGACAGATGGCCAGTCCATTGCAGGGCCAGCACAGAGAGACACACAACCATTCACTCTCACGGTCATACCTAAGGACAATTTAGAATCCCCAATTTAGAATCCCCAGTTTGATGCCAATTAACCTAAGTTGCATGTTTTTGGCATGTGGGAGGAAACCGGAGAAATCCCGGAGTAAACCCACACAGACACGGGGAGAACATGCAAATTCCACACAGATCACTATTGGTCGGAGGCTGGGCTCGAACCCAGGATCCCCTGGCCAAGGGTGAGTTGCTGTGCTCGTCGTCGTCGTCGTCGGCCTACGTCAGTCTATGATGACTGTTGCTGTGCTGCCGCAGTGCTAACCACTCCGCCACGCGCTGCCGTGTGTGTGTGTGTGTGTGTGTATACACACACACACACACACACACACACACACAGATATGGACAAAATTGTTGGTACCCCTCTGTTAATGAAAGAAAACCCCACAATGGTCACAGAAATAACTTGAATCTGACAAAAGTGGTAATAAATAAAAATTCTATGAAAATTAACCATTGAAAATCCGACAATGCTTTTGAATTGTGGTTCAACAGAATTATTTTAAAAAGCAAACTCATGAAATAGGCCTGGACAAAAATGATGGTAGCCCTAGAAAAGATTGAAAATAATGTGACCATAGGGACATGTTCAACCAAGATGTGTCCTCTAATTAACATCACAGGTGTCTACAAACTTGTAATCAGTCAGTCGGCCTATTTAAAGGGTGACAAGTAGTCACTGTGCTGTTTGGTGACATGGTGTGTACCACACTAAACATGGACTAGAGGAAGCAAAGGAGAGAGTTGTCTCAGGAGGTTAGAAAGACAATTATAGACAAGGATGTTAAAGGTAAAGGCTATAAGACCATCTCCAAACAGCTTGACGTTCCTGTGACTACACTTGCACATATTATTCAGAAATTTAAGATCCACAGGACTGTAGCCAACCTCCCTGGACATGGCCGCAGGAGGAGACGGATAATACGAATGGTAACAAAAGAGCCCAAAACAACCTCTAAACACATTCATGGTGAACTCCAAGGTCAAGCTACATCAGTGTCAGATCGCACCATCCATTGTTGTTTGAGCCAAAGTGGACTTCATGGGAGACGACCAAGGAGGACACCACTGTTGAAAACAAATCATAAAAAAGCCAGACTGGAATTTGCCAAACTGCATGTTGACAAGCCACAAAGCTTCCGGGAGAATGTCCTATGGACAGACGAGACAAAACTGGAACTTTTTGGCAAGGCACATCAGCTCTATGTTCACAGACGCAACAATGAAGCATACCAAGAAAAGAACACTGTCCCTACTGTGAAACATGGAGGAGGTTGTGTTATGTTCTGGGGCTGCTTTGCTGCATTTGGCACAGGGTGTCTTGAGTCAGTGCAGGGTACAATGAAATCTCAAGACTATCAAGGTATTCTAGAGAGAAATGTGCTGCCCAGTGTCAGACAGCTTGGTCTCAGTCGCAGGTCATGGGTCTTGCAACAGGATAATGACCCAAAACACACAGCTAAAAACACCCAAGAATGGCTAAGAGCCAAACATTGGACTATTCTAAAGTGGCCTTCTGTGAGCCCTGATCTAAATCCTATTGAACATCTGTGGAAGAAGCTGAAACATGCCGTCTGGAGAAGGCACCCTTCAAACCTGAGACAACTTATTTTTTTTTTCACTTCCCGCCCCACGAGTCGGCTGCCTTTTGCAACAGCGGCTCAATTCTGAATCTTTTTTTCCCCTTCTTCTCTCTTCTGATCCGGTGACAACTCTCTGATCCGGCACACCTTTCACTCCATATACTGTATATCACAGACACACAGATCGCCCCAAATGTCTCCCGAGCCGGTGGACGAAGCCACTGTTTATAGCAGGAGACGGTACAGCAGGGAAGAGCTGCTAGCACTCAACCGCCACCCAGTGCTAACGAAAAAACTCGACATACCGGGAGAACTGAGGCGAAAACGCCGTGGGTGCCGTGTTGGAGTAAGGTGGAAGACAAGAAATATAAGGTACAGACCCACCCTCCCATCCGTTGTTATGGGGAATGTACGCTCGTTACTGGGAAAGGTAGATGAGCTAGCGGCTATCTCCCACTACGATAGCATATACCGGGAGTGCAGCCTGTTTCTATTCACAGAGACTTGGCTAACTGAATTAGCAGCAGATGCTAACATTGAACTGGAGGGTTTCCACGCGATACGGGCAGACCGAACATCAGACAGTGGCAAAGCAAGGGGCGGTGGAGTGATAATGTATGTTAACAACAACTGGTGCAGACCGGAACATATCACTGTTAAACAACAACATTGCAGCAAAGACATTGAGTTGTTAGCTGTTAGCATGCGGCCTACATACACTACCGTTCAAAAGTTTGGGGTCACCTAGACAATTATTTTGTGTTTTCCATGAAAAGTCACACTTATTTACCACCATGAGTTGTAAAATGAATAGAAAATATAGTCAAGACATTGACAAGGTTAGAAATAATGATTTGTATTTGAAATAATAATTTTTTCCAGATACTCAACCTGCTCAAAGGAAGGTCAGTTTTATAGCTTCTCTAACCAGCTAAACTGTTTTCAGCTGTGCTAACATGATTGCACAAGGGTTTTCTAATCATCCATTAGCCTTCTCATGCAATGAGCAAACACATTGTACCATTAGAACACTGGAGTGATAGTTGCTGGAAATGGGCCTCTATACACCTATGCAGATATTGCACCAAAAACCAGACATTTGCAGCGAGAATAGTCAGTTACCACATTAGCAATGTACATTAGATATTAGAGTGTATTTCTGATTAGTTTAAAGTTATCTTCATTGAAAAAAAGTGCTTTTCTTTCAAAAATAAGGAAATTTCTAAGTGACCCCAAACTTTTGAACGGTAGTGTATCTCCCGAGGGAATACTCACACGTGATCTGCATTGTTGTTTATGCAAATCCGACGGCGAACGCTGGGACAGCTCGTGACATCATCCATTCAGTAACTGGCAGGCTGCAGACAGACACACCCAGATGCTCTTCTCCTCATCTCAGGCGATTTTAACCATGTTTCACTGTCTCCCATTCTACCCACGTTTACCCAGTATGTCACATGCCACACTAGAGACAATAAAACACTGGACTTATTCTACGCAAACACTAAGGAGGCGTACACCTCATCACAACTTCCCCCACTCGGGAGATCGGATCACAACTTGGTTCATCTCCGGCCGGTGTACAAAACCCTAGTGCACAGACAATCTCCGGCCATGTGCACAGTGAAGTTATGGTCTGAGGAGGCAATGGACACTCTAAAGGGCTGTTTTGAAGCCACCGCCTGGGAGCAGCTCTGTGAGCCACATGGTGAGGACATCGATGGCCTCACTCACACCATCACGGACTACATCAGCTTCTGTGTGGACAACACCGTTCCCACCAAGACCATACGGTGTTGCTCAAACAACAAACCCTGGATCAACCCTGAGATAAAAACACTTCTGAGAGAGAAGAAGAGGATCTTCAGGTCGGGGAACAGGGAGATGCTGAAGTCTGTACAGAGGGAGCTGAGGAGAAAGATCAGAGAAGGCAAGGACAGCTTCAGGAAGAAGATGGAGGACAAGCTGCAACAGAGCGACATCACCGGGGTCTGGAGAAACCTCAAAACCATCTCTGGGCTCCAGAATACCTCCCCCAAGGCCACGGGGGGGGGGGGGGGGGCAGGGAGTGTGCGAGCAATCTGAATCTGTTTTTTAATAGGTTTGACCAACCACCCTCCCCCACGCCTGCACAACAACCACTGCTGCCTCTAAAGACATCAAGTCCTGCTGCCCACTCCTCACTCCACCAACACCTCCCCCACTCCCAACACACAGCCCCCCAACCTGACCCTCACTAAGACCCAGGTGAGGACGGAGCTGAGGAAGATCAAGGCGAGGAAGGCGTCGGGACCGGATGGCATCAGCGCAAAGCTCCTCAAGTCCTGTGCAGACCAGCTGTGTGGGATTGTGGAGTACATCTTCAATCTGAGCCTGAAGCTGGGGAGGGTACCACAGCTGTGGAAAACATCTTGTGTGGTACCTGTACCAAAGACTTCCCACCCCAAAGATCTGAACAGCTACAGACCAGTGGCCTTGACGTCCCACATGATGAAGACCCTGGAGAGACTGCTCCTTGCTCACCTCCACCCCCTGGTGGGACCAGCGATGGATCCAATCCAGTTCGCCTACCAGCATGGCATTGGGGTGGAGGATGCGGTGATCTTCCTCCTTCACCATTCTCTGTCCCACCTGGAGAAGCCCGGGAATGCGGTGAGGATCATGTTCTTTGACTTCTCCAGTGCTTTCAACACCATCCAACCAATGATCCTGAAGGACAAGCTGCTGTGCGCAGGGGTGGACCAGCACCTGTCATCATGGATCCTGGACTACCTCACAAACCGGCCTCAGTTTGTGAGAACATGGGACTGTGTGTCCGACACGATCATCGGTAGCACGGGGGCCCCCCAGGGAACGGTTTTGGCTCCCTTCCTGTTCACCCTTTATACTGCGGACTTCTCACACAACACAACACACTGCCATCAACAGAAGTTCTCTGATGACTCTGCGATCATTGGCCTCATCTCCAATGGAGATGAAGCTGAGTACAGAGGGCTTATCCAGGACTTCGTGGACTGGTGCCATCGGAACTGCCTCCAGATCAACGCGAGGAAAACTAAGGAGCTGGTGGTGGACTGCCGCAGGCAAGGACAACCCCTCACAGCACCAGTAAATATACAGGGAACAGACATCGAGATGGTGACATCCTATAAGTACCTGGGTGTTCATCTGAACAATAAACTAGACTGGTCACACAATACTGACGCACTCTACAAGAAGGGACAGCGCAGGCTGTTCCTACTGAGGAGACTCAGGTCTTTTGGAGTACAAGGGGCGCTGCTGAAGACATTCTATGACACGGTGGTGGCATCAGCCATCACTTTTAGAGTGGTCTGCTGGGGCAGTGACATTACAGCAGCCGATAGGAAGAGACTGAACAAACTGATCAAGAAAGCTAGCTCTGTCCTGGGGCAGCGCCTTGACGCAGTGGAGGAGATAGGAGAGAGAAGGATGGTGGCTAAACTGTCATCTCTGCTGGAGTCTGAGTTCCACCCTATGCAGGACATACTGAATGCACTGAGGAGCTCATTTAGCAGCAGACTACATCATCCTAGGTGCACAACCGAGAGGTTTTGCAGGTCCTTCCTACCTACGGCTGTCAGACTGTACAACCTAAGCAGGGCTGCTCGCAGAGATAGCAAAAAGATGTGACAACCTAATAATTTTGAATGCAAAAGACGCAACAGACTTACACAATGGTCCCCTCTGGTATACAACTAGGAAAATACCGGTCGCTATGGAGGGTGAGAATATGTATGGGTACATAATCATACCATGTAGGATAACTAAGTAGACGGTTGTGCTGTTTCATTCCATCTAGCTACAATGCTCCGCACTGTGTGTTTATATATTTACATATTTATTCCATCTAGCGACAATGCTCCGCACTGTGTGTGTTTATATATCTACATATTATTCCATCTAGCTACAATGCTCCGCACTGTGTGTGTTTATATATTTACATTTATTCCACCTAGCTACAATGCTCCGCACTGTGTGTTTATATATTTACATATTTATTCCATCTAGCGACAATGCTCCGCACTGTGTGTGTTTATATATCTACATATTATTCCATCTAGCTACAATGCTCCGCACTGTGTGTGTTTATATATTTACATTTATTCCACCTAGCTACAATACTCCGCACTGTGTGTTTATATTTATATATCTATCCCATCTAGCTACAATGCTCCGCACTGTGTGTCTATATATATATATATATATATATATATATATATATATATATATATATATATATTTATATTTATATGTACATATGTATACTTGCTGCTCTTGTTTTTTCTCTTGCCTTCTGATTGTTGCTCTGAGTGTTGCTATCCCTGTGCTGTTGCAATCCTGGAATTTCCCCATTGTGGGACTAATAAAGGCTTATCTTATCTTAACTGGAGCAGTTTACTCATGAGGAGTGGGCCAAAATACCTACTGAGAGGTGCAGAAGTCTCACTGACAGTTACAGAAATCGTTTGATTGCAGTGATTGCCTCAAAAGGTTGTGCAACAAAATATTAAGTTAAGGGTACCATCATTTTTGTCCAGGCCTGTTTCATGAGTTTGTTTTTTAAAATAATTCTGTTGAACCAGAATTCAAAAGCATTGTCTGATTTTCAATGGTTAATTTTCATCGAATTTTTATTTATTACCACTTTTGTCAGATTAAAGTTATTTCTGTGACCATTGTGGGTTTTTCTTTCATTAACAGAGGGGTACCAACAGTTTTGTCCACGTCTGTATGTGCGTGTGTGTGCGTGTGTGTGTGTGTGTGTGTGTGTATATGTATGTATTACCTTTTTCTCTCATAAATGTTCAATTTTCTCACCAATTAGTGAGGCTTTTGTTGTAAACATTTTTCTTGGAAAGTTAACTTTCTTTAAAAAAATATGTACATTTTATTGTTTTTTTTCCTATAAATTAACCATGTTTTATGATAAACACGTTGCCTTTCCTATTAAATTTTTCTATAAAATTTGCAACGTTTTCGTTGAATTTTCATTATTTTCTTGTCCATTTGCTCTTCTCTCACTGATAAACTAAGTTTCCCTGTATAAACTCTCCTTAAAGTCTTTATGGGGATGGAGGGGGAGCAGGTTAACCTCTTGCACTCCGTTGTACTGCGGACGGGCAAGTCTCTGCGTCCTAGAGCGCACGAGGGCGCTTTCGTGCGCCCTCGTACGCTCTAGGACGCATGATGGAGATGGTGATGGTGATGGTGATGTAGGTGGTGATGGCGTCCAAGCGCGCACTGAAAATAAAAGCTGCAGACACAGCTGTGAACAGATTAGTTCATCTGATTGACCTCTCATTCGACTAATAAGAGCCTTGAATTGGGTTTCTGAAACCTTGATGAACCAATGACTGAAAACCTAGCAAGAAGGACCCGCCTACCAACGCAGCGAGCCAGTTGAAGCACAGAAGTTCGCTGAGCTGTTTTGTCTAAAGCTGGGTGAAGAGAGACTGCTACAGCAGCCACAGGCGGTGCTTTTTTTTTTTTTTTAAATTCCAGCAGAGTGTTTAGGATTCTCTTATATGGTCATTATAGACCGACGGAGGCCGACGATGAAGGTCGTAAATCATTCGCCAAAACCGCAATCATGGAATTATGTTTTGACCGGGTCGCGAGACCAGAACCACGAGCGGACCAGCGTCGCGTTCATCTGACAATGAGGAAGAGAAGTTCGCCAGGACAATGTGGCTGTGAAGAGGTAAGGTGTTATAAGCCAAATTATTTTTTATCCCTGAAAATTGTAATCAAAAATGACTTTTGACCGATCGGTAAATTACAACTGTGCGGCGCACGATGTTCGAAGTGCATGCGCCGCAGTACACGGTTCATTCGCCGCCTCTGGACCATGAACGCCTCCCCTGCCGCTGCTATTCTGTAGCGAGGGGGGGGGGAAGCAGCGGTGACTGCGCTGCTGTGGCCACATCGCCACATCCGAGTGTAATCCGTCATGTAGCGATGGCCGATCTCTGTCCTCTGTAGCGAGGGTGGGGGACAACCCCCCCCTCCACACACACACACAGACACAGCCTTGAATGTGGCCTTTCATTAGAGCCCAAAATGAAGCTTCTACATTGAAGCATTCAAAAGTTACAGATGTTTTTCCAAACTGTGCCATTTGGCACAATTTGGCACAGTTCAAAAACGCCTGGGAACTACCTGAGAACAAAGCTGTGTAATATATTCATTTTTTGTGGTATTGTTACAAAATTTGGACCTCAGCTGGATAACACTTGGTTCTACATTTCTGTTGCATTTTCCAGCCCGGATCTGAAGCTGTGTGTTATTTGCAAGCATTTGTATCCAAAAAAACACCCAGGCCAAATTTATTTTCGTCAAGTTTACTATGTTTAGATGACTGTAACTCAGTGGCCGGAGCACTTAGAGAGATTATGACTGTTTTGCCAAAAAATTCAAAGTGTTTTCTTTTAAATGAGACCAACCCCATGAAGATGCTGCAAAGGGTTGAAGAACAGCTTTCGATTTACTTTGGGCACATTATTTTTTGGCGTTTTTAGGAAAATTGACCGGAGTGCAAGGGGTTAACAGAGGGGAGGATTTGGGCTCATTTTGCTGACAAGGGGAATAGACTTTTTAAAATTTTTTTTTGCAAATATTTATTTATTTGAATTGAGATTTAATATTTTACTTATTGAAAAACAAGGTTTTTTTCTATTTTTGCAAAGATTTTTTGTATTTGGAACCTATTTGTTTTTCAATGGAAGCTGCATTTTTTTGTCACTGACTTTTACATAATTAATGATGAAGACTGTGTTCTCTGTATTAGTTGATAATTTTGTAAAAATCTATGGGGTATTAAATAGGTTATGAGTGTTTTTTTTTTTTTTTTTTAAATTTTGTGTACTTTTTTTATCCCCAGAGGGGAAATTCAGGGCACCCACCTAGATCAGGGCTATTCAATTACAAAATCAGTTGGGCCACAATTTGAAATCAAGACATGTAGCATGTTCAGTGATCTACTGAATATGACAAATTTTAAACTAACACAGATCAGTATGACGAAAAATATGCACTTTTTAATTCACTGTCTTGGTTTTAAATGTGCGCTTGGCACATAACAAAGGCACATCAAAAGTGCATAAAACACAATAACAGTGCTGGGGTTGAGCAGAACTTGAAGTAGTAGAAATATTTTTCCTCTTGAACAGCAATTAAATAAATGAAAAAAATTCTGTAAATAAGCATTTTGGTCACATCTTAGGCATATCTCAAAGTGCATAAAAACTCAATGTGCACTGTTAGTAGCATTAACATTTGTTTCCCTTTTGAAATAAAATATACTACATCCTGGTCATAACTGACCTTGGCACATCACAAAGCACATTTAACTGAATAAAAAATGAACTGTCAAACACTTCAGTACACAAACCCCCCCAAGAAAAGATTGATAACATTAACAAACATTGCACATCTACCGTTGAGGTTTGTTTTAAATCACCACGTGTGAGTAGGAATCTTTTTATATGTACACATTCCATTACACACACATATCATCCATCCATCCATCTTCTACCGCTTTCCCGGAGGTCCGGGTCGTGGAGGCAGCAGTTCAAGCAGAGAAGCCCAGACTTCCCTCTCCCCAGCCACCTGCTCCAGCTCTTCAGAGGGGATACCAAGGCGTTCCCAGACCAGCTGGGAGACATAGTCTCTCCACCGAGTCCTGGGTCTGCCCCGGGGTCTCCTCCCAGTGGGACGTGCCTGAAACACCTCAAGTGGGAGGCGTCCAGGAGGCATCCTAATCAGATGCCCATACCACCTCAACTGACTCCTTTCAATGTGGAGGAGCAGCGGTTCTACTCTGAGCCTCTCCCGGATGACTGAGCTCCTCACCCTATCTCTGAGGGTGAGTCCAGCAATCCTACGGAGAAAGCTCATTTCAGCCTCTTGTATCCGTGATCTCATTCTTTCGGTCATTACCCAAAGCTCGTGACCATAGGTGAGAGTAGGAACGTAGATTGACTGATAAATCGACAGCTTTGTCTTAGAACTAAGCTCCCTCTTCACCACAACAGACCGGTACAACGTCCGCATCACTGCAGATGCTGCTCCAATCCGTCTGTCGATCTCTCACTCCATTCTCCCCTCACTCGTGAACAAGACCCCAAGATACTTAAACTCCTCCACTTGGGGCAGGAGCCTGTCCCCAACCCAGAGAGGACAATCCACCTTTTTCCGGCTGAGGACCATGGACTCGGACTTGGAGGTGCTGATTCTCATCCCAGCCGCTTCACACTCAGCGGCAAACCGTCCCAGCAAGAGCTGTAGGTCATTGCTGGATGAAGCCAACAGGACAACATCATCTGCAAACAACAGAGATGAGATCCTGTGGTCACCAAGCATGACACCCTCCATTCCCTGGCTGCGCCTAGAAATCCTATCCATAAAAATTATGAACAGGATCGGTGACAAAGGGCAGCCCTGGCGGAGTCCAACTCTCACTGGGAATGACTCCGACCGAGTGTTGGCAATACGAACCAAACTCTCACAACGGTCATACAGAGACCGAATAGCTCGTAACAACAAGCCCGATACCCCATACTCCCGAAGCACCTCCCACAAAAATCCACGAGGGACGCGGTCAAATGCCTTCTCCAAGTCCACAAAACACATGTAAACTGGTTGGGCAAACTCCCACAAACCCTGGAGAATTCTCGAGAGGGTAAAGAGCTGGTCCGATGTGCCACGGCCAGGACGAAAACCACATTGCTCCTCCTGAATCCGAGGTTCGACCAACGGCCGGACTCTCCTCTCCAGTACCTTGGCATAGACCTTCCCAGGGAGGCTGAGGAGTGTGATCCCTCTAAAGTTGGAGCACACCCTCCGGTCCCCTTTTTTAAAGAGAGGAACCACCACCCCGGTTTGCCATGCCAAAGGCACTGCCCCCGACCTCCACGCAATGTTGCAGAGGCGTGTCAACCATGACAACCCAACAACATCCAGGGCCTTGAGGTACTCGGGGCGAATCTCGTCCACCCCTGGGGCCCGGCCACCAAGGAGATTTTTAACCACCTTGGCGACCTCAGCCCCTGTGATAGGCGAGTCATCCCCCTCGTCCCCAAACCCTGCTTCCTCTGTGGAAGGCATATCAGTGGGATTGAGGAGATCCTCGAAGTATTCCTTCCACCGCCCGACGATGTCCCCAGTCGAAGTCAACAGTATCCCATCCGCACCATACACAGTGTGGACGGGGAGCTGCTTTCCCCTCCTGAGCCGCCGGACAGTTTGCCAGAATCTCCGAACCGAAACCGAAACCGAAAGTCTTGTTCCATTGCCTCACCAAACTCCTCCCATACCCGGGTTTTTGCTTCAGCAACCACCCGAACTGCACTCCGCTTGGCCTGCCGGTACACCTCAGCTGCTTCGGGAGTCCCACAAGCCAACCAAGCTTGATAGGACTCCTTCTTCAGCTTAATGGCCCCCCTCACCACTGGTGTCCACCACTTGGTTCGGGGGTTGCCACCACGAGATGCACCGACCACCTTGCGGCCGCAGCTCTGGGCAGCCGCTTCAACAACAGAGGTGGAGAACATGGCCCATTCAGACTCCATGTCTCCAGACTCCCTCGGAATGTGGTTGAAGTTCTTCCGGAGGTGGGAGTTGAAGACCTCCCGGACAGGGGCCTCAGCCAGACGCTCCCAGCACACCCTCACTATACGTTTGGGTCTACCAGGTCTGAATGGCTTCCTCCCCTGCCATCGGATCCAACTCACCACGAGGTGGTGATCAGTTGACAGCTCTGCACCTCTCTTTACTCGGGTGTCCAAGACATACGGTCGCAGGTCTGATGACACGATAACAAAATCGATCATCGACCTGCGACCTAGGGTGTCCTGGTGCCAGGTGCACATATGGACACCCTTATGCTTGAACATGGTGTTCGTTATGGACAGACTGTGGTTAGCACAGAAGTCCAATAACTGAACACCACTCGGGTTCAGATCGGGCAGGCCGTTCCTCCCAATCACCCCCCTCCAGGTTTCACTGTCGTTGCCCACGTGCGCATTGAAGTCCCCCAGTAGGACAATGGAGTCTCCAAGAGGAACACCCTCCAGCACCCCAGTCACAGACTCCAAAAAGGGTGGGTACTCTGAAACATCATTTGGTGCATAGGCACAAATGATGGTCAGGACCCGTTTCCCAACCCGAAGGCGCAGGGAAGCAACCCTTTCGTCCACCGGGGAAAACTCCAATATAGAGGCAGCAAGGTGGGGCGATACAAGAATACCCACCCCTGCTCGTCGCCTCTCGCCCGGGGCAACTCCAGAAAAGGCCAAGCTCCAGCCCCTCTCCAGGAGACTGGTTCCGGAACCAGAGCTGTGTGTTGAGGTGAGGCCGACTATATCTAGCCGGTATCTCTCAACCTCGTACACCAGCTCAGGCTCCTTCCCCACCAGAGAGGTGACATTCCACGTACCAAAAGCCAGTTTAGAAAGCTTGGGATCAGTCCGCCAAGGTCTCCGCCTTTGACCGCCACCTGATCCACATAGCACCGGATCCCCATGATCCCTCCTGCAGGTGGTGAGCCCACTGGAGGGCGGACCCATGTAACTCCTTCGGGCTGAGCCCGGCCGGGTCCCATGGGTGGAAACCCGGCCACCAGACGCTAGCCTTCGAGCCCCTCCCCCAGGCCTGGCTCCAGGGTGGGGCCCCGGTAACCCCATACCGGGCGGGGTACACTGAATCCTTGATATACAATTCATGAGAGTCTGTTGGATCGTTCTTAGTCTGGCCCTTCACCCAGGACCAGTTTGTCTTGGGAGACCCTATCAGAGGCAAATTGCCCCGGACAACATAGATCCCATGATCCCAGGAGCTAACACACATATCAGTCCACCAAAAATTTCTATTCGAGTTAAGGATGTAAAAAGCACCCACTTAAAAACTTGAGTAATGACTTCAGTCTTGAAGGTTTGAGATTTTTTTCCAAAATTTGTAACAATTTTTTTTTTAGTTTTCTATTTTTCTCTGTAAATTTATCACAGTTTGAAACCATTTTTCTCAAATTTGTAATTTCCTCTTGTAAAAATGACTTTTCTTGTAAATTTGAGACTTTATTATAAATTTGTGGATTTTTATGGCTAATTTTTTGTTTATTTTTTAAATAAAATTTGTTTTTGTTTTTTTCATAAATTTGGAACAGATTGTGGTAAAATTTTGACTTTTTTCCTTATACAATTTACACTTTTGACCATAAGTTTGCAGAGCCAGAAAAGAACAATAATTTAACTCTGATTTCAAAGAAAAAATATTAATAAAATTATATTTAATGAAATAAATGAACTTAAATGACCAAAGATGCAGTTATTTCTGTTAAAATATTTCTATATATTTATAGTTTTTGAGAATTCTCCTCACCACCCAGACAGCAGGAAAAACTTCCTATTTTGAAATCCAAATGTTGGCATGTTTAGTTTGTCTGAAGGCTGCTGACAGATTAAAGTCATTGACTTCGTGAATTTCAGTCATCTTAACCTGTTGAACTCTGTTGAACTTCCCTAAAAACGCCTAAAAATAACATGCCCAAAGTAAATCTGGCTGGCTCCCTTCCTGTTCACTCTTTATACTGCAGACTTCTCACACAACACAACACACTGCCATCTACAGAAGTTCTCTGACGACTCTGCGATCGTTGGCCTCATCTCCAATGGAGATGAAGCTGAGTACAGAGGGCTTATCCAGGACTTCGTGGACTGGTGCCATCGGAACTGCCTCCAGATCAACGCGAGGAAAACTAAGGAGCTGGTGGTGGACTGCCGCAGGCATGGGCAGCCCCTCACAGCACCAGTAAATATACAGGAAACAGACATCGAGATGGTGACATCCTATAAGTACCTGGGTGTTCATCTGAACAATAAACTAGACTGGTCACACAATACTGACGCACTCTACAAGAAGGGACAGCGCAGGCTGTTCCTACTGAGGAGACTCAGGTCTTTTGGTGTACAAGGGGCGCTGCTGAAGTCATTCTATGACACGGTGGTGGCATCAGCCATCACTTTTGGAGTGGTCTGCTGGGGCAGTGGCATTACTGCAGCCGATAGGAAGAGACTGAACAAACTGATTAAGAAAGCTAGCTCTGTCCTGGGGCAGCGCCTTGATCCGATGGAGGAGATAGGAGAGAGAAGGACAGTGGCTAAACTGTCATCTCTGCTGGAGTCCGAGTTCCACCCTATGCAGGACATACTGGATGCACTGAGGAGCTCATTTAGCAGCAGACTACATCATCCCAGGTGCACAACCGAGAGGTTTCGTAGGTCCTTCCTACCAACGGCTGTCAGACTGTACAACCTAAGCAGGGCTGCTCGCAGAGATAGCAAAAAGACGTAACAAACTAATAGTTTTTTTTTGAATGCAAAAGATGCAATAGACTTACACAATGGTCCCCTCCGGCATACAACTAGGAACATACCGGTCGCTATGGAGGGTGAGAATATGTATGGGCACATAATCATACCATGTAGGATAACTAAGTAGACGGTTATGCTGTTTCATTCCATCTAGCAACAATGCTCTGCACTGTGTGTGTTTATATATTTACATATTTATTCCATCTAGCTACAATGCTCCGCACTGTGTTTTTATATATCTACATATTATTCCATCTAGCTACATTGCTCCGCACTGTGTGTGTTTATATACTTGCATATTTATTCCACCTAGCTGCAATGCTCCGTACTGTGGGTGTTTATATATTTACATATTTATTCCATCTAGCTACAATGCTCTGCACTGTGTGTTCACACTGGCTTTTCCCTGCACTGTGTGTTCATATACTCATATATTTATTCCATCCAGCTACAATGCTCTGCACTGTGTGTCTGTGTGTGTGTATGTATATATTTATTTTATAGTAATATGTACATATGTATATTAGCCGCTCTTGCTTGCTTGTTTTTTTCTTGCCTTCTGATTGTTGCTCTGAGTGTTGCTATCCCTGTGCTGTTGCAATCCTGGAATTTCCCCGTTGTGGGACTAATAAAGGCTTATCTTATCTTATCTTATCTTATCTTATCTTAAATCAAAAGCTGTTCTTCAACCCTTTGCAGCATCTTCATGGGGTTAGTCTCATTTAAAAGAAAACACTCTGAATTTTTTGGCAAAACAGTCATAATCTCTCTAAGTGCTCCTGCCACTGAGTAACAAGAAAGTTCACCTGGGTGTTTTCTTTAGATACAAATGCTTGCAAATAACATACAGCTGTCAGATACTGGCTGGAAAACACAACAGAAATGTAGAACCAAGTGTTTTCGAGCTCAGGTCAAAATTTTGTAAAAATACCACAAAAAATGAATATATTACACAGCTTTTTTCTCAGGTTGTAACAAGGCTGTGTCTGTTCTGGAAGACCAGAAATACAGCTTTTTTTTTTCAGTGCGCACTGAGACGCACTAAGATGCAGAGACGTGACTGCCCGCGGAATTCACAGAGTTCAAGGGGTTAACTTGCCAGGTACATAGTATCAGATGGATGGATATTGTAGTAGCTGGTGAAGTCAACTGCGATTCTTGCCTTTCCCTGCATACAGTACGAAGCCTTACCACACATTTGCTAAGTGACTCATAATGCATTATTTCATTATTATTCATTATTCCAGCGGGTTAAAACCACCTTAAATGCCTCCACTGCTAACATATCTCTTCTGCTTTTTTTCCCCACATTTAAAGTACTTTAATATGCTCATGTTTCTCTTGGACAGCAACGCAAGAAAACCTCTGCCTGCCCAACTGGAATGCTCACGTGGGCGGGGCACTTCTGAACTCCACACGGATGACAGTCACGCGTGTTGCTCGTGTGCCCGCTTGCGGACGATTCCTTCATTCCTTCATATATTTTTCTTAAATTTATACTTCCTTGGCGTGGCCTGGGTCATTCGGAGGCTGGTTCTGGGCCACATGTGGCCCGCGGGCTGCTAATTAAGTAGACCTGACCTACACTACCGTTCAAAAGTTTGGGGTCACTTAGAAATTTCCTTATTTTTGAAAGAAAAGCACTGTTTTTTTTCAATGAAGATAACTTTAAACTAATCAGAAATACACTCTATACATTGCCAATGTGGTAAATGACTATTCTAGCTGCAAATGTCTGGTTTTTGGTGCAATATCTACATAGGTGTATAGAGGCCCATTTCCAGCAACTATCACTCCAGTGTTCTAATGGTACAATGTGTTTGCTCATTGCATGAGAAGGCTAATGGATGATTAGAAAACCCTTGTGCAATCATGTTAGCACAGCTGAAAACAGTTTAGCTGGTTAGAGAAGCTATAAAACTGACCTTACTTTGAGCAGGTTGAGTATCTGGAGCATCACATTTGTGGGGTCGATTAAATGCTCAAAATGGCCAGAAAGAGAACTTTCATGTGAAACTCGACAGTCTATTCTTGTTCTTAGAAATAAAGGCTATTCCATGCGAGAAATTGCCAAGAAACTGAAGATTTCCTACAACGGTGTGTACTACTCCCTTCAGAGAACAGCACAAACAGTCTCTAACCAGAGTGGAAAGAGAAGTGGGAGGCCCCGCTGCACAACTGAGCAAGAAGATAAGTACATTAGAGTCTCTAGTCTGAGAAATAGACACCTCACAGGTCCTCAACTGGCAGCTTCATTAAATAGTACCCGCAAAACGCCAGTGTCAACATCTACAGTGAAGAGGCGACTCCGGGATGCTGGCCTTCAGGGCAGAGTGGCAAAGAAAAAGCCATATCTGAGACTGGCCAATAAAAGAAAAAGATTAATATGGGCAAAAGAACACAGACATTGGACAGAGGAAGATTGGAAAAAAGTGTTATGGACGGACGAATTGAAGTTTGAGGTGCTTGGATCACACCGAAGAACATTTGTGAGATGCAGAACAACTGAAAAGATGCTGGAAGAGTGCCTGACGCCATCTGTCAAGCAAGGTGAGGGTAACGTGATGGTCTGGGGTTGCTTTGGTGCTGGTAAGGTGGGAGATTTGTTCAGGGTAAAAGGGATTTTGAATAAGGAAGGCTATCACTCCATTTTGCAACGCCATGCTATATGCTGTGGACAGTGCTTGATTGGAGCCAATTTCATCCTACAACAGGACAATGACCCAAAGCACACCTCCAAATTGTGCAAGAACTATTTAGAGAAGAAGCAGGCAGCTGGTATTCTATCTGTAATGGAGTGGCCAGCGCAGTCACCAGATCTAAACCCCATTGAGCTGTTGTGGGAGCAGCTTGACCGTATGGTACACAAGAAGTGCCCATCCAGCCAAACCAACTTGTGGGAGGGGCTTCTAGAAGCGTGGGGTGAAATTTCTCATGATTACCTCAACAAATTAACAGCTAGAATGCCAAAGGTCTGCAATGCTGTAATTGTTGCAAATGGAGGATTCTTTGACGAAAGCAAAGTTTGAAGGAAAAAATTATTATTTCAAATACAAATCATTATTTCTAACCTTGTCAATGTCTTGACTATATTTTCTATTCATTTTACAACTCATGGTGGTAAATAAAAGTGTGACTTTTCATGGAAAACACAGAATTGTCTGGGTGACCCCAAACTTTTGAATGGTAGTGTAGATGGATAAAGCAGCCACGGCATCAGAATCAGAATCAGAATCAGAATCAGCTTTATTGGCCAAGTATGCACAACACATACAAGGAATTTGACTTTGGCTAAAAACTTGCTCTCGTTGTTCAGGTGGAGGATTTAAATAAGGATTCAATGACAGAGTATGTACAGTAAATTACAGTCTGTCCATGTTTCTATAAAAGGATGCAAATATATACAGGAATATATGCAGTTATTTACTCAGACTAACCACACTTTGCAGAAATATATGAAAAAATATACAGTCACACAGTATTTCAATGTGAACTCAGATTCAGTGATATAATGTGAATGAAGTAAAAAGCAGTGTGAGACTTATGTGCAATGTAATAATGGATGAAAAGTCATGAGTACAGCAACAGGAAGGACTAGGTGAATGTTAGGAGTTCATCAGAGTGATGGCTTGAGGAAAGAAACTGTTCCTGTGACGGGTGGTTTTGACCTTCAGTGATCTGTAACGACGACCAGAAGATAGAAGTTCAAACAGTTTGTGGCAGGGGTGTGATGGGTCAGCACAGATGTTTCCCGCCCGTTTCCTGGTTATGGACCGATATAAGTTCTCAATGGAGGGTAGGTCGGTACCAATGATCCTCTCCGCAGACTTAATGATCCACTGCAGTCTGGTCTTGTCCTGTTTAGTGGCAGATCCAAACCAGACAGTGATGGAAAAGCAGAGGACAGACTGGATGATGGCGGTGTAGAAGACAACCAGCAGCTCCTCAGGCAAATCAAACTTCTTGAGCTGACGCAGAAAAAACAACCTCTGCTGGGCCTTTTTCCAGACAGTGTCTATATGGGAGGACCACTTCAGGTTCCGGGAGATTGTGGTACCCAGAAACTTGAAGGAGTCCGCAGTGGACACTGTGCTATTGAGGATGGTGAGTGGGGGGAATGAAGGGGGGTGTCGCCTGAAATCCACAGTCATCTCCACCGTTTTGGCTGGGTTAAGTTCAAGATGGTTCTGGCTGCACCAGAGGATCAGCTGCTCCACCTCCCGCCTGTATGCAGACTCATCATCATCCCGGATCAAACCGATGACTGTGGTGTCGTCCGCAAACTTCAGGAGCTTCACCGAAGGGTCCTCTGAGGTGCAGTTGTTGGAGTAGAGGGAGAAGAGCAGTGGGGAAAGGACACATCCTTGGGGGGCGCCAGTACTAATTTTTTGGGAGCTGGATGTAAATCTCCCTAGCTTCACCTGTTGCCACCCGTCAGTCAGAAAGCTGGAGATCCACTGGCAGGTGGAGGGGGGCACCTTGAGCTGGAGGAGTTTCTGATGAAGAATGCCTGGGATGATGGTGTTGAACGCTGAGCTGAAGTCGACAAACAGGATCCTGGCGTACGTCCCTGGGGAGTCGAGGTGTTGCAGGATGTAGTGTAGTCCCACATTCACTGCATCATCCACTGACCTGTTTGACCGGTAGGCAAACTGCAGTGGGTCCATCAGGGGGCCTGTGACGACCTTCAGGTGGTTCAGCACCAATCTCTCCAAGGATTTCATGACCACAGAGGTCAGGGCAACAGGTCTGTAGTCGTTTAATCCTGTAACAGAGGGTTTCTTGGGAACTGGAATGATGATGGAGTGTTTGAAGCAGGAAGGCACTTCACGCAGCTCCAGTGATCTGTTAAAGATCCGGGTGAAGATGGGGGCCAACTCGTTGGAGCAGACTCTCAGGCAGGACGGAGACACACCATCAGGTCCTGCAGCCTTCTTGATCTTTTGTCTCTGAAAGACCCGGCGCACCTCCTCTTCACAGATCGTTAGTGCTGGTGGGAGGTCAGAGTGGAGGAGGGATGGAGTTCCTGGGGCTGCCGATAAACCTTTTGTGTGGGTGGGAGGTGAGAACTGTAGGTTCTTTTCAAACCTACAGTAAAAGCTGTTTAGGTTGTTAGCCAGCTGGAGGTTTTCCACAGGGTGGGGGGATGGTCTCCTGTAGTTGGTAATATTCTGCAGGCCTCTCCAGACAGAAGCAGAGTTGTTGGCTGAGAAGTTTTTTTGTAACTTCTCACTGTAGCTCCTCTTAGCAAGCCTGATCTCCTTCGTCAGCATGTTTCTGGCCCGCTTGTACAGAGTCCAGTCACCAGTCCTGTAGGCCTCCTCCTTGGTCTGACGTAGCTGCTTCAGTTTAGGAATGAACCAGGGTTTATTGTTGTTGTATGTGCAGAAGGTCTTGGTCTGCACACACATGTCCTCGCAGAAACAGATGTATGGCGTAACAGTGTCAGTGAGTTCATTTAGGTTAATGGCTGCATCTTCAAAAACACTCCAATCTGTAAGATAAGATAAGATAAGATAAGATAAGATAAGATAAGATAAGTCTTTATTAGTCCCACAACGGGGAAATTCCAGGATTGCAACAGCACAGGGATAGCAACACTCAGAGCAACAATCAGAAGGCAAGAAAAAAAAAACAAAAAAAAACAAGCAAGCAAGAGCAGCTAATATACATATGTACATATTACTATAAAATATATATATACACACACACAGACACACAGTGCAGAGCATTGTAGCTGGATGGAATAAATATATGAATATATAAACACACAGTGCAGAGCATTGTAGCTAGATGGAATAAATATGTAAATATATAAACACCCACAGTACGGAGCATTGCAGCTAGGTGGAATAAATATGTAAGTATATAAACACACACAGTGCGGAGCATTGTAGCTAGATGGAATAAATATATAGATATATAAAAACACAGTGCGGAGCATTGTAGCTAGATGGAATAAATATATAGATATATAAATATGAACACACCCAGTGCTGAGCATTGTAGCTAGATGGAATAAATATGTAAATATATAAACACACACAGTGCAGAGCATTGTTGCTAGATGGGATGAAACAGCATAACCCTCTACTTAGTTATCCTACATGGTATGATTATGTGCCCATACATATTCTCACCCTCCATAGCGACCGATATTTTCCTAGTTGTATGCCGGAGGGGACCATTGTGTAAGTCTATTGCATCTTTTGCATTTAAAAACTATTAGTTTGTTACGTCTTTTTGCTATCTCTGCGAGCAGCCCTACTTAGGTTGTACAGTCTGACAGCCGTTGGTAGGAAGGACCTACAAAACCTCTCGGTTGTGCACCTGGGATGATGTAGTCTGCTGCTAAAAGAGCTCCTCAGTACATTCAGTACATCCTGCATAGGGTGGAACTCGGACTCCAGCAGAGATGACAGTTTAGCCACCGTCCTTCTCTCTCCTATCTCCTCCACCGGATCAAGGCGCTGCCCCAGGACAGAGCTAGCTTTCTTAATCAGTTTGTTCAGTCTCTTCCTATCGGCTGCTGTAATGCCACTGCCCCAGCAGACCACTCCAAAAGTGATGGCTGATGCCACCACCGTGTCATAGAATGTCTTCAGCAGCGCCCCTTGTACACCAAAAGACCTGAGTTTCCTCAGCAGGAACAGCCTGCGCTGTCCCTTCTTGTAGAGTGCGTCAGTATTGTGTGACCAGTCTAGTTTATTGTTCAGATGAACACCCAGGTACTTATAGGATGTCACCATCTCGATGTCTGTTCCCTGTATATTTACTGGTGCTGTGAGGGGCTGCCCATGCCTGCGGCAGTCCACCACCAGCTCCTTAGTTTTCCTTGCGTTGATCTGGAGGCAGTTCCGATGGCACCAGTCTACAAAGTCCTGGATAAGCCCTCTGTATTCAGCTTCATCTCCATTGGAGATGAGGCCAACGATCGCAGAGTCATCAGAGAACTTCTGTAGATGGCAGTGTGTTGTGTTGTGTGAGAAGTCCGCAGTATAAAGAGTGAACAGGAAGGGAGCCAGCACCGTTCCCTGGGGGGCCCCCGTGCTACTGATGATCGTGTCGGACACACAGTCCCGGGTTCTCACAAACTGAGGCCGGTTCGTGAGGTAGTCCAGGATCCATGATGACAGGTGCTGGTCCACCCCTGCGCACAGCAGCTTGTCCTTCAGGATCATCGGTTGGATGGTGTTGAAAGCACTGGAGAAGTCAAAGAACATGATCCTCACCATATTCCCGGGCTTGTCCAGGTGGGACAGAGAACGGTGAAGGAGGAAGATCACCGCATCCTCCACCCCAATGCCATGCTGGTAGGCGAACTGGAGTGGATCCATCGCTGGTTCCACCAGGGGGCGGAGGTGAGCAAGGAGCAGTCTCTCCAGGGTCTTCATCAAGTGTACAATCAAAGCAGGCTTGTAACTCCAGCTTTGATTCCTCAGTCCATTTCTTCACAGTCCTTACAACAGACTTGGAAGTTTTTAGGTTCTGTCTGTATGTTGGAATAAGATGGAGCAGACAGTGGTCAGAAAAACCCAGAGCTGCATGGGAGACGGCATGATAGGCATTTCTTAAAACTGTGTAACAGCGGTCAAGTGTATTTGTGTCCCTGGTGGGACATTTAATATGCTGTCTGTATTTAGGAAGCTCGTTTGTGAGATTAGCATGGCACCATTCACACACATATTCACACCTAGGGCCACTTTAGAGTCTCCAATTAACCTCTTGCACTCCGGGATACCGCGGGCGGTCACGTCTTTGCGTCCTAGGGAGCACGAGGGCGCTCTAGGACGCACACTGTGCGTCCTGGACGCACAGCCTAGGGCGCACTGCCCTAGGCTGTGCCCTAGACGCACAGAAAAAAAAAAGCTGCATTTCCGTTCTTCCACTACAGACACAGCCGCAAACAGAAAGCCAAAGGAGTGCTTTGATTGGTTTAGATGTGACTGACCTCTCAATCGACTAATAAGAGCCTTGAATTGGGTTTCTGAAACCTTGAAGAACCAATGACTGAAAACCTAGCAAGAAGGACCCGCCTACCAACGGCTGCAAATACAGCGAGCCAATTGAAGGCTGCGAGCTCCCATCTCTCCAGGACCTGTACATCTCCAGGACCCGGAGGCGTGCTGGCCGGATCATAGCCGATCCTTCACATCCTGGTCACGTACTGTTTGCTCCCCTCCCCTCAGGTAGAAGACTTCGGTCCATTCGGACTAAAACCTCCCGGCACATGAACAGCTTTTTCCCCTCTGCCATCAGACTGCTGAACATTAAGTGACTTTTTGACTCTCGTGCACTATGTACAGCAGCTCAACCAGACTCACGTCATTCATCACTGTTTTCTGTTGCATTATCAACTGCACGATGTGGTACTTCACATTATCTGCTACTTGCTAATTTTTTAAAACTGCCTTGACTAGTACTACTCATTATTACTAGTATTGTTATTATTATTATTATCATTATTACTTATTATTACTTATTTTTCTACACTTATTGCACGTTTTCAGTCCTTTAGTTTTTTAGTTTATCTCTTTTTCTCATCATGTTTTTAATGTTGCAGCATGGCATCGAGACAAATTCCTAGTTTGTGTACTACATGAACAATGGCAATAAATCTGATTCTGATTCTGATTCTGATTCTGAAGCACAGAAGTTCGAAAGCGTGCGTCCCATGTGTAAAATCTGTTTTGTGTAAGGCTGGGTGACACACACGCGTTCGCCAGTCTTTTTTTCTTACTACTGTTCTTATTTGTTCTGAAAAATCGTTCGCCAAAACTGCAATCATGGAAGCGCAAAACCGCAATAATGGAATTATGGTTTGACCGGGTAGCGTGACCAGAACCACGAGTCTGTAACAAGCAGACCAGCGTCATGTTCATCTGACAATGAGGAAGAGAAGTTCGCCAGCGACACTGCTGTTGTGGACAGGTAAGTGTTATAAGCTAAATTATTCTTTATCCCTGAAAATTGTAATCAAAATGACTTTTGACCAATCGGTAAATTACAACTGTGCATAATCGCAACGTGACGGATGGTCCGTACTCCGCCTCCGGACCATGAACGCCCCCCCCCCCCCCGCCGCTACTCTTCTGTAGCAGATTGCAGATATTATTGCAGATATTTTAGTACAACTGTGCGTAGTAGACCGCGGCGCACCGTCCCCGCGGTCCATCATGTAGCAATGGGCGATGTCCGTCCTCTGTAGCGGGGGGGAGTTGTTATCTTCTACATTACAGATATTTTAGTATAATTTTTAGTGCACTATAGGTTATTTTTTCTTGTAAAAAAAAAAGCCACACATTTTTTACGTGGCATGCTTCTTTGTGTGTGGGGGCTTGTTTGTTCATTCATTCATTCATGTGAAGCGGATGATAAAATAAAGGCACCGATGAGAGTTTTAAGCAGGTTTATTAAATCATACCGCCGTCACGAAGCTCGCCCCATGGGCGGCTCGGAGGCTCTTCAGCAAAGAGACACAGAGTGTGTGTGTCAACAGCAGTTGCAGAGTGAGAGTGAGAGGATGAGTTACAGAATCGTGCAGCATATATACCCAACTCAGACAATACATCAAAGACATTCACAGCAGTCGATATGGGCATTAGCATATGAGAGGCACAGACAGGACAGGATGCATGAACACAATGCATGAATGGCACATTAGCATCACAGCAGTGAAACAATGCATGAATGGCAGATTACATCACAGCATGCAGCGGAAAAAACCAGAAGTAGCGAGCTGTCTGTCCCAGTCTGTTGTGGGGGTTGCCACACCGCTCCCCCCCAGAGGGCAAGGCAGGCGGCCGAGACCTCGATAGTCCATCTTTGGGAGCGGCTGCGGGGGAAACTCGCTGCAAGAGGAGGGGGAGGGAGGAGGGGTGTAGTAAGTGCCGGCCGGGGACGGTGAAATCGTCCGAGCCGCGCAAAAATTGCTTGTTGGTCCGCGACGTCAAGGGGCTGTCCCGTTGAGCGTGCGGAGATCACAAGAAGAAAAATTAGTCTCTGACTCCTCTCGTGGCCATGAAGAAAAATAGGAGCGGCGAGGCTGCGTAGCGGCTGTAAGAAAAAAAAAGAAACAAAAGCAGAGGGACTTGGCGTGTTGACTTTAGGTGCAGGCACAACCTTAAAGCCTTCGGGGACCGCAGACTGCTGAATTCCCATTGAGCGCCATGGCTAAGACCATAAAATCCAGTGAGCAAGCTGCGTGCCTCAGGTGTACGAGCAAGCCTGAAGGGCCAGTGTGCAGCAGCTAAGAAGGAAGGCGGTCAGTGGAGCCGTATGTGTCCCGTGCATGGTGCGCCGTCTGAGTAACCCCCGGTGCGTGTGCCGGGGCTCCGTGCGTGGGTGGGCCAGCTGGAGAGGAGAACCAGGGTCAGGAATCTTGGTGGAGATCGGCGTAGTTGGCGCCGATAAACATCTATGTTGAGCTGTGGCTGCAGATTAGTCATGGTGCACTGGAGCATTGAGGGGAAATAGACGATCTTTGTCCCTCAGGCTCGGGTAGATGCGTAGGATCGCTGAGAGGGAGGAGGAGCGGTGAGAGGGAGAAGACGTTCTGTGTCCCTCGGCCGGTCCAGCGTGGACGTCCTGATCTCAGGCGAGGGTCGCGGCATGACGTTTTCTGCTGTTTTCCCGGTCGTGGGTGATGTCCGGAGAGTAGCTCGCCTGTGTTGGCTCCGCGTCGAGGTCTCCCTGAAGCAGAAGGGAGGGCAGATCGTTTGCGTCAGGCTGCTGTGTTCGCTGGCAGTGTGTTTTTTTCAGCGTCGGGTTGTCAGCGTGGTCGTCCAGACCAGAAGGTTGCGTTGCACAAAGCGTGTGCATTCTCGGGGTCATCAGTGAAGCGGCAAGAAATAAAGGCAGCGATGAGAGTTTTAAGCAGGTTTATTAAATCATACCGCCGTCACGAAGCTCGCCCCATGGGCGGCTCGGAGGCTTTCCAGCAAAGAGACACAGAGTGTGTGTGTCAACAGCAGTTGCAGAGTGAGAGTGAGAGGATGAGTTACAGAATCGTGCAGCATATATACCCAACTCAGACAATACATCAAAGACATTCACAGCAGTCGATATGGGCATTAGCATATGAGAGGCACAGACAGGACAGGATGCATGAACACAATGCATGAATGGCACATTAGCATCACAGCAGTGAAACAATGCATGAATGGCAGATTACATCACAGCATGCAGCGGAAAAAAAACAGAAGTAGCGAGCTGTCTGTCCCAGTCTGTTGTGGGGGTTGCCACACATGAATGAATAAACACCCCCCCACGCACACACACACAGCCCTTCACCTTTCATTAGAGCCCAAGATGAAGCTTCTATACTGAATCATTCAAAAGTTACAGACGTTTTTCCAAACTGTGCCATTTGGCACAATTTGGCACAGTTCAAAAATGCCTGGGAACAACCTAAGAAAAAAGCTGTGTAATATATTCATTTTTTGTGGTGTTGTTACAAAATTTTGAACTCAGCTTGATAACACTTGGTTCTACATTTCTGTTGCATTTTCCAGCCCGGATCTGACAGCTGTGTGTTATTTGCAAGCATTTGTATCCAAAAAAACACCCAGGCGAAATTTATTTTCTTCAAGTTCAGTATGTTTAGATGACTGTTACTCAGTGGCCTGAGCACTTAGTGAGATTATGACTGTTTTGCCAAAAAATTCAAAGTGTTTTCTTTTAAATGAGACCAACCCCATGAAGATGCTGCAAAGGGTTGAAGAACAGCTTTTGATTTACTTTGGGTACGTTATTTTTTGGCGTTTTTAGGGAAATTGACCAGAGTGCAAGGGGTTAACCTAACTTGCATGTTTTTGGCCTGTGGGAGGAAACCGGAGTACCCAGGGCAATCCCATGCAGACACGGGGAGAACATGCAAACTCCACACAGAAGGGTCACTGATGGTCAGGGGGTGGGACTGAACCCACGACGGTCAGGGGTGGACTCGATCCCGTGACCTTCTTAACCCATTGAGTGTGAAAATTTGTGTGCCCCTAGTGCAGGGGTGGGCAGTGAGGGCCATTCCACTGCAGGTTTTCTGTTCCACTCAGTCTCTTCAGCAGGTGTTTGCTCTGATCAGCTTCAATGATTGCTAATCACTGACAACACCTGCTGAAGAGACTGGGTGGAACAGAAAACCTGCAGTAGAATGGCCCTCCATGGCACATGATTGCCCACCCCTGCCCAAGTGGCAGAGCGCGGCACTGCACCTGCCTTCTCACTCTGACTTTGTCAAAAGTAAGTGAGAAATTTCTTTTTTTTTTTAAATGTACTGATTTCTTGTTCATATACTTTGAAGATAAGATGATGAGGGACCTCTGTACAAAAAAACTGTCAAAAGACTGAACCATTTTTTTGTGTAAATACATCCAAAGTCCAGTTTTGACTGAGTTATGGAATTTAAAGAGGTGCCGTGACGTTATGGAAATTAGATGCATAAATTTATTCCTATCTGAAACTTTGGATCATATTTTACATCTTTCTAATTGACAGTAAGCCATTATCTCTTACCACTTTCAAGTTATAGCCTTGGAAATCTGAACTATTTTATTGACAAAAAATATTTACCACTCTTGACCACTAGGGGGTATGTCACAATTTGGCAACATACACACTCTTGGGGTTAATGTGCTGCCACTGTGCTAACCACTGCGCACAGAGCTGCCATAATATAGCTATTAAAATAGATATACCAGACAACTACAGTAAAATTTGCACTACTGTATGTAAATTTCCTTTTTTCATTATTTAGGAGTGCTTTTTCTTTTTTGGGGGGAAGGGGGGGGTGACCACCTGCCCCCCAAATGTCAGTGTACATCACTGTACATTGATCTCAGTTGGACATGGGATTTGTTGAATATGTTCTACTAGCCCAAAATTGGAAGAATACAAAAGAATAAGACTGATGGAATAGATGGATAAATAAATAGATGTGTAAATGATAAATACTACAGGTCCATTCTCAAAAGTGCATTATAGACAAAGAGGTTTGGAAATACTGATGACAGTAAATATATTCTCAAAGACAGATAAACAAATCATATACTCGCATCAAATTGTCCATAACGGTCGAACTTACTAACCAAGACTGTCAATGGAAATAGTCCCATCTTAAACCTGGGAGTGTAAAATTCAAAATTCAGTTTGTGTTTGAGGGTCCCACACACAGTGCTGTACCCAGGGCCCATAATTTGGTGCTGTGCCCCTGCATGTCAAGGTTGTCCATCTTTGTTATAAAATCCAAAAAAGGCCCAACATTTGAACTAACTTCGAACTAACTGCTTCCTAGCTTTCAAAGCTGGCTGCAAATCTCAGAGACAACCTATGACTTCACTTGACTGTGTGCTTGCTTTACGCCATCTAGTGGACTGAAAACACAATTGGTTGAATACCAAAGAGAGTATGCAATGTTCACATGAATATACATAATTAATAAAAGATTGATCCATGCATTTAGGGACCGGTAGACTGTTGCTAGAGTCAAGTATGGTGATCCATCATCACTGAATCGATTTTTTGTCCCACCCCTACTCAGCTGTGTCTAGTTTAGCTAATTCCCTTGTTCCTGTTTTTATGCATGCCTTGTATTATTCTGTGCGACAACATTGTTGGATTTTCCTCCGGTTCCCCGTTAGTCTATTTGCCCTGTGAGTGTAACTAACCAAAGTCAGTTCTTGTTTTGTTTGCAGCCTCCATGCTGAATTTACATTTCCTCCTAATAAATTATACTGCATTGGAGTTCTGCCTGCATCCAGAGTCCATCATTTGTGTCTACCGGAAGTAGCCTTGAGAGAATGTTGCTGCCAGATAAAGACTCTGCGGGCACGGATTTCAGTGCTCTTGGTTTGGACAAGGATGAGTTTTGGGAAGCTATGCTGATAGAGGACTTTATTTCCAATGCCCAGACTTCCCACACTCTGGAGGCAGCCCTCAAGTACCTGGATGCCGTGGCTGAGGTAATAGAGGCATATTCCAGCCTGCGGAGCTACCCCGGACTGGTCAGACTGCTCATCTCCTTTCCAAATTTACAATGATTGCTCCACGGGAGGGTGAGAAGCTCTCCCCCCCAATCCAAACCTGTGTTGATGTCAAAGCATCCCTGGGTTCCCACATCCTCTGTCCCTCACTGTTTTCCAGTCGCAGAATCCTCTTCACACTGCCCTCCAGCTTTGGTGCCACCTCGTCGCCTCTTGCCAGCTCCAGTCTCAGCTTCACGTCTGGTTCCAGTGCCTCGCTGCTCTCCTGCTGTAATGCCAGCCTCCTCCTTGCAGCCAGTTTCACCCGACCAGCTACCGTCTGCTGGGGTCCTGCTGAGCCAGAAGAATACCGTGGGACCTGCTGGGTATTCAGCGGTCCAGGGTGGAAGGTTGGCCTTGGGAGAAGCTGCTCTTCCTGGCGTTCCATCGCTGCTCCTCCAGCAGAGCCTCCAGCGTCCCCAGCTCCACCTCTGGAGGTTTTCCAGCAGTTTCTCCGCAGATCATCACATCAGCTTCTTCTCCGGTGGTTCCCCATTGTTCTCCTGCTCCAATCTAATAACCTCGTCTTTCTCCAGCACCAGTTCCATGCAGTTCCCCAGCTCCAGTGCCACCCCCACACCACTTCCCAGCATCTGCTCCCCGGGGGATTCCTGCAGCCACATCAGGAGGTCTCTCCAGCCCGTCTCTTGAGACACACGCTGTCCATTCTGCGTCTCCTGAGACCCTCTCTATCCAGTCTGCATCACCTGGGGTGAGGCTCGCTCCAGTGCCTGGGTCTCCTGAGGTGCAGCTTGTTTTTTTCCTGCTCTCCCTGATGTGCATGCCCCAGTTGCTCTTGGTCTTGCTGTCCCTGGTGTGCATGCTCTATGTATGTATCCGTCATACAATTTTTCTTTCTATAATGAATTAAGTGATCTGGTTAAACAACTTGAGAGGTGCAGAGAAACAATATTTTATGGTGACTTTAATATTAACTGGTCTGATAAAAAGAACAAACAGAAACTGAAAAGTCTCATGACTAAATTTAATTACTGTGGCGGTTTGGTGTAAACCCCCACAAACAGACTGGACAGACACAGCGCTCGGCTAGAGCAATTAACAGAACAGTGAAATGTGTGTATTAATGTCTACAGGCAGCCCCGCTTCTTCTGGCTCTCTACTGTGATGTTAATGTTGCCTTTCATGCATTGTGTTCATGTGTCCTGTCCTTACTGTGACCTAGAGACAGATCAATATGTAGATGTGCCTTGTAACCTCTTTGCCCTGCAAGCTGGAGCAGAGGCGAGCAGTCTGCCTATGGTTATGTATGTCTCTCAAATGCAAATGTCTCATGCCTGTTCTGCAGTCCCTTTGATCGTACCAACTGCTGTGAATCCTCTTTGATGTATTGTCTGAGTTGGGTATAAATACTGCACAGGTTCTGTAACTCACTCTCTCATTCACTCACTCTTCAGCTGCCGCTGCAGACACACACCGTGTCTCTCTGGAGAGCCGCTGAGCTCGCTCCCGGCGCGCATGCACGGCGCCGGGAGCGGAGCTCGTGACGGCGGTATGATTTAATAAACTCTGCTTAAAACCAACACCAACGCTGCTTTATTTCATGCCGCTGCAATTACCAACAAATGATCAAAGGACCCACCAGGATAACCAAACAATCTAGTACACTTATTGACATGGCATTTGCTAATAAACCAGAACGAATAACCAGAACCTATAATCTTGTAACTGGTCTCTCAGATTATAACATGGTTCTTGCTGTCAGAAAACTTAATAAAAAGCGACTACAGTATTTTGCGGGAGATGATATTGACAAAGTAAATTTTATTGTTCCCAAATCAAAAACTGCAGAGTTTGAACATCACTTAGAGAATCAAAATTGGAAGCAGCTCATGTCAATATATGAAGTAGATGATTGTTGTAATTTTATAACTGCAACAATCACAAAGTCTATAGATAAATTTACAAAGCAAATTAAAAGTAGACAACAGAAGATTAACCTACCATGGTTAAATAATGAAATAAGAAAACTTATGAAGAGGCGAGACTCTGCATTGAAAACATCATTAACCTCTAAACTACAAAATGATCACCTCGTTTACAAAAGTTTAAGAAATAAAGTGGTACAAGAGCTGCGTAAATCAAAAGCATCTTATTACAATAAATTGATAGAACATGCAAAGGGTAACAACAGTTCCCTATGGAGGCATTTAAATAACTTAACCAACAAAAAAAAAAATGATCAGAAGGGGGTAAAGGAACTTAGAATTAATGGCAAAACCATCAGTGATAATGCTACATTGGCAAATAAATTTAATTCATATTTTGTGGAGTCAGTGGAAGAATTAACAAAAAACTTTGTGCTGCCAAATGTGCTCAACAATATTAAACCAATACTCTCAACAGTTTCTTTTCACATTAATGAGGTAAATGAAGATTTAATTGCTGGCATTGTTAAAACACTGTCAAACTCAAAAACTAATGATATCTACAATATGAGCACTTCCTTTCTCAAAACGCACAGCAAAATATTAATCAAACCACTGACTCATCTCATTAATCTCTCCATTAGGTCTTGTACATTTCCATCTGGCTGGAAAAAAGCTGTCGTCATACCAGTTTTTAAATTGGGTAGTAAAGATGATATATGTAATTACCGCCCAATCTCTATTTTACCAGTGCTGTCTAAGGTTCTTGAAAAAGTTGTAGCTACACAGCTGATAGACTATCTACAAGACGGTCAACTTCTTCATCCACACCAATTTGGTTTTAGACCAGGATACTCAACAGAAACAGCAAACTGCTGCCTTATTGAAAATGTCAAACAGTCCTTGAACAGGGGTAATGTGGTGGGAGCTGTTTTTCTGGATCTCAAAAAGGCTTTTGACACTGTAAACCACAGCTTGCTTTTATCCAAAATGGTATCTTTTAACTTTTCTCCCAATACAATAAAATGGTTTGCATCTTATCTTCAGAACAGAGAACAGTGTGTAAAAGTTCACCAGGATAAATCCTTCCTTTTAAATAATTGTATGGGTATCCCACAAGGGTCCATTCTTGGTCCTTTACTTTTCAGCATTTTTATTAATGACCTGCCATTACACTGCTCAGCTGCAACATGTCAACTTTATGCAGATGATGCAGTTATTTACACAGCTGCTAAGACTCCAGCTCAGGCTGCAGACGTCCTGTCTTCAAGCATGGTTGATGTCCAAGAGTGGCTCATTCAGAACCATCTACTGCTGAACCTTCAGAAAACAGTTTCAATGTGTTTTTCAATTAAAAAATGTAACTTGCAACATTTTAAAGTTAATATACATGATCAAGATATCAGTTCAGTTACAGAATTCAAATACCTTGGCATTGTACTAGATCCTCAACTCAAATTTAATCTTCACATAAAGAAGATTTCTAAAACAATAAAAAAAAATTTGAATTGCTTTAAATTAATTAGACATTACATACCACACCAAGCAGCCGTACTGTATATGCATTCTATGGTTTTTTCGCATATATATCATACTGTCTGACAGTTTGGGCTCAAGCAGCTCCTTCTACAATAAAACATATAGGTTCATTATGAATGAATGAATGAATGAATGAATTAAGTTTATTGTCAATACCACCATACGTAATACATACATACAGGAGAATTGAAATTTGACTTGGCATTTGGGCGTGCTCTATGTCAGCGCACATCCAAGGCCGGGGCAGCCACAAACAGGCGCCAGTCATAGTGGGGGTAAAAAAAAGAAAGGGGGGCGGTGACACAGTAGGCGAGAGAAAAAAACATGTTTATCAGAACAGCGCTCAGTGAGCGGGATTATGATTACAAGAAAAAAAAAACCCTCAATGCACATTTAGCAGACAACAAGAACACAATGACAAAGCAAGTTGAGAGAGTCAGTGTATTGTAAAATATATATCAGTGATTGTATCAGTGGTGTAATGTTGAATGCAGTAGTGTAGGTGTGTCAATTGCTAGTGAACAGCAGAGGGCACCTCCTGGCAGTGGATAGATGTTATAGTAATGTGATCTAAGCAGTCCAGAGTCACTCTCTCGCTTGCAGATGGTAAGTTGTCACATGGTGCACTGTCCTTGAGCGTCCATCTGTTGAAACAACAACAATTGTGTCGATTGTTTGGGTTAAGCCACTTCTCCAGCGTTATCTTCATCGAGGAGGAATGTAAACAAGGGCACCAAAACAAGGTCAAATCTGCACAGTGCACTCAGAGAATAGAATTTCCCTCTCTTCGATTCTGTGCTTCAAATTTCATACAGGCTTGAAATCTGGTTGAATTGTTGAAGAAGCAGCTACGCCGGGTCTGCATTTTGATTAGCTCTTCCAGTTAAATTTTTGATACACCAGGAAAACTCCAGAGCCAATCAGCAGAAAACCCTGTGATCGTAAAGCCAAAACAGGTAGATGTTTTCCACATCTTCAGTCGAATCACACAGACACATGAGTTCCAATCCATGGGTCTCTCCATTGGGTTGCCCCTTGACCCGATCTTCTTTAAAGTGGTGACAATCACAATTATAAGCCGCTTTCCAGATCCATAATTTCTATTTGGATTAAGATTCAGCCAGAAGAAGAGCGACATTGCAAGATGGGATCAGAAGGGAGGATTAGAAAGGAGAGCGAAGAAAAGCATCTGCTCTCTCTCAGAGCTGGAATTATATAATCAAACTTTAAAAGTTCTGGATAAAAAGCCCATTAGGTGGCATCATTGTTATATTCTAAAAAAATATAATCTACTGAGTTTTGAGAGTTTCATTGACCTTTGTTTTCTGAAATTAATTTTCAGATGTTTCCATAAATCAGCACCAGAGCCACTTGTTGGATTCATCCAAAGACAGGACAGCAGCAGAGCCACCAGGAGTTCTGTTAACAATAACTGTAAAATATCCCACCGCAGAACCACATTTGGACAAACAGCTTTCTCTATAAAGGGCAGTCATATCTGGAACACAATGCCAAATGAAATCAAAATAATAACGGATTTTAAAACATTTACTACAAAGGTTAAAAACTGGCTGAAAAGTAAACAAGAATGTACCCATGTATGAAATGATTGTCTGCAGGGTGATTGAAGAAGGGAAGGCAAATGTGTAACAGGCATTTTACTACTAACTAACCTACACTTATATAGCGCTTTTCTAGTCACGAAGACCACTCAAAGCGCTTTCACTAATACTAAGCCCCTATTCTAAGGGCCTATAGGAAACAGATATCTAGGGACAATTTAGAACAGCCAATTAACCTAACATGCATGTCTTTGGATTGTGGGAGGAAACCGGAGCCCCCGGAGTAAACCCACGCAGCACAGGGAGAACATGCAAACTCCACACAGAAAGGTTCCAACCCCTGCCAACCTGGGGATTCGAACCAGGAACCTTCTAGCTGTAAGGCAACAGTGCTAACCACTGCACCACCGTGCTGCTCATTTTACTGCATTTTACTGTAACAGGCAAATGTGAATCAGGTTTTTATATTGTGTATTTATAATTTTGTTTGCATTGATGTATGTGGATAATGTTTATACTGTTTTCATTATGTTTTTTCTTCATCTTTTTCTCTTTTTCTCTGTTTCTTTTCTCTAAAGCCCATCCAGGGACAAGGGTTGCAAACTAGCTTAATGCTATACACTCTCTGTGCAACACATCAGATTTTCTTTTTTGTCTATGTTTATTGCACTGTCCCTGACAAATAAACAAATAAAATAAAAAATAAAAATCTATTGCCCTTACCAGAGTCATCCCCTGGTCAACCTCGTGGGGATTCTTCTGCCACTGTCTGCCCGGAGTTGAATCTTGGTTGGCCTTCCTACACACCGTGTGTTCCAGTCAGGAAGTTCATGGACTCTGGGTGGCCTCCTGACATGCCATGTGTTTTCATCTGTTGGTCCCTGGACTTTGGGTGGCCACCCAACAGACTTTCTCCCCTCATCCAGTGGCCCTTGGACTCTGGGGGGCCACCCAACTTGCCGTGTCTTCTCGTCTGGTGGTCCATGGATTTTGGGCGGCCACCCGATAGACTGTCTCCCGTCATCCGGTGGCCCATGGTGGAACTTCTGAGCAACTGAAGGCCTCTTTCGCATTGGCTAATGTTAATGTTCATTAGTCCACCCTCAGGAGAAGACTGAATAAAAATGGTGTGCATGGCAGGGTTGCAAGAAGAAAGTCACTGCCCTCCAAAAAAAAACCCATTGCTGCTCATCTGCAGTTTGCTAAAGATCACGTGGACAAGCCTGAAGGCTACTGGAAAAATATCTTGTGGACAGATGGGACCAAAATAGAACTTTTTGGTTTGAAGCGTTATGTTTGGCGAAAGGAAGATACTGAATTCCAACATAAGAATCTTATCCCATCAGTGAAACATGGTGGTGGTAATATCATAGTTAGGGCCTATTTTGCTGCATCTGGGCCAGGACGGCTTGCTATTATTGATGGGGCAATGAATTCTGAATTATACCAGCAAATACTAAAGGAAAATGTCAGGACATCTGTCCATGAACGAGAGAGAGAGAGGGGGGGGGGAGGGAGGGAGAGAGGGAGGGAGAGAGAGATTTTGATTTGTAAAAGATCTTTAATAAACACACTTTAAATTAAATTACCCTTATTGTCATTCAACCATACAACCAATCATGTACAGTAGAACGAGATTGTGCTTTACCTATCTACAGTGTCAATCACACACACCCCAAGTGCAGAATCAGAGGGCTGCTGCCATGCAAGGTGCCGCCACAGATTTCCTTCCTCCATACCATTATTGCTGAGCACCAAGCTGGATGGCAGGAAGTTCCACTTTTATATGGTCTTCGGCATGACCCGGCCGGGATTTGAACCCCTGCCTCCCGGGTGTGGGGGGGGTGCGCTACCAACTGAGCCACCACTCCGGTCCACTTGTCCATCATTCAGTACAATTACTATGCCATGCTATATTACAAAGAAAATTATTCCCCCAAAAAACGCCCAAACAAAAGCTGCCCATCATGGACTAAACAAAGGACATCCTCCAGGGAGCAGAGGGTCCTAAAACCTTCCATATCCCCATTCCCCATAAAAAAACTCAAAGTCCAGCCTGATTCTGGCTTTAAGTAGCCTCACAAATAAAATTTTGACATCAATATCGTTCTCAACATTCTCAAGTTTTCTTCTCCGGCTTACATAGATAGCCAACTTTGCCTGCTCTAAAACAAAGTTCAGTAGTTGACATTTCTGCTTAAAACGATGATTGTACATAAAACAGGGGCTGCACGGTGGCGCAGTGGTTAGCACTGCGGCAGCACAGTTTACTCTCGGCCGGGGGATCGCGGGGATCATGAGATCGTGGGTTCGATCCCTGCCCCCGGCCAACAGTGATCTGTGTGGAGTTTGCATGTTCTCCCCGTGTTTGCGTGGGTTTACTCCGGGATTTCTCCGGTTTCCTCCCACATGCCAAAACATGCAGGTTAGGGAGTTAAGGGGCGCTTGCGCACGCAGCGACCGGCAGCTGGTGGCTTGTCACCGGACTGCAGAACAAATCTACCTACGGGTACAAAATAAGTCCAAAAAAAAAAACAACCCACAAATGAAAACCTGCTTGGAGAAAACTTCCTTAAAAGTGTGAAAAAGTTCTTTGAGAAGTTCAAAGAGACCATTTAGATGCTGACATTCAGTAAAACAATGAAAAACTATCTCCCTAGAGGAACAGAAAACACACTAATCACTGATGCGGCTGTTAATCACAGAAACAAAAGCATTGACAGCTATAATGCCATGCAGGACCCTCCACTGTAAATATCCATGCCTCTTAGGAAGAGGGGCTTTATAAAGAGACCTCCAGGCAGGCCGATGCCCTTTTTTCAGTCTAAAGTAGGCTCTCCATGGAGTGTCCACACAGGTGTTCAATCTGTCCTTGTTGAGTGCCATCACCACCAGTCTGTAGAGTGCCTTACCACTGGCTCCTCCAAAGTCCACACCAGTGGGAGCACAGAATGCCAGTAAGGAGCTAGGAGAAACGTCAAAGTCCATATAAAGCGTGAGGGAGGGAAAAGGGTCTGTGTTTCTGGCTGCAGCGTGCCTTTGCTAAAGTCCATGAAGCTCCTGTTTCCAGTGTGCAAGAAGACCACCGATGAAACGATTTGATCTAAAACCGAGATGTGCTGCTAAAGCTGAGGCGTTGTTGAGGCCAGGACCAGCCAGTTCCACCACTTGCTTCAGAGTGAGAACATTCCTGGAACACAGCCTATCAAGGAAGGTCCTTCCAACTCCTGGCAGGACACCAAGGCGACCACCAAAAACCAGTGGCTCCCTCTACAACCAGTGGAGGGAATAGCATGGCCCTCTTTGTTTTTTAAAAAGAGTCCACACTGAAAAAAGACTGTTGCGGCGGCATGAAATAAAGCGGCGTTGTTGGAGGTTTTAAGTAGGCATGAATCACAAGGCATCACAAGGCATCACAAGGCATGAATGGCACATTACGTCTCAGTAGTGTAGCGGAGAAAACCAGGAGTAGCGAGTTGTCTGTCCTTAGTCTGTTTGTGGGGGGTTTCCCAAACCGCCACAGCCCCCCCCCCCCCCAGAGGGCTCGGCAGGTGGTCGAGACCTTGATAGTGCAGCTTGGGCAGCGAGCAGGGAAAAGCTCTGTGCAGGAGGGGGTGGAGGGGGGTGGGGGTAGTAAAAGCCGGCCGGAGACAATGAAAACGTCTGGGCAGCGCAAATATTGCTTGTGGGTCCGCAATGTCGAAGGGCTGGTCCCGTTGAACGTGCAGAGGTCCACAAGAAGAAAAATTAGTCACTGGCTCCTCCCGCGATTAAGTCCTGCAAGGATTAATAGCGGCCGTGAAGAAAAGACGAGGCTGCTTGGCGGCTGTGATGAGAGCAGAGGGACTGGCATGTTGGCTTTAGGTGCGGGCACAACCTTAAAGCTCTCGGGAACCGCAAACCGCTGAATTCCCCTTGTGTGCCGTGGCTAAGACCATAAAATCCAGTGAGCAAGCTGCGTGCCTCAGGTGAACGAGCAAGCTTGAAGGGCCAGTGTGCAGCAGAAGGAAGGTGGTCAGAAAAGCCATATTTGTCCCGTGCGTGATGTGCGCCGTCCTCGTAACATCGTTCCGTGATGGGTGGGCCAGCTGGAGAGGAGAACCAGGGTCAGGGAGCTTGATCATCCCTGTTCAGCGTGTTGGAGCGGTGAAGGGAAGTAGACGCTCTGTCACTCGCTCGGTCATGGTGCGTTCAGGTCCACGTGTGCTCCGTCAGCCATGGGGATCGCCATCGTGGAGAGGGGACGAGGTGCATGCGCTCTCTTGTGGAGGGGCTGTGAGCGCGGCCAGTCCAGCGTGGATGTGCCGATCTAGGCGTGCAGATCTCACCATGAAACGTTGCTCAGCTTTCCCGGTCGTGGGTGTTCTCCAACGAGTTTCGCCTGGAAACTCCGCGTTGAGGTCTCCCTGAAGCAGAAGGGAGGGCAGATCAGTCAGGCTGCCGCGTTTGCTGGTCGTCGGAGAATCACCGCCGGGCGTTGCGTTCGCTGGCAGCGTGTTCGTTTCAGCGTCGGGACACCAGTGCGGCGGCATGAAATAAAGCGGCGTTGTTGGAGGTTTTAAGTAGAGTTTTATTATCATACCGCCGTCACGAGCTCCGCTCCCGACGATTATCATACCGCCGAGAGCGAGCCCACGGCTCTCAGAGAAGGAGAGGAGAGGCGGACCACGTGTGTGTGTCTACCAGTTGTAGGATCAGAGTGAGAGAGAGGACGTGTTACAGAACCTGTGCAGTATTTATACCCAACTCAAACAATACATCAAGGCAGTGTCACAGCGGTTGGTGTGATCAAAGGGACTGCAGAACAGGCATGAGATATTTGCATTTGTGAGACATACATCACAATAGGCAGATTTGCTAGACTCTGCTCAAGCTGCAGAACAAAGAGGTTAACAGGCACATCTACATATTGATCTGAGTCTCTAGGTCACAGTAAGGACAGGACGCATGAACACAATGCATGAGAGGCAACATTAACATCACAAGGCATGAATGGCACATTACGTCTCAGTAGTGTAGCGGAGAAAACCAGGAGTAGCGAGTTGTCTGTCCTTAGTCTGTTTGTGGGGGGTTTCCCAAACCGCCACACTGTGGTAAAAACTGGGCAAAGACAGTGCACTAGAGTTCTTAAAATCCATTAAAAACACAGGGAGGTCTAGCCCAAGCCCAAGGACTCTCTGTAAAATAACACAGGCCAAAGGGCTCCATACCAGGTCCTGGGGTCCCGTCAGCAGTCTCTGTATGAAAGTCAGTCTAAAAGCAGCACCTCTACTAGCTAAACGAACCACTCCTTGCCCCCCTTCCTCTTTGGGAAGAAATAACAGGGCTTGAGGGACCCAGTGGAGTCCACCCCCCCCCAAAAAAAGTCCACCATAACAGACTGAATTTTTGACAACAAACCAGCAGGGGGATCCATGCACATGAGGCGGTGCCACAGGGATGAGGAAACAAGATTATTTAAAATGAGCACTCTTCCCCTAAAAGATATTTTGGCATTAGCCACTTCCACTTATTTAGTCTCCCGTTGATTTTCTCTGTGACCCCGTCCCAATTTTTTTGCTCAAATTGTTGATTTCTGATAAAAACACCAACATGCTTGAATCCTCCTTTTTTCCAAATCAGCCCGCCAGGCAGCGTAAGCTGATTTTCTAGTTTTTCCCCCACCATCAGAGCCTCGCTTTTTCCCCAGTTTATTTTTGCAGAAGAAAGTTGGCCAAAAAGATTAACACTCCTAACCAAAACATCATTGTCACTCTGCTTGTTTAGCAGAATGACTACATCATCTGCATAGGCCGACAGCCTAAACGTGGTGTCACAGCCAGGAAACGTGACTTCTGATAGGTCCCTTCTCAAACAGTGAAGCAAAGGCTCTATGGCGAGGGAGCACAGCATCCCTGAGAGAGGGCAGCCCTGCCGAACCCCCCGCTGGACTTTTAAAGGGGCAGAGAGGCCCCCATTTATCTTCAGTACACTCTCAATGTCACTGTACAAGACCCGTATCCTGGCTATGAAGCCAGGGCTGAACCCAAAAGCAGTTAATACTGTCCATAAATACTGGTGTTCAACCCGGTCAAAAGCCTTTTCCTGGTCTATTGAAATCAAACCAGTTTCCACCACCAATGATCCAGAGACCTCCAAAACATCCTGAATTAAAGTGACGTTGTCACTAATCAGCCTGCCAGGCACATAGTAAGTCTGGTCTACATGAATGAGCTCACTAATCACCTTTTTCAGTCTTCGGGCCAGAGCTTTTGAAAGAATCTTATAGTCCCTGCAGAGCAGAGAGACTGGCCTCCAGTTCTTTTGGCTCTGTAGGTTCCCTTTTTTTTTGGCAACAGTGTGATGATGGCCCTCCTGCAGGTCGTGGGTAGGGTCCCCCTTTTCAAGCTATCTTGGAGGACCTCCAGCAGGTCTGGACCAAGCAGGGGCCAGAATTCCTTAAAAAAGTCCACAGGGAGACCATCTATGCCTGGTGATTTTCCATTCTGGAGGCTCATTAGTGCCGTATGCAGCTCAGACAGAGACAGTGGAGCATCCAAGCTGGCAACAAGGTCCTCTGGGAGCACTGGAAGACCATCAAGGAAAACCTGGCCCAGTGACGTGTCTTCCCTCCACTCTGCTTTAAACAATTCATTGTAGAAACTAGCAGCATATTTCCTGATCTCTGCTGCTGTGGAGATTGTTCTCCCGTCATCGTCCAACAAGGAGTCAATGAGCTTTTTCTGTCCATTTTTCCCCTCCAGTCCAAAAAAGTACTGGGAGGGCAAGTCCATCAGAGCTACATCCATGTAGTGCGAGCGGACCAGAGCACCTTGTGCGGTGACCCCTAGCAAGCTAGCCAAGGCTGACCTTTTTGATTTAAGAGCCTCTAAGTGCTCTTGTTTTCCTGTAGAACTGAGCAACTCCTCAAGCTCTACCCCCTCAGTCTCCAAAAGTTTCAAGGATTGGGTCAAGCTACGAGTGACATTTCGAGTGTACTGTTGACAGAGTTGTTTTATTTGTGCCTTACCAAAATCCCACCACATTTGGAGAGATTTAAAAGAGATTTTTTGTTCCCTGTGTGACTTCCATACACCATGAAAAACTCCTTTAAAAGACACATCATTTAAAAGTGTATTACTAAAATGCCAAAAAGCACTCTTACACTTTACATTTTCAATAAAAACAGAACAAAACAGCAGGCAGTGATCAGTGAAACCAACAGGACAGAAACAACTATTTTTAAAAATGCTCATTTGATGTTTAAAACCATAAAAACGGTCAAAATTAGCCATAGCTAAAAGGTTATCTTTAACATGGCTCCAGGTGTACTGCCTCTGGTCCCCATGATGTGATCTCCACACATCGGCCATTTCGTGTGTCTTCACCAGCTCCCTCAGCCTATTGGCAGAAGCACGGTGAGGCTCCTGATGGTTCCTGTCTAGTCTGTGGTTTAATGTACAATTAAAATCACCCCCTAGAAATAAAAAAACTATTCGAATTACAGGACCTAATCGTATCCGATAGCACATCAAAGACCCTGATCCTCTCTGCCCTCTGTGTTGGCACATACACGTTTATAAAAACCAAGTTCACGTTTTCAAACTGTACCTTTAATAAGAGTGCATGTCCTTTCACCACCTCTTCTATCTCATAAGAGACAGGCACACAACCCCTAGTACCGCCACCCCCCCACTGCTGTTAGATTTGTGGCTAAAAAAAAATGCAGCCATCCCATTCTTTTCTCCACTGGCTCTCAATGTCTATAGTGCTGTGAGTCTCCTGTAGCATCAGCACGTCAAGTTTCTTTAAATTAAAAAGCTTGTATAAAGAGGCCCTTTTTACATCATCCCTGACCCCATTTATTTTAAGAGTGCCAATTCTAAGGCGGGGCATTAAAAAGGATAAAAATAAGGTACAGTAAAAAAAACACACATGTAGCATAAAAGGGAAGAAACAAACTAAGAGTCAACATGACTGTTAGTGATTTGTGATTTCAGTTTAAGAACAAGTTTCTTTAAACGATATATTTCCTGATTAGTGAAAGTCTCATTCCCATCATTCAGTTTCATAAACTTGCGAGCTGATGCCACAAATAATTCCAGATCTGGAAAGTAATTTTCCACTTTCACAGCTCTGCTCCCCTTAGTCACCTGAACAAATTTCCTAATCTTGGTAAAGCAATAGGAGCTTTGCTCCTCCTGCGTCTGCATCAGTTCAGACTCAGCTCCACTTTCCTCAGAAGCGCTCCCGTCCAGTATTTCCAAATTCCCCACCCTACTAGATTTAACAGAGCTCTGCAAGTTTTCAGCACTTTTTCTTTTTTGTGCAGTTTTAAAAGGATCCTCATCAACAAAATTACATTCCTGCATTTCTTCATCAACTGCAGCATTTGTCATGCAGTGCTTACTCTGTGTGTCCGCCACAGCCTCGGTCCGCTCCTCCCCTGCCTGCAAAGTCTGTTCATTCACGTTTTTTCCTTTAACTGCACTCAACTTGCCCTTCACCGCTTTACTCCGGGTGACAGGCTCGTCACAATGATCAGAGCTGCCACCAGACAGAAACTTCCTACCATCACTGTTTGGAGGGGCAACCACCGTACCCACTGCAGTGTCCCCCGCCACGGCTGCCCTGGCAGAAGCGGCGGCAGCGGATGTAGTGCTACCCTCCAGACCACCAGAAACACCAGCGTCACCTTTCTTACTCGCAGTGTTCTTTGTGTTCACCTTTTCAGGACATGATCTAATAAGATGGCCCTCTGCACCACATGCAAAACACTTCATAATTTCAGATGCTGCGAAAACTAAGTAGCTAAAGCCGTCAATCCTGACATTAAAAGACACGTTCATTTCAGCAGAGCTGTCTTTTAACACCATGAAATACTGCCTCCTGTGACACACAGCATGCTTCAGCAGGGGTGATTTACTACCCAGAGAGACCATTCTGATGGGGGAAACAACTTGGCCAAAACGGGATAATTCTGTCATCAGCTGATCGGGTTGGAAACAACATCTCCAACTCTGTCACGCTGAGCACCGGATCCCCTCAAGGCTGCGTACTCAGTCCACTGTTGTTTACACTTCTAACACATGACTGTGCATCCAGACACGAGGGGAACCAGATTATTAAGTTTATAGATGACACCACGGTGGTGGGACTTATTCAGAGGGATGAGGAATCAATGTACAGGGAAGAAGTGAGAGACCTGGAGGGCTGGTGCAGGGAGAACAATCTGGTGCTCAACTTGGAGAAAACGAAGGAGATGATTATCGACTTCCGGCGGTCACAGCCTGAACACGTCCCCCTCAGCATCGGCGGCCATTTAGTGGAGAGAGTGGAGAACATCAAGTTCCTCGGAGTGCAGATCTCGCAGGACCTGACCTGGAGCAAGAATTCCTTGGGGATCAGGAAGCGGGCTCAGCAGAGACTGCACTTCTTGAGGAAACTCAAACAGGCCTCTCTCCCCATCTGCATCCTCAGGATTTTCTACAGAGGTGTGGTGGAGAGTGTTCTGACGTACTGCATTGCTACATGGTACTCCAGCTGCAGTATGTCAGACAAAAAAGCCCTGCAGAGGATAGTCAAGGGAGCTGAGAGGGTGATTGGAGTCTCCCTCCCCTCTGTCCAAGAACTTTTTCAGAACCGTTGTAGGAGCAGGGCACTGAACATTGTCAAGGACCGTTCTCACCCTCTGCATAAACACTTTGAACTTCTGCCATCTGGCAAACGATTCCGGAGCATCAGAGGCAGAACCTCCAGACTGATCAACAGCTTCCTTCCACAAGCTGTTAGGATGCTGAACAGCTGACCCGGAATCTCTCATATTCACTACTGCACCTACGGACATTATGTGCATTATTTGTATATTATAGTTAGTTAGTTTTTTTTTTTTTTTTCAAGTATGTCTCAGGGATGTGTGAAAGGATGGGGGGGTGGGGGGGTGAAGATATGTGTGAGTGTGTCTCAAATCATGTTGCTTCTACTTATATGGATGCCGAGAGAAACACAATTTCATCTTGCCTGCACTACAGTTGTATGTACAGCAGTATGACAATAAAGGTTGATTTTATTTGATTTGATCATTTTTAATGAAAGGAGGAGCGTTAGAGATGGTGATCCTCCTAGAAGGGGTCACCAGCGGTAAAACAGGAGTAAAAGTGTTATTTATGACCACTCCCTGTTCCACCACCTGATCAGCTTTTTCAGTAGAATCCAGAAAAATGACAATTGCACTGTTCATCCTCGATGCTGATTTTATACTGTCATGCCCAACCACCTGTCCTACAGCGAGGCCGGCCTCCTCCACAGAACAGGAAACTGTCGGGAGGGTTCTCACGCTATGCCTCCGGGTCAAGCGCTCAAACTCCACACCACCGTCAAATACCGGCATGATGCCGGCCGGGAAAAAACGGGCAGCAGAAGCTACCGTTCCCCGACACACTCACACCAAAACTCACACCCCAGCACGCACACACTCAAACCGCTGTATAATAAACATACACACCTCAAACACACAAGATAGAGAAAAGTTAGAAAAACAAAGTTTAGAGTATTCACTCGACACCACTCCACACACCTGCTCCCACAAACGCTCACGCATGCGCGCGCGCGAGAGAGAGAGAGAGAGAGAGAGAGAGAGAGTTTGAGTTTTAAAAAATTCCTTTATTGCACAATTCAAAAATGTAAGATCACCAATATCATTCCACCAAGTGTCTCACATTTCAAAAGTGCAAACATAACTCATCCCCCTCTCCCACAGAACACAAAATATTCCCTACAGTCCATCTATTGGTGAATACCTCCAAATTGTCCACCATTTTATAGTAAGAGTACTCCACCTGGAGTCTGACTTTTAACAAGGCCTTGAAAACAAACACAGGATCCGCATTGCCAGTGTTAGTAGTCTGATTTTTCCTTGTCAGCCAGATGGCAAGCTTAGCAGTACCAGATAGGAAGTTCATCAAAGTGTGCACAGACTTCTTTTCCACTTTATACTTTGGCCCGTAAATAAACAAACCAAAAGAGAAACATTCACCCAAATCATGAAACCACACTTTCAGAAGATCAAAAAGGCCAGATAAATGAAAACATTGAACAAACAAATGTTCCAGGGTCTCAACTTGGGAACAAAACAAACATTCCCCCCACAGTCGGATCCAGGTGTGCTCTGTAATTATTTGTAGCTATTGCCCCATGAACAATCCTCCACTGGAGATCTGCCGTCCGTTTCTCAATTGTACATGGACCACCAGCTGCCTTTCGGGGAGAACACCGGCCCCAAAAACCCCGCCCACTTCGACTCTTTCACGTCCGTCAGAGAGCGCAGATTCAGAACTTTCACACAGATGTAATACACCATCTTCGTCCCCACAAACTGGAACTTGCCCAGACGAGGATTTCTGAAGGACAGCAGGTGATCCTCTCCCTCCTGCCACTCTCCCACAGCTGGACTTATGGAAAGGGCAGGAAAGTTGGACACAGTGCCCTCATCCCATTGAGTGGAAAGAGTCCGGTTTTCTGCAAACGCTCTAAGCGGTCGCGGCAGGGCAGCACACACTTCCTTCACCACCCTATGCACCAGTCTGACAGATGTAATGTTGGCACTCCGCCGCAGCGTTTCTATCGACGTGGTTGACATCTTCATAAGATGACCAAGCTTGGTACAGCATGCCTCTTTTAAACAAGTTCGCAGACTAACAGATTGCAGCACTTGAGTGTCCAAGAATTGATTGAAAAACAGTGGTTCCTCGAACAGCCACATGCCTGGTGTCTCCTCTGGAATGCGGGCTACAGTGAAGACTTGACATGCATGTAAGACAGATGTGTAGAAAGCAGAAAGTCCAGTAAGGTCCACCTCCCCAGACTTCACGAGGAAAAGCTGCTTATCATAGCCCAAGCGGCCAACTCTCCTCAGGAGCAGTTTTGCAGTGTCCATCCAGCAGGGGCCACATCCGTAAAGGAGCCGTTGTGCAGTCTGAAGCCTAAAACAGGCGATCTTGGACTGTATGTCCACCAGGCCCTGCCCTCCCTCGGCAACAGGCAGGTAGAGAACAGCCGCACGGACCCAATGTCGACCAGACCAAAAGAAATCCACGATGATCTTCTGAACCTCCTCCACCAGGCTCCTGGGCGGTGTCAAAGCAATAAGCCTATGCCAAAGAGCCGAAGCGACCAGATTACTGGCGACCAGAACCCTTCCCCTATATGACAGCTGTGGTAGCAACCATTTCCATTTAGAAAAGCGAGCACACACCTTCTCCTTAATTCCCTCCCAGTTCTTGCGTTCAAAGTCCTCAGAGCCCAAAAATACCCCCAACATTTTGAGACCGGCTTTCCCCCACAGAAGACCTCCAGGAAACTGAGGAATGTCCTGATGTGACCACTGGCCCACCAATAGACCCTCACTCTTGGCCCAGCTTACCCGTGCAGAAGATGCTTTCTCATAAATAGATAAAGTGTCCACCAGACGCTGTACATCCCTGTGGGATGTGATGAAAATGTTGACGTCATCCGCATAAGCAGACAAGACGATTGGACGACAACTGCTGGAGGGCCCCGGCAGAATCAAACCACCCAGCTGAGTGCGCAACCTGCACAGCAAAGGCTCAATAGCCAAGCTATACAGTTGACCTGAGATTGGACAACCCTGCCTTATTCCCCAAAGTACAGGGATTGGCCGACTCAGCCCTGCCCCCATCTTTACCAAACACTCAGCTCCAATACATAGCAGATTGACCCACCTCAAAAACTTTTTGCCAAAACCAAACCCCTTCAGTGTGGAAAACAAATAAGAATGGTCAACCCTATCAAAAGCCTTTTCTTGGTCCAAAGACATAATAACGAAGTCCAAATCATAACATTTACTGAGATGAAGAACGTCATGTACGAGAAAAATATTGTCCATAATGGTTCGGTCAGGAATACAATATGTTTGATCTCTATCTACGATGAAACCCAAAACATTTTTTAGTCTATTTGACAGGGCTTTAGAAAGCACCTTGTAGTCTGTGCAAAGAAGAGCCACAGGCCTCCAGTTTTTAAGCAAGGCCAAGTCCCCTTCCTTAGGCAGCAGAGATAGTACTGCACGCCGGCAGGAGACAGGTAAAGTTCCATTTCTGTAACAGGCAATTAGAACGTCATAAAAGTCTGATCCAATAATATCCCAAAAATGCTTAAAAAAGTCAGAAGAAAGACCGTCAATTCCAGGTGCACGTCCCAGAGCCATTTGATTAACTGCTACAGTTAACTCATCCAAAGTCAGTTCACAGTCCAGAGCAGCCCTGTCCTCTGGGTTGAGCACGGGAAGACCTTCAAAGAGTTGGTTTTGAGATTCTATGCAACATGGTTCTGCACCAAACAGAGCCCCGTAAAAAACCACTGCATGGCACCGCATCTCAGATGGATTTGTAGTCATTTGACCGTCTGGGAGTTTTAAGCAAGTCATCAACTTCTTTTTTGCAGCAGACTTCTCCAAATTGAAGAAAAAAGATGTTGGAGCATCCATGTCCTGCAGGCGAGTAAACCGTGACCTAACAAGTGCCCCCTTCACTCTTTCCTGCAGGAAAGAGCTCAGGGCTGATCTCTTCTCCTGCAACAAAGGACCTGCAGTAGAATCCTGATCCCTAACCAAACTGGCCTCCAGCCTCTTGACAGTGTCCTCAAGTTCACCGACTTTGGTTTTGATGATTGCAGTCGAGTTCGCAGTATACTGTTGACAAAAAATGCGAATTTGCACCTTGCCAACCTCCCACCACTGTTCTAGGGAACAAAAACAAGGCTTTGTGGTCCTCCAGTGTTCCCAGAAACACACAAAATATTGACAAAAGGTGGTGTCCTGAAGGAGCTTGTTATTGAAGTGCCAATAAGATTTATTTCTTTCCCCTGGTGAGCTAAATAACACCACAGAGGCCAGATGATGATCTGTAAAACCGACGGGACTTATGTTACTGTGGAGGATTCCCGGGCCAAAGGTTTGAGAAACATATATTCTGTCTAATCTAGCAGCACTGACCATATCATCTGTGACTCTGACCCAGGTATACTGTCTAGTGTTTGCATGTTTAACTCTCCATGCATCCAAGAGGTCGAACTGTACAGTGATATTTTTTAAAACTTGAGAAGACTGCAGATGAGGTTCTGCATTAGTGCGATCCAGAGTGAAGTCCAAGGTGCAGTTGAAATCACCAGCAACAATAAGTTGGTCTTGGTGATAGCTCTGCAATTCATTTGTCAGTGTACTGAAAAAGGCAACCCTTTCAGAACTCTGATTTGGAGCATAAACGTTGACCAAACAAAACACGGAATTCCCTATTTCGGCCCTAACAAGGCACAGATAAAACTGTTGCATTTGCAGATTCCCCAAACAAAATGGCTACTCCTGCACTAAAATTCGTACCATGACTGAGTGAAAAAGGACCCTTCCACCACAAGACCCAGTCCACTTCATCTGCTGAAGTGGTATGAGTTTCTTGCAAAAACAAAATGTTAAGATTTTTTTTGTCTGAACAGGTCACTAATTAATCCCCTCTTATGATTGTCCCTCCCACCATTGATGTTTAAGGATCCTAATTTTATGGTTTGCATAGAGAGATAGATATAAGGAACGCCGTGCTGTGCCCATGTAATTTATTCCATCTGTCGGGCGCGCTTGACCTTTTGTCCTCCTGCTGATTTACGCAGGGCTGTTTGGTGCTTTTTAAGGTGAAAATGTTTTCTTTCATCCAGGAGGTCAAGACCAACCTGCCTTTTTAGCACATTAACAGACCTAATAAATTTATCAGCATCACTGAAGTAATCAGTGACTTTAACGGCTCTGTTATAGGTTTCATCCAGAAAAACATTTATTTCCTCCAGTGAATACAAGCTCGTGTTTCTACTGCATGCTGCCCCAATAGCCACAGTGTCAGATTCAGAATCCATTTCTTCGTCAGCACAATGTGGCTGACTGTTGGATTCAGCTGTCCCAGCTGATTCATCATGAGCTACATTTTCCTGAACGCCACCTACAACAGCTGACTGGCGTTGTTCCGGTGGCTGCTCTGAAACGGTAGTAGCCACCGGAACCACAGCTGCTGATGTCACAAGCTCTTTCTCACAGCTAGATTGTGACGCACCATCAGTGACAGTTTGGGCGTCATCGCCAGCAACGCTCCCAACCGTAAGCTGGACTGCGGGCGCCACAGCCGGGCTGTCCACAGACACAGCAGCAGGTTCCGGAGCAGGATCGGTGGAAGGCCCCGCAACAGCAGCAGGTTCCGGAGCAGGACCGGCGGAAGGCCCCACAACGGCATCTGCAGTAGCGGCGTGAGCGGAGGCCGCACCGCGAAGTGTTTATGGCCCACGTCTCCACATTCAAAACACTTCATCTGTCCTGAGCTCGCATACACTATGTAGGACCCATCCCCGTGTTTGACCCGGAAGGACACTTCTAGTGTTTGGGTGGGCGAGTCCAAAAACATGAACACCTGTCGCCTGAGTGAGTTTACATGTTTCAAGTTGGCATCCCTGCATCCCAAACCTACAGTTCTAAACGGGCCTGCAAACTTCCCAAACCTGCGGAGCTCCGTGGCCAACTGCTCGTCAGTGATGAAAGGAGGAACACCTGAGACGGTGATACGCGTTGATGGGACAGATAAGGGGGACACCTGTACATACGTATCCCCGATAACAACACCGCTTCCAACCAGACTGTGGACACACTCCTCCCCAGCCAGAAACACAACTACAGCTTTATTCATTCGGGACGCAAAGCAGATCGCATCATATCCCACCTTCTCACCCACCGCAAGAAGGACCTCCTCCACAGTAACGCTGTTGTCCGGGGGAACGATCCTCACTCCCTCCCGGATAGACGGAGGTGGCATCTCAAAGGTCGCCATCCTCCAGCGAGAGAAAGAGAGAGAGAGAGAGAGAGAGAGAGAGAGAGAGAGAGAGAGACTTCATTATTCCCCAAGGGGAAATTGGTTTGTCTTAGCAACACACAAACTCATACACACAAACAAGACCCCCCAGAAACATAAATATCCCCAGACAGTTTAAAAACGATCACTAAATTGCAATATAATAAACAATAAAACACAGTTCAGTGCACAGTTCTGGAGGCTATGTGTGTATTGTAAAGGCTGATAGCCTCAAGCAGAAAGGACTTGCTGTGACCCTGCAGTAGTCTATTGCTATGGCTGCTCCATAGACTGTCTAGTGTGCTGTAGATGGGGTGATAGACATTGCCCATGATTGCTCTGATTTTATCCAGAATTCCGTCTCTAATCGCCTCCTCCAATGAAGCCAGCCTGATACCCACAACTGACTCAGCCTTTTTTAAGAGTTTATTCAGTCTATTCTTGTCCTTCACCCTGATCCCCACACATCACTGCAAAGAAAATGGTACTGGCCACTACCGACTGGTAGAACATGTGTAGCATTCTATTGCAGATATTAAAGGGCCTGAGCCTTCTAAGGAAAAAGTGTTGGCTCAAGCCCCTTTTGTACAGTAACTCTGCATTTGTAGACCACTCCAAGTAACAGTTTAAGTTAACATCGAGGTACTTGTAAGAAGTTACTTGTTCCACTTCTCCACCCCCGATGGAAATAGGCAGAAGTGTCAACTTCCTATGACTGAAATCCACCACCATCTCTTTTGCCTTATTCACATTTAGCTGTAAGTGGTTTTTTCCACACCATTTTACAAAGTCACCCACCAGTTTGGTGCTCCTCATCCCATCCCCCCTCCACACACCCCACCATAGCCGTGTCATAGGAGTATTTTTGAAGATGACATGACTTGGAACAGTATTTAAAATTCATGGTGTAGATAGTGAAGAGGAAGGGAGAAAGCACTGTTCCCTGGGGGGCCCCGATGTTATGAAACAGTCAGACACACAGCTCTGCAGCCTCACAAACTGTGGTCTGCCCGTCAGATAGTTGGTGATCCAGGTAGTGAGGGGAATGTCAGCATTCATGCTCTCCAACTTTTCCCTCAACAGCCCCGGCTGGATGGTATTAAAGGCAGACGAGAAGTCGAAGAACATGATGTGGACCATGGTGCTGGGTTTGTTTTGGGCAGAGTGGGCCCTCTGCAGCAGGTAAATAATTCTATCGCCCACCCTCGCATGGGGCTGGTATGCAAACTGCAGTGGGTCTTGGGCTGAACACACAGGTCTTCTTAGGTGACCCAGCACCAACCTCTCCATGACCTTCATTTTGTGGGAGGTCAGAGCTATGGTCCTGTAATCATTCAGTGTCACAGGACGATTCTTCTTAGGCACTGGGATCAGGCATGATATTTTCCATAGCTCTGGAACTCTGGTGGTACAGGCTCATGTTGAAGAGGTGCTGCAAGACTCCACACAGCTGGTTTGCACAGGCCTTCAGCACACAAGGACTTATGCCGTCTGGTCCTGGAGGCTTCCTGAGGTGGCGCCTCTCCAGCTCTTTCCTCATCTGGTCGGCAGTAACGCTAAAGGTGGCTGTACTGTTAAGAGGTGTGGTTCTGTCAAAAGGTGGGGTAGAATAGCCTGGTGAGTGACAGGAAAGAGGTGTCTGGCTCAGAGCTGGCTGGCTACTGCTGGTGTGTGACAGGGGGACAACAGACCAGTGAAAGTGCTGCTGTTGGTAGATGACTCAACCCTATTACAAAACTGGTTCAGCTCATTAGCCCACTGTGTATTCCCCTCAACAGCGCCCCTGTTCTTCTTACTGAAACTAGTCATTTCTCTCATCCGACTCTACACAGACTTGACATTATTTTCCTCCAATTTCTTCTCCAATAGATGTTTCTGTTTTCCCCAAGTTTCTGTTTCAGCTCTTTCTGTACCTTCTTGAGTTCTGTTTTATGTCCTGCCTTAAAAGCCCTCTTCTTTTCATTTAATAAGTTTTTTAGCTCACTTGTGAGCCAAGATTTATTATTTGGGTAGCAGGACTTTTTTGATGGAGGTAGAATTATCCACACAATATATACAGTGATACAGTCTGTTAAGCCATCTATAGTTTCTCCATGAGCTTCATGAAAAGCTTCCCAATCCGTGGCTTCCAATGCACCACAAAGTGTCTCCAAACCCTCAGGAGACCATTTCTTCACTATCTTGACTGTAACTTGTTGTTTAACAACTGGCTTATATTCAGGTGTGAATAGAGCTAAATTGTGGTGTGATCTACCTAGTGGGGGGGCACTACAAATATATGCATTCTTTACATTTGCATAAAGCAGATCTAAAGTCTTATTTTCTCTTGTGGTGCATTTGACAAACTGATAAAATGTGGGGAGAGTTTTGAATAGAGAAGCATGGTTAAAGTCACCTGTGATCAGGATGAATGCGCTGGGATGTTTTGTGAGGAGGTCTGCTGCGACAGAATGAATGACGTCACATGCCGTGTCAGCTTTCCCGGAAGGAGGAACACAGAAATGATGATCACATTAGTAAATTCCCATGGAAGATAGTATGGGTGCTTTCCGATGGCAATGAGTTCAATATTTGGGGTACACTCACACTTTTTCACGTGAATGTGTCCCGGATTGCACCAGCGGGAATTTACGAGCACGGCAAGTCCCCCTCCTTTACACTTGCCGCTCGTGGTGATGTCTGTGTCCACTCGGATGGTGTAGAAGCTGAGGAGAGCCGCAGCTGAATCCGGCGTCTGCTCATGCAGCCATGTTTCACAGACGCACGTAATACTGCACTTCCTGTATTCTCTCTGTGTCCTGGTAAGCTCTTCCAGCTCATCCATTTTATTTACCAGGGACTGCACATTTGCTGTAATGACCGTGGGGACGCAGGGTTTAAATCTCCTCCACTTCAAACGCCGTTTAACACCCGACCGACAGCCTCTTTGTCTCCTCTTCCGTAGCGCCACCGGTATATTAAACTTCCCTCCATCCAAAGAGCATACATTCCGCAGTGCAACAAGTTCATCTCGAGTGTACACTATGCGAGGAGTCATGGTAAGGAGTTCAAACACAAGAGCATAGCAATAAAAAGAAAGTGGATCATGCAGCAAGACAACAATCCTAAGTGCACGTCATTCAACCAAATAATGCTTAAAGAATAAAGTTAATGTTTTGGAATGGCCAAGTGTAAGGACCTGAAGTGAACCCACAAACATCCCAGAGCTGAAGCATGGAGGAAAGGGCTAAAATTCCCCCAAGCCAATGAGCAGGACCTATCAACAGTTACTGGAAACGTTTAGTTGCAGTTCATTGCTGCAAAAGGAGGTCACACTGGATACTGAAATCTAAGTTTCACTAATTTTGCCACTCACAGATTTGTAATATTAGATTATTTTTCTCAGTAAATAAATGAAAAAGTAAAATTTTTGTCTCATTTATTTATCTGGGTTCTCTATCTACTTTTAGGACTTGTGTGGAAACCAGATGATGATTTAGGCAGGGGCGGTCCTGGCTTGTATGATGTCCTGGGTGAACTGCCTCCTCAGTGTCCCCCTGACACACCCACACACATTTGTTATTTTACTTTTTTAAAACTTTTTAATTCTCTCTTAAACATCCAAATGTTCAATTTTCTCAACAGTGAGGTTTTTCTTGCAACTTTTACCTGGCAAATTTATTACTTTCTTTTTAAACTTTAGCAGGTTTCACATTTTTTTCCTCATATTTTCATGATTTTCTTGTATTTCCACCTATCCTCTCACTGATAGGTGCATCTCAATAAATTAGAATATCATCAAAAAGTTGATTTATTTCAGTAATTCAATTAAAAAATAAAACCTATGTTATATAAATTCATTACACACAGAGTGATATACAGTATTTCAATTGTTTATTTCTTTTAAAGAGCGATGGCAAATAAATAAAATAAACACTCATCCGTAAGCTGCCCTTCCAGTGCCTGGTGAGGGAGATCGCTCAGGACTTCAAGACCGACCGACGCTTCCAGAGCTCCGCCGTCATGGCTCTGCAGGAGGCCAGTGAGGCCTACCTGGTGGGTCTCTTTGAGGACACCAACCTGTGCGCCATCCACGCCAAGAGGGTCACCATCATGCCCAAAGACATCCAGCTGGCCCGCCGCATCCGCGGAGAGAGAGCTTAGACTTTCTGCTGCACATCCACCAACCACAATGCTCCGCACTGTGTGTGTGTATATACAGTATATATATATATATATATATATATATATATATATATATATATATATATATATATATATTTATAGTAATATGTACATATGTATACTAGCTGCTCTTGTTTTTCTCTTGCCTTCTGATTGTTGCTCTGAGTGTTGCTATCCCTGTGCTGTTGCAATCCTGGAATTTCCCCATTGTGGGACTAATAAAGGCTTATCTTATCTTATCTTATCTTATCTTATCTTAATTTTGATGGTTATGGTTTACAGCTAATGAAAACTCCAAATTCAATTTCTCAAAAAAAAAATAAAATAGAATATTATATAAAATTAATTTTTAAAAATGTATTTATTTTTTTTTCAAAGTCAGTGCAGCCATATACTGTGAAATTTCCCTCTACTGACAATCTTTATGGAGATGCTGATTTCATTTTCCAGCAGGAATTGGCACCTGCTCACGCTGCCAAAAGTACCAAAACCTGGTTTAATGACCATGGTATCACTGTGATTGATTGGCCAGCAAACTCTCCTGACCTAAACCCCATGGAGAATCTATGAAGTATTGTCAAGAGGAAGATGAGAGACACCAGACCCAACAATGCAGATGAGATGAAGGCCACTATCAAAGCAATGTGGGCCTCCATAACACCTCAGCTGTACAACATGCTGATCACCTCCATGACATGCCGCATTGACATGCCATAGGGCAGCTCGGTGGCGCACTAGCTGGCACAGTGGCAGCACAGTGAGAAGGTCATGGGATTGATCCCACCCCCTGACCATCAGTGACCCTTCTGCGTGGAGTTTGCATGTTCTCCCCGTGTCTGCATGGGTTTACCCCAGGTACTCTGGTTTCCTCCCACTGGCCAAAAACATGCAAGTTAGGTTAACTGGAGACTCTAAAGTGGCCGTAGGTGTGAATGTGTGTGCGAATGGTGAAGGGATTGGTGCCGTACCATGGATGCCCTGAATTTCCGTCTGGGGATCAATAAGGTACACAAAATAAAAATAAATTGATGCAGTAATTCATACAAAAAGAGCCCCGACCAAATATTGAGTGTGTACATGAACATACGTACTTCAATGGACGTCAGCCAGTATTTCTATTAAAAATCTATTTTTTAAAATTAATTATATGTAATCTAACTTTTTTGAAAACTGAATTTGGGGTTTTCATGAGCTATAAGCTATAATCATCAACAGTCATAGAAATAAACACTTGAAATATATCAGTCTGTGTGTAATGAATCTATATAAAATATAACTTTAATTTTTTTAACTGAATTACTGAAATAAATTAACTTTTTGATGATATTCTAATTCATTGAGATGCACCTGCACTACATTGTCCTGTGTAAACTATCCTTGCAGTCTTTGTGGAGATCAGGTCAGTTTAACAGAGGGGATGGTTTTGGCTCATTTTGCTGACTAGGCAAATGGCCTTTTTAATTTTTTTCTACAATTTAGTCATTTGAATGAAGTTTTAATTATTTATTTATTGAAAGAATTGCTTTTTTTCAATTTTTGTAGAGATGTTTTTATTTTGAAAAGATAATCATTTTTCAATGTAAGCTTCCCATTTATTATTATTATTATTATTATTATTATTATTATTATTTGTCATTGACCTTTACATAATTAACTAGAAAAGCACTTGGAGAGCGCAGACCTCCGCCAAGCGCCACAGTTCCCCCCATACAGTGTTTGTGTGTACGTTTTCAGATTCCTTGACCATGAAAACATATGACTAGCAATTGGATTGACAATGATAGGATTAGTGGTTCAGTAGTTATTCACGAAAATGACATTTTCCGTAATGGCGGCCACAGTTCCCCCCATACAGTGTTTGTGTGTACGTTTTAGATTCCTTGACCACAAAAACATATGACTAGCAATTGGATTGACAATGATAGGATTAGTGGTTCAGTAGTTATTCACGAAAATGGCATTTTCCGTAATGGCGGCCACAGTTCCCCCCATACAGTGTTTGTGTGTACGTTTTCAGATTCCTTGACCATGAAAACATATGACTAGCAATTGGATTGACAATGATAGGATTAGTGGTTCAGTAGTTATTCACGAAAATGGCATTTTCCGTAATGGCAGTTTTCTTCTGGACGGTGATCTGGATCACCACCAAAATGTAATCATCTGTAGGATACCCCATTTCTGACAATCTGTGAAAATTTCATGAAAATCCGTCCATAAGTTTTTGAGTTATCTTGCTAACAAACAAACAAACAGACAAACAAACAGACAGACAAACCAACGCCCATGATCACATAACCTCCTTGGCGGAGGTAATGATGAAGACCGTTGTCTCTGTGGCAGGTGAAAATTTGTAAAAATCTGTGGGGTATTATTATGTCCATGAGTGTATAGTTACCTCCGCCAAGGAGGTTATGTTTTCATCGGCGTTGGTTTGTCTGTTTGTTTGTTTGTTTGTTTGTTAGCAAGATAACTCAAAAAGTTATGGACGGATTTTCATGAAATTTTCACAGATTGTCAGAAATGGGGTATCCTACAGATGATTACATTTTGGTGGTGATCCGGATCACCGTCTGGAAGAAAACCGCCATTATGTGAAATGCAATTTTCCTGAATAACTACTGAACCACTAATTCTATCCATGTGAATCCAATTGCTACTCATATGTTTTCATGGTCAACAAATCTGAAAACGTACACACAATAAATGTAGGATTAATATTTATGATGTAAAACACTGTATGGGGGGAACTGTGGCGCTTGGCGGAGGTCTGCGCTCTCCGAGTGCTTTTCTAGTTATTAAAGTAAAATACATAGCAACTAAGCAACATATAAAGTTGACATCTATTTTTAACAAATCTCATTCCATGTGCCCTTTTTTTAATTAATTTGTGCCCCTGCCTCTCAAATGGTCTCTGCACAGAACTGAAATAAATTCATGTGGCCACTAAACTGAAGCCGACTACAACACATTGAAGAACTAGAAAAGCACTCGGAGAGCGCAGACCTCCGCCAAGCGCCACAGTTCCCCCCATACAGTGTTTGTGTGTACGTTTTCAGATTCCTTGACCATGAAAACATATGACTAGCAATAGGATTCACAATGATAGGATTAGTGGTTCAGTAGTTATTGACGAAAATGGCATTTTCCATAATGGCGGTTTAGCGCCACAGTTCCCCCCATACAGTGTTTGTGTGTACGTTTTCCGATTCCTTGACCATGAAAACATATGACTAGCAATTGGATTCACAATGATAGGATTAGTGGCTCAGTAGTTGACGAAAATGGCATTTTCCGTAATGGCGGTTTAGCGCCACAGTTCCCCCCATACAGTCTTCAGATTCCTTGACCATGAAAACATATGACAAGCAATTGGAGTGACAATGATAGGATTAGTGGTTTAGTAGTTATTCACGAAAATGGCATTTTGCGTAATGGCGGTTTTCTTGTGGTCGGTGATCCAGATCGCCACCAAAATCTAATCATCTGTAGGATACCCCATTTCTGACAATCTGTGAAAATTTCATGAAAATCCGTCCTTAACTTTTTGAGTTATCTTGCTAAAAACAAACAAACAAACAAACAAACAAACAAATAAACAAACCAACACCGATGATCACATAACCTCCCCCTTTGGCGGAGGTAAAAATTAAAGCTGTGAAAACCAAATGTTGCCATTTTAACTAACTAACTAACTAACTAGCCTGCACTTATATAGCGCTTTTCTAGTCACAAAGACCACTCAAAGCGCTTTCATTAATACTAACCCTCTATTCTAAGGGCCTATAGGAAACAGATATCTAGGGACAATTTAGAACAGCCAATTAACCTAACATGCATGTTTTTGGCATGTGGGAGGAAACCGGAGAAATCCCGGAGTAAACCCACGCAACACGGGGAGAACATGCAAACTCCACACAGATCACTGTTGGTCGGGGGCTGGGATCGAACCCACGATCCCACGATCCCCACAATCCCCCGGCCAAGGGTAAACTGTGCTGCCGCAGTGCTAACCACTGCGCCACCGTGCAGCCCGGTTTTAGGGCTGCATTTTAGGGCTCAGTGTTTTAAAATTCAAACCACGGCATAATTTAAGAAAAAAAAACCCTTACTTTTAATGCTTTTTTCCTCTGGTCTGCTTTGAATGTCTGCCATACTGTAGTCTGCCAGCCACAGCCAGAGGGCACCAGCATCCCACCTGTAGAGGGCACCCATTTCCCACAAATACATGCTCAGCACACAATAATAATAATAATTAATATATTTATAAAATAATTAAAATAATTATTTTAATTTTTTTGATTCTCATGGTGCCCTCAAAAGAATGGCGCCCTGGGTTCTGCCCACGTAGCACATATCTGAGTCCGCCACTGGTTTAAGGTCATATTTATGCAGAAATGTAGAAAATTCTAAAGGATTCACAAACTTTCAATCACCACAAGAAAGACAATGAATGAAATTAAGAAAGGACAGCAAGATACAAGACAGAGAACCAGGGAGACCTGCAACAGAGAAGATGACAAGTAATTATGTGACAGATCATCACTTGCACTGGTGACCTGTGGGTTGATGCTCTCCAGATAAGTGGAGAGACAGGACCCAACAGACAAGGATAGGCACAGGTGATGTCAGTGGATGTAGTTGTAACACACAGCTACAAGTCTCATCCCTAGCAACCACTGAACATTTGAGCACTCAGTGACTCCTGCTCTTGTGCACACTGGGAACATGCCCTATGTGCTATAGAGGCAAGTAAACCCTTTTAATAACACCTCTGTAAAAAAAAAAAACTGTTGGGGGTTGAAGAGTTTGGCAGTGGATAAGATTCTTCCAGAGCAGATGTTTATTCTCTGTGACCCCCCAATCAGGGCTGTTTCCTGGTTTTTGGGGGTCATATGCAAGATTTTGTTTGCTGCCCAAGGACCCAAGGAGCTTTTAAAAATTATTAAAAGTCATATAATCTCCTTGATAAAACTAAACAACACCATTTTTTGGTTTGGTTTTCTGTTTGGTATGTTGGTGATAGACTCCCCTTCATTGTGCGGTGTCAAGACCCCTATAGGATGAGTGCCCCCTGGTGGATCATAATAGGCAGTTCTCCTCTGACTCTCTGATTTCAGGCACGGATATCACCAGTTCCGGACTCTGCCATCATGGGAGCACTGATATGGGAGATTGAGCAGAAGGTGAAGGATGTTCAGGCCACCGATCCAAACCCTGGGATTGGGGGGGGGGGCGGGGGGGCAAGCAGGCCGGATGTTTGTTCCTGCTGCAGTCAAGGGGGAGGTCATCCATTGGCTGTATACTGCTAAGGTTTCCTGTCACCCAGGGGTGGCCAGGACCCTCGCTGCCCTGTGTCGCATGCTCTGGTGGCCAACGATGGATCATGATGTTAGCGAATGCATCAAGGCCTGTCCCCAGTGCTCGACGGGTAAATCCCTCACCACCCCACCCATGGGATTGCTCCATCCACTTCCCACCACGAGCCACCCTTGGTCTAACATAACTCTGGACTTTGTCACAGGGTTGCCCACCTCCAATGGTTACAGTACCATATTTACCATCGTGGATAGATTCTCCACGGCTGCACACTTTTTTCCTCTCTGCAAGTTACTGTCGGCTTTGGAGACAGCCAACCTACTCACGATGCACATCATCAGGTTACACGGCATTCCGGATGACATTGTCTCTGATCATGGTCCCCAGTTTGTGTCACAGGTATGGTGCACCTTCTGTAAGTCCATCAGGGCCACGGTCAGTTTATCATCGGGCTATCATCCATAATCTAACGGCCAGTGTGAGCAGGCCAACCAGAAGCTGGAGGTGTTTCTACGGTGTGTCATCATATCTGACCCTGCATCGTGGAGCACCTACCAGCCAAGGATGGAATACACACACAATAATGCCACTTCTGTTGCCACAGGGTGCCCTCCATTTGAGGCATCCCTGGGCTACAATCCTCCTCTCCTGTCCATCACCGAGGAGGAGATTGCCATCCCCAGTGTTGCCTCCCACATGGACAGATGTTCAGATGTTCTCCTCCCACATGGAGGAGAACTTCTAACCCCTGCCTACAAAGTCGGTGATAAGGTATGGCTTTCTACCAAGAATTTTCCTCTCAAAACTGACAGTAAAAAACTGGCTCCCCATTTGTCGGGCCCTTTTCCATTGTGCTGTGTGGCTCAGCTTGCCGCCCTCTCTGCGCATAAACCCTGTCTTCCGTGTTTCCCAGGTCAAGCCTGTTTTCACAAGCTCCCTCTGCTCTCTGTCGAAACTGCCGCCACTACCTAAAATAATTGATGGAGGGTTAGTGTATGCCGTCAACCGCATCATGGATGCTTGCCACCGGGAAATACAGGTTCCGTTTGACTGGAAGGGTTATGGGCCAGAAGAGAGATCATGGATCCCCAGATCCTTTATCATGGACAACACACTCATCAAGGAGTTTTACCGACGTCACCTTGACAAGCCGTGAGTCACGCCAGAAGGCGTGTCTTGAAGAAGGGGGTACTGTAAGATAAGATAAGCCTTTATTAGTCCCACAATGGGGAAATTCCAGGATTGCAACAGCACAGTAATAGCAACACTCAGAGCAATAATTTAGAAGATAAGAAAATAAGAGCAGTGAATATGCATATGTACACATAAATATATAAATATATATAGACATTGCAGAGCATTGTAGCTAGATGCAATAAACAGCATAACCATCTATTTAGTAACCCCACATAGTATGAATATGCACCCATGCATATTGTCACCATCCGTAGCGATTGATACTGTCCTAGTTGTATACTGGAGGGGACCATTTTATGTAAGTCTGTTGCGTCTTTTGCATTCAATACTATTAGGTCGTCATGTTTTTTTTTGCTATCTCTGCGAGCAGCCCTGCTTAGGTTATTAAGTCTGACAGCTGTAGGTAGGAAGGACCTGCAAAACCTCTCGGTCGCGAACCTAGGTTGATGTAGCCTACTGCTAAATGAGCTCCTCAGTGCATTCAGTATGTCCTGCATAGGGTGGGACTCGGACTCCACCAGAGATGACAGCTTAGCCACCATCCTTCTCTCGCCTATCTGCTCCACTGGGTCAAGGCGCTGCTCTGGGGCAGTGCTAGCTTTCTTGATCAGTTTGTTCAGTCTCTTCCTATCGGCTGCTGTGATGCCACTGCCCCAGCAGATCACTCCAAAAGTGATGGCTGATGCCACCACCGAATCGTAGAAGGTCTTCAGGAGCACCCCTTGTACACCAAAAGACTTGAGCCTCCTTAATAGGAACAGCCTGTGCTGTCCCTTCTTGTAGAGTGCGTCGGTATTGTGTGACCAGTCTAGTTTATTGTTCAAATGAACACCCAGGCACTTGTAGGATGTCACCATCTCAATGTCTGTTCCCTGGATGTTTACTGGTGCTGTGAGGGGTTGTCCTTGCCTGTGACAGTCCACCACCAGCTCCTTAGTTTTTCTCGCGTTGATCTGGAGGCAGTTCCGATGGCACCAGTCCACGAAGTCCTGGATAAGCCCTCTGTACTCAGCTTCATCTCCGTTGGAGATGAGGCCGACGATTGCAGAGTTGTCAGAGAACTTCTGTAGATGGCAGTGTGTTGTGTTGTGTGAGAAGTCCGCAGTATAAAGGGTGAACAGGAAGGAAGCCAAAACCGTTCCCTGGGGGGGCCCCAATGCTGCCGATGATCGTGTCGGACACACAATCCCAGGTTCTCACAAACTGTGGCTGGTTTGTGAGGTAGTCCAGGATCCACGATGACAGGTGCTGGTCCACTCCTACGCACAGCAGCTTGTCCTCAGGATCATCGGTTGGATGGTGTTGAAAGCACTGGAGAAGTAAAGAACATGATCTTCACCGCGTTCCCAGGCTTCTCTAGGTGGGACAGGGAACGGTCAAGGAGGAAGATCATTGCATCCTCCACCCCGATGCCATGCTGGTAGGCCAACTGGAGTGGATCCATTGCTGGTCCCTCCAGGGGGCGGAGGTGAGCAAGGAGCAGTCTCTCCAAGGTCTTCATCAGGTGAGACATCAGGGCTACTGGTCTGTAGCTGTTTCACACAGAAGTTGATGTAGTCCGTGATGGTGTGAGTGAGGCCGTCGATGTCCTCACCATGTGGCTCACAGAGCTGCTCCCAGGCAGTGATTTCAAAACAGTCCTTTAGAGCGTCCATTGCCTCCGCAGACCATATCTTCACCGTGCGCATAACCGGAGGTTGTATGTATACTAGGGTTTTGTACACCGGCAGGAGATGAACCAAGTTGTGATCCGATCTCCCGAGTGGGGAGAGTGGTGATGAGGTGTACACCTCATTAGTGTTTGCTTAGAATCAGTCCAGTGTTTTATTGCCTCTAGTGTGGCATATGACATACTGGGTGAACGTGGGCAGATTGGAGGACAGTGAGATACTGTTAAAATCACTGGAGATGAGAAGGAGAGAATCTGGGTGTTGTGTCAGCAGCCTGCCAGTTACTGAGTGGATGGCGTCACATGCTGTCCCAGTGTTCACCGTCGGATTTGCATAAAAAACAATGCAGATCACGTGTGAGTATTCCCTCGGGAGATAAACAGGCCGGATGCTAACAGCTAGCAACTCAATGTCTTTGCTGCAGTGTTGCTCTTTAATCGTGATATGTCCCGGTTTACACCAGCTGTTATTGACATACATTATCACTCCTCCACCCCTTGCCTTCCCACTGTCTGGTGTCCGGTCTGCCCGTATTGCTTGGAAACCCTCCAGTTCGATGTTAGCATCTGTTGCTAGTTCTGTTAGCCACGTCTCAGTAAACAACATCATACTAATCTCTCTGAAGACACTCTTGTAGTGTGACATAGCTGCTAGCTCATCTGTCTTATTGTAAGGATCCAAGGCTCCACGCCTGCAGGTACTCTCTCTCTCTTAACTAATTGGCTTATTCCCTGCAGCTGAACTGAACACCTGAAGGCAATTAGGGATGGGTATACAGTATTCCTGCAGATCTTGTCTATAGTTTGGACTTTTTCACCCTGTGTGTGTGTGCTGTCTCCCAGGGACTCCTTCTAGTGTGGTGGACTGGACTCCTGGTGGATTATTCACAATCGTTAAAGTTAACTTAAGATAACTTACCAACAATTCACAGTGTACTGTGTCACCCCTTTCCCCTCACTGCTCAGGCCTGGCCAGCCTGCAATCCACCGTCACTGCTCATCCCTGGAACTGCTGCAGTAGAGACATCTGGGAGGATCACAACCAGGTTCATCTGCCATTACACCTGCAGACTGGAGTGTGTGCCACCTTCTCCAGCCTGTGCTGTAAGAAACACAATAGCAATATTAATACCCGTTATTTCCTCATTGAATTTACTCACCCTCTCCCTCTGCTCCTCTCTCCTAGTGTTGCCAGACTCTCCTCCGTCTCCTGCAAAATATTATCGTTTTGCAAATAAAATCATTGTTTATCTACCATTTCATGTCTCAACACGTGTCTGCTTTTGGGTCTGATACGTTAACCTTGTCATATGAGAGCTGTTATCTGTGGCACAAGCATTCAGGTGAGACATGGCTGCACATCAAACACATGATCATGTTTTATCTCTTTTCACAAATGACTTGACAGCATAAATGTTCCTGGCTGAACAGCCAAGCAAACATAAACAAGGTATAAATGCTCTTTGGTTGCTCTTCATCTGTCTTTTTAATTAGATCACCCTCAGTGTAATCTGTCGTAATGACAGACAGCTTTCAGATTTTTCTGTCACTGGTGAAAAAAAATCTGTCAATGAAGGACAATTTTCATTAAACTTGACTTCTGGTCAACAGCAAAAAAAAAAAAAAAAAAAGACTATTTTGTTTATAATACAGTGACTGAATATTTGCTTGATCATTATGTTTTGTTTGCATCAAAAAATGTTCTTGGGTGAAAGTCAATTATCCAGAAGTGTGTTATGATCTGTTAGTGTCGCCACATGTCTCTGGTGTCACTAAAAAAGAATAAGTGACTCACAGTCTCTGTTCATCAGTTCACATAAGGAAAATTTTAAATAAATGAACAAAGCTGAAAATATAAATGAAAAACAAAAGCTATTCACTCTCTTATTATATGAAAACTAATATGGTCATGTAATATAGATTATGACAGTTTTTTTTTTTTTACAACTGTCAAATGTGCTACTTAAAGATAACTAGTGAGTGACAATGCACCACTGACTTTAGATGTGGTTTTTGTTGGTCAAACACATGATGTCAAAAATTAACAACATGCTGACTCTGCACCCAAATGCATGCACCCTTTTTAAACAAGTCCACTCTTACGAGTGTAAAGTGCACACATAGTCAGTCCTTATTCGGATGGTGAAAAGTGTGAAAATCAGCAGTCCACCAACAGAAGCTACTAAAACCACTGGCAGACATCTGTTATAATGTTGTGTAGAATTTTGTTGGTTGTTCGTTTGTATGACTGCATTGCTTCTGGTAAAATTCTACACCCTACAACATTTCTTTTTTCTTTGTAAAATAACTTCAAAAAGCTCTATAGAGGGTATGCAAATGATGCCACCTAACAGAACTCATGGCAGTTGCAAAACACTGAGTGGCAAAAATGAGTGGCAGCATTAGGGTGCATGCAGTAAAACAAAAAATACACATAGTATTCAGTCACAGCAGTACACAGAGTACCTGTTTGCATTGTGGAGAGCTAATCTTATCATTCTATCTTGTATTAATTGACAAAAAATAGCTAAATAAATATTTAAAGGCTCAGAACCAGTTCTTCAATTATGTGTGCTCTTACCCACACATCATTACAGTCAGGCACACAGTGTCGTATTAACATCTAACGTTAAAAAAGGAACTCTGTGTACTACTGTGACAAAATATTTTGTGGTTTTTATGTTTTGCTGCATACAAACTAAAGCTGCCACATGTGTTTGCCACTCAGTGCTGGGTGACTATGGTAGCTGCCCTGCAACTGCCAAGAGTTTTGTTCCAGTGCATCTCCTCTATTGCTTACAACCACATTTTTTCAGCCACTGCATAATGCTCTGTGTCAACTGCACAGGATTCAGATTATTTCAATCAATTTGAATCCTTCTGATAAAGAGTTTAACAAAGCCATCTTGCATCTTATAATCAGCATGCTGCCTGTGATGTTAGAACTATAATAATGATACCATCCTTGCAGGATCCTAAACTCTTATAGGATGTTGATTATTCTCAGAGAAAAGCTTTTCTTTAATTTCAGGAGTATATTATCTATTCTACCAGCATCCAATCTCAGAAGCATGTTTCAGTAAACACACAACAAACAAACGTGCATTGTGCTCATCAAATTAAGCTACATCTCCATGGAAACTGGAGGTGAATAAAGAGATCGCCTTAATCATTTGATAAGTAGTACAAACTGCTCTAGTCTGACCAAAGACATTCACTTTCCAGTGTGGTTTTAAAATCAGTATGTAAAATGTGTGGAGCCATTTCATTCTATTACCCAGAGTTATTCATGGTGACATCTGGGACAGATTTCCAATATGTTGTACTTGAGGTTAATTAAAAATGTGAATGCCTAGTCTGTATTTCTAATAGTGCTGACAAGAGCTCATAATTCATTCAGATTGATTAGATATTAAACCACTGGTCTGTATAACCAGTACCCACAGATGACTGTATATATGGATCAATTATCCACGTTAATACTCAAGTACGTTCATTTTGTCTTCTTTTTCCATAATTAATTATTTTCTTTTTTTGTCAGACAAAAAAACCTGGGATTCCATCCTCCAGAGACCACCTGGCAACAGGAGGCATGGCCGGCTGGCGAATCTGTCAGGTCCATCAGGTTGGCCACGCCTAAGGAAAACAGCTGATAAACCACACCACAGTGATCAGCTGACGCTTCTGAAGATGACTGCAGGTGTCAGTTCAAACCAGACCATATATATATATATTTACATATTTATTCCATCTAGCTACAATGCTCCGCACTGGGTGTGTTTATATATTTACATAATTAATTCCACCTAGCTGCAATGCTCTGTACACTGTGTGTTTATATACTTATATATTTATTCCATCCAGCTACAATGCACTGCACTGTGTCTGTATATATATATATATATATATATATATATATATTAATATGCACATATATATATTAGCTGCTCTTGTTTTTTGTTTTTCTCTTGCCTTCTGATTGTTGCTCTGAGTGTTGTTATCCCTGTGCTGTTGCAATCCTGGAATTTCCCCATTGTGGGACTAATAAAGGCTTATCTTATCTTAAACATGCTAAGGTACAAAACAAACATCTTATACCTTTTTGTCTGACAAAAAAAGAAACTGTAAATTAATTATGGATCAATTATCCTTGAATCAGTAATGATGATGTCCATTGCGCTAACTGGTGTGTGGGTAGAAATCTAAAAGGGTACATTATTTGATTTCAGTAGTTGCATTCACCACAAAATCCTTCAGCCATTTTTTTCCTTTTACCATGAATTTTTGAAAGTTCATTCAAAAATTAAGTTGCTTGAAAAGTAATTAAACTCTGAAATATATGTAAGCCCATTTAAACCATCGTGATGAAAAAAAACAACTCAAAATAATGCGATATTAAAGTTATGACTTAGTACATAATAATTTTGACGTATCTCAAAATAATGACTTATCTCATAATAGACCCTAAGTCACACCTCCTCTACTTCCGCATATGGGACCATAAATTGGAAAAATATCTCCTTTGATCCCAGTCTAATTTTGCCATGAGTTACATATATGATGTTTGTCAATTTAAAAGATAATTTTCCACATAATTAAAGTTGCTGGATGTCGTATAATAAAAGAGTAATATTTAGTTTTTTTGAAACCGCTTAGTGGACTACGTCCCCAGTTGTCTCGGACTATGCACATGGCCAAACACGATTACAGCAGGTCCCCTCTCAAAGTGAAATAACACAAATGTATTTTGAGAGCTGGAGCTAATCCATGGGATTGTTAGTTACTTCCCCCTGGGCGCTCTTTGAAAACAATGAGGTAATTTATATGACTGTCTGCTTGTAGTTTTTCAATTTATGTGTTTTGACAACCTTATCCACCTTATTCCTGGGGTTGCCGCTGTAGGAACAATTATGAACAGAACTTCCGGTTTCGGCTGAAGCAGTGTTAAATCAGTCAGCAAGAGTGGTGTAGCAGGGGCATTTAAAATAGTGTTTTTAAAGGTTTTTCAAATTAATTTTAATGTATAGTCAACATATGTGTTTTGCACTCAAGTGGTAACTAATTTCAGTACGTGTAGTTTTTGTATTTTTTGAATGTTTTGGCGTAGTTCTGGTACTTGTTGCTGGTGTTTGTGGTTATGCCATAGATTGTATAAATGGAGGCTTCTCACCAGCAATGCATAGATCATGTACTGAAAACGAAAAAGAACTGTTGGTGTGATCAGTGGTACAGACACAGTATAGATGCAGGACAGACGCAAGAGCACACGAGGTTATGTTTTCACTTGTATGAATGTCACAGATCTGACGTTTGTGTGTTATATATGTCACCAAAATGAAGGCAGCATGAAGTAAAATAATAAATAAAAAATGGTAACAGTTTGCTTCCCAAGGCTTAATGATTTAAGGAAGATATCAAACAGTTTTTTGTTGGGTTTTTTTTTTGCATCCGTTGCACTGCTTGGAACAATATGTGACTAGCAGCTTCCAGTGGCGTAGCCAGGAATTTGTGAAGGTGGGGGGAGGGGCTGAACCCCAACCACCACCACCACCATTCTGAACACCTGGGGTGTTTGTCCGGGGTGAAGCTTTAGCTTCAGCCCCCCGTTAACTACAGATTTCTTAACATTTTCAATGCAAACTACTCAAAACCTGCTTTTTATTTACATTTTTCTTTTCTTTTTTCTCCATTTTTTTCTTCTTTTTTTTGGGGGGGGGGGCTGCATTATGCTCATGCATAATTTTAACATTAAAACACCCAAGCACGGTGTTGTGGTTCTTTATGGCTCTGATTAGATTCTACGTCTGCTCTGAGGTAAATCTGATTATGTCCAACATCTTTTAATAAAGTGCATCTGACTTTATTGCGGTGGAAACACTGATATATCTCAGAGCTTTTATTTGTTTACAGCGTTAGCATCTTAGCAGTGGCGCTAACTAACGGAGCTGCTGTCTGCCAGACCACTTTTTAAGGTCACCTTGTCATCCCTCTATAGTCGTGGGAAGTAGTATGATTATATTACTGTTTTTGAGGTGCCAAAGGCCGTGTTCCCGCATTTTTGATGCCAAAGTCATTGTTTTTTAACAAGGAAAAGTGTCCGGTTTCAGTGACAACCACACGTTCTACTAGTACTGGAAGTTGCGCCCATAATTCACGCAAGGCATCATGGGGGCTAGGAAAGAGGTGGATACCTTAACAGTTAGACAACAACCTACACTGTTATTTACAGCGGGGAAAATAAGTATGGAACACGTCAACATTTTTCTCATTAAACATATTTCTGATGGAGCCATTGACCTGAAGTTTTCACCATATATGAGTAACAACCCAAGTAATCCATTCATACAAAGAAATCAAGGCAACTGTGTTCACAAAACAAGTTATATTAAATAAAGTGGAATGACACAGCGAATAAGTATTGAATACACTTCGTGAAATTCATTTAATATTTAGTATAAAAGCCTTTGTTGGTAATAACAGCTTCCAGATGCATCATGTATGGATAAACTAGGTGCAGACATTACTCAGGAGTGATTTTAGCCCATTCTTCCACACAAGTGCGGTGGCGCAGTGGTTAGCACTGCACCAGCACAGCAACTCACCCTTGGCCATGGGATCCCTGGTTCGATCCCAGCCCCTGACCAACAGTGATCTGTGTGGAGTTTGCATGTTCTCCCTGTATCTGCATGGGTTTACCCCAGGATTTCTCCGGTTTCCTCCCACATGCCAAAAACATGCAGGTTAGGTTAATTGGAGACTCTAAAGTGGCCCTAGGTGTGAATGTGTGTGTGAACGGTTAAGGGATAGTGCCGTACCGTTTCTGCTTCATCCATCCAGGTGGATGCCCTCAATTTCCCCTCTGGGGATCAATAAAGTACACAAAATCAAAAAAAAAATCAAACTGTCTTCAAGTCTTGAAGCTTCTGTGGGTGTCTTCAATGAACTCTGATCTTCAGTTCGCACCATAGATTTTCAATTGGATTCAGATCAGGAGACTGACTGGGCTATTCTAGACCCTTTATTTTCCTTCTCTGGAGCCAGCTGAGAGTTTCCTTGGCTGTGTGTTTGGAATCATTGTCTTGCTGAAATGTCCACCCTGGTTTCAACTTCAGCATCTTGTCAGATGGCAACAAGTTCTTATCAAGGATGTCTCTGTACATTTGTCCATTCATCTTTCCTTCAATTATATGAAGTCTACCTGTACCACGTGCTGAAAAACACTCCCATGTAATGGTGCTCCCACCTCCAAACTTCTCTGTTGATATGGCATTTTTGGGCTGATGTGCAGGGGGGAGAGGAGGGAGAGTACAGGGCACTGGTAGACAGATTTGTGGAGTGGACCGTACAGAATCACCTGAGGCTGAACATCAGCAAGACCAGAGAGATAGTGATTGAATTCAGGAAGAAGAGGACGTCTTCACAGCCATTGCGAATTGGGGGGAGGTAGTGGAGGACTACAAATACCTGGGTGTCGTGTTCAGCAACAGACTGGACTGGAAATCTAACACCAATGCTGTATACAAGAAGGGGATGAGCAGACTCTACTTTCTGAGGAAGCTGAGATCCTTCAATGTATGCAACAAGATGACGGAGCTTTTCTACCAGACTGTTGTTGCCAGTGCCATCTTCTTTGCTGCTGTCTGTTGGGGTAGCAGTATCAGAGCCAGCGACACCAACAGACTTGACAAGATTATCAAGAAGGCTGGCTCTGTAATTGGTGTCAGGCTGGAGACTTTTGAGAATGTGGTGGAGAGGAGGACACTGAACAAACTGTTACCCATCATGGAAAACGCTGATCACCCCCTCCACCACACACTGGACAAACAGCAGAGCACTTTCTACAGCAAACTGCTACAGCTCCACTGCCAAACGGTCAGGTACAAGAAATCTTTCCTGCCACATTAGCAGTATTGCTAAATCTGTCATACTTACATTTGTATTAATGTTCATTAGTATGTATTGTCCCTTTCAAATAAACATGAAACTTAAACTTAAACATGCTATTTCACTGTACAATAACTCACTCTAATGTTGAATCTTGGTCATAATATTGCGGCCATACTGTACCTTACAGTCTAATTGGTACCTCACATTTCACCCTGCGCCCAGTAGTCCTGCATTGTACAGCTAATTTGATCCATGTGTGGCGGCATGGAATAATAAGCGGCGAACTGAGAGTTTTTGAGGGATTTTATTAATCATACCGCCATCACAGAACTCACCCCAGTGCCGTGCAGGCGCGCCGGAGCGAGCTCTCAGGCTCTCAGGCAATCGTGTGGTCAGTTGAGCAGTCATCAGAGAGAGAGAGAGAGAGTTACAGAGCGATGCAGTTTAAATACCCCACTACAGACAATGCATTCACAGCAGTAGGCATGGACATTTGCATTTGAGAGTCACCCACATCAATAGGAGGATTACTGACAGGAAGACATTTGCATTTGAGAGTCACCCATAACAATAGGAAGATTACTGGCAGGAAAAAGCTAGACAAAGGGAGGCTGCCTATTGATATCAATACACACATCTCATTGTTCTGCCAATTGCTCCAGCTGAGCGCTCTGCTTGTCCCAGTCTGTTGTGGGGGTCACCCACAGTACTCCCCCCCAGAGGGCTCAGCGGGGAGCTGAGGCCTCGATAGTCCGGCTTTGGAAGCGAGCTGCGGGGAAGGCACTGTGCCGAGGAGGTGGAGGAAGGGGGGTGGGGGTAGCAAGTGCCGGCCCAGGACGGTGAAATTGTTTGGGCCGCGCAAAAATTGCCTGTGGATCTGCGGTGTTGAGAGGCTGTCCCGTTGAACGTGGCGGAGGTCCACAGCGGCTGTGTGAAGAAAAATTTGTCTCTGACTCCTCTCGCGGCTATGAAGAAAAACAGGAGCTGCAAGGCTGCGTAGCGGCTGTGAGAAAAAAGGAGCTGCAGCTGTGTGAGGGACTTGGCGTGTTGGCTTTAGGTGCGCGCGCGCAGCCCTAAAGCCCTCGGGGACAGCTGACGGCTGAATTCCCTTTGTGCTCCGTGGCTGAGACCCGTACAAAATCCTGTGAGCGAGCTGCGTGCGTGCTTCAGGTGTGTGAGCAGCCCTGAAGGTTCTGTGTGCAGCGGCGAAGGACGATGGCGGTCTGTGGAGCCGTTATTGTCCCGTGCGTAGTGCGCCGTCTTCGTAACCCCTCGGTGTGCGTGCAGGGTTCGGTGCTTGGCAGGTCCGCTGTAGAGGCGAGTCAGGGTCAGGGAGCTTGTTGGAGATCAACTTAGTCGGCGCCGATGGTCATCCCTGTTCAGGTTGTTGCTGTAGTTCGGTCATGGTGCGTTCAGGTCCAAGCGCTGCGTTCTCCGTCGGCCCTGGAGGTCGCCGTCGTGGAGAGAGGACGAGGTGCGTGCGCTCTCATGTGGAGGAGCTGTGAGAGCGGCTGGTCCCGGCGTGGATGTGCAGATCTCAGGCGTGCAGATCTCACCATGAAGCTTTCTACAGCTTTCCCGGTTGTGGGTGATCTCTGGAGAGTTTCGCCTGGTGGTGGCTCTGCGTCGAGGTCTCCCTGTAGCAGAAGGGAGGGCAGATCATTTGCGTCAGGCTGCTGCGTTCGCTTGTCGTCAGAGAATCACCGCCATTGTCAGCGTGTTCTTTTCATCGTTGGGTCACCAGTGTGGCGGCATGGAATAATAAGCGGCGAACTGAGAGTTTTTGAGGGATTTTATTAATCATACCGCCATCACAGAACTCACCCCAGCGCCGTGCAGGCGCGAGCTCTCAGGCTCTCAGGCAATCGTGTGGTCAGCTGAGCAGTCGTCAGAGAGAGAGAGAGAGTTACAGAGCGATGCAGTTTAAATACCCCACTACAGACAATGCATTCACAGCAGTAGGCATGGACATTTGCATTTGAGAGTCACCCACATCAATAGGAGGATTACTGACAGGAAGACATTTGCATTTGAGAGTCACCCATAACAATAGGAAGATTACTGGCAGGAAAAAGCTAGACAAAGGGAGGCTGCCTATTGATATCAATACACACATCTCATTGTTCTGCCAATTGCTCCAGCTGAGCGCTCTGCTTGTCCCAGTCTGTTGTGGGGGTCACCCACACATGTATCTATACGGGTCATCACCTATTCATCTTTGTAGTGGTCTGCGATGTATAAAAGTTGTCTTGGCAGTTTTGCTTTCCCAGGGTAATTCCTTTTTCTATTATGCTGTGTGTGTTTCTGTTGTTTTGGTCGTCTACGGTGTCATGCTGCTGTTACACTGTAGATTCCCAGTTTGAGATCGATAAAGTTCATCTATCTATCTATCTATCTATCTATCTATCTATCTATCTATCTATCTGACAGTTGTGTGAAAAAGTGTTTGCCTCCTTCCTGATTTCTCATTTTTTTGTATGTTTGTCACACTTATACATGTTTCAGATCATCAAACAAATTTATATATGAGACAAAGATAACACAACTAAACACAAAATGCAGTTATTAAATGAAGGTGTTTATTAAGGGTAAAAAAAAAAAATCCAAACCTACATGGCCCTGTTTGAAAAAGTGATTGCCCCCCCCCCCCCCAGTTAAAACATAAATTAACTGTGGTTTATCACATCTTTGCAAAGCTGAGTTCAATTTCCCTAGCCACACCCAGGCCTGATTACTGCCACATCTGTTCTCAATCAAGAAATCACTCAAATAGGACCTGCCTGACAAAGTGTAGTAGACCAAAAGATCCTCAAAAGCTAGATATCATGCTGCGATCCAAAGAAATTCAGGAACAAATGAGAAACAAAGTAATTGAGATCTATCAGTCTGGAAAAGCTTATAAAGCCATTTCTAAAGCTTTGGGACTCCAGCGAACCACAGTGAGAGCCATTATCCACAAATGCAAAACCCTGGAACAGTGGTGAATTTTCCCAAGAGTGACCGGCTGACCAAAATTACCCCAAGAGCGCAACAACAACTCATCCAAGAGGTCATAAAAGACCCCACAACAACATCCAAAGAACTGCAGGCCTCACTTGTCTCAGTTAAGGTCAGTGTTCATGACTCCACCATAAGAAAGAGATTGGGCAAAAATGGCCTGCATGGAAGAGTTCCAAGATGAAAACCACTGCTGAGCAAAAAGAACATAACGGCTCGTCTCAGTTTTGCCAGAAAACATCTTGATGATCCACAAAACTTTTGGGAAAATACTCTGGACTGACAAGACAAAAGTTGAACTTTTTGGAAGGTGTGTGTCCCATTACATCCAGCATAAAGGTAACACAGCATTTCAGAAAAGGAACATCATACCAACAGTAAAATATGGTGGTGGGTAGTGTGATGGTCTGGGGCTGTTTTGCTACTTCAGGACCTGGAAGACTTGCTGTGGGAAATGGAACCATGAATTCTGCTATCTGCCAAAAAATTCTGAAGGAGAATATCCGGTCATCTGTTTGTGACCTCAAGCTGAAGCGCACTTGGATTTTGCAGCAGGACAATGATCCAAAACACACCAGCATATCCACCTCTGAAAGGTTTAAGAAAAACAAAATAAAGACTTTGAAGTGGTCTAGTCAAAGTCCTGACCTGAATCTGATTGAGATGCTGTGGCATGACCTTAAAAAGGCGGTTCATGCTCGAAAACTCTCCAATGTGGCTGAATTACAACAATTCTGCAAAGATGAGTGGGCCAAAATTCCTCCACAGTGCTGTAAAAGACTCATTGCCAGTTATCACAAACGCTTGATTGCAGTTGTTGCTGCTAAGGGTGGCCCAACCATTTATTTGGTTTAGGGGGCAATCACTTTTTCACACAGGGCCATGTAGTCTTGGATTTTTTTTCCCCCTTAATCATAAACACCTTCATTTAAAAACTGCATTTTGTGTTTACTTGTGTTATCTTTGTCAAATATTTAAATTTGTTTGATGATCTGAAACATTTAAGTGTGACAAACATACAAAAAAATGAGAAAATAAGGTAGGGGGCAAACACTTTTTCATACCACTGTATCTAAACATGCTGTGTGTTGTGGCATCCAAAAAGTTCAATTTTGGTCTCATCTGACCAGACTATATTCTCCCAGTATTTTACTGGCTTGCCCAAATGTTATGCAGCAAACTTTAAATAAGTTTCAACATGGTTTTTCTTCAGCAATGGTGTCTTGTGAGGTGAGCAGGCATACAGCCCATGTTGGTTGAATACATCACTTACTCTTTTCTTTGAAACAGCAGTACCTGCTAACTCCATGTCTTTCTGCAGTGGTCACGAGTGGTCTTTGGCTCTTGGATAACATTTCTGATAATTTTTTTGACTTCTCTGTCAGAAATCTTGCGAGGAACATCTGGTTGTGACTGGTTTATGGTAAAATGATGTTCTTTCTATTTCTGAATGATGGCTCCAACAGTGCTCACTGGAACATTCAGCAGTTTAGAAATGCATCTGTAACCAATGCCATCATTATGTTTTGCAACAATGAGGTTCCAAAGGTCTAGAGAGAGCTCTTTGCTTCTACCCATCATGAGTTTTATGTGGAAAATTATCTTTTAAATTCATAAATATCGTATATGTAACTCGTGGCAAAATTCAATTGAGACCAAAAGATAATTTCTCTCTTGCTATTCATTCATTGGAGATTTTTTCTGATTTAAGGTCCCATATGCGTAAGTAGTGGGGGGCGTGACTTAGGCTCTCTGTTATGACTTAGCGTTGATACTAATAATATGGAGATAGTTTGCATAGATTTTGTGCATATCCTCCAGGCAAGTGAAAATAATATCACAAGCATCAACGAAGGCTACTTTCCATAAAACAAGAAGACACACAATACTTTTCTAAAAAATTACATTTAAGTTTCTTGTGGTGTCAGAGCAATGTAATATACAACTTATGCCCCACAGCAGTGCTCCTATACCACTAGGACCCCCTTTTCAATATCTGGGATAGCTAGCTCATGCAACCACATCATTGGCGTTTATGTCATAATAATGAGATTTTAAGTAATAATTATAAGATGTGTCAAAATATGAGATAAGTCAGAACTCTGACATATGAGTCAAAATTACAACATTATAAGTCATTTTATTAGACATTTAAAGCTGTATCTGTCATGATTACCAATTAAGGACAGCTCACATGCACGATACAATGACAGAAGGACAACCAAACACACAAGCACACGTTTGAGAAGTTTATTAAATATCAGAACACAGCATAGCTTAGGGAAAACGTCATTCACCAGAGGAATGAGCCTGTGGAGAGAGAACAAGAGCTGTGAGTGGAGGAATGGAGACAGGGAAAATCGGCGAGAAAAATTGCCACTTACGTGGGATATTATGGAGAACCGGCAGGACCCCGAACCGGGGTAGAGACGAATGAGCAGGGTGAAAGTGATGGAGTCGGTGGTGCCTGACTTGGTGGATGATGGTTGCAGCTGAGTGGAGGTAGTGGGGCACTGAGTGCACGCAGTCCCCGGAGACACACTCGCATGATGGCAGCAACCTGGAGAAGAGAAGAGAAACAGGTGAGTGCAACAACTACACCTTAGGAATTAGCACTAGCGAATAAAGTGCTCTGCTTAGGCAGTATACCCAGACAAGCCAGCATCAACACACTGAAGAGATGCTCCTTATAAACGCTGGCTGATGAAAGGCGACAGGTGCGTCTCCTCACCCAGGTGTGTTGGTGACCTGAGGAGGAAAACAACAGGGAGAAGGGGTGAGTGGTCACAGCCGTGACAGAGCCCCACCCTCAAGGAACGCCTCCTGGTGGTCCCTTGGGCTTGTCAGGATGGGCTTGATAGTAGGCCCGGAGCATATCCTTGTCCAAGACATGTGATCTGGGGATCCAGGAACACTCCTCCAGACCATAGCCCTTCCACTCAACCAAGTACTGGAGACCCCGGCCCCAACGGCGAACATCCAAGATGCACTGCACGGTGTAAGCAGCCTGGCCGTCAATCATCCGGGGAGGAGGAGAAGGCTTCGGGGGAAGGGGCAGAGGGGGCTGATCAAGAGGGGCTTGATGTGAGAGATGTGGAAGGTTGGGTTCACCCGTAGGGTCCGTGGAAGCTGCAACTGGACCATGACGTCATTGACCACTCCAGAGATGGTATAGGGCCCCAGGAAGCGGGGAGAGAGCTTTTTCGAATCCGTCTTCAGCGGAATCTGGTCTGCCGCCAGTTACACCTGCTGACCAACAGTGTACTTAGGTGCAGGGACCCGCTTCCTGTCCGCCATCTGGCGGTTGTGCTCAGAGGCGCAGGCGAGGGCGGCACGGGTAGACTTCCAAATGCATCGGCAGCGTTGAGCATGGGTCCCCGCTGACGGCACCGCAACCTCCCTCTCGGCCATAGGAAGTAGAGGCGGGGTGTACCCCAACGAGGCTTCAAAGGGGGTGAGCCATGTAGCTGCAGAGATGGCAGAATTCATAGAATACTCCACCCAGGTCAGATGTGAGCTCCACGAGGAGGGATTTTCAGCCGCTACGCACTGCAGGGTGGCCTCCAAGGACTGGTTGGTGTGCTCGGCCTGCCTGTTGGACTGAGAACGATGACCAGAGGAGAGGCTGACGGAGGTCCCAAGTGTCTGGCAGAAGGCCCTCCACACCTGAGACATGAATTCGGAACCCTGGTCAGACACAATGTCAAGAGGGATGCCATGGAGATGGATGACATGAGTAGCAAGGAGTTCCGCAGTCTCCATGGCCGAGGGGAGTCTGGGAAGGGCGATGAGGTGAACAGCCTTCCCAGGGGAGAGAGGAAATCCTGTTATAAAGTCTACTGCGATGTGGGACCAAGGACGGCCAGGGATGGGTAGGGGGTAAAGGAGGCCAGCAGGTGGGGAGGAGTTGGACTTGCCCCGAATACAGGTCTGACAGGCCCGCACAAACTCCTGTATGTCCTGCCGCAGCATGGGCCATCAGAACACCCGCCAAATCAGGTTGGCAGTGCAGGTGATCCAAGGATGGCAGGCAAAACGGCTGGTGTGACCCCAGAGGATTACATCACTGTGGAGACCTGGAGGGACGTACAGGCGGTTCTGGGGGTACCCCGCTGGTACGGGCTCCCAGGACTGGGCCTGGTGGACTCTCCACTCAATATCCCAGGTAAGGGCTCTGAGGACGCATGGCGGGGGGGGGGGGGGGGAGAATAGGCTGAGGATGGGATGGGGGCGCTACTTGCTTGGAACCAAACTGGCGCAATAGCACATCCGGTTTGGTATTCCGAGAGCCAGACCGATAAGTGATGGTGAAGTTGAACCTCTGAAAAAATAGGGCCCAATGAGCCTGCCTCACATTAAGTCATCGGGCCGACTGCAGGTACTCTAAGTTCTTGTGGTCGGTCCACACGACAATGAGTTGAATAGCCCCCTCTAGCCAATGCCTCCACTCCTCTAATGCCAACTTAATTGTGAGAAGCTCTCTGTCCCCCATGTTGTAATTTTTCTCGGCTGGCGTGAGCCGCCAAGGAAAAAATGCACACGGGTGGAGCTTCTGATCGGAGGTGAGCACTGTGAGAGGACAGCACCTACAGCCGAATCAGAAGCATCCACCTCGAGGACAAACTGGAGCTGTGTCGACCCGAGCCAAGATGGGTGTTTCCGTGAACAGGTGCTTTAATTTAATAAAGGCCTGTTCATCTACCTCGGTCCACCGGAACGGGACCTTAACAGATGTCAGCTGTGTAAGAGGCAGTGCAATAAGATAAGATAAGATAAGAAAAGATAAGATAAGATAAGATTAGCCTTTATTAGTCCCACAATGGGGAAATTCCAGGATTTCAACAGCACAAGGATAGCAACACTCAGAGCAATAAATTAGAAGATAAGAAAATAAGAGCAGTGAATATACATATGTACACATAAATATATAAATATACGTATATACACAGTGCGGAGCATTGTAGCTAGATAGAATAAACAGCATAACCGTCTATTTACAGTGGGGCAAAAAAAGTATTTAGTAAGCCACCAGTTGTGCAAGTTCTCCCACTTAAAAGATGAGAGAAGTCTCCAATTTTCATCATAGGTATACCTCAACTGTGAGAGACAAAATAAGAAAAAAAAATCCAGAAAATCACATTGAAGGATTTTTAATGAATTAATTGGTAAATTCCTCGGTAAAATAAGTATTTGGTCAAAAACAAAAGTTCATCTCAATACTTTGTTATATACCCTTTGTTGGTAATGACAGAGGTCAAACATTTTCTGTAAGTTTTCACAAGGTTTTCACACACTGTTGCTGGTATTTTAGCCCATCCTCCATGCAGATCTCCTCTACAGCAGTGATGTTTTGGGGCTGTCGCTGGGCAACACAGACTTTCAACTCCCTCCAAAGATTTTCTATGGGGTTGAGATCTGGAGACTGGCTTGGCCACTCCAGGACCTTGAAATGCTTCTTACGAAGCCACTCCTTCGTTGCCTGGGCGGTATGTTTGGGATCATTGTCATGCTGAAAGACCCAGCCACGTTTCATCTTCAATGCCCTTGCTGGTGGAAGGAGGTTTTCACTCAAAATCTCACGATACATGGCCCCATTCATTCTTTCTTTTACACGGATCAGTCGTCCTGGTCCTTTCGCAGAAAAACAGCCCCAAAGTATGATGTTTCCACCCCCATGCTTCACAGTAGGTATGGTGTTCTTTCTCCTCCAAACACAACAAGGTGAGTTTTTACCAAAAAGTTCTATTTTGGTTTCATCTGACCATATGACATTCTCCCAATCCTCTTCTGGATCATCTAAATGCTCTCTAGCAAACTTCAGACGGGCCTGGACATGTGCTGACTTAAGCAGGGGGACACGTCTGGCACTGCAGGATTTGAGTCCCTGGCGGCGCAGTGTGTTTCTGATGTAGCCTTTGTTACTTTGGTCCCAGCTCTCTGCAGGTCATTCACTAGGTTCCCCCATGTGGTTCTGGGATTTTTGCTCACGGTTCTCGTGATAATTTTGACCTCATGGGGTGAGATCTTGCGTGGAGCCCCAGATGGAGGGAGATTATCAGTGGTCTTGTATGTCTTCCATTTTCTAATAATTGCTCCCACAGTTGATTTCTTCACACCAAGCTGCTTACCTATTGCAGATTCAGTCTTCCCAGCCTGGTGCAGGTCTACAATTTTGTTTCTGGTGTCCTTTGACAGCTCTTTGGTCTTGGCCATAGTGGAGTTTGGAGTCTGACTGTTTGAGGTTGTGGACAGGTGTCTTTTATACTGATAACGAGTTCAAGCAGGTGCCATTAATACAGGTAATGAGTGGAGGACAGAGGAGCCTCTTAAAGAAGAAGTTACAGGTCTGTGAGAGCCAGAAATCTTGCTTGTTTTTAGGTGACCAAATACTTATTTTACTGAGGAATTTACCAATTAATTCATTAAAAATCCTTCAATGTGATTTTCTGGATTTTTTTTTCTCATTTTGTCTCTCATAGTTGAGATATACCTATGATGAAAATTGGAGACCTCTCTCATCTTTTAAGTGGGAGAACTTGCACAATTGGTGGCTGACTAAATACTTTTTTGCCCCACTGTAGTTACCCTACATGGTATGAATATGTACCCATACATATTGACACCCTCCATAGCGACTGATATTGTCCTAGTTGTATACTGGAGGAGACTATTTGTGTAAGTCTGTTACGTCTTTTGCATTCAATACTATTAGGTCGTCATGTTTTTTTTGCTATCTCTGCAAGCAGCCCTGCTTAGGTTATACAATCTGACAGCCGTAGGTAGGAAGGACCTGCGAAACCTCTCGGCCACGCACCTAGGATGATGTAGTCTACTGCTAAATGAGCTCCTCAGTGCGTTCAGTATGTCCTGCATAGGGTGGGACTTGGACTCCAGCAGAGGTGCTGCGTGGGTTTACTCTGGGGACTCCGGTTTCCTCCCACAATCCAAAGACATGCATGTTAGGTTAATTGGCTGTTCTAAAATTGTCCCTAGATATCTGTCTCCTATAGGCCCTTAGAATAGAGGGTTAGTACTAGTGAAGTGCTTTGAGTGGTCTTTGTGACTAGAAAAGCGCTATATAAGTGCAGGTTAGTTAGTTAGTTAGATGACAGTTTAGCCACCATCCTTCTCTCTCCTATCTCCTCCACTGGGTCAAGGCATTGCCCCAGGACAGAGCTAGCTTTCTTGATTAGTTTGTTCAGTCTCTTCCTATCGGCTGCTGTAATGCCACTGCCCCAGCAGATCACTCCAAAAGTGATGGCTGATGCCACCACCGTGTCGTAGAATGTCTTCAAGAGCACCCCTTGTACACCAAAAGACCTGAGCCTCCTCAGTAGGAACAGCCTGCGCTGTCCCTTCTTGTAGAGTGCGTCGGTATTGTGTGACCAGTCTAGTTTATTGTTCAGATGAACACCCAGGTACTTGTAGGATGTCACCATCTCAATGTCTGTTCCCTGTATGTTTACTGGTGCTGTGAGGGGTTGTTCTTGCCTGTGGCAGTCCACCACCAGCTCCTTAGTTTTCCTCACGTTGATCTGGAGGCAGTTCCAATGGCACCAGTCCATGAAGTCCTGGATAAGTCCTCTGTACTCAGCTTCATCTCCGTTGGAGATGAGGACAACGATCGCAGAGTCATCAGGGAATTTTGTAGATGGCAGTGTGTTGTGTTGTGTGAGAAGTCCACAGTATAAAGGGTGAACAGGAAGGGAGCCAAAACCGTTCCCTGGGGGGCCCCCGTGCTGCCGATGATCATGTCGGACACACAATCCCGGGTTCTCACAAACTGTAGCCGGTTAGTGAGGTAGTCCAGGATCCATGATGACAGGTGTTGGTCCACCCCTGTGTACAGCAGCTTGCACTTCAGGATCATCGGTTGGATGGTGTTGAAAGCACCGGAGAAGTCAAAAAACATGATCCTCACCGCGTTCCCGGGCTTCTCCAGGTGGGACAGGGAACGGTGAAGGAGGAAGATCACTGCATCCTTCACCCCAATGCCATGCTGGTAAGCAAACTGGAGTGGATCCATCACTTGTTCCACCAGGGGGCAGAGGTGAGCAAGGAGCAGTCTTTCCAGGGTCTTCATCATGTGAGACATCAGGACTACTGGTCTGAAGCTGTTCAGGTCTTTGGTGAGGGAAGTCTTTGGTACAGGTACCACACAAGATGTTTTCCACAACTGTGGTACCCTCCCCAGCTTCAGGCTCAGGTTGAAGATGTGATCCCACTATATTTCCGATCCCACAATCCCACTATAGTTCCGGATGAACCTGCGATAAAAGTTTGCAAACCCGAGGAAGCGCTGAAGCTCTCTATGGGAGTGGAGAGTTGGCCAATTAAGCACTGGCTTCACCTTGGCTGGGTCAGCAATCAGTCTCCCCTCAGCCACTATGAAGCCCAAGAAGGTGGTAGATGTAGTGGAGAACTCACACTTCTCGGCCTTGACGTAGAGCTGGTTCTCCAAGAGCCGCTGTAAAATGGCTCTCACATGGACCTCATGTTCCTCTGGCGAGCGGGAGAAAATAAGGATATCATCCAAATAGACAAATACGAACTGATTCAGCATATCTCGAAGGACATCATTAATGAGCTGCTGGAAAACAGTGGTGGCATTAGTAAGCCCGAAGGGCATGACAAAATATTCAAACTGCCCCAGATGTGTTTTAAACGCCGTCTCCCACTCATCTCCCTCGCAAAAGCGGATTAAATGTAAGCGTTACAGAAGTCTAATTTGGTGAAGACCCATGAGCGCTGAAGGAGCTTGAACGTGGAATTGATCAAGGGCAGAGGGTATTTGTCCTTAATGGTGATTGTGTTCAGCTCCTGGTAGACGATGCACAGGCGCAATGAGCCATCCTTCTTACCAATGAAGAAGAACCCGGCTCCAAGTGGAGCCGAGGAAGACCAAATCAGGCCAGTGTTCAGTGAGTCTTTTATCTATCTCTTCATCGCCTCCCTCTCTGGGCCAGAAATGTTATAGAGCCTGCTGGATGGCAGCCTTGCCCCCGGGATGAGGTCCATGGCACAGTTGTAAGAGCGATGAAGCAGAAGCAACAACGCTCTCGACTTGCTGAAGACCTCTCCCAAATCATGATAAGCCTGGGGAACGAGACTGAGGTCCGGCGGCTCGGCTGGAGGGGAGAAGATGGGGAAAGATGGTGAGCACTCAGCAGAACACAAACAGTGAGCCAAACAAAACAGACTCCAGGAGGTTATAGAGTTTTGCCCAGAGTTTATCATGGGGTTGTGCCTCTGGAGCCACAGATAACCCAGAACCGTCGGGGAAGATGAATTTGGGAGTATCAGGAACGAAAGATCCACCCAATGGTTTCCGGAAAGAAGGATGGACATAGGCGCCATGTGTTCGGAGACTACCACCACCTCGTGACCAGATATGGTAGTGATTTTTAGATTACTGGCCAATTTTTGAGTGGAAATACTCATGTCCCACACGAGCCGGGATGAGAGGAAATTCTCCTCTACCCCCAAATCCACAAGTGCCATAGTCCTCCTCTCGACCCCCGGCAATTGCACGAGGGCCGAAATACAGAAATTGCTGGGGGGAGTAAGTCTAGTCCTGCCCGCCAGACCCCCCTCCGTTACTGACAGGCCAGGTCTTTTTGGCCACAGGCGGCAGTCGTTCAGACTGTGCTTCATGGAACCACAGTACATGCACGCGCCCGCCTTCCTCCTCCGCTGATGCTCATCATCGGTCAACTGGAATCGACTGAGCTCCATTGGCTCGGGAAGGAGGCCAGTGCCACCTGTGCCAGTAGCCACAGTGGGCACCCGCTTGACGGGCAGGTGAGAGGAGGACTGTCGCTCTTTTGAGCATTCACGGTAGCGATTATCCAGTCCCACAGCCTGATCTATAAGACCATCCAGGGTGTCGGGAACAGCATGAACCGCTAGGTCGTCACAGAGGCGTGTGTTTAAGCCGAAGAGAAACGCACTGCATAAGGCAACGTCGTTCCACCCCGACTCCACCGCTTTGACCCGAAACTCCACCGTGTACTCAGCTGCCGACCGAGTGCCCTGGCGGAGTGACAAAAGGCGGCTCATGATGTTCCCTTGACTCTCAGCATGGTCAAAAGCGCGAGAGAATGCGAACACAAATTGCTCAAATGTGTATGCAGACCCTTCTGGGCTGTCAAGCACAGACCGAGCCCAACTAAGGGCCCGATCTCGCAGTAATAAGGTCATAAACTGGATTTTAACTGTGTCCGATGGGTACCCCCCCCCAACCTGCTCAAAATAAATCCGTACATGGAGAAGAAACTCCTTACACTTCCCCACCTTCCCCGTGTATGGGACAGGTATGGGAATGGAGGTAGTTCGGTGTACAGGAAGTTGAACAACAAGAGCAGGTGGAGGAGGAGGAGCCGGAGGAGCCAGATTGGCCAAATGTTGGGCGACTGTGCCCAGTTGCTGTGAGATTGTCTGCAGCTGCTGGGTTAACACGGCCACCTGCTGCTCGGTTGCTTCTAAGCGATCCAGAGCTGATTGCCCCGATGCCATTGCACCTGCTGAGCTGTAATCATGGCTGGCTTGTTCTGTCATGACTACCAATTAAGGACAGCTCACGTGCACAATACAATGACAGAAGGACAACCAAACACACAAGCACACGTTTGAGAAGTTTATTAAATATCAAAACACAGCACAGCTTAGGGAAAACGTCACTCGCCAGAGGAATGAGCCCGTGGAAAGAAAACAAGAACTGTGAGTGGAGGAATGGAGACAGGGAAAATGGGCGAGAAAAATTGCCACTTACGTGGGATATTATAGAGAACCGGCAGGACCCCGAACCGGGGTAGAGATGAACGAGCAGGGTGAAGGTGGTGGAGTCGGTGGTGCCTGACCGGGTGGATGATGGTTGCAGCTGAGTGGAGGTGGTGGGGAAACCCGCACGATGGCAGCAACCTGGAGAAGAGAAGAGAAACAGGTGAGTGCGAAAACTACACCTTAGGAATTAGCACTAGTGAATAAAGTACTCTGCTTAGGCAGTATATCCAGACGAGCCAGTGTCAGCACACTGAAGAGATGCTCCTTATAAACGCTGGCTGATGAAAGGTGGCAGGTATGTCTTCTCACCCAGGTGTGTTGATGACCTGAGGAGGAAAACAACAGGAACGAGGGGGCGAGCGCTCACAGCCATAACAGTATCAAAATATTCAATTGTCTGGATATTTGGATACTACATTTGGTTTTTAAGTTTGATACTTGAATACTAATTTTTTAATTGTCCAATTTTATTACAGGTAAAATATCCAGACCTTTAATGATGAAGTAGCTCATTCTGATTTGGTGAAATCACCCCAAGAGTGCTCTGATCTCCTGATCGTTGACCCTGACCATAGCCTCGAAGCTTGAGGAACATTGTACATGAGTTTGCCGAACATTGGGACAGTTGCCTACAAGGAGTAATGATTTTCGTGACATCATTAATGACAAGATCTCCTGACCTTTGACAATGGCCTAGATGTTGAGCTCAACCTGGATGCAGACTCACCTGAGAATCATTGTGTAAGCTTGTTGAGAATAAGGGCAATTGCCTAGGAGAAGAAACGTTTTTTTTTAAATAAAATCTATAAGCTCTATAAGCCCCATGAAATGTGGACGGACCGACAGATGGACCAGCAGACAGACGGCTCCTTTCAGGTTTGCTGGAATGAGCTAAAAATGCTAAAATGTGGAGATAAATTTTAAAAAGTAGCAAATTAATAATAGAAAAAGCCTCAGATTTGCATGAATACATTTGTCCCCCCCCCAAAAAAAACACTCAAATTTACATTAAGAAATTAAATATTCATGAAAAAACTTCATGAATTTTATGAGGAAAGATGAAAATTTAAGAACAGAATTGTTATATTTACACATAAGACATTACAGTACATTTACAACTGAAATTCACAAATTTAGTTTGTGAATCTGTAAATTTATTTTAATTTTTATAGAGTTAAATGATGCAAAGTTACAAGAAAAAATAAAAACCTGCCCAATTTAGTGAGAAAAAATAGGAAATTGATGACATAAAAGCACATTTACATGAATATACAGTATTTACATTTGGGTCTATGCAAAGACTTGAAAAATGTTGAAATATTATTAATAAATTATTCATAAACTCATCTTTATTTTTCTTAAACTTTAATCTCGGATTAGTTTATGTTGTGGTCAAAAATCTCCAGTTAAGCATGACTTTAAATTAAATAAACACAATGTGATTACTGGCATTCAGTTGCAATTCCAAAATGTCATATCCCTGGTCAGATATTGCACAATCCATTTGATTCAAAAGCTACAACTGTCACACTATGGAGTGTAGAGACTGGACTCAATCCCTGGACATAAGTTTTAACAATTTATTGGGAGCTGGTCACCCAGACACAGCTCGAGGGATAAACAGGAATTAATACTACGGCTCAGAAGCAACAACAAAAGACTAAGGCCAAAAAACAGAAACAGATCAGCCTGAAGCATGTTGTTCACACAGCATGACTAAAGAACCCGAGCAGAACAAAAGTGGAACAGAACTTAAATAATCAATGGGACAATCAAGACCACATGACACAGGTGGAGAGACCAATAATGACTGACAGCTGACACATGAGGAAAATGGAGATGGCAGGATGGGCAGGGCTGCGCACACACAATCACAAACAGAGGGAGACACAGAACATGAACAGGGGATCAGGGGAGACAAGACCATGACAATCACAATGCTAATAATGACTAAATTGAACTCTAATCATAATAATCATAATAATAATACTCAGAACTGAGAACAGAATCATTAATCTAACAAATGATAATAAATGCAGAACATACAAAGAAGTAACTCAAGGCAAGGACGCGGATTGGAGTCCATGCTCTAAAGAAATACAAACAATGAATCAAGATGAAGACATGGGACCCAACCCACGCTCTGACAACAACTTCATATACACTGAATCGTTAATTTGCTATATCATGTTCTCATCAACATACTGTACCTAAACTGTCACCAAGCCCTTTAATGTGTTTAAAACAGTTACAAGTACAATCCAATGAAGAGTTTAACTTCAGTATATCACTTTACTGGTCGGGTTAACTAACGGATATAAGAAAGCAAAAAGCTCTGCATGTCTGTGTAACAGTTACAGACACCGTCCTCTGACAAATTGGGCAAACTCATTCTAAGGCCATATTAAAATCAACAAATTCTTCCAAAACACTGATATTACACTTATATACCTCCATTATGACAAATAAGGACTTGCATGCTATTGATTCTTCTCTTTAGAAGTATGTGTGAGAAGGTGACAAATGCGCCTCATATTGGTACACCAAAAACAAGGCCTGATTGATGTGGCCGAGTTAATAGTTCTCTCTACTCATCACTTCAAAAAAAGGATTCTATCTGCTCTGTCCCATCCCCGTCCCCCAAGGTTCTGCTCTGATGTGAATGAAGTGATGAATTATCACTGCAGGAAAATATGGGCTCTTATTGAACCTGTAGTCCATTCTATGCTTTCATTTTTGTGAATTTATTTGCATTTAAAGGAGAATGAGAGAACAGATAAAAAGATTGGATTAATTGATTTAAAGTGAAAAGAGATAATTCTGCATTCGCTTTTGCACAAGTTTATCAGCAATATCACAATTAAAGCAGAAAGGCAAGAGTAATACATTGCTGTTGACTTATGAGTACTGTCTTTGATTTGAAACTGGATTCAGTATTGTTTAAGTATATTTGTTGACAAATTCTGGAGGCAGAAAGCATTTACACAGTGAACTTATGCAGCTGTTTTTTTCTGAAAGTTAAAAGAAAAAAATGACTCTTGTTTTTGTGAAAACACTGACAAATTTATTTCATTTTGTGCCTCTGATTTAGTCAGGAAACCCACTGCACAGTGATTTCTGTTTCTGAATAAATTCTGAATCACATCTGCAGTCATGTTTGTTTACAATAAAACAATCAAATCTTTCTGAAATCAAAAAGAGCAGAAATATATGGGAAAAATATTAGCTATGAGGGTTGCTCATTAAAGATTTCCCCTGATGCATTTCCCATTGAGAGGAATCAAACTTTCCACAGTCTTTAGTCTGTCTCTACACAGGTACCACCAAGGGTCACACACTTCTCCCATCACTTTATGCAGCCGTGGCAATCTCTCCTGTAGGAGTTTGCAGCATTTCATCATCTTGCCCTTCAAAAATGACTTCATCGTTGAAAAGAGGTGGAAGTCAGGTGGTGCAAGGTCGGGAGAGAGGGGGGGGAGGACTTCATAGCTGCAGGACCATGCTTCTGTCTGGGCAACTTGTGAGTTGTGAACTGGGGTGTTGTCTTGCAGGAGGTGGACACCTTTGGTCAACATGCCACGCCTCTCGGTTTTGATGGCCTTCCACAATTTCTGCAGAAGTGAAGCGTGGTAAGTCCCAGTATGTGTGGTACCCTTTGCAGGGAAACCCATCATCAGTACTTCAAGTGGGTCCCAAAAGACTGTGAGCATGACCTTGCCTGCTGAGGGCTGGACATGTGCCTTATCAGAGGTGGTGAGCCATAATGCTTCCATTGTTCTGACTGAGCATTAGTCTCTGGATCACAGCGATGGACCCATGTTTCGTCTTTTGTTGTTAGTCTTTCGAAGAAGTCCTCCTGGTTTTCTTCACACATGAACAAAAGACCCTGGGAGCACGTGACTTGTTCCTGCTTCTGGAAAGGTATGAGCATCTGGGGAACCCATCATGCAGACAACTTCCACATGTGCCAATGGTGATGGATAATTCTTCCCACAGTTCCCACACTGAGCTTGACATCTTGGGCTAGTTGGTGAACAATTTTGTGGCGATCCTCCAAAATGGTGGCCTCCATTTGCCAGATGGTCTTCATATAGTACAACAAGTCAGAATCATACATTCTTGGTAGTCTCTTGGGAGCCGAGAATGACATGTTGTGCAGTCATCTGTGAACATGCATGTGGCTTCGGAGGCCGAAGTCTGAAGAGCACAGTCGGTTGCAGGTCGGGCATGGAACGTCGGCTGTCAGGACGGTGGAAGACGTTCTGTGTTGTCGATCACATGCCACTGCACAGACATTGGCAGCGGTCATCTTCGAATGCTGTTATAGACCTCCTTATCGCAGCACACCAAGCAGTTCTATCAGCTGCAGTGGCCTCAAGTTCTCGCCGCTGGAGGTGTGCCCACTTGAGGTTTGCCTTGAGGTTGTCCTTGAGCCTCTTCTTTGGGTGACCCTGGTTGCGACTGCTCTGTGCCATTTCTCAGTAGAAGAGTTGTCTTGGGATTTGGGACTTATCCAAGTGGATGATGTGACCAGACCATCAAAGCTGGACCTGGAGTATCTTGGCTTTGATGCTTGTAAGGCCTGCTCAGTCGAGGACCTCTTGGTTGGTAATGTGGTCCTGCCAACGTATCCGCATGATTGACCGCAGAGAGTGTGTGTGGAACTGTTCCAGCCGTTTGATGTGTCTGCGGTACATGGTCCATGTCTCGCAGCCATACAGCAGTGGTAATAGGACCACAACACTATACACCTTGAGCTTGGTGGAGAGACGGATGTCTTTGTGCTACAAGACTTACGGTACAGAGTCTGCCAAGTGCCTGGCTTGCTTTCTGGATCCTTGCTGATATTTTGCTGTCCAGGGATCCATCGCATGAGATGGTGCTGCCCAGGTACTTGAAGTTGTCAACATGCTTCAGCACCTTGCCATCTATGGTGATGCTTGACTGTTGGGGGACACTGCATGGTGCGGGCTGAAAGAGGACTTCTGTCTTGCTGAGGCTGATTGTCAGGCCAAACATCCTAGATGCTTCAGAGAACTTATTGACAATTAACTGTAGGTGGTTCTCCTCATGGGCCATCAGAGCACAGTTGTCTGCAAACAGGGCTTCTGTTATGAGCCTCTCCAGTGTCTTGGTCTTTGCCATAAGGCACCTCAGGTTAAACAGTGATCCGTCCAGACAGTATCTGATATAGATACCCAGGTCGAGGCCTCTGCCAGCATGCAACAGCACTTGCATGAAGAAGAGGTTGAACAATACAGGTGCAAGGATGCAGCCCTGTTTCAAGCCATTGGAAATACTGAATTTCTCAGATGGTTCACCGACTGACAGAACTTCTCCTGTCATGTTGTGGAACAGCCAGATGAGCACGGTGAGCTTCACTGGGCAGCCAAGTTTTCCCAGAATGATCCATAGTGCGTCTCTGTTGACAGTGTCAAATGCCTTCGTCAGATCAATGAAGACTGCGTAGAGGTTCATGTTCTGCTCCAAGCATTTCTCCTGGATCTGTCTCACTGCAAAGACCATGTCAACAGTGCTGTGATTAGGGCTGAAACCACACTGTGACTCAGGAAGGTTCTTTTCTGAGACTGTCGAGAACAGCCTGTTCAGGATGACACGGGCAAGGATTTTTCCGGCAATGGAGATGAGGGATATACCTCTGCAATTCCCACAGTCTGCTCTGGAGTCTTTGTTTTAGTACAGGGGGACAATCATTGCGTCACGCAGGTCTGCTGGCATTACCTCCTCTTCCCAGATACTTGTAAGAACAGTATGAAATGCCTGTAGAGCCTCTTCGCTAAGTGCCTTGTACACTTCTGCGGGAATGCTGTCCTTGCCAGATGCTTTGCCACAGCTCATCTGTTTGATAGCCTTCCTGACTTCAATCAGAGAAGGAGGGTTGTCAAGTTCTTGGATGGTCAGCTGTTGAGGGATCTGGTCCAGTGCAGATTGATCAACTGAGGAAGGGCGGTTCTGAAGTTGGCTGAAGTGTTCTTTCCATCTGGTGTTAATGGTAGCCCTGTCCTTGATGAGGGTGGATCTGTCTGCTGACAGCAAGGGGGCAGAACCAGATTTCGAAGGACCAAAGACCGACTTGATGGAGTTGGAAAAACTGCTTCAAGTTGCTGGAGTCAGTGAAGCTTTGAACCTCCTCAGTTTTCTTCTCCCACCACTTGTCATGCATCCTGTGAATCTCCCCTTTGGGCTAGAGCCTGGTAAGATTTGAACCTCTTCCTCTTGGGGATGGAGCCTGGATTGTTTTGCCACTCCATGAATGCCTTGTTTTTCTTGGTAAGTAGGTGTTCAATGGCACTGTCGTTCTCATCGAACCACTCCTGATGGGTCTGGCGCTTGGGGCCAAGCACTGACTTCGCTGTCTCTGTCACCACTTCTCTGAACTGGTTCCACTTCTGGGTTGGGTCAGTGGTCCCTCAGCAGACAGCTTTTCATCCAGTCTGTCCTGGAACTTACACAGGTGGAAAGGCTGCAGGAGTTTGGCTGTGTTGAAGGTAGAGCGGACAAGCTTCGGGTGCTTTGGATAGTATGGGGCGATGTGCAGTTTCAGGGTGGTGTGAACAAGTCTGTGATCTGTCCAACATTCTGCTCCATGCATGGTTCTGGTGACAAGAATATTCTGGATATCTCGCTGACGGACAATGACATAATCTATCAAATGCCATTGTCCGGATCTGGTGTGCATCCAAGTAGTCTTGTATTTGTCCATCATTCTGAATACTGTGTTTGTAATGACAAGGTCATATTCTGCACACTTGCTCAACAACAGAAGGCCATTACTGTTCATCTTGCCAATGCCAACTGCCAAGTATCCCCTTCCTCCTACTGTGGTCGCAACCAGTTTGGGCATTGAAGTCTCCGAGCAGTATGAGCTTGTCACTGGCGGGGACGACACCCAGGGCGGAACTAAGGTTGGCATAGAACCACTCGATTGTTTCCTCTGAGCTCATCAGGGTCAGCGCATATGCGCTGATGATAGTTGTCTGGTGCTTGTGGCTGAGGGGTATGCGCAACTTCATAAGCCTTTCATTGATTCCAGTGGGTAAGTCTGGGAGCTGTTTCATCAGACATGTCTTGACAGCAAGGCCAACTCCATGAATCCTGTCCTCTGCCTGTGCCTTCCCTTTCCAGAAGAAGGTATAGCCACTGGTAAGTTCGGTGAGAAAGCTTTCTTCTGCAAGCTTAGTCTCACTTAAGGCTGCAATGTCGATGTTGTAGCATGCCAGCTCCTTGGCAACTAATGTCGTTCTCCTCTGGGGTCTTGCAGTGTTCTGTCAGTCCATAAGTGTACGGCCATTCCATGTTCCAATGAGGAGTTTTCTTTTTCTGCTATGATTTTGACCGTATTTGTAGATGATCTGCCAACCGCGGTTAGCTGGCCAGATGCGTGTAGGGCAGGCAATTTTTAGGCCACCTTTTCTAGACCCCTCCCTTACTAGGGAGAGCAGTGCTGTCCCTGAAGAGGGCTGCTCAATTGCCGTAGATGCTGCTGAACTTCTCCACTGCCCCGGGTAAAGAGAAGAGCAACCACTAGTCCACGACCGCCTACGTGCAGGTTTATGACTACAACTGCCACTGGTCACCTCCACCTGTTGCTTCGCCATTCCCCCATCGCTGCGGAACTTTGGAGTAGAGATGGTAATGCACAACATAACCTGTGCATGAAGGGTATTAGGGTATTATTATTATTATAGTGGAAAAGTCGTTGCACAGGGACAATCCCACTCTGTTGGCCTCAGAAGTCCCAGTCCAGTGGCACGAAAAGATCATTATGTCTGGGGGCTTCTTCGGCTGCAGTGGATGGCCATAACGTCTTGTGTGCTCTGTCACGCCCTGCACACTCCACAGTGCATTGCTGCAACAACAAACTAGCAAAAAGCTTACAAAAAATGGCACAAGCAAATTAATGTTCTCCCACAGTGGTTAAGTCTGTAAAATTCAATATTGATTGGATGATGAATGTTTGACATTTCAGTTACTTTTCCCATTCTTCCAGTTTTTTTTTTTTTTTGGGGGGGGGGCTGCTATGAATCTATATTATTTATTTATATATATATATATATATATATATATATATATATATACTGTATATATATATATATATATATGTGTGTGTGTGTGTGTCTGTGTCTGTGTCTGTGTCTGTGTCTGTGTGTATATACATGTATACTGTATATACATGTGTGTGTGTATGTATTTATTTATTTATTTATTTATTTGTTTATTTATTTATATTACAACAGAGAGTTATATGTCAGATTACATGTTAGCATCACCCTCCTTTCCTTTTGGACCAATGCTTCACTACAATTTATGCTGTACATCAATGCTGTGGAGAGCTCTAGATGTTGTATGTGTTATGATTGCCCTTTTTGGGGCATGAATGAGACACCAAAAGCCAACAGAGAGTTTGCTTATTTATTAATAAAAGTAACAAAATAATGTGCCTCGAGGGGCAAAACACATACACTAAACACGACCTCACTGGGAGATAACGTGAGACAAAGAACAGCCACAAACACTTACATATGAATATAGCGAGGGCGAAACCTGACGCTGTAGAGAGGCTGGAGCCGGGCGTAGGGACTCCAGCCTAAGTTGGGCGAGATCGCAGCAAGGACTGAGTCTAGCTGGTGATCTTAAATAGGGAGCAAAACACAAACTACAAGCAGGTGTGGAAACAAAATTACTGAATACAAACAGCTGTGACAGGTCATGAATAGGCTTGACAGCAGGAAGTCCTACCGTGGTGCTGTCAAAATAAAAGCACAATCATAACGACAAAAACATGACTAAATACATACACAGGGAAAAAGGATAATAATCAGGAGACCCGAGCACGGTACAGAACCACACTCGGGATCATGACAGTTCCCCTCCCTTAAGGGGTGGATCTCCAGACACCCCACAGTAACATCAAAAAGAAAAGGAGACCCCCCCCCCCAAACAACAACAACTACACAAAAACCAACCCCGGGAGGGCATTGGGGGGATCCAGGCCTGGAGGGAGAGACACAAAACAACTCAAAAAACCCATAACCACCATCAATAACAAGAATATAAAGGGAACTGGATCATACATAATAAATAAACAGTTCAGGTGGCCTCCTGCCGTCCTGGCTCAATTTGACCATCAAGTGGAAAAGGCCGGGCAGCCAACCAACACACCAGAGACCCCAACTATGAAAAAAGAGTTTGGGGGGCTGACCAAAATCCCAGGAATGCCGAACGGCCAGGTGGAATGAGTCGGGTGGTCTGCCTGAGAAAACTAGACCATCTGACCCGGCAGCTCAGTCTTTTTGGCAGCCGGCCAGTGTTCTTCAGCCACCAGGACTGGAGGGGGGGAACCGGGAGGTGGCTTACCCACTGGGAGGCTCACTGACAGGAAGCCGGGACGGGGGAGGGGAACCCCAACAGTGTCTGGTGGTGGAGAGAGGAGGGGGACCACGACAGCATCAGGCTGGAGCTTAGCAGCACCTGCAGTGGACCCCAGCTGAACCAACATCACTCGTGGTGGCTCCAGGCTGGAGCTCAGTAGCACCCGCGGTGGACCCCGACCAGGCCAACGCTGCACCCACGGTGGACCCCAACTGGGCCAACGCTGCACCCATGATGGACCCCAACTGGGCCAATGCTGCACCCATGATGGACCCCGACTGGGCCAACGCTGCACCCACGATGGACCCCGACTGGGCCAACGCTGCACCCACGGTGGACCCAACCCGGGCCAACGCTGCACTCACGATGGACCCAACCCAAGGAGGGACCCAAATGCCGGCCTCGGGCAGGGGGGAAGCAGTGCCCTGGATGACCTCCAGAGGTGAACCCGGACCCTCAGAGATGTCAGATGGAGCTGGATCATCTCTGGTGACTCTGGAAGAAGGCTCAGACACAGCAGAGAGACACAAGGGGTCAGGGTCACCGGCAGCGGCGAAGCCCGGCAAAGCGAGCTTGGATGCTGCGGGCGGCTGCACCCGGCTCTCCTCCCAAGAGACAGGCAAGATTGCTCTAAAATAGAAAATAGAAAGACAAAATTGAGCACTTGCCTGATCTCGAGCTTCACCACCGTCCAGGACTCCAGCGATCCAGGTAGCAAAGGTGAAACGGGCTTGGTCATCAGGAGGTCGATCCCAGGTTCCCACTCGGCTGCAGAGGCCACTGCAGCCAGCATGATGGTCTCAGAAGTCCTGGAACCCCCTGCACAGTAACCCACCAATGGTTCACTCGGTGCGGCGGCAGGAGGTCCGTTACTTGCTGGGGCTGAATTCTGCTCACTGGAGACCCGGGGATGCTTCATCGTCGGCTCAGGCTCCAAATGGCTGGCAGCCCTCCTCCTCTGTCGATATTGTGGCTGCAAGGCTGGGACCAGGGTCACCAGGGCTGCAGGTTCTTCCCTCGTCCGGTGGTCTATTCCTGGCTCCGGTGGACACTCAGGGGGTATAGGAGGAGACACAGAGGCAGCAAGTTCAGTTTTCATGGCTGCAGTAGGTGGTGGGGGCTCAGTGGACTGCATAACCTGAGCCCCACCCTCAGGAATCAGACAAGGTAATTCATCAAATTGAGGAAAAGAATGAAAAAAAAAACACTTAATCCACCCTTTATTGTCATTCAATCCATATAACTAATCATGTACAGTAGAATGAAATTGTGTTTCTCTTATCTACAGTGTTAATCACACACACACCCATATATAGAATCAAAGGGGTCGCTGCCATGCAAGGCGCCGCCACAGATTTCCCTCCTCCATTCCATTATTGCTAAGCACCAAGCTGGACTGCAGGAAGTTCCGCTTTTATATGGTCTTCGGCATGACGCGACCAGGATTTGAACCCCTGCCTCCCGGGTGTGGGGCGGATGCTCTACCAACTGAGCCACCACTACGGTACTGAGCCACCACTCCAGTTGTCTGTTTTCCTGGGGTTCGATGGAACCTGCTGCAGTAGATTTGGTTCTTTCCTCTCCCGTAGAAATGGTGATAGTGGGCCCCTTGGGAAGACAAGGAGGAGCCGCCCCAGCAGGATCGGTGACGGGCGGGACCGGAGAAGGAACCACAGGGCTTACAGCAGCTGAAGAAAGCGCCGTAGAGGAGGGAGTAGCAGCTGAGACAGTCCGGGGTAGAGGAGCTGGCGAAACAGCAGAAAAAAGAGACCTGGAGGCTGAGGCTGCTGTCTTCACTCTCTGCCGTGGTGAAGAAAAAAACAGCTGGCCGGGAGTCAAGAGAATTTTTCTGACGGCCCATAGCAGGATCCAAACGGGAGCCCTGCGGAGAATTGACCCAACCAAAAAACTCCCTCCCCTTCGAAATGGCCGTGTCCTGGGGAGGAGATAGATTCTGAGCAGGGCGGCGAAGTCTTCTGGCTGGAGGCGAGACTAAATTCATTTAGCTTTTGTTGTTATTAAAGACAAAAATAGAAAGGAGATGTCTTTATCTTCTTTAATAAAAACAAAAGCTAAATAATTAAAAGAAGACAAAATGAACCTACTTGAGTGAGACTAAATTCAAATTGGGGAAACGCCACTGCTGCGCTGAAACTGAGGCCAGCAGCTCGGTGAACTCAGGAAAATTATTTAGCCCAGGATTAGCCTCCACCAGTCTAACAGCTGCCACCATGCTCTTAAGAACTTTACCGGGGTTGAAGAAAGAGAGAGCTTCAGCCACACGGCCCCTGATGAGTTCAGCTGCCCACTGTTCATCTTCGCTGGGACCCCTGGCTGCCCTCCTCCTCCACTGTGTAGGAAGACGGTCTTTCAGCGGAGCAGATACGGGAGCTGGAACCATGGCAGGAACCTCATAAAGAGCCGAGGATCGGGAGTGCTTCACCGTCGGCCCCCTCTTGGGCTTCCTGAAGAGTTTCTGGTCCAGCTCACGGTTCTTCAGTAGAAGCGCTGATAGCTCAGCCATCCTCTCCCTGCTCTCCGCTTGATCAGCAAGGCGAGGATGACGTTTGACAGCCGCCTCCGCGAGGCCCAGGTACCATAAAGCATCTTCGGGGGAACGTTGATGAGCTATGGCTAGGAGGTCATCTATTTTCATTAGAGCCTGGACGAGCTCAAAACCCAGGCTCATAGGATACCATGTGTTGAATGACTCCATGACCTCCTCCCGAAAAAGAAATGCAGGCACCCGGTTAAGAAAAAAATATAGAGCCAAAAACAAAACTCACTGTGGCTGGCACCTTGCTTGGCTGCGATCGACTGTTATGATTGCCCTTTTCAGGGTGTGAATGAGACTCCAAAAGCCAACAGTGAGTTTTGCTTATTTATTAATAAAAGTAACAAAATAATGTGCCTCGACGGGCAAAACACATACACTAAACACGACTTGGGAAATAACGTGAGACACAAAGAATAACCACAAACACTTACATATGAATATAGCAAGGGCGAAACCTGACGCTGTAGAGAGGCTGGAGCCGGGCATAGGGACTCCAGCCTAAGTTGGGCGAGACTGTAGCGTGGACTGAGTCTAGCTGGCAATCTTAAATAGGGAGCAAAACACAAACTACAAACAGGTGTGGAGACAAAAGTAATTACTGAATACAAACAGCTGTGACAGGTCACGAGCAGGCTTCACAGCAGGAAGTCCTGCCGCGGCGCTGTCAAAATAAAATCACAATCATAACGACAAAAACATGATTAAATACATACAGGGAAAAAGGATAATAATCAGGAGACCCGAGCACGGTACAGAACCACACTCGGGATCATGACAGTATGGGCATGCAGCCAAGATAATGAAAACTGTCATTTACTCAATGAGTGAAATGCATTAACAACAGTGGGCCTGCAAGTGTGGATTTCTGATGAAGACAAAGCTGAACACACTATTGTGTAAAAACAATTTAATATTGGAAATTATTTGCAGACGAATGAATCTGCCACTCTTCATTAGGAATGATTTGAGAGCACCAGAAAAAAGTGGATAATCTAATTATCAGCTGGCAGTCTTCCACAGGTGTTACTTTCTTGCTGTTGTGAAATAATGAACTGGAATTTCATATAACTTTGTCTTTTTCAGTTGCTCGCTGTACACTGTTTTTGCAGAAAAGCTGTGAGATCACCCACACTGTTTCTAATTTATATTTACTGTGTTTATTCTAATACTGCCGTTATACCTATTGCAGCTTGAAAACGTTTTGCCACATTAGACAGGTTGCTTATTCTTCTCTCTTTGTTTAATTTATTGATAAATCTAAGGATATTTTGTCAGTGCTGTAACATTTTTTAAAGATTTAGAATTATTTTGTAGGCATAAAGTGTCATGAGCTGAGCCGGTTTGGCTTTCCCTGGCTTGGGCTTGATCTTGCTGTGGGTTTGGTTTCACTATTTATGTGCATTTTGTGTATTTCTGTACTTATTCTATTACCATAGCCACTGCCTGACCGGCAGCTGTTAGTCAGCCTCGGTGACCTACTTTTTCCCACACTGCTGACAGTCTATTGGTCCAACCATGCCCCCTCACTCTCCTTAATTCCATCAGCTGTTCCCATCCATCCATCCATCCATCCATCTTCTACCGCTTTTCCGGAGGTTCGGGTCACGGAGGCAGCAGTTCAAGCAGAGAAGCCCAGACTTCCCTCTCCCCCGCCACCTGCTCCAGCTCTTCAGAGAGGATACCAAGGCATTCCCAGACCAGCTGGGAGACATAGTCTCTCCACCGAGTCCTGGGTCTGCCCCGGGGTCTCCTCCCAATGGGACGTGCCTGAAACACCTCAAGTGGGAGGCGTCCAGGAGGCATCCTAATCAGTTGCCCATACCACCTCAACTGACTTCTTTCAATGTGGGGGAGCAGCGGTTCTACTCTGAGCCTCTCCTGGATGACTGAGCTCCTCACCCTATCTCTGAGGGTGAGTCCAGCAATCCTACGGAGAAAGCTCATTTCAGCCACTTGTATCCGCGATCTTGTTCTTTCGGTCATTACCCAAAGCTCGTGACCATAGGTGAGAGTAGGAACGTAGATTGACTGGTAAATTGACAGCTTTGCCTTAGAACTAAGCTCCCTCTTCACCACAACAGACTGGTACAACGTCCGCATCTCTGCAGATGCTGCTCCGATCCGTCTGTCAATCTCTCGCTCCATTTTCCCCTCACTCGTGAATAAGACCCCAAGATACTTAAACTCCTCCACTTGGGGCAGGAGCCTCATCCCAGCTGCTTCACACTCAGCGGCAAACCGTCCCAGCAAGAACTGTAGGTCATTGCTGGATGAAGCCAACAGGACAACATCATCTGCAAACAACAGAGATGAGATCCTGTGGTCACCAAGCATGACACCCTCAGTTCCCTGGCTGTTCCTACAAATCCTGTCCATAAAAATTATGAACAGGATCGGTAACAAAGGGCAGCCCTGGAGGAGTCCAACTCTCACAGGGAATGAGTCCGATTGAGTGTTGGCAATATGAACCAAACTCTCACAACGGTCGTACAGAGACCGAATAGCTTGTAACAACAAGCCGAATACCCCGGGCTATTGGTCGAACCTCGGATTCGGGAGGAGCAATGAGGTTTTCATCCTGGCCGTGGCACATCGGACCAGCTCTTTACCCTCTCGAGAATTCTTGACTGTGTCCCTTGTGGTTTTTTGTGGGTGGTGCTTCGGGAGGATCAGCTGTTCCCAGCCCCGGTAATTATCTTTCCCGCACCTCGCTCAGGTGTGCCCAATTTGTGTGGTGAGCGGCGTTTGTATTTAATCGGCTCTTCGCTAGACAAACGCCGCTGGGTCATTGTACAAGTCACTCTCATTCTCCATGGTGTGACTGTCACGTCGGGAAGGACATCTGGATTATGCTTGCAGAGCGAATTGGACTTTTTGGACTGTTCCTACCCGTGAGTAAACTGTTTGCGTTTCTCTGTGCGGTTGCTGCTATGCTGGACCGGAAGCGTGTCCCCCCTTGCAGTTATTCTGCTACGCTTCTGGTGGTGTTTCTCCCTGCAGCATAACTGCTAAGCTTAGGCTTTAGCCCAGTTTGCATTCCCCCGAGGTAGCTGAACTCCCCGTAGTCTTCCCCGCTCTCCTGAGCGCATTCATATGGTATTGCTAGCTACTTGTTCATCTGTATTTGTGAACTGTGCTTGTCAATAAATGTGTGTATGGTGAACTCCTGCACTTAAATCCGTCCATCCTTCTCCTCGTCCGTGCGCCGTGGAGAGACACAGAGAGCGTTTATGACAGAATGACCCAGCCCGCAAGAAGGATTTAACGGGTTCACCCACACATCATTTTCCTTTTTTCATTATAAACTGTTTTTCTGTTCTGGACAAACCTGTGTTGGAGTTTGTTATGCCCCGGTCTCGCTGAGGAAAAGGAACGGCAGCGGGGTTCCCCACGGTAGAGGAGGAATGGGCTGCAGAGTTCATCCAGGACTTGGTTAATGACACCCTCGCCGCCCGGGGTCCTAAGGAGATGCTGGAAAACTTGGATGGAGCTGTAGGCATCTTGGAGGCGCATCCTGGGTTATGGACCTACCCGCAGTATGCTGACCTGCTCTCCACAGTCTGCTTGCTCCAGCGTTCCTTCTCTGACCTGGCATTCCCTGCGACGCCGAGATGGAGGTCAGTTTTCCCGCAAACTGGCAGCCTCCGTGGCGCTTCGTTCGACCCTCCACTCGATCAAGCACAGTCTGTTCTGGAACACAAAGGACAGCGTTGTTCCACAAGGAAACGCCGGGAGAAGCCTCCCTCTTCAGTAGAGGCCATTATTGTTTCAGCTGCGGTGCGGTCAAATTCACCCCGTTCCCACCTACCTCTGTCGTCAGGGAGACGGCTCCTCCAATGGTCTGCGGAGGGGTCCACGTCATCGCTGACACGAAGAGGGACGAGTTTCTGTCCTTTGCAGCTGTGGATGTCATCAACTGGGATGACAGGCAAGTATTTTTTCATTCTAAATCATTCATTAACATTGAATCTTGCCTGTCTCCCGAGGGAGAGGTCCAGTATCAGCAGTCCACTGGGTCCTCTCCTCCAGCTGCAATTAATGATTGTTTCCTTCCCCTCTCCATGTCTCCTCCTGTAATTTCTGAGGCCCTGCTAGTCCAAGAACCAGGCCACCTGATGATGGAGGAGGTTGAGGCCCTGGATGATCCTGCACAGGAGCACGCACGGAGGTGTTTCCCCGCAGTCACACCGGACGACGAGGAGTGGGTGAATCTGCTCACTTTCATCAACCGCCAGGTCGAGGAGGAGTGCCGGGAGAGGGAGGTCCGAGGACGCGCTTCCCTGGCTGTGAGGGTTCCTCCCCCTATGCATGCTCAACCCCTGGACTCTCTTTTGGACAAGGAGTGGGCGAACCTGCTCGCCGTAGTCAACGGCCGGGTCGAAGAGGAGTGTCAGAGGACCAGGACTGCAGCCACCATTACGCCTGCTGCGGGGACCGCCACAGCAGAGTCATCCCCTGGACTAGACCCCCAGCCGACGGGATCTGGACCGTCACTGTTGACAGCACCGGAGTCCTGGACAGCGGTAGAGCTCGAGCACAGGCAAGTTATTTCTCCTACAGTTCAATTGCCTATGATTGAGGGATCTTGTCTGGCTTTTGGGGAGGAGAGTCAGGTGCTGCTCTTGGCCGCACCTGGGCTTCCCTCGCCGGGCTCTGCCACTACCGGCGACCCTAACTTTTCATTCTCTCCCTTGCCTGTTGAGCCCCTCACTAGGGTCACCGAAGAGGAGCTACCATCACTGGGGTTGCCTACTGACGACGACGGAACGTTGGAGGCCCCAGAGGAAGTCGACGGAGGCACTGCACCGGGCGCGATGACAGAGGCTACGCACCCCAAATCGCCGGAGTCCTGGATGGCTGTGGAGCCCGAGTTCAGGCAAGTGTGCTCCATTATGTCAATACCTCATATGTCAATGTCACAATGCTCGACTCATGGCAAGGAGGGCCCGGGGCAGCTTGTAGTAGCCCTCGGGGCCACCTCACTGGGTCTGTCACCAGGTAGGCTTTAGCCCAGTTTGCGTTCCCCCGAGGTAGTTGAACTCTCCGTAGTCTTCCCCGCTCTCCCGAGCGCATTCATATGGTATTGCTAGCTACTTGTTCATCAGTATTTGTGAACTGTGCTTGATATTAAATGTGTATATGGTGAACTCCTGCGCTTAAATCCGTCCATCATTCTCCTCCTCTGTGCGCCGTGAAGAGGGGTACAGAGCATTTATGACAAAGTGTTGATTCCTTTCTTTAAACTATTGCTAAAAGCTGAATCCTGGCTCATCTGCATATCTTTATGCAAATGAGTTCTGTAAAGCTCAACGCACTGGCTACAGGACTCGTGCTAGATATTTTAACCAGCCACTGTTTTCAAGATATCCAACAAAGTTTACTGCCGCGTTGCCTTGGTGAATTCTTTCACAAATCTGTGTGCGCCTGCCTTTGAGTACGAGTTGTTCAATCAGGAGCAGCTTTGAGTTTGAGCAGCTGTAGGAGGCTATAGAAGGAATAAAAGAGCTGTCAATCATTTACCTTTAGTTTTTTTGAGGTTTGCCCTCAAACTGCAAAGTATTCAGAAATGACATGCACCAAAAGGTGGAATACGCTCTGGTCACTGCAAGGTCATCTAATCACTGCAATTTGAAGGCAGTGATTGGATGACCTTTAAAGCCACCTGTGAGGGCCCATTTTTATTTTCTTTTTTCATGCTACTTTGTTTACAGTGGGGATGTAAAGAGAATTTCAACAAATCTGACAAAAAAAAATGCATATAGAACAGATTACCTGCTGCACAAAATTTTTGAACCAGAGAAATCTTTTTCCTTTTGTTACCACTCAGACTTTCTCCAAGAGAGAAAACATATTAAACATACCACTAAAGATATAATCTAATCTCAGGAGATTTTCAAAGACGAAGAAGCATCCTGAAGATTTTAGAAACACTTTTTTTTTTTTTTTTGCTATTTTCGTCAGTCTAAAAATACATGCAAATGCAGGCAACTGACGAAAGCTTTCCTCTACAAAAGTCTGTCAGCTGCAGCTTCCAACTGTAGGTCACCATGCAAAGTATATCACTGTTGTATATTTTATAAACACTTTAAATTATTCATTTTGTCAGTCACAAGTGTTCAAAGTGTACAGTTTTGTTCTGACACAAAAGTTAAAGCTATAGCTACACCGTATGAATAACACCAACATGACACTCACAGTCTGCTACAGGAGCAACAGTAACAAAAGGCCACATAAACATGGAATGAATATGGCTGTAGTTATTATGAGCCCATGTGGACAACTTTCACATTCAGCACACACCATAAATGGAAACATTTTATGGATTATAACATATTTTCTCTTGCTTGTTGTCAGCATGTGGTTGGCAAAGAAATGGCTATAAAACACAATTAAGGGAATTATTTAAGAGAGCACAAAAAAAACAAAAGATTTAAAAACTTGATTCAGGAGTTAGTTTTTATTATTTTATTTTAAAAAATATGTCAAGATAGTAACAGTAGATGTTGAAAAAAATTCTATTTGTGTAATAAGAGCTGTGCGATAATGATGAACATACTTGTGAGTGAGATTACACTACACTGCAAACTCCTATTTATACTTGTGAGTGAGATTACACTACACTGCACTCCTATTTATATTTATTAGCTAGTTATACTAATCTCTGGATACTAATTATAGACTTGAGTCTGTCCACAACATGACAAACATTAAAAAACATCAGCAGTCATATACCCTCATGGTCATTTTAATAAGTACACTTGTTAAATTGCTTGTTAATGCAAATATTTAATTGAGAATCACACTATGAAGAGTAATAAAAAGGTGGTTGGTTTAGAAGGCATACCTGAAGAGGTATGGAGATGTTTAGTAGAGATGGCAGTGGACTTTTTAACCAGATTGCTTCTCACAGTCTTGGAGAGTGAGAGGATGCCTAAAGAATTGAATGGTACAGATTTTCAAGAACAATGGTGATGTGCAGAGTTGTGGTAACTACAGAAGCATGAAATTGATCAGCTACACCAACACAGTAGTTGAAGCCAGGTTAAGAGGAGAGATGACAATCAGCAAGCAGCAGTACGGCTCCATTCCAAGAAAGAGTACTACAGATGCAATGTTTGCTTTAAGGGTGTTGATGGAAAAGTATAGAGAAGGTCAGAAGGATTTGCACTGTCTTTGTGGATCTAGTGAAAGCATATGATAGGATACCAAGACAGGAAGTGTGATACAGTATGAAGATGTCAGGAGTGGCAGAGAAGTACAGTATGTGAAGATGATGCAGGATGATGTTTGTCGATGACATTGTCATCTGTAGTGAGAATAAGGATCAGGTGGAAGAGAACTTTGAGACACTGAGGTATGCACTGGAGAGAAGAGGAAAGAAAGTCAGTAGAAGCAAAACAGAATACATGTGTGTGGATGACAGGGAGGCAGGTGTAATGTGAAAGATGCAAGGAGCTGAGGTAGTGAAGGTAGGTGAGTTTAAATGCCTGGGGTCAACCATCCAAACCAATGGACAGGGCACAAGAGAGGTGAAGAAGAGAGTGCAGGTAGGGTGGAATGAGTGGAGACAAGTGTCAGGGGTGATTTGTGACAAAAGGATAGCAACTAGACTGAAAGGGAAGATTTACAAGATGGTTGTGAGACCTGATACGATGCATGGTTTGGCGACAGTGGCACTGACAAAAAGACAGAAGGCAGCACTGGAGGGGGCAAAGTTAAAGATGCTGATACTATTACAATTAATACAGGTTACTGTCATGGGATGGCCCTTGAGGACCATCAATGAGATGCTATAGGCAGCCGTTGAGTTTGAATATTTATTAAAGGAAGGCACACTATACAAAATAAAGAGCCACGTGGGGCAAAACACAAATAAGACTACAACTAGGGCACGGTCACAGTACATATGGGATAACAAGTACCTTACTGATCACGAGGAGAAGGAAGACTGGAATCGGGGTTAGGGATTGCAGCCCAATGTTGAAGGATGTCCAACAAAGTGTGAGTGAGGTCGCAGCCTGGAGTAACCTCGGCTGCTCCCTTAAATAGGGCTTAGAGGACTCAGGTGATTAAGACCAATTAGTGGGAATGTAATCCAGCTGTCACCACGGAGCTCAACTCTGACAGCCGGAAGCCCTGCCGAGACGCTGTCAGAATAAGAGGCCGGAGGGCCATAGGAACTAACAGAGTGGGAGGAAAGTATTGCATGACCCGAGCGCGGACAGAATCAACGCTCAGATCATGACAGTTACAACCAGCAGAAACAGTACAGTACATTATATTTATAATCAGGCACATCAACAGGTAACGTGAGAAACTGGATGTGTAAGAGAATGTATTAATATAGTGATTGATCAGATTAAATTTTCTAATTTTGGCTTCAGTTCTCATTCTCACTGTGGGTGCTGCCAGTGTCCTCTTGTCTCCAAAATGTTCATATGCATGGGTCAATGTACTTTTTGCCATCAAGATTTTCTTTGCAAATCTCAACTTTTGCAGGAAAAGTGGCATCCACATTTTTCGAGACTTATTTTGTACATACACAAGCTTTATAAATATGAGACCCCATAAGCCTGAAAGGGCAGCCCTGGACAGTTCAGTATTCCTTTGTCGGACATAACACCCCTCTATCTCCTCATCCTCCAGCCAGCTGCAGCAGATGACTGCCGCTCCCTAAGCCTGGTTCTGCTGGAGTTTTCTTCCTGCAAAAAGGAAGTTTTTCCTCTCCACCGTCGCCAAGTGCTTGCTCACAGGGGACCGTCTGATTGCTGGGGCCTTTCTGCAATTGTGGGGGTTTCCCCTACAGTTGAAAGTGCTATGAGATGACTGTTGTTGTGAAATTGTGCTATATAAATAAAGTTGAATTGAATTGAATAGATTCCCTATGATAACAAAAATACAGTATTTTTGCTGCATGTTCTCTAACTTTTTTAGTCAATTGCTTCTGTTTTGTTGTCTATATAATGCTCTGAAAAGCAATTGTCTCAAGGCTGTTCCCCCAAATTGTTTCCTAAATCATGTCAGATTGATTCAAGTCTGATGCTTTCTTAAGATAAGAAAAGATAAGATTGTCATATCCGGCTCTAGGGAGCCGGGCAATCAGAGCCAGGGGCAAGCTAGTGAGTCGTGATATTTTATTCAGGGTAAAGGGGAAGGGATGAGGAGAGCACAGATACTCATGCAGACGTACACTCACAGGTTGCACAGCGCAGAGGTAAGCAGCTCGTACCGGACGTGGGGGTAGCAAGACGTACATACTCACAGCGGGATACAAACACAGGAATGCTGCAAGAGGAGTATAAGCTGACACCAGACGAAGGGGCTTCAGCTTAGCAATGTGTTTATGTCGCAGCCCCGAGTCATCGAGGCTGCTCCTATTTATCCTCATTGGCAGCGCCCCAGCTGATGAAGACTAATTGGCCCCAGCCGTCCGTAATGCTGCCAGCTGGGGGCCAGCTGAGACGCTGCTCAATGGGAAGCAGGGATGAGGGAAAACATGGGCTGAGTGCCGAGACGGCATCTCAACCCATGGTGACAGAGCCCCTCCCTCAAGGTCGGGCTCCTGAACGACCAGGAACATCCCAGCCCCCCCCCCCCCCCACCTAGGGTGGGAGGCGGACCGGAGGGGAAGAAGCCAAGGGAAGGACAACACCAATGGGGCAATGTAGGGTAGCGGGAAAGAAAAACCCAAATACAATACTGACAGAACAGAATAATTAACCCAGGTACAGATGGGGAGAAGAACTGGGTCAGCACGCCGGTTACATACTACCCAGAGAGTACCAACCATGCGTGACCCAGAGCAAGGAAAAAAGAACCACCAAAAAGGTACAGGGCAAAAAATGCTGAGTACGGTTAAATAAAGGGGAACCTATACACAGCGCTAATTTAAGTACATACACACAGTCACCAAGAAAAGTGAGGGTGACTGGAACAAATGACAATTATAGAGCATGGTGTTACGGAAAACAAGGCACATGACTCTATAATGAACCAACAGGACAAAAAAGAAATACTGAGTGCAGGCAAAGAAAAACCCACACACACAAATATATAAATACCCAGTCACCTAAAGAAATGAAAGTGACTGGAATAAATGGATAACTGCAGAGCATGGTGTTACGGAAAACAAAACATAACTCTACAATACAAAAAACGAGGCTAAAAACATGGCACAAAAAGTAAAATGCTGAGCATGAGCGATGGAAAACACAGCACTATAAAAACGAATCCACCAACAGGACAACACATTACACCCGACTGACCTTAATAACAAAAGAAAAAGTGACACCCGAGGTGAATGGCAGGCAGAGTCCAAAAATGGCCGAGATGGCTCCGGAGATCTCCCCGCCCATTGTCCAGCTGGCGAATCAGGGAAAGAGAAGTGTTCGGACGGCGAACTCTGGACCCAGATCCCAGGAATCCAGTCCACCGGCAGCCGAACCAGGCTGCCCAGAGGGAAACACAGACCAGTGGGGGGAACCAGATCACCGAACCGAAAGTTCTGTGGGTCGGGTCGTCGACCCACATCACTCAACCACCAGGACCGTTGAGACGGGCGAAGGATCAGAGCGGATCCCGGTGGAAGAGGCTCAGGGGAGAGCCGATGACGAGGGCGGCGGGCGTCAGGCCGCAGGAAAATGGCCACCTCCTCACCGGACCTGGACAATACTGGGGCAGCACCCACATCGGACCCCGATCGGGCCTCAGGCGAACCCACGTTGGACCCCGACTGGGTCTCGGGCGAACCCACGTTGAATACTGCACCAGAACCGACCTCCAACGATGAACCCGGACCCTCCAGCACCACGAGGAACAGCAACTCCTTGCCGGTGACCCTGGAAGAAGGCTCAGAAGAGAAAACAGAACCGGGATCAGGATCACCGGCAGCGCCAGAACCCGGCGAGACGAGCTCAGACGCAGCGGACGGCTGCACCCGGCTCGTCTCCCCTGGAGATAGGCTGAAGTGCTCGGGGATAAAAAGAGAGAAAAGAAAGGAGAGCACTCGCCTGATCTCGGGTTCTGACGCCGTCCAGGACTGCGAAGATCCAGGATCCGTCGTCAGGAGGTCGTTGTCAGGCTCCCATCTAGCCGCGTCGGGCCCCGCAGCCAGCACGATGGTCAGCGCAGCTTGAGATCCCTCCAGCTCAGGTAACCCCGCCGACGATCCACTCGGCGTGAAGCCAGAAGAATCTCGTCCCGCTGGACCGAACCGCTCCTCCGTGGAGACCCGGGGACGCTCAGTCGTCGGCGTAGACTCCACGCAGCAGTCAGTCCCCCTCCTCCGTCCGCAATGTAGCTGCGGAACCACAGGCCCTCTCCATATCCCACCACGTTGACCCGGAGCCGGGGACCGCTCGGCGGAGAGAGACACAGAGGATGCGGGATTAGGAATACAAGTTACAGCAGGTGGGGAGAGTTCAGGGAGCTGCGAACCCTGAACTTCTCCAGGGATGTGACAGAGCAAATCATTAAGCAGGTGTGAAAAAACAATGACTTGCCTGCCCCCTGGAGGTTGAGTATCGCCTGCTGTAGTGGAATCTGCTTCTTCCTCTCCCCGCCCGGCGATAACGGAGGACCCCCCGGGAATTCGTCTGAGGGTCGCTCGCGTTGTCTCCAGCAGAGAGCTCACCAGGCCGGGATTCCAGGCACACACAGCGGTCAGGAAGCGCGTCGAGGAGGAGGGGGAAACAGCCGGGGTGAGCCAGCCCGAATGTCCAGGAATGACAGCGGGGGAACGAGGCTCAGGGGACGAGGCTGTAGAATCTCCACACAGACGAGGCGAAGGGATGACAGCTGCGTGGGAGGAACGGTCCTGACGATGACCCAGAACTGGATCCGGACGAGGTTCGTGCAGAGGTGACTCGGCGATGTGATGACGACTACTCCCAGGGGACGAAGCGAGGGGGAAACCCAGGATTCACCGCTCCAGATCGGAGATCGAGACGAGGAAGGCGTCGAGCACGGGAAAGCTTCGTAGCCCTGAAGTCCTCACCATCAATCTCACTGCCGCCGCCACATGCCTGAAGGTGGTGACAGGAAACACAGTGGAGCTCGCGACAGCCACTCGACCCCAGACATAACTGCTGTCAGCTGCGGCTCCTTGAAGGGAATCCCGAGTGACGTGGCACAGGTCGGGGGAAGTCCTCTGGTTGGCGCGAACTCCCGGACTGGAATGGCGGCAGGAACGGGACTCCGAAGCGGGGAAAGACGTCGCCCACTTCGACTCCCTGCCGGGATTTCCATCCACCCCGTGGAGCTTCTCTCGCTGTGTACCTGCAGCGTCTATCCTGGCACTGTCCTCCAGATGGTACAGAGAGTGAGGGTGACAGTCCAGGAGTTCCTCAGCACGGCCCGGATGCCAGCGTCTCGCGTTGGAGGCGTCGTGCAGGGTGAAGAATGTCCCGTCGACAGCCTCCGAGATGGACCTCAGCTCGTCGCCCTGGCGCCGGAAGTGACTCCTGGGAAACGGCATACTAGCAGCGTTGACACACGGACAGAAAGGTACATTTCCACAGCGACTCACGGCCGCCGGCAACTCTTCTGGCTGCGACATACTGTCATATCCGGCTCTAGGGAGCCGGGCAATCAGAGCCAGGGGCAAGCCAGTGAGTCGTGATATTTTATTCAGGGTAAAGGGGAAGGGATGAGGAGAGCACAGATACTCATGCAGACGTACACTCACAGGTTGCACAGCGCAGAGGTAAGCAGCTCGTACCGGACGTGGGGGTAGCAAGACGTACATACTCACAGCGGGATACAAACACAGGAATGCTGCAAGAGGAGTATAAGCTGACACCAGACGAAGGGGCTTTAGCTTAGCAATGTGTTTATGTCGCAGCCCCGAGTCATCGAGGCTGCTCCTATTTATCCTCATTGGCAGCACCCCAGCTGATGAAGACTAATTGGCCCCAGCCGTCCGTAATGCTGCCAGCTGGGGGCCAGCTGAGACGCTGCTCAATGGGAAGCAGGGATGAGGGAAAACATGGGCTGAGTGCCGAGACGGCATCTCAACCCATGGTGACAAAGATAAGATAAGATAAGCCTTTATTAGTCCCACAATGGGGAAATTACAGGATGCAGCAGCAAAGGGATAGCAGCACTCAGATAAGATAAGATAAGATAAGATAAGCCTTTATTAGTCCCACAACGGAGAAATTCCAGGATTGCAACAGCACAGGGATAGCAACACTCAGAGCAACAATCAGAAGGCAAGGAAAAAAAAAACAAAAAAAAACAAGCAAGCAAGAGCAGCTAATATACATATGTACATATTACTATAAAATATATATATACACACACACACACACACAGACACACAGTGCAGAGCATTGTAGCTAGATGGAATAAATATGTAAATATATAAACACCCACAGTACGGAGCATTGTAGCTAGATGGAATAAATATATAGATATATAAATATAAACACACCCAGTGCTGAGCATTGTAGCTAGATGGAATAAATATATAGATATATAAATATAAACACACCCAGTGCAGAGCATTGTAGCTAGATGGAATAAATATGTAAATATATAAACACACACAGTGCAGAGCATTGTTGCTAGGTGGGATGAAACAGCATAACCGTCTATTTAGTTATCCTACATGGTATGATTATGTGCCCATACATATTCTCACCCTCCATAGCGACCGGTATGTTCCTAGTTGTATGCCGGAGAGGACCATTGTGTAAGTCTATTGCATCTTTTGCATTCAAAAAACTATTAGTTTGTTACGTCTTTTTGCTATCTCTGCGAGCAGCCCTGCTTAGGTTGTACAGTCTGACAGCCGTTGGTAGGAAGGACCTACGAAACCTCTCGGTTGTGCACCTGGGATGATGTAGTCTGCTGCTAAATGAGCTCCTCAGTGCATCCAGTATGTCCTGCATAGGGTGGAACTCGGACTCCAGCAGAGATGACAGTTTAGCCACCGTCCTTCTCTCTCCTATCTCCTCCATTGGATCAAGGCGTTGCCCCAGGACAGAGCTAGCTTTCTTAATCAGTTTGTTCAGTCTCTTCCTATCGGCTGCAGTAATGCCACTGCCCCAGCAGACCACTCCAAAAGTGATGGCTGATGCCACCACCGTGTCATAGAATGACTTCAGCAGCGCCCCTTGTACACCAAAAGACCTGAGTCTCCTCAGCAGGAACAGCCTGCGCTGTCCCTTCTTGTAGAGTGTGTCAGTATTGTGTGACCAGTCTAGTTTATTGTTCAGATGTCTGCACGGTGGCGCAGTGGTTAGCACTGCGGCAGCACAGTTTACCCTTGGCCGGGGGATTGTGGGGATCGTGGGATCGTGGGTTCGATCCCAGCCCCCGACCAACAGTGATCTGTGTGGAGTTTGCATGTTCTCCCCGTGTTGCGTGGGTTTACTCCGGGATTTCTCCGGTTTCCTCCCACATGCCAAAGACATGCATGTTAGGTTAATTGGCTGTTCTAAATTGTCCCTAGATATCTGTTTCCTATAGGCCCTTAGAATAGAGGGTTAGTATTAATGAAAAGCGCTTTGAGTGGTCTTTGTGACTAGAAAAGCGCTATATAAGTGCAGGTTAGTTAGTTAGTTAGTTAGATGAATACCCAGGTACTTGTAGGATGTCACCATCTCAATGTCTGTTCCCTGTATATTTACTGGTGCTGTGAGGGGCTGCCCATGCCTGCGGCAGTCCACCACCAGCTCCTTAGTTTTCCTCGCGTTGATCTGGAGGCAGTTCCGATGGCACCAGTCCACAAAGTCCTGGATAAGCCCTCTGTACTCAGCTTCATCTCCGCTGGAGATGAGACCAACGATCGCAGAGTCATCAGAGAACTTCTGTAGATGGCAATGTGTTGTGTTGTGTGAGAAGTCCGCAGTATAAAGAGTGAACAGGAAGGGAGCCAGCACCGTTCCCTGGGGGGCCCCCGTGCTACTAATGATCGTGTCGGAAACACAGTCCCGGGTTCTCACAAACTGAGGCCGGTTCGTGAGGTAGTCCAGGATCCATGATGACAGGTGCTGGTCCACCCCTGCGCGCAGCAGCTTGTCCTTCAGGATCATCGGTTGGATGGTGTTGAAAGCACTGGAGAAGTCAAAGAACATGATCCTCACCATATTCCTGGGCTTCTCCAGGTGGGACAGAGAACGGTGAAGGAGGAAGATCACCGCATCCTCCACCCCAATGCCATGCTGGTAGGCGAACTGGAGTGGATCCATCGCTGGTTCCACCAGGGGGCGGAGATGAGCAAGGAGCAGTCTCTCCAGGGTCTTCATCAACTGGGACGTCAAGGCCACCGGTCTGAAGCTGTTCAGGTCTTTGGGGTGGGAAGTTTTTGGTACAGGTACCACACAAGATGTTTTCCACAGCTGTGGTACCCTCCCCAGTTTCAGGCTCATGTTGAAGATATACGTCACAATCCCACACAGCTGGTCTGCACAGGACTTGAGGAGCTTTGCGCTGATGCCGTCCGGTCCCGACGCCTTCCTCGCCTTGATCTTCCTCAGCTCCATCCTCACCTGGGTCTTGGTCAGGGTCAGGATGGGGGGCTGTGTGTTGGGAGTGGGGGGGGGGGTGTCGGTGGAGTGGGGAGTGGGTAGCAGGACTTGATTTCTTAGAGGCAGCAGTGGTTGTTGTGCAGACAGGGGGGAGGGCGGTTGGTCAAATCTATTGAAAAACAGATTCAGGTTGTTCGCCCACTCCCTGCCCCCCGTGGCCTGGGGGGAGGTATTCTGGAGCCCCGAGATGGTTTTGAGGTTTCTCCAGACCCCGCTGATGTCGCTCTGTTGCAGCTTGTCCTCCATCTTCTTCCTGAAGCTGTCCTTGCCTTCTCTGATCTTTCTCCTCAGCTCCCTCTGTACGGACTTCAGCATCTCCCTGTTCCCCGACCTGAAGATCCTCTTCTTCTCTCTCAGAAGTGTTTTTATCTCAGGGTTGATCCAGGGTTTGTTGTTTGAGTGACGCCGTATGGTCTTGGTGGGAACGGATTTGTCCACACAGAAGCTGAGGTAGCCCGTGAAGGTGTGAATGAGGCCATCGATGTCCTCACCATGTGGATCGCAGAGCTGCTTCCAGGCAGTGGCTTCAAAACAGTCCTTTAGAGTGTCCATTGTCTCCTCAGACCATAACTCCACAGTGTGCATGGCCGGAGGTTGTCTGTGCACTAGGGGTTTGTACACCGGTCGGAGATGAACCAAGTTGTGATCCGATCTCCCAAGTGGGGGGAGTTGTGATGAGGTGTACGCCTCCTTAGTGTTTGCGTAGAACAAATTCAGTGTTTTATTGTCTCTACTGTGGCATGTGACATACTGGGTGAAAGTGGGCAGAATGGGAGACAGTGAAACGTGGTTGAAATCGCCTGAGATGAGGAGAAGAGCATCTGGGTGTTCTGTCTGCAGCCTGCTGGTTACTGAATGGATGACGTCACGCGCTGTCCCAGCGTTCGCCGTCGGATTTGCATAAACAACAATGCAGATCACGTGTGAGTGTTCTCTCGGGAGATATGTAGGCCTCATGCTAACAGCTAGCAACTCAATGTCTTTGCTGCAGTGTCGTTGTTTAACAGTGATATGTCCCGGTCTGCACCAGTTGTTGTTAACATACATTATCACTCCACCGCCCCTAGTTTTGCCACTCTCTGGTGTTCGGTCAGCTCGTATCGTGTGAAAACCCTCCAGCTCAATGTTAGCATCTGCTGCTAGTTCAGTTAGCCACGTCTCAGTAAACAAAAGGAGAGAGCACTCCCGGTAAGTGCTATCATAACGGGAGATAGCCGCTAGCTCATCTAACTTTCCCAGTATCGACCGTACATTTCCCATGACAACAGATGGAAGGGAGGGTCTGTACCTTATATTTTTTATCCTCCGCCTTATTCCAGCCCGGCAGCCGCGGCGTTTTCGCCTCAGTTCTCTCGGTATGTCGAGTTTTTCCAGTGGGACCGGGTGGCGGTTAAATGCTAGCAGCTCTTCCCTGTTATATCGTATCCTGCTATAAACAGTGGCTCCGTCCACCGGCTCAGGAGACATTTGGGACGATCTGTGTGTCCGTGATATAAGTGGGGTGAAAAAAAAAGTGATCAAAAGAGAGAGGAAGGGAAAAAAAACTCGGAATCGAGCCGCTGTTGCAAAAGGCAGCCGACTGGTGTGGCGCCGAGAGGAGAAAATAGTAAATAAGATTTCTTTGTTGTGTTACAATAAGTAACAAAATCAAATTTTGTAACCTGTACAGTGCACCCGTAAAGTATTCACAGCACGTCACTTTTTCCAGATTTAGATATGTTACAGCCTTATTCCAAAATGGATTAAATTTATTTTTTCCTCAAAATTCTGCACATAATGCCCCATAATGACTATGTGAAAAAAGTTTTTTTTTTTTTGAGATTTTTGCAAATTTATTAAAAATAAAAAAAAACTAAGGAATCTCATGTACATACCTATTCACAGCCTTTGCCATGAAGCTCAAAATTGAGCTCAGGTGCATCCCGTTTCCATTGAGATGTTTCTACAGCTTAATTGGCGTCCACCTGTGGTAAATTCCGTTGATTGGACATGACTTGGAAAGGCACACACCTGTCTATATAAGGTCCCACAGTTGACAGTGCATGTCAGAGCACAAACCAAGCATGAAGTCAAAGGAATTGTCTGTAGACTTCTGAGACAGGACTGTCTCGAGGTCCAAATCTGGGGAAGGGTACAGAAAAATTTCTGCTGCTTTGCAGGTCCCAATAAGCACAGTGGCCTCCATTATCTGTAAATGGAAGAAGTTCAGAACCACCAGGACTCTTCCTAGAGCTGGCTGGCCTTCTAAACTGAGCAATCGAAGGAGAAGGGCCTTAGTCAGAGAGGTGACCAAGAACCCGATGGTCACTCTGTCAGAGCTCCAGTGTTGCTCTGTGGAGAGAGGAGAACCTCCCAGAGGGACAACCATCTCTGCAGCAATCCACCAATCAGGCCTGTATGGTAGAGTGACTAGACAGAAGCCACTCCTTAGCAAAAGGCACATGGCAGCCTGCCTGGAGTTTGCCAAAAGGCACCTGAAGGACTCTCAGACCATGAGAAACAAAACTCTCTGGTCTGATGAGACACAGATTGAACTCTTTGGCATGAATGCCAGGTGTAATGTTTGGAGGAAACCAAGCACCGCTCATAACCATCAATGGGTGGTGGCACCATCATGCTGTGAGAATGTTTTTCAGCGGCAGGAACTGGGAGACTAGTCAGGATAGAGGGAAAGATGAATGCAACAATGTACAGAGACATCCTGGATAAAAACCTGCTCCATAGCGCTCTTGACTTCAGACTGGGGCAACAGTTCATCTTTCAGCAGGACAACAATCCTATGCACACAGCCAAGATATCAAAGGAGTGGCTTCAGGAAAACTCTGTGAATGTCCTTCAGTTGCCCAGCCAGAGCCCAGACTTGAATCCAATTGAACACCTCTGGAGAGATCTGAAAATGGCTGTGCATCGACTCTTCCCATCCAACCTGATGGAGCCTGAGAGGTGCTGCAAAGAAGAATGGGCGAAACTGCCCAAAGATAGGTGTGCCAAGTTTGTGGCATCAAATTCAGAAAGACTTGAGGCTGTAATTGCTGCCAAAGGTGCATCAACAAAGAATTGAGCAAAGGCTGTGAATACTTATATACATGTGATTTCTTAGTTTTTTTTTATTGTTAATACATTTGCAAAAGTCTCAAAAAAGCTTTTTTCACATTGTTATTATGGGGTATTGTGTGTAGAATTTTGAGGAAAAAAATTAATCCCTTTTGGAATAAGGCTGTAACATAAAATGTGGAAAAAGTGAAGTGCTGTGAATACTTTCCAGATGCACTGTATTTCCTCTTTTGTCAGTAAATTGAACCTGTCATACTGCCTGTCTGAAATGCCTTTTATTAACTAATTGATGATCTCCTTTGCATGCGTAAATATTTTTAACTTTAACTTACACTGAGAACCTGAACAGCTTCATTCAGTGGAAATAATGTTCTTCCAGGTCATGACACCACCAGGGACACTCAACAATTGGTTGTTTTGGTCGGTATTAGGCCAACAGTGCTGTCAGACTTCAGGATTTAAAAGAGAATAAGAAACCATAATCCTCCTTTTACAAGATTTTAAGTTGTTGAAATTCCTGGAAAACCTTTAAACTTTATGAACAAACAGACATCTCTCTGGATGTATATGCAGGGCCTCAAGAGCCCTCACCATGGGGCATTAAATGCCTGTGCTTTGAAGTGTTAGATGTGTAAATTTAGAGTGGGAGACAGAAAGAAAGCAGGAACAAGAGAGTATTGAGTTTGATGCCAAGTTAGTTTGAATTTACCCTTTCAAGCTGGAGAAAAGCCTTTCAAAATTAAAGTTGTGAAACACAGCGGAAGAGTCACTATAGGTCCCATATATATGAAAACAGGCTAAGGCAGTCAAACTTTGGATTTAATGTTCATTTACCAATACTGAAATACAATGAAATCAAATCATTTTTTTTCATAGTTGCAGCAAATGTAAAAACTAGAAAATGTATTAGTTTCAAGCAAAACTAGAGGGCACTCAGAGAGCGCATACCTCTGCCAAGGCTCAGTCCCTCCCTCCCTTTGTCCTCCCCTCTGCCCCTTTGTCCATCCATATCACCATCCATCTGTACATTGCGAAATAGGCTGTTGGCAGCGGTATGTACTCACCGATCACCTCCAACATCTAATGAGTTTATCTTTGGGCCAAGGGCCACCTCTGGTAAAAATTCCATCCCAATCTACCCAGTTGTTTTGGAGAACTGTTGCTAACACGCTGTGAGAAGATAAGAGCCTTGGTGGAGGTATGCATTTTAAGATAAGATAAGATAAGATAAGATAAGATAGGATAAGATAAGTCTTTATTAGTCCCACAATGGGGAAATTCCAGGATTGCAACAGCACAGTGATAGCAACACTCAGAGTAACAATCAAGAAAACAAGAAAAACTAGAAAAGCACTCGGAGAGCGCAGACCTCCGCCAAGCGGCACAGTTCCCCCCATACAGTGTTTGTGTGTACGTTTTCAGATTCCCTGAGCATGAAAAGATATGACTAGCAATTGGATTCACAATGATTATTTGTTTATTTGACATGGACAGTGCAATAAACAGACAATTAATGAATGACAATCAATGTGATAGTGATAGGATTAGTGGTTCAGTAGTGTAAAACGGGGCTATAAGGGACGGCGGGTTGATAAGGGACACTTTTGTGGGAAACGTTTTAAATGTAATTCTGCTTTTTTTATTTTGAGCAGGACGCTGAGTTGTGTTGTTATTGTCAAATATCCATGAATCCTTCATCAAATGTAGGCGGAAGCAAAATTAAAAAAGCAGAATTACATTTAGAAAAGTGTCCCATATTACCCCGCCGTCCCTTATAGCCCCGTTTTACGGTTGTAAAAGCATTGCCTCCTTGGCGGAGGTAATAAACTGAAGTGTTGGTGTGTCCATCTCCTCCACTGACGGATGCAGATTGGTTAGACAGGTTGCCGTGGGTTTTATATTATATTGGGGTTGCGCTCGGCGGCAAAACAGAATGTAGAATTTTCCCCGGCAGAGAGGTCGTTTTTACGCAGCGCCTATAGCTGGGCGGGGAATTTGTGGCAAATAATCGGGCGGCGGACAGGTGTCCGTGTCAGGTTTTGCAGCGTGGCGCAAAAACAGGCACGCTGGCGGGGCCAGGCCAGCAGTGTTTTCCGCGTGCTTTTGTGCCTAAAACGTTGAAGAACGCGGAGTTTGTGTTGGTCAGACACGACGACCAGCGCAATGTGCGCAGCGCCTATGGCTGGCACAGGCACGCTGGCGGGTCCAGGCCAGCAGTGTTTTCCGCATGCTTTTGTGGCTAAAACGTTGAAGAAGGCGGAGTTTGTGTTGGTCAGACACGACGCCCAGCGCCGTCCATTGCGCCTGCGCACATGTTGAAAATGGCCATATGTCACAGTGTGGAAAAATGCTTTAAAAAATTCCTGTATGCAGACGGTGATGCGGATCATCCCCAAAATTTAATCAGTTCTTCCTTGTACCATTTCCAACAACGCCTGAAAGTTTCATGGAAATCCGTCCAAGACTTTTTGAGTTATCTTGCTAACCAACAGACAGACAGACAAACAGACAGACAGACAAACACGCAAACCCTGGCAAAAACATAACCTCCTCCAGGCCTTTTCGGCCTGGCGGAGGTAACAAGAGCAGCAAATATACATATGTACATATAAATATATAAATATATAAACACACAGTGCGGAGCACTGTAGCTAGATGGAATAAATATATAAATATATATACACACAGTGCGGAGCATTGCAGCTAGATGGAATAAACAGCATAACCGTCTGCTTAGTTATCCTACATAGTATGATTATGTACCCATACATATTGTCACCCTCCGTAGCGACCGATAATGTCCTAGTTGTATACTGGAGGGGACCATTGCGTAAGTCTATTGCGTCTTTTGCATTCAATACTATTAGGTTGTCACGTTTTTTTGCTATCTCTGCGAGCAGCCCTGCTTAGGTTATACAGTCTGACAGCCGTAGGTAGGAAGGACCTGCGAAACCTCTCAGTTGCGCACCTAGGATGATGTAGTCTGCTGCTAAATGAGCTCCTCAGTGCGTTCAGTATGTCCTGCATAGGGTGGGACTCGGACTCCAGCAGAGATGACAGTTTAGCCACCATCCTTCTCTCTCCTATCTCCTCCACTGGGTCAAGGCGCTGCCCCAGGACAGAGCTAGCTTTCTTGATCAGTTTGTTCAATCCCTTCCTATTGGCCGCTGTAATGCCACTGCCCCAGCAGACCACTCCAAAAGTGATGGCTGATGCCACCACCGTGTCGTAGAATGTCTTCAGGAGCACCCCTTGTACACCAAAAGACCTGAGTCTCCTCAGTAGGAACAGCCTGCGCTGTCCCTTTTTGTAGAGTGCGTCGGTATTGTGTGACCAGTCTAGTTTATTGTTCAGATGAACACCCAGGTACTTGTAGGATGCCACCATCTCAGTGTCTGTTCCCTGTATGTTTACTGGTGCTGTGAGGGGTTGTCCTTGCCTGCGGCAGTCCACCATCAGCTCCTTAGTTTTCCTCGCGTTGATCTGGAGGCAGTTCCGATGGCACCAGTCCACGAAGTCCTGGATAAGTCCTCTGTACTCAGCTTCATCTCCGTTGGAGATGAGGCCGACGATCACAGAGTCATCAGAAAACTTCTGTAGATGGCAGTGTGTTGTGTTGTGTGAGAAGTCCACAGTATAAAGGGTGAACAGGAAGGGAGCCAAAACCGTTCCCTGGGGGGCCCCCGTGCTACCGATGATCGTGTCGGACACACAGTCCCGAGTTCTCACAAACTGTGGCCAGTTAGTGAGGTAGTCCAGGATCCATGATGACATGATGGGGGGAGGTATTCTGGAGCCCAGAGATGGTTTTAAGGTTTCTCCAGACCCCACCGATGTCGCTCTGTTGCAGCTTGTCCTCCATCTTCTTCCTGAAGCTGTCCTTGCCTTCTCTGATCTTCCTTCTCAGCTCCCTCTGTTTGGACTTCAGCATCTCCCTGTTCCCCGACCTTAAGATCCTCTTCTTCTCTCTCAGAAGAGTTTTTATCTCAGGGTTGATCCAGGGTTTGTTGTTCGAGCAACACTGTATGGTCTTGGTGGGTACGGTGTTGCCCACACAGAAGCTGATGTAGTCCGTGATGGTGTGAGTGAGGCCATCGATGTCCTCACCATGTGGATCGCAGAGCTGCTCCCAGGCAGTGGTTTCAAAACAGTCCTTTAGAGCGTCCATTGCCTCCTCAGACCATAACTTCACTGTTCGCATGACCGGAGGTTGTCTGTGCACTAGGGGTTTGTACACCGGCAGGAGATGAACCAAGTTGTGATCTGATCTCCCGAGTGGGGGGAGTGGTGATGAGATGTACACCTCCTTAGTGTTTGCGTAGAATAAGTCCAGTGTTTTATTGTCTCTAGTGTGGCATGTGACATACTGGGTGAACGTGGGTAGAATGGGAGACAGTGAGATATGGTTGAAATCGCCTGAGATGAGGAGAAGAGCATCTGGGTGTTCTGTCTGCAGCCTGCCAGTTACTGAGTGGATGACGTCACGCGTTGTCCCAGCGTTCGCCGTCGGATTTGCATAAATAACAATGCAGATCACGTGTGAGTATTCCCTTGGGAGATAAGGCCGCATGCTAACAGCTAGCAACTCCATGTCTTTGTTGCAGTGTTGTTGTTTAACCGTGATATGTCCCGGTCTGCACCAGTTGTTACTGACATACATTATCACTCCTCCGCCCCTTGCCTTCTCAGTGTCTGGTGTTCTGTTTGCCGGTATTGCGTGGAAACCCTCCAGGTCAATGTTAGCATTTGTTGCTAGTTCTGTTAGCCACGTCTCCGTGAATAGCATCAGGCTACACTCCCTGTATTTGCTATCATAGCAGGAGATAGCCACTAGCTCATCTGTTTTTCTGAGTAGCGATCGTACATTCCCAATAATAATGGATGGGAGGGCAGGTCTGTACCTTATATTCCTCGCCCGCTGTCTTATTCCAGCACAACATCCATGCTGTTTTTGACTTATTTCTCCCGGTATGTCAAGTTTTTGCGTTGGCATCGTGGGCCGGTTAAGTGCTAACAGCTGGTCCCTATTGTACTGCCTCCTACAAGAAACAGTGGCTCATGAGGCAGATGATAAAATAAGGCAGCGAAGTGAGGTTTTAAGTAGGTTTATTAAATCATACCGCCATCATAGGAACTCCGCTCCAGCCTTTGTGTGAGCAGACTGGAGCGGGGTCCTCAGGCTCTCAGCAAAGAGACACAGGATGTGTGTGTCAGCAGCAGTAGTTGAAGAGTGAGAGAGAGATTTACAGAATGTTGCAGCTTATATACCCAACTACAGACAATACATGAAAGGCATTCACAGCAGTAGGTATGGGCATTTGCATTTGAGAGACACACATAACAATAAGGAGATTGCAAGAGGTTACAAGGCACATCTACATATTGTCATCAGTGTCTAGACACAGTAAGGACAGGAAGCATGAACACAATGCATGAATGGCACATTAACATCACAGTAGTGAGCCGGAAAAAGCCAGAAGTAGCGGGCTGTCTGTAAACATTAATACACACATTGCCGTGCCTGTCCCAGTCTGTTGTGGGGGTTATCCCAAACCGCCACAGCTCCGTCCTTCTGGCTCAGGAGACATTTGGGCGATCTACGTGTCTGTGATGGATCAAGGTTTCGCCGAAACAGAAAGATTAGTAAGAGAGCCAGATAGTAAATAGAAATAGGAAGAAATTGATCCGCTGTTGCAAAAAGGCAGCCTATTCGTGTGGCGCCGGGATTTTGAGATCATCATCAAAATCTAATCATGTGTTCAGTGTGCCATTACACACCTTTCCTGAAAATCTGAATGAAAAGGCGCTATATAAATGCAATCTATTATTACCTCCGCCAGGCCGAAAAGGCCAGGAGGAGGTTATGTTTTTGCCAGGGTTTGTGTGTTTGTCTGTTTGTCTGTCTGTCTGTCTGTCTGTCTGTCTGTCTGTCTGTCTGTCTGTCTGTTTGTCTGTTGGTTAGCAAGATAACTCAAAAAGTCTTGGACGGATTTGCATGAAACTTTCAGGCATTGTTGGAAATGGTACAAGGAAGAACTGATTAAATTTTGGGGGTGATCCGGTTCACCGTCTGGATACAGGAATTTTTTTAAAGCATTTTTCAACACTGTGACATACGGCCATTTTCAACATGTGCGCAGGCGCAATGGAGGGCGCTGGTCGTCGTGTCTGCAACACAAACTCTGCGTTCTTCAACGTTTTAGGCACAAAAGCACGCGGAAAACACTGCTGGCCTGGGCCCGCCAGCGTGCTTGTGTTTGCGTGCAACTGCAAAACCTCACACGGGCAGCTGTCCGCCGACGGATTCTTTGGCAGAAATTCCCCGGCCAGCCATAGGAGCTGCGCATTTGGCAGAAATTCACCGGCCAGCCATAGGCGCTGCGCATTTGGCAGAAATTCCACGGCCAGCCATAGGAGCTGCGCATTTGGCAGAAATTCACCGGCCAGCCATAGGAGCTGCGCATTTGGCAGAAATTCACCGGCCAGCCATAGGCGCTGCGCATTTGGCAGAAATTCCCCGGCCAGCCATAGGAGCTGCGCATTTGGCAGAAATTCACCGGCCAGCCATAGGAGCTGCGCATTTGGCAGAAATTCACTGGCCAGCCATAGGCGCTGCGCATTTGGCAGAAATTCCCCGGCCAGCCATAGGAGCTGCGCATTTGGCAGAAATTCACCGGCCAGCCATAGGCGCTGCGCATTTGCCAGAAATTCACCGGCCAGCCATAGGAGCTGCGCATTTGCCAGAAATTCACCGGCCAGCCATAGGAGCTGCGCATTTGGCAGAAATTCACCGGCCAGCCATAGGCGCTGCACATTTGGCAGAAATTCCCCGGCCAGCCATACGCGCTGCGCAATAACGAGCTCTCTGCCGGCGAAGCTTCTAAATTCTCGTTTGCCGCGGAGCGAAACCCCAAAATAATATAATATAAAACCCACGGCAACCTGTCTACCCAATTTGCATCCGTCAGTGGAGGAGATGGACACAACAGCAACACTTCAGTTTATTACCTCCGCCAAGGAGGCAATGCTTTTACTACTGAACCACTAATCCTATCACTATCAGATTGATTGTCATTGATTAATTGTGTGTTTATTGCACTGTCCCTGTCAAATAAACAAATAATCATTGTGAATCCAATTGCTAGTCATATGTTTACATGCTCAAGGAATCTGAAAACGTACACACAAACACTGTATGGGGGGAATTGTGGCGCTTGGCGGAGGTCTGCGCTCTCCGAGTGCTTTTCTAGTTATTATTATTATTATTATTATTATTACTAACAGAGAAATGACAGCAAAAACAATATGACTACATAATAATAATAATAATAATAATAATAGGACTGTCGTAGTTGTATTAACCATACATTGGGGCTGGGCAATTCCACCTTAAATCAACATCATGTTTAATTGAATCTCTCAGGTTGGTTTTAATTTTTTCCCCCTCTGTTCTCCATTAGAGTTTACTGACAAGGTTCATAATTATTAAGCAATATTATTACACAACAGTGCCGTATCATTCCATTTTTTGCAGTTATCAACTACAAATTCACATAGTATCCATATTATCTACCGCAGGGGTGCCCAACCAGGGCCTCTGGAGCATTCAAGTTTCTGTGAGAAATTTTCTAATTACCTCCGCCAGGCCGAAAGGCCAGGAGGAGGTAATGTTTTTGCCGGGGTTTGTCTGTGTGTTTGTCTGTCTCTGTTTGTCTGTTGGTTAGCAAGATAACTCAAAAACTTTTGGACGGATTTCCATGAAACTTTCAGGCGTTGTTGGAAATGGTACAAGGAAGAACTGATTAAATTTTGGGGATGATCCGCATCACCGTCTGCATACAGGAATTTTTTAAAGCATTTTTCCACACTGTGACATACGGCCATTTTCAACATGTGCGCAGGCGCAATGGAGGGCGCTGGGCGTCGTGTCTGACCAACACAAACTCCGCCTTCTTCAACATTTTAGCCACAAAAGCATGCGGAAAACACTGCTGGCCTGGGCCCGCCAGCGTGCCTGTGCCAGCCATAGGCGCTGCGCACATTGCGCTGGTCGTCGTGTCTGACCAACACAAACTCCGCGTTCTTCAACGTTTTAGGCACAAAAGCACGCGGAAAACACTGCTGCCCTGGGCCCGCCAGCGTGCCTGCTTTTGCGCCACGCTGCAAAACCTGACACGGACACCTGTCCACCGCCCGATTATTTGCCACAAATTCCCCGCCCAGCTATAGGCGCTGCGTAAAAACAACCTCTCTGCCAGGGAAGACTCTAAATTCTGTTTTGCCGCGGAGCGCAACCCCAATATAATATAAAACCCACGGCAACCTGTCTAACCAATCTGCATCCGTCAGTGGAGGACACGGACACACCAACACTTCAGTTTATTACCTCCGCCAAGGAGGCAATGCTTTTACAACCGTAAAACGGGGCTATAGGGACGGCGGGGTAATATGGGACACTTTCCTAAATGTAATTCTGCTTTTTTAATTTTGCTTCCGCCTAGATTTGATGAAGGATTCATGGATATTTGACAATAACAACACAACTCAGCATCCTGCTCAAAATAAAAAAAGCAGAATTACATTTAAAACATTTCCCACAAAAGTGTCCCTTATTAACCCGCCGTCCCTTATAGCCCCGTTTTACACTACTGAACCACTAATCCTATCACTATCACATTGATTGTCATTCATTAATTGTCTGTTTATTGCACTGTCCATGTCAAATAAACAAATAATCATTGTGAATCCAATTGCTACTCATATCTTTTCATGCTCAGGGAATCTGAAAACGTACACACAAACACTGTATGGGGGGAACTGTGCCGCTTGGCGGAGGTCTGCGCTCTCCGAGTGCTTTTCTAGTTTTACTTCTTAATTGGTCCAAAGATTTGCAAATAATTTGTCATTTTTGTGCATGTGTTCTGTAGACACCCTTGCACCCATGCACAAGAACAGCAAGTTGGGCACCCCTGATCTATTTCAACAAACTTATAAGAAATATGACCATGACAAAGGCACAAACACTCACCTGGCACAACGACAGATGCAGACATGTTCCTCCAAGTGTTTGCTTTCAAATTTTGATCATGATATCCTTTTAGTGTCAGATAAAAGAGTACCAAGTTGTTTGATGCAGCAAAGTTCAGCCTCTCCACCGTTCGTCACCTCCCGTTCTCGTCTTCCTGTACTGGCATCCTATGTCCCGCCCTTCCTTAATTCTGATTAGCTGATTAGAAAGGTCTGACACTGACGAGCGCAGCTGTACAGTAGTCTGACAAGTTGAACTTTTTTCAGCCCTGAGCACCGTGACAAAAAGCGGCCACTGCTCAAAGCGTTTCAGCGCCAAGGGTGCTCAGCACTGTAACTGCTGGACTACATAGAGAATGAATAGAAAATAGTTGCCCACAGCAGGAAAAATGAGTTTGGTGGACACGCCCCCTAAAACTTTTTCTGCAGTGTTTGGCTTCCGGGTTGCCGAGGCGCATGGCCCTATGGCGTGACCATGCACGTAACTGAGTGGACACATCTTAAAGGGGCAGTACATGAAAAGCGCCAGATTAATATATAAAATATTATTTTAAAAATTCCTGTATCCACATTGTGATCCTAATCACCACCAAAATCTAATCATCTGTTCCCCGTACCATTACACACCTTTCCTGAAAATTTCATCAAAATCCATTCATAACTTTTTGAGTCATGTTGCTAACAGACCAACCAACCAACCAGCAGACAAACCAACAAACCAACATTACCTTCATCCTTCCTTGGTGGAGGTAATTATTGAATAATAATTTTATTTAGAGGATTCAGAGACACTGTACTGATAAGTTCAATGTTGAATCGAATTGACTTTTCATTCAGTCATTCATGGCGCAGTGGTTAGCACTGCGGCAGCACAGTTTACCCTTGGCCGGGGGATTGTGGGGATCGTGGGATCGTGGGTTCGATCCCAGCCCCCGACCAACAGTGATCTGTGTGGAGTTTGCATGTTCTCCCCGTGTTGCGTGGGTTTACTCCGGGATTTCTCCGGTTTCCTCCCACATGCCAAAAACATGCATGTTAGGTTAATTGGCTGTTCTAAATTGTCCCTAGATATCTGTTTCCTATAGGCCCTTAGAATGGAGGGTTGGTGTTAGTGAAAGCGCTTTGAGTGGTCTTTGTGACTAGAAAAGCGCTATATAAGTGCAGGTTAGTTAGTTAGTTAGTCATTCATCTTCTTCGGCTTAATCCTTTTCGGGTCACCGTGGGGGGGGGGGGGGGGGGACTGGAGCCTATCCCAGCATCTTTGGGCAAGAGGCAGGGTACACCCTGGACAGATCGCCAGTCCATCGCAGGGCCAACACAGAAAGGCAGTCATGCCTAAGGACAATTTAGAATCCCCAGTTTGATGCCAATTAACCTAACTTGCATGACTTATTGTTTTTAATTATAGTAAGATTTACATTAATATATTTTATTGTTGTTTTACACCTTGGTAAACACATTTAAATTATTTATAAGTAAGCCAATAAGCAGTGTGAGATACTTTGATGCTTTGGGAATCTACTGAGAAAAATTTTGAGTGTTTCCTGTAGAAATATGCACTTTCTTTGGACTGTTATTATAACATACTGTAAATTCATTTCATATACAGGATTCATGGGAACTTAAAGAGATAATGCATGAGCAGCACAGTAAAACAGAAATGCCTTCCCTGATTTGCATAAAGTGTGACATATGTTCCATTCCTTCACATTTGTAGCAATATGTCAGTACTAGTTGGACAGGTCTTGCCAAGCCTCCCAGATAGAAAATATGAGAAGGGTGATTTTATTTAACAGCTCATTTAGCATTCATGTGTAGTACCTTTAGCCTGGGTTCCTAATGGCCTGTATTCCCTGGGATTCATCAGAAGATGTATGGAAATGCAAATATATCAGCAGGATGTGCTCTCATCTGTCTTGGCACAGAAAAAGACTTACAAGAAATGCGTTAAAAACCTACAACTTAAGAGGGACTCCATAACTTTTTTTTAAAAACTGGGCTGATGCTAAGATAGTGTGTGATGTAATGAAATATGTCAAAAATAATTAACTGATATGATAGCATATGAAAAACTTAGTAGCCATGTGATTCATTTGGTCTGTTTTATTACAAACTCATTTTAACAGTTCAGTAATTGTCTGAAATATTGGGCCTCATGCAAGAACATGCTAGTATGACAAAATCCCTCATACTTCATTAGTAAGCCATGTTAGTATGAACAATCCACTCCAGATTTAACAAATGCCCATATGTACTACAATACTGTGTAAAAAGTCTGTATAAAAATTATGAATTTCCCAATGCTACCATACTTGTTTCATCACTGGCATTGCGATGCCATTAAAATGGATTAGGATACCATATAAATAGATTTACAAATATAACTTGAACTTAACCCAGCCTGAGAGAGTGCAAGCCAGTGCACTCCTAGAGCTGGACCCAAGCCTGGATAAATGGGGAGGGTTGCATCAGGAAGAGCATCTGGCAATAGAACCTTTGCCAAATCAAATATGCAGATCATCACACAGGAAATTTCCATACTAGATTAGTCAAGGCCTGGGTTAACAACAGCTGCCACTGGTGCTGCTGACCGACAGGGTGCCGGTGTGCTACTAGTGGTCAAAAACAGAGATGGACAAGGGCTAAGGTTTGTTTGGAGGCATAAAGCCAAGGAAAGGTAGGAGAATGGAGGTGAGAGTAGGGATTTTAAATGTAGGGACTATGATTGGTGAAGGGAGAGAGTTGGCCAATATGACGGAGCAAAGGAAGGGACTGGCCCTCATTTATCAAAAGCGCGTAGAAATTGCCGTACATTTGGGTGTAAATATGATGGTACGGAAAGGTCTATGTGGTATTTATGAAACCGTGCATATCTTGTCAGTCTCGTCATATTATCATTCACTCATTGATAAATCTGGATCCAAGTGTCATTTGAATTCCATGCCCCCATCTTGCCCCCAGAATTTACGACACAGGGGAACATGAGACAGCAAAAACAGAAACTTTTCCTTAGTAGAAACTGACTATATTACAGTGTGAAAATATTTTCCTCATGAATCATATTTCTGATGGAGCCACTGAACTGAGATTTTCACCAGATATCAGTAACAACACAAGTAATCCATACATACAAAGAAATCAAGGCAACTGTGTTCACAAAACAAGTTAATCAAGTGGAATGATACAGGGAATAAGTATTGAACACGCTTGGTGAAATTCATTTACTATTTAGTAGAAAAGACTTTTTTTTTTTTTTTGGACTTATTTTGTACCCGTAGGTAGATTTGTTCTGCAGTCTGGTGACAAGCCACCAGCTGCCGGTCGCTGCATGCGCAAGCGCCCCTTAACTCCCTAACCTGCATGTTTTTAGCATGTGGGAGGAAACCGGAGAAATCCCGGAGTAAACCCACGCAAACACGGGGAGAACATGCAAACTCCACACAGATCACTGTTGGCCGGGGGCAGGGATCAAACCCACGATCTCATGATCCCCGCAATCCCCCGGCTGAGGGTAAACTGTGCTGCCGCGGTGCTAACCACTGCGCCACCGTGCAGCCCGACTTTGTTGGTAATAACAGCTTTCAGACACCTCCTATATGGAGAAACTAGGTGCAGGCATTGCTCAGGAGTAATTTTAGCCCATTCTTCCACACAAACTATCTTCAAATCTTGAGGCTTCTGTGGGTGTCTTCTATGAACTCTGATCTTCAGTTCATTCCATAGATTTTCAATTGGATTCAGGTCAGGTGACTGACTGAGCCATTCTAGCAGTTTTATTTTCCTTCTCTGGAGCCAGTTGAGAGTTTCCTTGGCTGTGTGTTTGGGACCATTGTCTTGCTGAAATGTCCACCCTCGTTCATCTTCAGCATCTTGGCAGATGGCAACACATTCTTGTTAAAAATGTCTCCGTCCATCTCTCCATTCATCTTTCCTTCAATTATATGAAGTCTGCCTGCACCATGTGCTGAGAAAAAGCCCCACACCATAATGCTACCACCTCAAAACCAATTCAAAACTTCAAAATCCAATTTTGGTCTCATCTGATCAAACTATATTCTCCCAGTATTTTAATGGCTTGCCCAAATGTTGTGCAGCAAACTTTAAACAAGCTTCAACATATTTTTTCATCAGCAATGGAGTCTTGTGAGGCAAGGGGGCATACAGCCCATATCAGTTGAGTGCATTACTCATTGCTTTCTTTGAAACAGCAGTACCTGCTAACTCCAGAAAGTCCATGAGTGGACTTTGATTCTTGAATAACTCTTCTGATAATTCTTTTGACTCCTCTGTCAGAAATCTTGAGAGAAACTCCTGGTCGTGGCCAGTTTATGGTAAAATGACGTTCTTTTCACTTCCAAATGATGGCTCCAACAGTACTCACTGGGACCTTCAGCAGTTTAGAAATGCGCCTGTAACCAATGTCAACATTATGTTTTGCAACAATAAAGTTGCAACGGTCTAGAGAGAGTTCTTTGCTTCTACCCATCATGAGTTCTTTGTGGTGTGACGATCTGATATTCACGGACCTTTTTAAAGCCTATCAGTTAGGACTTAACCAGCTGAAATTAATTTGCATTGAGAGGGGATGGAATGGATTCCTAAATTCGGATGGATTTCAGCTGGTTTCTTGGCTTTCTTTGCCTTTTTGCACCTCTTTTTCTTCATGAGTTCAATACTTATTCCCTGTGTCATTCCACTTTATTAAATATAACTTGTTTTATGAACACAGTTGCCTTGATTTTGTCAGAGAAGTGTTTGCCCCTCTGGGGCAAAGAAGGAGAGGAGGACCCAATCGCTGGGCAAATCTGGTAAACCATGATTTATTATAACACAAAATAAACACTGCACGAGGGCAGAAGTGAAATGAAATAATGATCCAGACAACATGGAGTAAAAAAGCAACAACAATCCAAACAACATGGTGTAAATAATAGTGAGGTTAACATAAGAACACAGCAAAGAACACAGACTGAAAATGTACATATATAGAAAGGGGAGCAATCAAGACAATACAGAACAGGTGAGCATCATCAAGGCCATCGGGCAGCACAGGACAGGCGGGGCTGTACAAACACAGAGGGAAAACATGATAAATGGGTCAAAAGGGAACATAAAGCATGAATAGGTGCTGCAGTCCTGTCCAGAACACTACAGATTTCTTCGTATGTATGGATTACTTGGGTTGTTATTGATATCTGGTGAAAATCTCAGGTCAGTGGCTCCATCAGAAACATGTTTAATGAGAAAAATGTTCACGTGTCCAATACTTATTTTTCCCACTGTATATGAAAAGTGAAAAATAATTATAAAGTATAGTTTGTTAACCTCGAAACTCATTTTAAAAGCAAAAAACCATGTTATGAGGGAGATGTGCTGCACATCACCATTGGTGTGATCAGCTGATCTCCATCTGAGGATTATATTGTTTGACCTTGATGACTGTGTGACTAAATGTTGTCCATTTTGTCATTTTAAAGCATACTTGTCAAACATGAGAATTTATTACTTACTATTTAGAAGTGCAGAAAGACATCCCATATTATGTCTGATGTGCATTAGCTGCAGCTCATCCACTCTGTCAACTCTCAATAAAGTGTAGAAATGCACAGTACAAAATAAAATAATTTTCCCACATCTTTCTCGGCAAATTTCTCTTACTAATCCAGAGTGGGTTTTTTTTCTTTCTTGTTTTTTACCCCTATGCAGTGGATCACCTCGACCGGGCAAGTCTGCATGTAAAGGCCCTGTCACACCTTGATGTTAGGCAGCATATGCCAACGTATCAAAATTTCTCTAAAATGCTGGCATATGGCCAAAATTTTCAATTTTGTTCATATGCATTGCATATCAATACAAACGTTTTGATACTTTATAGATAACTTATACCAATGAACGCTTAGCGTGTTGCTGGTGTTCTCAACTTATGCCCAATGATAGTCTAACTTATGCACAGTGCGGTCATGCCAAACTGCCGTCGCTTCCTGATCCATGAATCCTAGGTCTGCGAGAGCATGACGGCTCCATCAGCTCGGTTCAAATGAAATGATTCTCTCCTCCAAAGACCATCGCATGGCAGGGGGTGTGACAGACCTGGCAAATCTGTCAAATCTGTCAGGCTGGCCACGCCTACGGAAAGGATAAAACAGCTGATGTGACACTTCACGAACGTCAGATGACAGTTAAAACATGTCAAGGTATGAAACATCTCTTTAAATAGAAGAACAAGACCAGTTTGACATGGACATCCGCTCGCCATGGAGTCTTGAGGAGTACTGACGGGTTCCTCCTGTGAACCAATGCTGCCAATACGCCATTATAAGGTAGCTGTAAGTTAGAAATATGTTCAGTAAGTTTGGAGCACGTCAAATACGTCATATGTCAATATGCGTTGGAGATAAGTTTGATGTAAGTTGCACATAGGTTCAAAGCACGTTACTTATATATTAGAAATAAGTTTTGGGTATGCTAGACATTATCTTGACATATTTTGACTTATGAGTAACTTACAAGTAATGGGTGTAAATGTGTATCAACAATCGCATAACTTACTTACAACTTATGGCCCGCATGTGCGGGATGTATGAGCTATATGTGTATATACTACAACATATACCAGCGTGCTTCAGCTTGCTCTTCTATGGCCCTTCCTGTTGCATGCAACGATTGTGATGCCATTGATCTTTCCTTTCTTCACACATGTGGTGGTAGCTCTTCGTTGAGTTGTTTCTGCCTGTGATAAGGTGATTACGCCAGTTAGATTGATCCATGACTATGGTTTCCCACGTGGCAATGTCTATGCCAAAGTCCCGTAGGTCACGTTTCAACACATCTTTGTAACATAGTCAGGGTTGACCATGTTTTCTGGGAGCATTTACTAGCTCCCCATAAAAAATGGTTTTGGGGAGACATTTTTCCTCCACCCTCACAACATGACCAGCCCATCTTAGTCTGTGATTGCGTAGCAAGGTGTACAGGTCAGAAGACCCTGTTAATTGACGGACAATACTGTTGAGCATATAATCAGACCAGGAGACTCCGAGTATTGAACGTAGACAGCGTAGGTGGAATGAATTTAGTCGGTTCTTGTCTCCTGCACGTAGACCAACTTTCACTGCCATACACAAGAGTACTGAGAGCACTGGCAAAGTAGACTTTCACCTTTGTCTTAATGGACAGGTGCCAATTGTTCCAAACTCTGTCCATCAGCCGGCAAAAGGATGTTACAGCTTTGCCAATTCGGATGTTTATTTTTGTGTCAAGGGAGCTGTCAGATGTTACTGTGGATCCCAGGTACGTGAACTGGCCTACAACAGATAAGTTTATCCCATAGATGGTGATAGCAGGGATAGTGTCTGTGTTTTGCACCAGAAATACAGTTTTTGGTAGGCTTATATGGAGGCCAAACTCGCAACAGGCTGCTGCAAATGCATTGCACATGTTTTGGAGATCAGATTCTGAGTGAGCAACAAAAGCCACATCATCCACATAAAGGAACTCTGACCAGGACATAACTGACTTTAGTTTTTGCTTGAAGTCTTGCTAGATTGTAGAGTTTTCCAGAGCTACGAGAGTGCAGAGCAATTCCAGATGGGTGTGGAAAGCATGTCTCAGAACTGCAGAGAAGAAAATGCCGAAAAGAGTGGGAGCTACGACACATCCTTGTTTGACTCCACATCTGATGTTAAATTTGTCAGAGGCTGCACCATTGTGTTGGACTGCTGCTTGCATATCATCATGGAATGAAGCAATGATACTAAGTAAGGTGCAAGGACAGTCTAGTCGCTAAAATACAAGGAAGAATCCAGATCTGCTGACATAATCAAAGGCCTTTACATACTATAAGTAGAGGCCTGTTTTGCTCCACGCACTTTGCTCCACATATGACAAATCGACCAAGGATAAAATAACAGGAATAGCAACTCAAAATAACAACACAGTACAAATATGAAAAAAAAGCAGAAAGACTGAGCCCAGTGGAATCCCCCTGCACTCAGATCATTACACCACCTTACTGAAGCTGAGTGAAGTACATACCTAAAGCACTGCAGCTGTGTCCACTTGATTAGTAATGTGGCCTTCACTATATTTGTCCCACGTCTGTCGTGATGCAGACTTGTTTGTCTTCAGTCTCCAGGATGCAAGTGCCTCGGTCAGTCCTAAAGCAATGGCTTCACCCAGGGCCAGAGTGGGACCAGTTTTCAGCCTGGGAGTTTCATGCCCAAGTCCAACCCACTTTTTTTTTTGTCAGGTGGAGGAAATTGGAGCAAAAGTTCTATTTCTATCCAATTATTGCACTCATGTTTTGATAGTAATATAGAGCTTAAATAATAGTTCACCTCAGTAAACCATAAGTCAAATAAATGAAAAAACTGAAAGACAAATGACACACTGGAAAATCAATTCAGTACCATAAAAAATTTACAGAAACAAAACTATTTGCTATTCAATAAACAATTTTAACCTAGTATTCATTTAAAGTGACACTATGGCAAAAATCAATTTTTTTCTGTTGTTAACATGTCTGTAACATGTTTTTTGTGACTTACAAGACATACGCCGTCTCATATTAGACGAGACGGCGTCCATCCCACTTTGGATGGTACAACTCTTATCTAACAATCTGGCTGTAGCCCATGTATTTTTGCCTACATATGCTTAGGCATAAAGGAGATTGCATGTGTGGATTGACCTCACGTCCTGAATGGAACAATATGTCTGGACCACCTGCGGTTAACAACAAGAGGACGGAGGTACGGGGATAAGAGACTGGAAGGACTTCCCGACCTCCTGGGGGACAGGTGGAGGACTGAGAGACCGGAGGGGGAGTTAATGTCAATAGGGGGTTTTGACAGGGATATGTGATTCTCCCTTTGTGTGAGATGTATAAATGTGAAGGTCTGATGCAGCTCATCCTCTTTCCTTCTTGAGAGATGGCTGGGGATGAAGTGCTCGAATAAAACCTGAATTAAAAGACAATTCAGCTTCGTTATTTCACGCTCCCCACATTGGTGACCAGTGACGTGTGAGAATGCCTGGAAATGCTCTCCACGATCAGGACTCATTGGAGTCTGCCCTAGCGAGCGCCATCGCCGTCATACTGCCGGAATTCTGGCAGGACAATCCAGACTCGTGGTTCCTCCAGGCGGAGGCACAGTTCACACTCGCAGGCATAACGGCGGATGACACTAAGTCACTACCACGTCATCACTAGACTCGACAACCGCACAGCTCGATGCGTGCGGAGTTTGGTACAGCAGCCACCTGCCGAAGACAAATACGGCAGATTGAAAGCTGCCCTCACCAAGTGTTTCAAGCCCTCAGCCGAAGAGAGGGCTAGGAGGCTCCTGTCTATGCTCAACCAAGGAGGTCACAGGCCAGTCGCCCTGATGAAAGACATGCTGCAGCTGAGGGGGTCGGACGACGACGATTTCCTCTTTAAGTACATCTTCCTGACTAACCTCCCGACGCATATGAGAGGAACGCTGTCCAGCATGCGTTGTGACACCCAGCAGGATTTCCGTGACCTGGCCCAAGAGGCGCAGAGGCTCCTCAGCTCCTGTGGCGAGCAGGCGACCGCGGCGGCGACCCGAGGCAGCGACGAGCCGGAGACAGCCGAGCCGAACCTACCAACCATGGCAGCGGCGCGGCCCCGACGCGGCAGAGGTGATGTCCCAGCAGCAGAGGCGCGGCCCCGACGCAGCGGAGGAGAGGATCTCTGCTTTTATCATCGGCGGTTCGCAGAGAGGGCGCACAGGTGTGTGCCACTGTGCAACTTCAAGAAGTCGGGAAACGGCAGGACCGAGAATCGTTAGCAGCTTCGGCTCTCAGCGAAAGAAATAAGTTGCTATACATCACAGATACGAGCTCCGGGCGCCAGTTCCTTATAGACACTGGAGCCCAAGTGGGTTTCATCACCCCAACCTATGCTGACCGGGTGGCTGGCCCCCGTGGAAACGGGGCAACGGCGGCGAACGGCTTGAGCATCAACACCTACGGGGAAAGGACTTTGTCTCTGTCCTTACATGGTCGCTCTTATGAATGGACTTTTGTCATAGCGGCGGTGAGTTTCAACATGTTAGGTGCTGATTTTCTGTGCTCACATGGTTTGTTAGTTGATCTTGCCAATAGGCAGCTGGTAAATGCACTCTCTTTTCACTCTATTCCCTGTACAGCTCAAGTGTCCCCGCCACCGGTGCAGACCAACGTCGCCACAGCAGGTGGTAAGTTTAACACAATACTGACCCAGTTTCCAGCACTCACGGTTCCCACATTCTTGGCAACAGTTGCGAAGCACGGGGTGAAGCATTTTATCACTACAACTGGCCCCCCCGTCTTCGCGAAAGCTCGGCGCCTGGACGCTGCTAAATTCTCCATGGCGCGCGAGGAGTTCGCCAGCCTAGAGAGGCTGGCCATTATTCGCCGTTCGAAAAGCACATGGGCTTCGCCGCTGCATATGGTCCCGAAAGCCGACGGCTCATGGAGACCTTGCGGCGATTACCGCAGGCTAAACAACGCCACGGCACACGATCGCTACCCCATCCCTCACATCCAGGATTTTTCGGTGCATTTAGCGGGGGCGCGCATTTTTTCTAAAATAGACCTGGTTCGCGGATACCATCAGGTTCCGGTCCGGCCGGAGGACATTCCTAAAACGGCGGTTATAACCCCTTTTGGACTTTTTGAGTTTTTGCGCATGCCGTTTGGCTTGAAAGGCGCCGCACAAACATTCCAACGCATGATGGATGCCGTGTTAACAAACAATTACGTGAAACAAACAATTACCCAGGGTGGGAGGTGGGGGAAAACCGGTTAAGAGGGAAGCAACCAGTGAAAAAATACAACAAATAACAAGCAAATAAAGAGCTGTGACCCTCCTAACAGCCCCCACCTAGGACACTAACCCTCCTCCCCAGAAGTCCAAAGTTCAGGGGGTCGACAAGAGTCCCAGGCCCCCAGCATGATGAGGAGTGACTGATCGGGTGGTCTGCCCGCCCAAGTCCCATGTCCAGCAGGCGGTCCACAAAATAGTGTCCGACGGCCTACCCGGGCCAATGGGCCACTCGACCCAAAGGTCCAGTCCTTCGGATGGCCGACCAGCGTGGTGAAGCCACAAGAACTGGAGGGGAAGGCAGAAAGACAGCCTATCCACCCGGGAACTTTGGTGACCAAACCGAGGAACAGGAGCCCCACTGCAGTCTGAAACTTGGAGCAGAAGGACCTTAGCACCCGCGACGGTCCCAGTCTGGGACGTGGCTGCATCCGCAACGGTCCTGGTCTGGGACATGGCTGCACCCATGATGGTCCCAGTCTGGGACGTGGCTGCACTTGCAACGGTGGACTCTGGCTGGAGCTCTGCTGCACCGGTGACAGTGGACTCTGGCTGGAGCTCTGCTGCACCGGTGACGGTGACTCCCGGCTGGAGCTCTGCTGCACCGGTGACGGTGACTCCCGGCTGGAGCTCTGTTGCACCGGTGATGGTGACTCCCGGCTGGAGCTCTGCTGCACCCGCGATGGTGGACTCCGGCTGGAGCTCTGCTGCACCCGTGATGGTGGACTCTGGCTGGAGCTCTGCTGCACCCGCGATGGTGGACTTCGGCTGGAGCTCTGCTGCACCCGCAATGGTGGACTCCAGCTGGCGCTCTGATGCACCTGTGATGGTGGACTCTTGATGGAGATCTGCTGCACCGGCGACAGTGGATTCTGGCTGGAGCTATGCTGAACTGGTGACAGTGGACTCCAGCTGGAGTTCTGCTGCACCCGTGGTGGGCTCTGGCTGGAGCACCATTGCACCTGCGGTGGTCTCCATCCGGGGCCTCATTGCTCCCGTGGTGGCCTCCCCAGTGAGGGAGGTAAGGCTCCTCATAAACCCTGGCGCTGGACCCCATCCTCGGCGGCCTCTGGGGGGGATCAGCTGTCTTCTGTTGACCCTGGAAGGGGGCTCTGAACCCAGAGGGAGAGAAAAAGACACCCAGTCAGGGTTGTCGGCAGTGGCAGAGCCCGGTGAGGTGGCCCCAAGGGCTATAGTGAGCAGCCCTGGGCCCCCCTCACCCTGAGTCAAGCAGTGTGACATAGACATGGACATGACACTTGCCTGTACTCAGGCTCCACCGCCATCCAGGATTCCGACGACTTGGGGTGTGTGGATACCGTTGGTTCGCCCGGTGCTGTACCCCCGTTGACCTCCTCTGGGACCGTTAGCCCCGCATTGTCGTCCATGGGCAACCCAGGTAGTGGCAGCTCCTCTCCAGCAACCCTAGGAAGGAGCTCAAAGGGGATAGGAGAGGAGGAATGGTTAGGGTTGCCGGCAGCGGCAGAGCCCAGTGAGGGGAGTCCAGATGCGGCTGAGAGCTGCACCCGACTCTCCTCCCCAAGAGCCAGACAAGATCTCTCAATCATTGACAAATGAACTACAGGAGAGATTACTTGCTTGTGCTCAAGCTCTACCGCTGTCCAGGACTCCGGCAATGCCAACAATGATGGTCGGGGTCCCGTCGGCTGGAGGTCATGTCCGGGGGATGACTGTGCTGCGGCGGCCCCCGCAGCAGGCGTGATGGTGGTTGCAGTCTGGTTGCTCCCGTGCGCCATCTTCCATGCCACCGGCTCCTCTGGTATGGGGCCGAGGACAACCTCTCCGCTGGCACCTGAGCGGGATCCCCCTGAGCCTCTGGTTCCTCTTCCCCCAAGCGACCTGGATCAAGGGCTGGTAAGCTCGTAGGGGCACACAGAAAGGGTTTGGTGAGTTCAGATAAGGGAGCAATATATGCCGCTGGGACGGAGCACTCAGGGGACTGCACACCCTGAGTCTCCTCACCAGGAGGCAGGCAAAATTGTTCATCAAATGTGAAAGTTAAATGAGAAAAAACTTGCCTGTTCTCCTGGCACTGGATGTCCCCAGCGGCCTCTGAGGCGTCTCCTCTCCTCTCCGGGCATTCCTCCTCGTGCTGCGCTGGCGAGACCGGAAGCCTCTTCTGGCGGGAGTTCCTCTTCTTCTTCCTCCTGGACGGTTCAGAAATCAGATAATCCGGGACACAAAGCACCGCGTTGGGCAGCGGGTCACCCATGCTGAGAAGCCCCGTATTTTCTGGAGAAGTAAGCGGAGTGGCCGCAAGGAGCTTGAGCACTGGGAGATCCTCAGCCGATTCCTCACATGGCATGGCAAAGATGTCCCGGAGGATCTCCATTGCCTCCGGATGACCCCAGAGGCTGTCTAACTCCATTACCCTCCTCGCTGTGTCCCGAGCCTGTCGAACAGCCAGGGAGGAACAGGGCTTCTGTGTCCATGAGAAAACCTCCGCCAGGAAGCACAGTGAATGCAGCTCCCGCTCCAGCTCCCTCTCCATCTGAACCACCATGTTAAAACTCGGGGAGGAAGGAAAAAGAGAAAAAGAAAAAACGCACGTCTACTCCACTGTTTTTTTTTTTAAATGGTTGGAGCATTCTGTCATGAAGGAATGAAAAACCCAATCGCTGGAGTAGAACGTGCCTTTTATTAACATAAACTACAACAAAATAAGTCCAGTTGACCACAAAAATACAGAAAGTTGTAAATGATGAGATTAAGGCCACCAGACATACAGGGCGCCTGCCGGATGCTCTACAGCCCGGGAAAGGGAATGCCTAGTGCCACAGAGGTACTGTCGGCACAGGGAGAAAGGCAAGCATGAAACTTACGGTGCTGGAGCGATCCAGGGCTGTCCGTGCAGTCTGGTGGATGAGGGAGAAAGGCAGAGTCAGCCGCTAACATCAAGGGATTAACAGAACTTGAACTGACAGGCTGTATAAACACGTAGGTAGTGAAAAACCATACGTGGAGGAACTAGCTGCCATATATGAAGGTGAATGCTCCGACAATCTCTTCCCACAAACGCAGCATATTTGTAATCACGATGCAAACCAGGGAAGAGATTGCCAGTGTGAGGAAGCGTGGGCTGAACATAATTAAACCCCGGAGTGCATGAGTGAGTGTATGAGCGTGTGAATGGGAATGAATGGAGTGTGTGTATATGTGTGTGGAAACACCCGTAACAAAGCACAGCTGATGGCACTTGACAGGAGGAGGGGGCATGCCCGAGCTGTCAGGAAGAGAAAGGCCCAATAGCTCCCTGACGCGCCTGAAAGAAAATAGAGCAAAATAACCATAAGTCAGAACTGGGTTTTGAACTATCAAACCCAGGTTCATGACACCTCTGGTTACTTAAACTGTCAAAACCCCAGAAGTTCTGGTCATGGAGGGTGAGTAGCAACAATTTACCATTCCAAATTACTAGTTAATGTAAAGCAAAAAAACATGTTATAATTCCTTTTAGGGCCTGGTCCTCAGTATTGGGCATGTTAGCAATTTTAGGTTAAACCCAATTTTATTTGCCATAGTTTATCATCCTCCCTCAGCCTACTCAGAGTTTTTAACCAAATTTGCCGAATTCTTAGTGGATTTAGTGCTGAAATCAGAGTAGGGAACTTTAATATACATGTAGATAAAGACAGTGATTGCCTTAATATGGCATTTAATTCAATATTAGACTCGATGGGGTTTTCTCAGAAAGTAGGAAATTCAATCCATTATCTCCACCATATGCTAGACCTTGTTCTGACATATGGCATAGAAATAGAAAATCTGGTAGTGTCTCCTCAAAACCCTGTACTGTCAAACCATTATCTGTTAATGTTTGATTTTACTATTTCTATTTGGCTCCCAAAGAAAAATATTGCTGCAGCAGATGCCTCTCAGATGATGCTGTTACCAAATTTAAGCAGATTGTTTCCTCAATGCCATGTGTCAACACAACGGAGATCAGCTATGGAGAGCTTGCTCCTTCTGTAATTGATAGCATGGTAGATGGTGTTACAGCTTCTCTGCATCAGACTCTAGATATGGTGGCCCCTTTAAAAAAGAAAAAGTCTAATCAGAGATTTCTAACTCCTTGGTTCAACACAGAAACTCGTGGCTTAAAACAGAAGACTCGTCAATTAGAAAGAAAATGGTGCGCCACTAAATTAGATGAAATCTATTTAGCTTGGAGAAATCATCTAATTTACAAAAAATCTCTTAGGAAAGCTAGAACAAGTTATTATTCCGCATTAATAGAAAAGGACAAGAATAATCCCAGGTTTCTTCTCAGCACTGTAGCCAGGCTGACAAAGAGTCAGGACGTTGTCAAACCTAGCATTCCCTTAGAGCTTACTAGTCAGGACTTTATGAACTTTTTCAATAATAAAATTTCATCTATCAGAGATAAAATCAGTCAGATTCTTTCCACTGTTAACTTAAATACAGTAACTACTACAACTCCTTCAACTGATATCTGTTTGGATGAGTTTACTCCAACTGACCTTTTAGAGTTAGATAAAATAATTTCCTCATCCAAGCCTTCAACTTGTCTTTTAGACCCTATTCCTACCAGGTTATTTAAAGAAGTCTTCCCATTTATTGGTAGCTCTATTTTTCAAATAATCAATTCTTCATTAGCATTAGGCCATGAATCACAGACTTTTAAAACTGCTGTAATTAAACCCTTACTTAAAAATCCAACACTGGATCCAGGAGTTTTAGCTAACTATAGACCAATCTCTAATATGCCTTTGAGTTGTTACTACACAATTGTTTGACCACTTGCAGGGAAATGGTTTATTTGAAGAGCTTCAATCTGGGTTCAGAATCCATCATAGTACTGAAACAGCTTTAGTGAAGGTCACTAATGACCTCCTTATCACATCTGATCATGGAGGTCCCCTGGCTGTCTGAACCAATTAGCAGCAAAACTAAGGGAGGCTTCAGGGGTGCATGATCCCTCCCTAATTCAAGGCTGTATCAAAAAGGAAGGTTTTAGCCCTATTCTTAAAAACAGAGATCGAGTCTGACTCCCAAATCCAGTTTGGCAGCTGGTTCCACAGGAGAAGAGCTTGATAAATGAAGGCTCTGCCTTCCATTGTACTTTTGGAAATTCTAGGTATTACAAGTAATCCTGCATTTTGGGAGCGTAGTGCTCTGTTAGGATAACGGTAGTATCAGATCTTTTAAATAAAAAGGGGCCTGATTATTTAGAACTTTGCAAGTAAGAAGAAGGATTTTAAACTTAATTCTAAACTCTATGGGAAGCCATTGAAGGGACACTAGAACCGGAGAGATATGATCTTTCTTTTTAGTACCTGTTAAAACTCTTGCTGCAGCATTTTGGATCAGCTGAAGATTTTTTTTTAAGATTTTTTTTAGGATAACCTGATAATAAAGAGTTACAATAATCTAATCTTGCGCTAACAAAAGCGTGGATTAGTTTCTCAGCATCACTCTGAAACAAGATGCTCCTAATCTTGGCAATATTAAACAAATGATAGAAGGCAGTCATAGAAACAAATTTAATATGTGAATTGAAGGACAAATCCTGATCAAAAATAACTCCAAGGTTCCTCACAGAGCTATTAAGAGAAAGAGTAACTGCATCCAAACTGAAAGTTTGATTTGGAAAGGAATTTCTAAGGTTTTTTGGACCAACTAGAATGACTTCAGTCTTATCTGAATTTAATAGCAGGAAATTACAAGTCATCCAAACTTTGATTTCCTTAAGACAGGCTTCTAACTTGGCTAATTGATTAGTATCATCTGGCTTCATTGACAGGTATAATTGTGTGTCATCTGCATAACAGTGAAAATGTATACAGTGCTTTCTAATAATGTTGCCTAACGGAAGCATATATAAACTAAAAAGAGTAGGGCCAAGCACAGATCCCTGTGGAACTCCATGACTAAGCTTTGAGCTGAGAGAAAACTCATCATTTACATGAACAAACTGGAACCTATCAGATAAATAAGATCTAAACCACTGCAACGAAGTTCCATTAAGTCCAACATAGTGTTCTAATCTATCAAGTAGAATATTATGATCAATAGTATCAAAAGCTGCACTAAGATCTAAAAGGACAAGTACAGAAACTAGTCCATTATCAGATGCAATGAGGAGGTCGTTAGTGGCCTTCGCTAAGGCTGTTTCAGTGCTATGATGGATTCTAAACCCAGATTGAAACTCCTCAAGTAAACCATTTCCCTGCAGGTGGTCAAATAATTGCGTAGCAACAACTCTTTCTAAGATTTTTGAAATGAAAGGGAGATTAGAGATTGGTCTATAGTTAGCTAAAGCTCCTGGATCTAGCGTTGGCTTTTTGAGTAAGGGTTTAATTACAGCCGTTTTAAAAGCCTGCGGTACATGGCCTAAAGTTAATGAAGAATTGATTATATGAAGAATAAAGCTACCAATAAGTGGGAAGACTTCTTTAAATAACCTGGTAGGAATAGGGTCTAAAAGACAAGTTGAAGGTTTGGATGAGGAAACTATTTTGTCTAACTCACAAAGGTCGATTGGAGTAAACTCATCAAGACAGACATCAATAGAAGGAGTTGTAGTAGTTACAGTATTTAAGTTAACTGTGGGAAGAATCTGATTGATTTTATCTCTGATGGATGAAATTTTATTATTGAAAAAGTTCATAAAGTCCTGACTAGTAAGCTCTAAGGGAATGCTAGGATTGACAGAGTCCTGACTCTTTGTCAACCTGGCTACAGTACTGAAAAGAAACCTGGGATTATTCTTGTTCTCTTCTATTAATGCAGAGTAATAACTCGTTCTAGCTTTTCTAAGAGATTTTTTTATAAATTAAAAGATGATTTCTCCAAGCTAAATAGATTTCATCTAAATTAGTAGAGCGCCATTTTCTTTCTAATTGACGAGTCTTCTGTTTTAAGCTACGAGTTTCTGTGTTGAACCAAGGAGTTAAAAATCTCTGATTAGACTTTTTCTTTTTTAAGGGGCCACCAAGTCTAGAGCCTGATGCAGAGAAGCTGAAACACTATCCACCATGTTATCAATTACAGAAGGAGCAAGCTGTCTATAGCTTATTTCCGTTGTGTTGACACATGGCATAGAGGAAACAATCTGCATAAATTTGGAAACAGCATCATCTGAGAGGCATCTACTGTGATAATATTTTTCTTTAGGAGCCAAATAATCAGAAATAGTAAAATCAAAGGTTAACAGACAATGGTCTGACAGTACAGGGTTATGAGGAGACACTACAAGATTTTCTATTTCTATGCCATATGTCAGAACAAGGTCCAATGTATGGTGGAGGTAATGAGTAGAATTTCCTACTTTCTGAGAAAACCCAATCGAGTCTAATATTGAATTAAAAGCCACATTAAGGCAGTCACTATCTACATCCACATGTATATTAAAGTCCCCTACTATAATTATTCTATCAGATTTCAGCACTAAATCAGCTAAGAAATCAGGAAATTCGGATAAAAATTCTGAATAGGTTGATGGGGGACGATAAACTATGGCAAATAAAATTGGGTTTAACCTGGAATTGCTAAAGTGCCCAACACTGAGGACCAGGCCCTCAAAGGAATTATAACATGTTTTTTGCTTTACATTAACTAGTAATTTGGAATGGTAAATTGATGCTACTCCTCCTCCACGACCAGAACTTCTGGGATTTTGACAGTTTAAATAACCAGAGGGAGTTGATTCATTTAAACCAACATAATCCTCTTGTCCTAACCAAGTCTCTGTAAGGGAAATTAAATCAATCTGATGATCAATTAACAGATCATGGACTAACAGAGACTTGGGAGTTAGAGACCTAATATTTAATAAACCACATTTAATTTTTAAATTATGAGGAGGAACAGAGGCCAAATCATTCAATTTAGAGGCTTTATGTTTAATTTGAGTTTTACCAATATTTTGCTTTATCACTTTGGGATGCTTATACATTATATTTTTATTTACTTTGGAGGGAGCAGACAACGATTCTCTGATGGGGAAGACAGGGGCTAAGCTGAGGGGTGGCGGATGAAGAGGAGCTGCAGAGAGGCGTGTAAGACTGAGACTCTGCTTCCTGGTCCCAACTCTGAGTAGTCATGGTTTTGGAAATTTGGATAAAAAAGATGCCAGATTGTTAGATAAATGAGAAGCACCATCCAAAGTGGGATGAATGCTGTCTCGTCTCATAAGACCAGGTTTTCCCCAAAAAGAGCTCCAATTGTCAATGTAGCCCACGTCATTTTTAGGACACCACACCGACAGCCAGCGGTTCAAGGATGACGAGCGACTAAACATGTCATCACTGGTCAGATTGGGGAGGGGCCCAGAGAATACTACAGTGGCTGACATCGTTTTTGCAAAGTCACACACCGATTCTATATTAAGTTTCGTGACTTCCGACTGCCGGAGACGGATGTCATTAATGCCGGCGTGAATAACAATTGTGGAATATTTACAGTTACTTTTAGCCAGCATTTTCAAATTTGACTCGATGTCGCCTGCTCTGGCCCCAGGAATGCATGTGACTATGGCCGATGGAGTCTCTAGGTTCACGTTTCTGACTACAGAGTCGCCAATGATCAGAGTTTTTTCCTCAGCGGGTGTGTCGCTGAGCGGGGAAAAACGATTAGAAACGTGAACAGGTTGGTGGTGAACCGGGGCTTTGCGACTAGGCTTCCTTCTCACCGTCACCCACCCAGTCTCCTCGCTGCAGAGGAGAGCCGGGGAACCGGTGACAGGGGGACCTAAGCTAGCTAGCTCCGCTGCAGCTAATGGGCGTCCGTCGAGATTAACTGGCGCAGACGGTGTTTCAATGCAGCGGAGCCGGGATTCCAAATCAGACAACCTCGCCTCGAGCGCCTCAAAAAGACAACATTTATTACATTTACCGTTATCACTAAAAGAGGCAGAGGTGTAGCTAAACATCTGACAGAGAGAGCACACCAGAGGAGGAGAGGAAAGAGAGGTAGTAGCCATAGCTAGTAGCTCGAGAGCTGGAGAGCAAACCACACAGGCAGACAGCAAAACAGGAAGTGACGATACGTTACCACAAGGAAGTGACGATCAACACCCAATGAATCCTGCTAAAAGGGAGTTTTTCTTCTCCACCGTTGCCAAGTGTTTGCTCACACGGGATTGCCTGATTGCTGGGGTCTTTCTGCAATTGTGGGGGTTTCCCCTACAGCTGAAAGTTCTATGAGATGACTGTTGCTGTGAAATGGTGCTATATAAATAAAGTTGAATTGAACTGAATTGAATATCAAGCCCAAAATCTCACCACAGTCTGAAGTCTGTTTATCTGCTGTGAATTTCCAGTTTGGTAATGCCCTGCTGAAATGGATGAGTTTAGACAGACCATTTGTACCTATGTAAGCATTCCTGCTTAGCCTGGTTGGTTATGACCAGTGTTGGGAGTAACACATTACAAAGTAAGGCGTTACTGTAACGCCACCACTTTTGCAGTAACGTGCTGTGTAGAGAAATTATTGTTTAAAAATTCAGTAATGCATTACAGTTATTGAAATTTGATCAGATGCGTTACTCGTTACTCGTTTTATTAATATGGATAGATTTTTTAGCGCAAATAAATGAATATACAAACTGACCCTAGATGAGATGAGCTGTCAGTCGACGTGACCTCTTGCAGAGAGCTGAGTCTTCACTACCAAGCGAAGGAAAAGATGAAGCTACTTTGTTTTTGTGGAAATCGCCAGATTATTTTTTCCTTTGTCCCAGCTAAGGACAAAAGCACACTGGTGAATTGAAAACTAGGTGCTGGTTGAGACCTACTGCAATCTTCAGAAGCGCTTGAAAATAGCAACAAAGCTCCAACAAGTAACGAATGGCTAGCTATGCTCGTGCTAAGTAATGGCTAGCTATGCTAACAACACCATGTTAGTGGATTTACGCTATCTGAACAGCCACGGCTGGATGTAAAGTAGAAATACACTTGTCTCAACAGCCATGGCTGGATTTCAAGCACAGGTATACATCTGGACGGTTTGTAACCCAGCAACAATTAAACCTGATTGCCAGATACATCATTACAGAGTGAAAACGTGATAATAGTCACTTTCCATCAGACAGCTGAGACTATGATCCACTGAAGTTAAAACACATTTACTTGCTACCTGGATAAAGATTATTCAAAAATGGATTTTGATCTCCAAAACGAATTTGAGGGACTGGATCATGTCTCTCTCACAGCAGACATTTGGACTGTGGCTAATGGGCATTTTCTTTGGATCACTGCACATCGGATAAAATCCATATCATAAAGGTAAGATAAACACGGATAGCGTTATGCAGTGTTGCCAACTCTCACTCCAAAATGAGGAAATTACTGGCAATATCATGTTGATTTTCTTCAGATTGTTCCCACAATAAGAGCTCTCAAGGCAGGATGAAGGAGACTGAACATGTTCTAAAAACTCTGTCTGAAACAGTCTGTTTTCAGCCTGACATTAATAAACTCGTAATGTAATCCATTAATTAAATTATCTTATGTGTGTACGATGATTTAAGTATGCATTTAAAAGTAACACAAAAGTTACTTTTCCAAGTAACTAGTTACTTTAATCATGCAGTAATTGGTAAAGTAACTCAGCTACTTTTGAAAAGAAGTAACTAATAACTGTAATTAGTTACAGTTTTTTAGTAACTTGCCCAATACTGGTTATAATATTAACCAATCAGATGGATAATCTTGGCTACCTCAGGGGAAGAGGGAGGAGCCAAGGAGCAGCAGGACTGAAGCCTTATTCATGCTGCATTTCCCCTCTGGTCCGCTTTGGTCGACGTGCGCTTTGGATGATCCTGGCGCGCAAGCAACGTTGTACATGCTCACTTTTTTTTCATCTGCCAGGCCAAGCGGTTGACTCATGCACACAACTGTTATTTGGCTAACACGCCAGTTTGTTCACCAGCTTTAAACACAAGAGTGACACACGTTTCAAGGAAAAGAAGGAATTATCGTTTTCCAGTGCTCTTCTCCACTCAAGTTGCTGTTTGCTGCAAAAGGACTCATGTATGTTTATTCTTGTCTTCCGCATCGTCGTTGCCTTCCTCATGTACTTTTTCTTTGTTTGCTGTGTCGGTAGCGCTACCTTGTGAATGGGACATTCAGTCTTGCGCATGTGCTGTCAACGCGTTTAAGTTGTGGGCAGGCTGCGCGGTCATAAAATTTGGGCTGCGCGCGGTCATCCGCAGTAGGGCCCTGCAGATACTAGCGGACTGGAGATGATGACGGAAATTTCGTCACACGAGGTTTCCGGTTGCACGTATGCTTACAGCGGAGGTGCATCATGAATCCAGCTTGAGGCAGTGTGGGTTGGGGTTGCAGCAGAGAGAGAGCGGAGAGGTAGGTGTGTGTGTGTGTGTGGGGGGGGGGGGGGGGGGGCGCTGACTTGAATGTGCATTTGCCAGATCACGGTCTCCCACAGCCACATTCAAATTGAGCTGTTCTCAGGTCACTTCGCTGGAAGACGGCCATCCCTCCATGTCACTTAAGAGTGCAATGATAGCATAGTAATGAACTGCATTTACAGTCATGTGAAAAAATTAGGACAGTCCATTAAATATTCAGTTCTTTATTAATAAAAGTTCACATATCTATGTCTACCCTTATTTTTGTTTTTATTTGCATTTTTGAACATTTATTCTAACCATTTTAAGTGGGAATGAATGTGGGGATGTCCTAAAAAAGATGGGGGTGTCCTAATTTTTTCCTCACTATTTGTTTAGAATTACATTTTACGGAAAATTTGAAAAATGTCTTTAATTCATTTTTAATTGTTGAGTTGTATTACATGAATCTCCCAGTATTTTTAACATTGATATTAAATATCCATATGTCCAAATATGTTAAAAAAACAGTCACATGACTATATGTACTCAAGTAGCTTTTTCACAAAGTTGTACCTTCATGACTCCTTTTTTACGATTTTCTTCAGACTAACACTTACTTCTAAGAAGAAAATGTCCCAAATAGGTGAGAAGAATTTATCACAAAAAGTGGTGAATTTATTCCCAAAAAGTACTAAACTTAATAGAAAACTCACAAATTTACCAGAAAAATGTTATAAACGTCCAAGGATGTTTACAAGAAAAGCCTTACTAATTGCATATGGGGAGTTTATGAGAGAAAAACAAAAATATTTCTATAAATCTGCATCTTCATTCATGCCAATTTATGCTTTGTTTTTGTGTGTGTGGAAATGTGCTATTTCCCTCCTGCATTCATCATTTTTTCTCAAAAATTTGTAACTTTTTTCTCATAAATTTGCAGTTTTACTTGTAAATAAAAATCTTTTGTCATAGTTTTGCACCATTATTTGTGAAATTTTTTACATAATTTACATTTATAGGCTTTACCTTATTCACGTTATTCCTAGGCCCCATGATGCCTTGCCTGAATTATGGTAGCAACTTCCAGTACCAGTTTAGAACATATGGTTGTCACTGAAACGGGACACTTTTCCTTGTTAAAAAAACAATGACTTCAGCATCAGAAATGCGGGAACAAGGCCTCTTGCACCTCAAATCAATAATATAATCATACCACTTCCCACGACTATCGAGGGATGGGAAGATGACTTTAAAAAGTGGCCTGGCAAACTGTAGCTCTGTTTGTTAGCGCTACTGCTAAGATGCTAACGGTGTAAACAAATGACCCGTGCTGGCAAAATGAGTTACTTTGAGGACATTTTTAAAACTGATGTAACATTATTTCCATATTCTGTATTGAAAGACCTTCAAAATGATATTTAATTTGCAGGAAGTGTGCAAAAACTGACCTGGAAAAAGACGATTTGTTTATATTTTGGCTAGGTTGAAAACTCGTATTCGATCACTCGGGAGTTATGTGTTCTGCAAAAACAAAGGATTTTTTTTTTTTTGGAAAGTGCAATTTCTAAGCTTTCCAATGATACCAGACACTCATGGGTTTTTCCTGGGTCTTGCCACTAGCAAACAAAGAAAGAGTCATGATTTATGGCTTCTCTGCCTGTAGCTTGTAATGACGCGGTGTGCATTCCAACTCATTTTGCCAGCACGTCTCCACCGCAATAAAGTCAGCTGCATTTTGTTAAAATATGTTGGACATAATCAAATTTACCTTCGAGCAGACATACACCACAACACCGTGCTTGGATGCCGTCTGTCACCGTGTGGTGAGAAGCCTCCATTTATCCAGTCTATGGCACAACCACAAACACCAGCCGCAAGTACCAGAAATACGCCAAAACATTCAAAAAATACAAAAACTAGAAGAGCTGAAATTAGCTGCCACTTGAGTGCAAAACATGTATATGGACTATACATTAAAATGAATTTGAAAAACTTGTAAAACTGCTATTTTAAATGCCCCTGCTACTCCACTCTTGCTGACTGATTTAACACTACGTCAGCCAAAAGAAGAAGCTCCGCCCATAATCGTTCCTACAGCGGCACCCCCAGGAATAAGGTGGATACTAAATTTGTGAGTCCACCACTACCACCACCACTATCCATCTTGTTAAAAAATAATAAATCCCCTGAGAACAAGCAGGATTTTTTTTTCTTCATTCAGCAATGTACTAAAGAGGCATTTTTCACCAAACGTGCCAAGAAAAAGCTGCATGGAGCAATATTTTAGCATAAAATCAAGATAATACATAAAAAAGTAATAATTGCTAGGAATGTTTATTATAAAAATGCAGCTTTTTCTACACAATATGTGATTTTTTTCACAAAAAATGTTTTTCTTTAACTTCAGAATTGTTTAATGTAATTAAAAAAACTTTCCATAAAAATTGCAGGTTTTGGTTATAAATTTTCATATTAACCTATAGGTTTATGTAGCCTGTTTTTTTTTCTTGGAAATTTAGAACTTTAAAAATCTTAGAAACAGAATAGAGTAGGCTTTATTGTCACTGTACAGTTGTATGAGGGGATCAGTGCTGCTGTTAAAGCCACGTCACCCTTTAACCTTTTGGTTTCCATCTCAGCATCAGCTCTGTTTGAATTGTCCTCAGAAGGGAACATGTAAATGGAAAGAGGTGTGAAGTTTGTCCAAGCTGTTCCCAATGATGTCATGGGGGGGGGGGGAATCTGTTAGGTGTCATGGGGTGTCATGTGTTTACTCCTTCTGGGTTAACTGGATTATTTCTGCTGCTGTGGATCACCTATTCCTCTTCTTCTCCTTTTCCCTGCTGATTAGTGCAGATCTGCAGGATTCAACACCACCAAATACCACCGTTTAGTTTCTCCTCACGGCTGTCATTTAAAAATAGCCAACACACGCCAGTTTATCACATCCTTTTTGATATAAATTAGAAACATTCTGTTGTAAATGTGAAGATTTTTCTTATAAATTTGCAGGATTTTCCTGCAGCGATACAGCCATTTTACTCAGAAATTTGCAGCTTCTTACTTGAAAATTTGCAGCTTTTTATTATTCATAATTTTGCAGCCTTTTCCTCATGAATTTAGAACTTTTTTAACTCTTGAATTTGTAGTTTAAAAAAACACTTAAATTTGCAGCATTTTACTCAGGTCTTATATTTGCAGTGTTTTCGGTTGTAAACAGTTAGTCATTTACACCTTTTTTGCCTTTTTGCTAAAGTTGCATCTTTTTTAACCATAAAATTCCATTTCTTTGGTAAAGTTGGCAGCTTTTAACTGAGACTTACATCCCCCCCCCCCCATTTTTTTTTTTTTTTTTTTTTGTCAGGTCAGGCATTGGCTTGCTTGCTACCGGATAACCATGAAAACTGGTACTACCTGTCTCATCTGTTGGGCCATCGGTGACTCAACCGGCATCCCTACCCTTCCGAGTGCATGGAAAGGTGAAACTGGTCATCCTGGCAGAACTTAAAACAATATCTGCCACAGGTCTGTGGTGGACCACTCCCAGTTACACGGGGTGAGACTGGACATCCTGGTAGATAAACACATCTGTCGCAAGGTCTGTGGTGGACTGTGCCAGTTGGTGCATTGTGACATGCACTACACAGAGAGCAGAGATAAGCAAACCTATCGTCTGGTCAGTCACTGCAACAGATATTGGAGTCAGGTTGTCTTGGCTTGTCCTTGCCACTGATAATACCTTTTTCTGCCAAGAATGTGCTGCTAGCCCAGCAAAAGCTCGTGGTACTCAAATACTTTGCAAGCAGTTTCATGAAATGGTCAGTCAGAAAGCAACTCATACCAGCTCGGACATCGCCCGGGCTAACAAGGTCCGCGCTGATCTGATCTGTTAACACTCCAACAGGCAGCGAAAAGTAAGCTAGGAGCAGGAAGACAAAAGAAGAGGAAAACAGCAACCTTGTGTGTAGCAGTATGGAATGTACGCACTCTGTTGGACAGAACAACATTGCAGCGCCCAGAAAGACAGACCATGCTTGTGGCCCTGGAAATGAACAGGTACAACATAGACATAGCTGCACTTAGTGAAACAAGATTGCCTGGATATGACAGCTTGGAAGACCATGGGTACATCTTCTTTTGGAGTGGGAAATCAACTCAAGAAAGGAGAGAAGCAGGAGTGGGCTTTGCAGTTAGAAAGGAGATAGCAGCAATGCTTGCTGAGGAACTGGTGCCAATCAACGACAGGATAATGACTATGAGACTCCCACTACAGCGGAAGATGTATGCCACACTCATCAGTGTATATGCCCCAATAATGACCAACACAGAGGAGGTGAAGGAAGAGTTCTACAGTGATTTACGTGAGACTATCAGGCATGTACCGACTGATGACAGGCTGATACTCCTTGGAGATTTTCTTTCAAAGGTCTTTTTATTATTATTAATTGAAGTATCAATACAATACAAAGTATTAGAAATTTTCATTTTTGTTTTAACCAAACAGTGAAAAACTAGAACTTAAAGCTAACAAATGTAAATGCTTCAAAGCACAAAAACCTTTAAATAAACAATAATTAAAAAAAAATACAAAGAAAAATTGTGTGTGTGAAGTGGGGGTGGGGTAAAGGGGATATGAGCTACTCAGAAACTATAATCGTGGGTCTTTCAAAGAAATCAAGAAACGGGTGCCATAACTTATAGAATTTGTTTTCAGAGCCACAGACTGTATATTTGATTTTTTCTAAATCCAAACAGGACATTATATCTTTTATCCACTGTAAATGTGAAGGGGGCGAAGAGTCTTTCCACTTCAGTAATACAGCACGTCTGGCCAATAATAATGAAAATTTGAATACTTTTAATTTGGAATTTGGCAAGACAAGTTCTGGAGCCACACCAAAAATGGCACATAATGGATCAGGTTTAATTTGATATTGCAGGACTTCAGACATAGTGATAAAAACAGAATGCCAAAAATTCATCAATGCAGGGCAGGACCAATACATGTGAAGCAAAGTGCCAGGAGCGCTACCACACTTTTCACAAGTTGGGTCTATATCCGAGTAAATACGTGCTAACTTAACCTTGGACAGGTGCATCCGGTGTACAATCTTAAATTGAATAAGAGCGTGATGAGCACACATTGATACAGTGTGAACCTGGCCAAGAATAGAGTCCCACAGTTCATCAGTAAAAGTAAAATTAAGATCTTGTTCCCAATTCAATTTGATAGCGGCCAGAGAAGAAGATTGTAAATTTGAAATTAAATTATATAAAACTGACATTACCCCCTTAGAAGTTGGTTTAACTAATAAAAAATCATCTAGAGGATTATCAGAAGGTTTTTGAGGGAATTGTTTTGTCATGGTTTGCACATAATGTCTGACCTGGAGGAAGCGGAAAAAATGTGTAGAAGTGATGTCGAATTTAGTGGAAAGTTGAGAAAAACTTGCAAACTGACCATCAAAATATAAATCCGCAAAAGATTTTAAACTTTTTCTGTGCCATATATGAAATGCGCTATCAATAGTTGATGGGGTAAATAAATGATTTGCGGCAATTGGACTTCTAATGGAGAAAAACTGAAGACCGAAGTTTTTCCTGAATTGAGACCAAATTCTAAGAGACTGACGAACTACTTTATTATTACCCAGTGTAGACAAAGCAAGGGGAAGTGGTGAACCTAAAATTGCCGGTAGGGAGGTTTGATTGTCCACATGTGACTCCATAAGGATCCAAATGGGTGATTTGGGTTCCAGATAAAAATGTTTCCAATATAACATGCACCTGATATTTGCTGCCCAGTAGTAATATTGAAAGTTAGGCAGAGCCATGCCACCCACTCATTTGGGTCTTTGAAGAAAAACTTTCCTCAATCTCGGATGTTTACCATTCCAAATAAATGAGGTAATCAGAGAGTCCAAAGACTTAAAAAAGGATTTAGGAATAAAAATGGGGAGACATTGAAACAAATATAAAAACTTTGGAAGTAACATCATTTTTACAGAATTGATTCTGCCAATTAAAGACAAGGATAATGGGGACCATTTGGAAAGTATTAGCTTACACTGGTCAAGTAAGGGGAGAAAATTATTTTTAAACAAGTAATTAAATTGTTTAGTGACACATATCCCAAGATAATTAAAATGATCAATAACAACCTTGAAGGGAAAATTTTCAAGATCCTGAACTTGAATCTTTTCATTAATCAGAAACAGTTCACTCTTATTAAGATTAATTTTATAACCAGAAAACCTACTAAAACTATCCAAAATGTTGAGTATAGCGGGTAATGAAGTAAGTGGGTTGGAGAGAAATAGTAAAAGATCGTCAGCATAGAGTGAAACCCTATGCTCAATGCCACCCCTACGAATGCCTAGAAAGTCCCGGCTCCCGCGGATTGCAATAGCTAACGGCTCAACTGCCAAGGCAAAGAGCAACGGGCTCAAAGGACAGCCTTGCCTCGTACCACGGTAAAGTCTAAAATAGTCAGAATAGCGACAATTAGTTAACACTGAAGCTAAAGGACTAGCATAGAGAAGTTTAATCCAGGAACAGAAGGAAGGACCAAAACCGAACCTCTCCAAAGTAAAAAACAAATACTCCCACTCAACCCTATCGAATGCCTTTTCAGCGTCCAAACTAATAAGACATTCAGGTATGTTGTGGTGAGGAGTATAAATAATATTAAACAACCGCCGCAAGTTAAAAAAAGAATGGCGATTTTTAATGAAACCGGTTTGGTCCTGTGAAATTATAAAAGGAAGAATCTTTTCCAACCTTGAAGCTAACAACTTTGACAAAATTTTAACATCGGTATTTAACAAGGAAATAGGCCTGTAAGAAGCACAATCAACAGGATCCTTATCTTTTTTAAGCAACACAGTGATACAGGCCTGATAGCATGAAGGAGGAAGTGTACCGGAGTCAAGCGACTCTGTAAAAACTTGACAAAGGAAAGGGGCGAGGTCGTCAGAGAATTTTTTGAAAAAATCTGCGGAAAACCCATCAGGTCCTGGAGATTTTCCTGATTGCATGGATGATATTGCCAGCTGAATTTCTTCTTTTGTGATGGGAGCTTCTAAAATTTGCCGAGATTCTGAAGAAATCGAAGGAATATCAATAGAATCAAAAAAATTTTCCAAATCCTTTAAGTTTGTTGTATATTCTGAGGTATATAATTTGGAATAAAATGACCTGAAAATATCATTAATCACTTGTTGGTCAGATGTCACCTCTCCTTTATCTGTCCTAACTCCAGTAATAATTTGCTTAGCTCTAATACCACGCAGTTGATTAGCTAGAAGTTTACTGTTTTTTTCGCCATGTTCATAAAATTCACTCTTGTTCCTTATTAAATAACCTTCAATTTGTCGAGTAGAAAGTAAATTAAATTTAGTTTGTAATGTCATACGTTCCTTGTACAGAGCGGGTGATGGAGATTGAGCATATTGTCTGTCAATGTCCAGGATTTGATCTAAAATAGCCTTCTGTTCCTGTATTAAGGATTGTCTTTTAAATGCTGCCAATGAAATAAATTCCCCCCTAAGAAATGCCTTCATGGCCTCCCATATCGTTTTATTTGGCATACCAGGAGTTTTATTTTCTTTCAAAAAAAAATTAATTTTAGAAGAAATATTCGCAACCAATTTTTCATCTGTAAGTAATAATGGATCCAATCTCCAATGCTTTCTCATGGAGTCACATCCATGGAGGATCATTTTAAGTACAAGAGGGGCATGATCAGAAACCGAGATGCTATCATAACTGCAAGAGCAAAGATTATTAATTAATAAATTGTCAACAAAAAAATAATCTATTCTGGTATAAGTATGGTGTATGTGAGAGAAAAAAGAATAGTCCCTGCCGTTAGGATGTAAAAAACGCCAAGGATCTGTAAGGCTATATTCCTCAAGAAAAGACTTAACATAAGTTGCAGATTTATTAAGACTAGCAGGTTTTGAGGATGAGCGATCTAAGATCGGATCCATATACAAATTAAAGTCACCCCCAAGAATTAGAGAATGAGTATTTAAATCTAGAAGCTGCGAAAAAAGGTTGTGAAAAAAGTGCACATCATCAAAATTCGGTGCATACAGATTAGCCAAGGTGACATGTTTATTGCCAAGTTTACCTGATACTATTACAAATCGTCCATTTTTATCTAATACAACATTAGAGGGAATAAATGGGATATTTCGATCAATAAGAATAGCAGCGCCCCTGGCCTTAGCTTTAAAATTTGAATGAAAAAATTGTCCTGACCAACATTTTGACAAACGCAAGTGGTCGGAATCCTGCAAATGGGTTTCCTGCAAAAACAGTACCCCGGGCTTAAACTGCTTTAGACGTGACATGACTCTCTTTCGTTTAATTGGATGGTTCAACCCCTTCACATTCCAGCTTACCAAAGTAAGATTACTATTCATTCAAAGAGTAAAATTTATATATTATGTTGTGTAGCCCAAAGAAGAATAAAGTGAGGTACGGGTAAAAAAAAAAAAAAAAAAAAAAAAAAAAAAGAGGGGGTAAGGGGGGTGTAAATAAATCCTTAACAAAAAACAAAACAAAAAAAAAAAATAAAAATAAAAAAAAAATAAAAAAAACCAACAACCAAACCTATAACAACACTCCAGCCGGTTGCAAAAAAACAGCAACCGCTCCATCTCCTGCTCTATTTTCATCCTAACAGAATGCTCCCATACAACTGGCTTCAATCCTGCATAATATGAACGTTTTACCCTAAAAAAAATAAAATAAATAAAATTAAATTAAAAAAGAATTAAGTAAACAACAACGTATAGGGAGCCAATTTTACCTTGTTTTTGAACATCTAAAAATGCATCAATGTCCAGTCAGTGCAGCTTCAATGAAATTACAATCAAGCAGTCCAGCGCGGCAGCTGGTCAACCCAGAAATGTCCAGTTCAAGGCGAAAATTACTGGTTTCTCTCCATGGTTTGCATGAAGCGGGTGGCCTCTGAGATGGACGCCAGCCACTGGTTTTGGCCGTCTGGAAGAGTTATCCGGAGCCTGGCGGGGAAAAGAAGAGAAGGACGAAAACCTCTCTTGTACAACTCGGACATAACCTCCTTATATTCGGCTCGTTGCTTCTGAACGTCGGCGTTATAATCCTCGTAGAACTGAAGTTTATGTCCACGATATTCCAAAGTCCCACGGCGTCTCCGCGCTTCTCTCATCACCAAGTCTTTGGTCCAAAACCGGTGGAAACAAATAATGACAGCGCGTGGCTTCCCATTCGGACCCGGCTTGGGCATAAGGCTGCGGTGGGCTCTATCCAGCTCTGGGGGAGATGGCAAAGTTTGTGTGCCAAAGACGTCCACCAACAGCCGAGAAAAAAATTCAGATGGCCGTGGACCCACATCAAAGGACTCCGGCAGACCCACCAGACGAATATTCAGCCTCCTGCTTCTTCCCTCCAGGTCAGAAAGTTTGTTTTTCAAAAGTTTATTCTCCTCCTGCATTGACTCACATGTAACTTCAAGCGCCGCTAGGCGCTGGCTGACGTCCTCCGCGTTGTTTTCAAGGTCGCCAATGCGTTGCTCCTGGTTCGCCACATCTGCTTGAATTTTGTCCAGCTTACCATTAATAAGTTCAAATGAAGCTTTGAAGTCAGCAGCTATGGACATTCTGTGTTGCTCAAGCAAGGCAACAAGTGCAGGGTTAAGGCTGATGTTAGCATCCTCAGCTAAGCTGGTGTTAGTATTGTTCCCTGCTGCCTCCTTTTCAGTCTGCTTTCTTGTTTTGGACATATTTCACAACTCAAAACAAATTCTACGCGTATTAAATGTCCAAAACATTAACAGCTTACAGCAAAATAGGGTTTAAAAAGTAAAGAAATAAATATAGCAGGAGCCAGCAACGCACGCACCTACTCCATTGCCAGCACACCTGATGCCAATCCACTCCTTGGAGATTTTAATGCCAGAGTTGGTTCGGACACTGAGAAATGGAAATGAGTGCTAGGCAGTCATGGAGTAGGCAAGTGCAATGCTAATGGAGAACTTCTACTTGCACTATTTTCAGAGTACAACCTTGTGATAACCAATACTCTATTTAAGCACAAGGACACACACACAAGAAGACATGGATGCATCCATGATCCAAGCACTGGCACTTATTAGACTACATCATAGTCAGGCAGAGAGACATAAGGGATGTATTGGACACCAGAGCAATGAGAGGTGCGGACTGTGGTACTGATCATGTTATGCTGAGATCTAGATTAAGGATTTGCAGATGAAAACAGCACTGCAGAACGGGTGCAAAGCCACCACGGAAGATAAACATGAGTGCACTGAAAGGCCAAAAGAAGCAGGAAGAACTTACACAGGAAATGGATGAAAACTTGATAGACTGCAACAGCAACAACTCAGAGAATGACATAGAAGAGAAATGGGCAACACTGAAGGATACAGTGTATCAGACTTCAAGTGATGTATTAGGCCACCCGGAGAGGAAACATCAAGATTGGTTTGATGAGCACGATGAACACCTGAAGAAACTACCACTGTCACCTTTCTTTGTTCAAGAAAGGTGACAGGAAAGATTGTGGAAATTACCGAGGTATATTGCTGCTAGCCACTGTTGGTAAGATTCTCTCACGTGTACTACTGAAAAGACTCAATGAACACATCTCACAGAATGTACTACCGGAAACCCAGTGCAGCTTTAGAAGTGGAAGAAGCACAATGGACATGATTTTCTGCTTGAAACAGGTTCAAGAAAAGTGTATCGAACAGAACATGCTGCTTTATGTAGTCTTCATAGACTTCAGTAAAGCCTTCAATACTGTTTCACGACAAGGACTTTGGCAGGTACTCAAGAAATATGGCTGTACAGAGAAGTTTGTCAGCCTGATCGAGGCACTCCATACAGGTATACAAGCAAACGTGCTAATGACTGGTTCAGTATCTAAAGACTTTTCAGTAAGCAATGGGGTGAAACAAGGGTGTGTGCTGGCACCTACACTCTTCTCGCTATATCTGGCAGCCATGCTTGAAGTGGCCTTCAAAGACACTTCAGAAGGAGTATACATTCAAACAAGGAAAGAAGCAGACTTGTTCAATGTGGCACAGTAAAGCCAAGAGTAAGACATCAATAAAGGTAGAGAGAAATGCTCTTTGCCAACGACAGTGCTCTAGTTGCACATAGTGTGGAAGATATGCAATCTTTAGTGGAGAAATTTGCAAGAGCAGCTAGCCAATTCAGCCTCAGAATCAACATCAAGAAGACAGAGTGTCTTTATCAACCACCAAAGTTCCAGTTATCAACATCACTACCAGAAGAGATCAGCATTGGTACAGAGCCACTAGTCAAGTGCAAGACTTTCGAGTATCTAGGGAGTACTGTTTCAGAGAATGCTAGGCTGGAGGATGAACTCTCTCTCAGAATGGGAAGAGCAAGCGCTGTGTTTGGAAACTTGACAGAGACTGTGGAACAATCGACATGTGTCTATCTGCGTGAAATGCAAAGTGTACAGAGGACAGTACTGGCTACTCTATTGTACGCTGCTGAAACTTGGACTGTCTACGGAGTGCAGGTAAAGAAACTCCACGCGTACATGATGAGACACCTTCGAGCCATAATGAACATCTCATGGAAAGACAAGATAACCAACATAGAAATGTTGAAACTAGCTGGTTTACCATCAATGGAGGACATGCTAATACAGACGAACCTGAGATGGCTCGGACATGTTGAGAGGATGGACCACCAGCGCCTCCCTCAGCGGTTACTCTACTCACAGTTATGTGAAGGCAAACGCAATCAGGGTAGACCAAGGCTCAGATTTAAAGACACTGTAAAAAGAAACTTGAAGAAGCTGGATATAGACAGAAGTTCCTGGGAGCGGAAGGCTAAGGACAGAGCTGCGTGGAGGAATCTGATCAGACCTAAATGAAACGGTCATTGTTGCCTACGACAGACTGCTATGATGATGATGACAGTTGTACCAAATTGTGGGTGCTCCACCAGGCTACTGTGCAATAAAGTATGAGAGGAGGATTAGATAAAACATGATTACAGAACACACGATTAAGCACAAGACTGAAATAAAAATAGCCCAGGATTATGGAAATATACACCAGTATGATAGTGGCTACGTGGGAGGAACTATGTACTTAAGAGTGCAGAGTGCAGGACACACAGCTGAACACACAATTGATTAAAATCGCCCAAGGATTATGGAAAATATACATAGTAGTGGTTTCTTCTACCTCATTTCCCCTAGCCCAGTTCGACTCTCCTCGTTTCTTTTTGTTACTACTCGTTTCTGCCGCGGTTGTGCCTCCATTACAACCGTGGAAAGCCGTGTATAGCTGGGGTGGGCGGGATTTTTTTTACAGCAAGGCGGCGCCACACTCCCGTGACGTAAAACACTCGACCCAAGCCAACACAACATGGCGGCTTTACAAGGCTACTCCTCGGTCTGTGGCTTTTTTCACCGTAAATGCCAAAAAGGACCGTCAGACAAGGATACAGGCAGTGAGACGAAACACTCTGGAATAGTTCTGCAGCTTCTGGAGAGAGCCGAAGACGTGAGGGTACAAACTAGGTCATATGTGACGGTAAGCTAATGGTTGCTAATGCTAGTTTGCTATAAGTACGTCGTACTATACTGTAATCTCTGCAAGTTATCACTGTTTAGGTACTAAAATATGTACGCTGTGTGTGTTTCAGATGGCTCTGTTGTGGGAAAATTACAACTTCAAACGGTCAGTCTGGCGTTCATGTACAGCCTGTACAAATGAGTGACAGGTTGAGTGAGCCTGTCACTTAGCCTGTCAACTGTCAGCACAGCTTCACAAACGATCAATGGTTGTAGAGCTTAAGAATGTCTGGTTTATTTCCTGTGCAAAAAATTGCTTTGATCTAAGTAATGTAACCCTATTTCACTGTTTATGGGAATGTAGAAAAATCAGAATGTTTTCGGGAGAGGTGAGGGTAACAATTGAAAAAATAATTTCAAAACAATTCACATTGAACCCTAAACTGTTTTTGTGTGGGTCTGTATCCAGAAAAACATAACTTTAATAAGATTGAAAGAACATTCATAGACCTCAGTTTGCTTAATGCCAAAAAAATGTATTGCATTACTGTTGAAAAACTCATAGACCAGATGTGACTCAGTGTTTAAGACAGATGTTAACAACCTTCCACTAGAAAGAATAACATACATACTGAAATCAAAGGAAATGTGTCTGAGAATATATGGAGACCTTTCATTGATTATGTAAAGAAAGTAAACATAACTTCTGAAGAAGGTGAATGATATGTGTGGACTTTGCAAATTCCAAGCTGGTGAATGTATATTATGTATTCTAATGTAATAGATTACCTAGACTAAACAGAGGAACATTGTTGTTGACTTGTTTTTGTTAATGGTTGTTGTTTTTTATTACCATTTTTTTGTCATTTTATTGTTCTTTTTAGTTTTTAAATTACTTTTGTGTTAGTGTCTGACTTTGTGTGCTGTTTTTAAAAAAAAAAAAAGGTTCAATAAAAATATTGTGGGAAAAAAAATTGCTCTGATCTGCGTGAAAATCATGGACCGTTGAGACATCATGGACGTACCTGCTTCAGCTGCACTGAGTCTGAGATGTTGTCATAGCAAAAAATGATCAGCTGACACAACTCGATCGCCAGGTTAATAACTATATTAGCCACAAAATGTATATTCAAAAGTAAACATTCACAGCCTCGTTCCCTGAGCCTCATTTCCCCGCTGTCATTCCTGGACATTCGGGCTGGCTCACCCTGGCTGTTTTCCCCTCCTCCTCGACGCGCTCCCTGACTGCTGTGTGTGCCTGGAATTCCGGCCTGGTGAGCTCTCTGCTGGAGACAACGCGAGCGATCCTCAGACGATTTCCCGGGGGGTCCTCCGTTATTGCCGGGCGGGGAGAGGAAGAAGCAGTATCCACCACAGCAGGCAATACTCAACCTCCAGGAGGCAGGCAAGTCATAGTTTTTTCACACCTGCTTAATGATTTGCTCTGTCACATTCCTGGAGGAGGAGTTCAGGGTTCGCAGCTCCCTGAACTCCCCCCACCTGCTGTAACCTGTGTTCCTAATCCCGCATCCTCTGTGTCTCTCTCCGCCGAGCGATCCCCGGCTCCGGGTCAACGTGGTGGGATAAGGAGAGGGCCTGTGGTTCCGCAGCTACGTTGTGGACGGAGGAGGGGGACTGACTGCTGCGTGGAGTCTGCGCCGACGACTGAGCGTCCCCGGGTCTCCACGGAGGAGCGGTTCGGTCCAGCGGGACGAGGTTCTTCTGGCTTCACGCCGAGTGGATCGTCGGCGGGGTTACCGGAGCTGGAGGAACCTCAAGCTGCGCTGACCATCGTGCTGGCTGCGGGGCCCGACGCGGCTGGATGGGAGCCTGACAACGACCTCCTGACGACGGATCCTGGATCTTCGCAGTCCTGGACGGCGTCAGAACCCGAGATCAGGCGAGTGCTCTCCTTTCTTTTCTCCCTTTTTATCTTCGAGCACTTCAGCCTGTCTCTAGGGGAGACGAGCCGGGTGCAGCCGCCCGCTGCGTCTGAGCTCGTCTCGCCGGGTTCTGGCGCTGCCGGTGATACTGATCCCGGTTCTGTTTTCTCTTCTGAGCCTTCTTCCAGGGTCACCGGCGAGGAGTTGCTGTTCCTCGTGGTGCTGGAGGATCCAGGTTCGACATTGGAGGTCGGTTCTGGTGCGGTGTCAGAATCAGAATCAGAATCAGCTTTATTGGCCAAGTATGCACAACACATACAAGGAATTTGACTTTGGCTAAAAACTTGCTCTCGTTGTTCAGGTGAAGGATTTAAATAAGGATTCAATGACAACCAGAGTATGTACAGTAAATTACAGTCTGTCCACGTTTCTATAAAAGGATGCAAATATATACAGGAATATATGCAGTTATTTACTCGGACTAACCACACTTTGCAGAAATATATGAAAAAATATACAATCACACAGTATTTCAATGTGGACTCAGATTCAGTGATATAATGTGAATGAAGTAAAAAGCAATGTGAGAGTTATGTGCAATGTAATAATGGATGAAAAGTCATGAGTACAGCAACAGGTAGGACTAGGTGAATGTTAGGAGTTCATCAGAGTGATGGCTTGAGGAAAGAAACTGTTCCTGTGACGGGTGGTTTTGACCTTCAGTGATCTGTAACGACGACCAGAAGATAGAAGTTCAAACAGTTTGTGGCCGGGGTGTGATGGGTCAGCACAGATGTTTCCCGCCCGTTTCCTGGTTATGGACCGATATAAGTTCTCAATGGAGGGTAGGTCAGTACCAATGATCCTCTCCGCAGACTTAATGATCCGCTGCAGTCTGGTCTTGTCCTGTTTAGTGGCAGATCCAAACCAGACAGTGATGGAAAAGCAGAGGACAGATTGGATGATGGCGGTGTAGAAGACAACCAGCAGCTCCTGAGGCAAATCAAACTTCTTGAGCTGACGCAGAAAAAACAACCTCTGCTGGGCCTTTTTCCGGACAGTGTCAATATGGGAGGACCACTTCAGGTTCCGGGAGATTGTGGTACCCAGAAACTTGAAGGAGTCCACAGTGGACACTGTGCTGTTGAGGATGGTGAGTGGGGGGAATGAAGGGGGGTGTCGCCTGAAATCCACAGTCATCTCCACCGTTTTGGCTGGGTTAAGTTCAAGATGGTTCTGGCTGCACCAGAGGATCAGCTGCTCCACCTCCCGCCTGTATGCAGACTCATCATCCTCCCGGATCAAACCGATGACTGTGGTGTCGTCCGCAAACTTCAGGAGCTTCACCGAAGGGTCCTCTGAGGTGCAGTCGTTGGAGTAGAGGGAGAAGAGCAGTGGGGAAAGGACACATCCTTGGGGGGCGCCAGTACTAATTTTTCGGGAGCTGGATGTAAATCTCCCTAGCTTCACCTGTTGCCACCTGTCAGTCAGAAAGCTGGAGATCCACTGGCAGGTGGAGGGGGGCACCTTGAGCTGGAGGAGTTTCTGATGAAGAATGCCTGGGATGATGGTGTTGAACGCTGAGCTGAAGTCGACAAACAGGATCCTGGCGTACGTCCCTGGGGAGTCGAGGTGTTGCAGGATGTAATGTAGTCCCATATTCACTGCATCATCCACTGACCTGTTTGACCGGTAGGCAAACTGCAGTGGGTCCATCAGGGGGCCTGTGATGACCTTCAGGTGGTTCAGCACCAATCTCTCCAAGGATTTCATGACCACAGAGGTCAGGGCAACAGGTCTGTAGTCATTTAATCCTGTAATAGAGGGTTTCTTGGGAACTGGAATGATGATGGAGCGTTTGAAGCAGGAAGGCACTTCACGCAGCTCCAGTGATCTGTTAAAGATCCGGGTGAAGATGGGGGCCAACTCGTTGGAGCAGACTCTCAGGCAGGACGGAGACACACCATCAGGTCCTGCAGCCTTCTTGATCTTTTGTCTCTGAAAGACCCGGCGCACCTCCTCTTCACAGATCATTAGTGCTGGTGGGAGGTCAGAGTGGAGGAGGGATGGAGTTCCTGGGGCTGCAGATAATCCTTTTGTGTGGGTGGGAGGTGAGAACTGTAGGTTCTTTTCAAACCTGCAGTAAAAGCTGTTTAGGTCATTAGCCAGCTGGAGGTTTTCCGCAGGGTGGGGGGATGGTCTCCTGTAGTTGGTGATATTCCGTAGGCCTCTCCAGACAGAAGCAGAGTTGTTAGCTGAGAAGTTTTTTTGTAACTTCACACTGTAGCTCCTCTTAGCAAGCCTGGTCTCCTTCGTCAGCATGTTTCTGGCCCGCTTGTACAGAGTCCAGTCACCAGTCCTGTAGGCCTCCTCCTTGGTCTGACGTAGCTGCTTCAGTTTAGGAATGAACCAGGGTTTATTGTTGTTGTATATGCAGAAGGTCTTGGTCTGCACACACATGTCCTCGCAGAAACAGGTGTATGATGTCACAGTGTCAGTGAGTTCATTTAAGTTAATGGCTGCAGCTTCAAAAACACTCCAATCTGTGCAGTCAAAGCAGGCTTGTAACTTCAGCTTTGATTCCTCAGTCCATTTCTTCACAGTCCTTACAACAGGCTTGGAAGTTTTTAGTTTCTGTCTGTATGTTGGAATAAGATGGAGCAGGCAGTGGTCAGAAAAACCCAGAGCTGCATGGGGGACGGCATGATAGGCGTTCCTTAAAACTGTGTAACAGTGGTCAAGTGTATTTGTGTCCCTGGTGGGACATTTAATATGCTGTCTGTATTTAGGAAGCTCATTTGTGAGATTAGCTCTATTGAAATCACCCAGAATGATAAGCAGAGAGTCTGGATGTTTTTCCTCCACCTCTGCTATCTGGTCAGCGAGGAGCTGCAGTGCCTCCGTTGTACAAGCAGCAGGCGAGATATAAATTCCGACCAGAATAAATGAGGAGAACTCTCGCGGTGAATAAAAGGGTTTACAGTTTATGAACAGTGACTCTAGGTTAGGGCTACAAAACTTCTTCAACACTGTGACATCAGTACACCAACCTTCGTTTATGTAGAAGCAGATTCCACCACCCTTAGTCTTTCCAGAAAATTCTCGGCTGCGATCAGCGCGAAACAGTTGAAATCCGTCCAGGCGGACCGCGCTGTCCGGGATGTGTTCACTCAGCCAGGACTCCGTGAAACAAAGGGCGCCAGATCTGCTAAAATCCCGGTTTTTGTGAGTCAGGAGCAGCAGTTCATCCATTTTGTTCGCCAAACTGCGGATATTTGCCAGATGGATCGATGGGAGCGGCGTGCGAAATCCTCGTTTCTTCAGCCTGACTAACGCACCGGCACGTTTACCACGCCGCCTTCGTTTCCGGCCAGCGCCAATAGCCGCTGCTCCCACAGCTAAGATGGACTGAAAAAACTTCAGATCAGCAGCAGTAACTGGCGGAGAAGTTGCATTGGGAGGTAGTCTGAGTGAAAGTAGTTCCTCCCTTGAATAGGTGATTCGGACAGAAGAGCAGAAGTCCAAAAAAACACACAAAATTATCAAAAACATCAGAGAGCAGAAGCCAGTGGCTGCCATCCGCGGCGCCATCTTGGTCCAACGTGGGTTCGCCCGAGACCCAATCGGGGTCCAACGTGGGTGCTGCTCCAGCAGTGTCCGATGTAGGTTCGTCTAAGGCCCGATCGGGGTCCGACGTGGGTGCTGCCCCAGTGTTGTTCAGGTCCGGTGAGGAGGTGGCCGTTTTCCTGCGGCCTGACGCTCATCGCCCTCGTCATCGGCTCCCCCCTGCGCCTCTTCCACCGGGACCCGCTCTGACCCTTCGTCCGTCTCAACGGTCCTGGTGGTTGAGTGATGCGGGTCTACGACCCGACCCGCAAGACTTTCGGTTCAGTGATCTGGTTCCCCCCGCTGGTCTGTGTTTGCCTTTGGGTGGCCTGGTTTGGCTGCCGGTGGACTGGATTCCTGGGATCTGGGTCCGGAGTTCGCCGTCCGAACATTTCCCTTTCCCTGGTTCGCCGACTGGACAATGGGCGGGGAGACCTCCGGAGCCACCTCGGCCATGTTGGACTCTGCCTGCCATACTCCTCGGGTGTCGCTTTTTCTTTTATCATTATTGAGGTCACTCGGGTGTAATATTTTGTCCTGTTGGTGGATGTGTATTTATAGTGCTGTGTGTTTTCCATTCCTCGTACTCAGCATTTTACTTTTTGTACCCTGTTTTTAGCCTTGTCCTTGCATTGTAGAGTTATGTGTTTTGTTTCTTATCAGACCATACTCTGCAGTTGTCCGTTCGTTCCAGTCACTTTCGCTTCTTTAGGTGACTGTGTGTATTTTTATATTCGTACTGCTGTGGGTTTTCCTTTGCCCGTACTCAGCATTTCCTTTTTGTGCCCTGTTTATAATTTTGTCTGTTCATTATAGAGTCATGTGCTTTGTTTTCCTTTAAACCACACTCTGTAATTGCTTTATTCGTTTTTTATCATTCTTTTGGTGGGTTATCTGTTCTCGTGTTCTGTATTCCCCCCATCTGTGCCCTGGGTCTTTTTTTTCTTTTCTTTTTTTTTGGTGCGATGTAGAGTACTGTGTTTGGGTTTTTTTTGCCCTGTTACCCTACATTGGCCTGTTGGTGTTTCCCTTTGCTTCGTCCCCTCCGGTCCTGCCTCCCTTCCTCCCACCCTAGGTGGTGGTGGGGGGGGGTGGCTGGGATGTTTCTGGTCGTTCAGGAGCCCGACCTTGAGGGGGAGGCTCTGTCATCATGGGTTGAGATGCCGTCTCAGCGCTCAGCCTATGTTTTCCCTCATCCCTCCTTCCCATTGAGCAGCGTCTCAGCAGGCTCCCAGCTGGCAGCATTACGGACGGCTGGGGCCAATTAGTCCTCATCAGCTGGGGCGCTGCCAATGAGAATAAATAGGAGCAGCCTCGATGACTCGGGGCTGCGACATAAGCACTGCTAGGCTGAAGCCCCTTCGTCTGGTGTCAGCCTCTACTCCCCTTGCAGCATTCCTGTGATTGTAACCCGCTGTGAGTATGTACGTCTTGTTACCCCTATGTCCGGTACGAGCTTCCTGCCCCTGCGCTGTGCAACCTGTGAATGTACGTCTGTATGAGTATCTGTGCTCTCCTCATCCCTCACCCTAAATAAAACATCACGACTCACTGGCTCGCCCTTGGCTCTTATTGCGCGGCTCCCTAGAGCCGTGTGTGACAGTTATGATGCATTTTAGGCCAAAACAAACTTGATCTAGGATTAAAAGCAATTAAAATAATGCAGTCACAAGGTTACATGGAAAATGCTTGATTTACTAGATACATATACTGTAGAAATATATATTCTCTGCATCAACAATGTACTATACATGCATTCATGTAGTATTGCACTGACAAACCTCTGAAGTTTTTGCAGATGTCTCTTTTTTATATGTGAAGGTTACCACCATGTGACATAAATTTCTTAAAAATGAGCCATTATTTTCAAGGTCACCCATTAATGGTTTGTACTATTGACTCTTTTCCAACCAGTGTATTAACAGACAAAAATAGAAATCATGATGCAAACACCTAAGTCACTAAATTGTTTATTACAATCAGCAGCAAATTCCAGATTATTCAGAATGTGCAAAACTCAAACTGTAAGACTGGGTCACTCAGCAGCTGGGATGTGCAGCTCACACTGGTCTCAGATCAGCAGATCTTAGGCCTGCATCTCTGTAATAGTGATGCAAGGTCCAGTTTGGGGTGGATCGATCGTTTACCTCTTGCCTAGACAAAAGACAGAAATGGGTGGTGGTTAAATAAAGGAAGTTTAAAACATATTTGGGAAATACACTTATTACTAAAAGCCAGTGGTGGAATGTGAATGAATGAATCTTTATTTTGGATAGATTTAAAGAAAATACAATAATATAACAAAGGGGAAAAAAAATTTAATAAGGTCGAATTAAACAATAACTCCTCTGATTACACAGTTCAACATACGTAGGTTATCTGAAATGGGTGATGGCTGAAGCTGCAGCTTATATTGCCCACCATATTCCATCCAAGAATTTAAAAGAAAAACACAACAGCAGCGATTCCGATTCCAATGTGATAATAAAGTACTTCGTTGTTGTATTTAACCACAATTTTCATGTAGCTGCACTGATGTCAAGTCGATTTTACAAGGGCTGGGTTGCATTTAAAATCATCTGCTTTTACTGTGGCCTCAGCAATCAGAATGAACTAATACATTCACTGGAATGGAATCTAGTACTTTAACTGAAGGTGTGCATCACAGATTATGGAGTCGCTCAGTCAAAATATGGAGTTTTTATCAATAAAAGTTTGTCTGGAATGTAAAAGTGTCTCTTCTTGCACTGGCTTCAAGTGTGGGTGGTGTTTTGTACTTTTATTGCTAAAATATAAAAGGAAGCACTACAATGGGTCTCAAATATTTGTAATGTGTCCTGTTACTGCATGACTTTATTGATGATAGAGTATAAACTACACATATAAACTAAACTATATTGATGACTAAACAACTGCCATTCCCCAAAAGATACAGTTATGAACATAACTCAAAGGATCACGCAAGTGATCTGACAAATAAATACATTAACAAGTGGTTTATTTTACAGTTGATGCACCAGTCTTTTTCAATTATTCTGTAATTAATACTCACACAATCAAATAAATCTCAGTTCAGTCCCTTTTACATTAAGTGGAAATTGTGCTAATTTGGTTTTGACACTTTTACCTATAAAAGCAAAGGATTTCAGTACTTTCCACAGTGGCAATGTCCGTTGTTGAGCGGCCGATTCCCTCCTCCCTAGACGAACGACAGAAATGGATGGTGGTTAGTTTTTTCAAGCAAGTTCAACACTTATACAAGCACATCTCAAAAATTAGATTATCATGAAAAAGTTAAATATTTTTGTCACTCATTTCAGAAAGTGAAACCCATATATAGATTCATTACAGGGACAGTGATATATTGAAAGTGTTTATTTTAATATTGATGATTATGGCTACAGCCCATATTAACCAACACCTCAGCGGCCAACATTTCTATTTAAAAACTATTTTTTAAAGTTTATGTAATATTCTATTTTTTTGCCAAATTGAATTTGGGGTTTTTCAGGGGTTGTAAGCCATAATCATCCAAATTAAAATAAATAAATGCTTGAAATATATCACTGTCTGTGTAATGAATCAATATAATATATGGATTTCTCTTTCTGACGCTTTAGAAAATTATATGAATGTGTGGCGATGTAGGAATAAGGCACGGCATCTGGAGTTTTAATGAAGTTTATTGACCAAATCATCGCCATCACGGAGCTCACCCCTGCTGCTGTATATGCATGCTGGGGATCACTCTCAGGCTCTCATGAGCAGTAGTCAGAAGCAGTCAGAAGAAGAAAAGAGGATGAGTTACAGAACATGTGCGGTATTTATACCCAGTTCAGACAATACATGAAAGGCATGTTAAGATCAAAGAAGCTGCAATCAGGCATGGGACATTTAAATTTGAGTACAGAGCAGGAAGTCATACATAACAGCAGGATACTGGCGCCTGAACTAGACACGGAGAGGCTGCCTATTGATCTCAACACCACATCTCATTGCTCTGCTAATTGCCCCAGCTGGGCTCTCTGTTTGTCCGTGGCTGTTGTGGGGGTTACCCTATAAATGACTTTTTAAATCACTGGTTTGAAAAAGCACTTTTATATTGTTGAGATTTCGGCTCCTGTGGTCTCACCAGTATCCAATATAAACAGGGAGGCTAACCCTGGCATGTGGAAACACATTCTAGCATTAAATTGCACACAATTTAATGCAAAACAAAAACCAGGACTATAACCAGGATTGATATATTTCATCGTTTTGCTCTCACAAGCGAATATTTAGGAGAAAACAAGCGCGAATCAACAGTTGGTATTATCTAGCTACTAGCCAAAATTCATTAGCTAAAACGAGTTAGCCAGCACAGAACGGGGCTGTATGGCTCAAAAGTGAGCTTACCGCCAACAGGATAAATAAGCGAACAGATGCACAATATTACAAATCACTCACAAGAGATGGTTCTCTCACGTTCGTCTTCAGCTTGTCAGTAGTACGGTTCTATTCTGCGCAGTCATCTGTAGGGTCCGGATCACTCCTCTGACTGTGTATCTGCCAGCAAGCAGAGAAAACCCCGCACCTCTTCGTTGGACCATGGTGTAGACTTCCGCAAAACCTACAACGCTGTCTGTATTAATATCGTATTTACTCCGTGACCGAGTTAGTCCGTGATTGCAAATGGCGGTCGTAAAGATTTCGAAGACGGGCGCTTTCGTGACGTTACACCCTGACCAATCAGTGGCTAGCAGTCGATTGACGTCAAATCACACCTCGCTTTCGGCTCGGTTATACCCTGCCTCTGAACAGGCACGAAAATAGTATCAGTTAAACCGTGAGGACTTAGGTGGAAATGGCGAGAAAGAGAACCAAGTAGAAAAAAGTAAAGCCAAGGTGATACTGGTGGAAATGGCCCTATAGATGGGTCAATATACATGACAGTGCAGAGTGCAAAGACGTGTGTTATTGTGATAATTAAAGAGGTTCTCAGTTCTGTGCATATGAGCATTCGGAGGGAGGGGGTGGGGCCTCTGACTGTTTGCAGTTCGGATTGGGCCAGGGGAAGAAACTGTTTGTCAGTCTGGAGCTGTGGGACCTGATTGATCTGAACCATCGTCCAGAGGGAAGCAGGTCAAACAGGTGGTGGGCGGGATGTGATGTTGAATTAGGCCTACATGAGAAAAAAGATGTTAGAGTCAGAAAAGTGTAAACTGTTTGATGGCAGCTAAATATTTAGAAGTTGTTCTCAGAGTCTGGTCACTAACCTGAGGTGCTGGGAATCTCATCACCTCTGTTGCAAAAGAATACACTCCTACTCTGCCTTTTCTTCTCTCATCTATGCCTTCTGACTACTTTTTTTTTTTTTTTTCTGGGAAAAAGCCTCTTATATCCATTTCTTCCTTAACTTGTTAACTACTGAAATATGAACACAACTTCTGGAATCCTGCACCCTGTTGAATCAATGTGGCACAGGTGATGAGATTATAATGATATACACATTAATTAATTTTTCTTCTGACTAGAGCACCAGCCCATGAGTGAAGCGGCCCATCGGGAATCCTCCCGACTCTCCCTATGGGCCACTCTGGGCCTGACTTCACCTGTATGGTCTTCAGGAAAGTTTGAAGACATTTGCTTTTCAAATTCCAATCTTGATCAATGAAGTAGGCAGTGAGGCTCATATATGGTTCAGATGTGTGACTTGACCACAAATCTGACATAGTAGTGAAGTATTGCACACTTTGCAGCTCCTTTTCCAACCATTTCTCTACATTCCATGTACAGCTGGGGAAGTGCCGTCTGGGAGAAATATTTACGGCCAGGGAGTTAGTAACAAGGGTCAACTACTTTAATCAGACACTTAAATCTGACATTTTCGACTGTGCTTAATGGCAACATGTCTTTTGCAGTAAAGTAGGCTATTGCATATCTGTCATGAATTGCCCGTTCATGGGGCAAACAGATGATGCCAAATGCAGGCAGTAAGTTTACATATTTAATCAACACACGCACACAAGAACACACAACAGAACAGATAAGTAACTACGAAATCCCAGCTGGGCTGGACATACGAAAAAGGGGAAATAAAGTTATGGATCCCACCGGAGCTGGACTTACGGTTGTAGAGAATAATGGAGACGGGAACGCTGTCTCAGGAGAAGCACAGATGAGCAAATGACTCAACAATTAACAAACAGAGGGTCAAGGCTTAAATAGGTAGAGAGTGATTGCACAATGAGAATCAGCTGTGAGTCAAGAGGAGAGGAGACGGGACTGACAGCTTGACAGGAGCACCGCCCATACCAGACCAAACCTGGAAGTGCCACAAACAGCTGCAACCCTAAAGAGAGAGCGAGAGAGAGAGAGAGAGAGAACACAGAACAAAAGGTTACAGACAAAAACACAAATATAAAGTGAGAACTTAAATAAGGGCAAATAATAAACTCAAAGATGAATACAAATAATACCAAATATATAAATGGCAAGACCATGGTGAACGTAAACAAGAGAGATAATACAAGATATAAGAAAACCAACCAAGGATAACATGACAGGAAACTAAGAACCCAAAAATACAACAAATATACAAATACAGAAAAAGACAGTGAGACTGAGCGCGGTGGAACCCCTCCGCACTCAAATCATGACAGAGTCCCCCTCTCAAGAGGTGGATACCAGACACCCAGGGTAACATCAAAAGAAAGGGAAAAGAACCCACCCACATAGAAGACCCACCCTATATTAAAAAAAAACAAACAAACAAGGAAACAAAACCCACCCCGGGTGGGAGGAGGGGGACCCAAGCACGGGGGGACCGAAACAACCCAGAGAAAAAATAAAAAATAAAAAGCCCTCATGACTCACACCCAGAATAAGAGACATAGAATACAAATGATGTAGGGAAGACTAAATGTTCGGTTCAGGTGGTCTTCCTGAGTCCCTTAGCCACCCAAGCAACCCACAGAGTTTGTCAGGTGGTCTTCCAGGCCTCCAGAGCCACCTGAATAGTAGGAAGGGTTTACCAAGCAGCCTCCCACCACCCCCGAGCCACCGGGCCCCGAAGCATGACACACCCCTTCCTGGAGGCGGCAGTTGGAACCAGTGCATACTGCAGACCCGAGGAGCTAAGAGATGGGAGCCCGGTGAGGAGGATGGCTGGCCAGTGGAGAAACTGGATGGGGAACCCTTTACGACTTTGGGTAGAGGAGAGGGGACCATAGTGGAGTTGGATGGGGACTGAGGGACCACGGCGATTTTGGACAGGCCTGAAGCACCCTTGGTGTCGCTGGACCGGAACATGACAGCACCTGCGGTGAACCCGGGCTGGAGCAGAGCAGCACCCGCAGCGGCTCCAAGCTGGAGTGAAGCTGCACCCACTGTGGCTCCGGGCTGGAGCAAAGCTGCTCCATGGTGGCTCTGGGCTGGAGCAAAGCTGCACCCGAGGTGGACCCGGACTGGGCCAAGGCTGCACCCACAGTGGTCCCGGACTGGAATGTGGCTGCACCCACGGTGGTCCCAGACTGGAACGTGGCTGCACCCACGGTGGCCTCGGAAGGAGGAAGAGGACCCACAGCAACCTCAGACGGAGGAAGAGGACCCATGACACCCTCGGATGAAGGATGAGGACCCACGGTGCCCTCGGACAGAGGATGAGGACCCACGGCATCCTCAGAAGAAGGATGAGGACCCATGGCTTCCTCAGATGAAGAATGAGGACCCACAGTGCCCTCAGATGAAAGAGGAGAACCCACGGCAACCTTGGATGAAAGAGGAGGACCCACAGTGACCTCAGGCAAGGGAGGAGGGCGACCATCAATGGGCTCAAATGATGACTTGAACATGGGAGAAGAAACAAACACCGGGTTACGACCACTGGCAGCAGTGGAGCCCGGTAAGTAGAGCTCAGAGGCAGTTGGCAGCTGCAACTGGCTCCCTCCCTCATGAACAAGATAAGAAATCTCTAGATCTGATGATGAGTAAACAGAACAGAGCACTTGCCTTATCTTGGACTCTACCACCATCCAGGACTCTGGCAATCATGACAGGGGCATCTCGAGTCTCTATCTGGGTGCCCTCTTTCGACCTGGTCACCTTGGGAGAAGGACAGAAAAGAGAAACCGGAGAAAAATCACTGGCAGTGGCAGAGTCCAGCGAGGAGAACTCAGGAGCAGAGGACATCTGCAGCTGATCCTCCCCACCATGAGCCAGATAAGATTTCTCTGAATCTGTGAAAGCAGAAACAGAACAGAGCACTTGCCTGGACTCAAGCTCCACCGCCGTCCAGGACTCTGGCGATCCAGGCAGGGGTGTCACGAGATCCTCCACTTGGGCACTCTCTTTCAGCATGGTCACCTTGGCAGGGAAACACAAAGAAAACACCGGAGAAGAATCTCCGGCAGTAGTGGAGCCTGGCGTGGAAGACTCAGGAGCAGAGGACATCTGCAACTGATCCTCCCCACCCTGAGCCAGACAAGAATTCTCTGAATCTGCAGAAGAAGAAGCAGAAAAGAGCATTTGCCTGGACTCAAGTTCCACCACCATCCAGGACTCCGGCGAACCTGCTACGGCGACCTCGGCAGCAGGCGAGATGATAAACGCAGCCCCAGGGCCTATGGGCGAAACAGCCGACACATATGACTCATCAGACGTAACCGCCGGAGGTTGCTTCACTGCTGGTGCCGACTCCTGTGCAGCTGAAGCCAGGGGACACACTGCTGTTGGCTCAGGCTTCAGGTAACAGGTAGTGCTCTCCCACCATCCAGATTGTGGCTGTGGAGCTGGAATCAGGTCCTCCAGGACCACAGGCTCCTCCATTGTCTGGCAGCTGCGTCCTGGAACTGTCAAACACCCAGGAGAAATTGGAGGAGACACAGGGGTAGTAAGTGAGGTAGAGATAACAGCAGCTGATGGTGAGGACTTAGTGGGCTGCTGTAGTTGAGCCTCACCACTGGGAATAAGGCAAGAATGTTCAGTAGTAAGAGAAAGAGAATGGAGAAGTACTTGCCTGAATTCCTGGGGTGTGATGATGTTGGTAGCTGCTGAACCAGAAGATGTTCTCCTTGGAGCAGCAGAGGTTATCTGGCATGGCATTGGAGCCTGGGGATGCTGGATCATCAGTGCAGACTTCGATGCAGATAAGTCCCTAGCCCCGAGGGGCGGAGCCAGGGAATGCCTCACTAATGGTGCCGGGTCCCATGTCGCTGAAACCAGGGGCCGCTCACTGCCCCAATGCCGGCTTTGGGACACCGGAGGCACTCTTCTCCTTCACCAGGCATGGTTGCAGTACCGAACCAAGGCCCCTGGGATCCACGGACCCCGCTGTCATCCGGTGACTCCCTCCCAGGACCGGCTGACACCCAAGAGAGAGGAGAAGCAGGTGAGGAAAATGTGCCAACAGCTGGTGATAAAGACTCAGCAGAATGGAGCTGCCGCTGAGCCTTGCCACGACAAGCTAGGCAAGATAATTCATTTTATGTGATGGAGAATGAAAAAAACACTTGCCTGTGTTCCCGGGACGTGATGGTAGCAACTGCAGCAGGACCAGACGATGTCTCTCCAGGATCAATGTGGGTCATCTGGTGGATGGGCGGGGACACCATCTCCTGATGGGATGAGTAAACCTTCCGCACCCAGGGACGCTTCTTCGTCTGCACAGGTAACGCAGGAGAGGCATTTCTCACCCGCTCACAGAGCTGGTGTTAGGACTCCAACATGGTGGTGAAGAGCACTGTGAGACCCGGGTGGCCCCAGAGGCTGGGAAATGCCTCGACTACCCGAGCCACGCTGTCCAAATGTCCCAGAGCCTCCTCTGGAGTGTGGGAGGCGCGAGCTTCCAAGAGAAAACCCACAATCTGTCCTGCTGCCTCAAACTCCTCCTCGCTCAGTCCAAAAACACGGACATCCAGGGTGGCGGACATTTAAAAAAAAAAAGCTGGACTAACACAAAAATACACGGGAGGGAATTTAAAGAAAAAAGGGAAAAGCAATCTTCACTACTGCTGGCGTCTGTCTGGCTGGGTCATTCTGTCAGGAACTGCCCGTTCATGGGGCAAACAGATGACGCCAAATGCAGGCAATAAGTTTGCATATTTAATCAACACACACACACACAAGAACACTCACAACATCGAGATAGTGACATCCTATAAGTACCTGGGTATTCATCTGAACAATAAACTAGACTGGTCACACAATACTGACGCACTCTACAAGAAGGGACAGCGCAGGCTGTTCCTGCTGAGGAGACTCAGGTCTTTTGGTGTACAAGGGGCCCTGCTGAAGTCATTCTATGACACGGTGGTGGCATCAGCCATCACTTTTGGAGTGGTCTGCTGGGGCAGTGGCATTACTGCAGCCGATAGGAAGAGACTGAACAAACTGATTAAGAAAGCTAGCTCTGTCCTGGGGCAGCGCCTTGATCCGATGGAGCTGATAGGAGAGAGAAGGACGGTGGCTAAACTGTCATCTCTGCTGGAGTCCGAGTTCCACCCTATGCAGGACATACTGGATGCACTGAGGAGCTCATTTAGCAGCAGACTACATCATCCCAGGTGCACAACCGAGAGGTTTCGTAGGTCCTTCCTACCAACGGCTGTCAGACTGTACAACCTAAGCAGGGCTGCTCGCAGAGATAGCAAAAAGACGTAACAAACTAATAGTTTTTTTTTGAATGCAAAAGATGCAATAGACTTACACAATGGTCCTCTCTGGCATACAACTAGGAACATACCGGTCGCTATGGAGGGTGAGAATATGTATGGGCACATAATCATACCATGTAGGATAACTAAGTAGACGGTTATGCTGTTTCATCCCACCTAGCAACAATGCTCTGCACTGTGTGTGTTTATATATTTACATATTTATTCCATCTAGCTACAATGCTCCGCACTGTGTTTTTATATATCTACATATTATTCCATCTAGCTACATTGCTCCGCACTGTGTGTGTTTATATACTTGCATATTTATTCCACCTAGCTGCAATGCTCCGTACTGTGGGTGTTTATATATTTACATATTTATTCCATCTAGCTACAATGCTCTGCACTGTGTGTTCATATATTCATATATTTATTCCATCCAGCTACAATGCTCTGCACTGTGTGTCTGTGTGTGTGTGTGTATATATATATTTTATAGTAATATGTACATATGTATATTAGCTGCTCTTGCTTGCTTGTTTTTTTTTCTTGCCTTCTGATTGTTGCTCTGAGTGTTGCTATCCCTGTGCTGTTGCAATCCTGGAATTTCCCCGTTGTGGGACTAATAAAGGTTTATCTTATCTTATCTTAACAGGACAGATAAGTAACTGCAAAATCCCAGCTGGGCTGGAGATACAAAAAAGGGGGAATAAAGCTATGGATCCCACCGGAGCTGGACTTACAGTTGTAGAGAATAAAGGAGACGGGAACGCCGTCTCAGGAGAAGCACAGATGAGCAAATGACCCAGCAATTAGCAAACAGAGGGTGAAGGCTTAAATAGGAGTGATTGCGCATTGAGAATCAGCTGTGAGTCAAGAGTTGAGGAGACAGGACTGACAGCTTGACAGGAGCATCGCCCATACCAGAGCAAACCCGGAAGTGCCACTGGCAGCTGCAGAGAGAGAGAGAGAGAGAGAGAGAGAGAGAGAGATTTTGAGTTTTAAAAAAATGCCTTTATTGCACAATTCAAGAAAATGTAAGAGCACCAATATCATTCCACCAAGTGTCTCACATTGGAAAAGTGCAAACATAAGAGAGAGAGAGAGATTTTGATTTTTCAACACACCTTTATTGTCACAAGTTCAACAGAAAAACACTTCAACTAAAAGAAGCAATGAAAAGTAAATTAATTCACTGACAAGAAATCAAAGACACAAGCAACTAAACCAAGAAAACTAAAACAAAAACTTGCTTCTCACGTCAGTGCCACACCATAGGTAATTTTCCCCTCCTTAACACAGCACAGGATGTGCTTAAAGCACCACATAGCCTCAAAAGTTCCAATATTTTGCATCAGATGATAGTAATAATTATAAACAATCATTATTCGAGTTCTGATCATACTTACCAGCATGTCTTTTACGTTACAATCCAGCATTTGTTCACTTTTTCTTTTCCTACTAACATAAATAGCCATTTTAGCCTGACCCAGGATGAAATTTAACAGTTCACTGTTTTCTTGCTTCTCTGTCTATATGGAAAACCCAAGATAAAAATCTGCAGGGAAAGACTTCTCTAAACAGATAAAACAGCTTCCCCCAAAAAACAAACTGCAGTCTGTTGCAGTCCACAAAACAATGGAACACAGTCTCTTTTGGAGGACAAAATGGACACACTTCCACAACATTTGGGTTTAAAATAGAGATAAAAGCATTTACAGCCACAGCACCATGTAAAACTCGCCATTACAGGTCTCCAACCTTCTTAGTTAATGGTGGTTTATAGAGTTCTCTCCAGGCAGGCCTCACCTCTGAACCCAAACCTAAGTGTTTCCTCCATGGTGTATCAGCTCGACCTTTTAATTTATTCACATTTAGAACTTTCACCAAGAGTCCATACATTTTTTTACCAGAAGAGTCACAAATGTTAATGTGTTCAGAGTTTAAAAACACACCACTGCCATCTTTAAAAGTGTAAAACAACAGCAGAGTGTTCTTCCGTGGAGAGGCAGTCTCTCCAATCCTTCAGCAAGTTTATTGTAACTCTGACTGAAGAAACACCAAGAGCCGAGCACAGGGCAACAGCATTGTCCAGGTTAAGACCACATAAGTTCACCAAGTGTCCCAGTGGTGTAACCTTTGCAGAAAGAAACTTTTTTAAAACAGAAGGTCCTAAAACATTGCCCACATCGAAACGGGTCCCAAACACAAGTGGTTCCTTTAAAAGCCAAAAAGGCAACAAGGAAGCCTGGGGAGAGTTCTTTTAAAAAAGTCCCCAGATTTTAAAAACACTTTGATAAAACTGAGGAAGTTCTGGGAGTTTTTGGTTCTTTAAGTCCATTAAAAACAATGACTCCTCTAGTCCCAGCCCCCCACAGCGAGCCAGGACAGCTCTGGCAATAGGTCTCCACACAAGATCGAGAGGGCCACTCAGCAGTCACTGAATGAACTGCAAGCAAAAGACAGCCCCCCTGCTGGCCAGATGGATGAGTCCTTGACCACCTTCTTCCCTAGGTAAAAACAGGATGCTCTGTGAAACCCAGTGAAGACGGTCCCAGAAAAAGCCCACAATTATTGATTGTATTCTAGCCAGCAAATTGGTTGGAGGGCCCAAACAAGACGGTTGATGCCACAACATTGAAGCAATCAAGTTGTTAATGGTTAAAACATGGCCTCTGAAGGACAAGTTTGGCAAAATCCATTTCCATTTTTTAATCTTCCTTCAACCTTTTCCAAAAAATACTCCCAATTTTTCCCAGTGAAAGCCTGATCTCCTAAAAACACACCAAGATATTTAAAACCACCTTGTGTCCAAGAAAGGCCACCAGGTAGGACAATTTTTTGTAGTCTACCCCCCATCATTACAGCTTCGCTTTTACCCCATTTCACTCTTGCTGAGGAGCACTCACCAAAAAAATTAACAGTTCTTAAAAGGTAGTCTACGTCACTTTGATTTCTTATAAAAACAACAACATCATCAGCATATGCAGACACTTTAAAAACAGAGTCAGAGTTGGGGACTTTAAAACCAGTGAGGCCTTGCCTTAGTTTAAAAAGGAGGGGCTCGATGGGAAGAGAGTACAGCATACCTGAGAGGGGACAGCCCTGTTGGACACCCCTCTCAACTTTGAAAGGAGCACTCAAACCACCATTAATCTTAAGAATATGCTCAATGTCGCTATACTCTCCGTATATGCTCTCCGTTGGCGGAGTTCCTTATCGTAAATTGTCGGCCATTCTATCTGCCGAGGGAATTCACCAACGTGTTTGTAGCTTCTGTTTACATAGCTCCTAGCGATAATGCTAAAGCTAATGCTAACGAGGCACTCGGAGAGCTGCACAATGCTATTGGTGAATTTCAAACTTCACACCCGGAGAGTTTTGTGGTGTTGCGGGGGATTTTAATCACACCAGTTTAAAGACTGTGCTCCCAAAGTTTAAACAATGTGTGGACTTTAAGACCAGAGGAGAGAATATGTTGGACTTGGTGTACACAAACTTTCCAGATGTTTATAAAGCAATATCTCGCCCCCACCTCGGCCATTCTGACCACCTATCCGTGATGCTGGTGCCTGCCTACAAACCTTTACTGAAGCACAGCAGGCCAGTAGAGAAACAAATCTGGATTCGGCCAGAGGGTGCAGCCTCAGCACTTAAGAACTGTTTTCTGCACACAGACTGGGAGGTCTTTGAAATAGCAGCCTCCCAGGGAGACATGACAGATGTGGAGGAGTATGCTGAAATGGTCACCAGCTACATCGCAAAGTGCACAGAGGATGTCACTATAGTGAAGACTATCACTGCACGGGGCAACTATAAGCCCTGGATGACTGCAGAGGTGCGCTCGCTGCTCACAGCCAGAGATGCAGCCTTCAGAGCGAAGGACAGGATTGCCCTCCGCTCAGCCAGGTCTGTGCTCTCAAAGGGAATTAAGACAGCAAAGCGCGCCTATGTGGAGAAAATCCAGGGACACCTCTGTGACGCAAGGAACACCAAACGGATGTGGCAGGGAGTTTGGGCGGTGACGGATTATAAGTCTAGGCAGGGGGTTGATGATGACGATGCTTTACTTCCAGACAGGCTCAACAACTTCTTTGCACGTTTTGAAGCATCAAACCCGACAATCAGAGGGAGGGCTGGCCCATCTCCACCATCTTTGGGCCAGCTATCATCATCAACGCAGCGGACACACGGAGGACCCTAATCAGGGTCAACCCACGTAAAGCTGCAGGTCCGGACAACATCCCGGGACGTGTGCTCCGAGACTGCTCGAGCGAGTTGGCGGATGTCCTGACTGACATTTATAACATCTCCCTGAGTCAGGCCATCGTTCCCAGATGCTTTAAGACCTCTACCATAGTACTGGTGGCAAAGAAACCAGTTGTGTCCTGTCTGAATGACTATCGTCCTGTTGCACTGACACCAATTGTGATGAAGTGTTTTGAACGGCTTGTCAAACCACACATCACAGCCTGCCTCCCTGCATCACATGACCCGCTCCAGTTTGCATTTTGTTCAAACCACTCCACGGAGGATGCTATAGTCACCACCCTGCACTCTGTCATCACCCACCTGGATCAGAAAGACACCTACGCCAGACTCCTGTACATTGATTTCAGTTCAGCATTCAACACCATTATTCCCCAGAGACTGATGAAGAAATTACTCCTTCTCGATCTGAACACCGCCACATGTCTCTGGATCCTGGATTTCCTGACTGAGAGACCTCAGTCTGTCCATGTTGGAAATAACATCTCCAACGCTATCACGCTGAGCACCGGATCCCCTCAAGGCTGCGTACTCAGTCCACTGTTGTTTACACTTCTAACACATGACTGTGTATCCAGACACGAGGGGAACCAGATTATTAAGTTTGCAGACGACACCACAGTGGTGGGACTTATTCAGAGGGATGAGAAATCAATGTACGGGGAAGAAGTTAGAGACCTGGGGGGCTGGTGCAGGGAGAACAATCTGGTGCTCAACGTGGACAAAACAAAGGAGATGATTATCAACTTCCAGAAGTCAAAGCCTGAACACGTCTCTCTCAGCATCGACGGCCATTTGGTGAAGAGAGTGGAGAACATCAAGTTCCTCGGAATGCAGATCTCGCAGGACCTGACCTGGCGCAAGAATTCCTTGGGGATCAGGAAGCGGGCTCAGCAGAGACTGCACTTCTTGAGGAAACTCAAACAGGCCTCTCTCCCCATCTGCATCCTCAGGACCTTCTACAGAGGTGTGGTGGAGAGTGTTCTAATGTACTGTATTGCAACATGATACTCCAGCTGCAGTATGTCAGACAAAAAAGCCCTGCAGAGGATAGTCAAGGGAGCTGAGAGGGTAATTGGAGTTTCCCGCCCCTCTGTCCAAGAACTTTTTCAGAACCGTTGTAGGAGCAGGTTACTGAACATTGTCAAGCACCACTCTCACCCTCTGCATAAATACTTTGAACTTCTGCCATCTGGCAAACGATTCCAGAGCATCAGAGGCAGAACCACCACACTGATTAACAGCTTCCTTCCACAAGCTGTTAGGATGCTGAACAGTTGATCCGGAATCTTTCATACATACTACTGCACCTGATGGACATTATGTATATTATTTGTATATTATAGTTTTAGTTAGTTTTCAAGTATGTCTCAGGGATGTGTGAATGGCTGTGTTGGGGTGGGGGGTGAGGGTGTGTGTGTGTGTGTCTTAAATTATGTTCTTTTTACTTATATGGATGTCGAGAGAAACGCAATTTCATCTTGCCTGCACTACAGTTGTATGTACAGCAATATGACAATAAAGGTTGATTTGATTTGATTTAATTTGATTTGATTTGATTTGAGTGATCTCACTTTCCAACTCTGCATTCATACCAGCCATCACCTTTGGCAAGTCTATCAAAAAACTACTCAGCACATGCGGCTTCTCAACAAACTCTTTCTTAAAAAGATCTTTATAGAAAGCAGCTGCAAAGTGATGGATCTCTGCAGAGTCATGGATCAGCCACCCTTCTTCAGAGCTGAGAGAGTGGATCATCCTCCTCTGACCATTCTTCCTCTCCAAACCAAAGAAAAAAATTAGATGGAGCATCCATTAGTGCTATGTTCTGGAACCTACTGCATACCACAGTGCCCCTAGTGGCCACACCCAGTAAGTCAGTTAAAACAGACTTTTTGCCATTGAGAGCCTCAAAATGTCGTCTTTCTCCTGTGGAGCCTGCCAAAGACTGCAGCTCCACTATTTCTCTCTCCAAGTCCCTGACAGACGTGACCAAGTCTCCAGAGACATTGGCGCAATGGTTAGCACTGTGGCAGCACAGTTTTACCCTCGGCCGGGGGATCGCGGGGACCGTGAGATCGTGGGTTCAATCCCTGCCCCCGGCCAACAGTGATCTGTGTGGAGTTTGCATGTTCTCCCCATGTTTGCGTGGGTTTACTCCGGGATTTCTCCGGTTTCCTCCCACATGCCAAAAACATGCAGGTTAGGGAGTTAAGGGGCGCTTGCGCACGCAGCGACCGGCAGCTGGTGGTTTGTCACCAGACTGCAAAACAAATCTACCTACGGGTACAAAATAAGTAATAATAATTAAAAAAAAAGTATACTGTAGGCACAGATTCTTTATTTGACTCTTCCCAACATCTCACCACTGCTGCAAAGAACTAAAATTTGGTTTTGTTAATTTAAAATTACATCAAAAAAAATAAAATAAAAGCAGTTTTAAAACTATTATCCGATAAAAGTGATGTGTTAAAATGCCAGTATGCACTACTGCACTTTATATTCTTGATAAAAACACAACACTGAACCAGAGAGTGATTTGTAAAGCCAACAGGGACTATGAAAGAACTTTTAAAAATGCTGAAATGGTGCTTAAAACTGTAAACCCTATCTAGTCTAGCTAAGGATAGAATATTGTCCTTACTATGGCTCCACGTGTACTATCTAGCCCAGGGGTGGGCAAACTTTTTGACTAGTGGGCCACAACGGGTTCTAGAATTTGACAGGGGGGCCACACCAGGAGCAGATGGATGGAGTATTTTGGTGACCCGCCTCATAGGAGAACAAAATATATCATGGGATATGTAGAAAACATGTGCTTTAATATCAACTGAAAATGAACAAAGGCATTACAACAAAATATCTGTCTTTGAAGCCCTACAGTACTCAGCTCTTTATTGAAATGGAACAGTTACTATTTGAAAGCACTTAAAGTTCTGTTATCTGTCAGGATCTCATCATCATTTCTCTCCTCCTGACAGTCTTTATTTCTAAACGGTAGGAGATGCATATGCTCTTGTCCTTCTTCTTCTATTCAATGTTCGTCCCCAGCTCCAAAACTCAACAACAACCAGCGCAGACGGAACAGAGTCACGGCGCGGCAGTATGCGGAGCGCGTTATATTTGATCTGGTGCACATTGTTTATTTGGAGAACGTACGTGCACCTGTGCACCTCTTATATGCACCCCTTAACAGAAATGATGTGCAACATGTAAGGCTTATTGAACAAATTATTTTTCAAATGCATTTTTCCCATAACAGAAGGGAGAAACTTACTTTCAGTTTCAGTGGCAACAGTGTTGCTGGTCTCCATTTTTATCCAGAGCATCAAAGTCTGGACTTAGTTTAGTTGTGGCGATTCTCAGGATGGATCTGAGGTGTTGGTCTGTGAACTTGGACCTGCGGCTGCCTTTGTTCATGTTCATGACGCTGAACGTCTGTTCACACACGTAGGTGGAGCCGAACAGCGCCACCATCTTCTGTTCCGTCCTCCGGAGGTTTGGAAACGAGGCTTCATTAAGTGAAGCGTAAAAGTCCTTCAGTTTCAGAGCTGAACTTCTCTTTTAAGATGGGGTCAGACTGAAGAGCCATCAGTTCCAGCTGCAGCTCCTCTGGTTCTCTTTCAGCCTCTTGTGACAGTGGACAGGCCACCAGCTGAAGTCACTTGTCAGTTTGTTCACAATCAGAAAACCAACAGCAGAATTCTCCGTGCAGCACATCCAGCGACTCGCTGTGCTTCTTCACTTTTGCGTCTCTTTCACTGTGGCTCGTGTGGGAAAATGAGGGAATGACTTATTTAAACTTTGTCTGGAGAATAAAGCCAGCTTGGATTTAAAGGTTTTCACGTTTGTGTTCATGTCATGCACAAACTGACCCTTAGGTCCGCTCATCTTTACAGAAGGACTGAGGGGTCAAAGAGTAAAGCGCAAATGTGGAGTAATACACTGCACCTCAACAAGGGTCAATGTATCTAGAGTGCGCCATCTAGTGGAAAAGCGTGAGAATTGCAAGGAAAATAAAACATTAACAAGGTTTATTAATATAATTTCTTCAAGTTCGGCGGGCCAGATTAAAAAGCTTAACGGGCCGCATATGGCCCCCGGGCCATAGTTTGCCCATGCCTGATCTAGCATTACCATGAAAATTTCTCCACAAATATCATGAGCTTCTATAAGACCCTTTAAACTTCCCTTGGATGCAGCATGTGGCTCTGGGTGACTCCTGTCCATGAAAGGATTTTCTGTACAATTAAAATCACCTCCCACAAATAAAAAGTCATCATTACTGCAATTTTTGATCATGTCATTTAAAATATTTAAAAAGGCCAATCTTTCTGTGCCTACGGTTGGTGCATACACATTTATAAAAACAACTTTCACATTCTCAAAAACAGCTTGAACTTTTAAAATGTGGCCTGCAATTATCTCATCAATGTCATAAGCAAGTGGAATAAAATCTCGAGAAAATAAAATACCCACTTCACCACTGCTGCTATTTTTGTGACTGAGGATAACTTCTCCTTGAAACTCCCTCCTCCAGTCAGCAGAACTGTCCTCAGAACTATGAGTTTCCTGAACAAACAGAAAATTAATTTTCTTGCATTCTGCAAGAGTAAAAGCACACGCTCGCTTGGACATTTCTCTTGCTCCATTGATATTGAGTTTGCCAAAATTAAAACTACACGTGTATAAAAGGGCAAAACCAATACAAAAACAGAGAAGAAAAAATGAACAATAAAAAACTAATCATCTTGGGTAATTTGGTTCTTAACTTTTAGTACAAGCTTTTAAAAGTCTGTAGATCTCCTGATCAGTGAAGCTTTCCCGCTCAAGTTCTCCCCTATTTTTCATGTAGGCTCGAGCAGAGTCAACAAAGCATCTTAGGTCAGGAAAAAAGTTTTCAACTTTAACCATTCTGGATCCTTTAGTGTCCTGCAAAAACTTCTGTATTTTTGTGAAGGAGTAACCACCTCTACTGGCCACATCATCACTGCTTTCACCATCGCTGTCTATCTCAGACCCAGCATAAGAATCTGGTTGAGATAGAGAAGCCTCAGAACTTTCTTTGACAACCCTTTGTCTGCTGTTTGTTTTCCAAACTCTTCCATTTAACTGAAGCTTTAGATAACTCTTCATCTATTTCAATATCATCCTCATCCTCCAACACTGACTCAGCCACCCTGGTAGCTGTCTCTTCGTGTTTTTCACTCACCCTGTGCTGTGGTTTCATTTTCATCTTTATAGTCCCACTGTTTTCCTGTGCCTTATTTGGCTCATCTTTCTGATCCTGAGAATGATCCTTCTCAGTAATCTCACCCTTGAGATAATCTCACCTGTTTCAGATAAAACTGAAACAGAGGAAATCCTTGGATCAGGTAGTCAGATGGTCCAGTCGTTTGCTTGGTGAGTCACAGCTGAGCCTGACATCCCTGTACACCAGACAAGTACAGAGGATGGCCGACTTGATTTTAAATGATGACTCCCACCCTTTGCACTGCAACTTTCAGCTTCTTCCCTCCAGACGGAGGTTTGCTGTCCCAAAAAGTAGAACCCAGCGCTACAAAAACAGCTTTGTCCCTGCTGCTGTCAAAGAGTTGAACAAGCTATAAAATTATATTGTACATATTTTATATTTACCTATTTTGTAAGATGTGTGCCTGTGTTTGTGTCTATGTTGAATGTAATTAGTGGCTTGTAAATATGGATGTCACCAACTGCAAAACAAATCTACCTACGGGTACAAATAAAGTAACCTGAACCTGAACCTGAACCTGAACCTTGTCCACAATGTTGGTCTGTGCATTAGCCCTGCAATGTACTTTAACTTTTGTTGTTGTTCCATTTATGACTGACAGACTGGCCGTGGAGAGCGGCAAAGCCGCCCCATCGCCAGACAGCCCCACAGTTGTGGCGCCCGACGGCAAGGCCGCACAAGCGGCCTCCCCCGGGTAATCACTCCCCACTCCCTGAGGGCATGATCGAATCAAATGCCCCTCCATTCTGCAGCCAAAACACTTCATATTATCAGAGGTGACATGGATGGTATAATCAAAGCCATCAATCCGGTACTTCAATATGAGGTTGAGACTTTCCTCGCTGTTCTTTAAAATCATGAGCACCTGTCGTCTAAAAGACATGACATGCTTCAAATGCAGGGACTTACAACCAAGAGGGATGTGTTTAATGGGGGACAAAAGCTGCACGTATCTCGACAGCTCCTTCTCCAACAGCTCATTCTTTAAAAACGGTGGGACATTTGATATTGTAATTCTTTTTGCGGGATTTACCAGAGACAGATGGGAACCAGTGTGTCTTTAATTACAACTCCACTCTCTACCACCTGATTAACTTTTTCAACACTGTCCAGGAAAATTACCACGGCATTATTCATTCTGGAAGCCGACCTGATGCATTCATAGCCGAACAACTCCCCCACAGCCAGACTACAATCTTCCACTGAGCAGCTGACAGCCGGAGCCAATTTGATAGAACGCCGGCATGTCAGCTTCTCAAACCCGGGGCCTCACTCCAAAACCATGCTGACCAGCAAAGCTGGCAGCAGAAAACCCCCCTCCCAGAACACCTATCCCACCCCAGCTACAGAAAACAACAAAACTTGTTTTCTGTCATTTTCTTTTTAACCACGTTCCAACTTCTACATGGCTGCACTAGCCCAGACAATAGCAGGTGTGCTAAGCCCCGGCTGCTGGTCCCAAATGCCTATGCATGCTGTTGTGCCCATCAATTGAACATGACTTCCAGCCACATGGTTGGTGCGGTGCGGTGTATTCTCATTTTCATTGGTTTTTTGTGTTGTCTGTCAAAACACAGACTGAATGAGTTTTATCGACATTCTATCGAACATGTATTATGTCTTTGGGTGTTTTTTTTTGGGGGGGGGGGTCCAGTGCACTATATCAGGGGTATCCAACTTTCAAGCGCTCTCTCTTTTTCTGTAATTTGCAGATGTCGGTTTCGTTTTTATAATATGCAAGGGAACATAAAAGAGTTTCAGACTTGCATTGCAATTTTTTTTTTTTATTTAAGTTTTTGTGAAGGGTATACAGGTCATTACAGCATTGCATTGTTTACATTTTCATCACATGTTCCCTTATTTTTTGCTATTTGACAACATTGGTAGGATAGTTATTACAACACCCCCCTTTTTTTAAAGTGAAAGAAAAAGTCAAATTAAGGAGAATTAAATAAAAAAAAAAAACGAATAAACAAACAAACAGAACAGCAAAAAACAAACAAACAGAAAATTAAGTAATTAAAAGTAAAAGAGCAACTGAGTAGCATTGGAACAAAGAGCGGGACCATTATTGAAATGGTATTTGTCAAAGATTAGATCTAATGGAAGACACATATGCGATCCAGGGTTGCCAAAAGTTCATGAACCCATCCATGTCCTGTCTCAGTGCGAATGTCAACTTTTCCATCGAGTAAATGTCTTGAATCACGTTAATCCAATCTTCAGGTGTAGGACAGTCCTTCAGCATCCATTTTTTAGTTAGGGCTTTTTTACTTGCCAATATTAAAACATTGAATAAGTATTTATCTCCTCGTCTTTCCAGTGAGTCAGGTAGTAAACCCAAATACAAAGTTACAAAAGAAAAGGGAACTGTTATTTTGAATATTTTCCCCAATATTGTCTGTACGTTGGTCCAATATTGGTGGATAACTGGGCATGACCAAAACACATGAAAATGATTTGCAGTCTTTTCACCACACAAGCGCCAACAGTTCAACCCCTTATGGGTAAATTTGTTTTGTGCAGGTGTTCTGAAAAATCTTACCAAGTTTTTCCATCCAAATTCTCTCCACTGCAGGGATGAGGTACTTTTCCATTGCTGTTTATTTAGCTTTTCCCATATTTCCAATTGTAAAGTGAAATTCCCCTCTTTTTCCCATCTCTCTTTTATATATGATGTGTTGTCTCCTTTTAAGTCTTGAAGACCTTGGTATATTTTAGAAATGTATCTGATCCCTGGGATCCCTTTATATGCCATTAAGAAGACCTTCAGAACACCTGACTGGGCCCTTTCCAAATCCTCCTTTTTAAGTATATTGTTTATGTGGTGTCTAAGCTGAAAGAACCTGTAAAGATCTTGATTTATTAGACCTTGTTTTTTCAAATCTTCAAAACTTCTTAAAGTTTGCCCCTTAAAAAAATCATAATATTTTATCAGCCCTTTCTCTTTCCACTCTTTAAATCTAGTGTCTGTTTTATTGGGGGTAAAGTCTTGATCATAGGCAATCCATTGCAGAAGTCGATAGGGCTCTTTGGCTTGATTCTCTCTGACTATCTTAAACCAAATTTTTAGCGGGGTCTCTATCCACGGGTTAGTGTTATTCAAGAGTTTAGTTAAGGCATTGTTCCCTATTATCGCCTGTAGGGGGATGTCACTTGTTATTTGGCATTCCATCTCCTTCCATTGTGCAGTGTAGACTGGGTTACATATCTCTACTAAAGTTTTAATTTGTGCAGCTATAAAATAGTCCCTGATATTTGGCAGTGCGAGCCCACCTTTGTCTTTGTTTAGCTGTAGGGTTCTATATCTGATTCTAGGTCTCTTACCCTGCCATATGAATCTTGAGATCCTTCTGTCCAGCTCCTGCCATGTTTTTTTGGGAGGTTCTACCGGTATTGTTTGGAAAAGGTATAGAAGACGTGGAAGTATATTCATTTTGACTGCTTCAATTCTTTGTGCAGTACCTAAGAATGGTATCATATTCCATCTTGCTAGGTCAGATTTTATTTTTGTCACCAGTGGATCATAGTTTAGTGTTATAATTTTGTCGAGTTGTTTCGGGATATTGACCCCCAGATATTTCATAGATTCCAACTCCCAGTTAGTTTTGAGTTCACTTAGTGAAAAATGATTTGGGTCATAGTTGAATGTTAAAACTTGGGTTTTATGCATGTTTAATTTGTACCCCGATAAATCTCCATAGTCTGAAAAAACTGAGATTAGTTCTGGTAGAGAAGTGTCTGGCTGCCCTAGGTATATTAAAATGTCATCAGCAAAGAGTGCTATTTTATGTTCCTTCTGACCAAGTGTAATACCTTGAATTTCTTGATTTTGTCTTATCCATTGGCTCAGAGGTTCTATGAAGATTGCAAAGAGCAGTGGAGACAGGGGGCAGCCTTGACGACATCCTCTTTCCAGCTCAAAAGATGATGATAAATTACCGTTAATCCTTATTTTAGCTGTTGGTTTTTTATATAATGCCTGTATAGTTCTAATGAAGTTGTTATGAAAATTGAAACTGGATAAGATTCTATATAGGAAAGACCAGTCAACCGAATCAAATGCTTTTTCAGCATCTAATCCCAATATGACTGCATTTAAGTTATATTTTTTTATATGATGAATTATGTGTAAAGTGCGTTGAATGTTGTCTTGTGTCTGTCTTTGTCTTATAAAACCTGTTTGGTCTAAGTGAATTAAGTCTGTCAGTATGTTTTCTAACCTTTTGGCAAGGATAGTGGTAAAAAGCTTATAGTCCTGATTTAATACACTGATTGGTCTGTAGTTGGAGCATTCTAGTTTATCCTTTTCAGGTTTAGGTATAACTGCAATGACCCCTTCTCTCCAGGAGGGGGGGATTTCCCCTGTGTGGAGGACGTAGTTAAATGTTTTCAGGAGGAGAGGAGATAGTTGCTGTTTAAAGGTTTTGTACCATTCTGCTGTATAGCCATCTGCTCCTGGGGATTTGTTAGCTTAAGTTTCATAATTGCTTTTTTCCAATTCTTTAGGTTGTATTTCTGACAGTAGGGTTTTATTTTGTGATTCCGTAAGTTGGGGAAGGTTTAATGTGTTTAGGAATGTCTCGGATGCGTTTTTATGTTTTTTGTGGGAGTATAAGTTCTTGTAGTAATTCTCGAAGCTTTTAAGAATATCCTGAATTCTGAATTTTATTTCCTTTGATACTGGGTCTCTGATTTTGTAGATTGCTCTTTCTGTTTGTTGTTTCCTCAATTTATAGGCTAGTAATTTTGCCGATTTACTGCCTGCTTCATAGTGTTTTTGTTTCAGAAATGTAAGTTTCTTCTGGATTTCTATTGTGTAGATCTCATTTATTTGATTTTTAATTTCTTTAATCTTGAGCGAGCCATTAGAATGAGTGTTGTCTTTGTGTTCTTTTTCTAGGTTCTTGAGTTCTGACTCTAGTGTGATTAGTTTTTCTTGTCTCAGTTTCTTTTGGGTTGCCAGTTTTGCAATAATTTTTCCCCTTATTACAGCTTTGCACGCATCCCACAGTATTAAAGGGGATACTTCTCCATTATCATTTTCTTCCAAATATCTGAGAATATCTGATTCCAATTCATCTTTCAGTGGTCCTTTCAGGACATTTGAATTCAACCTCCAGGAAAATGTATTATTTGTGTATTTTTGGATGTTTAAGTCCATATAGATCGGACTGTGGTCAGAGAGATCCATCAGTCCTATTTTACATGTTTTTACTCTTCCAATGTCTCTATTAAACATAAAAAAGTAATCAAACCTTGAGTAAGATGAATGTGGCGTTGAATAAAAAGTATAATCTTTTACATTGGGGTTGAATTCCCTCCATACGTCACAGATTCCCATTTCTTTTAGTAGCATCCGAGTATTCCTATTTTGGGTGTTATTTTGATGTGAAGAATTACCTGTTGCATCCCAGTATGGATTCAGTCTTAGATTGAAGTCTCCACCCCATATCACTAAACCTTGGGCTTTAGTTATCATTAGGTCGAATACATTTTTATAAAATTTCCATTTAGCCCCTGGTGGTGCATATACATTCAGCAGGGTGATATCTTCTCCCTCTAGCCGCCCAGTTACCAAACTGTACCTCCCTTCTTTATCTTTGTGTTCTGATTTTTTTTTCAAATGTAATTTTGGTTGATATCAACGTCGCATTGCAATTTTTTAAAAAAATCATTGATTTTGCCGTTAGAATCGAAACTATTGGTCGTGTCCCCTCATTTTTCCCAGTTTTTGTGTGACATGAAAATCGCATCAATTTCAAAGTACTGTAACGTGATCTCTGAGTAACTCTTTCTACTCAAAATGCAAGAGATAACAGAGTTGTAATGCAAATTCAAAATAAAACATTCCCCAATGTGATCGGATCTATGGTTTTTGTACGGCGACCCCTGCAAATTTACTCGTACGACGTAAATTTCCGTGTCCCCAAATTTACGCAGCAACATGCAAGTTATTTGGTAAAGTAACCAGAAAACAGGAAGTGCTGATGCTTTTCACTTTGCACCTTTCAAATTCAAACCATGCACGTAAAAAGGAGATCAGTCTTTGTGAAGCTCAGATGTAGAATATTTCAATAAAATCTCAAACATTTATGACACATCGAATATGGTGTCCTTTAAAAAATTTACGTCTTCGGTCTTGGTCGGCCGCGCAGCCCCGTCTGGCGAGGTGAGCGCCCTGGGAAAGCACTTTTATTTTCTCTACCCCGGATGTGCTCAACCCATGTGGAGAGGATTAACCGTGGTCACTTTATATTGAAGTTATCGAAGGTCCAAACTTCCGTGTCCCGCATTTACGCCTTTTGTGATTTTACGTCTTATCCAACAAACAGGGAGAATTTGAAGGTATGTATACACGTTATCACATCTTAATATGTCATGAAAATGTAGCTGTTGATGAGTTTTGATGCGTGAAAAATACTGGAAGTGTTGAAGTTGTTTCGTGTAAAATGTGTGCCATTGCAAAGTGCATTGGCACACGGGGAAACAAAAGCCCGAGTGTCCCGTTTACGTCTCCATTTACAAGTAGTTGAAGTGAGCGCTCATCCTCAAGAGTTCCTGAACACGAATGCCGTTACGAAAATAGTTAATAGTTTCATAAACCTGACACAATTGGATAGTGATTAGTCAATTTCATGTGCAGATTTGATCAATTTTAAATTTTGCTATCAATGTCACACATTGGACCCCTAATAAATAAAAACACCCCTTTATCGAGGAAAAGTTATTTTGTAGGGGCACAGTGTTGGTTTTCTCACACCCAGAAGGCAGAGGGAAGGGGAGAATAATGGACTGAAGGAGGAAGTGTCACCGGGGGGCATCAGACTGAACTGTTGAGTCTATGCGCCCCCTGGGGAGAGTAAAAGCTGTGGGCGCCACTGAAGAGAAGAAGTGTGTAATAGCGGCACCAGCGTAATGTTATGTTAATGTGCCACACTTCTCTTTGTTCACTCAACAGTGTATTAGGGTCAGAAGCTCCTGGTCTCATGCATGGGAATAAAGATATAAAAAGAGGAATGCACGGAGATCGAGAGGCTTCAGCGCTGTAGCACTGCTGTTTGCTGTTATGTGTTGTTGGAGAAAGAACAAAGCCTTGTGTCGTCCAGCTCGCTGCCTCACCTATTCCTTTCTCCAAAATTTCGCGATAATTGTCATTATCATTTTATCACCTAGCCCTCAGGGTACCTTAAGTTGGTAATTTTTCAAGTTTCTCATACTGCTATAAACATGGGAGTAGACAAATATGCTTGCTTTCTTCACCTGCAGGTTTATTGATGCTCACAGCATATCCAAAATGACAAAAACTATTGAGAAAATTCTCCAGAAAATCCTCAAGTGTACTACTCCACGTGCAAACAACAGAATGCCAGGGCTCAATAACGTTGCTGCAACATTACTGACAATACTGACACAAATTAGCGTCCAACTCCACTCCCATTGCAAACATCCATTGCTTTTAAGCAGCTCAACACAAAACAATGGACCTCTTGTGTCACAACAGACACAATTTCCTTTTTAGTAGAAAAACTGTAAACATAAACAAACCACTTTCACCACAATGACGTCACCAACCACGCCGCAAAAACAGGGCATGGGAGTGAGTGGACATTATGGAATTAGAGAATTTTAGACTGCTACTCACTTGCCAACAGTTGGACACAAAGCTATGAGGACGAAACAGGCAGAGTGCCTGTCTGTGTCAGCTGTTGGCAGCCAGCTACATCTGTAGCACAAAGCTATTTAAACTGCTAGTCAGCTAGCCAGTTTCCAAAGAAGACGAACAATTGACATTCAGGCGAAGTTTTGGAGGAGGCTGTGACAATTATCCAGGTGAGAGCTCCAACAGATAACGTTGTAAACTTAAACATGACAGCTTTTTTGGGATTTCCATGGCTGTAATACAGCTGGTTTGACTTAGCAATGTCTTTATGGCTGCAAAGCAGCTTCGGTACAGAGTGCAGCTAGGCCAAAAAAACTACTGTTCACACTTTCTGCTGTTAACTGCGGTTAACCGCGATCACAAAATTTGTCGCTGTTAATGGGGGCGAAGCGTTAGTGAGCAATTAATGTGATAATGCAGACACCACTAATTTATACACATTCATACCCAGTGTCAATCAACCAATCTGTCAATCCTTTCCATGTCCGGGGCGGGTGAGGTTTTCCGTGTTGAGTCAAATTAAGCCACAGGCCCCACTTCTGGTGGTACCCCTCCATGGCAAGGCAATGTGGCAGTGTTGCCAGATAGGAAATATAAAAATATCATACTGTTGCTTTAAAATTATCATACTTTCACCCAAACTATTGTATGTGCTAAAATAACTTGAAAAAAAAATCACAGAACAGTGTATTTAAAAGCAAAGCTATTTTATGTGCATGAAACTGCAGTAACCTAAAGAATAAACACATTTGCTACAAACAGTGGGCAATGGAGGTTTGATTTGGAGCCAGAGACTATACATTTTGTGTTTATTTCCTTTAGCATGATTTTTTTTTTTTCAGAACTGCAATGTCTGACTGCCAATTAAATTCTGCAGCAGCGGCAAAATGCTTTAGCCTTGCTCCCAGCAACAGGTTGAAGCCATCTCTTAAATGTACAGTATAACGCCAAGGCAGCGCAATAAAGCGGCTGTGCCCGGCCAGGTTGCTTTGTTTTCTTAACGAGTGTCTGTGTCTGTGCTGCCGGACTCTTTTCTGTTAGTACTTTATTCCCTCCGAGTTCGAACTCATGTTCACTTTTTATTACGTGTGTTGCGGTGCCAGTACAGCTGCGCAAACATGTGCTGCTGATGTGGTTGGCAGTGAGGAGGAGCCACCCAGGTATGAGCTGATTGGATATGAGGAGGCATCAGTGTCTGGTGATGTGTGGGTGTTCACGTAAATCAGAACGTTGTTTTCTGGGTAGTGCATGGAAATGCCAAAACTCTTATAGTCGGCTTTTATAAAAAGCACTGATTGTTGTCATGAAACGCCCCTCCAGGGCAAAAGACAAACTCAAGCGCTTGACTGCAGTAAGGAACATTTATTTACAGAAAAACATCACAGTCCAAAAAATAGCTGTGCAGACATATAAAAAAGGCAACAAAAAAAAACTTACACATATGAGTCTCTCCTGGGCAGAGAAGTCCCAGGAGGATCAGGAGGGGGAGACTGCCCTAGGAGCAGGAGGACAGTCTAACATATAAGAACTCATTTATCCCAAAGTCAGTAAAACTTTTAAACTCAAATAGATAGGTCAGGGACACTTATAATTCCTGCTCTTAATGACTGCTGTTATATATTTATTTATGCATGTCATTTGTATTATTTATTGGGTTTTATTTTATCTCTCTCTATATATATACTGTATATCTTTTTATATGAAGGATCATATGTACTACTTCCATTGTGTATGTGTGGATTGTGTGGTTGCAGCATGGGTGATAAGCCCAAGGCAAATTTCCCCTTGTAGGACAATAAAGTTTATCTCGTCTTGTCATCATCTCATCTCATCTCATCTCATCTCATCTCATCTCATCTCATCTCATCTCATCAACATCATGGTTGGCTGCCACACTGGAGAAGAGTGCTGCGGTCAAATAAATAGTGGAGCACTAATGAGCTGCAGGTGCAAGAGGAAGGATGACCTAATTACCAACTGATTGCAACTGAGGAAACCTGAAGCACAGCAATCAGCTGGTGGATGTGTCAGAGGGATGAAAGCAGAGCTCTGCCAAGCAGCAAAAGGTAAACCACAGCACAAGTACATAAAATAACCAGACACAGATTTTACAGATAAATAATACTGAAACAAAGTAAGCGTCAGAACATCACAATTATATATTGTATAGGCCCTAAAACTATCGTATAAATATGATAATTATCGTATATTTGGCAACACTGCAAGGTGGGTAAAATGTCTTGCCCAGGGACACAACAGCAGGATGGCTGGGGAGAGCTGGGTTTGACCCACCAACCATCTGGTTATTGGAGGACCCGCTCTAGCTCCTGAGCCACTGCCACTATAAATGCCCTTTTACTGAAAAACACCACTTAAATCATTTCCCCTAAGCCGGCAAAAGCAGGAGGGTATTCAAAACACTTTGTGGCCCTGAAAAAAGGTGGAGATCTTCACTCTATCATTGACCTCAAGTTTTTTAAGCAAATATATACACACACTCAGGGCGACACTGCACACCTTTGTCCAATTTTACTGTTTGGATGTGAACGCCCCTTTGGGGGCTCTCTCCATTCTCCGGGATGGTACTTCTCTGCACTGAGGCACAGGCATATTATCCCAGTTTCTTTAGCTTGCTCACTTGGTACAACTCAGCTGTTTAGAGTGGACCAAATATAGGAGGCCATAACATTATGAATATAATCACTGTTCCCCAATGGAGAGGAAATTGGCACAACTGACAGTGGCCTTGCTTTGCACTTGGACTAGGTGAACAGGGACTTAAAGTTGTCATGTAATGGCAACAGGGTGGAGCCCCTCCTGTGCTGCCTGAAGGTGCAAATCAAGTTTTTCTTCCTTTGTGGAAAAGTGATTATATTCATAACCTTATGTTTGCTTTAGTTTTGAATGCATTCAAAAGGTTTGGATTTATTTCCATGAAAAGACATGCTGTAATTATTCCAATAAATTTTAAAAAATAAATTATGTTATTAGATTATTTTTTCCTTTCCAGGAAGACAATAGTCCCCATATCTACATCAACATGCATAAAAAGACACACATAAAGACACACATTTTTTTTTTTTTTCCGGTTCCGGTTCCGCTGGACCAGTGGCGCCACACGAGTAGGTTGCCTGTTGCAACAGCCTTTTTTTTTTTTTTTTTTTTATCTTCCTTCTTCTTTCTACACCTTTCACTCTGTAAATATATCACGGACGCACGGATCGCCCCGGGGGTCTCCCGGGTCGGCGGACGGAGCCACGGTTTGCAGCGGGAGACGCTACAGCGGGGAGGAGCTAGTGCTAGCTAGCACTTGGCCGCCGCCCGGTGCTAATGGGAAACTCGACATACCGGGAGCTGTAACGAAAACAACGCGGGTGCCGGGCTGGAGTTTAGGCGGCGTGCAAGAAATATAAGACAGAATAATAAAGAGCAATGGCAAGAACCAAGCAGACCGCCCGTAAAATCTACTGGAGGAAGAAGCCCGCCAGGAGACAGCTAGCCACCAGGGCTGCTCAGAGAGGCGCTCCGGCCACCGGCAGAGTGAAGAGGCCTCGCTGTCACAGGCCCGTGGCTCTGAGAGAGATCCGTCGCTGCCAGAAATCCACGGAGCTGCTCATCCGTAAGCTGCCCGTCCAGCGCCTGGTGAGGGAGATCGCTCAGGACTTCAAGACCGTCCTGCGTTTCCTGAGCTTCGCTGTCATGGCTCTGCAGGAGACCAGCGAGGCTCACCTGGTGGTCTCTTCTTCGCTAAGGGGGTCACCATCATGCCCAAAGACTTCCAGCTGGCCCGCCGCATCCGCGGAGAGAGAGCTTAGACTTTCTGCTGCACATTCACCAACCAACCATAATGCTCTGCACTGTGTGTCTGTATATATACATTTATAGTAATATGGACATATGTTTACTAGATGTTGTTTTTTCTTGCCTTCTGAGTGTTGCTCTGAGTGTTGCTATCCCTGTGCTGTTGCAATCCTGGAATTTCCCCATTGTGGGACTAATAAAGGCTTATCTTATCTTATCTTATCTTATAAACATGAATACAAGCATGGTGCTTACACCATACAACAAACCGAAATTCTACATCATTCCTCTGCCTTTTGCATCTATTACAGCTTGCGTAATTGTATCTCCTACAATTAGGGTTGCCAACTTTCTCACAGCCAAATAAGGGACAGAGGGTTTTAACTACTGCTCAGTGCCACAGTATTGTGGACATCAATGTTGTCATAATACTAGGATTTTTTTTTACCTTGATAATACCCTTAAAAATACTGTTATTCAATGTCATGTTTAATACTACAAGGAAAAAAAAATATTGCACTGTATACCTAGAAATTTCAGATTTTACAGAATACAGAATCTCAGTTTAAAAATGTGTAATAGCCGTGTTTTTAATAATGGATTGCATTTATATAGCACTTTTCATGACACCCAAAGACACTTTACAATGAGTCCATTATTGATTCACTCCACAGACAATGATAGTGGTAAGCTACCTCTGTAGCCACAGCTGCCCTGGGGCAGACTGAGGGAGACATGGCTGCCATTCCATGCCAATGGCCTGTCCGACCACTACTGAACATTTTTTCACATTCATACATCAGTGTGTCTTGGGGGGGGGGGGTGGGTTGAACCGCCAACCCTCTGGTTATTGGGCAACCTGCTCTACCTCCCGAGTCACAATGGCCTCATTTTTGTTTCTCTTTGAGAAATAATGCAACTTTGAGCTAGAAAACACAACTACACAGCAAAAAAGTCAAATATAAGTAAAATGAAATAAATTTAGGCTGTTTTTTTTTTTTTTTGTCTGACAGGATATTTATTCTTGCTGTGCAGTTTATGTGTGAGAAAATTTTACATGCTTTCCAATAGTTTTAACTTGTTTTATGCAATTTGATAAGTCAAATTTTATTGCTCTGTTGGCAGATAATTTTACTTAAAATAAACCAAAAAAAATTCTGGCACTAGATAATTCTAGTTAAAATTAGAAAAAATATCTGCCAACAAAGTAAGATTAAATTGCTTAACTCTTTCATGTTCCACTTTCATAAGACATCAGCGTCACCTGCTGCCCCTGGCGCAGTTCTGCGCCTGTCACGTGATGTGTCCCAAATGCACAGTGAACCCAGTTGTAACAAGCAACTCACATCACAAGATGTCTGACATGTATAGCTTACTGCTCTTCACTGGAGGACTTCACCCAACGAACCGTCGCTAACATCATTTCCGGTAACACGAAGAAGAGAATGTAAACAAACGGTCCATCCCAACATATATTTCCACACGGAGGAAACGTTTGCTCCAAATTTTGCCAACTATGATTCTAAAAAGAGATTATTTAGCTTCTGAAGGGAAATATTTACCTTTTGTGACAGGAGAAGATGGTCTGGAGTGTGTACAATTTTGTCTGCCATTGACGCAGCTCCAAGTGACGACAGAGAACAATAGCGCCAGTTCGGCGGCGTAATGTAACTGAAATTGAGGTGGAATAATTCATAACATACATGTGACAGTTTCTCGATGTGGGAGAGAAAGCGAAAATGACTGGCAGAAGACGAAATCAGGACCGTGGATGACAAAAATGGACGAATGAAGACACAACAAGCAGTAGGTCTGACCAGTTTTTATCAATTTGTGTACATTCTACTGATTTTCTGGTTCGTATACTTTGAAGATAAGATAACAAAAAACAAAAGCAAAGCCAAAAAAACAAAACCATTCTTTGTGTAACTATGTCCAAAGTCCACTTTTGACCGAAAGTTATGTAATTCGATACGACTGCCATCACATTATGCAAATTAGAAGCATAAGTTTACTCATATCTTAAACTTTGGATCATATTCTACATCTTTCTAATTGACAGTAAGCCATTATCTCTTGCCACTTTCTAGTTACAGCCTTTGGAATGTGTGATATCCAAACTGAATATTTTCTTCAAAAAAAACCTGGCCACCAGAGGGGGGAATGCTGATGAGCGCACTGTTGCGCCACAGAATTTTAAGAGGTTAAAACGAGTAAAAACTTTTGTAAAGCAAGTAAAATCTTACAAAAAGCTGCGTAACAAAAGAACTTCTCGTCTTGTCGAAATTATCTTGTGAGAGAAAAACAAACGTAAAGCCTTGATTTAGGATATTTTATCTTACTGAGATTTCCTTTTTACAGTGTGACAGACACCTCCTTCGGCATAAAATTACTGTACATCAGTGAAGTATTCCTGATTCAAAAAATACACAACAGCAGAAAAGCCTGCACAGGTGGCTGGAAAGCCCTGCAAATAGCATGTTTTACCTTTTAAGACATTCTTGCTTCTGGCCTTCTTTGAAGAAAAATCCCCCATTATGTCCTTTAAGTCCAGCTCACTAATATCATCATACTCTACTGATGCATGCTTGATTCAATCTACTATTTTTTTACCAAGTTTGGAGTCCACTGTCCCATGCACAGCTGTCTGATGTAAGCAATCATGTGCTTTCTTCTCCCTTCACTCTTCTCCTCCAGGTGAGAGCTTTAACGGCCCACCTGTCTCCTCTGTGCAGCAGCTCTGCCTCCACCTGATGCTCCAGCTTAGAAAAATCCTTTACACTTTGGGATTTTTGAGCAATTTGTTTTCCCTAAGCTCTTTTCCTCTCAATAATTTTATAAACACCACTTTCAAACTTTTTTCTGGACATTTTGACCGAGCTAATTACTTTTTACCTCTCACTGGTGCTTGCATAGGTACATGCAAACGTACGTACGTACAGAGTGGGCACGGCATCCCAGACAGAGTGGGCACGGCATCCCAGACACACACACTCTCATACCTAACACCCCCCCCCCCTTTACAAAACTGGGAAACCACACACACAATTGAACCTCCTAAATTTAGAAACCCGAATCACACACTAAGAACAGGGAGAACAATATACTGTCATGAACATCCTATCACATTCACACAAAACAATTAAACTGGACTTGGTCACTTGAAAAAAAAAAAATACAACATAATCCCATATTACTCACTTTCATTCACATGCACACCAGCATCAAATATATACAAACTACACACCTTATCTTGTATTCATATATACACAAATATTTACACAAGGACAAAGAACAATTTAAGTAACGCCAACGTCTCTGGGGAGCCACCATCCACAAAACTGCCTCGGAGGCCCTGGGCACCTCCACAGCATATGTGCCCCTGCCCTCTGTCCACGTCCAGGGTCGAAGCCCTCTTCACTCTGGCCCCACAGTGCTGTTGTCCAGTGCGCTGTCCCACAGTGTCCCTCGGACCGCTCCCTACCGCCTTCAGCACCGCCATCATGGCTCCAACTAGTCCAGCCCCCCGTGGCTGCACTCTGGTGAAAATGGAAACCCACTTGTCAGCGCCGTTCACTGCCTCGGGCGTCTCGCCGTACCATCCAGCACCCTCATCCAGGATGCTCCGCTGCGCTGCCACTGTGTCCAGCTGCCGCTGCTCACTCCCAGGGCTCTCAGCTTCGCGCTCGTCGGTGACCCTCTCCGACCCGGGTGTCTCGACACAGCTCTCGACTCCCTCATTCCATGAGTTATGCTGCATAGCCTCTGTATCCAGCCACTGCTCACCTCTGGGACATGCACCATCACCCTCATCAGGCCCGCTCACCGACCTGGGCTCCTTACCGCTGCATCCATCGCTCTCGGTGTTGGTGCTCTGCTGCGCTGTCACCGTGTCCTGCGGCTGCTGCTCCTCCCCGGGGGCGTCAGCCTGCCTGGCCTCACTCACCTGCTGCGTAGCTTCCACCAGCGGCTGTTACTGCTCACCTCCGGGGCTAACAACGTCATCCTCACCGGTCCCATCTTCCGAACTCGGATCCTGGCTGCTGCTCCCAGCACTCATGGTCTTGGTGCTCCACTGTGCAGTTACAGCGTCTTGCTGCCCAGTTAGCTCGCGAACCTCCACTCTCGGCGGGAAATCACACACCGTCGGCCCCGTGCTAGCCTTAGCCACTAGCTCACGCTGGATCATGGACTCCCTCAACTCCACCAAAGCCAGAACCTCCTCCAATGACTGCGGCACCTCAGGTCTCTTCAACGTGTGCTCCAGCCAAACGTCGCTTGTGCCATAGCCCAACCCTTCCCTCACTATGTCGACCTCCATAGTCCCAAATCTGCACTTCTTAGCTCGGCTACAAAGCCTCGCCAGAAATGACGTAAGGGACTCGCCCGTCCGCTGGCTAAGGCTCAGGAATTCACATCTTCTCCTGACGAGAGTGACAGAGTCCTCGCACACGTAATCCATTATTCAAAATAACACCAATTTTCCTCGTTGCCAAATGTTATATCTGATAAAAGACCAGGACGGAGGCGAGTCTTCATGCAGCAACTAACTTGATTATGAACTTGAGTTTATATACAGAGTGGGCCGTGCCCGCCTGATGTCACCCTGTGGGTGGGCATGGCATCCCAGACACACACACTCTCATACCAAACACCTACTCTTCTTTATACCTACTCCATCGATTATCAGTTTCCTTTAGACAGATAAAACTGAAAGAAGAGCATTCCAGGGTTTTATCAAGTGTCCTAAACGGTCATCAGTAAGGGTTGTGTTAATGTGTGGAAGTCCACTGTCAGCTCCAGTCTTCTTGTCAGCAGATGTCAGCTGGCTCTCTGCCAAGTACTGAAGTACACCTCCAACAATTTTTTTTCCCCTTCATTTTACTGCAACATCACTCTACAGGAGAACATTGCTGGAGGTGTGCTGCTACTTCTGCCAAATATCATCTGCAATATCACCACATTACAGTGATGTAATAGTTAGAGGGAACAATCTCTCAGAAGAGATCAGATATATGTAAATGAACCAGTCTTTATTGAAACAAACCTGGAGAAAATAGTACCTAAAGCATGTTAAGAATTACAAATTGACACAGCCAACTCTTACTGTACTTGACTCATTTAATGACTTCCTGAGAGTGAAATTCTTAAGGCTGAAAACACATAGCTAAGAGTCCAATATTTGTCTGAATTGTATAGCGGTTCCCACGGTTCTGACTAGCTGTCTGATAAATGGGAGCACACTGTGGGAGGTATATTAATCATTAAAGGCTCAACAGCGAGACATGAAATCCTTATTTGTTTTTACACTCAGCCCACCTGGCTAGTTTTATAGGAGTGGGGGTCAGTCTTTAGTAACACAGACCAATTTTATTTGCAGTGTTCAAAGGCTGACCATAGATATGTGTATATCTATGCACATCTGTGTTTGTGTAAAGGATTCAGGTTTGTGAGACCATTTTTTTTTTCTTGTGCACTTACTGGCAAAATCTCCAGCAAGAAAAAACGCCTACTTTCCTGTCAGATACTGCACATATTGCATCACTTTTGTAGTTCTTGAAGTGAGAGCAACTAAAAGGAGAGATGAGCAGTATGATAATGCTTAACAACTCACTTAACATTCACATGAAGGACAGTTTACTCCAAAGTTAGGTCCTTCAGGAGCAGAACAGAGTCAAGCACTCCAGGCAGTTCTGAGCACAGCTATCTTGGAAAAAGAATGATGTTAACGGCGGGCTTTAACTTCTCACCACAGAAACTAATCGGCACAAAGCTCGTCTTGTATGATTCATTCAGTAATGTGCTAAGAAGATGATCTAAGAAGATTCTACACATTTTCTTGCCTTACCTAAAAATAACCATTCTCTTCCCTTTTTCCTTTTCTTTGCTTGTTTTGTCAAGTGGGTGGACCTTAACTTTTTTTCAGCATCTGAACTTGGCCTCTGAGTTGGGAGCTTGCTCAACTTGATCCGCTTTTTTTCATTTCCACTGCTTGCCAATTTTCCTGACAAGTGAAGCAGAGTACAGACCAAGAGAGAAAAGAAGGTTTGAGGCTGACGCAAAAGCATGACAGTCTGACTCTGGCCTTTGTTATGGCTGTGCTCACCCTATGAGCAACACCCCACCACTCTCCCCTCCCACTATCCTTTCTGGCGGCCTTACCAGGACAGGGTTTATCATCTGTGATAAAGTACCCATGGTCTGGGAGGAATCAGCCCTGGATGTTTATTGCATTAGGTCAGCGTGTACTAATGGAGAAACTCTTACAGAGCATGTCATCACCTCAGGGCAACGAGTAAGCAGATACTTAAATTGTGTTACGGTGTTCTCCTCTCTTTACATTTGTCATTTCTTTTTTTGACCAGACAAAAGCACAATCACATTACTATGTGTGTCTTCTGCTACTAATATATGAATTTAGCAGTAGATGAAGATTTAACAAAATGGGATACGCACGTATGAAATTAGGATACACCTGCTTATAGTTTGTCTTTGCTCTGTGAAACTCCAGTGCTCACTTTATTCTGACTTGAGATGTTCAGGTGTCTTCGAAGACTCAGCTGCCAAGTCACCTGAGGCCCACAATTAGCGTCAAGCAGCTGCTAAGCTTTGTGTGCCATAACAATTCACACTCTGTGGACACAGGCTGTCAGCCCAGTAAGATCAGCCACACAGAGCGATAAACTTCCTTGTCTTCTTTCCTTTCCAATTTCAGTCTTTTTGTGAATGCATTCAAAGAAGCTATGCACCTTCTACTTTTTTGCAGAATACTAAGTGCCAGAGATCCCTCCCAGAGCAGCTGCACATTAAACTGACTTACATTCATTTTCATCTCTGTGCCTTTGGAAGGAAACACTCTATTTTAACTGCTTGCTGACCCCCTGCAGAAAGCAGGCAGGCTCTGGCCCATAGGTAACCCTGGCCAATGCAACATCAATAGCCATGGTGGCACCATTATTGAGAAACACTAGCAGTGTGTGATGTGAATCTTAGTCAGGGCTGCAGGGTTCTCATTTTAATGAATATCAGGAAAGTCAGAGAAGGCCTGGACAGATGGTGCCTCTTGAGGCATTCCCTGGTGTGAGCAACTGTCACAAGAAAAACTAGTTACCTTCCATCCTGTATTTCTCTGCTACATATCTTCACCAATATCATCATTCTAGGAGATATATATACATTTTGCCCTTGCTGACCTCAGTGTTAAGCTCCTACACATGGTATAGGTTTAGCAGTCACACGCAGTAGCCACACTACATGAGATAGGTCTGACAAAACTACAAAAGACATTAAGTTTTGATATGTGCAGACTTTTCAACTGGGCAAAAATACATCTGAAGACCACACAGAAGCATATACAGCTGGGAAAATAAGTATTGAGCACATCAACATTTTTCTCATTAAACTTATTTCTGATGGAGCCATTGACCTGAGATTTTCACCAGATATCTGTAACAATCCAAGTAATTCATACAAACAAAGAAGTCAAGACAACTGTGTTCACAAAACAAGTCACAGTATATTTAATAAAGTGGAATGACACAGGAAATAAGTATTGAACACATGAAGAAAAAGAGGTGGCATAGAAAGCCAAGAAACCAGCTGAAATCCATCTGAATTTAGGAAGGCATCCCATCCCCCATCAGTTCAAATTAATTTCAGCTTGTTTTATCCTGACTTTAAAAAGGTCTGTGAATATCAGATTGTCACACCACAAAGAACTCATGATGGGTAGAAGCAAAGAACTCGCTCTAGACCTTCACAACCTTATTGCTGCAAACCATAATGATGGCATTGGTTACAGGCACATTTCTAAACTGCTGAATGTTCCAGTGAGCACTGTTGGAACCATCATTCAGAAATGGAAAGAACATCATTTTACCATTAACCAGCCATGACCAGGAGCTCCTCGCAAGATTTGAATCTTTATTTATTTTATTTCGGATAGATTAAAAGTAAAGATTAAAAAAGAACAGAATAATATAACAAAGGGGGAAAGAAAATCCAACAAGGTCAAATTAGACAATAACTCCTCTGATTATACAGTTCAACATAAGTTATCTGAAATGGGTGATGGCTGAAGCCGCAGCTTATATTGCCCACCCATATTCCATCCAAGAATTCAAAAGAAAAACAAAACAAGAGCGATTACAATTCAGAACATAGCTAAGACAAAATGTGACAAAAAAACTAAGCAGCAACACAACATAGACTGGATATGACAATCCTTATGTGATTTTACATGTCATCTTGTATATATGTTTGGAGTATTTCTTCCTTTAGTTTTTGTTTAAATTGTCCAAGCGTTGTACATGATCTTAATTCAGGTCCAAAATCGTTCCATAATCTGACTCCTTGCACTGAAACACAGTGTTGCTTGGTGGTAGTTCTCACTGAAGGTTTTTGAAATATACATGTTCCTCTGAAATGATATTGTTTGTCCCTTATTTGGAACAACTTTTGGATATTTGCGGGCAGTGGTAGATTCTTCACTTTAAACATTATTACTGCAGTTTTAAAGTCAACCAGATCTTTCAACTTGAGAGCTTTTAATTTAAGAAAAAGTGGGTTTGTTGGTTCCCTGTAAGCAGCTTTGTTTATTATTCTAATAGCTCTCTTCTGAAGCATAAAGACTGGATATATGTTTGTTTTATATGTATTTCCCCATACTTCAGTACAATATGTCATGTATGGGAGTATTAATGAATGATACAAGGTATATAGTGTGGGTTGATTCAGCAAATATTTCACTCTATGTAGTATTGCAATTGATTTGGATATTTTACCTTTAATATAATTAATATGTGACTTCCAACACAGTTTATTATCAATTATTACTCCAAGAAATTTAGTTTCAGATACCATTTCAATCTCTATACCATTTACACTGAGTTTAGATACTAAGTTGTTGTGATGGTTGTTAAAAACTATAAATTTTGTCTTACTTAAATTGAGCGTTAATTTGTTTGAATCAAACCACAGTTTAAGCTTTCCTAATTCCTTTCTGAGTGTATCCAAAAGTTATTCCAAATTGCTTCCACTGCATAATAAATTAGTGTCATCGGCAAACAATATTAAATCCATTTTTTCCGAAACTTTACATATATCATTTATATACATATTGAATAACAATGGCCCCAAAACTGAACCCTGTGGGACTCCACAAGTAACCTTCAGTAACTGTGAGTTTTTGTTACCAACACATACATACTGATATCTATTCTTTAAGTAACTACATAACCAGGACAGTGATACCCCCCTAATACCACAATTTTGTAGTTTCTTTAATAATAAATTATGATCCACTGTATCAAATGCTTTTTTAAGATCCAGGAATACCCCAACTGAATACTCTTTATTTTCAACGGCAGTTGATATTTTTTCTATAAATTCCGTTAGAGCAAATTCAGTTGTCCTCTTGTGTCTGAACCCATATTGCTGCTCACACAATAAATTATTCTTCAGTATGAAGTTGTCAGTTGTCTCATAGAATATTTTTTCAAGTATCTTGGAAAATTGCGGCAATAGTGAAATTGGTCTATAGTTTGAGAATTCCCCTCTGTCATCCGTCTTGTATATCGGAATTACTTTAGCTATTTTCATTGCATTGGGAAATATACCTGTTTGGAGAGACAGGTTACAGATATACGTCAGTGGTTTCACTAAGCATTCATTAATAGTTTTGACTAAGAGCATGTCAATACCATTACAGTCCGCAGATGTTTTACTTGTAAACGATATAACAATTTCAATGGCCTCTCTCTCGTCTGTGTTCTTTATGAAAATGGAATCTTTTATAGCAGTGTTTTTGTTTATTGTATCTCCTGTTGGTGCCGTAATGGGTATTTCTTGAGCCAAATTAGGACCAATGTTAACAAAAAGTTATTAAATTCATCTGCAGGTGAAGCTGCATTCACACTCTGAGTCGTTTTATTATTTTTTTGAAAAATCGGTTGGGTAGCTTGTATTTCTGTTTTTATTTCCAAGAAAATTGTTAAGTATTGTCCATGTATTTTTAATATTGTTTCTGTTTTTCTCCAGTTCTTTACTGTAATAGTCTCTTTTACTACATCTTATTATATATGTTAACTTATTTTTGTATGTTTTATACCGCTGCTCTGCTTCTTTTGTCCTTTTCTTTAGGAAAGCTTTATATAATAAATTTTTCTTTTTACACGCCTTTTGTAATCCTTTGGTTAACCATGGCCTATTGACAAATTTCTGTTTAAGCTTTTTCTTTACTAATGGACAATTTTTTTCATAAAGACTGGTTACAATGTTTATAAATGTGTCATAGGCTTCATTTACATCTGATACATAGACTTTTGTCCAGTCTTGCTTCAGCAAGTCTTCTTTAAAAGAACTGATTGCATTTTGTGATTTGTATCTGAACGATTTTAAAATATTTTCTGTATTGGCCCCTGTGTGGCCATGGATAAGTGCAAAGGTTGGCAAATGGTCACTTATATCATTTATCAATAATCCACTTTCTATTTTCTTATCAATAATATTAACAAACAGGTTGTCAATAAGTGTAGCAGTGTGAACTGTGATTCTACTGGGATGTGTTATTGTGGGATATAGATCATGCTGTACATAGAATTCATGAACTCTGTAATTACATTTTGTTGATATGGATTTAGTAAATCAGTATTGAAATCTCCACAAATTACTACCATTTTCTTACTAGTAATATTATTGTACAGCTCGACTAATTTATCTCTGAATGTCTCAATGCAAGTTCCCGGCGTTCTATATATACAGCTTATAATTAGATTTTTTGTTTTATCTTGGTCAATCTCAACAGTAACACATTCCAAAATCCCTGGTAGTGCAAAGGACATTCCATTTACAAGCTTACACCTATACAGGTCATCAATATACAGTGCAACACCACCACCCTTTTTTTGAGATCTGTTAATATGAAACATCTGATATCCCTCTATTGCCACAAGGGCAATTTCTGACAGAGGAGTCAAAATAATTATCAGAAGAGTTATCCAAGAGCCAAAGACCACTCTTGGAGAGCTCCAGAAAGACCTGGAGTTAGCAGGTACTGCTGTTTCAAAGCAAACAATAAGTAATGCACTCAACTGACACAGGCTCGATATCTGCTCACCTCTCAAGACTCCAATGCTGAAGAAAAAGCACGTTGAAGCTCGTTGAAAGTTTGCTGTGCTGCACAACACTTGGCAAAGCCAGAAAAATACTGGGAGAATATAGTTTGATCAGATGAGCCAAAAATAAACGTTTTGGATGCCACAACACACGGCATGTATGAAGGAGAAATGGCACTGCACATCCCATCATGGTGTGGGGGTGTTTTTCAGCACATGGTACAGGCAGACGTCATATAATTGAAGGAAAGATGAATGGAAAAATGTACAGAGACATCCTTGATAAGAATCTGTTGCCATCTGCCAAGATGCTGAAGATGAAATGAGGGTGGACATTTCAGCAAGACAATGATCCCAAACACACAGCCAAGAAAACTCTCAACTGGCTTTAGAGAAGGAAAATAAAGCTGTTAGAATTGCCCAGTCAGTCACCTGACCTGAATCCAATTGAAAATCTAACGAGCTGAAGATCCAAGTTCATAGAAGACACCCGCGGAAGCTTCAAGATTTGAAGACAGCTTGTGCTGAAGAATGGGCTAAAATCACTCCTGAGCAATGCCTGCACCTAGTTTCTCCATACAGGAGGTGTCTGGAAGCTGTTATTACCAATAAAGGTTTTTCTACTAAATAGTAAATGAATTTCACCAAGTGTGTTCAATACTTATTCCCTGTGGCATTCCACTTTATTAAATATAATTTGTTTTGTGAACACTTGATTTCTTTGTATGTTATGGATTACTTGGATTGTTACTGATATCTGGTGAAAATCTCAGGTCAGTGGCTCCATCTCAAATATACTGTATATGTTTAATGAGAAAAAAGTTGACGTGTTCAGTAATTATTTTTCCCCACTGTACATCATGTGTGTGCATCATTCATCTGTGCTGCCATAGATATAAAGATGATGCATGATACGTCCCCCTTGGTGCAATCATGCTAATAGCTTGAGGACACATCATACAAACAAGGCTTCTGCTGCCAAATCTCAGCTAGAGTTTCTTGCTTGTTGAAAACGCATATTATGTTGTGTACATTTTGGGTTTATCTTTATTTTATTCTTTATTTCCTCTGCATTTAATGCGTCATCCCTTTTATTTGGTATAGTAGCAGTCAAATTTCTGACAGTGAGTTCTATCACAGGCTACCTTTGGTTGCAAGACCATTACGAAGGTCATTTCTGAACCTCTGTCACTGCATGACATCAGACAACCATTTTTGTGGAGAATATTTTTTCTTCTTTTTTTTCCCCCTTGTCCTGTCAGGCAGCTAGGTAAGCAGAACAGGGATCTGTCACCCTTATTGTGCCAAAACAGATTTACTTTGCCAAAAGGAGCGTATACAGTACCTATGTACTGTATATTGTTGTAAACTCCGTGGAGAATACTTTCTAACAGAATATGACCATTAAAGTTTTTCTACCAGCCACCTTAGATTTGCATATTTGGTAGAAGCAACCTCTAGTGGTTGTGAAAATAACTACATGCAATGAAATGACAGTAGGTAAGAGGTGCAATTTGTTAAAAATGGACCCTCACCCTCCTATAACCCTAACTTTTTCCTTAAGTTAACCAAATGAAGGAAAAGGTTACATTAGTTGTAAACCATATTACTGTAATTTTTGTAATTAGCACATACAAATGTTTATTTAAGGAGTAAAAGAAGTGGATCTGTAAACTAGATGTGAAAAGCAAATGCTTGAGTGGAACAATGGGATTTGAGCCCCATTTGCCTTCATGGAGGCATCCACCACCATCCTCAAAGCCTGTAGAAACAGGAAATGCCATTAAATGTGGTGATATATCATCATGGTTCACTCATGCTATAATTTCATTTCAGACAGCCCAAAACTGTACGGTCTGTACTCAGCTTTAGTCACAGTATCCGAGAGTCTTTTGAGAATTGTGAATACATTTAGAAAGAATACACAGTTCTATGCCAGGGTCACTACTGCTCTCAGTTTAGCATTAAGGGAAACATTTCATGTCTGAATCATAGACAACTGTGTTCTCTGTAAGTCTCATATAGTATATTCTTTAAGATAAGATAAGATAAGACAAGCCTTTATTAGTCCCACAACGGGGAAATTCCAGGATTGCAACAGCACAGGGATAGCAACACTCAGAGCAACAATCAGAAGGCAAGAAAAAAAAACAAAAAAACAAAAAAACAAGCAAGCAAGAGCAGCTAATATACATATGTACATATTACTATAAAATATATATATACACACACACACACACACACACACACAGACACACAGTGCAGAGCATTGTAGCTGGATGGAATAAATATATGAATATATGAACACACAGTGCAGAGCATTGTAGCTAGATGGAATAAATATGTAAATATATAAACACCCACAGTACGGAGCATTGCAGCTAGGTGGAATAAATATGCAAGTATATAAACACACACAGTGCGGAGCAATGTAGCTAGATGGAATAATATGTAGATATATAAAAACACAGTGCGGAGCATTGTAGCTAGATGGAATAAATATATAGATATATAAATATAAACACACCCAGTGCTGAGCATTGTAGCTAGATGGAATAAATATATAGATATATAAATATAAACACACCCAGTGCAGAGCATTGTAGCTAGATGGAATAAATATGTAAATATATAAACACACACAGTGCAGAGCATTGTTGCTAGGTGGGATGAAACAGCATAACCGTCTATTTAGTTATCCTACATGGTATGATTATGTGCCCATACATATTCTCACCCTCCATAGCGACCGGTATGTTCCTAGTTGTATGCCGGAGAGGACCATTGTGTAAGTCTATTGCATCTTTTGCATTCAAAAAAAACTATTAGTTTGTTACGTCTTTTTGCTATCTCTGCGAGCAGCCCTGCTTAGGTTGTACAGTCTGACAGCCGTTGGTAGGAAGGACCTACGAAACCTCTCGGTTGTGCACCTGGGATGATGTAGTCTGCTGCTAAATGAGCTCCTCAGTGCATCCAGTATGTCCTGCATAGGGTGGAACTCGGACTCCAGCAGAGATGACAGTTTAGCCACCGTCCTTCTCTCTCCTATCTCCTCCATCGGATCAAGGCGTTGCCCCAGGACAGAGCTAGCTTTCTTAATCAGTTTGTTCAGTCTCTTCCTATCGGCTGCAGTAATGCCACTGCCCCAGCAGACCACTCCAAAAGTGATGGCTGATGCCACCACCGTGTCATAGAATGACTTCAGCAGCGCCCCTTGTACACCAAAAGACCTGAGTCTCCTCAGCAGGAACAGCCTGCGCTGTCCCTTCTTGTAGAGTGCGTCAGTATTGTGTGACCAGTCTAGTTTATTGTTCAGATGAATACCCAGGTACTTGTAGGATGTCACCATCTCGATGTCTGTTCCCTGTATATTTACTGGTGCTGTGAGGGGCTGCCCATGCCTGCGGCAGTCCACCACCAGCTCCTTAGTTTTCCTCGCGTTGATCTGGAGGCAGTTCCGATGGCACCAGTCCACAAAGTCCTGGATAAGCCCTCTGTACTCAGCTTCATCTCCGCTGGAGATGAGACCAACGATCGCAGAGTCATCAGAGAACTTCTGTAGATGGCAATGTGTTGTGTTGTGTGAGAAGTCCGCAGTATAAAGAGTGAACAGGAAGGGAGCCAGCACCGTTCCCTGGGGGGCCCCCGTGCTACTGATGATCGTGTCGGAAACACAGTCCCGGGTTCTCACAAACTGAGGCCGGTTCGTGAGGTAGTCCAGGATCCATGATGACAGGTGCTGGTCCACCCCTGCGCGCAGCAGCTTGTCCTTCAGGATCATCGGTTGGATGGTGTTGAAAGCACTGGAGAAGTCAAAGAACATGATCCTCACCATATTCCCGGGCTTCTCCAGGTGGGACAGAGAACGGTGAAGGAGGAAGATCACCTCATCCTCCACCCCAATGCCATGCTGGTAGGCGAACTGGAGTGGATCCATCGCTGGTTCCACCAGGGGGCGGAGATGAGCAAGGAGCAGTCTCTCCAGGGTCTTCATCAAGTGGGACGTCAAGGCCACCGGTCTGAAGCTGTTCAGGTCTTTGGGGTGGGAAGTTTTTGGTACAGGTACCACACAAGATGTTTTCCACAGCTGTGGTACCCTCCCCAGTTTCAGGCTCATGTTGAAGATATACGTCACAATCCCACACAGCTGGTCTGCACAGGACTTGAGGAGCTTTGCGCTGATGCCGTCCGGTCCCGGCGCCTTCCTCGCCTTGATCTTCCTCAGCTCCGTCCTCACCTGGGTCCTGGTCAGGGTCAGGATGGGGGGCTGTGTGTTGGGAGTGGGGGGGTGTTGGTGGAGTGGGGAGTGGGCAGCAGGACTTGATTTCTTTAGAGGCAGCAGTGGTTGTTGTGCAGTCAGGGGGGAGGGCGGTTGGTCAAATCTATTGAAAAACAGATTCAGGTTGTTCGCCCACTCCCTGCCCCCCGTGGACTGGGGGGAGGTATTCTGGAGCCCCGAGATGGTTTTGAGGTTTCTCCAGACCCCGCTGATGTCGCTCTGTTGCAGCTTGTCCTCCATCTTCTTCCTGAAGCTGTCCTTGCCTTCTCTGATCTTTCTCCTCAGCTCCCTCTGTACGGACTTCAGCATCTCCCTGTTCCCCGACCTGAAGATCCTCTTCTTCTCTCTCAGAAGTGTTTTTATCTCAGGGTTGATCCAGGGTTTGTTGTTTGAGTGATGCCGTATGGTCTTGGTGGGAACGGATTTGTCCACACAGAAGCTGAGGTAGCCCGTGAAGGTGTGAATGAGGCCATCGATGTCCTCACCATGTGGATCGCAGAGCTGCTTCCAGGCAGTGGCTTCAAAACAGTCCTTTAGAGTGTCCATTGTCTCCTCAGACCATAACTCCACAGTGTGCATGGCCGGAGGTTGTCTGTGCACTAGGGGTTTGTACACCGGTCGGAGATGAACCAAGTTGTGATCCGATCTCCCAAGTGGGGGGAGTTGTGATGAGGTGTACGCCTCCTTAGTGTTTGCGTAGAACAAATCCAGTGTTTTATTGTCTCTAGTGTGGCATGTGACATACTGGGTGAAAGTGGGCAGAATGGGAGACAGTGAAACGTGGTTGAAGTCGCCTGAGATGAGGAGAAGAGCATCTGGGTGTTCTGTCTGCAGCCTGCTGGTTACTGAATGGATGACGTCACGCACTGTCCCAGCGTTCGCCGTCGGATTTGCATAAACAACAATGCAGATCACGTGTGAGTGTTCTCTCGGGAGATATGTAGGCCTCATGCTAACAGCTAGCAACTCAATGTCTTTGCTGCAGTGTCGTTGTTTAACAGTGATATGTCCCGGTCTACACCAGTTGTTGTTAACATACATTATCACTCCACCGCCCCTAGTTTTGCCACTCTCTGGTGTTCGGTCAGCTCGTATCATGTGAAAACCCTCCAGCTCAATGTTAGCATCTGCTGCTAGTTCAGTTAGCCACGTCTCAGTAAACAAAAGGAGAGAGCACTCCCGGTAAGTGCTATCATAACGGGAGATAGCCGCTAGCTCATCTAACTCTCCCAGTATCGACCGTACATTTCCCATGACAACAGATGGAAGGGAGGGTCTGTACCTTATATTTTTTGTCCTCCGCCTTACTCCAGCCCGGCAGCCGCGGCGTTTTCGCCTCAGTTCTCTCGGTATGTCGAGTTTTTCCAGTGGGACCGGGTGGCGGTTAAATGCTAACAGCTCTTCCCTATTGTATCGTATCCTGCTATAAACAGTGGCTCCGTCCACCGGCTCAGGAGACACATAAACTGAGGTATTTAAAGCATTTTTTTTTATTTTCAATTTTTGATTACTATGACTTAGATCGTTGAATTAAAATATGAATCATGAAATTCTGGTATTTTAGATACACTAATATGACTATGGACAGTTGTAAATGACACATTGTAGAGATAGCTCTGGTCTCTTTGGATTTGTAATTCCACAATCATGCCTAAAATGCCATAGGAAAACGTGTGTCTCTGGCTAGAATACCAGCTGGTACTGTCTTTTCATTGTTGCCCTCAGTGTCTTCAACAGGCTTCCAAATAACCATCCTCAATGAACCTAGCAATGACTTTAATGACTGTTAAAGGTGATATGCATAATGCTTTAGCCTTAACCCAATATTCCACTCAAATATTGGATGAGCACAAATAAACATACAGAGTATACGCATGTACAAATACCCCTGACGCACAGGCTCACATTTTGAAACTCACACTGTGACACCAGTGTACTAAAGAATTACCTGCGATCATGGAGCATGAGCTATGATAGCATTTGTGCTTGCTCTGCCAGGTGTTACTGTATAAACCAATGTTTACATAAATATGCAGTGTGGAAATGCCTTCAAAGCAAAGCAGATAAAGGCACACCAAATGTGTTATGAGCTGTATCTGCCAGTGAAAAATCTTTCCTGGAAGCAGTCCTGGTACCTGCCTCAGTGCCTCTCATTTTCTGTGAAAATGTTTTTTTTTTCCCCTCTCTCAAAGGTGTAAAGGTGCATATCAGCTCAGAGAGAGAAGCATGTTGCTACTGTACCAAAACAAACAGGATAAATCTCACCAGCAGAGGCAGTGGTGCAGAGACAAGCTTGACAACAGCCACAGGGCCAGCGACTAGTGCTCCCAGTCCAATCAAGCAGTCTTTTGAAAGTAATGTCACTTTTACTATGGGAAAGGAGAAGGTTTTCAGGTACAATGAGAAATAACAGTAGAGCAGCAAAATTTCTTGAATTCTGAATCACTGTTCTTGGCGTATTGCTGTGCCAAGCTGTGTGGATCGTGACAACAAAGCAAAGCAGAGTGGCGTGCATGTGAAGCACAAGTACAGGAATGTTTGGAAGTATAACGAACTTGAGTTATTGCTGTGAGCCAAAGAATCAAAAGAGAAATTCAAAGTGAATGTTGGCTTTGTCTGAGCTTGATTAGATTTTTTCTTCCTAAGACATGTTGGCACTAAAGAGCTGACAATTAACAGTGCTCTCTCGCTGGCCTTGGCAAATACTAACACTTCACTTTTTAGTTTGGTTGCGATGGGCAACCTGCTGTAGAAATAGTAAAAGGTGAAAAATCAGTTTGCAGGGCCCTGTGTAAATTGACATCAAAGCTGGGGGGCCTGGAAGTCTTTTGAAACCTGAAATATCTCTTTGACCACCGAACAATCCTTTATATTTTCATTTAGATGAAATTCTTTCTATTCACCTCTCTTCTATTCAAGCATAAAAAAATATTCATTGAAACTGACAACAGAAAAATGAATATCCTAGTTTTAGAAACATGTAGGGCTCTGTTTTGATGGTCAACAGCGCGCTTTTGCGCCACTGCTTTTGTTAGTCTCTGTTAACGTATTGTCTGTTTTCGTGCTTTGCGTCATGCCATCTTTACCAGTGGACAGTGCACCGGCTTTGCACTGGGAGAAATGGGCTCATTTCAAAGAGGTGTCGCAGTGTGCAATCTCATGCGCATCATTATTTTGGTGCATTTTATAACAGCGTTTTTCAACCAGGGTGACCTGGAACATTCAGGTTTCTGTGGAAAATTATCTAATTTCACTTCTTAATTTGTCAAAAAAAAAAGCTAATAATTTGGCACTGTTGTACATGAGGCATGGCTGCCCACAGCACCCATGCACAACAAGGGCAAATTATTATTTGCAATTTTTTGGACCAATTAACACGTGAAATTAGATAATTTCCCACGGACACCTGAATATACCAGGGCACCCTAGTTGAAAAAAAAAAAACAAAAAACAAAAACTGGTCTATAGATTAGGCATTAATGCATTCATTTTTTAGGGGAATGAATGAATGAACAGGGAGTGTGGGGATCCAGAGCACAGAGGCGGCATCGTGGGATATTGTCAATCTTAAGGTTTTAAACTACAAAACTCTCTTCTGGGACAAAGTATTCCAGATACTAATCTAGCGTGGCCAGTGGTGGACTCAGATATGTGCCATGTGGGTGGGCACCCAGGGTGTCATTCTTTTGAGGGCGCTATAAGAATCAGAAGAATAAAACTAATAATAATACAACTAATAATAAAAGATTCATAATTGTGTGTGCTGAGTGTGTATTTGTGGCAAATGGGCACAATCTACAGGCGGGATGCCGGCAGCCTCTGGCTGCGGCTGGCAGACTCCAGTGTGGTGGACATTCAAAGCGGCACAAAGGAGGAAAAAAAAAATGTTAAAAGTAAGGTTTTTTCTTAAATTATGCAGCAATTTGAATTTTCAAACATTGAGCCCTACATTTGGTTATCACAGCTTATGTTATATAACATAATTTTTCACCAGTGTGTTGTAGATGACTTCAGTTTACTGGCCACATGAATTAATTTCAGGGCTGTGCAAATACCATTTGAGAAGCATGGGGTACAAATTAATAAAAAAAAAGGGCACATGGAATGAGATTTGTTCAAAACATACTGAATGTCAACTTTATATGTTACTTAATTACCTCCGCCAGGCCGAAAAGGCCAGGAGGAGGTTGTGTTTTTGCCGGGGTTTGTCTGTGTGTTTGTCTGTTTGTCTGTCTGTCTGTCTGTTTGTCTGTTGGTTAGCAAGATAACTCAAAAAGTCTTGGACGGATTTCCATGAAACTTTCATGCATTGTTGGAAATGGTACAAGGAAGAACTGATTAAATTTTGGGGGTGATCCGGTTCACCGTCTGGATACAGGAATTTTTTAAAGCATTTTTCAACACTGTGACATACAGCCATTTTCAACATGTGCGCAGGCGCAATGGAGGGCGCTGGTCATCGTGTCTGATGAACACAAACTCCGCCTTCTTCAAAGTTTTAGGCACAAAAGCACGCAGAAAACTGTGGTGGGCAGGGCTCGCCAGAGTGCCTGTGTTTGCACTACGCTGCAAAAGCTGACACAGGCAGCTGTCCGGCGCCGGATTATTTGGCAGAAATTCCCCGGCCAGCCATAGGGGCTGCGCAAAAACCAGCTCTCTGCCGGGGGAGGCTTCCAAATCCTCTTTTTTCCGCGGAGCGCAAACCCAATAAAACCCACGGCAACCATTATCGCACCTTCTTTTGTCCTGCGGCTCCGGAACAGAGAGGAATCCCGGCGCCAGTAATGCTGCGCCTGATATGTGTGACTCTAATGCTAAAAGTGACTGCATCAGGGATTTACCACCTGAAGTCGCACTTTGCTACACAGCGCCACAAAAACTGTGTAGCCAAATTCGATCGATGGATGAACATTTTCAGCCAGTGACAGAACCGACGCCTTCCAAATCCAATGCATCACTAGCAGAAGTGATGTTTTCTCATTTTGTGGCAGAGCACAATCTACCCCCATTGGTGGCAGATCACTTCAGTGATTTGGTGCCAACATTGTTTCCTGACAGCAACAACACTCCATTTTTTGGTGCTACTTGGCTTATTATTTTCACAATACCAAAAAGTTATGGCTCAACATTGTGTCCATATAAGTGTACATTTGAATAAATATGTTGGAAATAGTTCATGTTGCAGTTGCTGTTTGCTTAGTTTTTGTTTGTTTGTTAGTTTCTTTTTGCTACAGTTTTCTTTCATCTGCCGATAAATACAGTTTTTAAGTACTCAGTACAGGTGTGAAAGCCCCTCCCCCCAATAAGGGAGGCATGAGGTATGCCTTGACAGGTCGCAGCCTGGCACTTTGCACATGGAGGAGATGGACACAACAGCAACACTTCAGTTTATTACCTCCGCCAAGGAGGTAATGCTTTTACTACAGAACCACTAACCCTATCATTGTGAATCCAATTGCTAGTCATATGTTTTCATGGTCAAGGAATCTGAAAACCTACACACAAACACTGTATGGGTGGGAACTGTGGCGCTTGGCGGAGGTCTGCGCTCTCCGAGTGCTTTTCTAGTTGGTATCTGTTTTACTTTAATAACTATACACTCAGGGACATAAAAATACCCCACAGATTTTTACAAATTATCAACTGCCACAGAGACCACAGTCTTCATCGTTAATTATGTAAAGGTAAATGGCAAAAAAAATAAATAAATAAAAATGGGCAGCTTCATCAAAATAAAAACATCTTTGCAAAAATCTGAAAAAAGCTTTTCTTTCAAAAAATAAATAATTAAAACTTCATTCAAATGACTAAATCAGTGTAAAAATTTAAAAAGGCCATTCATCTAGTCAGTAAAATGAACCAAAACCATCCCCTCTGTTAAACTGCCCCCTCAGTCCTCACAAAGACTCCTTGGAGAGTTTATACAAGACAATGTACAGATGCATCTCAATAAATTAGAATGTCATTGAAAAGTTGATTTATTTCAGTAATTCAGTTTAAAAAATGATAGTCATATATTATATAGATTCATTACACACAGAGTGATATATTTCAAGTGTTTATTTCTTGTAATGTTGATGGTTATGGCTTATAGCTCATGAAAACACCAGATTCAGTTTCTCAAAAAATTTGCTGATTACATGTAATTAATTTTTAAAAAATGGATTTTTAATAGAAATGTTGGCCGACTGAAAAGTATGTTCATGTACACACTCAGTACTTGGTTGGGGCTCCTTTTGCATGAATTACTGTGGTGTAGCATGAAGGTGATCAGCCTGTGGTACTACTGAGGTGTTATGGAGGCCCAGGTTGTTTTGATAGCTGCCTTCAGCTCATCTGCAGTGTTGGGTCTGGTGTGTCTCATCTTCCTCTTGATAATACTCCATAGAATCTCTATGGGGTTTAGGTCAGGAGAGTTTGCTGGCCAGTGGATCACAGTGATACCATGGTCATTAAACCAGGTTTTGGTACTTTTAGCACTGTGGGCAGGTGCCAAGTCCTGCTGGAAAATGAAATCAGCATCTCCATAAAGCTTGTCAGCAGAGGGATGCAATACATGGTGTAAAATTTCCCAGTAGACAACTGTGCTGACTTTGAATTAAAAAAAAAATCAATTTTTTAAAATTAATTTTATGTAATATTCTACTTTTTTGATAAATTGAATTTGAGGTTTTCAAGCCATAACCATTGTACCAATTCATTGTATTGATCCATTGTATTGGATCAGTCCGCCAAGGTCTCCGCCTTTGACCGCCACCTAATCCACATAGCACCAGACCCCCATGATCCCTCCAGCGGGTGGTGAGCCCACTGGAGGGTGGACCCATGTAACTCCTTCGGGCTTTTTCCTCAGCCGGAAAAAGGTGGACTGGCCTCTCTGGGTTGGGGACAGGCTCCTGCCCCAAGTGGAGGAGTTTAAGTATCTTGGGGTCTTATTCACGAGTGAGGGGAAAATGGAGTGAGAGATTGACAGACGGATCGGAGCAGCATCTGCAGTGATGCGGACGTTGTACCGGTCTGTTGTGGTGAAGAGGGAGCTTAGTTCTAAGGCAAAGCTGTCTATTTACCAGTCAATCTACGTTCCTACTCTCACCTATGGTCACGAGCTTTGGGTAATGACCGAAAGAACAAGATCGCGGATACAAGCGGCTGAAATGAACTTTCTCCGTAGGATTGCTGGACTCACCCTCAGAGAGAGGGTGAGGAGCTCAGTCATCTGGGAGAGGCTCAGAGTTGAACTGCTGCTCCGCCACATTGAAAGGAGTCAGTTGAGGTGGTATGGGCATCTGATTAGGATGCCTCCTGGACTCCTCCCACTTGAGGTGTTTCGGGCACGTCCCACTGGGAGGAGACCCCGGGGCAGACCCAGGACTCGGTGGAGAGACTATTTCTCCCAGCTGGTCTGGGAACGGCTTGGTATCCTCTCTGAAGAGCTGGAGCAGGTGGCTGGGGAGAGGGAAGTCTGGGCTTCTCTGCTTGAACTGCTGCCTCCGCGACCCGGACCTCCGGAAAAGCGGTAGAAGATGGATGGATGGATGGATGGATGGAACCATTGTAGAGGATGCGAAGGAAAGGATGTGGAGGTGAAGCACAAGCTTAGGTCGGCACAGATTCTTTATTGACCCTCTAACATGAATACAGCCTGTTGACCCCAGCGTTGCCGCTGGGGCCCTCTTGAATGGTCTTGAGAGAGAGAGAGAGCTGAGAGTGAAACAAGCTCTTTTATACTGTGATACAGACAGAGAGAATGCATGGCACATTAGCATATCAATTATCAATTGTCATCTAATACACATCGGTCAATACACATGATTAGCATGACATTGGTTGGCTCGAGGACACATGCATACAGTCCTGTCTGACTGCTTCCTGTGGTTCCCTGTCTGCATGTAAATTGTCCTCTGCTTCTTCCAGCCCTGCTGCTGGGTGTGAAGAATGTTCCACAGGAATGTCTTCCCGCTGTGTTTAGTATCACCACACCATCAAAATTAAATGAAATAAACATTTGAAATATATCACTTTGCGTGTAATGACTATATAATACAGTAGTTTTGTTTTTTAATTGAATTACTGAAATAAATCAACTTTTTGATGACATTCTAATTTATTGAGCTGCACTTCTCCGTGAGAGGGTTGGTGCAAGTGTACAAGAAAATCATGAAAATGAGAAAAAAGGTGAAACACGGCAAAAGTTTAAAAAAAGTAATAAACTAAAACCTCACTAATCGTTGAGAAAATTGAACCTTTAGACATTTAAGAGAGAAATAAAAAGTATTAAAAAAATGTGTGTGGGGGGGGAGGGGGGTGCCTGGGAGGCAGTCCGCCCAGGGCATCATACAAGCCAGGAGCACCCCTGAGCGTGTCTTTCACCATATCACATCATCATGTCTTGTGTCCATTCATGCATGCATGCATTCTGTCCTGATTAATGAAATACACAGTTAGCTATTGTTTTTCTGTTAAATGAGGACTGTTAAATACAAACTATTTGAAGACACAGCAGACAGCTTTTTAATGGACAGAGAAAAAAAAGTGCATGGGTTTACTGTTCAGTGGATCATCCATTTTTAATGTAACTACCAGACAACAGCAGGACCAGTCTGCCCTATACCATAAAAAGAGCTGTCACAAGGTGTCACCAGGTGAGAACTGAGCTGAAAAAAATCAAGGTGAGGAAGGCTGCAGGTCCCGATGGCATCAGCTCGAGGCTCCTCAAGTCCTGTGCAGACCAGCTGTGCACGATTGTAGAGCACATCTTCAGTCTGAGCCTGAAGCTAGGGAGGGTACCACAGCTGTGGAAAATATCCCTCGTGGTATCCGTGCCGAAGACGCCATACCCCAAGGAGCTGAGCAACTACAGACCAGTAGCCCTCACATCACAACTGATTAAGACCCTGGAGAGGCTTCTCCTTGCCCACCTCTGCCCCCTGGTGGGACCAGCGACGGACCCACTTCAGTTTGCCTACCAGCATGGCATCGGGGTGGAGGATACAGTGATCTTCCTCCTACACCGTCCCCTGTCCCACCTGGAGAAGCCTGGGAGCACTGTAAGGATCATGTTCTTTGATTTCTCTAGTGCTTTCAACACCATCCAACCAGTGATCCTGAGGGATCACTGGTGCTGGTCCACCCCTGCTGTGCTCAGGGGTGGACCAGCACCTGTCATCATAGATCTTGGACTACCTCACAGACTGACAACAGTTTGTGAGAACCCAGGACTGTGTGTCTGACACCATCATCTACAGTATGGGGGCCTCCCAGGCAACAGTTCTGGCTCCCTTCCTGTTCACCCTCTACACTGCTGACTTTTGACACAACACTGCCATCTACAGAAGTTCTCTGATGACTCTGCGATCATCGGCCTAATCAGTGATGGGAATGATACAGAGTACAGAGGTCTAATCCAGGATGTCATGGACTGGTGGCTGCAGAACTTCCTCCAGATCGTCGGCCTCCGTCGGTCTATGATGACCATGGAAGAGAATCCTAAACGTCTACTCTGCTGGAACAGCACCGCCTGTGGCTGAACAGGCCGATGCGCGAATGACAGTCCCTGTCACACAGCTCACACTTGTGGGTGGTCTCCGTGCTGCTGGGTCTGTGGCGGTTCTTCCTGCGGGTCCTTTTTTCATCTGCTGCAGCAGTCAGTCTCTCTTCACCTGCCTTTAGCTGTCTGGTCAGGGTGCCTCTCCATTTGGAGCGGTCCGTTGCAAGGTCCTCCTAGCGCTCTGTGTTGATATCCAGGGCCTTCATGTCTCTCTTGCAGACGTCTCTAAAGCGCAGCTGTGGGCGGCCAACGTCTCTCCTGCCAGTTGCCAGTTCTCCATAGAGGACGTCTTTGGGGATTCTGCCATCCTCCATACGGTGAACGTGGCCTAGCCAGCGGAGCCTGCGCTGCCTGAGTAGAGTGAACATGGAGGGAAGGCCGGCGCGGGACAGAACTTCTGTGTTGGGCACTTTGTCCTGCCAGGATATGTCCAGGATGTGGCGAATGCAGCGCAAGTGGAAGGAGTTCAGTCTCTTTTCCTGCCGGGCGTATGTTGTCCACGTCTCACTCCCATAGAGCAGTGTGCTGATGACGCAGGCGTTGTACACTGCCATCTTTGTCTTGACAGAGAGTTTGGGATTCTCCCACACTCGTGTGGTGAGGCGAGCGAGTGTGAAGGCTGATTTTCCAATCTTCTTGTTGATCTCTGTATCAAGGGAGAGGTTGTTGCTGATCGTGGACCCCAGGTACGTGAACTGATTCACGACCTCCAGCTTGTAGTCATCAATGGTGATGGTTGGTGGTGCTTCCGTGCCTTGCGCCAAGACGTTAGTCTTCTTCAGGCTGATGGTAAGCCCGAAGTCCTTGCATGCCTGGGAGAAGTGGTCCATCAGGGTCTGAAGCTCCTGCTGTGTGTGGGTTGCGACTGCAGCGTCGTCTGCGAACAGCATGTCTCTGATTAGAGCCTCGCGTACTTTGGTTCTGGCTTTCAGGCGGGCGAGGTTGAAAAGCCTGCCGTCAGATCTTGTGTGCAGGTAGATTCCCTCTGTTGCTGTGCTGAAGGCATGCCTCAGGAGCATAGCAAAGAAAATCCCAAAGAGGGTTGGCGCAAGTACACAGCCCTGTTTCACTCCGCTGCGTATGTTGAATGGCTCTGAGACATTGCCATCGTGCTGCACTATCCCCTGCATGTTGGTGTGAAACGATTCGATGAGGCTTTGCAACTTTGGTGGGCATCCTATCTTTGGCAGGATCTTGAAAAGGCCCTCTCTGCTGACCAGATCAAACGCTTTGGTGAGGTCGATGAAGGCGACGTACAGAGGCATGTTCTGTTCTCTGCATTTCTCCTGGAGTTGGCGGATGGAGAATATCATGTCTACCGTCGATCGCTCAGCGCGGAAGCCACACTGAGACTCGGGGTAGACACGTTCGGCAAGCTTCTGTAGACGAACGAGAACAACTCGTGCGTAGACTTTGCCAACAACGCTGAGGAGGGAAATGCCCCTGTAGTTGTTGCAGTCGCTTCTCTCCCCTTTGTTTTTGTAGAGGGTGATGATCTTGGCGTCCCTCATGTCCTGTGGTACGGCACCTTCCTTCCAGCACTGGCAGAGGACGTCATGCAAAGGCAGCAGTAGGGCGGTCTTGCAGTGCTTGATCAGGTCAGGGGGTATGCCGTCATTGCCGGGTGCCTTGCCAGCGGCCAAGCTATCAATGGCCTTACTGAGTTCGTCGATGGTTGGCTCGGCGTCAAGTTCGTCCATGGATGGCAGGCAGTCGATGGCATCAAGGGCTGACGGTGTCACGGTGTTCTGTCTAGAGTAGAGGTCGGAGTAGTGTTCCACCCATCTCTCCATCTGCTTGTTCTTCTCTGTGATCATCTCCCCAGTGGAAGATTTGAGGGGGGCCGTCTTGCTCTGAGCCGGACCAAGTGCTTTCTTGATGCCATCGTACATACCACGGATGTTCCCTGTTATGGCAGTGGTTTGAATGTCTTGGCTGAGCTGAGTCCAGTACTCGTTGGCACAGCGCCAAGCAATCTGCTGAACTTTGCTTCTCGCAGCCCTGAGAATCTGGAGATTCTTCTCGTTTGGGTACTTCTTGTACTCAGCAAGTGCTGAGCGCTTGGCTTCAATGACGGGGGTCATCTCGGTCAACTTGGCATCAAACCAGTCCTGTGACTTCGAGGTCTTCCTCCCAAAGGTAGCCAAGGCTGTGCGGTAGATGGTGTTTCGCAGCTCTTCCCACTTCTGCTTTGCAGATTCTCCTCCTTGTGGTACACCAAGTTCCTTCTCAAAGGTGGAGGCAAACTGCTCAACAAGTTCTGGTTGGGCCATCTTGCTGGTGTCAATCCGTGCCTTTCCAGGTTGTCTAGCACGATGGAATTTCTTCAGCTGCAGCTTGACCTTGCAACACACCAATGAATGGTCTGTGTCGAGGAAAACCAAGGAACTGGTGGTGGACTGCCACAGCTGTGGACAACTCACCACGGCACCGGTAAACATCCAGGGAACAGATATTGAGATGGTGACATCTTACAAGTACCTGGGTGTTCACCTGAACAATAAACTGGACTGGAAACACAACACTTTTCACACACACTACAAGAAGGAATGGAATTTCCCCGTTGTGGGACTAATAAAGGCTTATCTTATCTTATCTAAGGAGCAGCACAGGCTGTACCTCCTGAGGAGACTCAGGTCTTTTGTAGTGCAAGGGGCACTTCTGAAGACCTTATATGATTCTGTGGTGGCATCATGTTGAAGTGGTCTACTGGGGCAGCAGCATCACGGCAGCCAACAGGAAGAGACTGAACAGGCTGATCAAAAAAGCCAGCTCTGTTGTGGGGCATTGCCTCAACTCAGTGGAGGACATAGGAGAGAGGAGGATGGTGGCTCAGCTGTCATCTCTGCTGGAGTCCCACCCCATGCGGGGCATGCTGAATGCACTGAGGAGCTCATTTAGCGGTAGGCTGTGCCATCCTAAGTACTCGAGGGAGAGGTTCCGCAGGTCCTTCCTACCTGCTGCTGTCAGACTTTATAATCAAACCTGTGCTCCTCATAGAGGCCATATTTAACATCACAACTTTGCACAATAGGGATCATCCCCTCCAATACACAACTTATACAATTACAATTATTATCGAGGGTGGCAACAACACTGTTCATTCAAATGTTAAATATACTGTCTGGATCTCTATATTTTGCCGGGTGATTTAACCAACTGTAGTGCTGTTGATACCATCTAGCTGCAATGCTCCTGCACTTTTTTTTTTTTGGACTTATTTTGTGTATATAACTGTGTACATATGTATATTTATTTACTGCTTTGACTAACCATTCTTATTTTTTCCCCCTTGTCCTGTCAGGCAGCTAGGTGAGCAGAACAGAACTCTGCTTCCCTTATTGTGCCGAACAGATTTACTTTGCCAAAAGGAGCTTATACAGTATATAGTATATATACTGTATATATATATATATATATATATATATATATATATATATATATATATATATATATATGTATATATATATATACTGTATATATACGTATATATATATGTATATGTACTGTATATTGTTGTAAACTCCGTGGAAAATATTTTCTAACAGAGTACGACCATTAAAGTTTTTCTACCAGCCACCTTAGATTTGCATATTTAGTAGAAGCAACCTCTAGTGGTTGTGAAAATAACTACATGCAATGAAATGACAGTAGGTAAGAGGTGCAACGGACCCTCACCCTCCTATAACCCTAACTTTTTCCTTAAGTTAACCAAGTGAAGGAAAAGGTTACGCTAGTTGTAAACCATATTACTGTAATTTTTGTAATTAGCACATACAAATGTTTATTTAAAGAGTAAAAGAAGTGGATCTGTAAACTAGATGTAAAAAGCAAATGCTTGAGTGGAACAATAGGATTTGAGCCCCATTCGCCTTCATGGAGGCACCCATCTCCATCCTCAAATTATGCAAAACCCACATTCATCATTATCCAATTATAATGAGTTTTTTTTTAAAACCATTTTTAACCTCATTCTGGGTCATTCTCAGAATGATTCAAAATGAAAGTATCTGGACAGTTGGTTTGAGATAAAACAACAATTTTGCATTCAGTAAAGGAGATTAACGGACCTCAGGCTGCGATGAACGGCTCACTGTTTCTCAGTTTAAAAGAGAAGTTCAAATGAAGTTTGTGATAACTGAAGGAATTTTTACAACTCTGTCAAAATCATGGACAAAGAAAGTCTGACAATCTTTGAATTGTCCACCATACATTTTTATTTATTTTTTTATTTTGTATACTTTATCAGTTCCAGAGGGAAATTCAGGGCATCCAGGGTGCAGTGCCAGTCCCCTCACTATTCACACTTAGGGCCACATTAGAGTCTCCAATTAACCTAACTTGCATGTTTTTTGGCCTGTGGGAGGAAACGGGAGTACCTGGGGTAAACCCACACAGACACGGGAAGAACATGCAAAACCCACACAGAAGGGTCACTGATGGTCAGGGGGTGGGATCAAACTCCCAACCTTCTTACTGAGCTGCTACAGTGCTAACCACTGCGCCACTGAGCTATAGTCTCTGTGGCGCAATCGGTTAGCGCGTTTGGCTGTTAACTGAAAGGTTGGTGGTTTGAACCCACCCAGGGGTGATCAATTTACACCTCTCATCCATGTGTAATTATGATCAAATGTCCCCAGTGTGAGCAGAGCTGTGGAGAAAGCTCCTTGCCTTTAAATGCTTTTTCACTGTCCTCAGTGCCAAACAGATTTGTCCTCCCATTTATACACAATCCTATTAGTACTAACCTTTAGATCTCGCATGTCTGTTTTGAAGGGAATGAGGGCAAAGATAGTGATTAGTTTTGACATGGTTTGTATAATAGACCCAAAAGAAGACATGGAGGAGACCAAGAAGGATAATTGAAAACAATTATTTGTATTGAACAATACAGTGAATACGTGTACGGAGGATCTGACAACCCTGTGGGAGAGAGCAGAGGGAATATGGTAAGTATATGGGAATGGGGAAAGGCAGATAATGAATTAATTGTGAATTCTTACAGGTACTGCTGGATATAGTGGCAGTGAAATCAGGCTGTTGATCCTGTGAGTTGAAGAAGTGCTTGGTGCGGTGAGGAGATCTTGGGGATTGGAGCCAGGCCTGGTCTGGAGGTGAAGGTCGTAAGGAGAAATCATGAAAGTAACGGTGGTAAGTCGACTTACGTGTAGATGGTGATAGGGAGTAGAAGCTGGACAGTCCACCTGGAAGCAGTCCAGTTCGCCAACAAAGAGAGAGTATCCTGGAAGATACTTAGAAAGGGATTAATTGATTTGAATCCTTACATCAATGATAGCAACTGGGAGAAGCAGGTGATCTCCAGGCTGCACACTCAGAGATAGTTTCCTCCATGGAGAAGATCCAAAGCACCCAGACAGAACAGCAGGAGTGAGTTCAGTTTAAAGGTGCTCCCTGACTGACACCAGGTGAGGAGTGCAGCTGCAGAAAGGAAGTTGATTAGCTGGAGAGAGAGATGAAGAAAGTGTGCAGCCCTGGAATCCTTACAGGTTTATTTTATGTTACACCCCAAATACACCTCAGAATAATTAAGAGCATTAGGACAGCCTCTTTGCACAAAGCCCAAAATTCATTTTTGTGCTGCTATAACAATAAAATACATTCAGACACACCCACAAGTGCACCCTGTGACTCTGACAACTGACTTCAGACTAGATTGTCAAAATACAGCCCTTATTCATCCTTCTTTAATATCACAACTTACTGAAAGCTCCATTGTAATATTAATATTACATATACATTGTAATCATTTTCACAGTTGAAACAGAACCATACCACAGGGTGAGCAGTATGAGCAAAAATTATATTGTGGTATTATTTGAGGTTTTTGCAGTTTCAGGGTATATCACAGATCCTTTTTTGTAGGATTATGATATATACAAACATCTATTCCGCAGTATGCAGTGGCTTTGACTTGCTTCAGAAACTGACAATATATGAAGGAATCAATATGAGTGAAACAGTTGAACTTTAATTTTGCAAACAGCAACTTAAAAAAAAGGTGATGCATTAAGTTGCTATAGTGTTGCCCCCAGTAGCGACCACAGTGGCTTGACAAACTTTGCAATATATCGTCTTTTGGTCTACATCGCATTTAAAAAAAAATCCAAACTGCAGATGCACCTCCTTTTTTGCACAAATTGCTCTGGTTTACCTCCAGTCTCCTTGTCCTCAGGATCCTCACCTTCCATCACTTATTTTCAGCTCTTTAAATTACCAGCGCCTCTCCCAGCAGTTAACGGGCTAATACTATGCTACCTAGCTGGCTAGTTAACAGTAACTGTGCTGGCTCCAGCGTGTGGATTCCTCCATGGTGTAATTTTGTAAGCAAACAATTAGTGATAAAAATTATTCATGTGTTGCAATTCATCTTATGTCATGTTGTTTTACCTTGACAGACTAGGTTTGATGACACATTTCCATAATTTTTTAAAAAGTGAATTACTCACTGGGGTCCGGTGAGGCCTGTATTGCTTGTGTCTGTCCACCATGGCAGCGACAGGGGGTGTTTTATGAACCTTACTTTTTGTGTCTTCTCCCATCACTTCAGCAGTAGCATTAATCCGGTCATTTTGTATTTTTTCCTGAAGTTGTGCAGTTCCCCGAGTGGTTTTCGGGGGCACCCCTGCTCGCTGGTGTGTGGCCATGTCTTGGCGTGTCGCTGCGGTTGCTGATGTCAAATGATGGCAGATTGATTAACTGCACTTACTATTTCTCAATGTTGAATACACATTTCCAAATTTTGATAAAATGTGTCTCAATCCTGTGATTATACTAGCTGTACAACACACACACACACACACACACACACAACTGACCAGCATCCCATCCATGTTCAAACATGTATCGTCTTCATGAGTGCCACCTTGAGGGGTGAATCACACAAATGATTTTAAGGTTTTGAATAACAATACTGTATACATCTGCCTCAGGATAATGAACGCATGCAGCTCTGTGTGTGGAAACTGATGCAGTGAATCATGTATGTGTCTCGTCGGCTCAGGTCCACCTTGTCCCAGTGCTCCACTGGCTGTAATGTGCGGTATGCGAACTCCTTTCTCTGTGAGAGGAGAAGTGAATTTGGGAATATATGCATGTTTTTTGTGATCATAGCCAACAACTCATAATGCTTGTTTTTTTGCCCCGGTGTTTATTTTAAATCTCCAGTTTTCTGATCATATCCCACATCTCATCTCATATGCGGTGAACAATATATTTAGGGGCAGCAGACAATCAAATAAGTGTCTGCATAAATTTTCCAACCTCTTTTAAGTGACTAATCCAATGCATTGGAAAGCAAGCTAATTGGTGGGAGCAGACCCACACTTGTAGATATGGCAACCGTCTTAATGCAATGAATGTTTCTTAAGCAATTCTAGTACAAAGAGACCTTTTCTGGAAGGTCTAGTCACTGGTTAATCAGTATTCCTGGCTACAAGGAATGCTGTGCGCAGGGGTGGACCAGCACCTGTCATCATGAATCCTGGACTACCTCACAAACCGGCCTCAGTTTGTGAGAACCCGGGAATGTATGTCTGACACGATCATCGGTAGCACGGGGGCCCCCCAGGGAATGATTTTGGCTCCCTTCCTGTTCACTCTTTATACTGCAGACTTCTCACACAACACAACACACTGCCATCTACAGAAGTTCTCTGACGACTCTGCAATCGTTGGCCTCATCTCCAACGGAGATGAAGCTGAGTACAGAGGGCTTATCCAGGACTTTGTGGACTGGTGCCATTGGAACTGCCTCCAGATCAACGCGAGGAAAACTAAGGAGCTGGTGGTGGACTGCTGCAGGCAAGGACAACCCCTCACAACACCAGTAAATATACAGGGAACAGACATCAAGATGGTGATATCCTATAAGTACCTGGGTGTTCATCTGAACAATAAACTAGACTGGTCACACAATACTGACGCACTCTACAAGAAGGGACAGCGCAGGCTGTTCCTACTGAGGAGACTCAGGTCTTTTGGTGTACAAGGGGCGCTGCTGAAGACATTCTATGACACGGTGGTGGCATCAGCCATCACTTTTGGAGTGGTCTGCTGGGGCAGTGGCATTACAGCAGCCGATAGGAAGAGACTGAACAAACTGATCAAGAAAGCTAGCTCTGTCCTGGGGCAGCGCCTTGACCCAGTGGAGGAGATAGGAGAGAGAAGGATGGTGGCTAAACTGTCATCTCTGCTGGAGTCCAAGTTCCACCCTATGCAGGACATACTGAATGCACTGAGGAGCTCATTTAGCAGCAGACTACATCATCCTAGGTGCACAACCGAGAGGTTTCGCAGGTCCTTCCTACCTACGGCTGTCAGACTGTACAACCTAAGCAAGGCTGCTCGCAGAGATAGCAAAAAAGACGTGACAACCTAATAGTTTTGAATGCAAAAGACGCAATAGACTTACACAATGGTCCCCTCCAGTATACAACTAGGAAAATACTGGTCGCTATGGAGGGTGAGAATATGTATGGGTACATAATCATACCATGTAGGATAACTAAGTAGACAGTTGTGCCGTTTCATTCCATCTAGCTACAATGCTCCGCACTGTGTGTTTATATATTCATATATCTATTCCATCTAGCTACAATGCTCCACACTGTGTGTTTATATATTTATATATTTATTCCATCTAGCTACAATGTTCCGTACTGTGTGTGTTTATATATCTACATATTTATTCCATCTAGCTACAATGCTCCGCACTGTGTTTATATATTCACATATTCATTCCATCTAGCTACAATACTCCGCACTGTGTGTTTATATACTCATATATTTATTCCATCCAGTTACAATGCTCCGCACTGTGTTTATATATTTATATATCTATCCCATCTAGCTACAATGCTCCGCACTGTGTGTCTATATATATGTATATTTATATTTATATGTACATATGTATACTTGCTGCTCTTGTTTTTTCTCTTGCCTTCTGATTGTTGCTCTGAGTGTTGCTATCCCTGTGCTGTTGCAATCCTGGAATTTCCCCATTGTGGGACTAATAAAGGCTTATCTTATCTTATCTTATCTTACAATTACACCATGATGGCAAAAGAACATTCCAAGCAAAAGAAAATGTTATTGAAAAGTACAAGTAAGGGAATGAAGAAAAATCCAAGTCACTGAACAGCTCCTGCAGTTCAGTTAAACTCTTAATTAAGAAATGCAAGGTGTATGGCACATGTTTTATGTATTTACAAAGACTGCGTCTGGAGACGTTTGAACATAATAATAAATTGGGGAGATACCTTTCTAACTAGCTTAAACTGAATAAAAAAAACAACAACTATCCATTCTATTAAGGATCATCATCATCACAGCAGTCTGTTGGGGGTGACAATGACCGTTTCATTTAGGTCTGATCAGATTCCTCCATGCAGCTCTGTCCTTCGCCCTCTGCTGCCAGGAACTCCTGACCTTGTTAACCCAGGCGACGGCCGAGCCGGTATGAATTGCTCTCTAACTGACCATTTCATGAATCTGCTTGCAAAGTATTTGAGCACTGCTAGCTTTTGCTGGACTAGCAGCACATTCTTGGCAGATGGAGGCATAATCAGTGGCAAGGACAGGCCAAGACAAACTGACTCCAATATCTGTTGCAGTGACTGACCAGATGATAGGTTTGTTAATCTCTGCTCTTTGTGTAGTGCATGTCACGATTCATCAACTGGCAAAAGTCCCCCACAGACCTTGCGACAGATGTGCTTATCTACCAGGATGTCCAGTCTCACCCCGTGTAACTGGGAGTCGTCCACCACAGACCTGTGATAGATATTGTTTTTAGTTCTGCCAGGATGCCTAGTTTCACCCTCCACACCCTTGGAATTGTGGGGTTGCCGGTTGAGTCACCGATGGCCCAACCCATGAGACAGGTATACGACTGGAACTAACTCCTTCAGAAAGTTTTATGAAAACCTGGATTTACCTCAGATTAATCCATCTGACTCAGAGATAAATTAATTTCTGGACAATATTAATTTACCACGATTAAATAATTATTTATTTATTTAGCGAATGCAAAGTCCTTAAGCCAAGCAGTTGCCTCCTGGTTTGCTGTATGGAGGGTGTGTAATCCTCCTTCCAGTCTTTGGAGCGGGCAAGCCTCTATGATGTGTTCCATTGTTTGCTCCTCTCCACATGCGCACAGTGGGCTAGGGCTACTGCCCCATCTGTGAAGGCTGGCCAAGCAGGGGCCATGTCCAGTCCTGAAGCGATTGAGTGTAGACCACTGTCTCCTTGGGAGGTTGGTGCCCGGGACCTGTTGGTTGGGGTTTATCACCAGCTGTTTTTTTGGGACCTCCTTGGTCTCCCATTCCTCTTGCCAAGCTGTCTGGATGGTAAAGTCAGCTGGGGGAGGGTTTTTCCAAATCGGCCGTCTGGATGAAAGTCGGGCAGTGGGTGGGGTGTAGATATCTGCATGGATTGGTAAGTGAGGAAAATCTTTAACTTTTTGGAGCATCCTTTGAGTTAATGCTGCTCGCCGGATGTGTGGAGGGGCTATGTTTGACAGTACAGAGAGCCAGGGGAGTGGTGTTGAGCGGATTGTTCCAGTTATAGTTCTCATGGTTGAGTTGAGCTGGGTGTCTACATGGTGTGTGTAAGATGACCTGGACCAGACAGGGGCACAATATTCTGCTACAGAGTATGAAAGGGCCAGTGCTGAGGTGCGCAGGGTGGAGACTGCCGCCCCCCATTTTGCACCAGCGAGCTTGCAGAGCAGGTTGTTTCGTACTTTCACCTTAGCAGCCATCCCCTTTAGATGTTCCTTGAAGGATAAGGTCCTATCAAGGGTCACTCCAAGATAAGTTGGATTTGGGGCATGCTTAAGCTTGAGTCCACTCAGGTGGATGTTTAGTTCTCTGGCAGCTTTTGCATTGTGGAGATGAAATACACTGGAGACGGTTTTTGCTGGGCTTGGTTTTAGGCGCCAGATTTTGCAGAACTGGTCCAGTTTAGCAAGATCTTCCGTGAGCACCCGTTCCAGTGGTTCAAAGTCTGGTGCTTGGAATGCCAAACAGATGTCGTCTGCATAGATGAATTTGCGGGATTTTGTAGTAGGCAGGTCGTTTATGTAGAGGTTGAACAGAGTTGGAGCTAGAACTGAGCCTTGTGGGAGTCCGTTTTTCTGCATTCTCCATGCACTTGTGTTCTGACTGAGGTGGACTCTGAACCTTCGGTTGGTCAGCAGGGTTTTTATAATTGCTGTTGCCCAAGCAGGGATCGCCTTTATAAGTTTCAGGAGGAGGCCTTTGTGCCAGACCGTATCATAGGCGGCTGTAAGATCGAGAAACACAGCCCCTGTCTTCAGTCTGCTCTCGAAGCCATTTTCAATGAAGGTGGTTAGGGCCAGTACTTGTTCTCCAGTACTGCGGTCCTTGCGGAAACCTGCTTGATCCACACTTAGAATATCCTCTATTTCTGGGGAAATGCGTTGCAGTATTAGGCGCTCCATGATTTTGTAAGGAACGCTGAGTAGGGAGATTGGGCGGTAGCTTGCTGGTAGTTTGTGGTCTTTGCCAGGTTTTGGGATGGCAATGACCTTTGCTGCCCGCCATTTCTTTGGGATCGAGTTCGTTTGTGTGATCCTTGTGTAGAATTGTGTCAACCAGGTTAGGGCTTGGGGGCCAAGGTTTTTCATGAATTCTGGGAAGATGTTATCGTATCCTGCTGCCTTTCCACATTTCAGGCCCTGTAGGACTTTCTCCAGTTCAGCAGCCTCGAAGGGTTCAGGGTTCGTTTCCTCTACAGGCATTTTTTGGTGTTTTTTTAGCTCAGTTGTAACTGCTGTTCTGGTGTCTTTGTCTTGGGGTGCTTTGGCGATAGTCAGTAGGTGGGATGCAACTTGGTTGGGTGTGACGGATGCTCGGCTTTGGCTAGGGGGCTTCTGTGCAGCTCCTAGGCGACGGATGAGGCTCCAATATTTCCTGCTAGAGTGGGTAAAGCTCCGGTCAGCAACTGTCTCCTCCCATTTCTTTCGCCGGGCTGTATTTAGCGATTCAATGAGATGGTCTGCTATCTCTGGGTCCCCTGATGTTTGATAGGATTGTAGGAGGGCAGCACTTTCTCCATCCAAACATGGGACATAGAGGGGTCGGTAGCCTCGTGGGATTGCAGTATGGGCAGCCTTGAAGATTGCGCTGCAGAAGCGGTTGTATGCTTCATCTACAGTGATGGTGTGGAGTGGGATGGTAACAACACTCCGGTCCAGAGTTTCACTGAATTTCTTCCAGTTGGCTTTGCGGAAGTTCCAGCGCATCTTCCTTGGGCTGTATATGACTGGAAGTTGTAGGCCAATGTGTACAAGCAGGGGCCGGTGTTGGCTGTGTGGAAAATCATCAAGAATGAGGATCTGTGTAGGATATGGCTCCCCATTCAAAGAGCTGACCCAACACAGGTCAGGAGAATAGTCCTTCTTCCACCTAGCAGAGTGGAAGGTTCCTCTTTGTTTGGGGTCGTATATCAAAGCGAGGTCATTTCTGGATGCCCAGTCTGAAAGTGCCTCCCCATCACTGTCCACTGCTGGGTACCCCCAGTCAGGGTGATGGCTGTTAAAGTCCCCCACATAGATGGCAGGGTGGGGTAGGGTGGGTAAGACCTGCAGATCCCAGTTGGCATTAGGGGGCTTGTACACATTGACAATATGGAAGCCACCAATGATTATGGTGTCTGAGAAATGTGTTGTTATCAGGTGATTTGCTTCAACTATGTCAGAACGCACATAGGTGGCACGTCCATGTTTAGCATGTAGAACATAGCACAGGAGGTCAAAGCCTTTGATGGTGAAGCGGCCAGCTTCCTCTGTGCCAATATGAGTCTCTTGGAGGCAGATTACATCAATTGAATGTTGGAAGGCGAGGACTTCAATAAGGCTTCGCTTGGCTGCAGATAGGCCTTCAACGTTTAGTTGTAATATGCGAAGGGCAGATCCTACCACAAAGTGCTCTTGGGGCTGTTTGCTTTCGGCTAGAATAAACAGACCACAGCTCTGGATTCACCTCTTTTAATGTCCAAACTCCAGGGGGCGTTTAAGCACATCCCAAATAACAAAGCTCCGGGACCAGATGGTTTTCCAGTAGAATTTTATAAAGAATTCTGGCCTATGATGGCACCTACTTTCTTTAAAATAGTGAACCAAATTAAAGAAGATCATGTAATCCCCCCAAATATGAACTCGGCTAGCATTATCCTGCTCCTAAACCCAAAAAAGAACCTGCGCTTCCATTCAGTGATCATCCCATCTCACTTATGAAAGTTGATATTAAAATAATTTGCAAAGCTCTCACCAGAAGACTGGAAAGGATAACTCTGTTTATTATACACCCAGATCAAACAGGTTTCATCAAGCGTAGGCACTCACCTAATAATACACCCAGGCTATTTAATTTAATAGACTACTGTAAGATTAATAACTTTGAAACCACAATATTATGTCTGGGTGCAGAGAAAGCCTATGACCACGTTAATTGGAAATTCCTTTTTATGGTGTTACATAAGTTTGGGTTTGGTTCATCTTTTATAAACTGGATTAAGGCACTATATAGCTATCCAATTGCATCTGCCAGAACAAATGATCAAACTTCTTAAATGTTTAATTTTCACAGAGGCACTAGGCAGGGCTGTCCACTCTCTCCCTCACTTTTTATCATTTTTATTGAGCCATTAGCAGCAGCCATATGACAAAATGTTGATATTAGAGATATCCGAACTGGAGAAAAAGAACACAAGATAAGTCTTTATGCTGATGATGTATTCAGTTTCCTCGAGAACTTACAAAGATCTCTTCTTCAGACAGTGGCGCTAATTGATAAATTTTCATCACTATCAGATTACTCTATTAACTAAGGTAAATCAACAGTCTTGCCTGTAAACTGTAATTTTTCAAATATATCCACTATTCCAATACAATCAGGTAATATTAAATATTTAGGAATAACTATCTCCCCCAAGCTCTCAGAGTTACTGCTGTTATGGCTAAGAAATAGGCACGGACAGTGGGCATGAACTGCACTCTCCTTTATTCAACACATAATTGAATTATACATAGAAGGGTGGCGCCGTATCACGCCACGGTTAGTTTGCCACGTGATGACATCACCTACGGCAAGCCACCACGTCCAAACACCACATTTCCCCCCCTTGAAAAACCCAAGAACTATATACAGCTACCTGGGCACCTGGGTGGACTACCGGTTTGCCGACATGACCAAGTGGGTTATTCCGCCACTGTTATTGGTCATGTCCTGTCTACACTCAAGAGTCCATTATTTAGTTAAAAAGTTCCTAAGGTAGTGGGGTCTCTGTTGGACCCGGGCCAAGCGGCGCTCAGGTCCTGCCACCAGCACTGGGTCTGGCGGACGCCTGTCAAGGGTTGTGGGTTTTGCATCGTTGAAGTCTCAGTCTGGTCTCATCATGTCTGCGGCTGTCTTCTGGTCCGGGGCCGAAGTCGCTGTCACTTTTCTGAGGAGGCTGGCATGCTACCATGACCCATCAGCGAAACGAAAAGTGGCTTGACCCAACTGCTCTGTGATCATCTTAAACATCTTTAAAAAGTCTTCAGTTGATCCAAAATGCTGCAGCAAGAGTTTTAACAGGTACTAGAAAGAGAGATCATATCTCTCCAGTTCTGGCCTCCCTTCATTGGCTTCCCATAGAGTTTTGAATTAAGTTTAAAATACTTCTTCTTACTTACAAAGCTCTAAACAATCAGGCCCTTTTTATTTAAAATATCTGATCCTACCGTATTATCCTAACAGAGCACTAGGCTCCCAAAATGCAGGATTACTTGTAATACCTAGAATCTCCAAAAGTACAATCGGAGGCAGAGCCTTCAGTTATCAAGCTCCTCTCCTGTGGAAACAGCTGCCAATCTGGATTCGGGAGTCAGACTCGATCTCTGTTTTTAAGAATAGGGCTAAAACCTACCTTTTTGATATAGCCTACAATTAGGGAGGGATCATGTGTTTCTGAACCCTCCCTTAGTTATGCTGCTTATAGGTTTAGTCAGCCGGGGGACCTCCAATAATGCACTGGGCCTCACTCCTTTCTTCACTCTCAAGGAATTTTTTTTTTTGCTGGTCATTAACATCTGTTTGTTCTCTCCCATAGATTGAGTCCCCATCATGCTGTTTGCTCTCTACATGTCTGTTCTTTTCATCTTCTCTATCCCCTCACCCCCCAGCCAGTCGCACCAGATGACTGCCCCTCCCTGAGCCTGGTTCTGCTGGAGGTTTCTTCCTGTTAAAAGGGAGTTTTTCCTCCTCACCATCACCAAGCACTTGCTCACAGGAGATCGCCTGATTGCTGGGGTTTTTTCTGCAACTGTGGGGGGTTCCCCTACAGTTGAAAGTGCTATGAGATGACTGTTGTTGTGAAATGGCGCTATATAAATAAAGTTGAATTGAATTGAATTGAATTGAACTGCTCTGTGATCTACATCGGTGTTGTCCAAAACGACTGCAACTTGTGGGCGCAGTTGGGACATGGGAGCCTTGCCCAGTCCAGCACTGTGAGTCTGGATTTCCTTGCCCTACGCTTCTTTTTGCTTCATCCGTTGTTGTTGTTCAACCACCCTCCCTCTCGGTGACAGCATTTCCGGTGGTGTATCAGCCACTGGGTGGGGGGGGTGGTGGAGGCTCCAGGAGAAGACTCATCTTGTGCCCCAGCATCAGTAATTCTGGGGAGCTGCCCGTCGTGGTGTGAGGTGTTGCTCTATAATGTGGTAGAGTGCTCTGTAGTGCAGCTGAAAATGGAACCTCATCCTCTAGATGTGCCCTAAGACCATTCTTGAGGGTCTGGATGACTTCCCCCCTCCCCCCCCCCCATTTGCCTGAGAGTGGCAGAAGGCAGTTTTTATATGTTTGATGCCCCTTTCTTTCATGAAGGCCTCGAAATCCACCAAGGTGAACTGCAGTCCATTGTCCATTGCGACTGTGTCCAGTATACCCCAGTGGGCGAAAAGGGAGGTGAGGAAGTCAGTGACTATGTCAGTGGTGACTGAGCTGGAGGCCACATCTTGGGCCAATTTGAATGGAGGTCATAGGCCACTAATAGAAAGTGTAGGTGCTGGGGGACTTAATGCAGTTCACCGCATATGTCCAATTGGACGTGCTTCCATGGAGCTGATGGCCATGGCAGGGGTTGCAGGGGTGGGGGTGGTCACATGCCAGTTTTCCCGCTGGCCAGGCAGGGTGCACAGTCTGTCACCATGACCTCCACGTTCTTGTCGATCCCTGGCCACCACACTGAGCCTCTACACCATTGCTTAACCCTGACAATGCGCAGGTGACCCTCATGTAGCATGGTGAGGATGCGGCCTTTAAGTGCCTCCAGAATCACCGTGCAGTGCCCCCTTGCCACACAGATGTTGTTCCAGCATGATAAATCATCCTTGACTCTGTGGAAGGGTGCAAATTTCCCCGGCACCTTGGCTGGCCAGCCCTCGCAAATGAATGCATGCAGCTGGGTCAGTGTCTGGTCCTGTTCAGATGCCTCCTGGAGCTCTTGTAGGGAGACAGCATTTTGGAGTGGCCCATGCAGCATGTGAATCAGTTCCGGCTCCAGGGGGTCTCAGTCACCGTTTGGAGTGGAGTTAGGTGTGGCCCAGGACATGAGGTCTGCCACCACATTTTCTCTGTCTGGTGTGAACTAGATGTTAAAGTTGTATGCCTGTAGTCTTTCTGTCCATCTATAGATGCACAGGGGTCTGTGTCCCGACCCCGATGTTACTAGCAGTGTGGTGAGGGATCTGTGGTCTGTTTGCAGTGTGAAGCACCATCCATATAGATACATGTGCCAGCGTTCACATGCCCAAACGCACACCAATGCCTCCCTCTCCCCACTGAGTACTTCTGCTCGGCCAAGGTGAGTGACATCGAGACAAACACCACTGGGCGCTTGGTTCCTTCTTGCAGTTGTGATAAAATGGCTTCCACTGCTGTGTTGGAAGCATCACACATCACCAACGTGGGGTTTTATGGGTCTGGTGGGGAGGTGAGTCACGTCTTTAATTCACTGATGGTGGCGGAGCATGCCGGGGTCCATACCCAGGTTGCATCCTGCTTCAGGAGGGCGTGTAGTGGGTCTATCATCTCTGAGTACCAAGGGATAAAACACCCATAAAAATTCACCATGCCTAAGAAGGACGAGAGCTGTGCGGGGCATGATGGTTCAGGCAACTGCAGTATCGCCTCGACATTTGAGTGCATGGGACTCAGACCCTCAACAGACAGGCGGAAACCCACGAAGTCAGCAGTCGTTGATCCAAAAATGCACTTCTCCCCATTGAGTGTGAGGCCATGTTTCGCTAGTACCTCCATGACCTTATCAAGGCGGGCATCGTGGGAGGCTGCTGCTGCACCATGCACCACGATGTCGTCCAAGTACACCACCACCCCTGGGAGACCGGTGAAAATGGTGGCCATGATCTTTTGAAAACAACTCGGGGCAGAGCTAAAGCTGAAGGGCATGCGGGTGTACCTGAATGCTCCCATGTGGGTGATAAAGGCTGTCAGGTTGCGGCTGTCGGGGTGGAGGGGAACCTGTAGGTAATCCTGGCGGAGGTCTAGTTTGGAAAAAACCTTTGAGCCATAAACGCTGCTGTCAACTCCTCTGTTGTGGGCAGGGGATATTTGTCGGGGATCACTGCTTTGTTTACCATTCTGAGGTCGATACACAGTCATAGGCCCCCAATCTTCTTCTTTGCTACCACCAGGTTTGAGACCCAAGGGGATGTGTTGATTCGCTCAAAGATGCCGGCGTCCAATGGCTTTTACAACTCTGTTGTGACGTCGTCCCCAGTGCAAAGGGTAGCCGGCGCAGAGGCTGAACTTTCAGAGGCACCATCATGTCAATGAGTGGTCGGTGGTTGAAAGAGGTATGGCAGCCCAGCCCCATGAAAAGCATTGGCCAACGGCGCTGCCAGGATGAGGTGACTGCCAGAATGGTGTTGCCTCTTGGGTCAGTGATGGAGAAACCCAGCTTGCTGATCAGGTTGATGCCCATCAGATCAGCCTCCTGACACATCACCTGGAAGGTGAATGATGGAACGGCCTTGGAGCCTGTCATGCAGCCGAGCGGTCAAGGCATATCACAGAAGGACGAGACTTCCCAAGTTTGCAACAAGCATTTTTACATTTATTACAAATATTTTGTAGGCAACAACTCACATTGAACATCCAACACCCAACCCCAACCAAAAGAAAAACACCTGTTAATATACTTAGTGAGATAATTTGTCTAATTGAAACATACCAAAATCCCAGGTAAGACAATAAATATTTCACGTTCCCACCTATACCCAATAGTATCTAAAAGATTCATAAATACATAAATAATTTCCCACAATATTTACAAAATAAATAAACACCATAAATAACACCATAAATAGTTTAAACCCTTATTTACATACTAAATCCACTAATCTTCCCCCTCTACTCAATCATTGCATACTTCCTCCTCCTGGCATCCTTTAAAGGGCACTCAAACCCCAGGGTAATCTTTTGCCCGGACACCACCAGGAAGCATGCTGGCAAAGGTATGTGGTTCTCAGGCTATTCATTTGCCTCACCCAGTTAACATAATAAACATTAACATTTATCTCACACAAATAGACTTCAATTCACCCACAACAGATCTCAAACTATATGTGCATTTTATACATTACAATCCATGTTGATATTTGAAAGTTATAAATCCTTTTATACATATAATATAATACTTAATTACAGAGGACCACAGCAGTGGCGACACTCCGTCATCATATTTCCTCCCCCCCTCTCCCGAGAGTACAGTACTCTATGAGTCATGTACTCTGGAGAGGCTGTCTGCCACAAGGTTGGCCTTCCCTGCCATATACTGAACAATAAAGTCATAAGGTTGTAGGGACAAATACCACCCCGTAAGATGACTATTAGTGTCCTTTGTAACACCTACTGTGTGTAACACTACTTTAGATGCAGTCTTGTACCCTTTTGGTAGTACTGGGTATGGCAGTGTAGTTACCTTTAACCTTACCACCTAGACAGAAGGGCAATTGGGCCAGGTCAGATAGACTCTAGGTTCGTAGGAGCCTGGGAGGTGCAACAACAGATGACACACTCACAGAAGTATGGGAACTTGCAAACATGTGTATTATTTACAGTGGTGTTGTGGTGCACATATGTAGTTTCACGGGCTCACATGTGTATGACTGTTCATATGCTCTCATGTATATTCCTGTGTGCTTATTTTGGCTTGACGTCTGAAGAGGAACAAAAGGTCTGGACCTCCTAGGGATAAGAGGAGGATGAGAGAGTTGGCCTTTTGATATGCAAAGAGATGGACATGAATGATTTCCTGACCACCCAGGTTGGGGTGGAAGTGAGAGGAACTGCAGGGGGGATGCATTGTGTTTGGGATTTAAAGACAATGGGATTTTGTACTTTGATGTCAGGGGTATAAGACTGGCAGATGTTGGGGTTTTTTCCTTCTTCTGCTTTTGAATGTTGGAGAGTGTGTTGTGAATAAAAATGGAACCTGAGAAATAAGTCTGCCTCATCCTTTCCACACAATCTCCACACTGGTGACCTTAAGACGTATTATGGCCGGAGACGATTCTCCTGCACCGGACTCATCAGGAGCCAGCCAAGCTAATGCAGCTACCACAGTCCAGCTTCCGGACTTCTGGCAGAACAGTCCGCGCTCCTGGTTTAACGCAGTCAAGGCACAGTTCTATCTTCGGAAGGTTTCGGCAGACGTCACGAAGTTCTACCATGTAGTTGCAAAGCTGGACAGCCACACAGCCCAGCGTGTAGAGAGCCTGATCAACCACCTGCCAGACGACGACAAGTACGGCACTTTGAAGGCTGCTCTCATCCGTTTTTTCACCCCCTCGCTGGGAGAGCGAGCAGAGAAGCTCCTGGCGTTGACTGAGTGTGAAGTTGACAGGCCTGCAGACCTGATGGCGAAGATGCTGAGTTTGAGAGACGCCGAAGATGATGGCTTTATTTTCGCCCACCTTTTCCTCAGGACACTACCGCCAGCGGTGAGAGTTACCCTGGCCAGTTCACAGCTGCTGGCCCACCGAGACTACCACGAGCTGGGCCAGGAGGCGCAACGACTCGTCGACGCCCATAGACGACACACGGCCACGACCGCAGCAGTGGAGCTGGGCGCAACATCCGGAGATGGCGGGGGGCCAGAGGCTGTAGCACCAGACTCGCCGATGACGGCAGCGGCGGAGGCCAGGAGGCGCGGAGCGGACGACGTCCTTTGCTTTTACCATCGCCGTTTCGCGGAGAGGGCACGCAAGTGCATTCCACCGTGCCAATTCAAGCGCTCGGGAAACGCCAAGACCAGGAGTCGGTAGCAGCTGCGGCTCTCAGTGAGGAGAACAAGCTGCTCTACTTGAGGGACGCGCGATCGGGAGGCACTTCCTCGTGGACACAGGCTCCCAGCTGAGTTTCATCACACCTTCCTACGCTGACCGGCTGGCATCTTCCAGTGGCCCTGTGGTGTCAGCAGCGAACGGCTCGGCGATTAAGTCCTTCGGAGAGAAGACCCTGTCTCTGTCTTTACACGGCCGCACATTTGAGTGGACTTTCGTCATAGCGGCAGTCAATTTCAACATGTTAGGTGCTGATTTTTTGTGCTCACATGGTTTGTTGGTCGATCTTGCTAACAGACGCCTGGTTAATGCACTCTCTTTTTCTTCTATTCCCTGCACAGCGCGAGTGGCCCCGCCAACAGCACAAGCCAACGTCACAGCTGCAGGTGGTAAGTTCCACACACTCCTCACTCGGTTTCCAGCACTAACGGTGCCAACATTTTCGGCGACCGTGGCTAAACACGGGGTGGAGTATTTTATTACTACCACCGGACCGCCTGTTTTTGCAAAAGCTCGGCGCTTGGATTCAGCTAAACTGGCCATAGCGCGCGAGGAGTTCGCCAACCTGGAAAAATTGGGCATCATCCGACGTTCAAAGAGCCCTTGGGCTTCACCGCTTCACATGGTCCCTAAAACTGATGGCTCGTGGCGGCCGTGCGGTGATTTTCGCAGGCTGAACAATGCTACAGCACACGACCGCTACCCAATCCCACATATCCAGGATTTTTCAGTTCATTTGGCGGGGACGCACATTTATTCTAAGATAGACCTGGTACGCGGTTATCATCAGGTCCCAGTCCACGCCAAGGACAAACCCAAAACAGCGGTAATAACGCCTTTCGGGCTTTTTGAGTTTTTGCGCATGCCGTTTGGGCTTAAAGGCGCAGCGCAGACTTTCCAACGCATGATGGACGCGGTGTTGCGCGATCTCGCTTTCATGTTCGTCTACCTGGACAACATTTTGGTAGCCAGTGCGTCCGAAGACGAACACGAAAACCGCCTCACGGCAGTTTTCCGGAGGTTGGCGGAGCACGGGCTAATAATCATCCCAGCGAAGTGTCAGTTCGGGGTGGCCCAGATTGATTTTTTGGGGCATCGCGTCTCTCCCGAAGGAGCAGTCCCTCTGCCTGACAAGGTGCGCGTGGTGGCAAATTTTCCCCAGCCACAAACGGTCAAAGCGTTACAGGAGTTTTTGGGAATGGTGAATTTTTATAACCGTTTCCTACCCCGCACGGCACAGCTCATGCAACCATTGTACGCTGCGCTTAAAAAACAAAAACCCGCAAATAAAATCGAGTGGTCTCCCGAGCGGGAGCGCGCATTCTCTGAAGTCAAAACAGCCTTGGCAAACGCTGCGTTGTTAGCGCATCCAGTCCCAACGGCCCGCATGGCGCTCACTACTAACGCGTCAGATGTGGCCATAGGAGCGGTAGTTGAACAGTATGTGGCTGGAGCCTGGCAGCCGCTCGCGTTTTTCAGCAAGACTTTGCGCGATAGTGAGCGAAAATACAACGCATTTGACAGGGAGTTGTTAGCTCTCCATTTGGCTATTCGTCACTTCCAGTTTTGGCTGGAGGGATGCCGTTTCACCGTGTTCATTGACCACAAGCTGCTGACTTTTGCGATGGCCAAGATTTCGGAACCTTGGTCGGGCCGGCAGCAGAGACAGCTGGCCGCAATTTCGGAGTTCACTACCAATATCCAGCACGTAGCGGGTAAACTTAACGTAGTGGCAGACTGCCTCTAGCGTGCCGTGGCTGCTCCAGCCCACGTAGAGGTAGATTTTGCAGCTGTTGCCGCGGACCAGGGTAGCGGCGCAGAAGTGCGCGCGGCCCCAGTCCGCGTAGGGATAGATTACGCAGCCATGGCCGCGGAGCAGGGCGGCGACGCGGACGTGCGCGCACTCCAGTCTGGACAAACAGGGTTAAGGCTGGAGGACAGGGTGCTGCAAGACGGTATGCCCCCCCTAATCTGCGATGTTTCCACCGGGCGACCCCGTCCGGTGGTTCCAGCCTCGTGGTGCCGCCGCATTTTTGACTCGATCTATTCGCTGGCGCACCCGGGGGTGCGCTCTTCGGTCAAAATGGTAGGGGAGAAATTTGTATGGCCGGGCCTGCGCAAGCAAGTTAGAGAGTGGGCGGCAACCTGCATGGCCTGTCAGCGGGCCAAAGTGCATAGACACACGAGAGCTCCTTTGGAGCTGTTTCATATTCCAGCTAAAAGGTTTGATCATGTCCATGTGGACCTCGTAGGCCCCCTACCGCCCTCGCAAGGGTGCACACATCTTCTGACAATGGTTGACCGCACCACGCGCTGGCCAGAAGTGGTTCCCCTGTCATCAACCACAGCCGAGGAGGTGGCGCGCGCTTTTTTAACTGCATGGGTAGCGCGTTTTGGAGTTCTGTCGGATATTACGTCTGACAGAGGCCCACAATTTGTTTCTGAACTTTGGTCAGCGATGGCCCGCAGCCTGGGGGCAACGATCCACCGCACGACCGCGTATCACCCGCAGGCTAACGGGTTATGCGAACGTTTTCACAGGTCGCTGAAGGCGGCTCTCCGATCGTCGCTTACAGATGCAAATTGGGTTGACAAACTACCATGGGTTCTTTTGGGGTTGCGTTCTGCACCTAAAGAGGATTTAGACGCCTCCCCAGCGGAGCTAGTGTTCGCACAGCCACTTCGGCTGCCTGGAGAATTTCTCCCTGACAACCCAGCGCCAGAGTTCTCCTCGGCTCATTGGTTGCAGAATAGCATGGGCCCGAGTGTCCTACCAGGCCCCTTTCACCACAGTTTTCCGCGTGTTTTTGTGCCTAAAGCTTTAAAAAATGCGGAGTTTGTTTTTGTCAGACATGATGCCCACCGCACAGCTCTGCGACCGCCTTACGATGGACCATTTAGAGTGCTAGAAACAGGTGATAAGCATTTTTTGCAAGATTTGGGGGGCAGAAAGGAGATGATTGGCATAGACAGACTCAAACCTGCTTTTGTGATGGCTGACGAAGCTGTGCAGTTGGCGAGGGCCCCGCGACGGGGTAGACCCCCTAGGGAGCATTCCCCAGTACACCCACAGAGATTGACTAACAGTTTTAATCCCCAGACAGCAGCTCCTCAGCAGAAGGACGCCGCGGAAGAGGTTAAGCCCGCCTGCAGCAGATACGGCAGACGGTTGAGACCAAGACAGCATGTGGACTGATGTATGGCGATTTTATTATGACATGCAATCTGTGTTAGTTTGTTCTGTCTTAGACGTTTGGGGGGAGGGGTTATATGTGGTGCACATATGTAGTTTCACGGGCTCACATGTGTTATGACTGTTCATATGCTCTCATGTATATTCCTGTGTGCTTATTTTGGCTTGACGTCTGAAGAGGAACAAAAGGTCTGGACCTCCTAGGGATAAGAGGAGGATGAGAGAGTTGGCCTTTTGATATGCAAAGAGATGGACATGAATGATTTCCTGACCACCCAGGTTGGGGTGGAAGCGAGAGGAACTGCAGGGGGGATGCATTGTGTTTGGGATTTAAAGACAATGGGATTTTGTACTTTGATGTCAGGGGTATAAGACTGGCAGATGTTGGGGTTTTTTCCTTCTTCTGCTTTTGAATGTTGGAGAGTGTGTTGTGAATAAAAATGGAACCTGAGAAATAACTCTGCCTCATCCTTTCCACACAATCTCCACAGTGTACACTTAAACAAAAACACAGCACTGTAACAATAGTGGAAAAAAAATTAAAAATAAAATAAAATACCCCAAAATATATTTACAAGATGTACAGTCCTCTAGTGTCCGTTCCTGGTGATCAGTTGGATCACTTCTACCAGTTGTTTTGGTTCGTGCTTCGGCTCGCCATCCAGATCTGGGGAATCCATGTTCTTGTCAATCCAGTCCAAACAAAAACCTGACCTACAGAATAGGCCAGACAAAAAACTTAATCTAAGATCTAAGTCAAGTGCATTGGAAGCACTTGACAAGGGAAAAAAAAGAAAAGTGTGCTAGCACAACAGCTTATCTCAATTAACATTTTTAAACACATATAAACCACAGGTGTAACATTCACTCTTAAGTAACAATCAATAGCAAGGGGAATTGGACCTTTGCTATTTACCACAGCCTTGAAAAATGACATTTTCCCCATGAAAAACCTAGCCGGAATTAGCGTCGGAGGTTAGCATTTTAAGCTAGCGGTTAGCATTTCACATACACAATGAATGGCACTCACCATGCCAAGCAACACGTGCTCCAAAGGGATTTCCGCGCTTACGTGAATTCACAGCTTTTGGATTCAAATCTTAAAATTTAACAAAAGAGGTATTAGAATTTGACAATACAGCAATACCTCGTTTCTCATGTTGGTTTAGGCTTACCAATCTCACGAGTTTTATCCAGGCAAAGGCTGCTACTAACACGTTAGCTCACCGTCTCAGTAAGGGATTGCGCTCTCTCGGTCGATGTCTCTGCTACGACTAAAAGAGTTCTGCAGGTTACACCCAGACCGAGCGAGGGAACGCGTGACCCCACTGGCTGGCGTGACCCCATAGGCTGATGCTGCCAAACAAACGACGCAGCCATTGGTCGCTCAATATACCAAATAAAAAACACTAGGAACCCCATCAGAGCCCCTTAGAAATGTTTTTAACTAATTATGGGTATATTTTTTGAACTTATATTTATCTATATATTTATCCTCAAAATATTTATTCCCATTGTGAAATGAGTATCCCCCTTTTTTTTAAAAAGCGGTATCGATATTTATTATTTTATTTACGTTTTTAGCACTGGGTTACACCTTCATCCTATGAAGCCACTGTAGGGCCCGATGATTTGTCTCCAACATGAAATGACGCCCAAGCAAATAGTACCTCAGAGACCCAATTGCCCATTTCATGGCAAGACACTCCTTCTCCATCGTAGAGTATTTTGTCTCCCTGTCCAACAACTTAAAGCTCAAGAACAGTACTGGGTGTCTCTCTCCCTTCACCTCCTGGAGAAGTACTGCTCCAATACCAACTCCTGAAGCATCCGTTTGTAGAATAAATGAACAGGCAAAATCCGGACTGTAGAGCACCTCCTCATCAGAAATAGCACCCTTCAGATCCTCAAAGACTCTACCACACTCCTCCGTCCATTTTACCTTATTCGTTGAAGCCTTAGTGAGGTCAGTAAGGACTGCTGCCCTTTCTGCAAAATGGGGGATGAATTTACCATACCATCCTACCAGACCCATAAACGACCATACCTTCTTCTTTGTAGTAGGCACAGGATAGGCCTGAATGGCATCCACCTTACCCACTCGTGGTTTAATGACCGCCTGACCAACCACATGTCCCAGGTGCTCCACCTGCTGCTGTCCACATGTCCCAGGTGCTCCACCTGCTGCTGTCCAAACGCACATTTCTGTGGGTTAATAGTCAGTCCTGCCATCTTAATTAAATGAAGGACCTGCCGAAGATGTAACAAATGTTCCTTCCAGGTCTGACTATAAATAACCACGTCATCCAAATAGGCAGCTGCAAAGCCTGATACCCCTCTTAATACCTGGTCTATGAGCTGCTGGAAAGTTGCAGGCACCCCCTGGAGGCCAAATGGCATAACCTTAAACTGAAAATTGCCATAAGGTGTTTTAAAGGCTGTCAATTCTTTAGTTTCAGGTGCCAAGGCCACCTGCCATTACCCCTTGCTTAGGTCTAGAGTATAAATAAACCTAGCCCTGCCCACTCTCTCTAATAGCTCATCAATACGGGGCATGGGGTACGACTCAAACTTAGAGACTGCATTAAAGTATCGGAAGTCAATGCAGAACCTCAAGGAGCCATCCTTCTTAGGGACCAACACAACAGGGCTACACCATTCACTAACTGACTCCTCAATCACTCCCAGCTGCAACATCAGGTCAATTTCCTGCTTCAGTTTCGGGACCAAATGTTCAGGAATCCTGTAACACTTCCTATGGGGAACAGCCTCTTTCTTTAAATGAACCTTATGATGAACCAATGTAGTGAAACCAGGTCTCTCCTGAAGCAGTTCTGGATCCAGTAGTGCCTCTAACTGTCTTTGCTGATTAACCTGCAAATGAGACACCTGCACTGAACAAGGCTCTGTCAAGTCTGTGGGAAAGGACTGTTCTTTCTCTTCATCCACTTCCTTCGCACAAATGAGGAGCTGATGATGCGTCTGCTGATAAGCAGGCTGCTGCTGCTGATGAACAAGCTGCTGAAACTCCTTTAACAAGTTAATGTGAAAGCATTGGTGTTGTTTCTTTCTGTCAGGCATATATAGTTCATATGTCACTGAACTTACCTTCTTAGAAATTTCATAAGGCCCCTGCCATCGAGTCAACAGCTTACTGTCACAAGAGGGCAGAAGTAGCAACACCTGCTGACCTGGGTGAAAAATCCTCTTTCTGGCCTTCTTATCATACCAACTCTTTTTCTTAGTCTGCGCCATCCTCATGTGCTCCTGAGCCAAAGCAGTTATTTGATCCAGTCTTTCTCTCATTTTAATAACATATGAGACCACATTGTCCTGATCACTCAGTGGACTCTCCCAGTGCTCCTTTAACAAGTCCAGTGGACCCCTCACCTGACGACCATACAGTAGTTCAAAAGGTGAGAATCCTGTTGAAGCCTGGGGAACCTCCCGATAAGCAAATAACAAATACAGCACCCATTGGTCCCAATCCGAGCCCGTATTGGAAACAAATTTCCGCAGCATGTTCTTCAAAGTCTGGTTAAATCGTTCAACCAGCCCATCTGTCTGAGGGTGATATGGGGTGGTCTTAATTCCCTTAATACCCAACAGCTTATATACCTGCTGCAACAGTTTTGATAGGAAATTTGTTCCACAGTCTGTCAGGACCTCCCTAGGTATGCCTAACCTCGAAAATAGCTGTATAAGGCAGTTGGCAACCTGCCTAGCCTTAATAGATTTTAATGGTAAGGTTTCTGGGTACCGAGTGGCATAGTCACAAATCACTAGAATGTATCTATTACCAGAGGAGCTTCTCTCTAGGGGGGCAACTATATCCATCCCCATTCTGTCAAACGGTGTTCCAATGACTGGTAATGGCTGAAGTTGGGCATGAGCTACTCCTATAGGTGATGTAATTTGACAAGTTTCACATGTTGCACAGAACTCCTTAATCTGGGTATACATTCCCGGCCACACAAACTTTCTAGCAATTCTTTGTAATGTTTTTTGGAATGCTAGATGACCTGCCCAAGGAATAACATGTATAAGTTCCATAACCTTTTGTGTGAGGCCTTGTGGCAAAGCTATGGCCAGAACTTCCCCTTGTTGTTGGTACAAAATGCCATTTTTGATGACATACGCGGCCTCAGCCAAACAATCCACTCTGCCCTGTTTCACACCCTCAATCTCAGAGACATTATCAAACCAAGGTTTTAGCACTGGGTCAGCTTTCTGCAGCGCAGCTATGTCAGAAGGGATGTCAAAGTCTACTGACTGGCTTAGCTGTGGTATTTCTTCACCCAAGTTCTTAACTGTAGCTAAAACCTTGTCTCTTCTTCTCTGAGCCTTGGATTTTGGCTGCTTAATTGGGCCTGCCTCTACCCCAGAATCATAAAAAGGTAACTCCTGGAGAACATTGGCAGCCCTCTGGGCTCTAGTTGTGACCATATTACATTCTTTTTCCACAGGTGCATTTAGCCTCTGCTCATTAGCGCCACCTGCCTGTCCCTCCTCAGTTTGATGTTTGTCCCTAACCTGCTGTATGATGTCCAACAAAGTTGGAACATCATTGCCAAGAATAACTGGATATGGCAAATCAGGCACAAGAGCTACAAGAAGGAGATAAGTTTGACCCCCCACTGTTAAATAGACCTCAGCGGTCGGGTACAACTTCTTATCCCCATGAACACAACTGATATTCACTGTGGTTTCACTCCACAAATCCCTAGGGAGCAAACTGGGCAGAACAACAGTCTGAAAACAACCAGAGTCTAACAAGGCCTCTTCACACTGACCATTAAGCAGAACAGATGTTTTGTATATTTCTCTCTGAACTGGGGCTGAGAGAGTGGGTCTTGGAACTGAGCATAAAAGTGAAGACTTACTTTGCTTTGTGGCTGGACATGAATGCTGTGTGTGACCGATTTTATTACACTGGTAACAGCGTATATCTTGATTAGACAAAAAACGTGACTTTTTACTGACATTGTATTTGCCATTTGTGACCTGACTGGAACTGGAATATGTTCTATCTTGAGCTTGACCACCACTTTCACCCCTATTAGACTTACTCCGTGTGGTGAAAGAGTCGTCACGGCTGAAAGTAGGTCTCCTGCTCCCAGACCTGGCTGACAGAAAGACTTCTGCAAGATGAGCAGTGCCCTCTGCAGTCTTCGGGTCCCGCTCTCGTATCCAGATTCCCAGTTCTGGGTCCACCATCCGCAGAAACGGCTCCAAGATCATCAGTTCCAAAATGTCTTTTATAGTTGAGGTCTCTGGTTTAATCCATTTATAAAACAGGTCCTTTAAATGTATATAAAGTTCACGGGGGGTTTCGTCCTGATGAATGTCCAGGGAACGAAACCTTCTCCTATAGGTGTCAGGTGTTATTTCACATTTAGTTAAAACTGCTTCCTTCACTTTCTCATAGTCTTCTGTGTCTGCAATGTCCATAAGCACATACGTACTATGTGCTTTACCTGTGAGCAGAGGAACCAACTGAATAGCCCACTCTTCTTTACGCCAGCGGCAGACCGTAGCAATTCTCTCAGACGTCGCCAGATAATGTTCAATATCGTCATCGGGAAAGAGCGGATTCAGCCTGGGCTCGCAGTGCATCTGCGTTGTCCTCGGCTGCACCTGCAGCAGTAGCTCCTCCTGCGGGCCGACCTGACTAGCCATCACCCTGGGGTCTTCTCCTGAAGTGTCGTCGTCACCGTTGCATTCAGCCCAGCTCCCATACTCCTCTCTCACCTCCGTCACCTGTGATTGCATCTGGCGAAACTGGTGTTGCATAGTCTGCCATCTTTGCTCCTGAAGAGAGGCTTCTTCCTCTAGCTGACGGTCTCTGACTGTCTGTGAACGCACCAGGGACTTCACCAAGCTCGTCAATTCCTCCAGCTTGTCCAGTCCACTGGCCCCCTGCTCCTCAGTTGCCATACCTGCTTCTTGGGCACCACCATCACCCAGGACCTCAAATGGGAGCCAACCATCAGCTCCCTCATCAAAAAGGCCCAGCAGAGGATGTTCTTTCTGCGGCAGCTGAGGAAGCTCAAGCTACCCACCAAGATGTTAGTGCAGTTCTACACGGCCATCATCGAGTCCATCCTCACCTCCTCCATAATTGTGTGGTATGCAGAAGCCACTGCCAGGGACAGACTAAGGCTGCAGCGCATCGTGCGCACTGCTGAGAAGGTGATCGGCTGCAAGCTCCCATCTCTCCAGGACCTGTACATCTCCAGGACCCGGAGGCGTGCTGGCCGGATCATAGCCAATCCTTCACACCCTGGTCACGTACTGTTTGCCCCCCTCCCCTCAGGTAGAAGACTTCGGTCCATTCGGACTAAAACCTCCCGGCACATGAACAGCTTTTTCCCCTCTGCCATCAGACTGCTGAACATTAAGTGACTTATTGACTCTCGTGCACTTTGTACAGCAGCTCAACCAGACTCATGTCATTCATCACTGTTTTTTCTGTTGCATTATCAACTGCACTGTGGTACCCCATATTATCTGCTACTTGCTAATTTTTTTAAAACTGCCTTGACTAGTACTACTCATTATTACTATTATTATTATGATTATTACTTATTTTTCTACACTTATTGCACGTTTTTAGTCCTTTAGTTTTTTTAGTTTATCTCTTTATCTCATCATGTTTTTAATGTTGCAGCATGGCACCGAGACAAATTCCTAGTTTGTGTACTACATGAACAATGGCAATAAATCTGATTCTGATTCTGATTCTGAAAGTCCTCTATTTGCTCTTGTTGTTTCTTTATATTCCTTTTAGCCATCGCTCCTTCTGTCCCGTGTTGTCACTTCTTAATTTTTACCAACACTATCTTGACCATATGTCACATAGTCCGTTTTATTTCTGACACCAATGTCATACCTTCCGCTTTCTTTTCTCAGTAGCCAAGGTGGGAGTGGAAAACTTCTGACACCACTCGTCAGATTGCACTTTTCTTCTTCACCACGGCCATAGGAACGGATCACTTCTGACACTAATTGTCACGTAGCCGAGCGGTCAAGGCATATCACAGAAGGACGAGTCTTCCCAAGTTTGCAACAAGCATTTTTACATTTATTACAAATATTTCGTAGGCAACAACGCACATCGAAAAGCCAACACCCAACCCCAACCAAATGAAAAACACCTGCTAATATACTTAGTGAAATAATTAGTCTAATTGAAACATACCAAAATCCCAGGTAAGACAATAAATATTTCATGTTCCCACCTATACCCAATAGTATCTAAAAGATTCATAAATACATAAATAATTTCCCACAATATTTACAAAATAAATAAACACCATAAATAACACCATAAATAATACAATAAATAGTTTAAACCCTTAGTTACATACTAAATCCACTAATCTTCCCCCTCTACTCAACCATCGCATACTTCCTCCTCCTGGCATCCTTTAAAGGGCACTCAAACCCCTGGGGAATCTTTTGCCCGGACACCACCAGGAAGCATGCTGGCAAAGGTATATGGTTCTCAGGCTATTCATTTGCCTCACCCAATTAACATAATAAACATTAACATTTATCTCACACAAATAGACTTCAATTCACCCACAACAGATCTCAAACTATATGTGCATTTTATACATTACAATCCATGTTGACATTTGAAAGTTATAAATCCTTGTATACATATAATATACAGTAATACTTAATTACAGAGGACCACAGCAGTGGCGACACTCCGTCGTCACAGGGCCGTACTGCACAGAAAAACTGACCATCCCTGCCATACCGATACTGGTGTGGCCATAACCGAATAAGTCCTCCGCCTCAGCTGCCACAGTTTTCCAAGGAAACAGTTTCCTGACTGTAGACATGCTCAGAAGGGACCTCAAGACCCCCATGTCCAGCATCAGTGGCACATGGATGCTGTCCAGTTCCACCATGCACCACCTGAGCGGCGAGTATTTGGTGCCAATTGAGTGAGTGGTGACTGAGCCTAGTGAGTGGACTCTTGAGTCTGTGCAGGTTGACCGACAGACCCTGGCAAAATGGTTTAGTTTCCTGTAGCAGTTGCATTTCACCCCTCTGGTTCGGCAGGCAGGTGATTGAGTCTGATGTTTAGATGAACCACAGCCACTGCAGTGTGGGCGCTCACCTGCATTGTCCCATTTTGTACCCTTCTTCTTTTGGTTGCAGCAGGGAGGTGTGGGGTTGGAGTGCTGGACAGTGACAGCGGTGACCTGTGTTCGCGGGGTAGAGCGAGGCGCCTGCTGGCTAGGTGATAATAGCTCGTCCTCTGCCTCTATATGGGACACCCATTTCACAGTCTCGTCCAGTGTTAGCTTGTCTACTGTTGAAAGCAGCCTACTCCACAGTCTCCTGTTGTTAGTACCCACCGCTAGCCAATCGCGTATCAAGTTTTCTTTCAACTCTCCAAAATCACAGACGTTCGCAAGCTCCTGGAGGTCTGTTATATAATGCCGGAGTGACTCACCCTCATGCTGGTGGTGCAGGAAGAACATCGCTCTCCGTGCAGTTACATTGTTCTTGTCAGAGTAAAGCATGTTCATTGCGGCCACATAGTTCTCATATGTGTCCTTGGGGCCCTGAAAGTAAAGCATCCGCTGTCCTTCGGCACCAGAATAGCAGGCTAACATCCCCATTAGCTTCTCGTCATTAACATCGTTCAAACCTGAAGTGGTGATATAATTCTGAAACATCCTATGCCAGCGGGGCCAGGGGATCAGCGGCTCACATGGTAGAGTGAGGAACGGCTGCAGGGAATCTGCGCACACTTTCATGATGGAGCTATCAGGCTTTATCCTCGTTGCCATTGTTATGTCTAAGAAATAGGCATGGACAGTGGACATGAACAGCATTCTCCATTATTCAACACATAACTGAATTATATACAGAAGGGTGGCACCGTATTGTGCCATGGTCAGTTCACCATGAGACAACGTCACCTACGGCGAGCCACCATACCCAAACACCACAACTGCGATTAAGTTAAACTCCCCTTCTAAAAACAATACAAGACAGCCTTACATGATGGAGGACATTATCTATATCACTAATGGGAAGAAAATGATGGTCCTTCCTAAAATCAATTATCTATTTTCAGTGATTCCTACCCAGCCATCTATGGCCTGGTTTAAGTCTCTAGACTCAAATATACAGTAAGTAAATTTTTATGGAAGGATAAACCATCATGGATCAGTTTAAAAACTCTCCAAAAAGCAAAAGAGTGCAGAGGTTTAGATTTACCAAAATGTTTTTTAATTACTTCTTTGCCAATAGACTGCAGTTTGTTTCTAACTGGACAAAATCAACCCCACTAGGACGCCCATGATTAGATGTTGAATAGGCTCTCTGTGGGTTGCCAAGTGTCTCTGACTTACCTTTCATCATCATTACTTAGAACATCTTATTCGAGGTGGAAACTTTATCCAATTCCAGGAACTGGTGTCAAAGTTTGACATCAGTGATAAAACATTTCTTGAATACCAACAGCTTAAATTCATAATAAAAGCAAGATTCATTTTCAACCAGATAGATTTAGAGGTACCAGTTAAGATGACAGAGTTTCGAAACTTCGTTCTTCTAAATTGATATCAAAAATACACAGACCATTATCAAAACTGGATGAGTCAGTATCTCTTCCAAAATTAAATTGGGAGACAGACCTATCAGTTAATAAAGATGAAAGCCTCTGGACACAAACATGCTTAAAGATCTTTAAGATGACGAAAAAAATCTAATTTACAACTCATACAGTACAAAGTTCAAAGATTCAAAGTATTGAATTATTTGTCAATACTACTATTGTCACGCCGCGCCGCTCATCAGCGGCGCCACCTGCTCGCACACCTGTTCATCATCAGCGGCGAGGGATATAAGCCGCCTCGCCCTGAGCTTCGGCCTGAAGCCGTCAGACTTCATCCCCCCTTCAACGAGAAGCAACTTACTCTTCAGCACGACGCTGTGTGGTAAGAAATCCTTACCTCATCTTTTCCAGTCTGCTCCCCTGTGCAGAGGTGGATTCCTCAGCGGCGGACAACCCCGTTCCCTCGTCGTTCCTCGCTGCTGCACCGAGCCCTGCAGGTGGCTGTCTCCCGGGTTCCGTCCTTGTTGTGCCAGTCATCTGTCCCTAGCAAGTAAGCTTCTCCCTCGCCTATTCTCCTCCTGTGTTGGTGTGTGCCCGTCACCCTGTGTCTCTGTGTTCTCTCCCATAGGGTTGCCGGCTGTACGGTCTCCTGCCTCTGTGCCTGAAGCAGACGCCGCCACCAACACATTAACATTCCGCAGACACACATTCATTCACCCCTGTTGCCAATAAACTATTTGAACTTCTCTGAGCCTGTGTGTGTGCGTCTCCTGAGCCGAACGTTATGTCAACTATATGTACAGGACATACAGGAGAATTGAAATGGCGTTTCTCTCTCTCTTCAGTGATGTGCACAATATAAAAAAAAGAAAAAGGAATAAGGCTGGAAAAACAACGACAGCAGTCTATGTACAGTAATGCTACCCGTAGTGCAAATGCCGTAGTGCAAATACCCGTAGTGCACTAATGCTAAAGCTAATGCTAAGAAGGCACTCGGGGAACTGCACAATGCGATTAGTGAAATCCAACACCCGGACAGTTTTGTGGTGGTTGCGGGGGATTTTAACCACACCAGCCTAAAAACTGTGCTCCCCAAGTTTAAACAATGTGTAGACTTTAAGACCAGAGGAGAGAATATGTTGGACTTAGTGTACACAAACACAGATGCATATAAGGCGATACCCCGCCCCCATCTCGGCCTTTCTGATCACATATCCGTGATGCTGCTGCCTGCCTACAAACCTTTATTGAAGCGCAGCAGGCCAGCAGTGAAACAAATTAGAATTTGGCCAGAGAGTGCAACCTCTGCACTGAAAGACTGTTTTCTGCACACAGACTGGGAGGTCTTCAAAATAGCAGCCTCCCAGGAAGACAGGACAGATGTGGAGGAGTATGCTGATACGGTCACCAGCTACATCGCGACGTGCACAGAGGATGTCACTAGCAGTGAAGACCATCACTATGCGGGGTAACCATAAGCCCTGGATGACTGCAGAAGTGCGCTCGCTGCTTACAGCCAGAGATGCAGCCTTCAGAGCGAAGGACAGGATCGCCCTCCGCTCAGCCAGGTCTGCGCTCTCAAATGGAATTAAGGCGGCAAAGTGCGCCTATGCGGAGAAAATCCAGGGTCACCTCTGTGACACTAGGAACACCAAGCAGATGTGGCAGTAAGTTCGGACACTGACGGGCTATAAGTCTAGGCAGGGGGTCGATGATGATGACGCTTCGCTTCCAGACAGGCTTAACGACTTCTTTGCACATTTTGAAGCATCAAACTCGACAATCAGAGGGAGGGCTGGCCCACCCCCACCATCAGTCGGACCAGCTTTTACCATCAACACAGCGGACACACGGAGGACCCTAACCAGAGTCAACCCATGCAAAGCTGCAGGTCCGGACAACATCCCGGGACGTGTGCTCCGAGACTGCGCGAGCAAGTTGGCAGATGTCCTGACTGACATTTATAACATCTCCCTGAGTCAGGCCATCGTTCCGAGATGCTTCAAGACCTCTATCATTGTACCGGTGGCAAAGAAACCAGTTGTGTCCTGTTTGAATGACTATCGTCCTGTTGCACTGACACCAATTGTGATGAAGTGTTTTGAACGGCTTGTCAAACCACACATTACAGCCTGCCTCCCTGCATCACATGACCCGCTCCAGTTTGCATATCGTTCAAACCGCTCCACGGAGGATGCTATAGTCACCACCCTACACTCTGTTATCACCCACCTGGACCAGAAAGACACCTACGCCAGACTCCTGTACATTGATTTCAGTTCAGCATTCAACACCATTATTCCCCAGAGACTAATGGAAAAATTACTCCTTCTCGGTCTGAACTCCGCCACATGTCTCTGGATCCTGGATTTCCTGACTGAGAGACCTCAGTCTGTCCGGGTTGGAAACAACATCTCCAACTCTGTCACGCTGAGCACCGGATCCCCTCAAGGCTGTGTACTCAGTCCACTGTTGTTTACACTTCTAACACATGACTGTGTATCCAGACACGAAGGGAACCAGATTATTAAGTTTGCAGACAACACCACGGTGGTGGGACTTATTCAGAGGGATGAGGAATCAATGTACAGGGAAGAAGTGAGAGACCTGGAGGGCTGGTGCAGGGAGAACAATCTGGTGCTCAACGTGGACAAAACGAAGGAGATGATTATCGACTTCCGGCGGTCACAGCCTGAACAAGTCCCCCTCAGCATCGGCGGCCGTTTAGTGGAGAGAGTGGAGAACATCAAGTTCCTCGGAGTGCAGATCTCGCAGGACCTGACCTGGAGCAAGAATTCCTTGGGGATCAGGAAGCGGGCTCAGCAGAGACTGCACTTCTTGAGGAAACTCAAACAGGCCTCTCTCCCCATCTGCATCCTCAGGACCTTCTACAGAGGTGTGGTGGAGAGTGTTCTGACGTACTGCATTGCTACATTGTACTCCAGCTGCAGTATGTCAGACAAAAAAGACCTGCAGAGGATAGTCAAGGGGGCTGAGAGGGTAATTGGAGTCTCCCTCCCCTCTGTCCAAGAACTTTTTCAGAACCGTTGTAGGAGCAGGGCACTGAACATTGTCAAGGACCGTTCTCACCCTCTGCATAAACACTTTGAACTTCTTCCATCTGGTAAACGATTCCAGAGCATCAGAGGCAGAACCACCAGACTGATCAACAGCTTCCTTCCACAAGCTGCCAGGATGCTGAACAGTTGACCCGGAATCTCTCATACACACTACTGCACCTACGGACATTTTGTATATTATTTGTATATTATAGTTAGTTAGGTTTTTTTTTTTTTTCCCAAGTATGTCTCAGGGATGTGTGAGTGGATGGGGGGGTGGGGGTGGGGGGTGAAGCTATGTGTGAGTGTGTCTTAAATCATGCTGCTTCTATTTATATGGATGCCGAGAGAAACACAATTTCATCTTGCCTGCACTACAGTTGTATATACAGCAATATGACAATAAAGTTTGATTTGATTTGATTTGAAATGGCAACAAAAGATGGCCCCAGACCTCCCATAATGCAAAAAAAGATAAACGATAAACAATGAGACCCAGCAATCTTATATACAGAAAAGTAGAGCAGTAATACTCATAGTACCATGTTCAATGCAGTAGTGTAGGTGCAGACAGTGACAGATAGGACTGCACATGAGCAGTATTGTAATGACAGACAGCAGCAGATATGGCATTTGTGCAAATGGTTGCAGTAAAGTGCAGAGACAAACAGCAGCAAATGTATTACTGTTGGTGTGCCAATCTTTCTGTTCCAACAGCTGAAGTGGTTATTGAGCGAGTAAGTGCGTTAAGGTCCCGGGTTGGGGGGGGGGGCAGAGTTCAGAGTCCAAATGGCCTGATGAATAAAGCTGTTTTGCAGTCTCGTGGAGCAGGCCCGGAGGCTCCTGTACCTTTTCCCTGAAGGCAAGAGGCTGAAAAGGGAGCGGGAGGTGTGGGAGGTGTCGCCTACAATGTTGATGGCTTTGCGGGTGAGGCGGGTGAGGTAGCTGTCTGAGAGGGGGGCAGGAGGACGCCGATGATCTTGCTGGCTGCTTTCACTGTGCGTTACAGTGTCTTCCGGCAGGAGGCGGTGCAGCTTCCATACCACACCGCAATGCAGCTGGTGAGGATGCTCTCGGTGGTGCCCCGGTAAAATGAGCACATGATGGGGGGTGACACTCGTGCTCTCCTCAGTTTGTGGAAGAAATGGAGGCGAGTTTGACCCTTCTTGGCCAGTGATGTGGCATTGTTGGACCAGAAGAGGTCCTCAGAGATGTGCACCCCCAGGAACTTGGTGCTGCTCACCCTCTCCACAGCTGTTTCATCGATGATCAGAGGGCGATGCTGTGTGTGTCCCCTCCTGAAGTTGACCACAATCTCCTTGGTTTTTCCCACGTTCAGGAAGAGGTTATTGTCTTTACACCACTGGACCAGTTGGTTCACCTCATTTCTGTAGTTGGCCTCCTCATTGTTGGTGATGAGGCCCACCACCTTCGTGTCATCCACAAACTTAATGATGTGGTTGGTGTTGTAGGCTGGTACACAATCATGGGTCAGCAGGGTGAAGATCAGCGGGATGAGCATCACACCCTTGTGATACCCCAGTGTTCAGTGTGATGGTCTTGGATGTGTTGCTGCCAACCCACACATTCTGTTGCTTCCTTGTGAGAAAGTCCAGCACCCAGTTACAGAGAGAGGTTTTGAATCCCAAGTGTTTGAGTTTTTGTATTAGGTGCTGGGAGATGATTGTGTTGAATGCTTAACTGAAGTCCAAGAACAGCATTTGCACGTAAGAGTTCTTTGAGTCCAGGTAGATGAGGGCTGGGTGGAGAGCAGCAATGATGGCATCCTCTGTGGATCTGTTTGACCTGTATGCAAACTGAGATGGGTCGTGGGAGGGAGGGAGGATGGACTTGATGTTCTTCATGGCCAGCCGCTCGAAGCACTTCATTATGATGGCGGTCAGTGCAACGGGCCGGTAATTGTTGTAGCTGGATGGGGTGGGCTTCTTTTGGACTGATATTATTGTGGCAGTTTTGAAACATGTGGGGACAACAGCTTGAGACAGGGAGATGTTGAAGATGTAGGCCAGGACATTCTTGAGCTTCTCTGCGCAGTCCTTCAGAATGTGACCCGGTATGCTGTCTGGTCCAGCTGGCTTGTGTGGGGTGATCCTGCAGAGGGTTCTCTTCACGCTAGCCAGATCCAGACTTATGGCCTGCTCGTCAGGAGGAGGAGTGGTCTTATGTGCTTATGTGCTGTTTTGTGCTTTAAAGTATCCAAAGAAGTCACTTAGGTTGTTAAGCAATGTGATGTCACTTGTACATATCTGAGGTGGAGATTTGTAGTTGGTAAGGGTCTGTATGCCACACCAGAGGGAACGTGCATCTCTGGTGTTGCTGAAGTGGCTGGATATTTTCTTGCTGTACTGTTGTTTTGCCTCCTTGATGCCATGGGACAGGTTGGCCCTAGCTGTTGTTAGTCTTGCAGTGTTGCCGGCCCTGAAGGCTGCGTCCCGAGCCCTTTGGAGCCTGTGGACCTCTGCTGTCATCCATGGCTTTTGGTTGGCATAAACAGTAATGGTTTTGCAGTGACTGACATCATCAATACATTTAGCTATGTATACTATAACTACCTCAGTGTTTTTTGGTCTGATTGTTTTCACTCTGGGTTTGTATGCCGGCCTTAACAACATGGTGATGTGATCAGAGAGACTCAGGTGGGGAAGGGGGGAGGCTCTGTATGCTTTCTTGTGAGTTATGTGCACAAGGTCCAGCATGTTGTCTCCTCTTGTTGGAAAATCTACATGTTGGTGTAGATTTGGTAGGAGGGCCTTTAAATCTTGCATGGTTGAAGTCTCCTGCTGTGATGAGGAGTCTGTCTGGATGTGCCGTTTGTGTCTCACTGGTAGCCTGATAGAGTTCTTTTAGTGCTTTACTCCTCTCGCCAATGCCAGTGGGTGGAGAATACATGGCGGCCAATAGGATAGATGAAAATTCTCTCAGTATGTAGAAGGGTCTGCACTTGATGATCATAAACTCCACCAATGGAGAACAGTGTTTGTGGACAACAGATGCATCATGACACCAAGTATCACTCATGTAAATACAGACGCCTCCCCCGCGCGTCTTCCCTCCTTTTGTGAGCACTCTGTCTGCATGGTAGCATGTTAGCCCAGCTAACTGAATGGCAGAGTCCGATATATTGCCATTTAACCATGTTTCCATAAAGATAAAAACACAGCAGTTCCTCGCATCATGTTGTGTAATTCTCAGGAGCTGTATGTGGTCTATTTTGATGTCTAGTGAGCGTACATTGGCTAGAATGAGAGAAGGATTAGGGAGTTTCTGTGGGCTAGCGGTTAGCTTCGTTCAGATACCTCCATGTTTACCTGTCTTTTGTTGCCACTCACAACATTTATGCTGTCTCCATTTGGGATAAGACACAGCAGTTGAGTCCGGGGATGTTGAGGTCTGTGACATAATGGCTGACCCAGGGAACAGACACGGACTCAGAAATGGATACAATTATCTTTATTGAACCACTGCTTGTGTGTGAATGCGTGAATGTGTTGTGTTGTGTATGTGAGTGCGGGCTGGAGACTCCGAGGTGGAGACCTGGGAGGAGGACAGAGAGGACTGGAAAAGAAGGGCTTGATCTGGGACACATGGAATGTGGGACAGATGCGGAGGGAGGGGGGGGAGAGACAGGCGCACGGCTACAGGATTAATAATCCGAGCGATGGGGAATGGACCAATGAATCGTTGCAACAATTTCTTTCTCTCACCCTTCAGGTTAATATGTTGTGTCGAAAGCCAAACCTGCTGACCCACCTGGTAGGTTGGAGCCAGCCTCCTGCGGTGATTAGCAACTCTGGAGTTACGTTCTGCCGTGCATTGAAGTGCTGTTCGGACCGTCCTCTATATCCGCTGACAGCGTCTCAGATGGGCCTGGACAGATGGCATGGTGATGTCCCCCTCCTCTTCGGGAAAGAGTGGGGGGTTGTAGCCCAAGGAGGCCTCAAAAGGGGACATGCCGATGGCTGAAGACACCGTGGAGTTATGGGCATATTCGACCCATGGAAGCTGGGCTTTCCATGAGGCCGGATTAGACAAGACCACACACCACAGCGCAGCCTCCAGCTCCTGGTTAGCTCTCTCACATTGGCCGTTACTTTGAGGGTGGTAGACTCACCGTAGCCCCCAGAGCGTTATAGAACGACTTCCATACCTGTGACACGAACTGCGGCCCCTGATCAGAGACGATATCCACAGGTATGCCATGAAGCCTGACAACGTGCTGCACAAGCAGATCTGCCGTCTCCTTTGCTGTGGGCAATCCCAGTAGGGGGATGAAGTGGGCGGCCTTGGAGAAGCGATCCACGATAGTGAGGACGACAGTGTGTTGATCGGATGGAGGGAGGCCGGTAACGAAGTCCAAGGCGATGTGTGATCAAGGTCTGCCAGGAACAGAAAGGGGATGAAGCAGCCCCGCCAGAGGAGAGGAAGGCGTCTTGCCGGTGGCGCACTGAGGGCAGGCGCGGATGTAATCGGCGACGTTCTTCCGGAGCGATGGCCACCAAAACGACCTCTGGAGAATTCTGACCGTGTGAGAACCCCCTGGATGGCATGCCAGGCTAGAGGAGTGGGCCCAGTGGATCACCTCGCCCCGAACTGTGGATGGAATGAACAACTTGTCCACTGGCCCCCCGCCAGGGGTCTGGTTCCGCCTCCTGTGCCTTCAGGACCCTCTCCTTGATCTCCCACGAGAGGGCGCCCACGATGCATGAAGACAGGAGGATTGGGAAAACGGGCACCTCCACTGTGTCAGGGGAGAACTGCCTGGAGAATGCATCAGGTTTAGTGTTCTTAGACCCGGGACAGTAGGTGATGGTAAAGTTGAAACAGCCGAAGAACAAGGACCAGCGGGCCTGGCGGGCGTTCAGACGCTTGGCAGTCCTTAGGTACTCCAGGTTCTTATGATCTGTCCAAACAACGAAGGGTTGGGCGGCCCCCTCCAACCAGTGACGCCACTCCTCCAGCGCAAGCTTAACCGCCAGAAGCTCCCTATCACCGATGTCGTAATTCCTCTCTGCCAGGAACAGTTGGCGGGAGAAAAATGCACACGGCCGGACCTCCCCATCCACCAGAGAACGCTGGGACAACACAGCCCCCACTCCAGAGTCCAAGGCATCCACTTCCACCAGGCACTGTAGCGCGGGATCCACCTGAGTCAAGATGGGGGAGGACGAAAACCGTGTCTTGAGCTCGGCGAATGCAGCTGCAGCCTCCTCCGTCCACCGGAAAGCCGTCTTCGGGGAGGTGAGGCGGGTGAGGGGAAGAGCAATGACACTGTAGTTATTAATAAAGCTCCGGTAAAAGTTGGCGAAACCCAGGAATTGCTACAGCTGCTTCCTAGAGGAGAGGGGAGGCCAGTCCACAACTGCCTTCACCTTGTCGGGGTCTGGGATGACCTGATTATGAGTGATGGTGAAGCTGAGAAATGAGGTCTTGGAGGCGTGAAACTCACACTGCTCAGCCTTAACATACAGCTTATTCTCCAGGAGTCGCTGCAAGACCCGTCTCACGTGAACACAGTGCTCATCCAGGGATCGGGAGAAGATCAAGATGTCATCGAGGTAGACGAAGACGAATGATCCCAGGAAGTCACGTAGAACATCATTGATCAGTCTCTGGAAGACGGCCGGAGCATTGGTTAGCCCAAACGGCATCACCAGGTATTCAAAGTGGTTGCTTGGGGTCCGGAAACCAGTCTTCCACTCATCCCCCTCCCTGATCCGCACCAGATGATATGCATTCTGGAGATCCAGTTTGGTAAAGATCGAGGCCCCCTGGAGGGAATCAAAAGCCGTGTCCATCAGAGGCAGCATGTACTTGTCCTTGATGGTGATCTCGTTGAGGGCATGGAAGTCTATACACGGCCTTAGGGAGCCATCTTTCTTCCCTACAAAAAAGAACCCGACCCCTACTGTTGAGGAAGACGGGCGGATAATGCCTGAGTTGAGGGACTCCTTAATGTATGCCTCCATTGCTTCCCACTCTGGCACCGACAGGCTGTAGAGGCGGCTCGAAGGCAGCGGGGCCCCAGCCCGGTGATTGATGGCACAGTCATAGGGTCGGTGGGAGGGAAGAGACAATTCCTTGGCCTTACTGAAAACTGCCCCTAGATCGTGATACTCAGTGGGCACCCTGGACAGATCGGGAGGAGGAGAGATGGGAGCGACCAACGGCATGGAGGGAGCACATGCGGCGGACTGGAGGCAAGCGCTGAGGCAGAAGGAACTCCAGGACACCACGCTTCCTGCACGCCAGTCAAAGGAGGGATTGTGGAGCCGGAGCCAGGGATAACCCAAGATGACTGGGGAGGAGGCAACTGGCAGGACGAACAGGCTGAGATCCTCCCGATGATTTCCGGAGATGATAACTGAGACAGGGGCCGTTTGTTTTGTCACCATCGCTAATGGCGCTCTGGATAGAGCAATGAGCAGTAGGGGAGTCTTCAAAGGATGGCAGGGAAGCTCCAGTCGGGTTGCCAGTTCCCCCGAGATGACGCTCTGCTCAGCTCCCGAGTCAACCAGGGCGAGTGTGCAATGTTCAGTCTTATTGTGTATGAATCTGATTGGTATTGTACATTTGGAGAGAGGCTTCGGCCGAGGTTGGTCCGTGAGTCCCCCTACTGCGACGCATGGACCCCCTCTTTTGGCTGAACGGGGCAGGCTCCTAACTCGTGCTCCTCACTACCACAGTACATGCACAAGCCTAGCTCCCTACGACACTGTCTCTCAGTTTGGGAAAGCTTAGTTCACCCCATGACCATAGGCTCCTGTGTGTCAGCTGACTCTAAGGAAGGCAAGGCCAGTAACGGGGTCTGGGGGGAGTGCAAGGCCTGGGCACCCGAGCGACCGGAAGTTCTCCGCTCGGATGCATACTCCCTCAGCCTATTATCTAAATTAATGGCAAGAGAAATAAGTGCCATTAACTTCTCTGGCTTCTCCAAGCGGGCTAACTCATCCCGCAGGCTAGGGCTCAATCTCCTGATGAAAATACTACACAACGAGACATCCTCCCACACCACCTCCGCCGCTACCACCTGAAAATCAACAGCATAGTCTGCCATGGACCTGCCCCCCTTTTGAAGATTTAACAGCCGGGTGGTGAGCACATTGTCCCGGTCAGAGTGGTCGAATACCTCATTGAACTCTCTAACAAACTGGCTGTAGGTTCAGTTAGCATAGCTTGACCTAGCCATCACAGCGTATGCCCAAGCTAGCGCTCGCCCTTCCAATAGGTTTGTAATATAACCTATCCGGCTATGGTCAGTTGGAAAATCCCCCGGAACTTGCTGGAAGACTATCTCACACTGGAGGAGGAACCTACGAGCCTCCCCTAGTTTTCTGCTAAAGCGGGAGGGCATGGGAACAGGAGTGAGTCGGGCCGGGGTAGCTTGACTAGCCTGGCTAGCGGGAGCTGTAACACTGCTTGACGCCGGTGGAAGCGTCTGCTGCCCTGCCAGGCGTTCGAACCGGCTGTTAATTTGAGTCAACTGATTCACGATAACCTGTTGTTGGTAAGTAATCTGATCCACTCGAGCCCCTAAGTTGTTAAGTTGTTGTGCTAACGCGCTATTCGCTGGGTCGTTCTGACGGAGCCGTACTGACATAATGGCTGACCCAGGGAACAGACACGGACTCAGAAGAGGATACAATTATCTTTATTGAACCAGTGCTTGTGTGTGAATGCGTGAATGTGTTGTGTTGTGTATGTAAGGGCGGGCTGGAGACTCCGAGCAGCTGGGAGTGAGCAGAGCGCCGTGCAGCCTGGCAACCCTATGGACGGAGCAAAGGCACACAATTAGCAAGGTGCAAGATGGACAATCACTCAGGTGTAATTGTGGCTTACTGTTCCAGGCAGATGGTGAGCACCCGTTGGCCAGGAAGACAGTGCCCGCTGTCCCAGTGTCGTTGTAGCCGTGCAGAGGGCGGAGAGAAGACAGCAGATACTGCCGCTGAGAGGGACGATTCCACCACCGGGAGATTCCGCCTGTGCACAGGGGAGTAGCGGAGAACAGGTGAGTAAAGGTGAGGCTTACTTGGTTTGGAGAGGATTTCCTCCAAGCATTGATGCCGAGGTGGCGAGGTGGACGATTGTGGTGAGGTTTGGCTAGGAAGTAGTAGGAAGCACTTCATGAAGCCAGGGAGACAGACAGCTTCGTGCAGGCCTGCAGGCACAGTGAGGTTTTATAGTCCTGGCCTGATGAGGAGCCGGTGTGCGCGCAGCTGTGGATGATAACGGCCCAGAGCGAGTCATCACAGTCTGGTGGAGGAGACCTAGGCCACGGAGTTCCTCTGTAACGCTCTGATCCAGGACGTAATGATTGATCATATTCTTTATCTTCAGAAGGCTGTGGCAACTGTAGCTTCTGCACAGCAACATATATGTACATTAAATACATGAATATACACTTAGGTGTAATATAAACAACACTAAATGGCACAAAACATGAAGAGAGAAGAGAGGCTGCTGCATGTTTAAAGTTCTACATAGAACTCATTACACAGGACAAAGAATGTTCAAAATGGGTCTGAGTCACACAAATATCTGTTCCCATTGCACCAGCAATGTCCTGGATAACTACATGTACGCTATGTGGTCCTGTGCACCAGTCCAAAAGTTCTGGCAGAAGACGTGAAAATTTATGGCATTGCTTGGGTATCATATTCCAACCTCTCTTGCACTTTGCATGATGGGTGATTTTTAATTGTTTAGCTGTACTGCATGAGTCTCCCAGTATTTTTAACATTGATATTAAATACCCATATGTCCAAATATGTAAAAAACAAAACAAAACAAAACACAGGCTTATACAGGGTGTCCTAATTTTTTCACATGACTATATGTGATAGTGAGTATGTGTGTGTACATGTGAGGGTGGGCATGTGTGTGTGTGTGTGTGGGTGTGTATGTGTGGGTGCAAGTACCTGTGGGTGGACATGCAGGGGTGAAGGATATGTATGTGGAGGGGAAGATCTCATTGGGCATCGGGGGGTAGGGTGGGCCATCTGGTGGCCTGGGAAGGGGGGGGGGGATTCGGATCCTGCTCTTCCAGGCCATGCTGCAGTTGTGTCCCGGGGTGGGACACTTTGCCACTTTGCTTCTGGTGTCCATGGTTCTGGGTACGGGTGTGTGTGGGTGCTCGGGGGTGGCTGGAGGGGCCATTGGCATGGGTGGGCGGCCGCGTTTCCATCAGTTTGTCCCGGGGCGGCTGTGGCTGCAAGTAAGCCTGCCGCTGTCAATGTCTGTCTGGGGTGGATGGTTGGTGGGTTTGTGGTGGGCACTCTGGGATGCCGCTTGGCATGTAGAGCACCATATGGGTCCAGCCCATTATTCATTATTATTATTATTATTATTATTATTATTATTATTATTATTATTATTATGTATGTTTGTGTGTACAAGATATGTGAGAGTAAGTGCGAGTGTGGCTGTCCCATCATGCCTGTGGGTCCTAGACTGCACCAGCACCAGCACTAGGCTGACAGCCTGGTGCCCCATGCCCTGGGATGGGATCAGGGGCAGTGGGTGTCCTCCAGAGCCACACAACTAACACTGACCTGTCACGATTTGTGCATGGGGTGGGGATCTAACCCCCACCCCTGCTGCCCTCTTTCTGCTGGGGACCTGGGGCCTGGATGGTGACCTGCGGCCTGTTATGTTGTGGTCATCCCTGGGTGCTGCCGAATGAATAGGTGCGAGCAATGGAGTGAGCAAGTGAGCGCATGAGTGAGCAAGTGAGTAAGTGAGAGTGTTGGAGTGATTAATGGAGATGGTGATGATGGTGGTGGGTTGGATTTGTGTGACGCTTAGTGTTCCACTTGACATCTTGGCGTGCTTGCGGTGGTCCGTTGATCAGTTGCTCCAGGTGGGGGTTGGTGGTGGTGGTGGTGGTCTGCTTCTGTGGCCGCAGCCGCCCCGGGGCAAGTTGGGGGGGTGTTGCTGCTGGTCCGCACCGATGGTCTCACTGACCGCTGCCAGGCAATGGTGCGTGTTCATGCCTGCTATATCTGCGCCACAGCCGCCCCAAGTGTTGAGGGTGAATGAGTGTGGGTGAGTGTGTGGGGGAGAGCACAAGTGGTGAGTGAGTCAGAGCGCGAGTGAGTGTGTGCATGGGTGAGCTTGGGTGGGTGCAGGCAACTGTGAGGGTGAGCGGGAGTGGGAGTGAGATTGAGTGGGTATGACAGTGGGTGAGAGTGGGTGGGTTTGGGTGTGGGAGTGCGAGTGTGGGATTGTGTGGGGGAGAAGGCAAGTGAGAGTGAGAATAAGTGCGTGTGAGTGTGTGTGGGTGCGACTGGGTGCTTGTGAGAGCATGAGGGTGTGAGTGCGAAGGAATGGGTGTGTGTGCTGCTCAGGGGGTGCGGGACTGAGGGAGTGGCACCTCCTGGTACCTCCTGGCCCTGTGGGCTCCCTTAGACTCAGGGGGCTGGCCCTCCATGGGGTTCCTGTCCCTTGCTGCCACCTTCCTTTGGTATAGGGGCCTGGAGGTTCCCGAGCTGTGTGTTTGGGTTGCTGGGGTTGGCGCGGGCCCACTGTGGGGGTGTGGGGGGGTCTCGCGCCTCTGGCACGGGTCGGTCTCTGGCCTGAGGGGGTTGTGCTGGTCTTCTGGTGTCTGGGGCCCAGGGGCTGGCTTTGGCCCCACTGGGGGGGCAGGGGCTGGCCGATGAGCGGGCAGGGGTGCACCGCACCGCGCTGGCCGCTTGAGACCTTTTCAGAAGAAGAAACAGTTTGTCTTCTGTATATTTCAGTTGTGTTAGTCTGTTTGTCTTCTCTGTTTGTTCCTCTCTTTTGTCTTTCCCCCTCCCCGTCCCTCCTTTCTCTATTCTCCCCGTCGGGTCCTTCATGGGTAAAACAATTTAAATAAAGTGTTAAAGTTATTACATGAGGAGTTTATAAATAATATACAGTACATATATACAGTGGTGTGAAAAAGTATTTACCCCTTCCTAATTTTTCATTTTTTGTATGTTTGTCACACTTAAATGTTTCAGATCATCAAACAAATTTAAATATTAGACAAAGATAACACAAGTAAAGACAAAATGCAGTTTTTAAATGAAGGTGCTTATTATTAAGGGTAAAAAAAAAATCCAAACCTACGTGGCCCTGTGTGAAAAAGTGATTGCCCCCTCCCCCCCCCCCCCGTTAAAACATAAATTAACTGTGGTTATCACATCTTTGGAAAGCTGAGTTTAATTTCTCTAGCCACACCTAGGCCTGATTACTGTCATACCTGTTCTCAATCAAGAAATCACTTAAACAGGACTTGCCTGACAAAGTGAAGTAGACCACAAGGCCCTCAAAAGCGAGCCATCATGCTGCGATCCAAAGAAATTCAGGAACAAATGAGAAACAAAGTCACTGAGATCTATCATCCTGGAAAAGGTTATAAAGCCATTTCTAAAACTTTGGGACTCCAGTGAACCACAGTGAGAGCCATTACCCACAAATGGCGAAAACATGGAACAGTGGTGAACCTTCCCAGGAGTTGCTGACTGAATCAGAATCAGAATCAGAATCAGAATCAGAATCAGGTTTATTGCCATTGTTCATGTAGTACACAAACTAGGAATTTGTCTCGGTGCAATGCTGCAACATTAAACATGATAAGATAAAAGAAATAAACTATACATGCAATAAAGTGTAGAATAAGAGTAAGTGGTACTGGTCAGCAGTTAAAATATATTAGCGAGCAGCAGATACTGTGGAGAACTATATAGTGCAGTCGGTAATGCAGGAAGAAAACAGTGATGATTGACATGAGTCTGGTTGAGCTGCTGTACATAGTGCACGAGAGTCAATAAGTCAGTGTTCAGCAGTCTGATGGCAGAGGGGAAGAAGCTGTTCATGTGACGGGAGGTTTTAGTCTGGATGGACCGAAGTCTTCTACCAGAGGGGAGGGGGGCAAACAGTACGTGACCAGGGTGTGAGGGATCGGCTATGATCCGGCCAGCACGCCTCCGGGTCCTGGAGATGTACAGATCCTGGAGAGATGGGAGCTTGCAGCCAATCACCTTCTCAGCAGTGCGCACGATGCGCTGCAGCCTTAGTCTGTCCCTGGCAGTGGCTCCTGCGTACCACACGGTTATGGAGGTGGTGAGGATGGACTCGATGATGGCTGTGTAGAACTGCACTAACATCTTGGTGGGTAGCTTGAGCTTCCTCAGCTGCCGCAGGAAGAACATCCTCTGCTGGGCTTTTTTGATGAGTGAGCTGATGGTCGGCTCCCATTTGAGGTCCCTGGTGATGGTAGTGCCTAGGAAGCGGAAGGAATCAGCAGTGGTGATGGGAGAGCCTGAGAGGGTGAGGGGGGGCAGAGGGGTAGTGACTTTCCTGAAGTCTACAATCATCTCCACTGTCTTCAGAGCGTTCAGCTGCAGGTTGTTATTGTTGCATCAGGACGCCAGCTGGGCCACCTCTCTCCTGTAGGCGGACTCGTCGCCGTTGGAGATGAGCCCGATGAGGGTGGTGTCGTCCGCAAACTTGATCAGCTTGACAGACTGGTGGCTGGAGGTGCAGGAGTTGGTGTAAAGGGAGAAGAGTAGGGGGGAAAGTACACAGCCCTGGGGTGATCCGGTGCTGATGCTAGTAGAGTCTGAGACAGTCTTTCCCAGCCGCACATGCTGCCTCCGGTCTGTCAGGAAGTCGGTGATCCACCTGCAGAGGGAGTCAGGCACGTTGAGCAGGGACAGCTTGTCCCGGAGCAGAGCGGGGCGGATGGTGTTGAATGCGGAGCTGAAGTCCACAAACAGGATCCTGGCGTAGGTTCCCGGGGAGTCCAGGTGCTGCAGGATGGAGTGGAGGGCCAGGTTGACTGCGTCGTCTACAGATCTGTTGGCTCGGTAGGCAAACTGCAGCGGGTCCAGGAGAGGGGTGGTGATGGACTTGAGGTGGGGCAGGACCAGGCGCTCAAAGGACTTCATGACTACAGAGGTGAGCGCTACAGGTCTGTAGTCATTAAGTCCAGTGATCCGTGGCTTCTTGGGGACAGGGATGATGGTGGAGGATTTGAGGCAGGACGGCACGTGGCATAACTTAAGGGAGGTGTTAAAAATGTCTGTGAAGACAGGAGCCAGCTGTTTCGCACAGTGTCTCAGGGTGGAGGGAGACACGCCGTCCGGGCCGGGGGCCTTGCGCGGGTTCAGTCTGGAGAACTGTTTGAGCACGTCCTGCTCACTGATGATAAGGGCAGGGGGGGAAGGGGGGGGTGCCTTTAATGAAGTAGGGATTGTGGAGGCTGTGGAGCTGGAGGGAGGGGGGGAGTTGGACACAGATGACGAGGTGTCAAAACGGGCATAGTGTTGGGACAGTCTTTGACAAAGGGCTTTGTCATCCTGACCTTTAGGAGCCTGAGGCCGATAGTTGGTGATTTGCCTCAGTCCTCTCCACACAGAAGCCGAATCATTAGCAGTGAACTGCTGCTGGAGTCTCTCTGAATACACAGATTTAGCCCTCTTCAGCTCTCTGTTAAACCGGTATTTAACCTCCCTGTAGCAGTCCCTGTCTCCACTTTACAGCGCTGCTTCCTTCTCCTTCCTGATCTGTCTGAGCTTAGCTGTGAACCAGGGTTTGTCATTAGAGTAACTCACCCTGGTGCGTGATGGAAGAATGCTCTCCTCACAAAAGTGGATATATGAGTTCACAGTGTCCGTGTACTCATCCAGATCATGCGTGGCTCCTTTAAACATGCCCCAGTCAGATATTTCCATGCACGTTTCCAGCTTCTCCTCAGCTTCACTGGTCCGTTTCTTCGTAGTGCTCACGACAGGTTTAGTGAGCTTCAATCTCTGTCTGTATGTGGGAATGAGGTGAACCATCACGTGATCAGATAATCCCAGCGCAGCGCGAGGAACAGCGCGATATGCGTCTTTCACTGTGGTGTAACAGTGATCCAGTGTGTTTAATCCTCTGGTGGGGCATTTAATAAACTGTTTGTAGCGGGGGAGATCGTGGCTCAGATTGCACTGATTAAAGTCGCCAGCCACAATAATCAGCGAGTCTGGGAAAATCCGCTCTGTGTGTTGAATGTGATCCGCGAGCACGCGCTGAGCTTCGCGCGTGTCCGCGTCGGGAGGGGCGTACACAGCGATGAGTATAAAAGAAGCAAACTCCCGCGGGGAATAAAAAGGCTTGCAGTTGATAACAAGAAATTCCAGGGCGGGAGAACAGTGTTTGGAAATTACCGTTACATCAGAGCACCAGCTGCAGTTGATGTAGAAGCAGACTCCGCCTCCTGTGGTCTTGCCGGAAAGCTCTGTGTCACGATCAGCACGAAAGAGCTGGAAGCCGTCGAGGCGCAGCGCGCTGTCCGGTATATTTTCCCGGAGCCAGGTCTCAGTAAAGCAGAGGGCAGCCGAGGATGCGAGGTCCCTAAAACGCATCAGCAGTCTCAGTTCATCTACCTTGTTAGAGAGAGAGTTGGTATTGGACAGAAATATGCCAGGCAGCGCCGTTCGCGAGCCTCTCCTGCGAAGCCGCACGAGAGCGCCCGCTCGTCTACCTCTCTTCCGCCGTCTCACTTTTCGAGCCAAGCAATGAACCAGATCGGCCGCAGGGGCTAAAAAAACTGGGAGGAGGTCCGTGGGGGTGAAAGTCCTGATATTTAGAAGTTCTTCACGGGTATAAGTGCAAGCAGACACACAATTGACAAACAAAAGCAAACAAAGGGCGCAGCAAAGCACCATGTCGACCGCTGTGGGCGCCATCTTGGTCTATCATGGTCTATCATCTTGGACTGACCAAAATTACCCCAAGAACGCAGTGGCAACTCACCCAAGAGGTCACAAAAGACCCCACAACAACAGCCAAAGAACTGCAGGCCTCACTTGCCTCAGTGTCATGTGTCTTTGTCAGTGTTTATGACTGCACCATAAGAAAGAGACTGGGCAAAATGGCCTGCATGACAGAGTTCCAAGACGAAAACCACTGCTGAGCAAAAAGACCATAACAGCTCATCTCAGTTTTGCCAGAAAACATCTTGATGATCCCCAAGACTTTTTGGAAAAATACTCTGTGGACTGAAGAGACAAAAATTGAACTTTTTGGAAGGTGTGTGTCCTATTACATCTGGCGTAAAAGTAACACAGCATTTCAGAAAAGGAACATCAAACCAACAGTAAAATATGGTGGTGGTAGTGTAGTGGTCTGGGGCTGTTTTGCTGCTTCAGGACCTGGAAGACTTGCTGTGATAAATGGAAGCATGAATTCTGCTGTCTACCAAAAAATGCTGAAGGAGACTATCTGGCCATCTCTTTGTGACCTTAACCTGAAGCACACTTGGGTTCTGCAGCAGGACAATGATCCAAAACACACTAGCAAGTCCACCTCTGAATGGCTTAAGAAAAACAAAAAGAAGACTTTGGAGTGGCCTAGTCAAATTCTTGACCTGAATCCAATTGAGATGCTGTGACATGACCTTAAAAAGGCGGTTCATGCTTGAAAACCCTCCAATGTGGCTGAATTACAACAATTCTGTAAAGATGAGTGGGCCAAAATTCCTCCACAGCGCTGTAAAAGACTCATTACCAGTTATCACAAATGCTTGATTGCAGTTGTTGCTGCTAAGGGTGGCCCAACTAGTTATTAGGTTTAGGGGGCAATCACTTTTTCACACAGGGCCATGTAGGTTTTGAATTTTTTTCCTTAATAATAAACACCTTCATTTAAAAACTGCATTTTGTGTTTACTTGTGTTATCTTTGTCTAATATTTAAATTTATTTGATTATCTGAAACATTTAAGTGTGACAAACATACAAAAAATGAGAAATCGGGAAGGGGGCAAACACTTTTTCACACCACTTTATGTACTGTATAAAGCTCCTTTTGGCAAAGTAAATCTGTTTACCACAATAAGGGAAACAGATTTCTATTCTGCTCACCTAGCTTCTTGACTGGACGGGAGGGGGGGGGGAACAAGAAAGAAACTGGTGAGGGGGGCCACCAAGACACCTGTGAATACTCTGAAGGAGTGAAAAGCTTCAGCAGCTGAGAAAGGAAAGACTGTTAACAACTGTTGCCCAGGTTCGATGATAGTCTCAGGTACACAAAAAATCACACTGATTAGATTTCATTGTGACATAGGAGCCATCCATGCTAACATGAATAATTTGAGAGAAACAATTTCATGCCACGTAAGCAAGCCACATGCAAACACTTTTGTTTAACTAGGACATTCCCTTCGAGGTTAAAAACCCCTTTTTATAACGGGCCTCCCGGCCAAGACACCTACATACAATCAAACTCAGTCACACATGCAAACACAACAACTGAATAAAATTTTGACAAAAAGCACACATGGATAAAACAAGCAAAAACAAAAAAAAACAATTAACCCATAAGAATCCAGACCCCTTTCTCCTTCAAGGAAAATTATGGGGGTCTGGGTTCTTATGGGTTAAATCATTTCTGAAGCAATCCTAAAAAAACAAACAGTAAAGACAGAAAACATATACAAACAACAGCAGGTCTCCTTCATCATATTATTTATGATATCCTTAAACCCTTCCAAGGATATGGAAGATTTCTAATTTAAGCTGTCTCTGCAAGTTATGCCATGTCCAAGATGCACAAAGGGAAAAGGCCTTTTTTCCAAACTTAGTCAGAGTCTGGGGCACAGCAAAAAGCAACCATCTAAAGGAGCACAGCTGATAACCGGTAGAGATGAAACAGAGAAGGGAGTAGATGTAAGCTGGAAGTGTCAGGATGACCTCCAGTAGGCAGGAAGGATGGACTCATAAGCAGACTTGACTCCAGTGCAAACAAGATTTATTAACTTCCACTCTGGTCAATTTCCCTAAAAACGCCTAAAAATAACATGCCCAAAGTAAATCAAAAGCTGTTCTTGAACCCTTTGCAGCATCTTTATGGGGTTGGTCTCATTTAAAAGAAAACACTCTGAATTTTTTGGCAACCAGTCATTATCTCTCCAAGTGCTCCTGCCACTGAGTAACAATCATCTAAACATACTGAATTTGAAGAAAATAAAGTTCACCTGGGTGTTTTTTAGATACAAATGCTTGCAAATAACACACAGCTGTCAGATACTGGCTGGAAAACACAACAGAAATGTAGAACTAAGTGTTTTCAAACTCAGGTCAAAATTTTGTAACAATACCACAAAAAATGAATATATTACACAGCATTTTTCTCAGGTTGTAACAAGGCGTTCTTGAACTGTGGAAAACTGTGTTCCAGAGTTCACTATCTCAGCAGTTTGCACAGTAAAACCAAGGGATAATAACCCAGACATACACAGCACAGTTCCTGTTTGTTTTTTTTACAGGCAAAAATAGCCTACCGTGTAAGAAAAAATATGCTAAAAATTAATACATTTCACTAAAGTATACACAGAAACAACCCTCCCCCCTCTAATTTTTCCAGAGTTCACTATCTCATCAGTTTACACAGATACAGGTCAACTGGACCACTGGCCAAGTGTGCACCCCAAGTGGACCATGGAATCCAATCTGTACATGTACGGGTGCATTCTCCATCCAGTGATTTATAAATGCTGCCCCAGATGAAAATCAGTCTGTGGGACTATAATGTTCTGAATGAGGCTTTAGAAAATTATGAATCACTTTGTAAATCACTGGAATGAAAATGTACAGATTGAATACCGGGGTCCACCTGGGGTCCACACATTAGTGTGCTCACTTGGTCAGGGGTCCATTTCACCAGATCACATTTACACAGTAAAACAAAGGCATAATAACCCAGACATGCACAGCACAGTTCCTTTTTTACAGGAAAAAATAGCCTACAGTGAAATAAAAATTATACTAAAAAATTATTAAATTTTTCTGCAATATACACAGTAACAAATAACTCCCCCCCCACACACTACAGAGGAACACGGCGCACACAAAAACTTGTCGCCATGCGGGACCCTTGTAATTACCGATTGGTCAAAAGTTATTTTTATTACTATTTTTATCGATAAAGAATAATTTAGATTATAAGACTTACCTGTCCACAACCGCACTGTCGCTGGTACTGTCCGCTGGCGTCTGACAGTCGTCAGCTATTGATCTGTTGTTGCAACCTCCAATTGTTGTTTTACTGATTTGTCGTCCCGGTCAAGCCATCTACGCTTTCATGCATGCCCTTTTGGTTTAATTTGTGAACCATTTTTCAAAACAAGTAAAATAATGGCTGTTACCCTGACCCTTCCGCACAGCGTCACATAGGACTGCGCATCACACAGCGGCTGAGTAAAAAGAAATTTTTCGTACGGGAATGCATGGCATTTTACCGGAAATATAAACACGGAACAAGTGCATGTAAGGTATCATTGAAGTCAGAAATTGATTGGCTAAATGACACGTCCATCGTCAGATTACTCAGCTTCAATTGGCTCGTCGTATTCGCGGTCATTGATGGGCAGGTCCTTCTTGTTAGGTTTTTTGTCATTGGTTATTCAAGGTTTAAAAACCCAAATCAAGGCTCTTACTGGTCAAATGAGATGTCAATCTCATTCTAAACCAATCAAACACTCCTTTGGCTTTCTGTTTACGGCTGTGTCTGTACTAGAAGACCAGAAATACAGCTTTTTTTTCATTGCGCACTGAGACGCACTGAGACGTGCCCGTCCGCGGAATCACAGAATGGGAGAGTGACTGCCTAGCTGACTAGGCTAATGACAGTTACAGGAAACAAGCTACAGGGAAACCAGAGGGAAAACTAACAATGTTGCCACAACGAACAGAAACTAAAGCTAACATATATAGAGAACAGATAACACTGGTCAACTATTTATCTTTTGTTCATATGAAAGACAAAAAATAAAATAGAAAGATGTCTTTACCTTCTTTACATGTTTCAAGTGCGCTGCAGCCTTCGTCAGAAGATTCGCCGGCTCGGTGGATCCGACAGATGCAGATCTGTCCGACAGATCCGACAGATGCAGATCTGCATCTGTTGCAACGACAGATGCAGATCTGTCGGATCCACCGAGCCGGCGAATCTTCTGACGAAGGCTGCAGCGCACTTGAAACATGTAAAGAAGGTAAAGACATCTTTCTATTTTATTTTTTGTCTTTCATATGAACAAAAGATAAATAATTAAAAGAAGACAAAATGAACCTATTTGACGTAACACTGGTCAACACCAAATTTATTGTCTAAGTTTTTATTAGCTGATTTAGGACAATTTTGATGTGCTGAATCCAAAAATCACATTGGTTTTGCTCAATCAGGTCAAGTTTTTGAACTATGGCCACATGTTTCCTTACATTTTTGTTTACATGTACGGGTATTTTTGCTTTATATGATGCAAAATTCTTTTTTATTTCTTGAAATTCTCTGAATTTTGACCAATGATGACGTAACATTCAATTTACATGTATTTACCTTTATCACTGTCTTCCATTCAGTTTACAGTGCACCTGTACAACTGCTGAACAACTGCTTATAACTTAACATAAAAACCTGACCTGATGGAGAGAAACGGATGTCATTTTCGGGTTCAGTGGTGCAAAATTGTCTTAAATCAGTTGAAAAAACACAGACAACTTATAAAAAAATTATTTTTGTTATGTGGTGTAATTAACAAATGAGGGACAGCTGGGAAACACATTAGGAGTTAAATGATAACACACTGGAAACTACAGCTAAATAGGAAAACAACAAAGGAACCTTTCAAAATAAGAAATGGGCTGGGAACTGTCATATCCGGCTCTAGGGAGCCGGGCAATCAGAGCCAGGGACAAGCCAGTGAGTCGAGATGTTTTATTCTGGGTAAGGGATAAGGGATGAGGAGAGCACAGACACTCATACAGACGTACATTCTCAGGCTGCACAGCGCAGGGGTAGGTAGCTCGTACCGGACATGGGGGTAACAAGACGTGCATACTCACAGCGGGATACAAACACCGGAATGCTGCAAGGGGAGTTGAGGCTGACACCAGACGAAGGGGCTTCAGCCTAGCAGTGCTTATGTCGCAGCCCCGAATGATCGAAGCTGCTCCTCTTTATACTCATTAACAGCGCCCCAGCTGATGAGGATTAATTGGCCCCAGCCGTCCGTGACACTGACAGCTGGGAACCAGCTGAGGCACTGCCCAATGAGAGGCAGGGATAAAAGGAGCATGGGCTGAGCGCCGAGCCGGCGTCTCACCCCATGGTGACAGAGCCTCCCCCTCACGGTCGGGCTCCCGAACGACCAGGAACATCCCAGCCCCCCCCCCCCCTCCCCACCTAGGGCGGGCGGAAGGGAGGCAGGACCGGAGGGGAAGATGCAAAGGGAAGGACAAAAAAAAACAATAGACCAATGTAGGGCAGCAGGGCAGAGAAAAAAAAAAAACCCAAATACAATACCCCACAACACAGGGAAAAGGATTAACCCAGAGCACAGTTAGGGAGAAAACTGAGTTAGGACACAGGTAGGGAAAATACCAAATATGACTACAGACAGCATACAAATAACGTATAGATCGGGGCAAAAAAAAGAAAACCAAAAACCCACCAAAAAGGTGGCAGGAATGAATAAAGCAATCACAGAGTATAGTTAAGGGGAACAAAACACACTACTCCATAATGCACCAACAAGACAAAGGTCAGGACAAAAAATGATGAAAACGCTGAGTAAAGATAAGAAAATGCAATACACAGCGCGATACATAAGGTGAGTCACCAAGAGGAAAAAAAGGTGACAGGGTAACAGGATAACAATACGATAAAAATGCTGAGTATGGTTAATAAAAAAAACACAACACACAGCACAAAAACACATATTCCCCTAATGGACAAAAACTACACCCGAGTGACTTCAATAATAATAAAAGAAGTAAAGGACACCCGAGGAGACGGCAGGCAGAGTCCAAAACGGCCGGAATTGTTCTGGTAATCTCCCCGCCCATTGTCCAGTTGGCAACCCGGGGAAGAGAAATGTTCGGACGGCGAACTCTGGGCCCAGATCCCAGGAATCCAGTCCAACGGCTGCCGAACCAGGCCGCCCAAAGGCAAACAGACCAGTGGGGGGAAACCAGATCGCCGAACCGAAAGTTTTGCGGGTCGGGTCGTCGACCCGCATCACTCAACCACCAGGACCGTTGAGACGGACGAAGGGTCAGAGCGGATCCCGGTGGAAGAGGCTCAGGGGAGAGCCGATGACGAGGGCGGCGGGCCTCAGGGAAACGGCCACCTCCTCACCGGACCTGGACAACACTGGGGCAGCACCCACGTCGGACCCCGATCGGGCCTCAGGCGAACCCACGTTGGACCCCGATTGGGTCTCGGGCGAACCCACGTTGGACACTGCACCAGAACCGACCTCCAACGTTGAACCCGGACCCTCCAGCACCACGAGGAACAGCAACTCCTCGCCGGTGACCCTGGAAGAAGGCTCAGAAGAGAAAACAGAACCGGGATCAGGATCACCGGCAGCGCCAGAACCCGGCGAGACGAGCTCAGACGCAGCGGACGGCTGCACCCGGCTCGTCTCCCCTGGAGATAGGCTGAAGTGCTCAAAGATAAAAAGAGAGAAAAGAAAGGAGAGCACTCGCCTGATCTCGGGTTCTGACGCCGTCCAGGACTGCGAAGATCCAGGATCCGTCGTCAGGTCGTTGTCAGGCTCCCATCTAGCCGCGTCGGGCCCCGCAGCCAGCACGATGGTCAGCGCAGCTTGAGATCCCTCCAGCTCAGGTAACCCCGCCGACGACCCACTCGGCGTGAAGCCAGAAGAATCTCGTCCCGCCGGACCGAACCGCTCCTCCGTGGAGACCCGGGGACGCTCAGTCGTCGGCGTAGACTCCACGCAGCAGTCAGTCCCCCTCCTCCGTCCGCAATGTAGCAGCGGAACCACAGGCCCTCTCCATATCCCACCACGTTGACCCGGAGCCGGGGACCGCTCGGCGGAGAGAGACACAGAGGATGCGGGATTAGGAATACAGGTTACAGCAGGTGGGGAGAGTTCAGGGAGCTGCGAACCCTGAACTTCTCCTCCAGGGATGTGACAGAGCAAATCATTAAGCAGGTGTGAAAAAACAATGACTTGCCTGCCCCCTGGAGGTTGAGTATCGCCTGCTGTAGTGGAATCTGCTTCTTCCTCTCCCCGCCCGGCGATAACGGAGGACCCCCCGGGAATTCGTCTGAGGATCGCTCGCGTTGTCTCCAGCAGAGAGCTCACCAGGCCGGGATTCCAGGCACACACAGCGGTCAGGAAGCGCGTCGAGGAGGAGGGGGAAACAGCCGGGGTGAGCCAGCCCGAATGTCCAGGAATGACAGCGGGGGAACGAGGCTCAGGGGACGAGGCTGTAGAATCTCCACACTGACGAGGCGAAGGGATGACAGCTGCGTGGGAGGAACGGTCCTGACGATGACCCAGAACTGGATCCGGACGAGGTTCGTGCAGAGGTGACTCGGCGATGTGATGACGACTACTCCCAGGGGACGAAGCGAGGGGGAAACCCAGGATTCGCCGCTCCAGATCGGAGATCGAGACGAGGAAGGCGTCGAGCACGGGAAAGCTTCGTAGCCCTGAAGTCCTCACCATCAATCTCACTGCCGCCGCCACATGCCTGAAGGTGGTGACAGGAAACACAGTAGAGCTCGCGACAGCCACTCGACCCCGGACATAACTGCTGTCAGCTGCGGCTCCTTGAAGGGAATCCCGAGTGACGTGGCGCAGGTCGGGGGAAGTCCTCTGGTTGGCGCGAACTCCCGGACTGGAATAGCGGCAGGAACGGGACTCCGAAGCGGGGAAAGACGTCGCCCACTTCGACTCCCTGCCGGGATTTCCATCCACCCCGTGGAGCTTCTCTCGCTGTGTACCTGCAGCGTCTATCCTGGCACTGTCCTCCAGATGGTACAGAGAGTGAGGGTGACAGTCCAGGAGTTCCTCAGCACGGCCCGGATGCCAGCGTCTCACGTTGGAGGCGTCGTGCAGGGTGAAGAATGTCCCGTCGACAGCCTCCGAGATGGACCTCAGCTCGTCGCCCTGGCGCCGGAAGTGACTCCTGGGAAACTGCATGCTAGCAGCGCTGACACCCGGACAGAAAGGTACATTTCCACAGCGACTCACGGCCGCCGGCAACTCTTCTGGCTGCGACATACTGTCATATCCGGCTCTAGGGAGCCGGGCAATCAGAGCCAGGGACAAGCCAGTGAGTCGAGATGTTTTATTCTGGGTAAGGGATAAGGGATGAGGAGAGCACAGACACTCATACAGACGTACATTCTCAGGCTGCACAGCGCAGGGGTAGGTAGCTCGTACCGGACATGGGGGTAACAAGACGTGCATACTCACAGCGGGATACAAACACCGGAATGCTGCAAGGGGAGTTGAGGCTGACACCAGACGAAGGGGCTTCAGCCTAGCAGTGCTTATGTCGCAGCCCCGAATGATCGAAGCTGCTCCTCTTTATACTCATTAACAGCGCCCCAGCTGATGAGGATTAATTGGCCCCAGCCGTCCGTGACACTGACAGCTGGGAACCAGCTGAGGCACTGCCCAATGAGAGGCAGGGATAAAAGGAGCATGGGCTGAGCGCCGAGCCGGCGTCTCACCCCATGGTGACAGGAACTAAAGATAAACAATGAACACTTTCAAAATAAGAACAGACATAACAACTAAGGACAGACAAGGAATGAAAACAGAACATCACCAAACAACCAAGGACTAAGGAACACAACTAATGACAATGATAATAGCAATAAGTCTGAAACTAATCAAAACCATGGACATGGTCATCGACCATGTCCAGGTCATGACAGGAAGTTTACCCATCATTGCATTATAGACAAAATATAGCAATGATTTTGTCTTTGGTTATACACTTATCTTGTAACTTGTAAGTTTTCTGATAACTCTTCGACATGTTTGCTATTGAATATCAAAAATCAATTTTGAATTGATGTGAAATATTTAATGTCACTTATGATTACAGATATGAATATGTAATAGTGCAGTGGCCTCTGTCTTCTGTGTTTCTGTCAGTCAACGGCTCTTCCATTGAGAAATATCATGGTTGGCATGGTGTCTGTAGTGAAAACTAGAAGCCTATTTTTAAAATCATTAAAATGAGTAAGTGTAGTTGAAAAAATCAATACAGTATAATTTGCTATATATTGTGGTGGTGATACTGTATCATTCAAAGACACTAGTACCATGATACTCTATTAAAAATTATGAATAAATGTTGCAAATACAAATGTATCTATTTAGGTACCAGAGTGATAAAAATGAATTGACTTTTCAGCCCATTAAATGGTACTGACTGTCTGGTTAGGTCAGCACAAGACTGAGATCAGAATGGGAAATCATAATATATGATACTGCAATACTCAGTGTATTGCGATCTCATGATAATATCATATCACAGTGCGGCCTCTGGTGATTCCCACCCCTGATAATGAATTAGCGCTCCAAAACACAACCGTTTCTTCAATATGAGGTCAGAACAACCTTGATATGGGACACCAGTCAGGTGGATTATCTTGGCAAAGGACAGGTGCTCTTTTGCCATAACTCACTCACACACACACACACACAAAAGGGGATGTGAAAGAAAAAAAAATGTGTCGATGATTTTGAATAAGCTGTGAACTTAATGGAAGTCTTGTTTATAGTTCTCAGCCTCTCCTCTCAGTGGTATCAATGTTTTCATCCATACACAGGGCCCCAAAATCCTCGCTACAGAAAATCCTTCAGTCTCAGAAAGCTTTGAGAGGCAAATTAAACAATGTTCGCTTTTAACCTCTCTTCCCTCCAGCTGAGGAAAGTTGACTTTTCTTCTTTTCCCACCCATGCAAAATGTGGAGCAACAAGCTCGCAGTAAAAATAAAAATAGGGATCGTGTGAGCGAGATGAAAGAAAAACTTTAGAACATCTGGCAAACAGATGATGCCAGGTTAAGGTAAACATGCTGTCCTTTTATGGTAATACTCCTAGGCTCCTCAGAATCAGAGGTATGATGTGGAACACCTTCAAAGGACTGAGGGGCCGGCACATCTTGTTTCAATTTATTCACTCACTGGCAGACATGTTATTTGGCCATAATATACTCCTCCTACAAAGACGAATGGTAGACATAGCCTCATACAGTCATGCACTGACACTGAGCCATGCCCACATTCTCACAAACAAAAGCTTCAAGAAAAATATTCATTTCATACCGTGCAGCCTCCTGTGCGTGCACACTCAGACACCCAGACATTCCCGACCTCGCATATTTTCACTGTGACCTTCTGTGGGACTAGAGTGGGAGTAGATTAATTAGTTCACGGCCAGCCCTGAAAACCCCATGCCAGACCTTCATGTCAGCCTGTACAACATCTGGCAGCAGGCATCTGGTGCCATACATCAAACTAGCTCCTGCTCGTTCCACGCCCCACACGCTCAATGTTGGCCCGATCAAACTAACTTCTAAAACTAATATTTGCTTTACGGCGGGGGTAGGGGGGCACCGTAAGGTCCAGAGGCAGAACAGATTCATGTAAGTTTTTTTTTAAAGGTCACTGCCAGTCCAAGTACTCAAGTACTGAAACTTATTGGTTTAGAGGAAATGTTGAAAAGGAGGAAGTGGGTGCACAGGAATGCTTGTTCATCCATTTCTGCATGTGTGTGTCTGTGTGTGTGTGGAGCCCATCCCAACCTTAGGCTCCCAGCCCTCTCACCCCCAGCTGCTCCATGCGTCTCCCCTTCGCCAAACCCTTTGATGTGACTATCAGAAATGTCACGAACCTACAAGCGCTCCAGCCGCTTAGAAAGCCTCTAATGAACGGAATAAAAACACAGCCCCTGTAAATCGGTGAGCAGGCAGAAGCAACCCTGTAGCTGTCATGCTGATATCAGAGGGAGTGTGCCCTCCGTGCTGAAGCTGCAGGAGAAAAACAGGCTTCCCCTGTGATAATGGGTAGCAGGCTTTAGGCTGTTAAACTGGGTCACTTAGTGGTGCATGTATCAGTAGGGCTCTCCTCTTCTTTGTCTGTTTTATTCGCTCTCTCTCTGACTCTTTACCCCCACAGACCTTTTTAAAATGCTTACTACCCAGCAGAAGCACTGCCACCCACTATCCCCCAACCCCGATAACATTAAGTACATTCCTCTCCAGTGATACCACGGAGTACTGCTGCTGTCGGTTATATGGCACATTGTCTGTCTACCATGATCATTAAACGACATGGCAGCCCTATAAAACAGAGCAGCATATCTGTCTGCTTGTGTCTGGTATTTCATTATCCCATTTCATTGAGTTCTTGCTCGCGCTCCCTCTGTCTCTCACTCTGTAATGATGGGAAGAGATTGTTACCTTTTTCCTCTGCTCCCTCTGTGCATGGTGCCATACTTAGTGGTGGAGTATAATTGAATGATTTTGTGAGAGGGATCAATGAGATTAGGGATTGTGTTTATTCCTCTGTCGCCCTGGATTAGCGGTCCTTTTATATCTGCCTTGAGGAGAAGCATGTACAGTATACACGCAGTTAGCACAAGCAATCACACACACTATGGCGGATACTGAAAACACGCTGAAAGCAAGACGAGGTGTTAGATGTGCTTGACAAAGACAAAGGTGTTTCTGTCTTAAAAGGATTGACTATATGAGGCATTATGCTGTTTATGCAAAACCTATTCTCTTTGTGCATGCTCTGTTTTATAATTTATCTTTGTGCAAGTGTTCGCATTCTCATACGTATAAAAACATCTTCAGAGGAGCTTGTTTGGGGGATATTTCTCATGGACTCTATTCTAAAAATGGATTCAAGGCTCAGTGGTTTATAATATAGGGAAAGCCCACAGACCCGTCTGTCTGGTGTTATGCGGGTAAAGGGAGAATTTGCTATTATTAACCTTGCTATGATTCACGTCCTTCTACCAATCCACCAGTAATCCCAATAATCCAGGCTTGCGCTCCCATGCCTGGTAATAAATGCCAGATGTTGATAGTACAGACAAACAGCAAACCTGTGTTTTTATCCAAGAAAAATAAAGCAGAGAGGCCTGCTGGAATCCATGCCGTGATGAAAGAATGTGAAAACAATTCTGCACACAAGCAGAGCAAGTCTCCCATCAGCCAGATAATGTGCTTCATTGCACTCGTGGAAACAGATTTCTGTTTAAGTGGCATGTAACAATTTAAATAATTCAGGGACTCACTAATTTCCTAGGATAGCACTGGATCATTAATGATCACATCTTATAAACACGCACCAACTTATGACAGGTTGGTCTATGTTTGAGGGACAGTTACAAAGATTCACTTTTAGGATTTCTGTGATCACTAATAAGAACTAACAAAGTAGCAAATGTTACATATAGGAAAACAAAAATATCTATAAAGTAGTAATACAAATGTGGCAAAAAGAAGCAAATATACATACAGGATGTAAGATTTCTTGCTTTTTATAAAACAGATTTTTGGCTTTTGGAAAACACAAAGTCAGACACAGTAATGGTGATACTGTCCAGCAACAAAAATTAACTGTAAAATGTTTTTACCAGCAGATATTATGGTTCATAGGGGTATTGGAGAACCAAAATGCTTTTACTGAAATTGAAAAAAAAAAAAAAAAAAGATCTGAGTGCACACATCAACGTCACACAAACTATGGTGCGTTCATATGGTACAATGATGCTGCATCCAAGGTGTGAAAAACTGCTGTTGTAACTATTCCAGGCCAGTAGGTGGTGGTGTGACATTTTTACAGCACCCCGTATGACTTCCTGTCAACAATCGATTGCTTCAGGTAGTTTCCAGTGAACTTTTGAAATGGCAGTTATTAGCGAAAAGTGAACACATATTCAGTAATTACACCATTTATTTATTGCCTCAATTGTTTCAGAAACTTGTTTCACTCTTTAGTTTTCAAGATATAGGAGAAAGTTTAATGTCCCAGTGCCATCTTGCATGGGCATGAACAGACTTGAACAGATTGCCTTCAGGGGGTCACGTCGACCAATGAGGTGCTGTGCATGTACTTAAGTTGTGTGTGTATTTTCATTCTAGAGTCCCACCGCAGGCTGAAGATCTGCTGAACTGGGACCAGCAGCACATCCAGTTGCTTCTCAGTGAGACAAGAGAGCATGAAATGGGAATAGGTCAAGTGGACCCCTGACCAAGTGAGCACCCCATTTGAGCACCCCAAGTGGACCCTGGGGTCCAATCTGTGCATGTACAAGTACATTTTGAATCCAGTGATTTACAAACTGATTCAGAGCTTTCTAAAGCCTCACTTAGAACATTGTAGTCCCACATACCTATTCTGTGTGTTTTCATCTGGGGGCAGCCAGCGGTGACGAGCAACAGCGGTGGAGAAGAAAAGTCTTTTGAAAGCAGAAATGGAGCCAAAACCTTCTCCGGGTCAGCTTAGTTGTCATCTTATATATATATACATATCTATATCTATATCGATAGATAGATAGATAGATAGATAGATAGATAGATAGATAGATAGATAGATAGATAGATAGATAGATAGATAGATAGATAGATAGATTTTTTTTTACACTTCTTGGTGACCAGGAAAAGTCTTTCCAACAGCAGAACAACAACAATTCTTCTTGTTGTTCTACTTCTTTGCGTTTACAAATCACTGGCTTAAGAATGCACTTGTTCATGTACAGACTGGATCCTACGGTTCACTTGGGGTGCTCACTTGGGAGTACTTACTTTGTCAGGAGTCCACTTGACTTGGATCCCATGAAACTACCTTGCAAATTAAGTAGATGGCTCAGAATGCTGCCTTCAATCAAGCATTCCTTGGTGTGCTGGGCCACTTTGCGAAGGCGAGGAGTCAGTGTGTGTGGCCGGCGTGTGTAACCCATTCTGAGTTTATTTTACAGTTTTAAGTTTGAATTTTGCATATTCTAAATAATCTGGATTTTGCTGGTGATTGTAATAAACAATTTAGTGACTTGTGTGTTTGCATCACGATAGCTTTTCCAGTCTTTTAGCATTTAATTTATGTCACTAAATCTTGGTAACGTCTACAAATAAAACATAAACAAAAGTGGAGACATATCTGCAAAAGGCACAAAAGTTTATTGTAAAAATTCCTAGTGCAATACAAAAGGAGTACATAGTACATTATTCACACATAGAATATATATTTATACAGTATCTACATGTATATATCCAGTAAATCCATGTATTTTCCATGTAAACTGTCATGGGTGCCTCTACATAACGCACAGAGAAAAACAACCCAGGTGCTGGACTGCAAGTTTGTGAGTTTTATTAACAAAATACAGTAGTAAATATAAGTGCAAAGGTGAACAAACTATAAAATAACTGGAAAAGCACTCAGAGAGCGCAGACCTCCGCCAAGCGCCACAGTTCCCCTGTGGGCATGTTGTCCTGTATTTTTTTTTTTCCAAGTGTTCTGACAATTTTTTGGCAGAGTTACATGCCCCCCCAAAAAATATTGAAAAAATATTGAAAATGGCCCTATCTCGCAATGTTAAAAAAAAAAAAAAGAATCCTTTAAAAAATTCCTGGATCCAGACGGTGATCCGGATCACCACCAAAATCTAATCATCTGTAGAATACCCCATTTCTGACAATGTCTGAAAATTTCATGAAAATCCGTCCATAACTTTTTGAGTTATCTTGCTAACAAACAAACAAACAGACAAACCAACGCTGATGAAAACATAACCTCCTTGGCGGAGGTAACAATGAGGAGTCAACTTACAAATGAGGCACGCCAGAGTGAGATAGGGCTCTGGCGGAGACAAGGATGATAATTCCTTGCAGAAGTGAGGCAGCGACAACCAGCATGAAACATAATCTCCCTTAAATAGGGAACAAACCAATTACAGGATGAGTGACAGGTGTGAGTGCACATGAACGGGGATAGATTGAATCAAAATGGTAATTGAGATCAGCTGAGGCCATGAGACGGAGGCAAACCACACAGGCAGCTGACAGGGTACGCCCATGCCAGGCTACACACCCCCTGACAACTGTAAACAGTAAGGAACAAAATTGGATAAAAGGCAAGTCAAAGTATAATAAGGATTCAGTACAGAAAATGAAATAAAACATAAACACAAGCAGAAAAATAACAATAAGGATAATCATACAAAGAGGACATAAGTGCAATATACAGAAAGTGCCATGAAACCGAATCTGGAAGGCTCCAGCCCTCGGTTCATGACAGAGCCCCCCTCTCAAGGGGTGGACCCAGACACCCCAGGGTAACATCAAAAGAAAAACCTGCCCCCCCCACCACCACCACCACCAACAGGAACCACAATGATCTACCCAGGGCGGGTGGTGAGGGAAACAGGCTAGGAGGGAACAAAACAACCCCGGTCAGGACTCACACCAGAAAAACAAAAGACACAGAAAAGACCCCCTGGCCCAGGGAGCTCAAAGTTTGGGGGGGGCCGACCAGAGTCCAAGGACCAATGGATGCCGGAATGGAATCAGTCAGGTGGCCTACCAAAGTCCCAGGCCAGCCGGATGGCCAGGTGGAATGAGTCGGGTGGCCTACCGGAGAACATGGACCACCCGACCCAGTGGCTCAGTCTTTCTGGCAGCCAGCCCAAATGTTTGAGCCACTTAAACAGAAGGGGTGGCCCAGGAGGCAGCTCCCCCACAGGTAGACCCATAGGGAAGGAGGAGACCCAAGGAGGGGGAACCACGACGGCATCTGGCAGTGGAGGAAGGGGGACCGTGACAGTGTCTGGCAGTGGAGGAAGAGGGACCACAACGCCCTCTGTGGTCTCAGACTGCAGTAACGTCGCACCCACGGTGGCTCCGGGCTGAAGCTTTGTAGCACCCGCAGTGGCTCCGGGCTGGAGCACTGCAGCACCCTCGTGCCTCCAGGCTGGAGCACTGTAGCACCCTTGGTGGCTCCGGGCTGGGCCAATGCTGCACCCATGGTGGACCCGGGCTGAGCCAATGCTCCACCCACGGTGAACCCCTGGTGGAGGGGTACCGCCCATGGTGGGCCCACGCCAGAGCGCAGCAACCACGTCGGGCTCATACTGGGGTGCAGCACCCACAAGGGTCCCTGGCCAGAACGCAGCACCCATGGAGAATCAGGTTGAGGAGGAACCCAGGCTACAGCCTCAGGCAAGAGGACAGGTGGCACCCATGGTGGACCTGGCCTGGGCCAAAGCTGCACCCATGGAGTTCCCGGGATGGGATGGGACACCCGCGACGACCTCATCAGGGGAAGCTGGACCCTGGACAAGCTCCATAGCCGGGAAAGCTGGACCTCTGGTGACCTCAAGTAGTGGACCTGGACCCATGGAGATCTCTGGTAGTGCAGGACCATCTCCGGTGACCCTGGGAAGAAGCTCAGAGGAAACAGACAGAGAAGGGGGGTCAGGGTGACTGGCAGCAGCGGAGCCCGGCGAGGCGAGCTCAGGTGCAGCGGGTGGCTGCACCTAGCTCTCCTCACCAAGAGCCAAGCAAGTTTGCTCTAAAACAGAGAGAAGGAAGATGAAAGAGAGCACTTGCCTGAGCTCGAGCTCCACTGCCATCCAGGATTCCATCGATCCAGTAGATGATGACGTTTTGGGTCTGGTCTGTTGGAGGTCAAGCTCCGGTTCCAACTCTGCTGCGGCGGCTCCCGCAGCAGACATGATGGTGTTTGCAGTCTTGATGTTCCCAGGCGAAGAGGACCATGCTGGTGGCTCGTCGGGTGGGGGTCGGCTCCGTGCTGGCACTGGAACAGGGACCTCCAGGGGCACAAGCTTCTCCATTGTCTGGCGGCTAGGCTCTGGGGCCAGCGGACTCTCAGGGACCACAGGAAGAGAGATGGAGAAGGCAGGTGAAAATTCATAAATTGCAGCAGGCGGAGAGAACTCAGGGGACTGAACTCCCTGAGTCTCGCTACCAGGGATCAGGCAAGGCATATCATCATATACTGAAGTGGAATGAAAAGACACTTGCCTGTTCTCCTGGTGAGCGATGTTCCCTGCTGCAGCTGACAATGTGCTGTCCCCCTCCATGGCTAGGGTGATTCCGGGCCCCCCCTGAGAGTTGAGGACGAGCCGCCCCTGTGTTCATGGAGGAAGGTGTGGTCGGAGAAAAAATAGAAGTCCTCTTGGCAGCAGAAGGAGGCATCGAGGGGACAGAGAATGAAGGAGAAACGGAGAGAGGCAGAGCTAATGGAACATGCAAGGGAAACGGACGAAGAGAGGGGATCTGCTGTGGGAGAAGTCGGGCTCGATGCCGGGGAAGAGGCTGTCACAGAGGCGGAATTATTCCTCTGGCGCACTGGGGCAGGATGACGCCGTCGCTGTGAGACAGTTGGCGCACTTGCTGGAGCAGGTGAGGAGGGCGGCGAAAAGAGATGGGGAGAGGACGTTGGCCATGAAGGGTGTCTCCGCCTCCACTCAGCTGGAAGCGCTCCCATCGACAGACCAGGAAATGATTGTTGGAGTGCGCAGACTGTGGACAGCAGCTCTGCGTACTGTGGGTAGTTCCATAGACTTGGATGTGCCTCCAGGACTCCCACCGCTCCATACAAACAATCCCACATCTTTTTCGGTCCCCGAGCGGTGAGAGCCTCATCCACGAAATCTGGATATCATCCGCCACCCATTCCTCCTCCACCGTGGGAATCTCCGCTGCCAATCCTCTTCTACATGTGTGAGACTGGTGCGCTGAGGACATGATTACTCCGTCTGGCAGGTGCGTAAAAAACACAAACTCACAGCAGCTGGGTTGAAAACTGGTCGCTGCCTATTGTTATGTGCACCTCTACACAGCGCACAGAGAAAAACAACCCAGGCGCTGGACTGCGAGTTTGTGAGTTTTATTAACAAAAATAGCAAACATAAGTGCAAAGGTGAACAAACTATAAGATAACAATGAGGAGTCAACTTACAAATGAGGCAGAGTGAGATAGGGCTCTGGCAGAGACAAGGATGCTAATTCCTTGCAGAAGTGAAGCAGCGACAACCAATGTGAAACATAATCTCCCTTAAGTAGTGAACAAACCAATTACAAGACGAGTGACAGGTGTGAGTACACACGAACGGGGATAGAGGGAATCAAAATGGTAATTGAGATCAGCTGAGGCCATGAGAAGGAGGCAAACCACACAGGCAGCTGACAAGGCATGCCCACGCCAGGCTACACCCCCCCCTGACAGCTGTAAACAGTAAGGAACAAAATTGGATAAAAGGCAAGTTAAGGTGTAATAAGGATTCAGTACAGAAAATGAAATAAAACATAAACACAAGCAGAAAAATAACAATAAGGATAATCATACAAAGAGGAAATAAGTGCAATATACAGAAAGTGCCATGAAACCGAGTCTGAAAGACTCCAGCCTTTGGTTCATGACATAACCTTGTGACTGTATCATTTTAATTGCTTTTAATCCTAGATAAAGTTTGTTTTGGGTTAAAAATGCATCATAATTGTTAAATATATTTTATTATACCTAACTCAGTACTGTTTACCTGTTGAAATACACTACAGTTCAAAAGTTTGGGGTCACTTAGAAATTTCCTTATTTTTGAAAGAAAAGCACTTTTTTTCAATGAAGATAACTTTAAACTAATCAGAAATACACTCTATACATTGCTAATGTGGTAAATGACTATTCTAGCTGCAAATGTGTGGTTTCTGGTGCAATATCTACATAGGTGTACAGAGGCCCATTTCCAGCAACTATCACTCCAGTGTTCTAATGGTACAATGTGTTTGCTCATTGCGTCAGAAGGCTAATGGATGATTAGAAAACCCTTGTGCAATCATGTTAGGTCTGCAATGCTGTAATTGTTGCAAATGGAGGATTCTTTGACGAAAGCAAAGTTTGAAGGAAAAAATTATTATTTCAAATACAAATCATTATTTCTAACCTTGTCAATGTCTTGACTATATTTTCTATTCATTTTACAACTCATGGTGGTAAATAAAAGTGTGACTTTTCATGGAAAACACAAAATTGTCTGAGGTGACCCCAAACTTTTGAACGGTAGTGTATATATTTTACGGCTAATATAACCCCATAACTACAATATGGCACCTGGCGATCAATTTTTGGCAGCTGATCACTTTTTGCCACGACACCACCGGCTGGAGCAGGTACATCGCATGATGTCTCAAAAGTCTCTCCGTGATTTTCACACAGATCGGAGCAATTTGTAGCACAGGAAGCTAAACATTTCTACAGACATTCTGAAGCTCTGCAATCACTGTGGTTTCTGAAGCTGCGATGACATCCCACCACTGAGAGGCTTGGTTGAACTCCCAGACCGACGGTTTGAAGCAATAATTTTGCCACAAGAGAGCCATCTGAAACACACACACAGCATACATGTTTTAGCACCTAATAGCAATAGCTTGCCGTGATTACAATGTAGTACGGAGGATTTATTAGTGCTTAACTAGCATTAGCAATCATTAGCTTACCTTCATATGTGATCTAGTTCGTACCCTCACGTCTTCCGCTGCTCCATGGCTTCCTAAACTCTCCAGTACTTTTCCAGAGTTTTGTCTCGGTGCCTGTAGCCTTCTCTGGTTCGACTTTTTTGCCTTTACTCTGACAAAAAACCAGTGAGCAGCAGGCTCACCTCCATATCCATCTTGTGTTTTGCTTGTCACATACAAATGGTGTCGTAGGCGTGTCCGGCCACCTTGCTGTAAAGATCTCACTCACTTAAGGTGGTATTCAGTCGTAATGGATAATGAACAACACCGTGTTGAGTCAGGCTGAGTAGGTGCTAGTGGAATTATTATTATTATTAACACAGGGTCTACAGCTATTTGCAGTCAAAAATGGCAGAAAAACAATGTGGCCACTGACGTCACCTGCAACCACTCTATTGAGAGAGGAGAGAGGAGAGAGAAGCTGACAGCCGTGAAAATGCTCAAGCTTCGTGATAAAAATATTTTTTGTATCATGCATAGTAGAGTGTATCGATGTGATGAATACATTTGTTGTATCGCCCAGCCCTAGTTGGAACCACTGACATCAGTGGCTAGACAAAAGCTACACTTGCAGAGAAACTACAATTTTAACAATATTTTTTAGCTATTGCCCGATGACTTCTTCCCAGCATGATTTTTCCTCACTGATTTGGTCAACCTTGGGGGAACAAAGCACACTGGGGAGTGAGAAGAATTATATGTTGGTGGGTAATTTCTGTTTTGGTTAAAACAGCAAGGAAAACAGTGGAGCTTTGTTCAGACATATTTCCCAAGGTACTTTTGGGCTTTGCACGTTGCAGACAAGTGTTAATGAAAGTACAAAGAGGTGAGAGTAAAGCAGTCCCCAAAAAAATGAAAAAAAAAAACAAAAAACATATAACCCATCGAGTTTCAGTGAATCCTAATGCCAAGGACTCTAATCCACTACATAATGAAGAGAGTTGTTTCTTTCATAAAATACAATTCTTTCAGTTTTGAATGAGTCACTGATGAAAAATTTCAGGACAGAAAAGAATGAAATGAAATGTTGGGCTTTTTTTTTAAGGGACCTACAACCAGGTGACATTATTCAAGCCAGTGGGTTAATTAAAATAATTCTCTGAACTGTCACTTAAAGTTTGTGTCTCGGTGGATGTTATTGAACTGTTTCCTTTGTCACTTCTGACAGTGATTCATTTTCATTGGTAGGAAGAGCCCGCCTGACCCACTTACAGGAGTGCTTTGTTTCCTTTTGCCCTTTCAGCTGAAGAATACTCTGGCCTTAATACTCCTGCACAATACCTTGCCTTTAAGGCTTTTACATGGCCCTTGCTAGGACACTACTCACTGTTATATTGCTATAACACACCAATAATACAGTTTCACAGCTTTTTTAAATCCTTTTGAATTCAAGTCCCATGGTGCTTAACTGAGTAAGGTGTGGCTCAACATAGAAGATTACCATGAAAAAAAATCTGCTTCCCCAATGATTTTTCAAGCCAAGCTGAATGCAAGCTTGATGGTAATGATGAAGAGGGTAATAATGATACCCATGACAGCACTGGTGTCTATGAAGATTGAATACAGATGCTTTCATAGTCCCGTTGCTGCCCTTATGGTAAATGTATCTTTTACACGGTAGGGTGCTAAGCAGAGCTCCTCCTCAGATTTTAGCATTTAAGCAACAACTGTGTCTTTGTTTACCACCTTCCAGCCTATTAGCACCCTTTCTCCAGAGACAGAAAAACAACAGAACAGGCACCAAAGAGGAATTGATCATAGTAATGGTTTTTGCCTGTGGCGAGGGAAGCCAGGGTAGGTGACAAATCCACCCCCATCACACATATCACAGCGCTACATCCATCACCTCCGTCAACCTGAGCAGCAGACTCCTCATTCCAGTCATCCTAGTGGTCCTTCACCTCATCTCTCCAGCCCATCTGTTTACTCGTGATCAAATTCCCTCAATCACAAACCTCTTACCCCTCAGTTAAACCAGTCAGAATCCTGACATGTGTAAATACCAACCATTCAAATTAATGAGACTGTTTTTCAGCAGGAAATGGTCATACAGAGCATTTTTAGCAGCAGAAATGACAGTTCATAGCTGATTCAGTCTTTGAAAAATGTGACCTCCAGTGGCTGTTTTGAAAAAGCACATGAAGTGAGACGTGAAGGTAGTGTGGTGTCATATGTGTGAGAAGTTCAGCCCTTTCACCTTCCTCTAAACATAACCTTAATCGCCACCCCCCCCCCCCAAGCCCTAGCTATTACTGTAATCTTAACCATGTTTAAAAAATTGAATCAGGAACGCTAAATTGAACATTGTGAGTAAAACTTGGGTCCCAGTCACCTGCCTCAAGGCACTATTTTCAGTCCCTTCCTCTATGCCCAGCCTACCTTCTTTCATGGACTTTTACAGCTTTTGAAGCACATTCCTTTTTTCTACAGGGCAGGCAGGAATTTACATTGACAGTAAGTTGGCGAACTTGTTGAAATTAATAGCCGCCACCTTTACATGTACGTATCTTCAGATGGACCAGCAAGACAAGAAAGAAGATGTGCCCCCTGCTGAGTTGCTTTGATACCATCATCCTATGACCAGTGGTTGCCATCCCCTTTTTCACCTTGCTTGTTTCCAAGATGTCATGTCCCCGCCCACACACATGCACCAAATGAAAAAAGTGATTTATTACAAAAATGTTTTAAAAGGACTGCACTCAAATATTTGACCATCTGGCTATTAGTTACATTGGAATTCAGTTTTAAAGGTCCCTTTTAGGATTAATTTCAATTAATTTAAAACTCTGACATCAGGAATATAGATCTGTATTTTGATAAACAAAAAAATCAATGTGGTTTGTCTGTCTGTCTGACTGTTAGCAGGGTTACACAAAAACTACAGCACGGACTGTGATGAAAATTTCACCAGAGGTAGCCCTTTGGCCAAGGATGAACTCATTAAATTTTGGTAATGATCTGGGAATGCATACCTCCACCAAGGACCTTGTTTGTATTTGTGCAGCAGGATTACACAAAAACTACAGAACGGATTTAGGTGAAATTTTCACCAGAGGTGGTCCTTGGGGTAGCGAGAAACTCATTACATTTTGATGATGATCCGAGAATGCATACCTCTGCCAAGGCTCTTATTTTCTCACAGTGTGTTAGCAAGAATACTCCAAAACTACTGGATGGATTTGGATGAAAGTTTCACCAGAACTGGCTCGCGGCCTTCACGCAGACCCATTATATTTTGGAGGTGATCCATGAGGGACGGAAGGAGCCTTGGCAGAGGTATGCGCTCTCTGAATGCTTTTCTCATTTCTTGTGTGATGGGTGAAATGCTTTGTTCTGTTACCAAAACGGGTTTCAGCTGATGTGTGGTGTGTTCTCATGTGTTTTTCTCATGTGTTTTTGTTTATGAAATAGCGACGGACAAGAGCAGATTGTAATGGAGTTGGAGCTAAATGTGAAGAAAAAGCAACTTTTAATACAATCATTGCACAGTGGAAAAGAGAAGTCAGAGAAAATGGTGCATGTGACCACCACTGGTGCCATTATTTGACAATCTGTGTAATTACTGGGGTTATGACGAGCCACAAAATACTTTCTATGTGCTTCCTCAATATTCTTTTGAATTTGAACCACTGTTTAACCGACTGGCTTTGGAAGTTGTGCCGCTGTGAACAGGCAGAGTGAAGCAGCGGCAAGAACCAGGATACGTGAAGGAGGAGACAAAGCGGACCAATCACAACTCTTATGGCCTGCGTTGCCGACGTCAGGCGACGCAATAGGAACGCACGTCGACGTGTCAGGCCGACCTGGGTGCATAACTTGTACTTAAATTTGACTGTTCATGGAGCACTACGTAAACAAAACCAGGAAATGAGGAGCGCCAAATTTGACCAGATGAAGAGCATAATGAAGATTTAATGCTTATAAAATTAAAATCTAATGCTATTTACTGTCGAAGGCCTGAACCATTATTTGGCAGATGTAGCCATGCAGCACAAGCCTCAGCGGGACACTCAACCACTGTGAAACTGCTCACTCCCAACAGCCCAATACTATGGTTCCATAATCCAGATGTGAAAAATGTGGGCTGCCTATGTTCTGTCTTGTCCGTCGCACAGCCGTGTAGCCACATACGATATGTAATCTGATTGTTTTGCTCCACGATCATGGTGATATTATATTTTAAATGTTTAGGCATTTTACAGGATCACTGTATGTGTTACAGTTGTATCCTTAAGTATAAGCTTTTCAATGAAACCTAAATTATACTTACCAAGTTTTGGAATGAATCCATCATGAAAAGAAAAGAACAGAGCAATAAGTTTGGGCTAAAATCCTCTGGAGCATCCATAAAAATACATTTTGCTACTTTTCTCTTAGAGATGGATCCTGTAGGAGTTTGTGCAAAGACACTGTAATTGTCTTACTTTGCTCAAGTGTGACAAGTTTACAGACAGCTCCAGCAGGAAATGGGGCTGGATTGGATTGATTAGGCTAACCAATAATTGTGCAGTGGGCGGGTATCAAGGCAGGGTTTTGCTTTTAGTGATGTTCTATAGAGCTGTGTTTTTCAACCAGGGTGCTCTGGTATCTTCAGGGTTTTGTGGGAAATGATCTAATTCCACATCCTTATTTGTTAAAAAAATTGCAAATAATTTGCTGGTTGAAAAACACTACCACAGAGATCATGATTCTGTCTGTCCTCACAGACAGAATCAATATAAAGGCTGTCTGAATATTTTAATGTGTTTTTTAATAATCTCATGACAAACAGACACATTTCAGGAGGTCAACAGGGTTGGGGTCAGTTCTGTGTAGAATAGGAATAAGAGTAGGAACTGAAGGCAAATGAGCAGAACTGGTATTAGAATTGGAATTGAAGGTATTTAAAATGTCAGAATTGAAATCGGAATTGAGTAATTTGGGCAAGTGGAATCAATCAATTCCATTTTCAATTCCAATGATGTCTAAGGGGCAGATTTAGTAACGTGCTGCGCCATCGCAAAACCCTGTTTTGGTGTTAAAAAACTACTGCTGAGATTTACTAAAGGGTGTAGGGCAAAATTTGTGGTGGCATGGACTATGTTAATTTTGCACCTGGCCTCATTGCATAAGTATTTGCGGAAGTTGTCATGTCAACACGCAAATTTGAGGGAGGAGAGTATTTATTTTTCTCAGTGAATAGCATGATGCTAACCTCTCTGAAGACACTTTCATACCAGGACATAGCCATTAGTTTGTCCATCTTATTAAGCAGCGATTTCACATTTCCCATGATAACAGATGTTAGAACGGACTTGTACCTTGTCTTCCTCGCGCGTTGCTTCGCTCCAGCTCGACAACCCCGTCGTTTTTGCCTGATTTCTCGAGGGATATCAGGTCTCTTAGTTTGCACCGTGGAGCAGCACAATGCTAACAATTGACACCTATTGTAAACAGTGGCTCCTCCACTCACCGGGTCAGCAGTCATTGGCGATATGAATAGAAAGATGGCTATTGTCAGTCCCAGTGCGGCGATATTATTGTCCTTGGCGTCCGTGATGGATATGGGGTAACAAGATCAGAAAAGTTGTGGCAAAGAAAAAACGGATAGTAAGTAAAAACGAGAAAGAAACTCAGAACTGAGCCGCTGCTGCAAAAAGGCTGCCAACTCGTGTGGCACCGGAAGTAAACACATTTTTGTGCTGTTTTTCTTTCCTCTTTGTCTCTCTGAGGGCCACAGTGGTGAACCTGAAGCTAAATAAGAATATTGCATGTTCATTGTTTATACCAGAGACTGCTACTGTATTTCAACAAATTAATGTTTAGAAAAACCTAGTATTTTGCAAGATTATTTAAGAAACGCTCAATATTCATTACACAAAAGTGTGAAACATTCCAAACCATTCTTATTTAATATTCATAATTATGCTTTTACTTTAGGAAATTTTGATATTTTTACCTGCTATTGCATGCATGTATCTATACATGCATTCAATTAATAAAATCTATTACTCCAGCATTTTTCTTTGTGCTCTTAATTTTATTCTTGTGCTTCTGTATTTTTATGCCTCGGCGCAAAGGCAACATAGGCATACGGTTATCACTCGATGTGTCTGTGTATGTACTGCATGTCGGTCTGTTACCAGCTTTTCAGCTCACCTGCTAAAAATCAACTGGAATTAAAGGCTTGTATCATTGTATCACCATATTTTCTTAACTTTTCATTTGCTACTATTTCCAGATAAGGCCTTGTTTTAAAAATAAACACAAATTAAATCACCTTTACCATCAATGCAGCTGTGAAAAGGTTATTGTAATAACTATACCCGCCCACTAGAAGTGGCAGTGTGTGTCACGAGCGGGACTGAGACATCAGTCCCCGTTTCGTGATTGTGGCTATAGTTTTTGATTATTTGATAATTATCGCCAGCTGGCAGTCATTGAGCCTGAGCCTGAGCCTGGCTCCCTGTCAGCCTATGGCCACGCCTCCTTCTCTCTGCCAGGCATCCACTAGTTTATGCTGTCACAGGTTGTTTATTGTTATTTGTCCTCCTTGTTCTTACATACTCATTTACACACCTGCATGCACTCAAGCACACTCCTTTATTCATGCACACATGCACGCACACACATACGTTGAGACACACACACACACACACACACACACACACATCTATTTTGATTTGCAGTCTCACGCAGCTGTTCAGCCACACTCTTGCACCTACTTGGCTCCATTAGCTCACGAGGGTATTTATGTGAGTCAGTGGGTGCACTCAGTGTGGCTCCAGTCCTGTCTGGGAGCACGTGGGGCTCCTCCTCCAACCAACTAGCTCGGTCATCCGTTGCCTTGTGTGTCAGACTGTTTTTCATTTGACATTTTGTGTTTCCCCTTTCTGTTAAACATGTTCACTTCGTCTGCATATTGGGCTCGTGTGAACTCATTTGTGTGCGGTGCAATTACACAGCATACATGAAAGTGTGACTTTTTTATAACTCCAAATGCTACCATGCCACAGGCACCGAGGCATCGGCACCTTGGTGCTTTCATTCAATTATGATTTACAGGCTCCAGTTTGATCCTAAAACGATTCTCAATGCATCTTCATGCATTTTTTTTGCCTGTTCGGGAGTTTTCCCTCCCACTGTGTGACAACTTGGTACTTTTAAATTTATTTAGCGAATGCAAAGTCCTTAAGCCAAGCAGTTGCCTCCTGGTTTGCTGTATGGAGGGTGTGTAATCCTCCTTCCAGTCTTTGGAGCGGGCAAACCTCTATGATGTGTTCCATTGTTTGCTCCTCTCCACATGCACACAGTGGGCTAGGGCTACTGCCCCATCTGTGAAGGCTGGCCAAGCAGGGGCCATGTCCAGTCCTGAAGCGATTGAGTGTAGACCACTGTCTCCTTGGGAGGTTGGTGCCCGGGACCTGTTGGTTGGGGTTTATCACCAGCTGTTTGTTTGGGACCTCCTTGGTCTCCCATTCCTCTTGCCAAGCTGTCTGGATGGTAAAGTCAGCTGGGGGAGGGTTTTTCCAAATCGGCCGTCTGGATGAAAGTCGGGCAGTGGGTGGGGTGTAGATATCTGCATGGATTGGCAAGTGAGGAAAATCTTTAACTTTTTGGAGCATCCTTTGAGTTAATGCTGCTCGCCGGATGTGTGGAGGGGCTATGTTTGACAGTACAGAGAGCCAGGGGAGTGGTGTTGAGCGGATTGTTCCAGTTATAGTTCTCATTGTTGAGTTGAGCTGGGTGTTTAGTTCTCTGGCAGCTTTTGCATTGTGGAGATGGAATACACTGGAGACGGTTTTTGCTGGGCTTGGTTTTAGGCGCCAGATTTTGCAGAACTGGTCCAGTTTGGCAAGATCTTCTGTGAGCACCCGTTCCAGTGGTTCAAAGTCTGGTGCTTGGAATGCCAAACAGATGTCGTCTGCATAGATGAATTTGCGGGATTTTGTAGTAGGCAGGTCGTTTATGTAGAGGTTGAACAGAGTTGGAGCTAGAACTGAGCCTTGTGGGAGTCCGTTTTTCTGCATTCTCCATGCACTTGTGTTCTGACCGAGGTGGACTCTGAACCTTCGGTTGGTCAGCAGGGTTTTTATAATTGCTGTTGCCCAAGCAGGGATCGCCTTTATAAGTTTCAGGAGGAGGCCTTTGTGCCAGACCGTATCATAGGCGGCTGTAAGATCGAGAAACACAGCCCCTGTCTTCAGTCTGCTCTCGAAGCCATTTTCGATGAAGGTGGTTAGGGCCAGTACTTGTTCTCCTGTACTGCGGTCCTTGCGGAAACCTGCTTGATCCACACTTAGAATATCCTCTATTTCTGGGGAAATGCGTTGCAGTATTAGGCGCTCCATGATTTTGTAAGGAACGCTGAGTAGGGAGATTGGGCGGTAGCTTGCTGGTAGTTTGTGGTCTTTGCCAGGTTTTGGGATGGCAATGACCTTTGCTGTCCGCCATTTCTTTGGGATCGAGTTTGTTTGTGTGATCCTTGTGTAAAATTGTGTCAACCAGGTTAGGGCTCGGGGGCCAAGATTTTTCATGAATTCTGGGAAGATGTTATCGTATCCTGCTGCCTTTCCACATTTCAGGCCCTGTAGGACTTTCTCCAGTTCAGCAGCCTCGAAGGGTTCAGGGTTCGTTTCCTCTACAGGCATTTTTTGGTGTTTTTTTAGCTCAGTTGTAACTGCTCTTCTGGTGTCTTTGTCTTGGGGTGCTTTGGCGATAGTCAGTAGGTGGGATGCAACTTGGTTGGGTGTGACGGATGCTCGGCTTTGGCTAGGGGGCTTCTGTGCAGCTCCTAGGCGACGGATGAGGCTCCAACATTTCCTGCTAGAGTGGGTAAAGCTCTGGTCAGCAACTGTCTCCTCCCATTTCTTTCACCGGGCTGTATTTAGCGATTCAATGAGATGGTCTGCTATCTCTGGGTCCCCTGATGTTTGATAGGATTGTAGGAGGGCAGCACTTTCTCCGTCCAAACATGGGACATAGAGGGGTCGGTAGCCTCGTGGGATTGCAGTATGGGCAGCCTTGAAGATTGCGCTGCAGAAGCGGTCGTATGCTTCATCTACAGTGATGGTGTGGAGTGGGATGGTAACAACGCTCCGGTCCAGAGTTTCACTGAATTTCTTCCAGTTGGCTTTGCGGAAGTTCCAGCGCATCTTCCTTGGGCTGTATATGACTGGAAGTTGTAGGCCAATGTGTACAAGCAGGGGCCGGTGTTGGCTGTGTGGAAAATCATCAAGAATGAGGATCTGTGTAGGATATGGCTCCCCATTCAAAGAGCTGACCCAACACAGGTCAGGAGAATAGTCCTTCTTCCACCTAGCAGAGTGGAAGGTTCCTCTTTGTTTGGGGTCGTATATCAAAGCGAAGTCATTTCTGGATGCCCAGTCTGAAAGTGCCTCCCCATCACTGTCCACTGCTGGGTACCCCCAGTCAGGGTGATGGCTGTTAAAGTCCCCCACATAGATGGCAGGGTGGGGTAGGGTGGGTAAGACCTGCAGATCCCAGTTGGCATTAGGGGGCTTGTACACATTGACAATATGGAAGCCACCAATGATTATGGTGTCTGAGAAATGTGTTGTTATCAGGTGATTTGCTTCAACTATGTCAGAACGCACATAGGTGGCACGTCCATGTTTAACATGTAGAACATAGCACAGGAGGTCAAAGCCTTTGATGGTGAAGCGGCCAGCTTCCTCCGTGCCAATATGAGTCTCTTGGAGGCAGATTACATCAATCGAATGTTGGAAGGCGAGGACTTCAATAAGGCTTCGCTTGGCTGCAGATAGGCCTTCAACGTTTAGTTGTAATATGCGAAGGGCAGATCCTACCACAAAGTGCTCTTGGAGCTGTTTGCTTTCGGCTTTAGGACTGTGACTAGGATTCTTCTTTGATTTGGCACAGAGGCGTCGTCTCTTCGAATTTAGTCTGCTGGTAGGATCATTAGCTTCCCCAGGCGAGCCCGGGTACTGGCGGAGGGCGCGACGAGAACGCTGATCCATTGCCACCGGTACGTTTAAAGAAAAGTATTTGCAGTGACCTATGAATTTACTTCCAATATATTTTAATTCAACAAATGGAGGAGAAATCTATCATGTCACATGGACAAATTTATCTCAAAATGTGGTTTTAAGAAAAGTCCTCCTTTCATGGACATTCTTTCAGAAGACCACAGCTGTCTCTAGGCAGGCCAATATCCTTTAACTTGCTTTCACACAGTATTTCATTAGGCTCATGTTTCAGATGCTTTTAGTTCTGTATTATTTTTTTAATAAAAGAAATCAAATGAATTATTTGCTCAATTAAAAAAAAACAATAAAATTCAATAATACAGGTGACATGATTTATGACCCAGAAGGCAGACACAGACTCAAGAATAAACTCAATTATCTTTATTATGAAGTGTGAATGTGAATGTGTGCATGTGTGCAGGAATGTAACAGCCAGGGCGAGCAGAGCACCGTACAGACTGGCAACCCTAGGGAAGAGCAGAGACAGGGGAATTAGTGATAGAACTCAGGAGAGATGATTCAGTGAATGTCCAGGCTTACTGTAGGCTAGTTGGTGTGTCGCACATGCGAGGTCCCGAAGGCTCCGGCCAGAGGGACAGTGTCTTCGGCCCCGGTTGCAGAGGAGGTGGGAGGTGAAGCGATGAGTGGTGAGCTTTGTACGGTGCAGGTTGAGCTTGGTCCGCCGCCAGGAGGAGGAAGTCCGCCGCCATGGATTTCCACCTGTGCACAGGGGAGCAAAGCAAAGTGTGGAGATGAGGTTAAGATGAGGCTTACTTGTCGTTGGGGAGCTAGGCCTCCCAGAAGGACGACGAGGCAGGAAGGAATCAAAGGAGTTGGAACTCCAGAACATGCAGGTGACGAAGAGGCGAAAAGGTCTTACCAGACCAGGGAGCTTGACGTCTCCATGCAGACCTGAGGGCAGCATGGTTTAAATAGGCAGGCTGATGAGGAGAGCAGGTGTGCGCACAGCTGGGGAGGAGATTAGGGCAACAGGCAGGCAGAGCGGATCACTACAACAGGAGAACACTAAATGTGTTTGTTGACTCCAGATAAATAGCTATAAAACTCTACAATCTACAACTAAAATTATAAAAATGTAAAGTTTTACAGGAGACACAAACTGCAAAGCATTCCATTTAAAAGATTAATATATAACGTATACAATTTGACAAAAAGTCCACCTCTATACTTTTGTAGCAAAGTAGTCTGTGTGAGCCAAAAATTACCAAGGCTAGAGGCAGACATTTGCTCCGGAACTTTATTAGGCCAGAAAAGTGCCACTGTTGGCCATGACACATGCCTTACAGCTGTGAGAAGAGAGCTAGGCAAAAATCTGCAGCACTATTAATCTCTCCCCTCATTTTCTGCTGCTCCACCCTCCCTCTCCCCTGTGGTGCTTTTAAGGTCCCTCAGAAAACACATAACTACTGAACAACAGATATCTAAACATGGTGAACGCATAACATCAGACAGAACCCCACACGTCACATTGCCCCCACCTAAGAGGTTAGCTGTCCCCAGCAACCTAAGCTTCCATGACAAAGTCTCTAAAATGTCCTGGTAGTTGCTGGCGGCGGCGTTCTGGCCTAGCCGGTTCACCCACACTCTGGGGGGGGGGGGGGGGGGGCTAGTTTGTTTGAAACTGGTTTAAAGCTTCTGGCTCCTCAACCCTAGGATCCTTGGGTTGGTTGGGTGCAAGGCGATCCCTGTGAAGCACCACCACCCATCTCTGCTTGACCAGACATACTCGGTACACCACGTCTGATAGTTTCTGAAGCACCATCCAAGGCCCCACCCACTGGCTCATCAGTTTAGGGGACAACCCTTTCTTACGTCCAGGGTTGTACACCCACACCTGATCCCCTGGAAAAAAAAAAAAGTCTGTTTCCATGCAGCGGGTGTCGTAGGCCCTCTTCTGCTTGGCTCCTGCTTTGGTAAGTGCCTGCCGGGCCAATTCATGCACCTCCCATAACCTTTCCCGGAGGGAGTAGAAGTAGTCCAGTCCTGGTTCACCCGCTAACTCTGGTTCCAGAGGTCTACCAAACACCAGGTCCACAGGTGTACGGAGCTCCCGCCTAACATGAGTCTTGCAGGGATGCATATTGTCAATTCTTGGACAGCAGTGCGGTAGGCCTAGAGGACCAAAGGCAGATGCAGATCCCAATGTCTCTGCTGGCAGCTAGTAAGGATTGCCAGCTGGGTGGCCAGGGTGTGATTAAACTGCTTGACAAGCCCATCACTATGAGGATGCAGTGGTGTTGTTCTGGTCTGCAGGCAGACCTGGCTAAAGACCTCGGCCTCGAAATTTTGCCCCTGGTTGCTGTGCAGTTCCTATGGCACCCCAAAGTGGCAGAACATCTCATTGACAAGGTGTTTGGCAGTGGTGGCTGTGCTCTGATCTGTGACCTCATACACCTCTGGCCACTTAGTGAAATAGTCCATGGCCACAAGGACATAGCGGTTCCCCTGATCGGTGATGGGGAGGGTCCCTAGGATGTGAACACCCACTCGCTCCATTGGGCCCCCCACCTGATACTGCTGCAGTGAAGCATGAGAGAACCGAGTTGGGCCCTTTCCAGCTGTGCACAAGTCACATCAGTCTACAAACAGTTCCACATCCTGGTGACAACCTGGCCAGTAGAACCTGGACAGGAGCCAATGCAGGGTCTTGACCACCCCAAAATGGTCCAAACCCACAGAGCCATGGACCATCTGCAGAACCATGTGACATAGCCGGCGAGGCACCAGGAGCTGAAGTACATCACGGTGACCCCCCAGAGCCTGCCAGCATCAATAGAGAAGGCCATCCCGGCTGGTGAGGCTTAACCACTGAGAGTAGAGCACCTTCATCTCGGGATCTAATGCTGCAACTTCCATTCATGCTGGTCGCTGTCCTGCCCCCATCCATGCCTGAATCTGGGTAAGCACAGAATCCTGACTCTGCTCCTGCTTGAATTGTTGGGGTTCGGCAAAGTCCCAGTTGTTAGTAGCTGCAGCTGGTGATACTGAACCTCCACCAACATGGAGGTCATCTTCATCCAATGAAGCAGTCCGCAAGGTTGCCATCACCCCAGTTGCAGCATGCCGCTCCTCAACTCACCGGCAATAGTGGCACTCCTCTTGAAGGCAGGGTTATTGGGACAGCACATCTGCATTGGCATGAAAACGGCCAGTGAGGTGATGAATCTCAAAGTCATAGTTCTGTAGCACCTTCAACCACTGGGCCAGCTGCCCCTCTAGTTCTTTAAAGTGGAGCAACCATGTGAAGAGTGCATGGTCGGTGAGCCAGATGAACTTCTTGCCATAGAGGTAGGGTCGGAAATGGTGGAGTCCTTGGGTCATAGCTAACAGCTTCCAGCGGGTCACGCAATAATTCTTTTCTGCCCGGGAGAGGGTGCGGCTATAGTAGGCAACAACCTGCTCCCGTAGCTCCCCTTCCTGTGACAGGACCACGCCAAGGCCCACATTACTGGCATCAGTGTCCACGATAAGTGGCCGTTGGTGGTCTGGGAAGGAGAGCACTGGCGCCTCCATGAGGGCTGATCAAAGCCAGCTGAAAGCATTGGAGCAGTCCTCACTCCACTGGAAGGCTTGACCCTTCTGCATCAGCTGATACAGCAGCCTGGCAATGGAGGCAAAGTCCTTGACAAACCACCGGTAGTAAGAAGCCAGCCCTAGGAAGCTCCGCAGCTCCCCAATGTCATGGGGGATAAACCAGTCCCTCACCACGGCAACCTTGGCAGGATTGGTGGTCACCCCTGTTGCGCTGATGATGTGGCCAAGGAATGATGTCTCACGCTGGAGCAGGTGCCATTTCTTTAGGTGAAGGTGAAGCCCAGCCCGTCAGATGGCATAGAAGACATCCCTTAGGTTGGCCAGGGCACCCTCGAAGTCTGCACCATGGAAGACGAGGTCATCGAGGTAAACTACACACTGGCTTCGGGGGATATCAGCCAGTACCCTCTCCATACGTCTTTCAAAGGTGGCAGGCGCGTTGCAGAGACCGAAGGGCATAACCCTAAACTGCCACAGCCCTTGGCCGATGGTGAATGTGGTCTTACGGTGGGCCTCTGGTGAAAGCTCCTCCTGCCAATAACCACTGCAGAGATCCAGGGAGCTGAACCAGCTTGAACCGGTGATGCAGTCGAGACCATCGTCCATCCGTGACAGCGGATGAGAGTCCTTGTGTGTGGCCTTATTGAGGAGGTGGCAGTCGATGCAGAACCTCCATGTACCATCTTTCTTCTTCATGAGGACTGCTCGAACTGCACACGGGCTACTGGAGGGTTCTATGACCCCTACTACTGCCATCTGTTTAATCTTAAGCTCTGTTGCCTCCCACTTGGCGAGGAGTAGGTGATGAGGGCGGAGGCAGATTGGGTGAGCATCACTAGTATTAATGTCATGCTGTACTAGGCTGGTGTGCATGCAGTCTTCATCTCGGGCAGCAAATAAGTCGGTGAATGAGTCCAGCAGCTCCCGCAGCTGATGTCGCTGTTTGGTGCTGAGACCCTCACAGCTCCAGCAATACAACTCCTTGATCACCTGCATTGTCTCTGGAAATAGCAACTGGGGCACTGATGATGATGCTGCAGACTCCATCTCCCTCTGCAGCCATGCAAGGGGCTCCCCAGCTGGCTGTGGTGATGTAGAGACATGCCGTAGTCCTTCCTTTAAAGTGGGATGGAGTTTCATGGCTTTCAAACCCAGATGGAGTGTTGCCTTGGGTACATCCACCATGGCCCCCAATTTGGTCATCAGGTCCAGCCCGATGATACAAGGGTCTTGTATTCTGGCTAACCATAACCGGTGATCAACAGTGTAGTCAGCAACAGCCACCTTTAGCTGTCTCTTTCCCCTCACTGATGTCTGTGCCACAGTGACTGTGGTTATCTTCAAATCTGTGGCTTCCCAGCTCGCAGGCGTCTGCCTCTCAGTCCCCGGTAGAACCCCAGGGCGGACCAGGGAGAGTGTGGAACCTGTGTTCACCAGGGCTCTGCATAAGATGCCATTTAGATTACAGTCCACATACAGTCCATTAGTACGTCCCAGATGCCCTAGTCGCTGGTGTGACATAATGAGGGGGCAAAGTTCATCAGTGGGGAGCGGTTCCCTCGCTGCGCCCCCCTCCTTTAGTTTAAAGGGGGCTGGGGCAGGAGCTGGGCTGTGTCAGGCGACATGACCCGGTTCCTCGCACCGGTAGCAGCCCTCCATGTCCTGCTTAGATGCCCTCCTTCTGCCCCGGCGTTGCCACCATGGAGATGAGGTATCAACTGCACATATTTTCTCCTCCTCTCCACTACTTTCATAATCTGCCTGGCGCACTCTGTGGTTTGCAGTCAGTGGACGATCACCCCCACACAGCACGTGTTTGACCCATTCAGCTTCGGTGATGGCTGATGTCAAGGAAGTTGGTGCAAACAGGTGGATGTGCTCCCTTAAGCAGTCTGGACGCAGGCCCCAAACAAAGTCTTGGAGGGCCAGCTCCTCTTGGTCTTTATCATTCAACGTAGGGTAACCCTGCCGTGCATGCATGCGAAGGTCAGCTGCATATCACCCAGGTGTTAGCTCTCTCTGGCAGCTGTGGAGTTGGTCTCTTGCATCATCAGCATAAACATAGTGGCCAAATCTGCGTTGTAAGGCTCCCTCTACCGCTGGCCAGCTGGAGCGCTCCTCCGGTTGGACGTTGGTGAGAATTTGCAAGACCTTCCCCTCTAATGTTAGGGCCACCTGGATTGTAGTCTCTTCTGCTGACCATGCATTAAGCTGGGAAGCTAGCTGCACTTGAGTGAGGTAAGTCTCTGGTGGTGTTTCTCCATTATAATGTAGGAGCTTTACCTTAGCTTGGTTGGGTGGCGAGGTTGTTGCTGTTAGCATAGCACAGCTAAAAGTCTCCGTGCATGGAGTTACAGTTCTCTACTTCTTTGCCGGCTGACGGGGCCCTGCAGCTTTTCTACATGTGCTGATTCCGTCAGGAAGGCCAGGAATCCTTTTCCCTCTTTGGCTCATCATGCATGGGTTATAGTCACTCACATGTAGTCTCACAGCTGAAGTGGGCTTCTCTCGTAGTTGCCCTTCTATGGCCTCACAGTAAGCAATAAGTTCCTCTGTGTCTGTTAGCCTAGCTGCCATTAGCATCCCACTTCTGACACCAGTGTAGCAAAGCAGTCTGTGTGAGTCAAAAATGACCACGGCTGGAGGCAGATAACTGCTCTGGAACTTTATTAGGCCAGGAAAGTGCCACTATTGGCCATGGAACACACCTTACAGCTGTGAGAAGAGAGTGAGGCAAAAATTTGAAGCGCTATTAATCTTTGCCTTCACTTCCTGCTGCTCCACCCTCCCTCTCCCCTGTGGTGCTTTTAAGGTCCCTCAGAAAATACATAACTACTGAACAATGACAGATACCTGAACATGGTGAACACATAACATCAGACAGAACCTCACACATCACACTATATTTTCAGCGTTAAAAAGCAGTTTTAAACTGTAGGCCAAAAAAAGGACAAAAAATAATAATTCCATATTACAGAATTCCTCGGACAGTTTTTTTTGTTTTTGTTTTTTTTTTTAAATTTCAACAGTAAACTCTGTTCCAGCATGGATGGAACTGTAATTCTATGATTACAAGGAGAGGGGACACACAGAGCTTTTACGGAGTTTGTGCGTGATATCAGAGGCTAAAAAAAGAAAAAAAAAAAGACCTCCATAACTAGCATGGGCACAACGGGATCACAGCCCCGGGGGAAGTGACTTCAACCCTGCATCCCAGCAAGAAATACTCTTGGCAGAATTGGAGGCAGAATCACCACGGTAGATACATTAAATTTCACAACAGCACTTCATTTCGTGGATACGGACTGGGAACGAAGCATCTCTGTCCAGGTGGATACCCTGGCTTGTGTGTGTGGTGCCCGCAGTGAACCGTGATTTTGCTGTTGGTCCGACAGTCAGACCCACAGAGTCTCTGCAAGAAGCGAGTGTCAGTGGGACAGCGGAGAGTGGAGAGCGCCCGAGGACTTGCACCATAAACTGTTCAGGAGGCAGCCATACGGCATTTTATTTCCACTTTTTTCTTTCACCAAAACAAAACAGTCTCCCTTTCCCACAAATTGTATCAAAAGACTTTGGGGTCTGAATGGAAAATGCTCGGGTCCGGATCCAGACTGGAGTCCGCCGGTTGGTGAACCCTGGTATAAGGTATTAGATCCATATAACTAGTGTTTCAATTTCCAGGGATGTCTTTGCAGTTTGTGCTTTTTTATTTTTATTATTGTTTCCCGCCTAATACTTCATTATATATCCTGATCTGGGAGAGACAACGAGAGAGAAGGAGAGGAATCACCATTTTATTCACTAGATAGCAACAAACAAATATGGATAGAGAAAAAACTCCAAACACACTCCATGCTTGAACTGCTGTGAAAAATAGCTCACTGTCCGCTGACACATCTGTTAGTAGGCCAGTCCAGGTAGGAAGCGCTACTACACAGACATTATTTTGTGAATGCAAATTGATTTAGTATAGTACATGTAAAGAAATGAAATTACCCTTGTGAAAAAAAGAATTATAGTCTTAATAGCGCAACCACCCGACGCCAGCTGCTGTCCTTCACCACCACACCTCTGGACCCACATCATTTACAGGGAGAATAATTGTAAGGATCAAGACTTTATTATAATTTCAAACATGAATATAAAGTCAGCAAAGCTGAAAATAATAATAATAATAATATCAACCCAACAAATCTCAACAGAATCAAATGAAACAGTAGCTCTCCCAATGAGTACTCACACACCGTCTCCAGATGAAGGTAGGGTTCCTTATATTTACATGTTGAGTTATAAAAAATATAGTGTAGCCTATATTTAACCTAAGTGTGTGTGGTCTATCTTTTTAGTACTATTTATTATAGCACTCCCTCAAATGGTTGGTTAGACGTGACTTTCAGTTTGTCTTCTGTTATTATCTATTGTGTTTGCACAACTCGGTGCATCAGTGTACAAGTTGCTTTTTTAAATTAATTGCCCCATGAGGGATAAATAAAGTTGTTTGAATTGGACTGAATTGAACTGAATTGAATTTGTGTTTTACAGTGTGGAGCTCATGTGAGCAGGGATGAGGTGGGAATCTTTTGCCCCAGCTGTGCACCGTAGGTTTTGGCCTGTGTTGCCACAGTAAATACCAAGTCTATCCAAGCGGAATTACTGTATATTGTGTTTTTTGTTCATATATTTTGGTATTCAGTATATGTTCTGTATAGCTTGTACTGGCATCTGTCTTCCACAGTGGTCAGAAGAAACTAAATGCTGGGGAGGGTTTGTGCACCGTTTTATCGGGTTGGATCCAAGATTCACCAACATTTGCCTGGTATTTTACCTGAAGTTGGCGAAGGTCTCAAATCTTCTTAAACAGTGGCAAAAGAGTTGTAAATAGTTGCTAATCGTTGTAAACACTGTTGCTAACATTTGTTAATAGTTGTTGATGTTTGCCAGCTGCTTTCACAAACACTTTGCAAACACTTGCACCAATGTTGCAAATGGTTGTTAAAAGTTCCTAAACGTTAATTGTTGCAAATGACAGAGGCAAACCCTGAAGAAGATTCCTTAGAAAAGTTGGCAAATCCAAAAATCGTCATGTTCGTCTACATTCGCCACTCCGTGACATACTACCCTAACTGCTTGATTTTAATAAAAGCAGATTTCAGATTTACTTTTACCAAATTTATCAATAGAACTACTGCAAATTCAAAAGAAAAAAATTCTACCCGAAACTTATTGTCCTCAGAAGTCTTCAAATGATGATGTCATTCAGGCATCAGGAATTACACCTGTAGAAAAACAAAGAAGTTTAACAAATTGAATGTAGACGCTTGTCTATTATAAAAAACAACAACTCACAGGGAAGATCTGTTGTTTGTTCACACTTACCAGTCCCTCCAGGATTTCGCGATATTGCGATCACACTAATTCATGCGAAATCAGGCCATTGCTGCATCTTTTGAGCGACCTTGCAACTTTTTCCAATCACTGCAACTTTTCTGCAATTTTGGCCCATCCTCGTCAACTTCATCAATTTCACCAATCATATTTGTCCCTGAGTAGCGCTCAAACATTCAATCTAATCAATCAAATGCATCGCTGCGCTGCAGTCACTTCCGTGTTTACATTGAGTATTAACAGAACACATCAGCAAAAAAACAGAGTGTGTGATGTAAAAGAAACCCACTCACCCACGAGATTTCCCACACCGTCCCATCCTCCATCCTCCCCGGCCCACCGGTGGATGTCTCCCCACCTCTCTGTCTTTACCGCGTGTACGAAGTGCCGGGTTTGTGTTGAAAAAAGTCCACCTGCCTGAAAAGCACCCCATTGCAGAAGTGCACGTGAAGAAAGACGCCGTAAAACCACAAATGAGCAAATCTAATACTAAAGCCAGTGTTGTAACATTTTATATATTGCTAGAGGTGAAATCATTACTACATCTTGTCAATGAGCTTTAAAGCTGTGAATCGCCGGTCTGGTCAGATAAACGCACCCCCCCTTTCAACCCCGGTCCTGCCGTAAATGAAAGATGTGTATGTATCAAGACCGATGTGCAACAGACAGACAGGTAGGCACAGAGAGAGAATATTGTCTGTAATTTTTTATAGAAAAACACAGACTCCAATAGACAATACAGAGCAAAAGAAAAAATTATTTATTTTTTCCTCTCCTCTCGGTGCCAAGTGGTTGGGGACCATAGGGAGTTTTCAAATGAAGGTGTTGCCAATAATTTCCAAATCTATATTCTTTAACATGCATTCAATGCAATTTAGCTGTTGCAATGGATATTGTGTTAATGTTTGTATTTGCTGTGGCACAAAAGAGTTTTTCTGTATAGCAGGTTTCTGCTTAATTTACAAATTACTGTTAATCATTTTACCTCTAAAGATGTGTAAAATGTTCAAACACTGGCTGTAGTGTTAGATTTCCTCGCTGTGTTTGTGGTTTTACGGTGCAATGGGGTGCCTTTGGGGTAGGAGGACGTTTTTCAACACAAACACAGTGCTTCGTACACACGGTTAGGACGGTGTCGTGGTGAGATGTCCACCGGCAGACTGGGGGAGATGGATGAAGGGACGGTGTTGGAAACCTTGTGGGTGAGTGTTTTTGTTTTAAATCACACACTCTGTTTGCTGATGTGTTCTTTTAATACTCACTGTAAACACGGAAGTGAACGCGGTGCAGCGATGCATTTGCTTGGATAGACTGAGCATTTCAGCGCCAGTCAGAGACAAATGTGACTGGTGAAATTGGCAGAAGTTGACGAGGATTGGCCAAAATTATGGGAAAGTTGCGGTGATTGGACAAAGTTGCAAGGTCGTGCAATAGTTGTGCTGATTGGCTGATTTTGTGTGAACTGATGCAATCGCAACATTGCGAAATCCTGGAGGGACTGTTTAATTTCCTTGATAACACTTCCAATCCTGGTTCAAGGTATTTTGCAAAAACTGCAAAAACTGTATTCTAAGCTTTTCTGCTAAATGTATGACTCAGAATGACCAAACATGGGCTCGTTTTGGGATAGAATGATGATGAGGATGACTTTGCAACTAAAAAAAATCTAAAAAACAAAACTGTTCTCTCGGTCCCTCTCCTTTTCATATCAAACAATGGTGGCCCCCATTAGGCAGAGATGTGTAACTGCATGAGTCAGACCTGCTGACAGCTTCTTTTTTGTCTCTTTTTGTCAGTCTGCCAGTAATACTGATTACAGCAGAGGGCGGCTGGCCAGCTCTAACTGCGGAGTCTGGGTTTTCTTTATCTGATGTGTGTGTGTGTGTGTGTGTGTGTGTGTGTGTACACGTGCGTGTGTGCACAGGGGAATGCCTGTCAAATTGGATACATATGTGCTCATTTTATGGCCATTTTTTATTTATTGATTTCTTTGTCTCATTATTTGTCAGTTTGTCTTCAGCTCATTACAACATTATTGCCTATGGTCGCCCTTTGGAATAAATCACACAGAATGCAGTTAAGCAGTCTACATCCATAATGTATCATTAGGCGTATCTCTCATGTCTATTAATTAAATTGTCATGTTTATTAAAGTAATGGGAATTTTTTTTTTTAAACTCAAGAATTAGCCAAATAGATATAACTGAATAGATTTAAAAAAAAACAACTGACAAAGTAAAAGAATGTTTGTGTGAAGGAGTGGTTTCAGTGATTTTTTCCAGTAAAAAGTTACTGAAACCACTTTATTCATAAACTTTATTCCACTTTATTCCACCTTTATTCATAAATTTATGCTTCATATCCTAAAGGCTATGGTCACACTGCAGGCAAAAGTGGCCCAAATCTGACTTTTTTGCCCACATGTGACCCATGTCTAATTTTTTTAATGGCAGTCTGAACAGCAGACATCCATTTTTTTTTAGACCAGACCCAGGCCACTTTTATATGTGATCCTAATTCGGATACGTATCTGATGTTTTTCAAAGCAACTCAGTCTGAATGGTCATGTTGTATTTCATCCAACTTTTTCCTCATTGAAATGAGACAGATGTGACAATTCTGCGGTGGAGGAGACGAGATGCATCATGCATGGCAAACAGCTGATTTGTGCTCTCTTTTTAATCAATCTTCCATCCATCCATCTTCTACCGCTTTTCCGGAGGTCCGGGTCGCGGAGACAGCAGTTCAAGCAGAGAAGCCCAGACTTCCCTCTCCCCAGCCACCTGCTCTAGCTCTTCAGAGAGGATACCAAGGCGTTCCCAGACCAGCTGGGAGACATAGTCTCTCCACCGAGTCCTGGGTCTGCCCCGGGGTCTCCTCCCAATGGGACATGCCTGAAACACCTCAAGTGGGAGGCGTCCAGGAGGCATCCTTATCAGATGCCCATACCACCTCAACTGACTCCTTTCAATGTGGAGGAGCAGCGGTTCTACTCTGAGCCTCTCCCGGATGACTGAGCTCCTCACCCTATCTCTGAGGGTGAGTCCAGCAATCCTACGGAGGAAGCTCATTTCAGCCGCTTGTATCCGCGATCTTGTTCTTTCGGTCATTATCCAAAGCTCGTGACCATAGGTGAGAGTAGGAACGTAGATTGACTGGTAAATCGACAGCTTTGCCTTAGAACTAAGCTCCCTTTTCACCACAACAGACCGGTACAACGTCCGCATCACTGCAGATGCTGCTCCAATCCGTCTGTCAATCTCTCGCTCCATTTTCCCCTCACTCGTGAACAAGACCCCAAGATACTTTAACTCCTCCACTTGGGGCAGGAGCCCGTCCCCAACCCAGAGAGGACAATCCACCTTTTTCCGGCTGAGGACCATGGACTTGGACTTGGAGGTGCTGATTCTCATTCCAGCCGCTTCACACTCAGAGGCAAACCATCCCAGCAAGAGCTGTAGGTCATTGCTGGATGAAGCCAACAGGACAACATCATCTGCAAACAACAGAGATGAGATCCTGTGGTCACCAAGCATGACACCCTCCATTCCCTGGCTGCGCCTAGAAATCCTGTCCATAAAAATTATGAACAGGATCGGTGACAAAGGGCAGCCCTGGCGGAGTCCCACTCTCACTGGGAATGACTCCGACCGAGTGTTGGCAATATGAACCAGACTCTCACGACGGTCATACAGAGACCCAATAGCTCGTATCAACAAGCCCGATACCCCATACTCCCGAAGCACCCCCCACAAAAAAACACGAGGGATGGGGTCAAATGCCTTCTCCAAGTCCACAAAACACATGTAAACTGGTTGGGCAAACTCCCACGAACCCTCGAGAATTCTCGAGAGGGTAAAGAGCTTGTTCGATGTGCCACGGCCAGGACAAAAACCACATTGCTCCTCCTGAATCCGAGGTTCGACCCACGGCCGGAATCTCCTCTCCAGTACCTTGGCATAGACCTTCCCAGGGAGGCTGAGGAGTGTGATCCCTCTAAAGTTGGAGCACACCCTCCTGTCCCCTTTTTTGAAGAGAGGAACCACCACCCCGGTTTGCCATGCCAAAGGCACTGCCCCCAACCTCCACGCAATGTTGCAGAGGCGTATCAACCATGACAGCCCAACAACATCCAGGGCCTTGAGGTACTCAGGGCAAATCTCATCCACCCCCGGGGCCCGGCCACCAAGGAGATTTTTAACCACCTTGGCGACCTCAGCCCCTGTGATAGGCGAGTCATCCCCCTCGTCCCCAAACCCTGCTTCCTCTGTGGAAGGCATATCAGTGGGATTGAGGAGATCCTCGAAGTATTCCTTCCACCGCCCGACAATATCCCCAGTCGAAGTCAACAGTGTCCCATCCGCACCATACACAGTGTGGACAGGGAGCTGCTTTCCCCTCCTGAGCCGCCAGACAGTTTGCCAGAATCTCTTCGAGGCCGACCGAAAGTCTTGTTCCATGGCCTCACCGAACTCCTCCCATACCCAGCTTTTTGATTCAGCAACCACCCGAGCTGCACTCCGCTTGGCCTGCCGGTACGCCTCAGCTGCTTCAGGAGTTCCACAAGCCAACCAAGCTTGATAGGACTCCTTCTTCAGCTTAATGGCCCCCCTCACCACTGGTGTCCACCACTTGGTTCGGGGGTTGCCACCACGAGATGTACCGACCACCTTGCGGCCGCAGCTCTGGGCCGCCGCTTCAACAACAGAGGTGGAGAACATGGCCCATTCAGACTCCATGTCTCCAGACTCCCTCAGAATGTGGTTGAAGTTCTTCCGGAGGTGGGAGCTGAAGACCTCCCGGACAGGGGCCTCAGCCAGACATTCCCAGCACACCCTCACTATACGTTTGGGTCTACCAGGTCTGAATGGCTTCCTCCCCTGCCATCGGATCCAACTCACCACCAGGTTTTGATCAGTTGACAGCTCTGCACCTCTCTTTACCCGGGTGTCCAAGACATATGGTCACAGGTCTGATGACACAATAACGAAATCGATCATCGACCTGTGGCCTAGGGTGTCTTGGTGCCAGGTGCACATATGGACACTCTTATGCTTGAACATAGTGCTTGTTATGGACAAACTGTGGTTAGCACAGAAGTCCAATAACTGAACACCACTCGGGTTAATCAATCTTCTTCTTCCTTTTATTACTTGAAGCATTGAAACAGCACTGAAAATATGTTTCACCTTTCAGACTTGCATTTAAGGATTTTTCACACCTAACTTGCTTAGTCCTGACTTTCAGACCAAAATTTTAGGTGTGAAACCTCTTCTGAGCTATGGGCCAGACCAAAGTGGCAGAATTAGGTCCAGCAAAAATATCTGATCTTGGTCAGGAACACACTGAACCTTGGCCTGGTTCATTTAGAGCATGAAAGCAATATTCAGAAAGGAATTTCACACCAAACACAGGAAGCTAAATTAACCATTAAGAGTAACAATTTGGGGTGAGGAAGAGATCCAGTTTTTAATTGAAGTATGGTACACATAATTGGAAAAAAATAAAATGCAGAAACTTACCAGATATTTTCAGAGAGGATGAGACAGTTTATGAAAAAACAGTGGAGGAGCAATGCCACCTCACAATCTTCACAGCTGATGTGAAGGACAAACGTCCTTCTTAATGAAAACCTGGATAATATTTTAGCCTCACTAAATTAGTTCACCTCTTCATATGATGGAGTCTTCCCCAGTTTCAACTCCTTGGAGGGTGAGTAGCATGTTTGCTAACTGCTGGTCTGTGATAACAACACAAACATTGTCATGACAACAACATGTAGTTGGGTCACATAATGTTGTTTGGTTTGCCGGGATAAGGTGCAGTGTGAAACCAAACCTAACCAGACCAAGTGTATACAATGGAACAAAATCATAAACCTTGGTCTGGACTTTCAGTCTACTTCTCTACTTTCTATACTTAAAGTTTTTGGTTCAAGATTCCCTTCAGGTTTAACAATTAACTTTTTTTTGCATAATATGCGTATTTTACGGTGGACAGTGTTAGGGTAATTGGCCCAGTAAGGCACAACAAATATTTGAGTTAAGTTTAGAGAAATTGTTAGTGAAAAGGTTAAGAAAAGATGATGGACCATTTCATACAGATTGCAACTGTAACGTACCACCACGGATCAAATTTATCTTTATTTCCACAACCAGTAGTGGTCATTTAATGTACACTTAAGGCCAAAATGTACATTTTGGCATATCATCCCCTGAAAAATAAACACTTGTAAAGAAAGTGGACAGTCTCAAAGATACTCATGTCCATGTAATTTACCATTTAGTGACCATTTTCAGTGCCAGCTAAAGAAAAACAATGAATGAAATTTGACAAGAAGCCTTTTCTTATGCACAAAATGTCATTTTCCAATAGTTTAGCATGTCATGCATACAGTATACAGTATGTCTGTCTCTGCTGATTGTAAGTCTTTGGGAAACAATGGCTCCTTTGTCTGCAAACTTTGAGAAATACTGTGAAGGTATAAATTTGCAGCCATTACTGTGACAAAGTGCCCGTTCTACGGGCAACGCAGGGACACCACACGCTCTCTGTGGGTTTGCACATTTGTTAAAGTAAAAACACATGAACAAGAAACACCATGCTAATAACAAAACGAGAAAGTACACGTACCGGAGGAGGGCAGAGCTCACGACCAGGGAAGACAGAACAGCCCGGGGATACTGTGGCTGAGGCGCACTTAGGACGCCAGGGAACATGAGACAAATACAGCGGGAGCCCACCCGGGAAGCAGCGGGGCTCACGGCTGCGGAAATTGGGGAAAAAAGACGATGCCTGGTCGGATCTCAATGCACTCTCCTCGACGGCGACGGCAGACCAAACACTCTGACAGTAGTTGAACCTCAGAGGACGTTTCAGTATGGCGTGACAACGGGGAGGGTTGTTGTGCCCCTTAAATACCCTTCACCTAATCACAAACAGGTGTGGATGCATGAGTGGAGAAAATAACAGAATGAATAACAGGTGTGCAGCTCCAACCAGTTTGACAGCTGGAAGCTGCACAGCGCTGTCAAAATAGAACATAACCGGAACCATGATGATACAAACACAACAGAACCCCAAAAATGAACATAATTGTACTACAGACACCAAATGACAAGGATAAAACAGGAACCAAATATAGCAGACATGAAAGCAAGGAAACAAACAGAAAAACACTAAACTAGACAGGACTCTGGGCATGCCCCCACATGCCCCCCCCCCCGTGCCCCAGGATCATAACAATTACCTTAACACATTGTAAATTTTTGCCCATTAGGCTGATTTTTCTAACCACACTAATATACCTAAAGCAACTATTACCCCATTTCCCTCCCCAGGTGTATCAAAAGATCCATACAGTTGGGAAATGACAGTCCCACAGGTGTAATTAAAATAAAACTTTGGTCTGTTGCTGCTTATAAATTATTAACATGACAGTGTTTCTAACTTTTCTCTTGTTTCTCTCCTTTTTGATGCATAATTAAAATCTCAGGAGCCCTCTGACTGTGCTGGGGATTAATCTCCCGTGGCACATCTCCATCTGCACGCTGGATCATCAGCCATCCCTCTCTGCATTAGCCCCCAACTGTGCAACTGTCTGCCCAATGCAGACCTAGCACTCCATATAGGGGTGCACAGGGGAGACTAGTCAGAGTGGAGGCAGAAAGAAAGAAAGAAAGAAAGAAAGAAAGAAAGAAAGAAAGAAAGAAAGAAAGTGGGTGGAGTGTTTAATAGCAGCAATAAATCCTAATATATTTCACACAGTAGTTATTTTTTGCAGAGCTGATTTCAGCTTTATTTTCTCTCAAAGGTTCCCTTCCACTCAGATCTGATTGATACTAACAGCTACTATAGAGAGCACATTTAAGGGGGCTAAGAGGCTTTTTTTATTGGTGTAAACAGTTGTTAGTGTGGCACAAAGTGAAATTGTAAATTTGGCTGTTTCGCACAATGTTACTCTTGAGGGTGGTTAGATGCTGCAAGTGTCCTTCTGTACTCGGTGGATGCCAATAATAATAAGATAATTAATTTCTTAAATTGCAAAAACAGGCACAAAATACAGCTAATTTATCTCGCAATGCAAACTTGGACTATCAAACTAATTTAACATATCATTACCTCAGACAGACCATAAAGTCAAGCACAGCACCCAATCTATTCAAATTTCAGCTGCAGGCTCGTCCCCCTCTCTTAAACGCCTATGCTCTAAGTGCGTGCATTTTATTGTACCCTGCTGCTTGTAATATTGATCCTCATCTATGATGAGGTCCAAGCCTGATCAGCTGTGCAATGGTTCACGGCATCAGTGAAGTGAAGCGGAGGAAGGCAGCACCACTTCAGTCCACCTAGCCTTTTTTGGCCAGAAACCAACAAAAAATAGCAACACCCCGATGTGTCAGAAATGCAATTTTGTTAAATCACATTTATATTAAAAATAGTATGGAATGAAAAGGTTATTTTTTTATAGTGCTTGTCAAATCTCAATTGCCACTCTGTGTTTAACTGCAAGAAACACTACCCCCCCTATTCAATAGAGTTTAGAGAGGCAGACAGGTACAACCAATTCAGACTTAATTTTAGAAGTATGTTTTAGGGGTGTTGGGGAACCTGCAATCCCTGGAGCAATCCCATTCAGCGCAGGAAGTGAACCCGCAAACCTGTAAAAACAAAGGACCCTGCTGCTGCCAATCCAGACACTCAAAACAGGAATTTTCTAAGTGGACGACTACAGTGTTAATCAGTGTTCCACTAATGAAGGGGAACCTATTTGACTCCAAACTACAATCTTTTCCTTGTCATAATCAAGCAGTTTTGACTTCTTAAACGTTAGCCAGAGTGAAAGAGAAATTAAAGTGTTTCAAAAATAAATCAAATGAGCAAATCTCTAGTCATAAAGGCTCAATGGATGTCATATTGCATAGACTGGTTTGACTCCCAGAGGACTTAGGTTTGTTTTTCCTCTTTGGAACAAAGAAAGCCAGATCTGTCGGGAGGAAAAAATGCACACAATGTATAAATAACTGCACATAGAATAATTACTGTGGACCCTGACTGAAATGGACCAGTGAGCACCCAATTTTTCCATTTATGCTGATAAAGCATGTATCTCGTGGAGCACCGAGGAGTGGCAAACACTGACGAAAGTTGCAATTACTGGGATCTCCTCAGGTTTCGTTAGGTTTATAAAAGGTTGCACAACAGTTCATCAACAATTTTTACAGCTACAAAGCAGTTTTGAACATTAAAGATCTTTTTTGCAAAAAGTGGTTGGGTGGGAATCGTGAGTACTTATGAATATATGGGTCATGATGCAGTACTATCATGATCCATCATGATCCTCCTTCTCATTCTGACATCAGATTTTGACCCCAAAGTACAACTGTCAATATCTGTTTCATGTAAGTTTTCACTCTTTTCAACTCACCAGGGGTGCCTTTTTTTTTTTTTTTCTATGGCTGCAGGCTCTCTGTACTCTGTAGGATGGTCTGTTGTGGTCCTTTCGCTGCCCACATTCTCGTGTTCCAGGGGGCCTCATTTTCTGCAGAAACACGTCTCTGCACACAGAGAGGGTGGTGGACTGTGTTGTTTACTTGGCTTACTCTGAGTTTGGAGTGTTGCATGGCGAGGTGTCCGGAGTTGCCTGTTCACCGGGGTCGACGTCGCTCATGCTGGAAAGTTTTTAGCTTAGCCACTGGTGACACTGCTGTTGCTGAATGGCTCCAAGAGGAGTGTGCCAGCCCGTGTGTTCCAAGAGTTTTGTTTTTATTCGTGCAGTGCTCCTCATGGGTTGTATATCATACCAAGGTCTGTCTTTTTGATAAAATCCCCAAAAAGCTGGACATTTGAGTTAACCTTTTGCTGTGTTGTACTGCTTCTGTGGTGATCCCGAGCGCGGGTCTGTCCGCGCTCGAGTCATTTATTATTTTTCCTCTTTTCTGTCCATTTGGTCTTGTTTGTTAGGAGATTGACTTTGGGCTTTTATTCTGACAGCACCTCCTCCTGTCAGGCTGCTCACGGACTGTCACAGCTGTGGGCTCTTAACCCCTTATTATTTGTCTCACCTGTTTGTGGTTGATTGGATGCACTATTTAAGATCGCGGTGGAGATTCATTCTGCGCTGCGATCTCACACCCGTTCAGGCTGGAGTCCCCACGTCCGGCTCCAGTCTCATTCCAGTGTCGGGTTTCGTCCTCGCTGTTTAAAGTGTAAGTGACTCTTTGACTCTTTGTATTTGTTTAGTTATTTTGACCCTCCGTGGTCGAGTGTCATAGTTTGTGTGTTTTGCCCCTCAAGGCTCATTATTTTGCACTTTATAATAAAATAACAAAACTCACTGTTGGCATTTGGCATCTCATCTTTGCCCTGCAAGGGGCAAATCATGACAGTAGATCGCAGCTAAACGAGGTGCCAGCCTCAGTGAGTTTTTGCTTTTTTGGCTCTGAATTTTTTTCCCTTACTGGGTGCCGGCGCTTCTTGTTCAGAGGGAGGTTATGGTGTCTTTCAGGACTTGGTATCCTATGAGCCTGGGTTTTGAGATCATCCAGGCTCTGATGGAAACTGACGACCTCCTGGCCAATGCACACCATTATTTGACTCCCAAGCACGCCCTATGGTTCCTGGACCTCGTGGAGGCTGCTGTTAAACGTCATCCTTGCCTTGCCAAGCACGCTGAGTGCAGGGAGAGGATGGCTGAACTTGCGGCGCTTCAGCAGAAACATCGTGAGCTGGTGAAGAGTTCCAGCAGGAGGTTGAAGACGGAGCAGACAACGAAGCACTCCCGTTCCTCGCCCCGGGATCAGGTTCCTGCTACAATTCCATCCCCTGTTTCTGCTTCACAGAAGAGCCGTCTTCCAACGCAGCGGAGAAGAAGGGCAGCCGGGGGTCCCAACGAGGATGAGCAGTGGGCAGCTGAACTCACCAGGGGCCGTGTGGCTGAAGCTTGCTCTTCCTGCTACCCTGGTGAGATTCTGAAGAGTGTGGTGGCAGCTGTTAGACTGGTGGATGCAAATCCCGGATTAAATAATTATCCTGAGTACGCCGAGCTGCTGGCCTCAGTTTAAGCGCAGCAGCGGCATTTCCTCAATTCGGATTTAGCTTCGCCCCCAGCCAGAAGATGTCTCCACTCTGCACAGAACTCGTCTCCTCCCCGGGACACGGCTGTTCCGAAGGGGAGGGAGTATAATGACCGGGTCAATTCTCCACGGGGTTCCCGTTTGGGTCCAGCTACAGGCCGCCAGAAAAACTCCTCTGACTCCCAGCCAGCTGTTTTTCCTTCGCCACAGCAGAGAGGTGTGACAGCAGCTTCAGCCTCCGGGTCTTCGTTTCCAGCTGTTTTGCCAGCTCCCCTACCCCGGACTGCCTCAGCTGCTTCTCCCTCCTCTGTGGTGCTTCCTCCAGCTGCTGCGAACCAAGGGACTTCTTCTCCGGCTGCCTTCGTCGCCAATCCACCAGGAGTGGCTCCTCCTCGTCTTCCAGGGGGGCCCACCTTCATCCCTGGAACAGGAGAGGGAAGAACAGACCCTGCTGCAGCAGTGACCACCATACCCCAGGATGACAGGCAAGTGGTTTTTCATTCTCAATCTTTAACTGATGAATTACCTTGTCTGATTCCTGGGGTTGAGACTCAGGTTTTGCACTCCCCTGAGCTTTCACCACCTGCTGCAGCCATAAATTTGCAACCTGCTTCCTTTGTGTCTCCTCCTATATTCCCCGAGTGTCCACCGGTGCCAGGACTAAATCGCCGGAGGGAGGAGGGGCCTGCGGCCCTGGAGAACCTGGTTCCAGCCCCGCAGCCACATTATGGACAGAGGAGGAGGTCAGCCTGCCAGTGTGAATCTGTGCCGACGACGAAGCGTCCCCAGACCTCCACTGAGTAGAATCCTGTCCCAGTTGGGAGTGGATCTCCGGTCACCACGCAGAGCGAGCCATCTGCATGGGCTGCAGCATCAGGGGGTCCAGAGGCTGCTGAGATCATCATGCTCGCTGCTGGGGCCGCCGCAGTAGAGTTGGAGTTGGACCTCCAGAAGGCTGGGCCAAGAGGATTGCCATCCGGATTGATGGAGTCCTGGACGGCAGTGGAACTTCAGCTCAGGCAAGTGCTCTCCTTTGTTTTCATTATTTCTGTTTTGGAGAGATCTTGTCTGGCTCTTGGGGAGGGGAGCCGGGTGCTGCCGTCAGCAGCATCTGAGCTCGCCTCACCGGATTCCACTGCTGCCGGTGACCCTGACTGTGTTTCTGTGCTCTCTGTTTCCGAGCCTTTTCTCCTCAGGCTGAGACCATCGCGGGTGCTGCTACGCCTCAGGCTGAGGCCATCGCAGGTGCGGCGCTGGAGCTGAAGGCTGCTGTGATTCGGTTTCAAGTTTTTGGTTCCTTCATGGGTCGTTCCCTGCCAAGGGTTGGCGGGGGCGGTTACACAGGGTGCGTGTGAAGCGCCTAGTGCAGTAGTATAGTAACATAGAGATGTTTGTAGATAGTGCATGTTGCATGGCATATGTTGCATGTTGCTTTCTGCTTGCTGCTCTGCTTATAGCTACCACCACCAGCTAGCCCCCATTGGGGGTGAAAAGAGGAGCCGGGGACTTAAAAGGCCAAGGACCCGGCAGCCTCCTGCAGCCATGTTGAGGGACTAGTCATCATGGGCTTACCCACGCCACCGGGTCTACCTCATCATCGCGAAGACAGTGCTATTGGGAAGAGCGCGCCCCCTATGGCACTCTAAATAATTCAGTGCGCAGGTGTCCACCTCTGACCATGGTGGGCCTTATCTTCCTGGACATCTGGTTGAAGTCTGGCGGTGACAGGGTGTGTGGCGACGGGAGCAAGTATGAATGTTACTGGGAGCTCCTAGCTATAACCCTGCACGTCAGCAGCACAGGGCTATTATGATCACTAACAGCTGGGGTGGCAGCTGTTTTCGGCAGACCCCTGTGTGATTGAGCAGCCCTATTTAGGACAGCACTGCTCACCCCAACTGGGGAGGGGCCTAGAAAAAGTGGCCTAAAAATTGTCCACCCATCTTTCGCCTGAACAGGTTACCGCGCCTGTTGGGTCATTCCACCTCTGCAGTTGAAACAATAAAAAGAGAACATGCAACCTAAAACTGGCAACATGGAATGTAAGGACACTCCTGGATCGAGGTTCTGATAGACCCCATATGAGAACAGCTCTGGTTGCTGCTGAACTGAGTCGCTACAACATTGATATTGCTGCACTGAGTGAGACCAGGCTCCTAGATGAGGGCTCTTTAACAGAGGAAGGGATGGGCTACACATTCTTCTGGAGGGGTTACCCCTCAGGAGAACAACATCTGCATGGTGTAGGACTGGCCATCAAAAACACCCTTCTACCAAGACTCAGTGAAACACCTGTTGGCATTAATGAGAGACTGATGACACTCCATATCCCTCTGGTTAAGAATCGCTTTGCTACACTTCTTAGTGCCTATGCACCGACCCTGCCATGGGAGAGCGAGGCCAAGGATTCCTTCTACCAGTCACTGGACGAAACTCTTCACCAGATCCCCAAGAATGACAAGATCTTCTTACTTGGAGATTTTAACGCCAGAGTGGGTCAGAACAACCAGATATGGAGTGGAGTGCTTGGCAGACACGGAGTTGGCCAGGCTAATGCAAATGGAGTGAGATTGCTCACTCTCTGCTCTGAGCATAACCTGACCATAACCAATACCATCTTCCAGCAAAAGGCCAAATACAAAACATCATGGATGCACCCTCGCTCTAAACACTGGCACCTGATTGACTACATCATTGTGAGGCGCAGTGACATCAGAGATGTCCACATCACCCGTGCCATGAGAGGTGCAGAATGCTGGACAGATCACCGGCTGATTGTGGCCAAGGTCCACATGCAAGTGCACCCCCCCCCCTTGCGACTACAAGGGCCCAAAAGGAGGAAACTTGATTGCTCCCGTCTGGCAAATCTGGATGCAAGAAATGACTTTCGTCCCTCCCTGGTTGAAAAACTAGAGGGGAGGGGTGGAGCATTTCTTGAGTCTGCCTGAGAAGACCATGGACCAGAAGTGGGACTTCATCAGCTCGGCTCTTTGTGAGGCAGCAGCCCAAATGATTGGCTATAAGAGAAAGAACCACCAAGACTGGTTTGATGACAACTCGGACACCATCCATGACTTGCTGGAAGACAAGCACAGAGCACATCAGGCAACCTTAAGGAACCCCTCATCCATTATCATCAGGCATCAGTGGCAGAGAGCTCGGCGGGATGTACAAAAGGCTACTCGGACAATGCAGAACGAGTGGTGGACAAAAAAGGCACATGAAATCCAGGCCTTTGCCGAAAAAAATGACATGCATAATTTTTATAATGCTGTCAACAAGATTTACGGCACAACAAATCGCTGCGTCACTCCCCTGAAAACAGCAGATGGGCTGAGAATCCTAAAGGATCAGCCTAACATCTTGCTGAGATGGGCTGAACACTTTAGTACCCTGCTTAACCAGGACTCACATGCAGACCCCACTGTTCTCGACGACTTGCCTACACTTCCTCCGATGCAAGACCTGGATCAGCCCCCAACCTTCCTGGAGGTTCTATCAGCTACCCGCTCTCTCAAAAACAACAAGTCCCCTGGTAATGATAACATCCCTGCTGAGCTGTTGAAACAAGGAGGCTATTTGTGTACAAAAACCCTGCACAAGTACATCACCAAGGTCTGGGCCGATGACAACATCCCACAACAATGGAGAGATGTCACAATTGTCACCATTTATAAAAACAAGGGTGACAAGGCTGTCTGCGGCAACAGCAGGGGTATTTCGCTCCTTGCTGTTGCTGGTAAGATCCTGGCGAAGGTGATGCTTCACAGGCTGATCAACAACATCACAGAATCAGTGCTACTTGAATCGCAATGCAGTTTCAGGAAGGGCAGGAGCTCGGTGGACATGATTTTCACAGCTTGGCAGCTGCAGGAGAAATGTTGGGAGCAACACCAGGACCTATTCATGGCCTTTGTCGATCTATCCAAAGCTTTCGGCACTGTCCATAGAGAACTCCTATGGGAAGTTCTTCTTAAGTTTGGCTGCCCCAGCAAGTTTGTCAATATCCTCCGCCAATTTTATGATGGTATGACTGCTCGGGTGACTATAGGAGGACAGGAATCTCCTTCCTTCCCCGTTTGTACAGGGGTTAGGCAGGGGTGTGTATTAGCACCAGTACTTTTTAACATCTTCCTGCTCTGTGTCACCCAGCTTCTCCACAGGGAGATTGAGGACAGCAGCGATGTAACAGTGGACTTCCGTCTAGATGGCAACCTTTTTAATATAAGGAGGCTCCAGGCAACCACCAAACTGCAAAGGGTGAGAGTCATTGAGCTACAGTATGCAGATGACTGTGCTCTGGTATCTCATAGCCCACAAGATCTCCAGTCTGTTCTTACTGCTGCGGTGAGAGCATACAGCAGGATGGGACTGACGGTGAACACCATCAAAACAGAGGTCGTCTGCCAATGGAGCACCGATATCCCATCTACTCCACCTACCTTCACTGTTGCTGGTGAACAGCTGTCTGTTGTTCCATCTTTCAAGTATCTGGGGAGCATCCTGTCTGTAGACAACACCATTGACAGTGAGGTCCAGAACAGGATCAGGCAGGCATCAGCTTCTTTTGGGAGACTCCGGCGTCGGGTCTTCCAGAACAAGAACCTCCATCTCCAAACGAAGATCTCTGTTTACCAGGCAGTCTGTGTCACTACTCTCCTCTACAGCTGTGAATCCTGGGTGACTCACAGCCGCCACATTAGGGATCTAGAACAGTTCCATATACGCTGCCTTCAGCGCATCCTGGGAATCACCTGGTGTGACCATGTGCCTCATTCTGAGATACTCTTTAAGACCAGCTGTAGGAGTATTGAGGCAACGATCACCCAGCACCAGCTACGCTGGCTGGGACATGTGGTGAGGATGCCTCCAAACCGGCTGCCTCTCAGGGTGTTATATGGCCAGCTACACCATGGTCGACGCTCTGCTGGAGGGCAGAAGAAGCGCTACAAGGACCAGCTAAAGATGGCCTTAAAGAAGTGCAGGATCAGACCTGAGGCTCTGGAGGAGGCTGCTGCTGACCGGAACACCTGGCGACAGCAGTGCCTTGTGGGGACCCATTGATGGAGGAGGACAGGACAGCCAGGAGACAGGAGAGAAGACTGAGGAGGAATGCACCTGCAGCCCCTGCTGCCACTACCACAACTTTTACATGCCCTACCTGCAACAGGACATGTGGGTCCAGGATAGGACTACACAAGGACTCATCGATAGAAGTGGACGTCATCATTGGACTCGATGGACAACCGCAAGCAAGCAAAGCAAGATGCGGGGAAGCCACCGGAGGGACCTTTTCGCCTGACTTTGTGGTGCTGGAGGTCTGGTAGGCCGCCCAACCTTTTTCTTGTGATGGTTGGGTGGAGCTGGGACTCTGGGAGGCCTCCAGAACAATGCATTCATGTGACTGGTAATACGTGATTCTTGGTGTGTCTCCTTTTTGTAAACATGTATTATCCAGTTATCTTGTCCAGAGTTCTTTTTTGATTTATATTTTCTGAGGGAGGTTATTTTCCTTTGAACTTGAAGTTTGGGAATTTGCTTTATTCTTAGTGTTTCTCTATTTTTTTTTTTTTTTTGTGTGTGTAGGTATGTGTTATCCAGTATCATAGTTCAGATTTCTTTCTGGTTTAACTTTTCTGGGAGAGAAGTTATTCTTGTTTAAACTTAAAGTTTGTAAATTTGCCATTTTGGTATAAATTTTCACCTTGACATTCCAAAAAATTGGGGAAAAAGAAGGAGAGAAAAGTTCTTATTTCAAACCTGTGTGTTGCAATTTGTTATATTTTTGGGTTCTAGTTCATTGCTAATTTCTTGCATGGACTTTTCTAAAGAAAAGGTAGAGTAAATTAATCTATTTTTGCCTACCATATAAAATCTCTGTCTTTTGACAGAAAGTTATGGGAATTAAAATTGTGGGGAAATAGGAATTCCCATTTGCAGTTTATGGGGTTATTTTGGTGTTTAGCATATGTCTTAGTATCTTGCTGTTTAGTATTTTGAGTTCATTTTTTTCTTTCCAGTGTCATTCCCTCCCTCTCCAACCTCCTGAGGCTGGTTTTGATAGTTCTCCTGGTTGGGGGGGGGGGGCGGTTTCTTCTTTCTTAGATGTTACGATTGGGATGCCTGGAATCCATCCCTTAAAGCGGGGGCACTGTGGTGATCCCGAGCTTGGGTCTGTCTGCGCTCGAGTCATTTATTATTTTTCCTTTTTTTCTGTCCATTTAGTCTTGTTTGTTAGGGGATTGACTTTGGGCTTTTATTTTGACAGCGCCACGGCAGCACTTCCTCCTGTCAGGCTGCTCACGGACTGTCACAGCTGCAGGCTCTTAATCCCTTATTATTTGTCTCACCTGTTTGTGGTTGATTGGATACACTATTTAAGATCGCAGTGGAGATTCATTCAGCGCTGCGATCCCACACCCATTCAGGCTGGAGTCCCCACGTCCGGCTCCAGCCTCCTTCCAGCGTCAGGTTTCGTCCTTGCTGTTAAAAGTGTAAGTGACTATTTGACTCTTTGTATTTGTTTAGTTATTTTGACCCTCCATGGTTGAGTGTCATAGTTTATGTGTTTTGCCCCTCGAGGCTCATTATTTTGCACTTTATAATAAAATAACAAAACTCACTGTTGGGATTTGGCATCTCATCTTTGCCCTGCAAGAGGCAAATCATGACAACTTCTTAAACTTGTGCACATGGTTGCAAATCTCATGAGACAAGCTATGACTTCACCTGACTGGGCACTTACTTTGTGCCATAGTGAACTGAAGTGCAATTGGTTGCTTAATACCCAAGAGCAAAGGTGTCCAATCATGGGCCATGGAGGGCAAAGACCCTGCGGGCTTTAGCTCCAACCAGTGTCTTCAATGGCAGATTCCAATGAATTTCTTCACACTGATTGCTGATAAGTGAAAACATCTGCTGAAGAGACTGGATAGAAGAGATAGCCTGCAGGGTCTTGGCCCTCCATTACACATGATTGGACACCCCTGCCCAAGAGTATGCAACATTTACAAGAATCTATCTATGAATGCAGTGTGTGTGTGTGTGTGTGTGTGTGTCTGTCTGTCTGTCTGTCTGTGTGTTCCTCACATATCTCTCAAACCATTTGTCAGACTGACCTCAGGTTTTATAAGTGCTTTGCTGAGGTTACGATAGTGTGCATCCCCGAGTATGGAGTTGCTAAGTGAAAATATGTAATTTTTATCAATAAAAGATTAGCTACTGCACCGTTTCCTCTTGCTCTGGCTTCTAGAAGTGTTGGTGGAGTTTCAGATTGACACTGTACTGATTGAATAATACGCGGCATCACGACCAGTCACCAGAGCACTCTGTAAACAAAACGAGAATATGAAAAGCGACAAATTTAGAATAGAATAAGACTTTATTGTCATTGTAAAACACAATTGTACGGTGCAACCAGAAAATTGTACAGTGCAACCAGAAAAAGAGAATACTGAAGATTTAATGCTTAAAAAATTACACTATAATTTTGCTGTGATTGCGTAGCTCTAAAGGATCAAGGACAATTTGACATATGTGGAGAACACAACGTGTGCAGGTGCACTGGGGGCGAAGCAGCAGCCGGATCACCTTAATGCAGGGCGCCAACCCCAGCCTGCCCATTTAATGGGAGTCTCGGCTGCTACTTCACCCATGCTTTACCCATGTGCCACCGCTGTCCTTTGCGGCACCACGGGTTCAACATGGCGCTCCTCCCAATGCATGATTGTAGAGTAGAATGGCCAGATTAATTGCATATCATATGTGGACACATATGCATGCTTTGACTAAGTCAAGTCAAAGTCAAAGTCAACTTTATTGCCAATTCTGCCATATGTACAGCACATACAGGGAATTGAAATTACGTTACTCTGAGACCCACGGAACAGCAAGGTAAACACTAAGTAGGAAATATGAATATAAAGTATAACATCTAACACCAAACATTAAACATTGAACATCAAACATCAGTGCAACTGACTAAATGATGCCCATGATCAAACACACAAAAATGCCCAAATAACGAAATAACTCATTTTTTATTTAATGACAAATGGGCAACACTGACACAACAGTTGCAGCCAAACGGATCATTCTGCTGTGTATAATAATGTTCAGTGATTTGTACTTATAATATTGCTAAAATATAAAAGGATGCACTATAATGGGTCTCAAATATTTGAGAATGTGTCCTGTTATAGTACTGCATGAGTTTATTGATAATACACTATAAACTACACATATAAATTAAAACAATTTTAATGGTGACTGAACAACTCCCATTCCCCAAAGTGCAACACAATACAACACTTATGAACATACATCATAAAAGATTACACAAATACTGTAAGTCTGACAAACAAATAAACAAGAGTTCTTAAAAAGTTGCTAATGTTGGATGTCCCATTCATTTTCAACAATTCTGGAATTAATATTCATAAAAAAATCTTAGTGTTCAGTCCTTTTCATATCTGTCAAAGTCTAACGTGGAATTGCTGACATACTGTATATGCTACACCTCTTTGTATTCTACTTTCAAACACAGCCTACATTTGGGCCTGTAAATCCTAATTGGGCTATCTATTTTCATACAAGAATACTTGTTTTTTATGGGCATACACTTGTATATATACAGTGGTGTGAAAAAGTGTTAGCCGCTTTCCTGATTTCTCATTGTTTTGTATGTTTGTCACACTTAAATGTTTCAGATCATCAAACAAATTTAAATATTAGACAAAGATAACACAAGTAAACACAAAATGCAGTTTTTAAATGAAGGTGCTTATTATTAAGGGTAAAAAAAATCCAAACCTACATGACACTGTGTGAAAAAGTGACACCCCCCCCCCCCCATTAAAACATAAATTAACTGTGGTTTATCACATCTTTGGAAAGTTTAGTTCAGTTTCTCTAGCCACACCCAGGCCTGATTACTGCCACACCTGTTCTCAATCAAGAAATCACTTAAATAGAATCTGCCTGCAAAGTGAAGTAGACCAAAAGATCCTCAAAAGCTAGCCATCATGCTGCAATCCAAAGAAATTCAGAAACAAATAAGAAACAAAGTAATTGAGATCTATCAGTCTGGAAAAGGTTATATAGCCATTTCTAAAGCTTTGGGACTCCAGTGAACCATAGTGAGAGCCATTATCCGCAAATGGTGAAAACATGGAACAGTGGTGAACCTTCCCAGGAGTGGCCACCCGACCAAAATTACCCCAAGAGCTCAGTGACAACTCATCCAAGAGGTCACAAAAGACCCCACAACAACGTCCAAAGAACTGTAGGCCTCATTTGCCTCAGTTAAGGTCAGTGTTAATGACTCCACCATAAGAAAGAGACTGGGCAAAAATGGCCTGCATGGTAGAGTTCCAAGACAAAAACCACTGCTGAGCAAAAACAACATAAAGGCTCGTCTCAGTTTTGCCAGAAAACATCTTGATGATCCCCAAGACTTTTGGGAAAATACTCTGTGGACTGAAGAGACAAAAGCTGAACTTTTTGAAAGGTGTGTGTCTCATTACATACGGCATAAAAAAAGCACAGCATTTCAGAAAAGGAACATCATACCAGCAATAAAATATGGTGGTGGTAGTGTGATGGTCTGGGGCTGTTTTGCTGCTTCAGGGTGTGGAAGACTTGCTGTGGTAAATGGAAGCATGAATTCTGCAGTCTACCAAAAAATCCTGAAGGAGAATGTCCGGTCATCTGTTCATGACCTCAAGCTGAAGCACACTTGGGTTCTGCAGCAGGACAATGATCCAAAACACACCAGCAAGTACACCTCTGAATGGCTTAAGAAAAACAAAATGAAGACTTTGGAGTGGCCTAGTCAAAGTCCTGACCTGAATCAGACTGAGATGCTGTGGCATGACCTTAAAAAGGTGGTTCATGCTCGAAAGCCCTCCAATGTGGTTGAATTACAACAATTCTGCAAAGATGAGTGGGCCAAAATTCCTCCACAGCGCTGTAAAAGACTCATTGCCAGTTATCGCAAACGTTTGATTGCAGTTGTTGCGGCTAAGGGCGGCTCAACCAGTTATTAGGTTTAGGGAGCAATCACTTTTTCACACAGGGCCATGTAGGTTTGGATTTTTTTCCCCTTAATAATAAACACCTTCATTTAAAAACTGCATTTTGTGTTTACTTGTATTATCTTTGTCTAATATTTAAATTTGTTTGATGATGTGAAACATTTAAGTGTGACAAACATACAAAAAAAATTAGAAGTCAGGAAGGGGGCAAACACTTTTTCACACCACTGTAATTTATAAAAGATTGGAGCATGCGTTTAGGGATCATTGAAAACTTATATGCATCATTGCTTGTGCCAAGTATGGTGATATATTGCCAAATCAGTCTTTTGTCCCATCTCTAGCTGTAACCATAAAAAAACTGTTGGTGAATTGTTGCACAACCTTTTATGAACCCTCATGAAACTCCAAAAATTGCAACGTTCCACAACGTTTGTCAGCAGTCAGCAGTCACCGCTCTGTAAGATACATGGTTATAACTTAATCTCCATCTCAGCATTTGATGGCTCAGGTTATCCTCTCCAATGAATCTAATTTTCCTGCAAGTCACTTTGAAACCCAATTCCTATTCAACATATGTCAGTATAATCTGATCAAACAGAGCCAATATAAATGACTGGAAATTGAACTATTATTTTATCTGACAAATGCAGTCATGAATGAACCATATTTTTTGTTGCCAAGACTTTTTGAGGGGTGGGGGGATTATACACGTCACATACACACCTTTTAATTTACCAGCATACATCATACAAAATCTTTGTTCAGAATCATTGATGCAATGTCAACAAGCTGAGTGTAGGTTTGGTACACATTTGCCAGTCAACCAAACAGCATGACTAAAATGAGCAATGCAAAATGACAGCAGTCGGTAACAGAGACCCATGAGTTTATAACTCTACCAGGATTTGGATTGGAAAATGTCCCGCCAAGTATTTGGCTGCATCAGAGTCCAGGCGATTTAACAGGCCCTGGGCTCCAGCATGTAAGATATGGTTGATCCAATTTAGGCCATGCTCAATCAACCTAATTCTACAGGGGACACGGAGGCTGGGTACTGCAGTGTGTGCAAGAATGGATTGCTCAACAAAGCAGCTTTTAAAGGTCATGTTTTCACTGCAGCCATGCCTACAAGATCCTTACAGAAGGCACAGCTTGCAAACTGAGTACTGCATGTAAATTCATCACAAACCTCTTAACAGTGATTTATGCTACAAAACTAAGTCACCTCTCTTTTGACAGATGGGATGGGAAAATGTGCAGTAGCATCTCCAAGTCCAATCCAAGAAGTCTGTTAAAATCCCATTAGTGTCCAAATATTTTTGAGCAGGGCTTTATATTTTGTACTTTACAAACCATTGTGAATAGCAGATTTCATGAGTTTGTAGCCACTCAGCCCTATCACCTACCAAGGGGTCAACAACCTCTACTGTAAGACACATTTTGAACATTTTGGGGGCTATATACCATCAAGTGCTGCAATACCGAGGAGATGCACTGTCTCTGCTGCTGCTCTGTATTGACCTGAATCCCCCTCAGTGAGATCAGCACAAAGAGTGGCTACGCATACTGGTTGTCAAGTGGAACGATCATCAGCCACCTCCTTTTACATGGATATCATTAAGCTTTATATGAGAAATGAGTGAGATATGTATTCACTGATCCAGGTCACCAAGATCAACAGCAACGAATGTCATTTGAACCAGACAAGTGCAGTATAATGATACCAAGGAGAGGGAAAATGATCAGAAGTGAAGGTATTGAACTACCAGAAAGCAACATAGCAAATGTTTAGGACAGCTACAAATACTTTGGCATCCTGCAGGAAAATGGGAACCATGCAAAACCATAAAAAAGTCAAACCACAGTTTGTTTTAGTCCTGTTTTTTGACAAAGTACAACCAACAAACTCTTGTTACACTTTTTCTCTTGCTTTTATTTGGTTGTAGACACAAAGTAATTACTTGCTAATCCTGTGCCTTGACACAAATGTATGCATGTGTGCACGTCAATAAGATTTTCCGACTTCTTTTAAGCTCCTCATCTCACGGGGAGCAACGGTGTCATGGTTTTGCTTCTGCCGTACAAGGAGCCAATTATGTTATCAGCATGGGACCCCTGCTTGACATCTCATGTCCTGATGGTATAATGAAATAAAAGAGGTTTCACACATATGCTCCCACTGTGTCCTTGACGTTTGGAAATGTCTACTTTGCAGTTTCTGTAATTTGGGTGAGAGGTACATTTTCAAAGATACCATGGAGTTGAACGTTCTCAACAGGGGATTAGGGAACCCTGTCTTTCATTTCAAGGGGCATCTCAGTGAGGCAGAGAATGCTCCGCTGGGGTGCTGCACACCGTGAAAATGTTTTTGTGCTCCGGCATATATTTTGATACCACTCTGAAACATTTTCATTTATTTGTTTCTGCTTGTTTTATCCATGTTTTAGCCACACCACTCTCAACAGCATGGACCAAGACAGAGAATGTGAACAACATAAATTGTCCATGCATGAATATTTATGACAGTTTATTGCACTTTCCTCTACTTTTATTTAGATTCCCTATGCTCTAATTAGGGCTGGGAACGATCCCTAATTTCCAGAATCGATTCGATTCCGATTCTTGAGATTCTGAATCGATTCGATTCGATTCTGATTCAATCCCGATTCGATCTGGGGAATTACCATTTTAATAGCCATTTTACTTCCCATGAAACAAAAATCTTCGAGACCTAATGCTGCAAATTGTACCAAGAATCTTCTAACTTTGTTAATTCATAAATTATCACATATAGAACTGTCCCAAAATCAGTTACAATAATGCACTTTTTATTATTTAACTTATCATTTCATAAAGTGCTCACAGGTGCTTTCTTTAGTGCAAAGGGTGTGTCGTGTCAAGTTAACCACCCAGAGTAAGTAAACAAATTCAATGCATGAACCATGCAGACATAATCTCACTGTATTTCAGTCCCTCTAGGATTTTGTCAGCTGTTTTTGTGATTGGTGTGGCCCAAAAAGCCTGGATTTGTGGGAGCTTTTCCAAAAAGTTATGGCACTTTTAGAGTTTTTTTGCACTCAAAGTTGTGTGAGGAAGTACAGATTTTAAAGCAGCTGCTTTTTCCATAGTTTACAGTGATGCTGTTCTATGTAACACCACAAGAAAAGTACAGGATTGCCAAAAATTTCTTGTTAAACAGTGATTTATTTAGAATTAAATGCTCAGTAAAATTGTAAAAAAAAAAAAAAAAAAGACCAATATTGTGTTCTTGCTGAGAACTTTAAAAAAAGAAATAAAAGAATTTGTCATTACAACAACTAAATTGCATTGAATGCATGTTAGTGTGGAGAAAGTGATGGCAGCACCTCCTTGAATCTTGAATTTGAAGGTCTTCTTCTGTGCTGAAATCCACATGAAGCAGGGATGCTCCTCCACTGACGACCTCTGACCTTCAGAAGGTCTCATTGAGAATGAAGCTTCCAGTCTTCACACATCTGAAGGCAGATAAAAAGAATAGATTTCACAGTAAAATTAACATTCATATTTTTAGATCGCCACACCACAGTAGGGTTTAATAATTTAGGGGTTTTTTTAATATTTTAACTACAAATTAACTTTCAATGTTGGAAAAGGGTTTCAGTTAATTTCCTGAGAAGGTTTGTTCATTTCAATTTAGTTCTACTGAGTAAAAATAGCTTGTTGTACTGCAGCCTTTATTAATTTTATTGTGATTTATTCTCTTCACATCGCTTAAGTGGCAGAAGTCCATAATCTCATAAAATATACCTTAATTCTGCATTTATTCACAGCGCTTAACCAACAGTTCTCTCTGTGTCCATAGTTTGTAAAAGAAACCACCATCATGCCAGATAAATTATTAATTGACGACACAAACGTTAAAACAAACAAATATTATACTTACAGTCTCAGCAGCTCCAAGTCTCGGGTTTCAGTCTCCGCGCATTTTCCCTTTATCAGTCGTCAACTTGATGTTCCAACACAGCGCTGCACGGAGTAAAAGTCCGTTTATCCCCGCTTTATGAAAAATATTCAGAAGCTGTTGAGGACAGTCTTTATGGTGACTTTTGTTGCTAAATTAAGAGACGCACGTTATTAACTCCGCATCATGTAAACACAAAAGACGTGTGCACGCGCCGCAGGGAACACAGAAGTTTTATTTATGAAAAATATTCAGAAGCTGTTGAGGACAATCTTTACGGTGACTTTTGTTGCTAAATTAAGAGACGCACGTTAATATCGCCGCTCGTGTAAACACGAAAGAGCACGCGCGGCAGGAAACTCTTGCCGGATGAGAACCGTTTTAACACCACAGAAGAAGAACTAGCATATCCGTTAGCTTGCTAGCTCCGTTAGCGCGTCAGTTGTTTATGGTTCTCGGCCGTTGTTCCTGGCTGACTGACCCGGTTTCGACCCGATTATACTCAGCAGACGTTCACAAACGTAAAAATATTATATTAAAACATATTAATATTAAAAGATCGATCCGCGGATTTTGTGGATCGATATCGGCTCAGTCAAACATGTATCGATACGTATCGATATATTGATCTTTTGAACCCACCCCTAGCTCTAATGCAGTGTTTTCAACACACACACACACACACACACACACAAACATTAACTCACTCACATTACTGCTCATATTGGAAAAAACATCTCAAATTAAGGTGTGCTGCCCTGGATCAACATAGTCATGTTACTCATCTACAGAATGGGAAAAGCAACACGCAGTTGTTGTGCACTGGCGCCTGCAGTGGCTCCTCCATGTGAGCAGGTGGCAGCACAAACATAATCCCTCCTCTTCCACTTCCTCTTCTTCCTCCTCTTGACAAAATACTTGCCCCATAGAGAGGCAGGGCCATCTTCACAACAACCACAGCAGCCCTGCGTCAACTGGGTAAATTTACAAAAAAAAACAAAAACAAAACTGGCGCCATGTCTGAGCCCACAACGCTATCTGGACAGGAAAAATGTCACCACCTTCTCCAGAAACCACATCCCAATGCCAGCCATCCCCAGCATCAAACAAGTGGTGGATGCAACCGTCACAGAGGTTGGAGGTGTTGTGCAGAGATAAGCACATCTTCCATGAAAAGAACTCTATTCGTCGAAGTGCACATCTGACGAGAGATATGTCTGGTAAGTGGCTGTCTCATTTTCAAACTAATTCACTCTCCTGACAATGGAAGGACATTAATGATGAATGACCATCGTGACCAAGCAACAAGTGACCTCTTGGCCTCAGTTGAACAAATCCAACTGGCACGGACATGAACTTGCGTGCACTCACAAATGCATGTGTGTTTGCATCTTACCATTGACTTTGTATGTAATCGTGCCACGTTTCACACCAAGTATAAACAAATTACAAGGCTGTTATTAGATATGAAGTAATAGGCTACAATATGTCACTTTATAACTTTATATTTAGTGAACTTTATGTTTTAGATTGGGGATTTTTTTCAATGTAAAAAGGGTTCCATGGCTCAAAAAAGGCTGAAAAAACACTGCTCTAATGACTAGTTATGGCCTATTATTTTGGCTAATATCATTTTACTTTTAAAAAGAATGTTTTGCATAATTTCTATATTTCTTGTGTTTATTTCTTTTAATTTTGAGTATCATAGCTTACAGCTAATGAAAACCCAAAATTCAGTTTCTCTGAAAATTATAATATTAAATAAGACCAATAAGGGAAAAAAAAAGATTTTTAATAGAAATGTTGGCAGACTGAAAAGTACTGTATGTCCATGTACACACTCAATACTTGGTCAGGGCTCCTTTTGCATGAAAGTGCATCAGTGCTGTGTGACATAGAGGAGATCAGCTTTTGGTACTGCTGAGGTGTTATGGAAGCTCAGGTTGCTTTGATTGTGGCCTTCATTGTTGGGTCTGGTGTCTTTCATCTTCCTCTTGACAATAATCCATAGATTCTCTATGAAGTTTAGGTCAGGAAAGTCAGGCTGGCCAGTCAAGCACAGTAATACCATTGTACTTTTGGCAGTGTGGTCAGGTGCCAAGTCATACCGAAAAATGAAATCAGCATTTCCATAAAACTTGTCAGCAGTGGGAAGCATGAAGTCCTATAAAAATTTCCTGGTAGACAGCTGCACTCATTTTGCACTTGATAAAACACAGTGGACCAACACCAGCAGATGACATGGCTCCCCAAATCAGGTGCCAAGTCCTATTATTTGGAAATCAAGGTCCCAGAATCTGGAGGAAGAGTCGAGAGGCACAGAATCCAACTTGCTTGAGGTCCTGTGTGAAGTTTCCACAGTCATTGATGATTTGGGGAACCATGTCATCGGCTGGTGTTGGTCCACTGTGTTTTATCAAGTCCAAAGTCAGCGCCACCATCTACCAGGAAATTTTAGAGCACTTCATGCTTCCATCTGCTGACAAGCTTTATGGAGATGCTGGTTTCATTTTCCAGCAGGACTTGGCACCTGACCACACTGCCAAAAGTACCAATACCTGGTTTAATGACTATGGTATTACTGTGCTTGATTGGCCAGCCTGACATTCCTGACCTAAATTGTCAAGGGAATGATGAGAGACACCAGAGCCAACAATACAGATGAACTGAAGGCCACTATCAAAGCAGCCTGGGCTCCCATAACACCTCAGCAGTACCACAGGCTGATCACCTTCACGCCATGCCACACTGAAGTAGTAATTCATGCTAAAGGAGCTCCAACTAGGTATTGAGTGTGTACGTGGACATGCTTTTCAGTCGACCAACATTTCCATTATAAAAACATTTTTTCTTATTGGTCTGATTCTAGTTTTTGAGATCCTCAGTTTTGGGCTTTCATTAGCTGTAAGCAATAATCATCAAAATTAAAAGAAATAAACACTTTGAATATGTAACTCGGTGTGTAATGAATCTATATATGAATTAAATTCTTTGAATTGAATGACTGAAATAAATTAACTTTTCAATGATATTCTAATTTATTGAGATGTGCCTATATATGGGTGATGTCTAGTTCAGGGCTGAAGTTTATAAAAAGGCTTGTTTTATACATGAATACATGAATCTCATTCACCTTTTTTGCTCTGCCTCACTCTTTGGTGGTGTTGTTTCTGTGCTCTAATGCCAACCACTAAGCATAATGTTTCATATTTGTGGTAAAAAGTCTTTGAACATTTTTTATTATTATTTTGAGATTTGAAAGCCAGTGTTGAACACAATATACTGCAGGAGTTTCTACAGGTTTTGTAAATAGAAGATCAGAAGTTCTCACCCACTGAGTAAGTGTTTCTTCAGTTATCTGCTAAATAAGGGGCTGTAAGGAAGAAAATAAAGTTGTTTTTTTTTCTTTTATTGCTGCCAAACCAGTTACTTTGTTTTTTACATTTTAGACAGAAATAATCTGCTTCAACAGTGTTACTTTAAGAGTGTTGATGGAGATGTAATGAGAAGGTCAGAAGGAGTTGCAGTGTCTTGGTGGATCTAGAGAAATCATATGATAGGGTGGCAAGAAATTACATCAGGGATCAGTTCTGACCCCCTTCTTGTTTGCAATGGTGATGGAGAGGCTGACAGACCAGGTCAGGCAGGATTCTCTGTGAATATTGCGATCTGTAGCAAGAGTAGGGAGAGATCCTGGAGAGGTGACAGTACGCACTGGAGAGAAGAGGAATGAAAGTCAATAGAAGCAAGGCAGAATACATGTGTATAAAGGTAGACAGGTGTAACAGTGAAAGAGTAGAGTTAGTGAGGTAGATGAGTTTAAATACCTGGGGTCAACCATTCAAAACAAAGGAGAGTGCACAAGTGTGGTGAAGAAGAGAGGGCAGGCAGGGTGAAGTGGGTGCAGATGAGTGTCAGGGGTGATTTGTGACAGGATTGGAGCTGAGATGGTAATAAGACCTGCTATGAAGTATGCTTTGGAGACAGTGGCACTGGCAAAAAGACAGGAGGTGTAGCTGGAGGTGGCAGAGTTGAAGATGCTAAGATTTTCACTGGGAGTGACTAGGAGGGACAGGATTAGAAATGAGTACATCAGAAGGACAGCTCAGGTTGAGTGGTGTGGAGACAAAATAAGAGGCAAGGCTGAGATGGTTTGGACATGTGCAGAGGAGGGATAGTGGATATATCGGACAAAGGATGCTGAAGATAGAGCTGCCATGGAGGGGGAAAAGAGGAAGACCACAGAGAAGATTCATGGATGTACTGTTATGTTTGCCCCTTTCAGGGCATAAACAAGGTACCAAACGCCAGCAGTGAGTTTGCTTATTTATTAATAAAAAAGGAACAAAATAATGTGCCACAAGGGGCAAAACACAAACAACCATACATGCGACCCCGAAGGGTAACTTACAGAAGGGAAATAAAGAATCAAAGCAGTCACTTACAAATATGTAGCGAGGACGAAACCTTACGCTGACAACGGACTGGAATCAGGGTTAGGGATTCCTGTCTGGATAGGGCGAGGTCACAGCGAGGAATAAACCCCGCTAGCGATCTTAAACAGTACACAGAAATCAAAACCCCAAACAGGTGTGTAGTAAAAATAATCAATAACTGCACTCAGCTGTGACAGGCTGCAAGCAGGCTTGACAGCAGGAAGTCCTGCCGGGGTGCTGTCAAAATAAAAGCACCAATAATCCCCATAATAACTAAGACAGAATATAAAGATAGAAAAAGGGGAAAATAATAAGTGACTCGAGCACAGGACAGACTTGCACTCGAGATCACTACATGTACAATATAGGACATTGAAAGGGTTGGTGTTACAGAGGAAGATGCAAGGGTTGAGGTGATCAGCTGTGGCAACCCCTAAAGTGAGAAGAAGAAAAAAATAAAGAACATAAAGTTGAAGATTTTCTTAACTGCATCTTATACTACTTAGCACTTAAGTACTATGCAGCTATTTTGGGGAGAAATTTAAGACTAATTCCTACAGCACATAGTAAAGATTGACACAGAAGCTGCAGTCTTGATGACAAGGAAAATTTTACTGACTGTTGGAAGTCGCTGAATCTAACACACAAGTTTTACCACATTAAGGAATGTTTGTTGTAAATGTTCAACATGCTGCTATAAAATGTGCCAACCAGTGCTTAAAGCAGGGGGTTTAAAACAGGCCTGTTATAATGAGATCTCCCACCAACAAACAGATGTGGCGAACCGGTATTCTGTGAAGTTAACATCTGTAGATAATTGGATTGTGTAGTTTTCTTTTGGTGGAAAACATGTTGTGGGCCCCTGTTCCTTGGTGAGAAGTCATTATCAATGTTTATGTTAATAGCTTCCCCATACCGAAGCTGCATCGGGTTTCTGCTTCTCATTTCTTGGTCATGGATGCTTTGCTACTTGGGTCTTTCACAAATGTTATTAATCAAACCTCACATGCTCAAAGATTTGCCTCTTAGTAGCTGTTGACTTCTCTATGGCCAGTTTCTTCTCCTCAGGGACAGGAAGAAGATTTATACTTGACAGCAATTTGAGCACATTAATGTCGTGCTCATTTAGAAAATAGGCACATCCAAGGATGAGACACAAGATGGTAGATACATCATGATGGATGATTCCAAATGTTTTAGCTTTAAATGAAAGTGAAGGATGTAGTAAGTGACCATTTGTTTTCTCCTTAACACAAACAGCTCACATGTCCATTCAGTCATTTTCCTGTGAAAGAAATTCAAGTATAAAGCATGCTGACAGGTGAGCGAGGTTCATTTACTTCTTGACTAAAGCCTAAGATGGGAAAGACGTGACCTACTGTAAGCAATTTAGACTTGCGTGCTGACATGTGCCTGGTATGCCTTTAGCATCTCAAATACCCCGTGACCTGAAGCGCCCCACAAGAGGTTTGGTGTAATAGCACTTGGAAAGTTTAGAGAGGCTTTAAAAACACCCAGCCGACAGTAGCCCAGCTTTGCTGAAAAGAATGTGAGTGGGGAATGGCATCAGCCATTCGAACTAAGCACAGGCCAGAAGAAAAGATCAAAAGCTTCATGAAAAAGTAATATACAGAAGGAATTTGTGCTATAAGGCCTGACCACTGAAAAAAACTTTGCCAAATTTATTTAAGTTCTTTGTTTCATAGCACTTCATTTATTCATTTTGATAACAAGGTGTGCACATTAGCTGATTTGTGGTTGACAGTTACTCTAAAAATAGCCTATGCAGCTGTGACAGCTGTGTAGTGTTTCTCATCTGTTCGTTTCTATGATTTTTTTTCCACAGGTTTTTTCATTACTTGGTTACACCACCTTGAATGTTAAAGTGTGCTCACACTGTTAACTACAATTCACTACAAAAAAAAATGGGGAGGGGGGAAGCAAACTCAAAAAGGTTAAAACAAATGAGACTTAAAATCCTCATCTTGTTTTCTGACTCCATATTTTGAAGCTCAAAATTTGCCATCCACTGACATGTTGATTTGATGTGCTGGTTTGAAGAAATTATCCATCCATCCATCCATCGTCTACCGCTTTTCCGGAGGTCCGGGTCGCGGAGGCAGCAGTTCAAGCAGAGAAGCCCAGACTTCCCTCTCCCCAGCCACCTGCTCCAGCTCTTCAGAGGGGATACCAAGGCGTTCCCAGACTAGCTGGGAGACATAGTCTCTCCACCGAGTCCTGGGTCTGCCCCGGGGTCTCCTCCCAGTGGGACGTGCCTGAAACACCTCAAGTGGGAGGCGTCCAGGAGGCATCCTAATCAGATGCCCATACCACCTCAACTGACTCCTTTCAATGTGGAGGAGCAGCGGTTCTACTCTGAGCCTCTCCCGGATGACTGAGCTCCTCACCCTATCTCTGAGGGTGAGTCCAGCAATCCTACGGAGAAAGCTCATTTCAGCCGCTTGTATCCGCGATCTCGTTCTTTCGGTCATTACCCAAAGCTCGTGACCATAGGTGAGAGTAGGAACGTAGATTGACTGGTAAATCGACAGCTTTGCCTTAGAACTAAGCTCCCTCTTCACCACAACAGACCGGTACAACGTCCGCATCACTGCAGATGCTGCTCCAATCCGTCTGTCGATCTCTCGCTCCATTTTCCCCTCACTCGTGAACAAGACCCCAAGATACTTAAACTCCTCCACTTGGGGCAGGAGCCTGTCCCCAACCCGGAGAGGACAATCCACCTTTTTCCGGCTGAGGACCATGGACTCGGACTTGGAGGTGCTGATTCTCATCCCAGCCGCTTCACACTCAGCGGCAAACCGTCCCAGCAAGAGCTGTAGGTCATTGCTGGATGAAGCCAACAGGACAACATCATCTGCAAACAACAGAGATGAGATCCTGTGGTCACCAAGCATGACACCCTCCATTCCCTGGCTGCGCCTAGAAATCCTGTCCATAAAAATTATGAACAGGACCGGTGACAAAGGGCAGCCCTGGCGGAGTCCAACTCTCACTGGGAATGACTCCGACCGAGTGTTGGCAATGCGAACTAAACTCTCACAACGGTCGTACAGAGACCGAATAGCTCGTAACAACAAGCCCGATACCCCATACTCCCGAAGCACCCCCCACAAAAATCCACGAGGGACGCGGTCAAATGCCTTCTCCAAGTCCACAAAACACATGTAAACTGGTTGGGCAAACTCCCACGAACCCTCAAGAATTCTCGAGAGGGTAAAGAGCTGGTCCGATGTGCCACGGCCAGGACGAAAACCACATTGCTCCTCCTGAATCCGAGGTTCGACCAACGGCCGGACTCTCCTCTCCAATACCTTGGCATAGACCTTCCCAGGGAGGCTGAGGAGTGTGATCCCTCTAAAGTTGGAGCACACCCTCCGGTCCCCTTTTTTGAAGAGAGGAACCACCACCCCGGTTTGCCATGCCAAAGGCACTGCCCCCGACCTCCACGCAATGTTGCAGAGGCGTGTCAACCATGACAACCCAACAACATCCAGGGCCTTGAGGTACTCGGGGCGAATCTCGTCCACCCCCGGGGCCCGGCCACCAAGGAGATTTTTAACCACCTTGGCGACCTCAGCCCCTGTGATAGGCGAGTCATCCCCCTCGTCCCCAAACCCTGCTTCCTCTGTGGAAGGCGTATCAGTGGGATTGAGGAGATCCTCGAAGTATTCCTTCCACCGCCCGACGATATCCCCAGTTGAAGTCAACAGTGTCCCATCCGCACCATACACAGTGTGGACGGGGAGCTGCTTTCCCCTCCTGAGCCGCCGAACAGTTTGCCAGAATCTCTTTGAAGCCGACCGAAAGTCTTGTTCCATGGCCTCACCGAACTCCTCCCATACCCGGGTTTTTGCTTCAGCAACCACCCGAGCTGCACTCCGCTTGGCCTGCCGGTACACCTCAGCTGCTTCGGGAGTCCCACAAGCCAACCAAGCTTGATAGGACTCCTTCTTCAGCTTAATGGCCCCCCTCACCACTGGTGTCCACCACTTGGTTCGGGGGTTGCCACCACGAGATGCACCGACCACCTTGCGGCCGCAGCTCTGGGCTGCCGCTTCAACAACAGAGGTGGAGAACATGGCCCATTCAGACTCCATGTCTCCAGACTCCCTCGGAATGTGGTTGAAGTTCTTCCGGAGGTGGGAGTTGAAGACCTCCCGGACAGGGGCCTCAGCCAGACGCTCCCAGCACACCCTCACTATACGTTTGGGTCTACCAGGTCTGAATGGCTTCCTCCCCTGCCATCGGATCCAACTCACCACCAGGTGGTGATCAGTTGACAGCTCTGCACCTCTCTTTACTCGTGTGTCCAAGACATACGGTCGCAGGTCTGATGATACGATAACAAAATCGATCATCGACCTGCGGCCTAGGGTGTCCTGGTGCCAGGTGCACATATGGACACCCTTATGCTTGAACATGGTGTTCGTTATAGACAGACTGTGGTTAGCACAGAAGTCCAATAACTGAACACCACTCGGGTTCAGATCGGGCAGGCCGTTCCTCCCAATCACCCCCCTCCAGGTTTCACTGTCGTTGCCCACGTGCGCATTGAAGTCCCCCAGTAGGACAATGGAGTCTCCAGGAGGAGCACCCTCCAGCACCCCAGTCACAGACTCCAAAAAGGGTGGGTACTCTGAAACATCATTTGGTGCATAGGCACAAATGATGGTCAGGACCCGTTTCCCAACCCGAAGGCGCAGGGAAGCAACCCTTTCGTCCACCGGGGAAAACTCCAATATAGAGGCAGCAAGGTGGGGCGATACAAGAATACCTACCCCTGCTCGTCGCCTCTCGCCCGGGGCAACTCCAGAAAAGGCCAAGCTCCAGCCCCTCTCCAGGAGACTGGTTCCGGAACCGGAGCTGTGTGTTGAGGTGAGGCCAACTATATCTAGCCGGTATCGCTCAATCTCGTACACCAGCTCAGGCTCCTTCCCCACCAGAGAGGTGACATTCCACGTACCAAAAGCCAGTTTAGAAAGCTTGGGATCAGTCCGCCAAGGTCTCCGCCTTTGACTGCCACCTAATCCACATAGCACCGGACTTCCATGATCCCTCCTGCAGGTGGTGAACCTACTGGAGGGCGGACCCATGTAACTCCTTCGGGCTGAGCCCGGCCGGGTCCCATGGGTGGAAACCCGGCCACCAGACGCTAGCCTTCGAGCCCCTCCCCCAGGCCTGGCTCCAGGGTGGGGCCCCGGTAACCCCATACCGGGCGGGGTACACTGAATCCTTGATATACAATTTATCATGAGAGTCTGTTGGATCGTTCTTCGTCTGGCCCTTCACCCAGGACCAGTTTGTCTTGGGAGACCCTATCAGAGGCAAATTGCCCCGGACAACATAGCTCCTGGGATCACTGGGGCACGCAAACCCCCCCACCACGATAAGGTGACGATCCATGAGGGGGTGACGATCCATGAGGGGGTGAAGAAATTATCATATTTAAAAAATAAGGATGGAGCGCTAAGCCGTCAGCTAACGCTATTCAGGTTGGTTAGCAAGCTACGTCAATAAATGTCTATAAACTGCCATCTTAATTCCCAAATTTCTGTTCCACATGCTACACTATGCACGCAAAGGATATGGAGTTTCACAGGTTTGTCACGATCTGAGCACGGGGGATCCTGCCATGCTGTCTCTTTGCCTTTTTTCTATATTTGTATGGTATTGTGGTGACACATATGTTGGGCTCACATTTCCACAGAGGTATGACTGCATGTGTATTGGGGGCTTCACGTCTGGAAGGACAAAAGACTCGAATCTGCAGAGGATAACGAGGAGGTGTGAGATTTGCCTTTTTGTCCTAAAGAAGATGCCCCGGAGGGATTTCCGGTTCATCAATGGATGAGAGACAATGGTGAAGTTTCAAAGAGATGCTTTGTGACTGTATGTTTACTGAAGCACCATGTGACTTGAGTTCTGATGCTGGAAACGTATAAAAGGGTGATGTGAGATGATTCTTTCTCTTCTTCCTGCTTTGAGAATGCTAGAGGATGTGTTCTGTCAATAAAGCTGAACCTGAGAAATAAAACTCAGCCTCATCATTCGAATGCATCCACTACACTGGTGACCTACGACTAAGAATGAGCAGACAGAATTCTCCTGAGCGGGGCTCGACGGAAGCCAGTCTGATGGCCGCCTCCATGATTCGGCTGCCCGATTTCTGGCAGCACAGCCCGCGCTCATGGTTTAGCGCGGTCGAGGCGCAGTTCAACCTACGGAGAATCTCTAACGACGACACAAGATTCTACCATGTGGTAGTGAAGCTGGACAGCCACACGGTCCAGAGGGTGGAGGATCTGGTTAATCACCCACCGAACAGCGACAAGTACAGTGCATTGAAGGACGCGCTGATCAGCCATTTCACCCCTTCGGTCCAACAGCGAGCAGAGGGGCTCCTGACGTTGACGGAGTCGGAGAACGATAGATCTGCAGACCTGATGGTGAAGATGCTGAGGTTGAAAGACTCCGAGGATGGCGAATTTATTTTCGCCCACCTTTTCCTCCAGACCCTGCCGCCAGCAGTGAGAGTAACCCTGGCAGAGTCGCCCCGATTGGCCAGGCGAGACTACCATGGGCTGAGCAAGGAGGCGCAGTGGCTTGTCGACGCCCACAAGAGGAACGCGGTTTCGGCCGCGGCAGCTAGCCCAGGAACGACGCCTGGAGACGGCTCGGAACCAGCGGCCACGGCGCCAGATGCACCAACGACGGCGGCGATGGGGACCAGGCGGCGCGGAGCGGAGGACAGCCTGTGCTCCTACCACCGCCGTTTTGCAGAGAGAGCACACAAGTGCGTCCCGCCGTGCCACTTCAAGCGCCAGGGAAACGCCAAGACCGAGGGCCGGTAGCAGCTGCGACCCTCAGCAACGAGAACAAGCTGCTTTACCTGACGGATGCACACTCGGGGAAACAGTTCCTCGTGGACACAGGCTCTCAGCTGAGTTTCGTCACATCCACCTATGCGGAATGGCTGATGCCGTCTAAAGCTCCCTGGGTGTCAGTGTCAGCAGCGAACGGCTCCACGATTAAAACGTTCGGTGAGAGGACCATGCTCCTGTCCTTACAGGGCCGTTCATTTGAGTGGACTTTCATTGTAGCAGCAGTCAGTTTCAACATGTTAGGGGCTGATTTTTTGTGCTCACATGGTTTATTGGTTGACCTTGCTAATAGACGTCTGATTAATGCACTTGTCTTTAATTAATTAATGCAAATGTCTTTTCATTCTATCCCCTGCACAGCTCGGGTGGCCACGCCGACTGCACATGCCAGCGTCTCAGCTGCGGGTGGTAAGTTTCACACATTGCTAGCTCAGTTCCCAGCACTCACAGTCCCCACGTTTTCGGCGACGGTGGCTAAACATGGGGTGGAGCATTTTATCACCACCACCGGGCCCCCCATTTTTGCAAAAGCTCGGCACTTGGATCCAGCTAAACTGGCCATCGCACGCGAGGAGTTCGCCAACCTGGAAAAACTGGGCATTATTAGACGCTCCAAAAGCCCCTGGGCTTCGCCGCTACACATGGTCCCAAAAGCTGATGGCTCGTGGCGACCTTGCGGCGATTTCCGCAGGTTGAACAACGTTTCAGCACATGACTGCTACCCGATTCCGCACATTCAGGATTTTTCTGTTCATTTGGCGGGGGCGCGCATTTTTTCTAAAATAGACTTGGTGCGCGGTTACCACCAAGTTCCAGTGCGCACGCAGGATGTACCCAAAACAGCGGTTATAACTCCTTTCGGCCTTTTTGAGTTTTTGCACATGCCTTTTGGCCTCAAGGGGGCCGCACAGACTTTCCAACGTATGATGGATGCAGTTTTACGCGACCTTCCTTTCGTGTTCATTTATTTGGATGATATTTTAGTAGCCAGAACGTCCGAAGGCGAACACGAAAGCCACCTCACAGCAGTTTTTCGGAGGCTGGCAGAGCACGGGTTAATAATTAACCCAGCGAAGTGCCAGTTTGGGGTGGCGCAGATTGATTTTTTGGGGCATCGCGTTTCGGCAGAAGGAGCGGTTCCTCTGCCCGATAAGGTGCGCGCAATAACAGATTTTCCGCAACCTCAAACGGTCAAGGCGCTACAGGAGTTTCTGGGAATGGTTAATTTTTACAACCGGTTCCTCCCAAGCGCAGCGCGGCTCATGCAGCCATTATACACTGCGTTAAAAAAATCAAAGGCCCGCAAATAAAGTTGAATGGTCTCCGGAGCAGGAGCGTGCTTTTACCCAGGTCAAATCAGCCCTGGCAAACGCAGTTTTGTTAGCTCACCCAGTTCCAACGGCCCGCATGGCGCTTACCACCGACGCTTCCGATGTAGCAGTGGGGGCGGTTGTTGAACAGTTTGTGGCAGGTACCTGGCAACCTCTCGCGTTTTTCAGCAGAACCCTGCGCGATAGTGAGCGTAAATACAGTGCGTTCGACAGGGAGCTTTTGGCCCTACACTTGGCCATCCGCCATTTCCAGTTCTGGTTGGAAGGGCGACGCTTCACCGCGTTTGTGGATCACAAACCGCTAACGTTTGCGATGGCCAAGATTTCAGAACCCTGGTCAGGCCGGCAACAAAGGCAACTAGCCGCGATATCGGAGTTCACCACTGATATCCAGCATGTCGCAGGTAAACACAATGTTGTGGCAGACTGTCTCTCGCGCGCGGTAGCAACACCAAGCCCCATGGGGGCAGACTCTGTAGCCGTGGCCGCGGACCCGGGCAGCGACGCGGGAGCGCGCGTAGCCCTGGTCTGTGTAGGGTTAGATTATGCAGCCATGGCCGCGGAGCAGGTTAATGATGCGGACGTGCGAGCGCTCCAGTCTGGACCAACAGGGTTAAGGCTGGAGCACAGGGTGCAGCAAATTGGTATGCCCCCACTAATCTGCGATGTCTCCACGGGACGGCCCCGCCCCGTGGTGCCAGCCGCGTGGCGTCGCCGCGTTTTTGACTCGGTCCATTCTCTGGCGCACCCGGGAGTGCGTGCATCGATTAAGTTGGTGGGGGAGAAATTTGTTTGGCCCGGGTTGCGCAAACAGGTCAAGGAATGGGCGGCGGCCTGTGAAGTGTGTCAGCGAGCCAAAATATGCAGACACACTAAGGCTCCGTTGGAACCTTTTCACATCCCCGCTAAGCGTTTTGACCACATGCATGTTGACTTGGTGGGCCCGCTTCCGCCATCACACGGGCACACACATCTTTTGACGATGGTGGAACGCACCACGCGTTGGCCAGAGGCGATTCCTCTGACATCAACCACAGCGGAAGAAGTTGCGCGAGTATTTTTAACAGCGTGGGTTGCGCGTTTCGGAGTCCCGTCGGACATAACGTCCGACAGGGGTCCCCAATTTATTTCCGAACTATGGTCATCAATGGCCCGCAGCTTGGGGGTGAAGATTCATTGCACCACCGCGTATAACCCCCAGGCTAATGGTTTATGTGAATGCTTTCACAGGTCATTAAAAGCAGCCCTCAGAGCGTCGCTGACGGATACAAATTGGGTGGACAAACTTCCATGGGTTTTACTGGGGTTGCGTTCTGCACCTAAAGAAGATTTGCATGCTTTCCCAGCTGAGTTAGTTTTTGCACAACCTCTCCGTTTGCCGGGGGAATTTCTCCCCAATAATCCCGCACCAAATTGCCCCCCTGCTCAGCCGTGGCAGAGCGACTCAGGAGCAAACACACTCCCTGGCCCGGTTCATCACAGTTTCCCCCGCGTTTTTGTGCCAAAGGCTTTAAAAAATGCAGAGTTTGTTTTTGTTAGACATGATGCTCAGCGTCCAAGTTTGCGACCGTTTTATGACGGACCTTTCAGAGTGCTGGAGACCGGGCAGAAGCATTTTCTGCTAGAATTAGGGGGCAGAAGGGAGTTGATCTGCATAAACAGGCTCAAACCCGCTTTTGTTTTGGCTGATGAGCAAGTGCAGCTAGCGAGGCCCCCCCGCCGTGGCAGGCCGCCGAGGAAACATTCTCCAGAATCTTCACAGAGGCGTGCTAACAGCTTTAATCCACAGATGCAGTGAGACACTGCAGGGGTAGCAAAGCCAGGTTGCAGCAGATTCGGCAGAAGGTTAAAACCCAGGCAGCTGGTGGATTGATTAGTGATAAGTGGAAAGTTTTGTGTTTTTTCTTTTCTTTTTTTATGCCATGCATGTTTTGCCCTTAATAGACGTTTGGGGGGGGGGGGGGGTTATATGTAGTGACACATATGTTGGGCTCATATTTCCACAGAGGTATGACTGCATATGTATTGGGGGCTTCACGTCTGGAAGGACAAAAGACTCGAATCTGCAGAAGATAACGAGGAGGTGTGAGATTTGCCTTTTTGTCCTAAAGAAGATGCCCCGGAGGGATTTCCGGTTCATCAATGAATGAGAGACAATGGTGAAGTTTCAAAGAGATGCTTTGTGACTGTATGTTTACTGAAGCACCATGTGACTTGAGTTCTGATGCTGGAAACGTATGAAAGGGTGATGTGAGATGATTCTTTCTCTTCTTCCTGCTTTGAGAATGCTAGAGGATGTGTTCTGTCAATAAAGCTGAACCTGAGAAATAAAACTCAGCCTCATCATTCGAACGCATCCACTACAGTATTGTATTTTTGAGTTCTAATTCTTATTTTATCTTTGGTTGATTTTCACACATTCTGTATTGTTTCTTAGTATGATTTATTTTCCTGTTTATGTTCATTGTAGGTTTGTTATTTACATATTTGGATTTACTTGTTTTTATTTGCCATCATATTATATTCGTATCTTGTGTTTTTTCTCTCTCTCTCCTTCTTCGGGGCTGCAGCTGTCAGTGGCACTTTCGGGCTTTTTGCTCTGTTGTGGGCAGTGATCTTGTCAGCTGTCAGTTCCGTCCTCTCCCTCTCACTACTCCCAGCTGATTTCTGTTGTAATCATTGTCACCTTTTGCCCGCTCATGTGATCCGCACCTGCCGTCACTTGTTATCATTTGTTTTGGGCCTTATTTAAGGACTGTTATTTTCTTATTTCTTTGCCGGAGTCTCTCCTACTTGTCTCCACCGGAACCCTGCCCCTGTTCTGGTGTGCCTTACTCTTATGTTTGTTTTTCTGTAATCAGTTTGGATTTTCTGTTAGTGCACCGTTTGGACTTTGTATTTTGTTTTTCAATAAATACCAGAAACTGCAGTTCAGCATCTGGGTCTCTCCTCTCTGCCGTTCGGGCAATTCATGACATGGTTAGTATTATGTCTATCACTATCACATACTGTACTTCCATCTTAAGCTATTGATTAATTACTAATTAGTATAAGGAAACATAACTGTTAGTTGCCTTGAAATACTTACAGTGATGGAAAAAAGTGTTTGCCCCCTTCCTGGTTTCTCATTTTTTTTGTATGTTTGTCACAATTAAATGTTTCAGATCTCAAACAAATTTAAATATTAGACAAAGATAACAGAAGTAAACACAAAATGCAGTTTTTAAATGAAGGTGTTTATTATTAAGGGTAAAAAAAAAATCCAAATCTATATGGCCCTGTGTGAAAAAGTGATTGCCCCTAAACCTAACAACTGGTTGGGCCACCCTTAGCAGCAACAACTGCAATCAAGCACTTGCAATAATTGGCAGTGAGTTTTTCACAGTGCTGTGGAGGAATTTTGGCCCACTCATCTTTGCAGAATTGTTGTAATTCCACCACATTAGAAGGTTTTCAAGCATGAACCGCCTTTTTAAGGTCATGCCACAGCATCTCAGTCTGATTCAGGTCAGGACTTGCTGGTGTGTTTTGGATCATTGTCCTGCTGCAGAACCCAAGTGTGCTTCAGCTTGAGTTCATGAACAGATGACCAGACATTCTCCTTCAGGATTTTTTGGTAGACAGCAGAATTCATGGTTCCATTTACCACAGCAAGTCTTCCAGGTCCTGAAGCAGCAAAACAGCCTCAGACCATTGTGGTATGTGAGTTTGGCCCTTGGAGCTTGCCATAGCCATCTGGGGGGATGACGTCAGGCGGGCTGTGGCTGCTGTATATATTCACCAGTATCTGTAAAAAAGTTCAGTTCATTGCTCGGCACAACCTGAATCACGTTCGGCTTATTCCATACATAACATTTGGCGATAGAGGAATAACTCATGGAGGCATGTGGAGCACCTCTATGGCCATTTTTGGAGCATCCCGGAGAACCAGCAATTTTGGGGCCTTGCTGGCTGACCGCGCCAATCAGCTTTGGCGTGTCCGGGAAGACGTTTCAGGTGGCGAGGCTGGACGGGAGTCGGTTTTGGCGGTGTGGGATCCAGGCCCCGCCGTCCAGAAGATCAGCCATTGCTCCGGGGGTCTGTGGTCTCTAGGGGCGCTCCTGCTGAGGGGCTGCCAGTTTTTTCACACAAATGTGTTAATAGTTCTTATATTATGGTATATGTTTATGTGATGATGTGGGATTATTTTGTGTATTTTGGTTTTAGTTAGGAGCACGGCTGTGATTTTTAGTTTTAATAAAGACTCCCTAGTTTATGGGTGGCAGAATAATCCACCCCCGTCCACCCATCAGCCCTATTTTGAGTTATTTTGTGTGAATGTGTTAGGCCATTTAGTGAATTGTTTTCATTATCTTAGTGTATGATTCAGGTCCCAAATTTGGGGAGTGTTTCAATTGTATGTGTGATTTTGGACTTTTCTAAGGGGCGGGGGGGGTGGTATGTGAGTTTGGCCCTTGGGGCTTGCTGTAGCCGTCTGGGGGGATGATGTCAGGCGGGCTGCGGCTGCTGTATATATTCACCAGTGTCTGTAATAAAGTTCAGTTTATTGCTCGGCACAACCTGACTCACATCTCACTTATTCCATATATAACAGCCGTCATACTACCACCACCATATTTTACTGTTGGTATGATGTTCCTTTTCTGAAATGCTGTGTTGCTTTTACGCCGGATGTAATGGGACACACACCTTCCAAAAGTTCAACTTTTGTCTCTTCAGTCCACAGAGTATTTTCTCAAAAGTCTTGGGGATCATTAAGATATTTTCTGGCAAAACTGAGATGAGCCTTTATGTTCTTTTTGCTCAGCAGTGGTTTTCTTCTTGGAACTCTGCCATGCAGGACATTTTTGCCCAGTCTCTTTCTTATGGTGGAGTCAAGAACACTGATCTTAACTGATGCAAGTGAGGCCTGCAGTTCTTTGGATGTTGTTGTGGGGTCTTTTGTGACCTCTTGGATGAGTCGTCCCTGCGCTCTTGGGGTAATTTTGGTCGGTCGGCCGGCCACTCCTGGGAACATTCACCACAGTTCCATGTTTTTGCCATTTGTGGATAATGGCTCTCACTGTGGTTCACTGGAGTCCCAAAGCTTTAGAAATGGCTTTATAACCTTTTCCAGACTGATAGATCTCACTTACTTTGTTTCTCATTTGTTCCTGAATTTCTTTGGATCGCAGCATGATGTCTAGCTTTTGATGATCTTTTGGTCTACTTCACTTGGTCAGGCAGGTCCTATTTAAGGGATTTCTTGATTGAGAACAGGTGTGGCAGTAATCAGGCCTGGGTGTGGCTAGAGAAATTGAACTCAGCTTTCCAAAGATGTGATAAACCACAGTTAATTTATGTTTTAAAGGGGGGGGGAATCACTTTTTCACACAGTAAGTTTGGACTTTTTTTTACCCTTAATAATAAACACCTTCATTTAAAAAACTGCATTTTGTGTTTACTTGTGTTATCTTTGTCTAATATTTAAATTTATTTGATGATCTGAAACATTTAAATGTGACAAACATACGAAAAAATGAGAAATCAGGAAGGGGCAAACATTTTTTCACACCACTGTACTTAGTCCTCTTCCTCACTGACGTGACATAAGGCAACAACTAGTTGAAACCATTCTGTAGCAAAGTTGTTTTACATGGAAGGGTTGCTGGACCTTCACACAACCCCCTGGACCAGAAGGTTGGTGGTTTTCTATCATGGTTTTCCTTCCCGTAACCACAGGTTCCAGCTATTTAAAGGTGCTGGAGACTTGCCTTTCACCACTGTCACTTAGCTACCAATGCATTTCCAGGGCCACCAAGATGGGAAGGTGTGACATATGACTTGCTTACAGAACATGGTGGAGATGGTGGGCATTAAATCGAGGTTTTGGCAATGCTGCTTTGTGGCTTAAATAACATCCATGAAGAGACAAACCAGCATTTGATGCCTGTCTTAAAATAGGCTTACAAAATTTACATCACCATCAGATAGGATTGTATTAATTTATGAAAACATACCGTATTTTTTGGACTATAAGGCGAACTTAAAATCCTTTAATTTTCTCAAAAATCGACAGTGCGCTTTATAATCCGGTGCACCTTATGTATTAATTCTGGTTGTGCTTACTGATCTCGAACCGATTTTATGTGGTACACGGCGCTCAAAAATCTGTCAAAAATGTTTTAGTACGACTTTGGTAAGTTACGAAACCGATCCGCTTGATGGATTGTCGGAGCATTACGGTAGTCAGGAGCCTCGCGGAGTAATATGTGCTTCAACATAATGGCCGGATGGCTTTTTCCACAAATCTCCATCCCTAGTGATCTGCCACTCCATGCGCGCCCATCTCACCGATACTGTCAAAACCCAAGTGAAGCAAACTAATTTGGAGCTTGCCATCATTCCGGGTGGATTAACCAAAGAACTCCAACCGCTATATTGGTGTCAACAGGTCGTTCAAAGTTAAATTGCTAGCGAGTTACGCCACTATCTGCCAATGGATCGTGGATCGAAACTGCTCCTGTTTAGCTGTAATTAATATTCAAAAATGATATTTTCGGGATGAAAGAATTCAAGCATCCCGGCATTTGTTTGCATTGTTTACTTGTCGGGGCTGCCGCCGGAGAGCGAGCCGTATCGATTACTGAGCGAGTATCCTGGCGATGTAAACAGCCACGGACCAAAAATGTACATTTGCTCGTGGAACAGGTCATTCACACTCGCAGACAATCGCGCTATATGTGTCTATAATGACTATAGATAGGATTTTCTTTCCATGTACGCAAAAAAAAAAAAAAAAAAATTCACCCAAAAGCCGATGGTGTATAGAACACGTATATTAGGATTTGTATGTGAAATTTCGGCATCGAAACTGCTCCCGTTTAGCTGTGAACGGGAGCAGTAAATACGGCTGTAAATACGTATTTACGGCTGTAAATACGAGCCCTATCGATTGCCGAGCGAGTACCGAACGAGTATTCTGGCCAATATGGCAATGTAAACAGCCACGGACTAAAAACGTTCCGCCTGCTCATGGAACAGGTCATTCACACTTGCAGACAATCGTGCTATATGTGTCTATAATGACTATAGATAGGATTTTCTTTCCATGCACGCAAAAAAAATTTTTTCCCGGCTCCGACTACCTCGCTTTAATGCGCCTTATAATCCAGTGTGCCTTATGTATGAAATTAGACCATCAAATAGACCGTTCATTTATAGTGCGCCTTATAATCAGGTGCGCCTTGTAGTCCCAAAAATTGTTTACGAAAACATACACCAATGTAGCTTTTTTGTTTATTTATTTGTTTCTGAATGTTTTGGGAGTTGGTTAATGACCCCTCCTCTTGCCCTATACTTTTATGATGGCATGTGAGCATGAAAAGTGTCCAGTGATACAGCTTTAAATACACTTTTAAATTTTTGACCAATATGAGTACTTCAAGTACATAGTTTTTTATATAGCCATGTTCAGTTTTATAGTCAATAAAAGCAAGTGTGTTAACAATACTGGCAATTTGAGACACGCCATAATGTGCATATGCAAATATCAGCAAATTAGGGCTGAAATACTAGAATATTACTTATCAACTGCAGCAAAAATCTTAATGGATTTTCTGCACCACAAAGGCAATTATAATTCTTATTTTCAGGAATTTCCATTGAAATACCACCCAAAATACAAGAAAAAGGTCATGGGGATCAGTTAAATGGGAATGTAAGCCTAACAGAAGCTATCATTTAGGGCAGTGATTTTCAGCCAGGTTGCCCCAGCAGCCTTGGGTACCCTGAGAGATTGTTCGGGGTTCAGCACGAAATTGTGTAATTTCACTTAATTGGTCAAAACAATTGCAAGTAATTTGCCATTCTTGTGCATTGGTGCCTGAAGTTTAGTTTAGTTTAGTTTACTCGTTTATTTGTCAGGGACCATCTACAGAAAAAAAAAAAAAACAAACATTAAACACAGGGTAAAGGTGCTCTGTACCAGATTATAGCATTCTCACTAATTTCCATCTGTAGTCCCTGAGGCAGGCAGAAAGATACTTAAAGAAAAACAGCACGTACAGAAAGAAATTCAGGTTGGGTTCCAGAAACTGTTGACCCTGAAACAAGGGAGTAAGTTTAAAAGGTAAACAGATAAGAGAAACAGCACACATAAAAACAATTTAAGATTATAATTTCAAATCCCATTTAAGGGAGTCACTGAGTTAATGCTGTCTGGCTTGATTACTTAAAATCCATTTTTTAGTCTCTGTGGAAAAGTCTCTGTAATTTGTTCTGGTCTTCAAAGCAGTGGGGAGCTTGTTCCATTCTGTTATAGCTTTGCATGAGAAGGCTGATTGTCCAAAATCAGTTTTACGTGGGGGGTGCCACAATGCCACCTAGAGGAAGTCCTTGTAATTCTGGTATTTTGTTCAGAAGTTAGGTACACAAAAGTCTTAAGAGGTGGGGGTGCAGAACCATGCATAATTTTAAAGACCAACCGTATATTTGCATACATGATCATATTTTCAAAGCTTAACATCTTGTGATTGGCAGGTATGCCACAATGGTGATACTGTCCTGTCTTCTTATCCAGAATTTTGATGGATTGTTTATACAGGGATTCCAAGGGTTTCAGAGTGACTCATCTTTGCCAGTGGGTGGCAGTATGAATGCAGTCTTTCTTCTTCTTCTTCTCGACGGAAAATTGTCCCTGCAGAGAGGTGGGGTTACCTTGATAACTTCTGCAACTGCTTTGTAGCTACTGTGGAACCCCCCCAAAAAATGTCATCATGTTTGAGTTCAGAACATTATCCTGATGGGCACACAGCTTGGAAAATGTCACTACTTCCTCCATAAACTGCCTCTTGATGTTGTCCATTTTCAACACTAAAGCGGGATTTACTGTATGTATCCACATCATGTTGATGCCATTACCGACGTCTGTCGCCGATGCAGTGATCTGGAATTTTTTTATGTGTTGGGTGAAATGCGTTGTTTCATTGCCAAAAACAGGTTTCAGCCAATGTGTAGAGTGATTTGTGTTTGTTGTGTGTTTTTGGTTATGAAATAGCAATGGACAAGACTGGTTTGTGATGGAGTTGGAGCTAATAAATATTAAGAAAAAGTGACTTTTCATACGATCATTGCACAGAGAAAAAAAGAAGTGAGAGAAAACAGTGCATGCGACCACCACTGCTGCTTTTATTTGACAATCTGTGTAATTACTGGGGTTATGACGAGCCACAAAATGTTCTGTATGTGCTTACTTCCTCAATATTCTTTTGAATTTGGACCTTTGTTTAACCGACTCGTTTTGGAAGTTGTGCTTTCATTCAAGCAGAGCGGAACAGCGATGAGAACCAGGAAATGTGAAGGCGGAGACAAAGTGGACCAATCACAGGTCTTACAGCCTGCATCGCTGACGTGCACCTCTCCTTCCCTGGAGAGGTGCACGTCGGGTGACAATAGTAATGCACATCGCTGCTGCGTTGCATCGATGTGGGTGCATAAATCCAGCTTAAGGCTGTATGTTCACCAAATGTGTATTTTTTTGCCATGGGCGACTATTTTCTATTCATTCTCTATGTAGTCGAATCTATAAAGCGCTGCACACTCTCAGTGGTGACTGTTTTTTACCGCAGTGCTTGTCATGAGGGGCATGATTTGTTATCATCCCCCACCCTTTGAATTATATTATTTTAGATTTATTTTTATCCTGAGTTACTCTGTCTAGTTTCTGGGTTATGTTAAGAGTATTTGTAGTGTTCTTATCTAGTCTAGTTCTTTTTGGTCTTAGGTTTATTTTGAAAGCCCTGCCTGTTTTGGTTTTGGTTATGCAACTTTAGTTCCTGTTTTTGTGTGAAAGGCCATTTCCTGTTATCCATTACTTTCTACCTTTTGGGTTGTGTAACCTCCTTGTCTGATTCCTGGCACCTGTGTCCATATCTGTTTCCCATTGGGCTGCACGGTGGCACAGTGGTTAGCACTGCAGCAGCACAGTTTACCCTTGGCCGGGGGATCGTGGGGATTGTGGGTTCGATCCCAGCCCCCGACCAACAGTGATCTGTGTGGAGTTTGCATGTTCTCCCCGTGTTTGCTTGGGTTTACTCCGGGATTTTTCCGGTTTCCTCCCACATGCCAAAAACATGCAGGTTAGGTTAATTGGAGACTCTAAAGTGGCCCTAGGTGTGAATGTGTGTGTGAATGGTTAAGGGATAGCGCCGTATCGTGGCTGCTTCATCCATCCAGGTGGTGGATGACCCTCAATTTCCCCTCTGGGGATCAATAAAGTATACTAAATCTAAAAAAAAAATAATTTGCAATCATCACTTCCTCTTTAAGTTCAGTGTTGTTTCTTTATGCCTTGGGGCAACATCATTCCTTCCATAGATGTTATGGATCAGTTTATTTCCATGTCCTTCTGTGCTCTTGGCTCCTTGGTTTTCTAAGGTTTGTTATTGGAGTTTTGCAGCTCCCATGCTGTCGTTTACTTTTCTATTAAGTCAGTGTTTAAGTTTAGTCATTGATTAGCCCTGTGGAGCTCTGCAAGGCTGGCTCCCACGGCAGCTGCAACACCTGTTCCCATGGCAGCTGCAGTGCCGGTCCAACTCAGCTCTCTACCTCCAATGCCGGCTCCTACATCTGCTGCTACGCTGGTGCCCTTGCCCACTGCTGCATGGTAGATCGCCTCATCTGCTGTCCCTCCAGCATCCCCAGAGGTCCTTGTCTACTTGGCAGCGTCACCGGAGGTGGAGGTCGCCTCTCCAGCAGCAGAACCGCCGGGTTCCTCGCCAGCAGAGGAGCAAGAGTTAAGGCAGGTCCTCATTTTTTGTCTTTTTAACTTCTATATTAGTGAGGACTTGTCTTGCTTCTGGTGGAGAGACCCAGTTGCAGTTCCAATCTGCTTCTGAGCTATCCCCGCCGAGCCCTTCTGCTGGTGGTCGTAGTTTGGACTTGATACCTACGTGTGTTTCTTCTTCCCTGTCCAATGTGGCTGCATTGGGGATGGAGGCACGCACTTCAGCTCCTGCTCTCTCTGTGGTGCACTCTACAGCTACAGCTGTCCCTGAGGTGCACTCGTTAGCTCCACCTCACTCTGTGACTGATGATCCCCAGTCGCAGTCTCTCTCTGTGAACGACGCCCTCCAGTCGCAGTCTCTCTCTGTGGTCGACGCTCCCCAGTCAGAGTCTCTTTCTATGGTCGACGCTCCCCAGTCGCAGTCTCATGAGCCCATGGAGCGCGCCATGGATTTTGGTCACCCCTCTGGTGGTCTGTGTTCTCCGTTCTGGTGGTCTAAGGACTTTGTGCGGCCACCTGACGTGCTGTGCTATCCTGCCTGGCAGCCCATAGACTCTGGTCATCCCCCTGATGCATTTTCCCCCTGAGCAGCTGGTCTTTCATTTTGGCTGGCTTCCAGAGAGGCCTTGCTCTCCTTTTTCCTTCTCCTGCCCCCTGGTTTCTGCTGTGTGTGCATGTTGGGTGAATGTAAACTAGGAAGTGAGGAGGGGAATTCCTCTACATTTTGTTAAGAAACAGTGAACTGTATAACTCCTCTCTGGGTTTCCAAAAACAGAAAAGAAAGGGGAAAGAAAAGATTCTCCTCCTTATGCTCTAAGCAGTTGAGTTCTGTATCAAAGAAAGACGGGAGAAAATAAACCTCTTATGTTTTAAAGAGAAGAAATGCACTGCCTTGTGTTTAAGAAACTGAAGAGGAAAGCGTAAAAGTAAACTTTGTTTGCCATGTGTTCAGGAAAAAAAGAGAAAAGGAAAATGTGTAGAAAAAGAAATGCTTGTCCCCTTATGTTTTTCTGTTATCAGTAGTTGGTATTTTTCTAGCCCCCCCCCCCCCATTCCAGACCCCCTCCTCCCACCTGAGTTTTCTTGGATGTTTTTATTTTTAGGAGCATCTGGAATCCAGACAAATGTCATGCGGAACTTTTTTGCTCACCGGCCACTGTGGCTATTGATTTTCCAAAGTTACTAGCCACTCAGCCTTTTCACTAGCCACAATTTTGTGGTTGGAAAACTATGTTTAATATGATCAAATTTGAGTATCACATGCTAAAATTTACTTGAACTAAATTTACAATCATTTTAAATGTAAATTACCCTTATCGATACATAAAAATAGAAAGAGAAACACTGTTGAATGATTTATTAACAGCAGTAAATGCTGTAAAACAGTCTAGAAAAATATTTCCAATATGAGAGTAAAGTACAGGTAGATTTGGGGTCTGTCCCAATTCTCATTTGTACCCCTACCCCTTCCCCTTTGCCTACTCCTACCCCTTGACCCTTGATAGAGATTGAAAATTACCCCATGAATTGGGACACCCGTTCAGGGCTGCACGAGGTCATTAGTAGTTGGTGATGGATTTAATCTACATAGACACTACCTGTTTTCACTAGAAAAAAAGAAGAAAAAAGAAATCTGATCAGGAAAGAAGTCTCATCTTAAGGAGAAAAATGTTTCAAATTTACATGAACAATTCTAATCAGTAGAAAAGTCAGAAATTTGCTAGAAGGAAAGCTGTAAATTCAGAGAAAAACTTGGACCCCCTGGCAGACCGGTTTTGGCCTGTGGGCCACGTATTTGACACTCCTGGACCAGCACATTAAAATACATGGAGGTTTTACTGCCATGAAGAAGTTGTATATCACAGATATCGTAGATAATCACAGATAAAAGTTCACCTCAGAAGAAGGTTCATTTGCTCTTTACAGCAACATAAGTTTAATCACTTTTTCTCTCTGTCATATGAAAACTTAAATTTGCATAGCTGTGTACAGTAAACAGGGGCTTCCTGCTCTAAAATTAATCATATTTAACCACAGAGGTAGGAGCTAATGTGGGGGGAGAGCGCAGTTTAACTACTCACGCTGTGACAATGGAGCATCAGGTGGAATTCCCCTGATGATCTGATCGCTGAGAGTGGGGACAGGTGTTTTCTGCTGGCCTCCTGTCAGGAGGGTTGCCAACTGTCCTGATTATTGGGCTAAATATGTTTGTCCCGAGCAGGACATGCGTTGTCCCGTATATTTAAGGCTGTGGAGGATGTGAAAATGACGAGGCAGCGTTCTTTCTCAGAGTCAGCTTTATTCACATCTCCATCATTTCAAAGCAGAAAAAAGAGAGATCATGAAACAGTAACTCTCGTCCTTAAATATCAGGGACTTCACACCTCATAGATCACATGCCCCACAGACCACCTTGCATAATAAAGACAGTCACAATGCATTTCACCACCTGGCATAATAAAGACAGTCACAATGCATTTCCCTCCATGATATCACTTCCACCGTCTCCCACGCATCCTTTAATCGACCCCCCACAGTCTCCAGCCTTGCATAACAAGGCTAAGCTTCCTGCCTTTGTTCTGACCTGAAATGCAAGTCACAGAACCGGTCCAATAGGTCCATTGAGTGTTCACCACAAGGCCACCTTAATGAACGAGCTAGGCTGGGCTGAAGCCCAGGGGCCTACTAAGATCAGGGCCTATCATGAGCCAATGAAAAAGATCAAAATGTTGTTAATTGGTCTAATTCTATGTCCATCACTTAATATTCATGTGTGGCTGCTGATTGGTCTAATTTACAAGTGCCCCACATGGGTACCCCGTAATAATAGCCTATCAGAGGAATTGTTTTGACATGTGACTATGCAAGCGCCAGTTTGAGAGGAAATTATTGAGAGGAAAAGAGCTTAGGGAAAATAAATTGCTCAGAAAATCCCGATGTGTAAAGGATTTTTCTGAGCTGGAGCATTGAGTGGAAGAGGGTGCTAATTACTCACGGAGATGACTGGTGGGCCATTAAAGCCCTCACCTGAAGGAGAAGGGAGAAGAAAAGCCATGATTGCTTACATCAGACAGCTGTGCGTGGGACAGTGGACTCCGAGCTTGGTAAAAAGTAGACTGGATCAGGCATGCATCCATAGACTATGATGATATTCGTGAGCTGGACTGAAAGGACATAATGAAGGATTTTTCTTTAAAGAAGGCCAGAAGAAAACACATCTAAAAAAAAGGTAAGGCATGCTATTTTCAGCTTTCCAGCCACCTGTACAGATTTTGTGCTTCTTTAAGTCAGAAATACAGTACTTCACTGGTGTAATTTTATGCTGAAGGCAGTATCTGTCACACTGTAAAAAGGGAAATCTCAGTAGGATGAAATATCCTAAATCAAGACTTTATGCTTGTTTTTCTCTCACAAGATAATTTTGACTAAACAGTAAGTTATTTTTGTTGTCCAGGTTTCTGTAAGATTTTAGTTGTTTTTTGAAAGTTTTTACTTGTTTTAAGCAATTTAATCTTACTTTGTTGGCAGATATTTTTCTAATTTTAACAAGAATTATCTATTGGCAGAATTTTTTTGTTTATTTTAAGTAAACTTATGTGCCAACAGAGCAAAATTTGACTTATTAAATTCCGTAAAACAAGTTAAAACTATCTGAAAGCATGTAAAATTTTCTTCCACATAAACTGCACAACAAGAATAAATATCTTGTCAGACAAAAACAAGCATCAACAGCCTTAAGTTATTCCTGTTACTTACAGTATATTTGATTTTTTGCAGTGTAGTTGTGTTTTCTAGCTCAAAGTTGCATTATTCCTCAAAGAGAAACAAAAATGAAGCCATAATGGCTCAGGAGGTAGAGCTGGTAACCCAATAACTGGAGGGTTGGCAGTTTGAATCCCTCACCACCACCACCACCACCTTGCTGTTGTGTCCTTGAGCAAGCCACTTTACCCATCTTGCCTCCAGTGTGTTCATGGTTCATGACACTGATGTATGAATGTGAATAAATATTTGGTGGTGGTTGGAGAGGCCATTGGCTTCAATTGGCAGCCATGTTTCAATCAGTCTGCCCCAGTGCAGCTGTGGCTACAGAGATTGCTTACCAATATCATTGTCTATGGAGTGAATGAATAATGGACTCATCGTGTGGTGTCATGAACCCTCCCGTGCGCTTTTCCAATGCGCACGGCGAGGGGTGAAATAATGAGGATTTGCATGCGGGGTTCCACCAACACACATTTATTAACATAAAGACAACAAGAATGATTAACACTTGCAATGAACGTTCGGGGGCCAGCATCGCACCACAAACGCATGAGAGGAGGCGTGTACCCACGCTGGTGTCCCACTGCCGGAATCGCTATAAGACACAAAGAACCACGAGCTGCACGGAGTGGATACATGCCGTAGTGAGGTTGACAGTTACTGAGACTATGCGCAGTTGGACAGTCGATCAGTAGACAAAGACCCAGCAGTGCGTAACTGGCAAAAGGCACTTAAGTACACGCACTGCTGGTTATGGTTATAATGAGGAGCACCTGGGTGACGACCGGGAAAGATGATTAACGGGGCTGGGAACAGCTGATGGTAAAGAGAGAGAGAGGGGGCATGGCCGGACCAGCAGACTGTCAGCAGTGCTAACAGAAAGTAGGTCACAGAGGCTGTCTAACAGCTGCCAGTCCGACAGCGGCTATGGCTACGGAATGCAGACAGCAATACATAACATACACATAAGCTGCGGCACCTAGACTCACACAGAGGGCAGGACCGAGCTGGGAAAACCAAGGCGGCTCGGTTCCTGACCGAGCCCCCCTCTCAGGGGTGGATCCCAGACACCCAAGGTAACATCCCAAGGACCCCCCTCCTCCCCAACAGGAACAACAGGAACAAACAACACGAACCCGGGTGGGAGGTAGGGGGAACAGGAAAGGAGGGAACACAATACCCCGCCCAGGGCCCATAATTAACCCCCCCCCCCCCAAGTCCAAAGGCAAAGAGGCTCAGGAGGCCTCCCAGAGTCCCAGGCCCATCAAGCAGTCCGGTGAACAGAGTCCAGTGGCCTGCCGGAAAACGCGGGAGATCTGGCCTAGAGACTCAGTCCCTCCGGCGGTCGGCCAATGTTGTAGCGCCACCAGGACCGGGGGGTGGGGGTGAGCAGAAGGTGGCCTGCCCACCGGGAGGCTCACTGGTGAGTGACCGGACTGTAGACCCCCACGGCGTCTGGCAGGGAGGAGAAGAGGGCCACGGCGTCCTCAAGCAGATCCACAGCACCCTTGGTGGTCCCGGCTTGGGACACAGCTGCACCCATGGTGAACCCCGACCAGGTCGATGCTGCACCCGCGATGGACCCCAACCTGGCCAACTCTGCAGCACCCACGGTGGCCTCCGATTGGGCCGGCTCTGCAGCACCCGCTGTAACCTCCGACCGGGCCGGCTCTGCAGCACCCATGGCGACCTCCGACCGGGCCGGCTCTGCAGCACCCATGGCAACCTCCAACCGGGCGGCTCTCCAGCACCTGTGGTGACCTCCTGCTGAGGCTCTGCTGTACCCACGGTGGACCCTGACAGGGCCAATGCTGCACCCTCGGTGGACCCCGCGCTGGACTGTGGTGTCCATGATGGGTTTGAGCAGGAGCGCAGCACCCACGTCAGGCTGAGCCTGGAGCACAGCCCCCACGAGGGTCCAAAACCAGCGTGCTGCACCCACAGAGACTCAGCCTGCAGAGGGACCCATACGACAGCCTCAGGCAGCAGGGCAGCTGAACCCACGATGTCGTCAGGTGATGAGACCAGTTCCGTGGAGACCCCCGGTGACAATGGTTCCTCTCCAGCGACCCTAGAAGAACACTCAGGAGCAGGAGAAGAAACCAGGTTATTAGGGTCACCGGCAGTGGCGGAGCCTGGTGAGGGAAGTTCAGATGCAGCTGCGCGCTGCACCTGACTCTCCTCACCTAGAGCAGACATGATCTCTCTAAGACAGACATTAGAAAAACAAGAGAGAAAACTTGCCTGAGCTCGAGCTCCACCGCTGTCCAGGACTCTATTGATCCCGGCGATGACGACTTGGGCCCGGCCTCCAAGAGGTCCAGCTCAGTCTCCCAATCCGCTGCAGCCGTCTTCACAGCTGGCAAGATGGTGATAGCAGTCTCTTCACTCTTCTGCAGCGGCTCCAACGCTGGGGACTTCACCAGCATGGCAGCAGGAAAACACCTCCGTGCGGGCCCCTGGGCAGGATCATCCAGGGCCCCAAACTACTCCACCATCTGGCGACTCGGTCCTAAGACCGACAGGCACTCAGGGAGAATGGCAGGAGACATGGAAGGGATGGGAGAAAAGTTAGCGTTGGCAGCTGGAGGAGAGGACTCAGCAGACTGCTTGGACTGAGCCTCTCCCTCGGGAGACAGGCAAGGTTTAAAATAATTAAGTTTAATTAAATGAAAGGACCCTTGCCTGTCATCCCGGCGTGTGATGTTCACAGCTGCAGCTGACTGGCAGTCACCCCCTCCATGTCCACGACAATACCGGTCCTTTCCAATGGTGATGGAGAAGCTAGATCCGATACCGATGACTCCTCCGGCATGGCTGCTGGGGACCAGCTCTGTGCTGCCTCCAGAGCGTAATCCTCTGGGACCCCCAGCTCCTCCACCATCCGGTGACTCTGCTCACACTCGAGAATCGAAGGGGACGACACGGAAAGGACAAGAGAAAGGTTTACCTCCGCAGCTGGAGGCGAGAGCCCAGCGAACTGCTGGAGCTGAACCTCTCTTCCAGGAGACAGGCAATGTTTATCATCATAACATGGAATTAAATGAGAAAACACTTGCCCGTTCTCCTGGTGGTCGATGTTGACAGCTGCGGGCAGTTGACCGTCATCCCCCCACCCCCATGTCACTGGCTGTCTTGGCCCCTTCGCACGGTAGCTGAGGAGCCAGCTCCAATGACATGGAGGTGGGCGTAGCAGGTGGAGGATTGGTGGGACTCTTATGCCGAGCCCTCCGGGAACGGCGGCAACGAGAGGAAGCAGGTGGCGTGTTCTCCGGTTCCTCCAGTGAAGGCCCCTCCTCCATCCGGAATTCTCCTCCCGGGAAGCACGATGGCATAGAAGGAACAGAAGAAACGGGGACAAACAAGATCGGCAACTGACAATTCATCAGGAACCAGGCAAGCAGCTTCAGGTGTCATTAACAATGACTGAATAAACACTTGCCTGAATTCCTGGGGTTTGATGACCTCAGCTGTCATCTCCGTGGTCAGGGCATGCTCGTCCTATGACTGAAGCTCCAACCTCCTTGGGGAATATTCCTCCAACCTCTCAGCCAACTCCGGAAGAAGCCATGGTTTCGCCTCAAGGAGGAGGTCAGTCTCCACCAGGAGAACCTGTCTTCGTTCCTCCTGCTTCTCCGGGGACGGAGCGGACTACGGCTCGGGACAGGGAGGCAGGGCTGTCGTCGGTGAGGCTGGATGCTTCCGCCGGAGGGAGTTCTTCCTCTTCTTCCTCACGGGTGGCTCGGGAACTAGATAATCCGAGATATGAAGCACCGTGCTGTTCAGCGAGTCGCCCATGCTGAGGAGTTCCGTGTTACCTGGAGAAGTAAGCGGTGTGGCCACAACGAGCTTCAGCACTGGACATCCTCATCCGATTCCTCGCATGGCACGGTGAAGATGTCCCGGAGAATCTCCATTGCCTCGGGATGATCCCAGAGGCTGTCTTGCTCCATCACCCTTCTCGCTGTGTCCCGAGCCTGACGAGCCATTTTGGAGGAACAAGGCTCCAGTGTCCATGAAAGAATCTCCTCCAGGAAACACAGCGAGCACAGCTCCCTCTCCAACAATTCAGCTATGGTGTCCAGGCAACAGGTGAGTCCAATTGATGAGACAAAAAATAAGGGAAAAGAGATGTGTGGGTGAACCCGCTAAATCCTCTTTTGTTGGCTGGGTCTTTCTGTAATGAACCCTCCCGTGCGCTTTTCCAATGCGCACGGCGAGGGGTGAAATATTGAGGATTTGCATGTGGGGCTCCACCAACACACATTTATTAACATAAAGACTTACAACAAGTACAATAAACACTTACAGTGAACATTCGGGGGCCGGCATCACCCCACGAACGCATGAGAGGAAGCGTGTACCCACGCTGGTGTCCCACAGCTGGAATCGCTATGAGACGCAAAGAACCACGAGCTGCGCAGAGTGGATACACACTGTAGTGAGGTTGACAGTTACTGAGACTACACACAGTTGGACAGTTGATCAGTAGACAAAGACCCAGCAGTGCGTAACTGGCAAAAGGTGCTAAGTACACGCACTGCTGGTTATGGTATAATGAGGAACACCTGGGCAACGACTGGGGAAGATGATTAATGGGGCTAGGAACAGCTGATGTAAAGAGAGAGAGGGGGGGTGTGGCTGGACCGGCAGACTGTCAGCAGTGCTAACAGAAAGTAGGTCACAGAGGCTGTCTAACAGCTGCCAGTCCGACAGTGACTATGGCTACGGAATGCAGACAGCAATACATAACATACACATAAGCTGCAGCACCTAGACCCACAGAGAGGGCAGGACCGAGCCGGGGAAACCAAGCCGGCTTGGTTCTTGACAGTAAAGTGTCTTTGGGTGTCATGAAAAGTGCTGAAATCCATTATTAAAAATATAGCTATTATACATTTATAAACTGGGATTCTGTATTCTGTAAAATCTGAAATGTGTAGGTATAAAGTGTGGTATGTTTTTCATTGTAGTATTAAACATGACATTGAATACAGTATTTTTAAGGTATTATATCAAGGTAAAAAAATCCCAGTATTATGACAACACTAATGTCCACAACATCCTGGCACCGAGCAGTAGTTAAAACCCTCTGTTCCTTATTTGGCTGTGAAAAAGTTGGCAACCTTAACTATCAGTTCAGTACCATTTCTGGCCACAAAATGAAGCGACCTGCGGAGCACAGTGTCGGCATTTTCTTCTGTACCCCAGCCTGGAGCAGTCCTATGTACCATGCTGGGAGTTGAGCCAGACTATAACCACGGCGACAGTGGACCGATGACAATACACTGTGTGAGCAGATACTGCTCATGGGAGTTGTAGGCTGTTTCTCAGTATGTGTAGTTGTGTGTACTTGTGTTGTTGTGAACTTGTAAAATGTCTTCAGTCACAGCCCAAGTCCCGTTCCATTTGAAAGTTTGCATCAATCCTAGTTCAGTCCAAATGCCTGGATGTGTTCTTGCTATGCCCATTTTACTGGAGATGCATCAGGAGGTGATTTGTGTCATGTATCTCATAATCCATTTTGCCATTTCCTCAGCGTTATCTAGAACCGAAGAGAGCAAACAAGAATAAAAAAAAAAAACACATGAGAAATAATAAGGAAAAAGAAATAAAAAACTAAACTAAATACAATAAATTTGAGTATTCATACATAATTACAATATATGAGGGATGTCACTTACAATTGAAATTTGCACATTTTAGAAGACACAAGTCCATTCATTTCTTCAGGATTTTCTTGACAGTATGTAGAGTTTTTGCTGCTTTTTTGTTTAAGATAATATTGGAACATCATGTATACAGAAATTGGAGCTCATTCTTTAAAATCACAATATTTAGGGTGGATTGCAAAAACTTTGATTTATGAATATGATATCTTCCAACCAGTCAGAGAAATCTGACACATTCATTGACAAAAGAAGAGTGCAATTAAAAAATATGTTGGAAATTCATTATTGCAAAAAGAACATAAAGGGGAGACATTTGTAAATTTGCTTAAGAATTTGTTACAGGGGTAGGATCTGTGTAGAACTTTAAAGTGCAGAGCTCTGATTTTATTAGGGATAAGGAATTTGTATGTGCCATAAATGGCCCGGCAGGGGTGGAACGAAGACCCAAATGCAGGAGCTGTGAGTTTGCAAAGTTTAATTTAAACACAAAAATATAACAAGGGAACAAAAAACTTACAAGCTGAGACATAGGAAGGATATGAGGATGAATAGCCCAAAATAGCTCAATGGCTAAGGCATACGGGAATGCCTTTGAAGACGTGCAACGCACGTCAGGACTAGGAGAAATAAGCATGGGGCACACACTGAAAAAACAGGGAAAAATGAGACGGGGGACTCCCATCTGAACACTGAGAAGGATGCTGCACTGAACTGCGGCACAGCGGTTCTTAAATTGGACAAAAGGAAATAATTACAACTGATGGCAGGTGTGGGTAACATAAGCAAGAGCAATCAGACAAAACAGATGACAGTTGTGACAGCCCGCGAACTTGAGCTACAGGGCACGTAAACAAGGAGTGCTGTCAAAATAAAAGCACAGGAGAGTAAGACAAAAGATAACGGACTATAAATACAAAATGAAAAGCAGACCAGAGAATTCAAAAGGGAAAAATAACCACCAAGGCGAGGATAAGATAAATACAAAAACAAGAGATGCAATTACAGAAATATTACACAAAAAATAGAACTACAAGCAAAGGTGAAGGCGGGCTCACATCAAAAAAAGGCAGATAATATTTATAATACAAAACTGGATGGTTACGGACGCATGATATCAAAGACAAAATAATAACTAAACTTGGAACAGAGACTTTCATAAACAGAAACAAATGGCAAACTCAAATAACAAAATACATCCAACCAACCAGAATGAATACTAAACTAAAGTGGGAATTTACAGAAAATAATCAAGATGAACTTAAAGCATGAGCACAGCTCTCCACCCATGCTCAGCATCGCGATAGAGCCCCCTGTCCAGGGGGTGAATTCCAGACACTCCAAGGAAACATCAACAAGAAACCCCCTTCCCCCCAACAGGAATAGAATAACAGCCCAACCCGGGAGGGTGGTGGGGGAAACCAGGCTAGGAGGGACTGAAACCAAAATACTCGCTTACGACCCACAAGACAGGACAGATCAGGTGGCTACAGAAACCCTAAGGCCACTGGGCAAAAGAGAAAGGCAATCCAGGTGGCCTACAAGAGTCATAGGACCACCAGATGACACGGTGGAATAAGTTGGGTGGCCTCCCAGAGTTCCTAAGCCACCCAAGCAAAGGGCGCAGTCCGTCGGGTGGTCTCCCAACATCCCTGAGCCAACAGGCTGCAGGGTACGATGCACCCCCTCCTGGAGGTGGCAGCTGGAACCTGTGCCTCTTACGGGTTCCACAGGGACTGCGGCGTGGAAACCAGATCACAAAAATGACTGATCAGCGGGGAAACCAGACGAAGAGGATGACTGATCAGCGGGGGAACCAGACGAAGTGACGGCTGACCAGTGAGGAAACCAGATGAAGAAGATTGCTGACCAGCAAAGAAACCAGGTGAAGAGGATTGCTGACCAGAATGACTGACCAGGGAGGAAAGCAGACGAAGAGGACGGCTGACCAGCAAGGAAACTAGGCGAAGGAGATGACTGATCAGCGGGGAAACCAGATGAAGAAAACAGCTGATCAGTGAGGAAACCAGGCGGCGAAGACGGCTGATCAGCGGTGACCTCAAACAACGACTTATGACCAGTGACGACCTCAGGCAAAGATGGATGACCTTCGGCAACCTCAGGAGAGGATTGATGACCCTCAACGACCTCAGGCGAAGATGGATTACCCTTGGCGACCTCAGGTGAAGATGGATGACCATCGGCGACTTCAGGCAAAGATGGATGACCTTTGATGACCTCAGGCAAAGGCTGTTAATCATTAGCAACCTCAGGCAAAGGCTGATGACCATCGGTGAAACCAGATGAGGACTCGGACAGGAGAACAGAGACAGACACCGGGTCAACATCACCGGCAGCAGTGGAGCCCGACAAGGAAAACTCAAAAGCAGTTGACAGCTGCACCTGGTTCTCCTCATCAAGAGTAAAGCAAGACCTCTCTAAAACTGATAATGTGAAAACAAAAAAGAGGACTTGCCTTAAATCAAGCTCCACCGCCTTCCAGGACTCCGGCGACTCAGGTTGGGGTGTCTTGAAGCCCTCCGTCTGGGAATCCATCCCCAACACGGCCACCTCGGATGGGGAGGAAGAGAGAAGCACTGAATCACTGTAACTGGCAGTAGTGGAGCCCGGCAAGGAAAACTCAGGAGCAGCTGGCAGCTGCAACTGGTTCTCTCCACCATGAGCAAGACAAAATTTCTCTATTGCTAGTGATGTTGAGACAGAAAAGAGTACTTGCCTTGAATTGAGCTCCACCACCATCCAGGGCTCTGGCGACTCTGCTGCGGTGACCCAAGCAGGAGGCATGATGGCAGGTGAAGCTGGCGGAACCCCAGATGTGGCGGTTGAAGATGGAGATTATCTCACCAATGACGCTGGGTCCTGCACTACCGAAATCAGGGGACACTCGATTGCTGGCTCAGGCTCCAGGACACAGGGGGTGCTCCTCTCCTGTCCAGGATCCAGCTGCAGGGCAGGAAAGGGAGCCTCCGAAACCACAGGTCCCTCCGTTGCGATAGGCTTTTTTTAAGCATTAAACCTTACGGGTAGCATGACTGTACATGGACTGCTGCTGTTGTTTTTCAAGCCACTGAAGAGAGAGAGAAACACCATTTCAATTCTCCTGTATGTCCTGTACGTATATCAACTGTTCTGATAGATACACCAAAATGTCAGAATATCAGTGGATCCAATCAGCTTATAGCTCGGACCACAGAGCTCAACTGTTTTCCATGATAAATCAGCTTCAGGGCAAAAACACACTCCATGCATTATCTTTTTTTTTTCACTTTATTGAAAATAACTGTTTTTATCGCCATCAGTTAGCGTGCTTTTGAGCCAGGTCGTGTCTGGCTGCTGCTTCTCCCACATGTTCTGTGTTGATTTGTCAGACCCAGTCCCCATTGATGCTCTGCCCAGTCTGCTCCCGCACCTCATTCTCCACTTATGGCAAATTATCCTTTAGACCTATGCAATCAAGGCAACTTTATGGTATAATTTTTTTTTAAGCATTCAGGATTATCTTTTTCTAGTCAAATTTGTCATTTTTCATTTCCTTGTTTTGCCCAGGGAACACTGTGGCGACTGACAAGTCATCATGCTGTGTGTTATCCAATCAGCATGGTCGTGATGCCACGTATTGTCCAATCAGCACGGAGTCAATCCGAAACACCGCCCATACTTCTTGAAGCCAGGGCATGAAGAGATACAGTGCGGTCGGTAAACTTTTATTGATAAAAATTACATATTTTGACTGAGCGACTCCATACTCGGGGATGCAGATCCTTGTAACCTCAGGAAACCACGTATAAAACCTTAGGTCAGTCTGAGGAATGGTTCAAGAGATATGTGTGGAATAGACAGAGACACACACACACACACACACACACAAACACACAGAGACTGTGAATTTATAGATAGATGTTCCTTGAGAAAACTGCAACCTGCCAAAGTGACTAATGGGATTGGCTGTCTTACCCGCCACTGGTGAAATGCACCCACCATGGCTGGGTGGGCAGGTGTTAATGTCAAGCCCTGTGCCCCACCCTTTGAGATATATTATTTTGGATTTGTTTTTTTCATGAGTTATTCTGCCTAGTTTCTGGGTTGATTTGTAGTGTTCTTATCTAGTCTAGTTCTTTTGGGTCTTAAGTTTATTTTGAAAGCACTCCCTGTTTTGGTTTCTCTTATGCAACTTTATTTCCTGTTATCCACGATTATGATTTACTTTTTACCTTTTGGGTTATGTAACCTCCTTGTTTGATTCCTGGCACCTGTGTCCATGTCTGTTTCCCATTTGCAAGCATCAGTTCCTCTTTAAGTTCGGTCTTGTTTCTCTGTGCCTTGTGGCAACATAATTCCTTCCATGGATGTTATGGATCAGTTTATTGCCATGTCCTTCTGTACTCCTGACTCCTTGGTTTTCTAGGGTTTGTTATTGGTGTTCTGCAGTTCCCATGCTGTCATTTACTTTTGTATTTAATCAGTGTTTAAGTTTACTTGTTGATGAGCATTTGTGCCTTTATTAATTAAATCATTGAACTGTTCTCTGCCTGTATCTTGAGTCCTCTCTCCATGTCTTCTGCTGGTCGTGACAGTGCTCTGGGGGCTGAAACTTGAAAAAAGTTCAACAGCTGTTTTCAGGGGCGGACTTAGTCCATTTGGGTCCCAAGGCAAAGACAGAAATGGGGCCCTACTTTTTCTTTGTTCTACACTTTCGTTTCAGGCCTTATTGAAATCCTACCTGAAACTTATTGTCCTCAGAAGTCTTCAAATGATGATATCATTCAGGCATCAGGAATTAAATCTGCAGAAAAACAAAGTTTAACAAACTGAATGCAGACTCTTGTCTATTATGAAAACAACAGTTCACATGGAAGATCTGTTGTTTGTTCATACATACCAGTCCCTCCAGGATTTCGCGATATTGCGACCGCACTAATTCACATGAAATCAGGCTATAGCCACATCTTTTGAGCGACCTTGCAACTTTGTCCAATCACCACAAATTTCCCGCAGTTTTTGTTAATCCACCACCAGTTTCGCCAATCAAATTTGTCCCCAAGTAGCCCTCAAACACTCAGTCTAACCAGTCAAATGTGTTGCTGCACCATGCTTACTTCCATGTTTACAGTAAGTATTAATAGAACACATCAGGAAAAAAACAATGTGCCTGCCGATGGATGTCTCCCCCATCTCTGTCTTGACCATGTGTACGAAGTGCCGGGTTTGTGATGAAAAAATTCCCCCTGCCTGAAAAGCACCCCATTGCAGAAGCGCGCATGAGGAGAGATGCCATAAAGTCACAAACAAAACAGCAAATCTAACACTACATAAAACGGGATAATGGTGCGCTGGACAAGGACGGGGATCACGACTCAGGAGGAAAAAACAGCCTGGAGAAAAAGCAGGCTGAGGCATGCAGGAATGCCAGAGAAAAGAGGTAATGCTCAGCTGGAGTCACACCCGAAAAGAACCAGGGCTCACGGCTGAGAAAAAGGAATAGGGAAAATGAACCTGGTCGGAGTGCTCCCGTCCACCTTTGCGGGAAACTAAACTAACTCAGAGAATACTGGAACTTCTGAGGAAGCAAACAGTAGGACACGGCAACCATGGAAATGTTGCCGTATCCTTAAATAGGAGAATGGATGAATGACTGATGGATGACAGGTGTGGATCATGAGAATGAGGAAATGATTAGTATAATGAATGACAGCTGTGCAGCCTGCAAAACAGTTTGACAGCCGGAAGCTGCATGGGGCGCTGTCAAAATAAAGGCACAGACCAGAAACTGAATAATAAAACAAAGAATAAGATACACAACCCCAAAAGATGCAAATAATACCATAAATACAAAATAATACACAATAAATAGACGAGACTACAAAGACAAACCTAAGAATACAGACAACTCATAAATAAACAGAAACCAAATACAGCAGACCATAATAAACAGTGACAAACAAACAGAAAAAGACTTAACTAGAACTGAGGCTGAGCACGCACCCACCGTGCTCAAGACCATGACAATTTTTGACAAACCTGTGCTTTTCTTGTGGCGTTATATAGAATAACATTGCAGTAAACTCTGAAAAAAAGCATCTGCTTTAAAATTTGGAATTCTTCTTTAAGTGCAAAAAAAAAAAACTCTCTCTAAACATCACAACTTTTATCGCAACTTTAAAAAAAAAAAAAAAAAAAAAAAAGCTCCTGCAAATTCAGGCTTTTTGGCCTGCAACAATCATAAAAGCATCCCATGAAATCCTGGAGGGACTAACTTGCCCACATTTGCCAGCTGGGTCCTGTTCATGGTCTGATGACTGGTCCATTTTGCAGAGGATCTATTGTGCTCCCTCCTCTATACAACATAAGACACAAGGGAGAATATACGTATATGTTAGATCCCAGGAAGAATAGCCAATGTTTTATACAAGTGCTAATGGGGATCTTAATAAAACAAACAAACTATATTTAATCTCATGTAATGTCATCTGCTGAGGCTGCAGATATCCTGTGCATGCCTGGGAAGCACAGTTGGTCATTTTTAAATTTAACCTTGTGAACCTTGGCCTCTGCAAATTTTGCAGTTAGAAAAAATTGTAAAAGAAATTTTGTTGTTTACCTGCACTGTCAGCAGCAGGCGTCACTGCTGCCTCCTCATTAACAACAGGTGCTCATCATTAGCATCATGTGTGCTCATACAAGCAGCGCTGCTCTCTTCCTCATGAGGGTTAGCCTCCTCCCAGAAAAAAAGGTTGTTTTGATAAAAATTTTCTCTGCTCTTCCCTTTTTCTCCATTTCTCTGCACTGCTCAGATAACTTTGTTTCATTTTGCCTACACGCTGTACGGTTTGTTTACAAAGTAACCAATGATACGCACATGCACATGTCTCAGAGACAACATGGAAGAGTCCAACAGTCTGAGGGGGTGGGGGGGGCGTTATGTTCGTGATTTGATTTGCTATTTATGTAAATACTAGTGTTTCTTTTTTTTGGCAGACATCATGTTAAATATGCTAAACATTTAAAATATATATGATATGGGGCCCTTAGCAGATTGGGGCCTAAGACAGTCACCTACCTTTGCCTAATGATAAGCCCGCCTCTGTCTGTTTTAATTCTGCTTGTGCCAACATATTGGATTTGGTGGCACCTTTTAAATATAAATGCTCTAAGCCAGCATCAGACCCGTGGCTGAATGACTTGACTCAAGCTTTGAGATGCATATGCAAACAAGCTGAGAGAAAATGAAAAAAGAATTGTCTTCAAGTTTCTCTTCTTGCTTTAAAAGAAAGTTTACAAGAATATCAGAGGGCTGTTAAAACTGCAAAGAGCCAGTTTTTATCAAATCTTGTGTCAGTCAACAGCCATAAACCTCAGTTTCTTTGGAATGTTTTAGACTGTCTTAAATCTCCACGACCATACTGGTGGTGTACCTTCTTTTATTGTGTGATAAATTTCTTAGCCTTTTAATGATAATAATCTCTGCTGTGAGGGCATCTCTTTTGTGTTCTGCAGTAGATCCTGTTGCTTTTATTTCATGTTCAAGTGTTTTTTGAGAGTTTTGAAGAGGTCTCTCTCACAGTTTTAACTTCTGTTGTTCAGCACCTGTGACCCTCTTCCTGCCCCCTTGACAGCATTCCACCCAGACTTTTTAAGGAAGTTCTGAATTCCATTGGTCCTTGTGTTTTAAATATTATTAATTCTTCCTTTATTTCTGGAAGTTTCCTGTCTGCTGGTGAACATACTGTGGTGCAGCCCCTCTTCAGAAAACCAAATCTAGACCCCACTGTCTTGTCTAATTTTAGGCCAATTTCAAAACTCCCATTTTTATAAAAAGTTTTAGAAAAAATTGTGTATGAACAGCTGCAGTCTTATCTTGAGTTTAATAATATTTCTGAAAAGTTCAAATCAGGTTTTCAATCATGTCACTGTCACGAACTGGGGGTGGGATTCCTGCCAGACCCAGTCTTGTGGCTTTTTCAGTGTATTTATTTGTCTGTTGTATTATCGTGCTCCTCTTAGTGTTATTTTGCTTTTGATTTTCTCCAGTTGTGTTTCAGTTATTTTGACCATGTCCTGTTTGAGTTGTAATTGTTTTTGGATCTTGTCTATTTCTCATTTTTGTTCTGTGGGCTGACAGCTGTCAGATGACTTCCGGGTTTGTGCCCAGCGTGGGCGTCATCTGCCAAGCTGTCAGATCAGCTGCTCCTCCCTCACCTCTCACTACCACCAGCTGATTCCAATTACTTGTGTGTCCCCCTTTTTCCTGCTCATGCGAGCTCACACCGGGACTCACTCATGCTAATCACTTCTCATGTATTTAAGCTCTGCCGTTTCTCTGATTCTTTGCTGCTACGTTGAATGTATGTTCCTTCTGTTGTTCTCCCAGGTCCACTGTATGTGCTGTTCTCCCTTCCAGAGCTTTCCCGCTCTGAGGCACATTCCGTAAGTTTTCCTTGTTTGGCATTTTTGTATTTTTGCACATTTTGGACTATGATGTTCTTTTTGTTTAATAAATACACAGCATCATTCAGCGCTTGGGTTCGTCTTCCTCCTGCCTTGTAGAGGCAAACATGACAGTCACAGCACTTTAAACTGCTGATTCCAGTAATTCTGCTGTTCTGTAGCATTCGACACAAACAATCATAATATTCTTCTTTCACATTTGGAGTTGTGTGCGGGCATAAGGGGCCCTGCCCTTAAATGGTTTAAGTCATACCTCTCCAATGGGAGTTTTTCTGTTCAGCTTGGTGAGTTTTCCTCAGCTTCATCTCAGGTGAATTGTGGGGTCCCTCAAGGCTCAATCTTGGTCCCTCTTCTTTTTACTTTATACATGTTGCCTCTGGGTTTCATTTTTAGGAAGCATAATATCAGTTTTCATTGTTTTGCAGATGATGTGCAAATCTATCTGCCTCTAAAAACTGAAAATCATGTTTCAATCCAGACTTTATTAGACCACCTCAACGATATTCAGTCTTGGATGGAAAGCAACTTCCTGAGTTTAAACAAAAATAAGACTGTACATTGTATTAAGACAACAAGACATTGTAGAAGGCTATGCCAGCACCATTCTTATTTTAGTTTGTGTGCAAGAAATTTGGGTGTAATTTTTGATAGTGATCTTAAATTTAACAAACAAATACAGCTGCTGCTGTATGTCTCTGCACCTTATTGCAACCATTTGCACAAAGCCATATCTGCTGCTGTCTGTTATTGCAATCCTGATCGTGTGCAGTCCAATCTGTCACTGTCTGCACCTACACTACCACATCGAACTTGCAACTACGAGTATTACTGCTCTCCCTTTTCTGTATATAGGATTGCTGGGTTTTATCATTTGTTGCTATTTGCACTACAGGTAGCATTACTATACATAAACTGCTGTTGTTGTTTTTCCAGCCTTATTCCTTTTTTTTAATATTGTGCACACTACTGAAGAGAATGAAACAGCATTTCAATTCTCCTGTATGTCCTGTACGTATAGTAGTACTGACAAATAAAATACTTTGAATTTTGAAATCAGTTCAGTGGTCAAGGCTAGCTTTTCTCAATTACAACTTTTAGCAAAGATCAACTTCTACCTTCTCAAACCTCACTTTGAAAGAGTTATTCATATTTTATTACATCACGCATTGACTATTGACATTGACATACTGACATTGACATATTGACATTGAAGGTTAACTCTCTGTATTTTGGTCTTGACCATTTGTCATCAAAATGACTGCAAAATGTCCAAAATGTTGCTGGCCGCCTACTGGCAGGAAAGAAACTTTGCGACCACATCACCCCAATTCTTGGGTCTCTGCACTAGCTTCCAGTTAATTTTAGGATCCAGTTAAAAATTTTAACTGTTTTTAAATGTGTAAATGGTTTAGCACCTTTTTATTTATCTGAGCTTCTTCACCCTCACCCTTTACCGCCAGTAAACTAGCTGCTTCTGGCTGTTCCCAGGGCTCGATTAAAAACCTGTGGTGACAGAGCCTTTTAAACAGTGGCCCCTAAACTGTGGAACAACTTACCTTACCAGGTCAGAGCTTCACAGAAACTTGAGCACTTTAAAATACTGCTGAAGACTCATCTTTTCTCCTTGGTGTTTTAATCCAAGTTTAGGCATGTTATCTTGGCCTTCTTAGTCTTTTTAGTTTATTTGTATTTACTAATTCTATTTTATGCATTATTAATCTATTTGAATTTGTTTTTAATTTTTTATTGTGACTTTTCCTATTTTATGTATATATCATTATTTTATGCATTATATTTTATTTATCTTACCCTTAATTATAGAATGTGTGTGTGTTATCTGTACAGCACTTTGGCCATCAAAGGGTGTTTTTAAATGTGCTATATAAATAAAGTTGGCTTGACTTTTTAGAGTACAGTTGTGCTCAGTGGTCTTTGTGACTAGAAAAGCGCTATATAAGTGCAGGTTAGTTAGTTAGTTAGTTAGTTAATGTCAAACCTTTCTAACCAGCCAATTAGAATTAAGGAAAGATGGGCCATAGGATGCCGGTACAGGAAGAAGGGAATGGATTTTACTGTATGTTTTTCTTCTAATCATGGCGGAGGAGATCCTGATCTGTACTCTTTGATCTGACACAAAAAGGATGATCAAAATTTGAAAGCAAATGCTTGGAGGAATGTGTCCACATCTGTGGACATGTCAGGTGAGTGTTTGTGCCTTTGTCATAATCATATTTTTTGCAAGTTTGTTGCAGTAGATAATTGATACTATGTGAATTTGTAAGGTTGATGACTGCAAAAAAATGGATGTGATCATATACCGACAGTCATTTATAAGTATAAGAGCCCATGTGTTAAGCATCTCATCATGATTTTATGAAAATAAATGTAAAAATAAACAAAACTTTGACCATAGACCACTCACCTCAGAAAGGCAGCTGAGCTCTCTGTAATTAGTTTGCATCCAAGAAATTGATGGACTGATCTTCTCCAAAACCAGTTCAAACTGACTCCTATTCAATCTAAAATACTCCTTGAAACGGGCAACATCAAGGCACAACTCCTGTACAAGTGTGTGGTTCTCACCCAGCTGTTTCCTCGACTGGCTGATGTCATGTACCCAGACTCTTGCTTTCTTTTCCAGTCATCATATTTTGCATCCAGAGCTGCTGCCAATGCCACAATGTGCTTCCTGTCCATCGCTATTTAGAGACTGTTGATACTGCTATTAAAAAATAAGTAGAAAGTCTCGATGGAAAAAGCAGAAGTGCTGAGATGTGAGTGACAAACTGTTGCTAGGATACAGGGTGCAGACTTTTTTTTTCCACAGTGCAGCGCACAAGTGCTGTTAAAAAGAGGTTCAGGGCGGTCCAGTGACAAAAAACACATTTGGTAGACAGGCAGCCTAAACAGGCAGTGGATACAAGCTGTCACAGAGCTCTGCCGGTCCATCTGTCTCCAGTAAGTGGCAGCCTCATGTATTCTTCCAGTAATGGCAGAATGTCAGCACTGACTGACTATCACCACCAAGCATCAAGTGAATTTTGGGGTTTAGTTGAACAAAATCCAACTTGTCCAGACACAAGTTTCCATATATTTGTGTGGCCTTAAGCAAATGTACACATCTGTGTCTTTCCATTAACTTTGTATGTAACTGCACCATATTTCACACAGAGTATAAACAAATTGTAAGACAAAATTTTCATTAAAAATGCCATAACAGGCCACAACGTGTCATTTTATCCATCCATCCATCCATCCATCTTCTACCGCTTAATCCTTTCGGGTCGTGGGGGGGCTGGAGCCTATCCCAGCATCTTTGGGCGAGAGGCAGGGTACACCCTGGACAGATCGCCAGTCCATCGCAGGGCCAACACAGAGAGACAGACAACCATTCACTCTCACAGTCATACCTAAGGACAATTTAGAATCCCCAGTTTTGATGCCAATTAACCTAACTTGCATGTTTTTGGCATGTGGGAGGAAACCGGAGTGCCCGGAGTAAACCCACGCAGACACAGGGAGAACATGCAAACTCCACACAGAAGGGTCACCGATGGTCTGGGGGTGGGATCGAACCCACGATGGTCAAGGGTGGAATCGATCCCATGACCTTCTTGCTGTGCTGCCACTGTGCTAACCACTGCGCCACCGTGCTGCCATTTTATAACATGTTTAATTTGTGGTGTGTCACGAGATGTTTTCAATGTAAAAAGGGTGCCATGGCTCAAAAAAGGCTGAAAAACACTGATTCAGGGCACCCTTCAAGCTCACCGAATAGGCTGTGGGGTATCGTGCATTAGGACTGAATCCTAAACACGGGAGCTCAGATTTGATTATGCTGTGAGCATTTTGCAAAGTACCTTTCCCCAGCTACAGCAACCAATGTTGCCCCCCAAAAAGTAATATGTTAAAAGTAGCGCACTCTGGTACTGACTTACTTTTGACCAGAATGATTAAAAGCATTTGCGCCACAGCCAGGTCATACCAAAGACCATAAAAATGGTACTTTCCACCTTCTAGCTTGGTGCTCAGCATAATAGAATGGTGGAAAGGAAGGTTGGCAGTTTGAATTCTGCCCCCCCCCCCCGAGCCATCCTGCCATTGTGTCCTTGGGCAAGACACTTTACCCACTGTGACACCAGTGTATGAATGTGAATAAATGTTTGGTGATGGGTGGAGAGGCTGTTGGTGTGGATTGTGCCCCAAGTCAGCTGTGGCTACAGAGGTAGCTTACCACTATCAGTGTCTGTCTGTGGAGTGAATGATTCACTGTGAAGTACTTTGGGTTTCATGAAAAAAGGCGCTACATAAATCCAATCCATCATTATATACCTTGGAGCTCAGGATAACTAGAACTGAGAAAGAATCTAGACAACTATTTCGTTGATAAGCTCTTTGGTGTAATCCAGTCAGGTCATAAACATGCAACAGTCCTATTGTAGGGGCTTGTGCTTTATCACCAGAGCACCACATCAGTACTATATCAGAAGAAGCACCTGCAAACTATCAAGAAGAGAATAATGTCTCTGCTACATAATTACAGCAGTTAGCTTTTAATTCAGTTTAAGTTCTACTATCAGGGAAATTAGCTTGCTGGTTGCTGATCAGGAGGCAGATGACACGGTGTTAATGTTAGCTTTTTATGAAATAGGGTAAATTTAGCACATTTACTGGCACATGTATAAAGTAGGCTATACTGTATACGCCCTGGAGAGTATCAGTTCTTCACAAATGACTGCCAGTTGTTTCTGTAGGTAATGCAGTTGCATAAGAGATTTTTTTTTTTTTTTTTTTTGCAGCAGTACTCTTGTATTCTAATGAATTACTTTCAAAATTTGCCAAACACTTGCAGTGACATACTATTTTAATAAACTCCAGGAAGTGATATTGTTAAAATTCTAACACGGTATTTTCTGGAAACTAGTTTGATTATTAACATGTTCATGGATCCTAATCCTATGAGAATCAGTCCAGCTGCCTATTGACATGGGCATAGACTTCGATACTGTATTTAATCTTGGCTTGAAGTAGTATACCTTTAGGTTTTCAGTATGTCTTCCTGCATCATCCACAGACATTGGGTTCCTACCAACAGATGAATGGCCAGCATTATGTTGTTTCAGATAACTAACCGATTAGATGCCGAGAGAGCACCAAAGCTGTTGCTGCTCTGCTGAAATGGCGCTCAGTCAAGCTACACTGTCTGTAGTTCTTAAAACAACTCTTCGTCTTATCATCAAGTTGTGAAAGACTACGCCAGTATTCATTATTTCACATGATTGATAGGCTCAAGTTCATTTGATTAGAGTGTATTTTAACTATGTTCCTTGTTAATATTTTAAACTGCAGTGACATCCTTTTATCATTTCTTGAGTGAAGGTAGTATTGAGTTGGCTTGCCAGGTTCAGACACAGCAAGATAACAGATTGATCATGAATTAATAAGGTCAATACTAATGAAAAAGTCCTGTGCTTATGTCTGAATGAATTAGCTGCTTAAGACGTGTTCAGAATGAGTAGAGTGAAGGCTACTGGAGCAAGGAAAGGTGTACTTTAGAGAAAGCAGTGCAGTAAGCACTCACCGTATTGCAAGATCATGATAATATGACGTCACGGCCCAAGTATCTTGACAATATTGTATCGTGTGGCTTTTGGTGAGTCCCACACCAACTCAAATGTCATAAGAACAATCAAAGTTGTACTGGATTACTTTATGCTCCTTCGTGTGAATGTTTAGCAAGTTACTTTGGAGGAAAAGTGTGGTTCTGATGCTTTAAAACCCTTAACCAATTTATCTGAAAGCGATCAAGAGGAACAGTTTTTATTCTTGGATTGGGATTATTTATGATTCCATCTGCCAAGAAAATAAAGTGCTCACTGTTTTCTAAACAGGCCACTCTTATAATTTTAATGTAACAGATATTGACTGCAGTATCAAAAGATGTGTTTTAGTGATGATGGACTGTTTTGGAATGTAATTATCTCCTACTGCCTTCTGATGATAAGAAGGAAAATGCAGTGTCTCAAAAATATGAGTCAGGATATAGACAAGAGCAAAGATGCCTTCAAATTAATTTTCAAAGTCTTTCATTAGAAGGAAGTTTCACAAGGCTTTCTTACTGTTTTGATAACAAAATAGCAAGGCAGTGCTTGTACTGTAAAATCATAGTAGATAAAAAATGTTCTGTGCACAAATGGAGAGTGCCACTTTTTTCATATAAACAGGCTGTGGTAATTGCTATCATGAAATATCTGAGAAAATGTGCTGTTATCTGGGAAAGCTTTTAAGCCATTGTCTCAAGGCAGCTCTTAATGGCCAAATGGAAGTGGAAGGACAGATTTTAATTTTTCAAAATAAAGCCATAGCAGCACTTCAGTGTTGTATTATCACTGTCTATAATTTAAAGAATCTCAATGAGGCAGCTCAGAGTGCTCTGTCTAACAATGAAGTAAAGCAGTGAGTAATCGAAAACATAAGAGCTCACCATTCAGCACAGCAGCTTGTTCTAAAACATTTAAATTCCCTTTGGATTTTTCTTAGTTCTGATAAAAATATGTGGATACTGTATATCTGTGTATAGTCTCACAAAATTGCAATTAATTTAAAAAGTAAGAGATACACATTTTGCTTTTGGGAAGTTTTTAGACTCATTCCAGTTTTGTTCAGTCTCATAAGAAAAAAAGATTTAATTAATTTTCTCTTGTGAAAGTTTCTCCCATTCTTCTTGACAGAATCATTCAAGCCAGTGGGGAATGTCAGTGCATAGCTATTAATTCTCAGAAAACTTTGTATGTGTTTCTTAGTGTGTGTGTGTGTGTGTGTGTGTGTGTGTGTGTGTGTGTGTGTGTGTGTGTGTGTGTGTGTGTGAAGACCCAGGTGCTACATCAACCTCCATCCAATCAGCCATTTATCTCACTCATTATAAAAGTGGACAACACCCCTTTCGAAAATGTTGACCACTTTCCCTACCTTGGGAGCCTTCTCTCCTCCAAAGTGGACATTGACTCTGAGATCAACTATCGTCTGAGCTGTGCCAATGGAGTATATGCCAGACTCAGGATGAAAGTCTTTGAAGATCGAGATCTCAGGATCGATACCAAGCTCTTGGTCTACAAGGCTGTGGTTCTCCCCACCTTGCTGTACGGGGCAGAATCATGGACCATCTACAGCAGGCACCTGAGAGCTCTGGAGCAGCTCCACCAAAGAACTTTGAGAAAGATTCTGAGGATTAAATGGGAGGACCGACGCACAAACATCAGCGTTCTGGAAGAGGCCAAAATGCCCAGCATTTCCACCATAATAATAAAATACCAACTACGATGGACTGGCCATCTCATTGGCATGTCTGACACCCGTCTCCCAAAACAAATTCGTTATTCTGAACTGGAGAGAGGTTCGCGGGCTCCAGGAGGGCAAAAGAAACGGTTCAAGGACAATATTAAAACAAATCTTAAAAAATTCAATGTCTTATCTCCTGACTGGGAGCACATGGCTCTAAACAGGCACCGATGGAAGGAAGCGGTGCAAGAAGGTGCTGCACACTATGAGAAGGAAATCCACCGTGTCGCAGAAACAAAACAACAGCTTCGCAAGGAAAGACAGAAAAACGCTCCAGCACGACCACAACCCACCACCATTTTCCCATGCCAACATTGCACCAAAATACGCGGGTCACGAATCGGCCTCTACGCCCACCTGAAGACCCACAAGTAGACGTCCCCACGAGGAATGACTGTCATACTCGCTCCGAGTTACCGCCGATGATGGTGTGTGTGTGTGTGTGTGTGTGTGTGTGTGTGAAGGGGGGAGAGAGCGATTTAGAGGTAGTGTGGTTATGTGGACTTCACCATTGGTGGCAAGATGGCGCCAGTGTGTGTGGCTGATCGTCTGTCACTGACACTTCTGTTTGTGTTTTTACTGTTTTTAACCTTCCACACTCAACAAATCAAGTCTCTGCTGGTTTATGATCGCCAGACTCTATTGGATCTTCAAAGCTCTGTCAAAGATTTTGTTTCTTTTGAGTTCGGTGGACAGAAAGCCTTGTCCCCGCTTTTATCCAGAATTCCTTCTCACCTTTACCGGGGCTTGACTGCTCCACCATCCCGGCGGAAGCATCACTGTTGCCACGGTAGGTTGGTGAAGCTAAAATACTCCATGGCGTGTTCTGCTGCTTTTTGAACACAATATGGATTATTGTTTCATCTGTTGGTGTCTCAGTGCTCCCTGGATTCCACCGATGCCTGCCTGGTACATGTAGCTGGCTTCAATCAGGTGCTCCAGCCCCACCGGCCCTGTTCTCCCTCGTTCTACCAGCGCAGAGTGAACCTCGGGAACCTGAGGCTGCTGTGTCGGACTCCCCGGTCCGCTCCACCACAGGCCCCAGCTCCTGCCAGGACTGGCCTGGTAAACACCAGATCACTGGTAAATAAAACTTTCATTCTGAGGGATTTCTTCACCTCCCGTGGTCTGGATTTCCTCTGTATATACAGAAGTGGACAAAATTGTTGGTACCCCTCTGTTAATGCAAGAAAAACCCACAATGGTCAAAGAAATAACTTGAATCTGACAAAAGTGGTAATAAATAAAAATTCTATGAAAATTAACCAATGAAAATCAGACAATGCTTTTGAATTGTGGTTCAACAGAATTATTTTAAAAAACAAACTCATGAAACAGGCCTGGACAAAAATGATGGTACCCCTAGAAAAGATTGAAAATAATGTGACCATAGAGACATGTTCAACCAAGATGTGTCCTCTAATTAACATCACAGGTGTCTACAAACTTGTAATCAGTCAGTCGGCCTATTTAAAGGGTGACAAGTAGTCACTGTGCTGTTTGGTGACATGGTGTGTACCACATTAAACATGGACCAGAGGAAGCAAAGGAGAGAGTTGTCTCAGGAGATTAGAAAGAAAATTATAGACAAGCATGTTAAAGGTAAAGGCTATGAGACCATCTCCAAGCAGCTTGATGTTCCTGTGACTACAGTTGCACATATTATTCAGAAATTTAAGATCCACGGGACTGTAGCCAACCTCCCTGGACGTGGCCGCGGGAGAAAAATTGGAAGAGACGGATAATACGAATGGTAACAAAAGAGCCCAGAACAACCTCTAAACACATTCATGGTGAACTCCAAGGTCAAGGTACATCAGTGTCAGATCGCACCATCCGTCGTTGTTCGAGCCAAAGTGGACTTCATGGGAGACAACCAAGGAGGACACCACTGTTGAAAACAAATCATAAAAAAGCCAGACTGGGATTTGCCAAACTGCATGTTGACAAGCCACAAAGCTTCTGGGAGAATGTCCTATGGACAGACAAGACAAAACTGGAACTTTTTTGCAAGGCACATCAGTGCTATGTTCACAGACGCAAAAATGAAGCATACCAAGAAAAGAACACTGTCCCTACTGTGAAACATGGAGGAGGTTCTGTTATGTTCTGGGGCTGCTTTGCTGCATCTGGCACAGGGTGTCTTGAATCTGTGCAGGGTACAATGAAATCTCAAGACTATCAAGGTATTCTAGAGTGAAATGTGCTGCCCAGTGTCAGACAGCTTGGTCTCAGTTGCAGGTCATGGGTCTTGCAACAGGATAATGACCCAAAACACACAGCTAAAAACACCCAAAAATGGCTAAAAGCGAAACATTGGACTATTCTAAAGTGGCCTTCTATGAGCCCTGATCTAAATCCTATTGAACATCTGTGGAAGGAGCTGAAACATGCCGTCTGGAGAAGGCACCCTTCAAACCTGAGACAACTGGAGCAGTTTGCTCATGAGGAGTGGGCCAAAATACCTGCTGAGAGGTGCAGAAGTCTCATTGACAGTTGCAGAAATGGTTTGGTTGCAGTGATTGCCTCAAAAGGTTGTGCAACAAAATATTAAGTTAAGGGTACCATCATTTTTGTCCAGGCCTGTTTCATGAGTTTGATTTTTAAAATAATTCTGTTGAACCACAATTCAAAAGCATTGTCTGATTTTCATTGGTTAATTTTCATAGAATTTTTATTTATTACCACTTTTGTCAGATTCAAGTTATTTCTGTGACCATTGTGGGTTTTTCTTTCATTAACAGAGGGGTACCAACAATTTTGTCCACGTCTGTACGAGACTTGGCTGAGTGTTGGTGACTGTAGCGTCTTTTCTGAACTTTTTCCGGCTGGTTGCTCTTATTGTAACTCCCCGCAGACATTGGGTTGAGGAGGAGGAATGGTGACTGTTTATAAAAATGATTTTAAATATAAGCAGTGCTTTTTATCCTCTTCCTTCGCCACTTTTGAAATGACTTTATTTGAGGTGGAACACTCTGACCCTGTGCTGTGCGCTGTCATCTACCGACCCCCCAAATATAACAAGGACTTTGTGAATGACTTTGCCGATTTTCTGGCTGAAATTATGCCAAAGTATGACTATAAGTCCTTATTGTTGGAGATTTTAATATCCATGTGTGCTGTCCTGATAAACCACTGATGAATGACTTTTTAAACCTCATTTATTCTTTTAACCTGGAACAGTTTTAACTGGTGGTTCTCCACATGAACACGGACACACATTAGACCTTGTCCTGTCAGATGGTTTAGCGGTGTTTAACTTGAAGATCTGTGATAATGTGTTCTCTGATTATATGCCGATTTTATTTGATGCTGCCCTCTCCTGTACTAAAGCTGAAACCTGCGCCTCTACACAGTGTTATCGTATTTTTAACCCCTCCACTGCTGGTCAGTTTTCGTCTGCTTTTACCCAGCCCTGTGCTCCCCCTGACATTTTCTCTGAGGAGGAGGATAGAGAGGAAGGGGGTTACTAAGGATCAACTTCTTTTTGACAGCTGACAGGTGACCTTTGACCTGACACACCCCCTGACCTGCTCCTGACCTGACCTATGTAATTCTCAGGGGATTATCTCTAATGACACGGGGATTAGTGTGGGTATCAAATGTCAGTTATAATAGACCTGTGGGATTAGTGCAGGGTATAGAATGTAGAATTATAAGTGCTTTTAAAAATGATCTTTGACCAGCGAGATTAATGTGAGAATGGAATATCAATTATATTTGCTTTTAAAAATGATCTTTGACCTGTGAGATTAATGCAGGGTGTAGAATGTCAATTATAAGTGCTTTTAAAAATGATCTTTGACCTGTGAGATTAGTGTGAGAATGAAATGTTAATTATATGTGCTTTTAAAAATGATCTTTGACTGTATGGGGTTAGCGTGAGAATGGAATGTTAATTATGGGGGAAACAGCTTTCAAGGATAATCAATGACATCTTTTTAGTGAGTTCATTTTGTCAGAGTGACCAAATAAGCACCAGATTCTCTCTCTCTCTCTCTCTCTCTCTCTCTCTCTCTCTCTCTCTCTCTCTCTCTCTCTCTCTCTCTCTCTCTCTCTCTCTCTCTCTCTCGGACTGCTAACACTGGCAATGTGGATCCTGTTTTTGTTTTCAAGGCCTTGTTAAAAGTCAGACTCCAGGTGGAGTACTCTTACTATAAAATGATGGACAATTTGGAGGCATTCACCAATAGATTGACTGTAGGGAATATTTTGTGTTCTGTGGGAGAGGGGGATGAGTAATGTTTGCACTTTTGAAATGTGAGACACTTGGTGGAATGATATTGGTGATCTTACATTTTTGAATTGTGCAATAAAGGCATTTTTTAAAACTCAAACTCTCCCTCTCTCTCTCTCTCACACACACTCACTCTCACACACACACACACACACACACACACACACACACACACACACACACACACACACACACACACATGCGCACACACATTCGGAGGAGTACATTTCCCTCTACCCTAAAACCCCTTGATGCCTGAATTTATTTCCAATTGTTAACAATTTTTTTTCATTTTATTATTTTTTTCATAATTGAAAATCGTTGTTTTTTTTTGTTTTTGTTTTTTTGTTGTTTGATGCGAATTCGCGACAATAGGCATCAAGGGGTTAAAAGCACAGCCTCCGTGGCAGACATCAACCACCATTGGCAAAACTCTGGAGTATCACCCCAGCAAGCGGCACCGCGAAACAAAGATATTGTTTTACTCTGCCTAAACCTCTGAGTTCCCTCGGGATTAACCAACACACACACACACACACACACACACACACACACACACACACATTCCAAGGAGTACATTTACCTCCTCTCTAAATGCTTTAAAAGCACAGCATCTGTCGCGGACATCAATGTGCTCCATCTGCTTGGCAAAACTCTGGAGTATCAAGCAGAGCAGCGGTATAAAACATACAAAAATAAGTTAACATATATAATAGATAGATAGATAGTTTATTTCGAACACAAAAATATAACAAAAACAAGCAAATGGCAAATGCAATAAAGTAACAGTATACACTGTTCGAAAGGGAGAAGGAAGAAGTGAACACTTATTAATTCCATCTCCTCTTTTCCATAGATACACCCATGTGAATTTTATACAAATTACCACCTTTAAGACCCCAAGTAAACAATTTACTGTATTTTTTACAAATCAACATTAACACCCATCCATTCTAACATACAATGAAGTCCATACATCAAAACCAGCCTCAAACAACACAGATATACACAGTGCTGTCCCACCCACCATTCCATAGTGTCCCATAATGTCCCAGAGTGAACATAATGAATCGTACATATAAATACTACCCTTCTAACATATATCCTTTCAGCAAATGGTGCTTATACCTCTTTTTGAATTGATTTCTGTTTGTACATAGTTTCAGTTCCGGCTCCAGACTGTTCCACAAATCCACCCCACAGACAGATATGCACATACTTTTCTTGGTTGTACGTATCTTGGGTTTTGTAAAGTTTAAGTCTCCTCTCAAATTATGATCATTGTCTCTTTTTTTTAAATATTATTTGTATATTAGTTGGGAGTTGATTATTAATTGCCCTGTACATTACTTGTGCTGTCTTAAATTTAACTAAATCGATGAACTTTATTCAATTCAATTCAATTCAATTCAACTTTATTTATATAGCGCCATTTCACAACAACAGTCATCTCATAGCACTATCAACTGTAGGGGGAACCCCCACAGTTGCAGAAAGACCCCAGCAATCAGGCGATCCCCTGTGAGCAAGCACTTGGCGACGGTGGAGAGGAAAAACTCCCTTTTAACAGGAAGAAACCTCCAGCAGAACCAGGCTCAGGGAGGGGCAGTCATCTGCTGCGACTGGCTGGGGGGTGAGGGGATAGAGAAGAAGAAAAGAACAGACATGTAGAGAGCAAACAGCACGATGGGGACTCAATCTGTGGGAGAGAACAAACAAATGTTAATGACCAGCAAAAAAAATATTTCATTGAGAGTGAGAAAAGGAGTGAGGCCCAGTGCATTACTGGAGGTCCCCCGGCTGACTAAACCTATTAGCAGCATAACTAAGGGAGGGTTCATGAACACATGATCCCTCCCTAATTGTAGGCTATATCAAAAAGGTAGGTTTTAGCCCTATTCTTAAAAACAGAGATCGAGTCTGACTCCCGAATCCAGATTGGCAGCTGATTCCACAGGAGAGGAGCTTGATAACTGAAGGCTCTGCCTCCCATTGTACTTTTGGAGATTGTAGGTATTACAAGTAATCCTGCATTTTGGGAGCGTAGTGCTTTGTTAGGATAATACGGTAGTATCAGATCTTTTAAATAAAAAGGAGTCTGATTGTTTAGAGCTTTGTAAGTAAGAAGAAGGATTTTAAACTTAATTCTAAACTCTATGGGAAGCCAATGAAGGGAGGCCAGAACCGGAGAGATATGATCCCTCTTTCTAGTACCTGTTAAAACTCTTGCTGAAGCATTTTGGATCAGCTGAAGACTTTTTAAAGATGTTTTAGGACAGCCTGATAATAAAGAATTACAATAATCTAATCTCGAGCTAACAAAAGCGTGGATCAGTTTCTCAGCATCACTCTGAGACAAGATGCTCCTAATCTTGGCAATATTATGCAAATGATAGAAGGCAGTCTTAGAAACAAATTTAATATGTGAATTGAAGGACAAATCCTGATCAAAAATAACTCCAAGGTTCCTCACAGAGCTATTAAGAGAAAGAGTAACCGCATCCAAACTGAAAGTTTGATTTGGAAAGGAATTTCTAAGGTTTTTTGGACCAACAACAATGACTTCAGTCTTATCTGAATTTAATAGCAGGAAATTACAAGTCATCCAAGCTTTGATTTCCTTAAGACAGGCTTCTAACTTGGCTAATTGATTACTATCATCTGGCTTCATTGACAGGTATAATTGTGTGTCGTCAGCATAACAATGAAAATGTATACAGTGCTTTCTAATAATATTGCCTAATGGAAGCATATATAAACTAAAAAGAGTAGGGCCTAGTACAGATCCCTGTGAAACTCCATGACTGAGCTTTGAGTTGAAAGAAAACTCATTTACATGAACAAACTGGAACCTATCAGATAAATAAGATCTAAACCACTGCAACAAAGTTTCATTAAGTCCAACATAGTGTTCTAATCTATCAAGTAGAATATTATGATCGATAGTATCAAAAGCTGCACTAAGGTCTAAAAGGACAAGTACAGAAACTAGTCCATTATCAGATGCAATGAGGAGGTCGTTAGTGACCTTCGCTAAGGCTGTTTCAGTACTATGATGGATTCTAAACCCAGACTGAAACTCTATAAGTAAACCAGTCATAAAGTCACATGTCATAAAGTAAACTTTATGACATGTGACTTTAAGAACAACGAATTGGTATGGTCTCTATATCCTGCATTGTTTATTATCCTTATAGCTCTTTTTTGTAATGTGCATATTGACTGTAGGTTGGTCTTGTAGGTGTTTCCCCAGACTTCTACACAGTAGTTAAGATAAGGTAAAAACAGAGAACTGTACAACAAGACCAATGATTTATAGTCCAAGATGTGTCTTGTCTTCCCCAGTATGCCTATACATTTTGCTAATTTGGCCCGGATGTGACTGATGTGAGGTTTCCAGCAGATTTTATTGTCTAGCGCACAGGTGTCAAACTCATTCCATGGAGGGCCAAGACCCTGCAGGTTTTACCTCCACCCAGTGGCTTCAACAGGTGTTTTCTCTGAATTTCCTCCCACTGATTGCTGATCAGTGAAAACACCTGCTGAAGAGACTGGGTGAAAGTAAAACCTGCAGGGTCTTGGCCCTCCATGGAATGAGTTTGACACCCCTGGTCTAGCGTCACCCCCAGAAACTTATTTTCCTGTACTGTTTCTATTCTGGTATCATCTATCTACCATATCATCTATCTACCATTATTTCATGATTTATTTTATAATTTCCAAACACCATAATCTTTGTTTTTTTAGATTTAGAGATAATTTATTTTTGTTGAACCTCTGCGTTAATTTTTCCATTTCAGTTGTGACCACCTCTAAAACCTGCTGCAAATTCTCACCAGTGCAAAGGATATTTGTGTCATCCGCAAACAAAATAAATTTCAGAATTTTTGATACTTGGCATATGTCATTTATATACAAAATAAAGAGTTTGGGTCCCAAAACCGACCCCTGGGGCACACCACAAGTGATGTCCATGAAGGGTGATTTGTGCTCTCCAATTTGTACAAATTGTTGTCTGTTACTTAAATAACTTTCCACCTAACTCAGTCCTACCCCTCTTATCCCATACCTTTCCAGTTTCCTTAGTAGTATTCTGTGGTCAATGGTGTCAAAAGCTTTCTTTAAATCTATAAATACTCCTACAGCAACTTTTTTTTATCTATACAACTAGTAATTTCTTCTATAAGTTCGATCAGTGCCAAAGATGTAGATTTATCTGCTCTAAAACCATACTGGCTATCTGTAAGCAGGTTGTGTTTTTCAGTGAAATCATCCAGTCTCTTAGTGAAGATTTTTTCAAGTATTTTGGAGAATTGTGAGAGTAAAGAGACTGGCCTGTAATTTGTGAAGCGATGACTGTCTCCTGTTTTGTATAGACGTATTACTTTTGCTATTTTTATTTTGTCTGGAAATTTACCAGTTTGAAATGACAGGTTACAGATGTGGGTGAGTGGCTTAACAATTCCCTCAATTACTTTTTTCACTATTGTCATGTCAATTTCATTCCAGTCCGTTGATTTTTTGTTCTTAAATTTACTCACAGTCTCGATAATTTCCTTTTCAGTAACTGCACCTAAAAAGATTGTGTTTGGATTTCTATCTTCTATTTCATTCACAGAACCACTGTGGTTTGTTTCTGGTGTCACTATTGATTTTGCTAATTCAGGACCGTTTATAAAAAATTTATTGAAACCACTGACCACATCTTCCATATTATTTATCAAACTGCCATTTTCGATAAAATATTCTGGATAATTTGCATTCTTAGGACGATTACTAATAATCCCATTGAGTACTTGCCATATTCCTCTTATGTTATTTTTGTTATCCTCTAGTATTCTGTTGTAATATTCTTTCTTACAGGTCCTCATTATAGTAGTAAGTTTATTTTTATATCTTTTATATTTGATCTCAGCTTCCACCATTCTGCATTTAATGAATTGTTTATATAATGTATTCTTCTTTTTACATGCATTTATTAACCCCTTGGTGACCCAAGGAATATTTTTTTTTTTGTTGTCTGTCACTGTATTGTTTTATAGGACAGTATTTATTGTACAATGATTGAAATATTTGTAAAAATTTATCATATGCTCTATTTATGTCATTTTCATCATAAACTATCTTCCAATCTTGTATTAATAATTCCTTTTTCAGTAAATACATTGATTCTTCGGTTCTTATCTTTTATATTTAATATTTTTGGTATACTTTTTCTTCCTATAATCACATTGATAGACAACAAAAATCGGCAGGTGGTCACTGATATCATTCAATAAAAGCCCACTCCTGATATTATTTTCCATAATGTTTGTGAATATGTTATCTATTAGTGTGGCACTGTGTGACGTGATTCTGCTAGGTCCGGTAATTGTTGGATGTAAGCCCATGCTGTACATTGTGTTGATAAATTCTTCTGTCAAACTATGTTGTTTTGAGTTCATCAGATCTATATTGATATCCCCACAGATGAACATAACTTTGAGTTAGTTTTGCGTACATTTTTTCCATCCAGTCCTTAAATAAGTCAATGTTTGATCCAGGTGTTCTATATACACAGCTCACTACTACATTCTTCACATTGTCCAGACATATTTCTATTGTAATACATTCAAATAAATCATCCACAGTTACCGTCAGATTTTCAACAACCTTGTATTTCAAGCTCTTGTCAACATAAATTGCAACTCCTCCTCCTTTTTTCACTTTTCTATTTATATAATTTAATTCATAGCCATCCATGGTAAAATCCACTCCTTTCTCTTCACTGAGCCACGTCTCTGATATTGCCACAATATTGAAGGGTTCTTTAAACTGATGTAAATAATCTTTAATGTTATTAAAGTTTGCATAGAGACTCCTGCTGTTGAAGTGGATCATAGAAATATTGAAATCAGATGTGACCATTGTGTTAAACTGTTCATCTGTGTAATAATTACAGTCATTATTGATTGAGTTAAAAAAATTATTATCAGGGTCTATGTCATATTCTACATCCTGTGGGTTGTGATCTGTGTATTCAAAAACTTTCAGTTCCTGTTGTTCCTGTTTGTTCATTTTTTGATTCATGTTGTTGAATGTTTTGTTGCAGATGAGTAAAATCTTTCAGTGTCCTACAGTTGTCTGAATTGTTGCTGTGACTCCAGTTCATAATATTCATTGATATTTGTCCAGTTCCATAATATTACGGATGTTAATGACCTTGGCTTCTTCAGGCGATCCGTTTAATTTGATGTATATTTTACAGTTTGATGTCCAGGTGTTTTGAATCTTTTTCTGCTTTTTCATGTATCTTACTTTCCTGGCTATTTCTGCGTTTTCTTTCGTGAGGTGCTCGTTTATGTAAATGTTTGTTCCTTTCAGCTTCCTACCTTGTTTCAGTAGCGCAGTCTTGTGTTTTTTGTTCATAAACCTCATGATCACAGCCAGTTTGTCACCGCTTTTCCTGGGCAGAGGGTGGCAGGACTCAATGTAGTTGCAGTCCAGCTGAATTCCTTTCGACTGCATGAAGGCCGCCACTTGTTGCTCAGCGGATTCCTCTTCCAGCTCACCTCCACTGCTGTCTGCGGCCACTGCTCTCGCGTATGATCGGGGTTTGATGTGGAGCCCCGTGATGATCACGTCATTCACCCGAGTGTTCTGGTCCATTTCCGCCATTCTGCTCTCCAGATACGCCAGCCTCTTGTCTTTCTCAGCGTTCTGGCTCCGCAGCGCTTTAATTTCTTCCACTAGGTCCAGGATGCTTCTTTGCTGCGTCTTTACAGCGGAAATCTCTTCCGCCAAGAAATCCAGCGCTTTTTTTATTTCATCCACCTCTTCATTTTGCAGGGCTCTCTTGGGACCCATTATCCCGGCCGATGATCGCTGATTTTGATTGATGTAGTAAGATGTGATTGATGTAGTAAGATGTAGTAAGAGAGACTATTACAGTAAAGAACTGGAGAAAAACAGAGACAATATTAAAAATACAAGGACAATACTTAACAGTATTCTTGGAAATAAAAGCAGAAATACAAGCTACCCAACCGATTTTTCAAAAAATAATAAAACGACTCAGAGTGTGAATGCAGCTTCACCTGCAGATGAATTTAATAACTTTTTTGTTAACATTGGTCCTAATTTGGCTCGAGAAATACCCATTACGGTGTCTACTGGTGATACAATAAGCAAAAACACTGCTATAAAAGACTCCATTTTCATAAAGAACACAGACAAGAGAGAGGTCATTGAAATTGTTAAATCGTTTAAAAGTAAAACATCTACAGACTGTGAAGGTATTGACATGCTCTTAGTCAAAACTATTATTGAATGTTTAGTGAAACCACTGACGTATATCTGTAACCTGTCTCTCCAAACAGGTATATTTCCCAATGCAATGAAAATAGCTAAAGTAATTCCGATATACAAGACGGGTGACAGAGGGGAATTCTCAAACTATAGACCAATTTCACTATTGCCGCAATTTTCCAAGATACTTGACAAAATATTCTATGAGAGAATTGACAACTTCATACTGAAGAATAATTTATTGTGTGAGCAGCAATATGGGTTCAGACACAAGAGGACAACTGCATTTGCTCTAATGGAATTTATAGAAAAAATATCAACTGCCATTGAAAATAAAGAGTATTCAGTTGGGGTATTCCTGGATCTTAAAAAAGCATTTGATACAGTGGATCATAATTTATTATTAAAGAAACTACAAAATTATGGTATTAGAGGGGTAGCACTGTCCTGGTTATGTAGTTACTTAAAGAATAGATATCAGTATGTATGTGTTGGTAACAAAAACTCACAGTTACTGAAGGTTACTTGTGGAGTCCCACAGGGTTCAGTTTTGGGGCCATTGTTATTCAATATGTATATAAATGATATATGTAAAGTTTCAAAAAAATGGACTTAATATTGTTTGCCGATGACACTAATCTATTATGCAGTGGAAGCAATTTGGAACAACTTTTGGATACACTCGGAAAAGAATTAGGAAAGCTTAAACTGTGGTTTGATTCAAAGAAATTAACGCTCAATTTAAGTAAGACAAAATTTATAGTCTTTAACAACCATCACAACAACTTAGTATCTAAACTCAGTGTAAATGGTGTAGAGATTGAAAGGGTATCCGAAACTAAATTTCTTGGAGTAGTAATTGATAATAAACTGTGTTGGAAGTCACATATTAATTATATTAAAGGTAAAATATCCAAATCAATTGCAATACTACACAGAGTGAAATATTTGCTGAATCAACCCACACTATATACCTTGTATCATTCATTAATACTCCCATACATGACATATTGTACTGAAGTATGGGGAAATACATATAAAACAAACATATATCCAGTCTTTATGCTTCAGAAGAGAGCTATTAGAATAATAATGTTAGATAAATAATTAGATTAATAAGATTAATAAGATTAATAATATTAGAATATAATGTTTATATACTTGCATATTTATTCCACCTAGCTGCAATGCTCCGTACTGTGGGTGTTTATATATTTACATATTTATTCCATCTAGCTACAATGCTCTGCACTGTGTGTTCATATATTCATATATTTATTCCATCCAGCTACAATGCTCTGCACTGTGTGTCTGTGTGTGTGTGTGTGTATATATATATATTTTATAGTAATATGTACATATGTATATTAGCTGCTCTTGCTTGCTTGTTTTTTTTTGTTTTGTTTTTTTTGTTTTTTTTTCTTGCCTTCTGATTGTTGCTCTGAGTGTTGCTATCCCTGTGCTGTTGCAATCCTGGAATTTCCCCGTTGTGGGACTAATAAAGGCTTATCTTATCTTATCTTATCTTAATAAACAAAGCTGCTTACAGGGAACCAACAAACCCACTTTTTCTTAAATTAAAAGCTCTCAAGTTGAAAGATCTGGTTGACTTTAAAATTGCAGTAATAATGTTTAAAGTGTAGAATCTATCACTGCCCGCAAATATCCAAAAGTTGTTCCAAATAAGGGAGAAACAATATCATTTCAGAGGAACATGTATATTTCAAAAACCTTCAGTGAGAACTACCACAAAGCAACACTGTGTTTCAGTGCAAGGAATCAGATTATGGAACGATTTTGGACCTGAATTAAAATCATGTACATCGCTTGGACAATTTAAGCAAAAACTAAAGGAAGAAATACTCCAAACATATATACAAGATGACATGTAAAATCACATAAGGATTGTCATATCCAGCCTGCGTTGTGTTGTAGCTTAGTTTTTTGTCACATTTTGTCTTAGCTTTGTTCTGAATTGTAATCGCTCTTGTTTTGTTTTTCTTTTGAATTCTTGGATGGAATATGGGTGGGCAATATAAGCTGCGGCTTCAGCCATCACCCATTCCGGATAACTTATGTTGAACTGTATAATCAGAGGAGTTATTGTCTAATTTGACCTTGTTGGATTTTCTTTCCCCCTTTGTTATATTATTCAGTTTCTTTTAACCTGTACTTTTAATCTATCCGAAATAAAGATTCATTCATTCATTCATTCATTCATTCAAAACTCTGCATCACCATGAGAAATGTGTGGCAATTATATATGCTTTTAAAAATGATCTTTGACCATATGGGGTTCGCTTGAGAATGGAATGTTAATCATATTTGAGGGTGAACGAGAAGCCGCTTAAACACACACACACACACACACACACACACTATTATTTTTACTCTGTGGTTCATTCACATTCCAAAATCTTGTCCCAATTCCCCTATGGGGTCTGCTTTGTGTATAAGTATGAGTGAACCAATTCTGAAGCCCATCTTCACACCCGAAGGAACGTAACTCAGGCAAGATGAGAGGTAATATTATCTGACTTTCAAAAATTTATAAAAAACTTTTTTTTTCTCTATTGATAAATAAAACTTTGCTCATTTTTAGAAATTATAACACTTGCAGAAATCCACTCACCGCCAAGGTACCCAGGTAAATGTTAGTCATTTTATTTTTTCTAATTACTCGATCAACTTTTTATCTGTTTTTGTGACTTGTCTCAGAAAAGTGATATACAGATAAGGCTATTATTATTATTTTATGTTATAAAGCATTTATCTCATAATTTGTCTCAAAGTCAGAACCGCTTTTAAATCATGTTTTTTCTGTCTTTTTTAAAGTTATTCCTGCTCAGTTGGAAGGGGTTAATTTCATCCTCTCAGTCACGGGTATGTCCACACCCCCCCCCCCAACCATTATTGCATCTATAAACATTATGAATGGCCATTCAAAAAGAAATGAACTTACAGATTTCGAGGAGGGTGAGAATCAGCACTGGTCCAATGACAAAGACAGTCTAGTGGGGCTTTTGGATGAGATTTGATGCACCAAAGACTATTCGGTGGTTTTAACGGGGCCCAAACAGCCTGGGGTCAATGTTGAGCGTCCTGCAACCCTTCATCAAACCACGGCTCCACAGCAGAATAACGCCAGACATCCAGCACCACAGAATCCAACCATCTTTACAGGTCCAATAGCCAGTGTTCAGCCGGCAGTCGGATCGCGTGAGAGTATTTCACCGACCGGGGTAAACAACCAGCGTGGCGGAGAGACAGACCGACTCCAGTACCGACCAATGCTATAGCACGTGGCTCTGGTAAGCTCGCCCTATTTTTTTAAAAAAAACTTTTCATTGATTCAATATAACCATTCTCGCCTCAAAATCATGTTTAAACGGGGTGATAGTGTCACCCTTTGATGATGTGGCAGGTCACCATTGGCCCTCTCACAACGTCTCAGGGTGATGACGTAAACGTTCCCCGCGGGGTCATGTATTGGTGGCTGGTGCCATCTTGTGGCGGTCTTGTGTTTTTAAACAGTGTAAACTGCATTATGTTTTTTTTTTCAATGTGAAATAGTTATTATTATTATTATCGTACAGAATACCAATGTTCACCTAAAGGTATGTACTTACAGACCCGCATCCTTTATCATTATTAACCCATTAAGTGTCCCAGTCGCCGTATGGTGACATAACCCCTAGTGGTCAAGAGTGGTATAGAATTTTTGTCAACAAAACATTCAGATCCTCTGGTGAGATTTCCAAAGCTATAACTTGAAAGTTGCAAGAGATAATGGCTTACTGTAAATTAAAAAGATGTAAAATATGATCCAAAGTTTCAGATAGGAGTGAATTTATGCATATAATTTGCATAATGCCGCGGCAGCTATATTGAATTACATAACACAGTCAAAAGTGGACTTTGGACATATTTACACAAAGAATGGTTCAGTCTTTTGGCACCGTTTTTTGTACAGGGGTACGTTGTTATCTTATCTTCAAAGTATATGAACAGTAAAACCAGTACAATGTAAAGAAATAAAGATATTCCTCAGTTACCGGCATCGAAGGGGACACGCTGGCACGTGTGGTCGGTCCATTTTCGTCAATCGTGTTTGTTATTTTCCGTTCTGTTGGTCATTTGCGCTCTCTCCCATATCTAGACACTCTTCTGATTATCCCACGTCAAATTCGTTTGTATTCCCCAGCAATTTTTTGACTATAACGCAGTTTTATATGACGGTACATGACGGTGCATGGTGGCCATATTTGCTTTCTGGGCATAGAGAAGGAAAACAGGAAAAGGAAATAAGTTCTTCTTCTTGGGTGTATTACATGTCATCCATGAGTCCTCCAATGCGTGCCTGCCACCTTCTGAACTGGCACGATCAGTACAAGTCCTGGTACAGCTGGGGAGTTAAAAGAATGTCAAGATTCAGTTAACAGGCACAGTTGCAGTGCTGCGCCACTAGGGGCACATGAAAATGTGGACAGTTAAAAGGTTAAATCCCCGAGCCCGTCATCATTTGTACCTGCATCATTCACCGGTAGACGCCGGTGCAACGGAGCGTGTGACGTTGAGGAGGAGGAGGAGGGGACCACGCTCACTGCCAATGTGAGACAAATGATTAAAGGTATGTAATTAAAAATACAATTTAAAATGACCTTCTTGGTTGGAAGATAATTCACCATCTCTAAATAAGAATAAAAACTGAAATCTGTATTTTATTATTTTTAACATGTTTTCATGATTAATTGTATGATCTATTCACCACTTTGGTCAACCGAGGTTGTTTAAAATATATGCATACATACTGTATATATATATATATATATATATATATATATATATATATATATATATATATATATATATATATATATATATTAACCTTGGTCACCCACCAACTTAAAATAAGCATATGTTATATACTTACAGAACCACGATGAGTAACGTTGCTTTTATAACCCATTTGTCCTGTTTTGCAGAATTAAACCAAGCACCGAATCCGGCCATTCCGCCTACTCCAGAGGTCCAGTCTAACAACCCCCCGACGAACTGTCAGGGTTGAACTGAATACTGTCAGGTTTGGAACAATACCGTCTGCCCTACGAAAGAGCTCAGATCCATAGAATGTTTAGACTGTCATAGAAAGTGTCACTTGCCGGCCTGTTACACTAAACACAGAGGCCAAACAAGGTGGTGTAACCACACCCTACGAGAGTATCTGTGACTTGATAAAAAAAATGTCCTCGCTGCAACTTTTGCTATTATGTTAGTAAAACCACAGGTACATCTACGCATCGTTGTATCCGGTTAAAATGTAAAATTTCTGGGGTGCAATTACAACCGGGTTCTGAAGCTGATGATCATCAATGCTACATTCAGTCACTCCCCTCACAGGTGGAACACCCCAAGTTGTTTTTTTATGATAGCGAAACATTCGTCGATGACAAAGGGGAGCACGCACCGTTTCTTGTGTACACTGAAACATCGAAAGGTGAAAAAAGTGGTTTTACGGTACAGACTGCGTAAAACAATTTCTTCTGCATATCAGGTGTGAAAAGTACAGGCGTAATGTATTCCTAGTGCATAATGCCAGAGGATTTGGCAGTTACCTGATCTTAAACAGTATGATAAAAGAGAATATAATGCCGCAACAAATTTTCATGACAGGGAGTAAGCTTCTGTTTTGAGATTGGGCCCCTTTTTGTAGACGGCTACACGGAGATCGATAGCTTGAAGCAAGTCTATGAGTTCAACAGATGCTATTTCCACGGTTGTGTTTGCAGTTTTAAAAGCACAGACATCTGCCCTCTGAGGGGTGTTACATTTGGAGAGCTGCATTTGAAAAGTGAGGAGAGGTTGCAGGAGTTACGCTCTATGCACGGTGTCCGTGTTATGGTGATGAGAGAGCACAAGTGGAATGAGATGAAAAAATAATGCGAGGAGGTGAAACAGTTTTTTAACCCACCCGAGCCTTTCTTACCCCGCCAGGCCCTTTACGGGGGCAGGACGAGCACTCTAAAACTGAAGACACACCTCAGGGTCTGATGAAACAGTGCACTATGTAGATGTCACTTCTCTGTACCCCTATGTTAACAGCATGTGCTTTTACCCTCTAGGCCATCCCATCATCATTTACAAAGATTTTGGGGATCCTCAAAGCTATTTCAGGTTAATCAGAGCTACTGTCTACGCACCCCGCAGCCTCTTTTTTCCCCATTCTACCCTACAGAAGTTCAGGAGGTAAATTAACCTTTCCACTGTGTCGAACATCCGCGGAAACCAACCATCAAGACGGTGTTTGCTCGCACGGTGACGAGGCGAGAGCATTGATGGGGGTCTGGGTCACTGAGGAGTTTAACCCTTTGAGTGTGTATGGCGCACTTCTGCGCCTGTCAGCTGATCAGTCCAAATAAAGCCTGTACAGTCGAATACAGTATGAAATGTACAAACCTTTTAATACCACTTGGTGGCTGAGAGGTGTGGCTTTTCATTTACCATGAGAACTGGAAACGGTCCAATTCAATAAGTAGGTCAAATCAGCATTTGAAGCACACCCCCTTTCATTCTGCTGTTTGACACGGAGGAAACAGGATGGCGAGGAAGACGCTCTCAGCTGAAGAGGTTTTAGTGCTGGTATTCACCGCTCCTGGTTCAGAGGAAGAGCTTAGCCCTAGTTTGTCATCTGAGTTAGAGTCCAGCTTTGGTTATGTGCCTTCAGACAATGGTGCAAGCAGTTCTTGTGAAAGTGGAGACGGACATCTTGCACGCGACGCTGCAACTGCGTTTTCTGTGTCCAGCCCTGCCCAAAATGGCACAGGAGCCTCGTCTGCAGATTGTTCTGCTTTGCCAAACTGTGGTCGCGGAGCGAAAAGGTCCAGAGCATCCAGTGGGTGACGTTTGGCTGGGCAAGAGCGCACAGCCAGGGTGCATCGACGCGTAGGTAGTGGCGATGCGGCAGGAGGTTTGGACATTGACGGCTGGGAACTTCTTAGAGATGAAGAGGTTTATCAGCCTTGGCTGAAAGCATTTGAACAGCCAGTTGGATATCGTGGAGAGAAGGACCTGTCATCTGCGCCCGCCATTGATTTTGTGTCGCTTTTTTGGACTCTGGAATTCTGGATGCTTGTGACCGACGAAACAAACAGGTACATATTTGTTGCATAAACTGTGTTTCATTTGCTTATTTTAGTTTAGTGTGAAACAAATGTGCCATGAGATTTGTGAGTTTTTTTATGATTTTTAGTCATTTTGTCAATGATGGGACAAAAGGCTATGCGGTGACAGTGTGTGAAACAAAAATTGTCCATCCATCCATCTTCTACCGCTTTTCCGGAGCGGTAGAAGATGAAGAGACAAATGAAGGGACAAAAGGCCATGTGGTGACAGTGTGACACCAAAATTGTTTTTGTTTTGAATGATTTTTAGTAATTTTGTCAATGATTGGACAAAAGGACCATGTGGTGACAGTGTGTGAAACAAAAATTGTCCATCCATCCATCTTCTACCGCTTTTCTGGAGCGGTGATTAGGTCCAATTATGCACAATGCATGGATGCAAGTTCACCTGGCAGACACTTGGGTACCTCTGCAACACTTTTATAATTGGGACTTTGCATCTAACTGTAATTCTGAAGCTATATTGTTATAATAAAATTGGGATTGTTGCAATATGCAAATTAGGTCCAATTATGCACAATGCATGGACACAAGTTCACTTGGCAGACAATTGGATTCCTCTGCAACATTTTTGTAATTGGGACTTTGCATCTAACTATTACCGTTCTGGAGCTGTAGTGTTGTAAAATTTGGATTGTCCCAATATGCAAATTAGGTCCAATTATGCACAATGCATGGATGCAAGTTCACCTGGCAGACACTTGGGTACCTCTGTGACACTTTTGTAATTGGGACTGTGCATCTAACTATAATCATTCTGAAGCTATAGTGTTATAATAAAATTTGGATTGTTGCAATATGCAAATTAGGTCCAATTATGCACTATGCATGGATGCAAGTTCACTAAGCAGACACTTGGGTTCCTCTGCAACATTTTTGTTATTGGGACTTTGCCTCTAACTATTACCGTTCTGAAGCTATTGTCATTTGAAAATTTGAGGTCAAACTCTGCGCTTTCCTGCCAAAAATTCTATACGCTCAAAGGGTTAACAAAGTCCTAGAGCTGAGGTACAGGGTGGGTGAAATCACAGAAGTATGGCATTTTGATCAAAGTACCAACACGGTGTTTGTAGATTACATACACAGATTTCTAAAAGAAAAACAGGAAGCATCTGGTTACCCTGCAGATGTCGTTGATCAGGAGAGCAAGGACAGATACATCAGGGACTATCACCGTCAACAGGATATTCTGTTAGATGCCAATAAAATACAAGAGAATACACTCCGTCGCCGCATCTCAAAACTGATTTTTGTTACACCTGGCTCTCGCCGATCATTATCACCAGCTGCGCGCACACCTGCGCCTCATCGGCGGTGAGCTATATCTTCCCCTCTGCCCTCTGCTTCGGCCTGGAGTCGTCTTCGCATCTACTCCTCTACACGGCGACAGATCCGGTCTCTACCGTCATCGCTCTCTACACGTAAGCAACTCATCATTCCCTTACCTTCTCTTCAGTCCTTCCCCTGTGCACAGGTGGATTCCCAGGCGGCGGCTTTTCCTCCTCCTCGCCTCATCTCCGCCTGCATGGCTCCGACGCGTCAAGGGCGCACAGCCTCGCTGTCTTCCAGGACACAGCTGTCAAGCCAACGCCAGCCACGCATTCCCCTGCACGTGAGCAAATGTAACAGATTATTCCCACGGCGTGGTCGGCTACATCTAACCTCCTGCTCTGCTCTCCCCTCAGGGTTACCTGGTCGAACGGCGAGCTGTTCCGCGCACCTGGCACGGTGTCCGCCCACACCACATCTCCATTCCCACTCACGCACTCATACACCCTTGTCTGTAAATAAAAGCATTAAATCTTCCCGAGCCCGTATGCGTGTGTCCCCTGAGTCCAAGGTTATGACAGTACGACTCCAGCTAAGAGACTCAGCGGACAGCGGGCTGGCACGCCGTTTTTCCAACCTACAGGCTCGGGTTGATTTAATTGTTCAACAGCAACAGACAATTGACAAGCAGCTTACCCAAATTGTCCAGCGAATGAGCCGCTTGGCTCCTCCGGCACCTTCCGGCGGGTCAGCTTCCATCTCCTCCTCGGTAAGTCTCGGTAGTGTGGGTCCGCTGACCCAACTCACACCAATCCCAACCCCAGCGCACTTCACCGGGCGACCCAGTGAGGCGAGGGGGTTCCTCCTGCAGTGTGAGTCGGTGTTTGAGCGTGTCCCCGGAGACTTTCCGTCCGATCACAGCCGAATTGGGTACGTAGCTAACCTTCTGGGAGGGCGAGCGTTAGCTTGGGCCTATGCCATCATGGCAAGACCCAGCTACGCGAGCCTGACCTATGCCCAATTCGTGCGACAGTTTAAGGAGGTGTTTGACCATCCCACTCACGATAACACCTATGGCGCCCGGTTGTTAAACCTTCGTCAGGGTAGCCGGTCTGCCGCCGACTACGCTGTCGACTTCCGGGTGGCAGCGGAGGAAGTAGGTTGGGGCGAAGCGGCGCTCTGTGGCCTCTTCGCTCGCAGTCTGAACTCCTCCCTGCAGGACGAGCTGGCCTCCCGGGAGCTGCCGGACAAATTAGCTGATTTAATATCCTTAGCCATTAGTATTGACAACAGGCTGAGGGAGCGGGCCGCCGAGCGCCGCACTTCCGGTTGCTGTGGTGAAGTTTCCTCCCGGGCTCCTCAGTCTCGCCCCCTGGTGGTTCCCGCTCCTGGGTCCGCCGATGCCCCGGAGGCAATGCAGGTGGGTAGGGCCAGGCTTTCTCCTGCGGAACAACAGCGCCGCCGAGAGCTGTCTCTCTGCATGTATTGCGGAGGGGATCAGCACTCAGTGGAGAATTGCCCGGTTCGGCCAAAAGGGGAACTTCTGCGAGTCGCTCTTGGGGGTCTCGCGGACGCCTCCCGTTCAAGCACCCTCACCAAATGCATCCTCCCGGTTAGGTTTTGCCACAACTCCACTGCGCACGCCACACACGCACTGGTGGACTCAGGGGCGGAACAAAATTTTATTTCACAAGGCCTGGTAACCCTCTTGGGCATCCCCTGTCAAGCCCTGTCATCTCCCTTGAAATTAGTTACCCTTGCTCACTCGCCCTTAGTGACTGCTATCCATAAGACTAAACTGGTCCCGGTGATCATCTCCGGCAATCACAGGGAGGACCTCAGCCTGATCGTGCTACCCACCTCGTCTTCTCCTGTCATCTTGGGTTGCCCCTGGCTGCGGCTCCACAACCCCATCCTAGAAAGGCAGTCCGGCAGCGTTCTCTCCTGGAGCACGTTCTGTATGAGCTCCTGTCTCCAGTCTGCCGCCTGTGCCCCCTCGGTGCCGCACCCGATGCTGGACTCCCCGCCTCCGGACTTATCCCTGGTGCCTCCTGAGTTCCATGATCTCAGACAGGTATTCAGTAAAACTAAAGCACTGTCTCTCCCCCCCCCCGCCACCGTCCCTACGACTGCGCCATAAACCTCCGCCCGGGGCGCCGTTACCATCTTGTCGCCTCTACAGCCTGTCTGCCCCGGAGCGTGAGGCCATGGATGTCTACATCAAGGAGTCACTCAGCGCAGGCATTATCCGACCATCCTCGTCCCTGGTTGGTGCTGGGTTCTTCTTTGTGGGGAAGAAGGACGGGTCCCTGCGCCCGTGTATCGACTTCCAGGCGCTGAATGACATCACCATCAGAGACAAGTACACGCTGCCCCTGATGGACTCGGCCTTCGACTCTCTCCAGGGGGCCACCTGGTTCACCAAGCTCGACCTGCGCAGCGCCTACCATCTTGTACAGATCCGGGAGGGCGACGAATGGAAGACGGGGTTCCGGACGCCCAGCGGCCATTTCGAGTACCTGGTTATGCCGTTTGGGCTTACCAATGCTCCGGCCATCTTCCAACGGCTAATTAACGACGTTCTTCGGGATTTCCTGGGGGTCTTCGTGTTTGTGTACCTGGACGACATTCTGATCTTCTCCCGGTCCAGGGAGGAACACCAGGTCCACGTGAGGCGGGTCCTTCAGCGTCTCCTGGAGAACAGGTTGTATGTAAAGGCGGAGAAATGTGAATTTTTCACCAACCAATCTTCCTTTTTGGGGTTTGTAATTGCTCATAATCAGGTCCTCCCCGACCCAGCTAAGGTTAAAGCGGTGGTAGAGTACCCCCTCTTCTAGGAAGCAGGTGCAACAGATCCTAGGCTTTGCTAATTTCTACCGCCGCTTCGTACCCAAGTACAGCGCCATTTCCGCCCCCCTGACCCGCCTCACCTCCCCCAAGGTGCCGTTCAGGTGGAACGAAGAGGCTGCCTCGGCCTTCAGGGCCCTGAAGACGGAGTTCGCTTCCTCCCGGGTCCTCACCCAGGTGGACCCCGCTCTCCAGTGCATGGTCGAGGTGGACGCATCTGACACAGGGGTGGGAGCAGTGCTTTCCCAGCGCTCGCCAGTGGATGGGCAGGTACGTCCCTGCGCCTTCTTCTCTCGTCGTCTCTCCCCCGCTGAACGGAACTATGACATCGGGGATCGGGAGCTCCTAGCGGTGAAGCTGGCTCTTCAGGAGTGGCGCCATTGGCTGGAGGGGGCTTCTCAGCCGTTCGTGGTCTGGACCGACCACAAAAACCTGGAGTACCTGAGGACGGCCAAGCGCCTGAAAGCCCGCCAGGCGCGTTGGTCGCTGTTCTTTGGTCGCTTCAGGTTCACCATCACCTACCGGCCTGGATCTAAGAACGGCAAACCAGACGCGCTTTCCAGGCAGTTCGAACCCAAGGAACCAGCGGACCATGAGCATACCATCCTCCCGTCCTCGTGTGTGGTGGGAGCTGTTGCATGGGGAATAAAGGCCAAAGTCCGAAAGGCACAAGAAGCGGAGCCTGATCCTGGCGGCGGCCCAGTCGGGAGGTTGTTCGTCCCATCGTCGGTTCGGGGCGACGTCATCCATTGGGCCCACACGTCCAAGTTCACTTGCCATCCTGGTACTTCTCGGCTGGTGGAGCTTATTCAGCGGTCTTTCTGGTGGCCGGGTCTCAGAGGTGACGTCTCCAACTACGTCCGTGCCTGTCCTCAGTGCACCGTGGGTAAGACCTCCACCTCCCCTCCAGCGGGTCTTCTCCACCCGTTACCGGTTCCTGGGAGACCGTGGTCCCATGTGGCCTTGGATTTTGTTACCGGCCTCCCTAAGTCTAATTCCTACGACACCATCTTGACTATTGTCGACCGGTTCTCCAAGGCGGCCCACTTTGTGCCTCTCCGTGGGCTCCCCTCGGCACGGGAAACGGCCGAGCTGCTGACTCAGCATGTGGTGAGGCTGCATGGGATCCCGTTGGACGTGGTCTCGGATCGGGGTCCCCAGTTTGTTTCCAAGGTATGGGGCGCCTTCTGCAGCACGCTGGGGGCCACGGTAAGCATGTCCTCTGGCCACCATCCCCAGACCAACGGCCAGTGTGAGCGCACAAACCAGGAGCTGGAGGCAACCCTGCGCTGTGTCACCTCGTCCAATCAGTCCTCCTGGAGCACCTGCCTGCCCTGGGTCGAGTACGCTCACAACTCCACCCTTTCCTCGGCCACCGGCATGTCCCCGTTCCGGGCATCCTTGGGGTACGATCCGCCGCTGTTCCCGGAGGAGGAGAAGGAGGTGGCAGTTCCATCGGTCCAGGCTCATGTAAGACGCTGCCGGCGCATTTGGACTAGTACGCGCCAGGCTCTGTTACGCACGGCGGAGCGCAACTCTCGCTTCACCAATCGCCACAGGAGGGCCGCTCCTGAGTACCAGGTGGGTCAGCACGTTTGGCTGTGAACCAAAGACATCAAGTTGAAGGCGGAGAAGAGGAAGCTGGCGCAACGGTTCATCGGGCCGTATACCACCACCAAGATCGTTAACCCGGTGGCTGTGCGCTTGGCCCTCCCCCCCTCCCTCCGGGTCCATCCTACCTTCCATGTGTCTCGTGTTAAACCTGTGCTGACTGACCCTCTCTGTCCTCCTCCCAAGACCCCTCCTCCCCCCAGGTTGCTTGATGGAGATCCTGCTTGGAGTGTCACGGCTATCCTGGACTCCCGCCGCCGTGGTCGCGGTCTCCAGTACCTGGTGGACTGGGAGGGATATGGCCCGGAGCACAGGTCCTGGGTGCCGCCGTCCTGGGTGCTGGATGACAGTCTCATCACGGAGTTCCATCGGACGCACGCAGGTAAGCCAGCGCCGGGAGGCGCTGCTCGGGGGGGGAGTACTGTTACACCTGGCTCTCGCCGATCATTATCACCAGCTGCGCGCACACCTGCGCCTCATCGGCGGTGAGCTATATCTTCCCCTCTGCCCTCTGCTTCGGCCTGGAGTCGTCTTCGCATCTACTCCTCTACACGGCGACAGATCCGGTCTCTACCGTCATCGCTCTCTACACGTAAGCAACTCATCATTCCCTTACCTTCTCTTCAGTCCTTCCCCTGTGCACAGGTGGATTCCCAGGCGGCGGCTTTTCCTCCTCCTCGCCTCATCTCCGCCTGCATGGCTCCGACGCGTCAAGGGCGCACAGCCGCGCTGTCTTCCAGGACACAGCTGTCAAGCCAACGCCAGCCACGCATTCCCCTGCACGTGAGCAAATGTAACAGATTATTCCCACGGTGTAGTCGGCTACATCTAACCTCCTGCTCTGCTCTCCCCTCAGGGTTACCTGGTCGAACGGCGAGCTGTTCCGCGCACCTGGCACGGTGTCCGCCCACACCACATCTCCATTCCCACTCACGCACTCATACACCCTTGTCTGTAAATAAAAGCATTAAATCTTCCCGAGCCCGTGTGCGTGTGTCCCCTGAGTCCAAGGTTATGACAATTTTGAACTCGCTTTGGGGAAAATTTGTACAGAGAGATAATCTGGTTCAGACCGTTGTGATCTCAGAACCTGAAGAGTTTTTCAACTACTTGTTTTCGGATAAATACAAGGTGGAATACTTTAATGTTCTGGATGACGACAAAGCTCTGTTTAGGTGGAAATATAACGATCATTGCATTCTACCCCCCCCCCGGTAAAACTAATAACATCTTCATAGCTGCCTTTACTACAGCCCACGCACGTCTGAAGCTGTACGGTTATCTGGACAAACTGCGAGAGAGGGTTCTTTACATTGACACGTATAGTTTAATTTACATGGTAAAGAACGGGGAGACGCCTCTGGAGTTGTGTAATTATCTGGGGGATTTGATGGCTGAGTTGGATGGTGATACCATTCAGGAATTTGTATCCGCAGGTCGCAAGAGTTAAGCCTACCAAACAAGGAACAAAAAGAAGGTCGTCATGAAGGTCAAAGGTATCACACAAACCTGATCATGTTGCAAGTGTGTCAATTTTGACAGCATCAAAGATTTGGTGGAGGATTACATGACAAATTTAGGAGAGAGAGTGATTGAGATGCCGCAATACAGCACAGGATGTGATTAAAGGGGGTTTGTATTGAGAAACTTGTCATTTTAGACAAAGTTCAGAGTTGTGTATGATAAAAGACGTCTCTTTAGGGATGGGACCACTCTGCCTTTTGGTTATTAGATTTTTTTTTTTTTTGAGGAAAAAAAATGTCACATCTTACCCAGGTGGAGGAGATTGATTTTGACCCTAGGTTCACCTTTCCATTTTCATGTTTGGTGGTGGGACCGAGCAGTTGTGGCAAGACTTATTTTATTTCAAAGGTACTGGAAGACTGTGAACATATTGTAAACATTGTACCTGAAAACACTGTATGGATTTATACGTGTCATCAACCTACAGTATGTACAGCGAACTGCAGAAGAGGAATAAAAGAATAAAATTTGTTGAAGGACTCCCTGATTCTTTTGAAGATGAAAACCTGTTCCCTCCCGATCAGAAACACTTGATTATTCTGGATGATGTTATTTTTCAAGCCTCCGACCATCATGAAGCAGTAAGAATTTTTACTCAGTACTGGCATCATCGAAACGTGAGCATCATGATGTTGACTCAAAGGGAACATTCCATTATCCGATTGTCAGTTCAAGAAACTACAAAGGCGGAAAAAAATTATCAGACTGTTGGCTGATAAGAAAACTAGTTTAAAACACAAACACCAGGTTCTGAAAAAGCAGTCGCGGTTTTCTATTGCCTCTGCTATCCGCTGTGGATAGCAGAGGCAATAGACTGGTGAGAAGAAATTAAAAATGGTGAGAAGAAATTAAAAATAAAGATGACTTTGAAGAAGGCACAGAAGATGTTTCTGCTCACACTCCAACAGTTAACCCATCTGACCAAGCCAACAACCGTCAGAGAAAATGCAGAGGATGATTTGGACTCCAGAATGAGAGCCGTATTAAACAAATCGGGATTGAGTGCTTATGTAAAATTTAAAAAGCATGACGCTTTACTGCAGAGATACCTCATGCTCGTGAAACAGGATCATAACAAACGACGGCGAGTAACGCTGACTCTGCAGCGGGAGCCTGACCACCTATCCCTATCAGGTGTCGGTGGAGGTGGTGAGAGCGAACGTGCTCGTGCCTCATCTCCCGACGGCACCCGCGCATTATCCTCCATGGGTGCTCCTGCATCATCTCGCAGCATGCATGACGGTTTAGATTTTGACGTTACAGTTGAAGAGGTTCTGCAAAACCTCCCCACGCGTGATCATAAGAACGCCGAATACATCCTCAGGAAATTGCCCCAGAGTTATGGGAGTGGAATTCCAAGGGTGAGTTTGTTTACAAGGGCGAGGCGTTGAAAGGGTCTCATATGATTGATTTATTCAAACACCTCTCACTCCCTTATAAAAAACACAAACCCCCGGTGCCTGCAGGGTGGTCGAAATTTTTGAACACTCTGTCAGAGCTCAATATTCCTTTATCGGCTGTGAGCAACCCACAAACGCATGATCAATATTGACTTCTTAAGACGAATGCAAGCGACATCACCGATGTGGGTTTTGAAAAACCTCGAGACATACACTATACCAGAGAGAAAAAAAAGAAACTTCTGCTGTACCCAACCTGAATCACACCCCGTGAGAAAGAAGAGTCTGAATTTAAGATTGAAAAACCTAGAGACGTACACTGTGCCAGACAGAAAAAGAAGAAACTTCTGCTGTCCCCAACCTGGATCAGACCCCGTAAGAAAGAAGAGTCCGAATTTGAGACTAGAACGTGGAAGAGTAGGAGACAAAAGAAACTCTCCCCTCAGTGGACCATTCCTTAAGAAGAGAAATTTGAGATTAGATATAATTGTAAACCACACATCTTTTCTGTCTTTTAACAATAAAACCTTTATTCATCATACTTTTCAAGCGTACAGTCTTTTTTTCTTTCATATAAAATCACCAAAAGGGTAATTATTCACGGTGTTAGTAACATAGTTGTCAAACATGCACTCTATATCATCAAAGAGTGTATATCATACTCTCTTTATCCTAAGTTTCTACACAAGACAGTTTTTAAACAGTTGTAAAGAATAACACCCCTGTTTATGGAGTGCACCGATTTTATTTTTGGTACAATCTTGATATTTTCTCACAAAATTGTACACCATCAGGTCATTTTTCATCACATCTTCATCGTACAATGGCAGTACAAGTTCAAAAGATAATCCACAGGTCCAATGTGTGAGGTAATCGATGCAGTGTTGACCGCAAGTCGTTGATAGTTGATACTGTAACTGGGCATTGTGGTACTTGATGTTTTGTGAATGCTTCTCCAAGAACTTTAAGATGCTGTCGGGATAGTAAAAAAAAAAAAATCAGGCGGAGGCCTGTAAGAATCAAAAAAGGTGGCTTCACCATCCTTTTCCAGGGTGATAGCTAACCACTGCTCTCCGGGCATGTGTGCAGGATGTGTGTTGATGACAAAGTAGGCAGGGGGTCTAAAGGCAGGGGTCAACAATGGCAGCTGATCAGAGGGCCACACCCCACAAAACACATCTCCCAGCAGTCAATGCAGAAGACTCTCCAGTTGAATATTATTCATGTTCCTAGTAATAGTCCATCAGCACTTCTCTTTTAGTTAATTTCCAGAATAGAATCACAACAGGCGTAGACTATCAGCATTGTGGTGTAGGGCAGGGCTGTTCTAAATCGCATCTCCAGTCTTAAACTATCATTCAAGACGGTGGATAGGGCATCGCTGTCAATACCCGGAGCGAGATTAAACACAAACAGGGTGTACCCATTGTTAAATTCCTCTCTGTTGATACTGAGAGGTAAATCTTTAAGATGTCTCCCCGTTGCCAGGAACATGTTGTAAAATTCCCTAACAGACAGTTGGTTGTTAAACTGAAGTTGGAAAGCCTTGGTGGGGATCTGTTGACCGTCCTGACAGAGAGTCAGATATTCCACATCATTGTGAATAAAATTGGAAGGTGATAGGTCTCTTCTACCCGTGAAAGCCTTGTGATGCACCATACCCAGAACCACGTATTTGGGAATGGCCCCCAGAAACAGATTCTCCTGGTTGCACATCCTAGAATTTTGTGGAATGGAGTATGTTTTTACATTGACGTGTGAGAGGAGGTAGAGTGCATCGCTTTTCATTAGGGATGCAGCGTGGCCTAATCTGACTGCGGGGGACACGGACACTTTTTTAACAAATAGAGAGGCCCCCAATATTTTCAAATGGAAAGCGGAATCGCTGGCTCCCGTGAGACAGAAAGCGTCATTGGCACAGGTTAGTTTGATTCTCAAATCAACAGAGTTCAGCAAGAGCCTCTCGCAAGAAAATATGTCCCCGTGAAGAGGACCAAGCATGTGCACTTTGCGAGAATTGGCGGTAAAACGGGCTCTTTTATTTAAACCCGCATTAGGGCCATCCACGGTCAAGATAGAGTTTACAGCTCTGGCTGTATCTTTGTAAAAAAGACCGGCGCTAAATGGGCTCTTGAGAGTGTCGTCAGAATAGTTCAGTATCATCTCAATTAAGGCATGTGGCATTGGATTGCGAAATCAATCTATCTCCCAGGATCACGTCACATGGACTGAAAATTGTATTTAGAGGGTAATTGATGAGGCCTACTGCTGCGTCGTCCGCCAAGTTCATACCGTCCGCATTGGTAATTTTCACACGCAGGTGCAGTAGGGTATCGTTCATATCGAGGTACTTTTCCCCATCTCCGGGAATGAAAAACTTTATAGGACCTCTGTCGGTGATGGCCGAGACAGGGGGAATTTCCATGTAGATTTTATCCTCCACAGACAGCTGCGTCATAGGTGCTGAAAATAAATCCAACTCAGCCAGGGTACATTCGAGAGATTTTTGATGTAACAGTGCCATGATTTTTCCGGTTTAGTTTGTTAAAAACAAAACAACCTTTGCTTAAAATATATCCAATCTCCGAGTTCTGGGCTTCCTCGTCACCCGCTTGCTTTTCCCAACTAATTTTCTCTTTTTAGGACCGGAGCATTTATGTGATGAGACCCGCTCACCGGGGGGTCGCTTCCCCAATCTGCGTGACAAGATCATGATACCTCCCAAGCCCTCTTGTCTCGAGTCTTTGTTCATCATTTTTCCCACCGCTTGGTTAAACAAGTCCGATGCAATGCCACTAGCCACTGTTTTAAGATGAGGCTTTGCAATGGTAAAACCTTTCTTCACCAGAGGGAGTACAAAACGGAACAGTCTTGAAAACAGCGAGCCGATACCGCGTCCGTACATGATAGGTGATCCATAAAACCCCGCTAAAGCACCCCCTACTTGATTCTCATAATAATGTACAAAATGGTGGGGATCCTCCCTCAGACCTGCAAGAGTCATTTTTTTTTGGTTGAGACCTTGTAGCGTTTAAACTTATCACACTCCGATACCCGCTGTACAATGGTGGTTGTAGACCGAATGATGCGCGTGTGTGTGGATGGACGAGTTATATACAGTGTGTTGTTTATTCAAGGTGCATTTCTAAAGTGAAGCGTCACTATAGTCTTCCAGTAGGTAAATTCCACTGGTTTGTTTTGATTCATTTTTATCTCCACGTGGATGGTTTCAATGTTCTGTTTTGCTACAGGTAAATAATAAGGTGGGTTGAAATGCTTTGTGATAAAGTCACCGTCCGTTCCTTCAATACTGATCGTTCTCAGGAGCGGTTCTTAGGGGCTGTGGAATGGGCATGTACAATACAGATGAGTCTCTCACAGGTTTTGCACACAGCTGCTTCCAGTATGCCATTGTCAAGCAGTGGCCCTTGTACATGAGCACAGAAAACACCATTCTGAAAGCATATGATGGGAGATTTAAAGACATCTTCCAGGACATCCTTGAAAAAAAATTACAAGCCAGAATTTGCCAAACTGAATTTGACAATCAGCATTACATCTCCAACCCCACACTACATACTCCTCTTACTATTGTACATCCCACAGCCCACACATAGAGCCCAAATCATTCTCCAGTACCATATGGAAAAACTTCAGTTCCCAAAGTCTTCCTAGTCATCCCAATATCATCACACAGCCTGCTAAAATGGCTGTGTGATGCGTACAGTGTGTGTGTCTGTGTCTGTGCTTGTCACTCTCGCTTCCAGCACCACCCCTGGCTAGCACTTTTGCTGTAAAAAGGAAGTAGCATATGTAAATCTTCCCTGCCAGGTATAGCCTCTCCACAGTTAGACCTATGTGGCCCAGATATGGGATCCACCCCAAGGTAGCAGACGGTAATTGGGTGCCTTGTGGCCCCAAGTTAAACCACAGGGTGTTGGAGGAGACTAGGCCCCTAAATGCACGGCATGCATGGCCCACCGGTGTATGGATATGCCCTGATGCCTGCAAACCTAGTCCCCTGCTATGGGTTAAATAGTATCACTGCCTTGTAATAGCCTTGGAAAAGGCAAAAGCTAAAGGAGTTAACCCTGACAGAAAATCTGGGTAGATGACACTCATGAGCACGGTAACTGCAAGTATCTATGGGAAAGATAACCCAGAGAGAAAACCCGGCCCTCCAAAGTGGAGGTTTGGCATGGGGCCAATTACTCCATCATAGAAAACAGCATACCATTACAGAAACTGCAACAAGCAATGCTGAATCTAACCCTGTTACTGGTCCAATAAAGGACAGGGCAAAGTGGGGATTGCTTGTTGCGGCCTTATGTCCCACCTGGGACGAAGAGCATAAGTAACTAAGTCAGGAGCGGTGCATAACAGTCCCCCGCTAATTGCTGACGTACCACGTCGCTATAACAGTACATGTGATAAAATCTGGCCTTCAAATCGGCTGGATAGGGCACCAACATCCGATCAAACTTGAACCATTCTCCCGGTTCGACACCGAGCATGTAAGCCTCTGGCGCGTCAAAGCCTATGTGAGTTTGGCCTCCGCTCTGGAAACCCATTCTTTTCTGAATGTTGCTGTAGACCATAAAAATATCAGAATTAATTTTTCTAAAGAACCCCTCCAGCTCTGCCCTGAACCTATTTATATTGTTGTAATAACCGCCTGTAAGCCTTTGATAATGGACTTTAGTCTCTGTTTCTGGTTCTTGCGGTTTTGCTCTCCAATAAAAGTAGGCATCTTTTTGAGCTAGGTTATACCAAGTGTGTGGGTATGAAATTTCCATCAAAGCAACAAATCGATATGTTGCACTAAATCCACACGAAAACTGGAACTTGTGTTGTCTTTAAAAACATCAAAACTGGCATTGGAGGGTAGGGTGATGAAAACCCCCTTATCTTTAAATCCGTACATGATGGAATGACTGTAAGCACTGCGGTCGGCGGTGCGTGTGAATGTCTATATGTTTTTTTAAATCGGAGGCCTTGACCCAACTGTTAAATTTCTCGGGCCAATTTTTCCACCGAACCAGCACCTGCTTTTCACCTTTGATGGTACGTTGTTTTAGAGTTTTCTCCACACGGTAGACTCTGTCATTACCCAGCTTTGTTTTTTGCGGCTCGCAGCTCCACCTCATAAAACGAACCTTGAATTGGTTCTCTGTCATAATCTTTCAGTTTGTAGACAGAGGGGTCGCGGGGGATGCACTCAGACACCGTAAACACTTCATCTGTAAAACTCTGTTCATATTTCTTATCAACCTCCACCCCCAACTTTGATATCCTGACGGAGTCTCCCTTTTCAAAATTCATCTTTAATTCACCGCACTGTCGAGCTCGGGGTGTGCCGTAAAAGTTTTGAAACACTTGGCTCGTGTTCTCCATGGTCACCTGCATAGGTGCCATTTTAATGCTCCTGTTATAACCTCGATTGTAGCCCATCACCATGTCTTGTAAGACGTTGAGGTACTGCAATGTGTTGTTGGCTGTAAAATACCTCCCCATTCTGCCTTTTAACGTACGATTAAACCTTTCGATCACAGAGGCCTTGAGATTGCTGGCTGTGGAAAAATGTGTTATACCATGTTTTTCCATTAAAGCCTCAAAACTTTTGTTGAAAAATTCTTTTCCCGCATCGGTTTGTAGTTTGATGGGTGCTTGGCTTTCTTCAAAAATGGATTCAAGGGCCCATACCACCTCAGCAGCCGTCTCTCTCTTCAGAGCCCGTACATACGCCTTCTTGGGAAATACATCTATAACGATTAATAAATAATTGTATCCATTGCTATATTCGGCTAAAGCCTGCATATCGCAAAGATTGGCTTGAAATTGGTTTAATGGTCGTGGGACAAAACCTTTTTTTCTAGGGAAATGTACTCTGGCAGGTTTGTGTAATGTGTAAGCATCCTGTTCAGATAAAAACTTTTTGACGCTTTTGACCCCGACCTTCTCCCCCGTTTCATCTTGCACACCCCTGCGAAATCGTTCTGCACCTCCAAAACTACCTGGGTGTGCAGGGTTGTAATACACCGTTTTCATGAAGTGTGTCTCTGACATGATGAAACCAGAACGAGAAAAAAAAGGCAGGACAGAAATTCTTTATTCACCTTCCTTTAATTAAACGTCTTTATATCAGTGTTACAATGTAGCGATGGATGTGTGTAAAAAACTTTTGATCAAAGATTTAAAAAAATAACCAGAAAGGGAAAAACAGTTTCTTAAAAATAACATAAAACTAACATCTACACACGATAAAATGTGTGACAAGTAAACAAACAAAAGTAATCTCACTCTAACGTTACAAAATGTATCAGCAACTTAGCACGAACCTTTTATAATAGATAAAGGTTGAGCTAAGACAGAATGATCTACAGTACTATGAATGGCGTCATGTATTTTCAGGAGTTCACCAAAGACATCAATAGGGTGTCTGGCTTGCAAAAATTGTGTGGTAACATCAACAAACAAAGCATAGAATGTGAGTAGATGACTAGGCCCACGAGGGTCATTTCCCATTCCTTTAATGATCTAATCTTTAAAACTGTGGGAGAAGTTGGAGCACTCAGTCACACAGACCCGTACTAGTCTTTTCCATGATGTATCGACGGACAGAGTCCGTACTTTTTCTAGCAGGTTCTCCAGTCTCTCAAACTCCACGTCGCCCCTTACACCTGCTACATTTTTATTTACTCTGCTATCAATAACATGATGCAAGAGATTTGCTAGGTAAAGAGAGTTAAGATGGCTCTCAAACTTGCTCCAAAGTTTCTTGATGAAACTCCCCATTCTCCATATTTTTCTTTTAGACGTCACAAAACCAAGGATACATCCACAGCTTTGTTGCTTTCTGGAGATGGGCCGGGTTGATCTTATTCTCTCCAACCAGTTTCTCGTACATATCATGGATGGGCTTGTGGATGACTCTGGTCGATTGTAGCTCCAACAGAAGAGTCTGGGCCATAGTTTTGATTCGTTGATCGTCAGTCTGAATGCTGTGGAGTTGTAAGAGGTGTTGGATGGTTGGAATAAACCCCGGTGTGTAGAGTCTCCCCATCAACCGGTAAAAGTTTTCCTGATAGAAACCCTCGGTGATCACATCCAAGCATTGATGCTGCCTCTGACTGGGGTGATTAATACGACATCCCAGACATTTCTCACGCTGGTACTCCTCCAGAGTTTTGCTGAGCAGATGGAGCACGGCTGATTTTACGACTCTGAAGAACACGTAGCTCATCCACCTGTCAGGTTGATCTTCTGGCGATGTTATCGGAGTTGATAGTGAAATGGGGATCGATAATGTAGGTGAAGAGGGTGGGATCAGACAGTCCCCACAGTCACACTCAACATCCGTGGAACTCGGGGTTTTAGGACAGTCTATATCATCAGTGCTTGGTTTCAGAGCCTGAGAGAGGGGGATATCCACGCCGGCTGGATCCTGAGCTGGTGTGTTTGGAAGATCTATGGGTCGTAGAGGGCATTGGCTCTCCGGGATTTCCAAGGACAGCGGAGGCTCCGGGGTCTCTGCACATTGCGTGGGTCCCGGGGCCTCTAAGGTCTGCTTGGGCTGTAGGATCTCTGGGGTCTGCAAGGGCTGTTGAGATTGCGGGGCTGGAGCAAACCGTTTCTCCGCCAGTTCGACATCCGAGGTTTTAATTTTGGATCTAGGACCCCAAAACTTTGAAGGATCCCAACCCGACTTCACAGAGGTAAGTGTGATACATCTGGTGGTGTAGTTTCTCTTTGGATTGCTCATGGTGATACTCCAGAGTTTTGCCAATGGTGGTTGATGTCTGCCACGGAGGCTGTGCTTGTGTGTGTGTGTGTGTGTGTGTGTGTGTGTGTGTGTGTGAGAGACAGAGAGAGAAAGAGAGACAGAGAGAGAGAGAGAGAGAGAGAGAGAGATAGTTCTGGTGCTTATTTGGTCACTCTGACAAAATGAACGCACTAAAAAGATGTCATTCATTATCCTTGAAAGCTGTTTCCCCCATAATTAAATTCCATTCTCACGCTAACCCCATACAGTCAAAGATCATTTTTAAAAGCATATATAATTAACCCTTTGAGTGTGAGAATTTGTGTGCCCCTAGTGGCAGAGTGCGGCACTGCACCTTCCTTCTCACTCTGACTTTGTCAAAAGTAAGTGAGAAATTTCTGGGGGTTTTTTTGTTTTTTTTTAATGTACTGAGTTCTTGTTCATATACTTTGAAGATAAGATGATGAGGTACCGCTGTACAAAAATTGGTGTCAAAAGACTGAACCATTTTTTGTGTAAATACATCCAAAATCCAGTTTTGACTGTGTTGTGGAATTTAAAGAGGTGCTGTGACATTATGAAAATTAGATGCATAAATTTATTCTTATCTGAAACTTTGGATCATATTTTACATCTTTCTAATTGACAGTAAGCCATTATCTCTTACCACTTTCAAGTTATAGCCTTGGAAATCTGAACTATTTTATTGACAAAAAATATTTACCACTCTTGACCACTAGGGGGTATGTCGCAGTTCTGCACCATACACACTCAGAGGGTTAACATTCCATTCTCACACTAATCTCACAGGTCAAAGATCATTTTTAAAAGCATTTATAATTGACATTCTATACCATGCACTAATCCCACAGGTCCATTATAATTGACATTTGACACCCACATTAATCCCCCTGTCATTAGAGATAATCCCCTGAGAATTACATAGGTCAGGTCAGGGGTGGGTCAGGGGGCATGTCGGGTCAAAGGTCACCTGTCAACTGTCAAAAAGAAGTTGATCCTTAGTAACCCTTTCTTCTCTGAAAATGTATTACTTTATGTGGATTTAAGATAAGATAAGATAAGATAAACCTTTATTAGTCCCACAATGGGGAAATTCCAGGATTGCAACAGCACAGGGATAGCAACACTCAGAGCAATAATTTAGAAGATAAGAAAATAAGAGCAGTGAATATACATATGTACACATAAATTTATAAATATATATACACAGTGCGGAGCATTGTGGCTAGATGGACTAAACAGCATAACCGTCTATTTAGTTACCCTTCATGGTATGAATATGTACCCATACATATTGTCACCCTCCATAGCGACTGATATTTACCGGAGTGGTGGCTCAGTTGGTAGAGCATCTGCCCCACACCCGGGAGGCAGGGGTTCAAATCCCGGCCGGGTCATGCCGAAGACCATATAAAAGTGGAACTTCCTGCCGTCCAGCTTGGTGCTCAGCAATAAATGGAATAGAGGAGGGAACTCTGTGGCGGCGCCTTGCATGGCAGCGGCCCTCTGATTCTGCACTTGGGGTGTGTGTGATTTACACTGTAGATAGGTAAAGCACAATCTCGTTCTGCTGTACATGATTGGTTGTACGGTTGAATGACAATAAGGGTGATTTAATTTTAATATTGGCCTAGTTGATTTATGTGATTAAACTATTCTGATCCTACCACCAGAGCAGATGCAACTGAATTAGGCTTAATGTGCATTCAGACCAAATGTGAATTTTTCACTTGGAGCAATTACATGTTAACTCAGTGTAAACATGCAAACAGATGTGAATTTGCATCTGAGTGAGTTACAGAAGGGAGGAGTTGCCTTCATAACTTCTGAAGCTGCTTTCTACCTGCTGTGGAAATCCCAAAGACGCAGTCATGTTTAAGTTTCCATTGTTGTCCAGCGGGGCTCTCACCTGAAAATTTGTTGCTGCTTCTTCCAAAACGTCACTTAGATTGACAGTTGTTTACACTGCTAGCCCTCATTAGCACATCTGTAGTGGGAATACGTGGGTTAATAAACAACAGACCCTCCATTTCAGTTTCAGAGCTCCTTGTTCGTCTGCTGTTGATACTTTTACTCCGGTGACAGCAGAATCTCAAGGCTGAATACCAGCTAGCATTATCCCTCAGATGTGAATGCGCAAATTCACTTGTTTTCCGCATGTTTACATTAATTTTACATTTATTCGTGCTGCGCAAAAAAATTTGCTTCATGTTTGGTCTGAATGTACCTTGAGTGTGCTAGCTCTTACCAATACAGCACAACACCTCAATAAAAACTGTTCAACTCAACAATAGACTGCTCAGTTTAGCAAAATAACTTATAAATGCTTATATTATGTAATTATATTATGCCATAACCCAGAGAAAATCCACAATTGGTCACTAAAAATGATAGATAACATAAGCAGTTAGCAGCAGCCAGACACACCCAGGCAAACACAATAAAAAAAAGTTCCTTAAAAGTTAATTCTGTGTCTTCTCCCAAATATCCTCATATGTATTACAACATTATGGCTTGGTCTATTATTTATTTCTCTGAGAAATAAATGTTCCTTGGTCCATGCCGAGTTTCATCATCAACAGGAATGTCTTCATTCCATCAATCTTCATTCCTGAATTTCCCTCTGGGATTAATAAAGTATACAAAATAGATAAATAAATTAAATAAATTAGGGTAATGGGGCCGCTGTGTGGCGGCGCACAATCTAATGCACATTACACTATTATAGTGCATTTCATCAGAATTTGTTTTTGATCAGGAAAATTGAGGTCTATCTTCAGAAGCACTTTGTTTGATGATTTTTCAGTGGCGTGTTTTGAAATCGCGGTACTCAGGAAACTGCATGCACTGGGACAGTCATGGGGCCGTATTACAACAATGGGGAGGGTTGAGCAGTTGAAACTGATGCAGAACGCATTTATGGGCATTTCCAAGTTGATTTCCTGATCACAATGGCGTAAAAACAAACTTTTCACCGGCGCATGATGCAAAGAGGCTGGTCTAGTCATTCAGAGGTGTGTTTTGGATAATCCAATCCAAAGCACTCCTTCCCATCCCTTTAATGCAAAGAGGCACATTATCTAAAATGAACTGTGATCACAACAGTTTAAGACGGGTTTTGCACTGACCAAAGTCCGTGTGTGTGAGCCAAAATGCACATGATAGTAATGCTGCTTGGTAATAAGGAAGACATCAGTCACAGCTGATGCCCAGTTAGTTATGTTAGAAAGAACAAACGAGTAAGAATGGGTTAAAAAAAAATCAGCTTAATCGCTGATCGCTTAATCGCTTAATGTGTGCACGGATGCAACACAGACATGAAGAAAAGAGGATGATGTCCATGCAAATTTTCACAAACTTTGACTGACGATGGCGTGGAAGTTGTGTCTGGCTGTGGGGAGATGGAGGGCCCCCTCTCCTGTTGCTTTCGCCGACTGAGGCTCACGCCCTATCTGTCCTGGGTAGGAGGGAAGGAGGCGATCTGGCACGGCTTCCCATCCACCGCCAGCCCCCACTATCAACTGATTCCGCTCTCAGCAGCCTCTGCCGCGGGCTGACCAGTGGCTGTCAGGGAGCTTGCTGGGCTGGAAACCTGGGGTGCTGTCATGCCGAGTTCTACTCGCTTGCCGAGAATTGCATCACATCGTCGTGGACACGTGGAAATGGGCGGGACTGGCGCCCAACTGTGTGCGACAACACGCATCTAAGGGAGTGACGCTGTAATACCACCAACTCTAAAATATAACCTGGCAGCCAGGCTTGTAAAAGGGCTTTAAATTATGTTTATTTTCCAAACATTTTAGTATTTTAAAGGGGGTTAGAAATCACAGTGATCCAAGTCTACTTAATAACAGAATAAAATGACTATCGTGATTTTTTTTTTCCCAGATTCTTTGAGACTCTTGGATTCTTTAGTACATCCATATGTTTCAAGTTTGAGGGTCAGTTTATTATGAATGTGTCAAGCTGGTGCAAACTTGTTTTTGAGCATAATTTATTTACATATTATTATTACATATGCATTATTTTTTGATCATTTATTTTCAGTTAATGTTGTAATGATGTTCTAGTTACAATTTTGATGATGACAAAAATTGTTTTTTCATGTATTGTTCATTGCTGAGTCAGCTTTCTAATAAAATGTGTTAATTCCAGCTGGTGTCTGAGTGTGTATTTATTCAACTAGATTAACTTCTTTGCCAAGGGGATTTGTCTTGATATGTTTGTGTGTGTTGGATGAGACTTTAAATTTATTATCATATTTTTCTCAGTATCAGCCACTTAGGTTTGTAAAAATTCTGGCATATTATTATCACCTGTCAGTTTAATTTTCATGTAAGATGCCAAATAGCTTCACTTTTAATCATGAACCTACAAGATACAGTATGCATGCTTGCATTTATATATGTATTAATTGAACTGATGACATTTTTGATATTTTGCAGATGTAGCAGAACGGAGACTGTGTGCAGCTGTGCACAGACAGGTGAACTTTTATTAAGACTTAACTCACAAACATGAGACAACTGATATTTAATAAGCACTACAAAGTAAAAAGGTTGGAATTATAATCAAAACTTACAATAGCTCAACCACACTGTGCTGTGTGCGCCACCGTGCAGCCCACTGTGTGCCCACAGTGGGCTGCACGGTGGCGCAGTGGTTAGCACTGCGGCAGCACAGTTTACCCTTGGCCGGGGGATTGTGGGGATCGTGGGATCGTGGGTTCAATCCCAGCCCCCGACCAACAGTGATCTGTGTGGAGTTTGCATGTTCTCCCCGTGTTGCGTGGGTTTACTCCGGGATTTCTCCGGTTTCCTCCCACATGCCAAAAACATGCATGTTAGGTTAATTGGCTGTTCTAAATTGTCCCTAGATATCTGTTTCCTATAGGCCCTTAGAATAGAGGGTTAGTATTAATGAAAGCGCTTTGAGTGGTCTTTGTGACTAGAAAAGCGCTATATAAGTGCAGGTTAGTTAGTTAGTTAGTTAGTGTGATCTGTTAAAATAAAAGTCAGCCTTCAGATCACTGCTGAAAAAAAATCTGAGACAGTATTCAGTATAGTACTTTTAGACATGTACTTTTAGAGGAAGTAAAGTCAAACATGCCAAGGAAAGACCCCCCCCCCCCCAAAAAAAACTAACCTGAATTTGCCCTAGTGTAAAATTCTGTTGCAGTCAGAATGAAATTATAATGATTGAAGCTAACAAAGGTAGTAAATTTCTTCAAACATACTCTGTGCATTTTCTGGCAACTACTCCTGCTGGAAAATGCCTCCATCCTAAAAGTTACTTTCTGTTGGTCCAAACATCGAACATTTTTTGCAGGAGAGTCAGGGCAGGACTGTGGAGATGACCGAACTTTGGGGCAGATGCATTTTCCTGCATTTTTTTTCCCAGAAATTTCATATATTTTCGTCTCCACAATGTAAAGACTGAAATGCATTTAATTTCTCCATTTATTAGTATCATTCCTCTAACTGTAAGAAATATTTTATGCTCAGACAAGATGTGCATTGTAGCTAGCTTATTTCTTTGTGGGACTGATAGTGCTACATGTGTTATCTTCACAGTATGCTGCTAAAATGTAACAAACTGTTAAAACCCTTTCACTTCTGGTTTTCCATAATTTTCTTGGTGTCAGTATTCTAAAGTGCAGGTGTAGCTTTAAACAGGCTTGTGTGTTTTATGTCCTTTTTCTCCCTTCATATCCAACACTATCCTTTGTCAATGTCATGTGTCTTTGTTATGCACTTTCCTTCAGAATTTCAAATATTAATACAAAAATAAATCCACATCAATTCTTCTGTCACACCCACAGTTCTTTCTACATTAATTCAAGTGGTTAGGCCACACTAAACATGTAGTATTATAGCTATAAAGTCTTCTAGGGGCCCAAAGACCAAGACCACGCCTGCCTATATTTGCCATAAAATGTGATTAAAATTATTTCCACATTGCTAGAGACCAGAGCCTTCAGAGTTTTCGTTTAAAGGTTCTGTATTGTAGCCTGCTGACAACCATTTGCTTTGCAATTGACTTGACCTCCTATTATTATTGTATTGCCTAAAAGACAGCAGTCATGCATTTCTTATTCCATTTAGTCATATTTATTTTTGCAGAAATAAAATACAGAAAGTAAAAAATAGTCAATGTACATAATTAATTTATCAAAAAAGGTTCATTTATAATAAATATATAATTTATAACAACTATAATATGCCTTTCTATATGTGGAATGACTTTCTTCTGATGACAAAATAGAATAATTTAAGTATAACCTATTTATAAATTGACTTTCCTTTAATTGAAATGCTACATCATTTGACAGGATTAATTTGCAGTTGCCAGAAATGGTACCCACTGCTACCTTCACAGTGGAAAGACTGAAATGCATGAAATTTGCTACGGTTAACAGTATTCTTGCCCTGACTCTCCTGCAAAAAATATTTTATGTTTGGACCAACAGAAGGTGACCTTTGGGATGGAGGCATTTTCCGGCAGGATAAATTTGCAGTTGCCAGAAATGGTACCCACTGCTATCTTCACAATGGAAAGACTGAAATGCATGAAATTTGCTACAGTTAACAGTATTCTTGCCCTGACTCTCCTGCAAAAAATATTTTTTGTTTGGACCAAGAGAAGGGGACCTTTGGGATGGAGGCATTTTCCGGAAGGATTAATTTGCAGTTGCCAGAAATGGTACCCACTGCTATCTTCACAGTGGAAAGACTGAAATGCATGAAATTTGCTCCAGTTAACAGTATCCCTGCCTTGAGTCTCCTGTGAAAAAATGTTTTATGTTTGGACCAAGAGAAGGTGACTGATGGAATAAAATTGAATCGATTGAGACTGAATCAATAATCAGTAGGTGGTTTCCAAGTCATGAGCCATTTATTTAACTCTGATCAGAGGAGGAAAGAGCTACAGCTTGACCGTCTCAGAGTCTGCTCATTCATTCTCTGACATACAGTACATTGCAAATCTGGTGTTCTTATAGTGGGAGAAAAGCAGTCCTTGACTTTATCAATATGTTGGAGACATCTCCCCGGAGACAGTTTAAGTGGCTTAATCTATAGCTGATTTCTGACATCCTGACCAGGGCAGGTTGGTATGACAAGAGCAATAAAACCTGGGTCATTATTTATTTACATACATATACATATACATATATTTACAACCTTGCTAACCTAATCTCAAACAGGCATCCACTAACAAAAACATTCCACACTCTGAGACATGAAGAGGACAAGAGAGAAGTAATGGCTCATTCAACACACCAAAATACAAACAAAATATATAAAAGAATAATACAGAGATGAAATTATATAGAATAAAAAAGAACATAAAATTATCCTATCATTCCCCTTTGATGCTTTAAAAAAGCATTAGAGATGAAACACTGTGGCATCTAAAACCTCAATGGCCAGCTTGCTAAGTTCTGGTGCTTTTTATGCAAAAAGCATTTTATTGCAAAAGATCCTAACTAGCTTTTTAATGAGGAAAGTCCGCCATTGGCCCCACTGCCACTCCCGAGCACTGCTGGAATGTTTCATTTCCTGGGGAGCATGCCCTTTGTTCCAGAAAAGAAATCAATCATTTAATAAAATCATAAGAGAAAAATAAAATCAGTAGTGTTGATCCATTGTAAAATGATATGTATAGTGTATGTAGTTGTCGTTCTATGTGTTAGATTAACAGCAATTTAATGAAGTAAGTTAGTATACAGATGTAAGTGTAAAACTAGTAAAATCCTAATGAAGAACAATAAAAATTATTATATGAGTAAAATAATATGAAAAGTGATTATATATGTGTGTGATAAGGATATATGTGTGTTAGCATCTTAATCGATGAATATTAGTACCTTAACATAAAAATGTAATCAAGCAATCAAAACAATAATCACAACAGTAAAACTGCATAATGGGTAAATAATGATTAGCAATGTGATGATTTCAAATATAATGTATTAAAAATTGAGTGAAATGAAAATCCCAAACAATAATGAAAGCAGCATCTCAGAATATCAAAACATGTTTTGTTACTTTTGCAAATCAATACATTTCAAATTCACATCATAAACATGCAACTCCTCTCGGTTTTCTGCATGTCAGTCATACTTTTACTCTGTACTCATGAAAAAACCTTAGGTTGGTGATGTTTCCCCATCATCTCCAGTTGTGGCTTCATGATACATCACTAGATTCACACGAACAAGTCTCATCATCATATCACGGATGCAGGGAATGACACATGAAAAAATCAAAAGTATCACTACAAAAATCACCACCAAGATTATAACAAGACTCCTCCATGAGGAAAACAACCAATTTATCCAGGGCTGTCCATCCTTAACATTATCCTTAGCTCCAGCAGCCTGTAGAGCAGTAAGATTGCGTATGGCTGAAGCAATGACATATCCATCTGCATCATTCGCAGGAATAAAGGTACAACAGTACTGACCCACAATAGCACACACACACACCCACGGGCGGCAGTCAACTGATCAAGTACCATTCTATTTTGTGTCACCATAAGTCTTATAGCTGTCATTTCTTCCCTTTCACCTCTCCAGGCAGCCAAGGAAAAATTCAAAAATGACTGTAATCTGTAATTAAGAGTTTCAACCCACAAAGTGTTCTTCGCCACCCCCACCCAAGGGAACAGCGACTGAAGAACCTTTTGTCCTGTTGTGTGTAGTTTAAACTGCTCTGGCACGTCCGTACCCCAGATAGAGTCATGTGGTGTGAAAGTGGCATCCTGTGATAGGTCTCTTTTCACCCTGCCCACCTGACCCGCTGACATGATGAGGGTGTGATCAGTCACAAGGACAGGGGCACAGACTCCTGCCCATTCCATAGGTAAATGGGAATACGCCCTATGACCACTCAGCCACCAACCACCTCAATCAATCAATCAATCAACCTTTATTGTCATGATGCTATGCATACAACTGTAGAGCAAGCAAGATGAAACTGCATTTCTCTAGGCATCCGTATTGTAAAAAGAACATAATTTAAAAACACACTCACACCCCCCACCCCGACAGCCGTTCACACATCCCTGAGACACATTTGGATATTACAGTAATGTTAACTTATTACAGCTGCACTTAAAATGATAATAACTGCCAATGTATATATAAAACAATTAAAATGGCTAAGTGAATCTAAGTAGCTAAGAGAAATAAATACTTAAAACTGACTAAAACTATAATATAGTACATATAATATACATAATGTACATAAAGTGCTGTAATATGTGTAAAGGATTCCGGATCAACTGTTCAGCATCCTAACAGCTTGTGGAAGGAAGCTGTTGATCAGTCTGGTGGTTCTGCCTCTGATGCACCGGAATCGTTTGCCAGATGGCAGCAGTTCAAAGTGTTTGTGCAGAAGGTGAGAGTGGTCCTTAACAATGTTCAGTGCCCTGCTCCTACAACGGCTCTGAAAAAGTTCTTGAACAGAGGGGAGGGAAACTCCAATTACCTTCTCAACTCCCTTAACTATCCTCTGCAGAGCTTTTTTGTCTGACATACTGCAACTGGAGTACCATGTTGCAATGCAGTATGTCAGAACACTCTCCACCACACCTCTGTAGAAGGTCCTGAGGATGCAGATGGGGAGAGAGGCCTGTTTGAGTTTCCTCAAGAAGTGCAGTCTCTGCTGAGCCCGCTTCCTGATCCCCAAGGAATTCTTGCTCCAGGTCAGGTCCTGCGAGATCTGCACTCTGAGGAACTTGATGTTCTCCACTCTCTCCACCAAACGGCCGCTGATGCAGAGAGGGACGTGTTCAGGCCGTGACCGCCGGAAGTTGATAATCATCTCCTTCATTTTGTCCACGTTGAGCACCAGATTGTTCTCCTTGCACCAGCCCTCCAGGTCTCTAACTTCTTCCCTGTACATTGATTCCTCATACCTCTGAATAAGTCCCACTACTGTGGTGTCATCCGCAAACTTAATAATCTGGTTCCCCTCGTGTCTGGACACACAGTCATGTGTTAAAAGTGTAAACAACAGTGGACTGTGTACACAGCCTTGAGGGGATCCAGTGCTCAGCGTGATGGAGTTGGAGATATTGTTTCCAACCCAGACAGACTGAGGTCTCTCGGTCAGGAAATCCAGGATCCATAGACATGTGGCGGTGTTCAGACCGAGAAGGAGTAATTTCTCCATCAGTCTCTGGGGAATAATGGTGTTAAATGCTGAACTGAAATCAATGTAAAGGAGTCTGGCATAGGTGTCTTTCTGATCCAGGTGGGTAATGACAGCGTGCAGGGTGGTGATTATAGTGTCCTCTGTGGAGTGATTTGAATGATACGCAAACTGGAGCGGGCCATGTGATGCAGGGAGGCAGGCTGTGATGTGTGGTTTAACAAGCTGTTCAAAACACTTCATCACAATTGGTGTCAGTGCGACAGGATGAGTCATTCAGACAGGACACAACCGCTTTATTTGCCACCGGTACTATGATAGAGGTCTTAAGGGAAATGTTATATATGTCAGTCAGGACATCCGCCAATTCACTCACGCAGACTCGGAGCACACGTCCCGGGATGTTGTCCGGACCTGCAGCTTTACATGGGTTAACCCTGATTAGGGTCCTCGATGTGTCCGCTGTGTTGATCAGAATCAGAACCAGAATCAGAATCAGCTTTATTGGCCAAGTATGCACAACACATACAAGGAATTTGACTTTGGCTAAAAACTTGCTCTCGTTGTTCAAGTGTAAGATTTACACTACTGTTCAAAAGTTTGGGGTCACTTAGAAATTTCCTTATTTTTGAAAGAAAAGCACTGTTTATTTCAATGAAGATAACTTTAAACTAATCAGAAATACACTCTAATATCTAATATACATTGCTAATGTGGTAAATGACTATTCTAGCTGCAAATGTCTGGTTTTTGGTGCAATATCTACATAGGTGTATAGAGGCCCATTTCCAGCAACTATCACTCCAGTGTTCTAATAGTACAATGTGTTTGCTCATTGCGTCAGAAGGCTAATAGATGATTAGAAAACCCTTGTGCAATGATGTTAGCACAGCTGAAAAGTGTTTAGCTGGTTAGAGAAGCTATAAAACTGACCTTCATTTGAGCAGGTTAGTATCTGGAAAAAATTATTATTTCAAATACAAATCATTATTTCTAACCTTGTCAATGTCTTGACTATATTTTCTATTCATTTTACAACTCATGGTGGTAAATAAGTGTGACTTTTCATGGAAAACACAAAATAATTGTCTGGGTGACCCCAAACTTTTGAACGGTAGTGTAAATAAGACTTAAATAAGGATTCAATGACAGCAGAGTATGTACAGTAAATTACAGTCTGTCCATGTTTCTATAAAAGGATGCAAATATTTACAGGAATATATGCAGTTATTTACTCAGACTATCCACACTTGCAGAAATATATGAAAAAACATTATTAAGTCATCAGTTAAGTAAGTCATACAGTATTTCAATGTGAACTCAGATTCAGTGTTATAATGTGAATGAAGTAAAAAGCAGTGTGAGAGTTATGTGCAATGTAATAATGGATGAAAAGTCATGAGTACAGCAACAGGTAGGACTAGGTGAATGTTAGGAGTTTATCAGAGTGATGGCTTGAGGAAAGAAACTGTTCCTGTGACGGGTGGTTTTGACCTTCAGTGATCTGTAACGTCGACCAGAAGATAGAAGTTCAAACAGTTTGTGGCCGGGGTGTGACGGGTCAGCACAGATGTTTCCCGCCCGTTTCCTGGTTATGGACCGATATAAGTTCTCAATGGAGGGTAGGTCGGTACCAAAGATCCTCTCCGCAGACTTAATGATCTGCTGCAGTCTGGTCTTGTCCTGTTTAGTGGCAGATCCAAACCAGACAGTGATGGAAAAGCAGAGGACAGATTGGATGATGGCAGTGTAGAAGACAACCAGCAGCTCCTGAGGCAAATCAAACTTCTTGAGCTGACGCAGAAAAAACAACCTCTGCTGGGCCTTTTTCCGGACAGTGTCTATATGGGAGGACCACTTCAGGTTCCGGGAGATTGTGGTACCCAGAAACTTGAAGGAGTCCACAGTGGACACTGTGCTGTTGAGGATGGTGAGTGGGGGGAATGAAGGAGGGTGTCGCCTGAAATCCACAGTCATCTCCATCGTTTTGGCTGGGTTAAGTTCAAGATGGTTCTGGCCCCACCAGAGGATCAGCTGCTCGACCTCTCGCCTGTATGCAGACTCATCACCATCCCGGATCAAACTGATGACTGTGGTGTCATCTGCAAACTTCAGGAGCTTCATCGAAGGGTCCTCTGAGGTGCAGTCGTTGGAGTAGAGGGAGAAGTGCAGTGGGGAAAGGACACACCCTTGGGGGATGCCAGTACTAATTTTTCGGGAGCTGGATGTAATTCTCCCTAGCTTCACCTGTTGCCACCTGTCAGTCAGAAAGCTGGAGATCCACTGGCAGGTGGAGGGGGGCACCTTGAGCTGGAGGAGTTTCTGATGAAGAATGCCTGGGATGATGGTGTTGAACGCCGAGCTGAAGTCGACAAACAGGATCCTGGCGTACGTCCCTGGGGAGTCGAGGTGTTGCAGGATGTAGTGTAGTCCCATATTCACTGCATCATCCACTGGCCTGTTTGACCGGTAGGCAAACTGCAGTGGGTCCATCAGGGGGCCTGTGACGACCTTCAGGTGGTTCAGCACCGATCTCTCCAAGGATTTCATGACCACAGAGGTCAAGGCAACAGGTCTGTAGTAGTTTAATCCTGTAACAGAGGGTTTCTTGGGAACTGGAATGATGATGGAGCGTTTGAAGCAGGAAGGCACTTCACACAGCGCCAGTGATCTATTAAAGATCCGGGTGAAGATGGGGACCAACTCATTGGAGCAGACTCTCAGGCAGGATGGAGACACCATCAGGTCCTGCAGCCTTCTTGATCTTTTGTCTCTGAAAGACCTGGCGCACCTCCTCTTCACAGATCGTTAGTGCTGGTGGGAGGTCAGAGTGGAGGAGGGATGGAGTTCCTGGGGCTGCAGATAATCCTTTTGTGTGGGTGGGAGGTGAGAACTGTAGGTCCTTTTCAAACCTACAGTAAAAGCTGTTTAGGTCGTTAGCCAGCTGGAGGTTTTCCACAGGGTGGGGGGATGGTCTCCTGTAGTTGGTGATATTCCGTAGGCCTCTCCAAACAGAAGCAGAGTTGTTGGCTGAGAAGTTTTGTTGTAACTTCTCACTGTAGCTCCTCTTAGCAAGCCTGGTCTCCTTCGTCAGCATGTTTCTGGCCCGCTTGTACAGAGTCCAGTCACCAGTCCTGTAGGCCTCCTCCTTGGTCTGACGTAGCTGCTTGAGTTTAAGAGTGAACCAGGGTTTATTGTTGTTGTATGTACAGAAGGTCTTGGTCTGCACACACATGTCCTCGCAGAAACTGATGTATGATGTCACAGTGTCAGCGAGTTCATTTAGGTTAATGGCTGCATCTTCAAAAACACTCCAATCTGTGCAGTCAAAGCAGGCTTGTAACTCCAGCTTGATTCCTCAGTCCATTTCTTCACAGTCCTTACAACAGACTTGGAAGTTTTTAGTTTCTGTCTGTATGTTGGAATAAGATGGAGCAGAAAGTGGTCAGAAAGACCCAGAGCTGCACGGGGGACAGCATGATAGGCGTTTCTTAAAACTGTGTAACAGTGGTCAAGTGTATTTGTGTCCCTGGTGGGACATTTAATATGCTGTCTGTATTTAGGAAGATGGTGATAGCTGGCCCCACAGATGGTGAAGATGGGCCAGCCCTCCCTCTGATTGTCGGGTTTGATGCTTCAAAATGTGCAAAGAAGTTATTGAGCCTGTCTGGAAGCAAAGCGTCATCATCATCGACCCCCTGCCTAGACTTATAATCCGTCAACACCCATACTCCCTGCCACATCCGTTTGGTGTTCCCTGTGCCACAGAAATGTCCCTGGATTTTCTCCGCGTAGACACGTTTCGCCGTCTTAATTCCCTTTGAGAGCGCAGACCTGGCTGAGCGGAGGGTGAGCCTGTCCTTCTCTCTGAAGGCTGCATCTCTGGCTGTGAGCAGCGAGCGCACCTCTGCAGTCATCCAGGGTTTATAGTTGCCCCGTGCAGTGAAGGTCTTCAATATAGTGACATCCCCTGTGCACTTCGCGATGTAGCTCGTGACCATTTCAGCGTACTCCTCCACATCAATCCTGTCTCCCTGAGAGGCTGCTATTTTGAAAACCTCCCAGTCTGTATGCAGAAAACAGTCCTGAAGTGCAGAGGTTGCACCCTCTGGCCAAGTCTTGATTTGTTTCTCTACTGGCCTGCTGCGCTTCAGTAAAGGTTTGTAGGCAGGCACCAGCATCACGGATAGGTGGTCAGAATGGCCGAGGTGGGGGCGAGGTGTTGCCTTGTATGCATTTGGGAATTTGTGTACACCAAGTCCAACATATTCTCTCCTCTGGTCTTAAAGTCCACACATTATTTGAACTTGGGGAGCACAGTCTTTAGACTGGTGTGATTAAAATCCCCTGCAACCACCACAAAACTGTCCGGGTGTGAAGTTTGAAATTCACTGATAGCATCATGCAGCTCTCCGAGTGCCTCGTTAGCGTTAGCTTTAGCATTAGCACTAGGAGCTATGTAAACAACAGCTACAAACACGTTGGTGAATTCCCTCAGCAGATAGAATGGCCGGCAGTTTACGATAAGGAACTCCGCCAACGGAGAGCAGTGTTTAGTTGTTAACGTGGCATTAACACACCAGTTCTTGTTAATATAGATACATACCCCCCTCCCCCCCGGCTCTTACCAGAGCTAGCGGCCTCCCTGTCCACCTGGAATGATGTCACCCCTTCCAGCTGAATGGCCACGTCAGGGATGTTGTCGTGGAGCCATGTCTCCGTGAATGTAAACACATAGCAGTCCCTCCACTCTCTGCAGGTTTCTCTTAGCAGACGCAGCTCATCCAGCTTGTTGTCAAGGGAGCGGACATTGGAAAGTAGGAGAGATGGTACTGCTGGTCTGGAGGGTTAACCTTTAGCCTAGCATAAATTCCGGCCCTCTTTCCTCTCCTTTGTTTGTGTTCGCGCCCCTTACGCTTCCTCCTCTCCCAGGTAGCTGCCAGCCTAACCCCCGATAGTATTCCATGCTGGCGTAGAATGTCCAAATCGCACCCGAACGCCGCAATTCTTGCAGCGTACATTACCTTGATGCTTAATAAGGTCTCTCTGTTGTAAGTTGTACGTCTGGGATGATTAAAACACTCAAAACTTTCACACTCACCTGTCACCATATGTGCGCCATACATGTGGAAGTTGCAGATAGCAGCACTGCAGAGCTCCAGCATGGAGACATGTCCATCATGACAACGATTAACTTGCGGGCACCACGTGCCCACGTGGTTGGTCAGGATACCGGCAGCACAGGTGCAGTATACACTGTACACCGTTGCACACCGAGAAAGGGGTAGGTCACCCAGTGGGTTATTACCACTTCCCCTCAAACAGAAAGAGAAGCCCCCTGATGAAACTAACCTTGCCCTTACAGAGTAAGGGGTGCCATAGGTTTTCTGATTAGTGTAGTGGTGAAAGGTTTTACAAGAGTGATTCAGAATAATCTTTCTTGTATAGTCCCTTGCCATACCCTTCTGTAAGAAACAGGGAGCTTGTGATGGTTTCATTATTCTAGCCATAACAGAAGTCTGCCCAGTTGACAGTGGCACCAAGGAACAAACATAACAATTGGAGCAATTAGCTGACCTAGCTGTGTAGTTAGCATACCTCCACCAAGTATTGGCAGCATATTCATGGTCCAGATGCTCCTGAAGTTCCAGCCAATTATGCTGGACATGTGTACGATCCCTAGCCCTATGGTGTATGGTTTGTGGAGTAGCTAAAAGAAACCAGAGCAAAAATGTCACCTCTAGGATAATGATGCAAAGGAAACAACAGCAACCACACCATTTAATGGCTGACCGTCTTTCTCCCGCTTCTTGTCTCACCATGATGGATGAACTCTTGCTTCACTATTCCAAGCCGGTACTGGGCGCCCAAAGCGGGACATCGTCAGTCGACGCTTGTATAGAGAAACAATTAAACAGTCACTTGCTGAAAGTCATTAATGAAATAAAGTTGGTAGTGTTTATTGAGCAATCTCTGACTGTGAGCTCTGAGTGGGGCAATGTTTGCAATGTGTTAAGTGCACCCAAGAGTCCTGTCCTTCAACTTTCACTGATGTTGGCATTGACAAAACAACTTTATGTGGTCCTTGCCAGAGTGAATCAGTCCAATTCTTCTTTTTGATGACTTTGATAAGGACGAGATCCCCTGGCTTGGCCAAGATTGGTGCAGCTTCATCATGAACCCTCCTGGGGAGAGTAGCAGCAACAACATCTCTGTTAGTCAACATCCTTCTCATGTAATAAGTTAAACATACTTCCTCATCATTTGAGTTGAAGGGTCTTAAAGGTGGGAGCAAGTACGGTTTGCCATGCATGATTTCAAATGGAGACAACCCCCCTTTGGTGGGAATTATCCTCACGTAGAACAAAACTAATGGGAGGCAATATATCCAATTTTGTCCTGTTTCTGCCATTGTTTTTCTGAGCCTTTCTTTAATGGTTCTGTTTGTGTGTTCCACCAATCCTGCAGATTGTGGATGATAAGCTGAATGATTTTTCAAATTAATGTTCAGTGCTGTGCCTAAGTGTGATATAACTTGATTTACAAAGTGTGTACCGTTATCTGAGTAAATTTTCTTAAGGTATATCCAAACCTAGGTACAATTTCGTCCAGCAATTTCTTCGCCACTGTGATTGCATTTGGATGCATACAGGGAAAAGCCTCTGTCCATTTAGAAAACATGTCACAAATGACCAGACAATATTTCTTGCCTTCACATTTATTTAGCTCAATGAAGTCCAAGCAAATGTTCTGAAATGGATAAGTGGAGGCTGGAAAAGTGCCTCTTTGAGGTCTAAAATTCCCTGTGCATTGTTTTTCGCACAAATCAGACATTTTTTACAAAACTGTGTGGCAAACTGGCTAAACCCATAGGCAGTAAAGGTTTTATTCAGTGTACTGTAGATACCCCCCCCCCCTTGCTACATGCAAGATGCCATGCAGCAAGGTAGAGACCTGGTGAAATAGTTTGTGTGGCAGAATGGGCTTGTTTTTGTTACATGTGTAGAGCTTTGAGGTGTCATCAAAAATGGTTCCCTTTTTAATCTACCTGTAAATTTCAGCCTGTGGTGCTGCTTTTTGTGCTTCAATAAGAATGTCATGTGACAACTCCTCTGTCAGTGTCAGAATGGAATCAGCTGTGCTTTGTGCTGGTTGCAAGCCCTGTGCAACTGCTTTTGCTGTTTGGTCTGCCAAGTGATTACCTTGAGAAACCAGATCAGTGCCATTTGTATGAGCTGCACATTTACATATGGCTAGCTGTGATGGAAGTTTGACACTTTCAAGCAGCTCCAAAATAAGGTGTTTATGCTGAATAGGCTTCCCTGTTGATGTAATCATGCCTCTGTTTTTCCACTGCTGTGCAAAATGGTGAATAGTGGAAAATGCATATTGGCTGTCAGTGTAAACTGTAAGTTTTTTATTTTGGGTCAATTTGCATGCTTCAGTCAGAGCAATCAGCTCTGCTGCTTGTGCTGAAAAATGTGATGGAAGTTTTTGGGCTTTCAAAACAGTGTCATGAATGACAACTGCATAGCCAGACAGATTTGATCCATCGCAGTCACATTTTGATGATCCATCTACAAACAGTGTGAGATCTGAATCATCCAAAGGAGTGCTCTGTAAATCAGGATGTGGTAGCGTTTCATTTCCAATTTCTGCCAAGCAGTCATGAGGTTCACCCTCAGTGGAAATTGATAAAAAAAGCTTGCTGGATTCAGTACTGTGCAACACTCAATGGTTAAATGTGGCTGTGACAGTAACACTGTCATGCATGCAAGGTGTCTAGATGGTGAGAGAACTGATATTTTGCTCTGAGACAAAATAACTGACACTGCATGTGTGACCTTTAGGGCCAAAGGATGAAAAAGAACAGTTCCTGCAGATGCTTGAACTGCCATGGATGCAGCTATTATGGCCTGCACACATGGAGGCAGGGCTCTTGCAACAGCATCCAGCCTTGTGGAGTAATATGCCACTGGACGCATTTTAGCACCAAATGGCTGGGGGAGCACTGACGTCATGTGTCCCTCCCTACAATCCACCATTTGAATAAATGTTTTTTTTGTTTGTTTTTGTTTTTTTGTAGTCAGGGAGTGCCAAAATGGCAGTGCTGACCAAAAGTTTTTTCATCCTGACAAATGCTTCCTCTGCCTCAGGTGTCCATCTCAATTTTGTCCACCTGTGCCATTGGCTTTTTGTAGATAAGGTCAGACCATGGTTGCACTTCAAATGAATAATTTACAATCCAGGAGTGACAGTAGTTTAATGTCCCCAAAAATGACATCATGTCTCTCTTTGTAATTGGTTTGGGTGCTGCCAAAATAGCCTCTTTGCAAACAGGATCAACATATCTTCCCTCCGCTGACAAAATGTGGCCTAAGTATTTAACTTCTATCTTCCACAACTGCAGCTTGGCTTTGTTGACCTTGTGACCCCGCTCAGCTAAAAATTTTAGTAAGGCAATGGTGTCTTTTTTGCATGTGCTTTCATCAGGAGATGCCAGCAAAATGTCATCAACATACAGAAGTAACTGACTCCCATGAGGAGGAAGAAACTGGGCCAAATTTGCTGACATTGCCTGTGAAAAAATGGTTGGTGATTCACAATAGCCTTGTGGTAACCTCATGAACGTGTACCTCTTGCCTTCAAATGTGAATGCAAACCAAAACTGATGATCTGGATGAATAGAAATGCTGAAAAAGGCATTGCTGATGTCAGTCACTGTGAAAAATTGCATTTGTGGTTGTAGATCATTTAACAAAGTGTGAGGGTCTGGGACTGTAACAGCCCTAGGAATGATGGCTCTGTTCACCGCCTGGAGTTCCTGGACCATTCTCCAACCAGAGGATGGTGCATCCTTCTTCACAGGGAACAGAGGTGTATTACATGGTGATTTGGTGCATGGTACAATAACCCCTGCGTCCATCAATTCCTGAATAACAGGTTTAATGCCTTCCTGTGCTTCTGGGCACAGAGGATATTGTCTCTGATAAAGCCTAAAATGAGATTTTGCATTTATTGTTACCAATTCTGCAATTTTCATTAAGCCTACATCTGCCTATCCTGTTGACCACAAGGAATTTGGAATTTCTGAGAGTTCGTCTTCTTCTCCCTCTGTCAGAGGAAAAAGTAATGTTTGTGATTCTGGGACATCAATGCTGACGTCTTTTTGGACTTGTGCCTCCTGGTTCAAAGGCAGTCTGAAGGCAGTCTGTAGGTTTCAAGCTTTAGACAGTACTGAACTCTTGGATCAGGTGTGTCCTTCCATGATTGCTCACATTGTTCTGCTGTATTCACAAACCTACCCACATCCTTCCACTGCATGTGTTTGGGTTTAATCAGTGCAATGTGTGGTGACTCCCAGTGTTTGAAATGACTGTTATCATTATCAGACAATCTCACAGATGCCCCTGCATAACCCTTTGGTGACCAGTATAGATTTGTAATAACTATCCTGGAAGATGGGTTTGCAAAAAATGTTTTCTCAAATTTATCATCTGAGCCACTCAGATATCTACCATACATGTTGCAATGATATTGATTTGTGGCCTGCTTAGTTGTAGGAATCTGTGTTTTGAAATGTTGCATTGTTTTCGCCGCCAAGTTCTCCGTCACCCTGGTTGGTCCGGCCGGTACCAAGCGGAGTGAGTATGAGTACCATGGCACTGCAAATCCTTGCAGCACATTAGTTTCTGCTACATGTGGGAAGTGTGATGCTCTTATACCACCTTCTGTTGGAATTATGGTGATATTGAGAGTTGTAAGCGAATCCCGACCTAGTAGGTTAACCGGACATGCTTGTGACAAAATAAATTAACCTTTTGCAATATTCCCTGTGACAGGATCTTTTACTCTTACAAGGTCAGAAAGATATTCTGTTTTTAGTTTACCATTTGCTGATTTAACAATCACTGTGTGTTCTGATTTTGTGAACCCCTCAACAACCAGGCCTGAAATGACAGATCTACAAGTGCCTGTATCACAAAGAAATTTCAAACGCATTCCCTGAACCTCTAGCGTAACCTCTGGTAAACACTCTAGTGTCATTATTAGGTCAAAGTCAGGTAAATGAAAAATGTCAACTGTGTCATTGTCAGTTTCAGTTGCTGTACTTAGCCTTGGGTCAGCTAGTCACATACTGAGATGCATCGGTTCTTGTCGTGGTGGCTGGGCGGCACCTAGTCCCCTCCTCTCCTCCCAGCTCAAGGGCCAGACAGGGCAGTACTTTTGCCAGTGACCCCGCTGTCCACAAAGCTGACAGGTGTCACGGTCCCACCATCGGGGGTTTGCAGCCCCAGCTCCACGGCCCCTCCTCCCTCCTCCATGTTGGGGACCCTGGAAAAATACAGAAGTGGGGGAAGGTAAGGCCTCCCCCTGAGGGTCAGCAATTACATAAACAGGAGTGGGCTTCGCTTTAGCCTTTTTCTCCTCCCTCTCTACCCGGTCCTCCTCAAGCCTTTCTGCATGTTTTGCATCAGTCAGCACATTAGCAAATGAACATGTACGATATGTCACAAGGTGTCTGCGTATGTACTGTGCTAAATTGGGATGCATGTTCTGCAGAAATACACTTTTCAAATGTTGCCAATAGGGCTCTGAACCTGTGTCTGTGGTGGGGCTTTCCAAACCTGAATGATTGTCAAAGACATCTTGTAGGCTTTAATACCTTCTGTCTTGTTCTGAGTGGTGTTCTATTCAACTGGCCAATCATGCTTTAATCTCCACTTGTTCCCAATGCGATCATTGAATTGTTTCACCCACTGAGCCAATACTGCTTCAGTTGGTGCCAGGGCCTGATTGTCATCAGCCTTTGGGTTCCAATCACCTGAAACCGCACACCAATCACCTTTTAGGACCTTCCTGTAGGCCCTCGCTGTCTCCTGGCCATTTAATTTGAAACTTTGAAGGAGGTTTGCCATCCCTTCAAAAAAAAAAAAAAAAACTGTGTAGGTTTATCTTTAGGATGTGGAATTTCTTTAACCGCTTCAGAAAACTCTGCATCAGTCCAAGGTCTATAGACCAGAATTATGGGTTGGTATTGAATGGCACCTGCCTGATCCTCATGTGTAGCTGGACCTGTATAGGCTGGATTAGAAAGCTCAATCATGGAGAATTGATCTATGGTTTTAAATTGATCACACTGTTCTTCCTTAATGTGTTTAACTGTGGATGAAGACGGGTGTGTGTTTGAAGTTGCATAGCGTGAGGGTGCATAGGCACTCATCTCTTTTGCAAATCTGGATGGCTGTAGCCTTGAGCCATAATCCATCTTAATCTTAGGCTTCACATCTAGGCTGTGAGGAGGAGGAGATGCTGTAGCCTCAGCCGCAGCAGGAGATGGAGGAGGAGGAGGGGGAGGATCCGCAGCTGGAGTCGTGGAGGTTGGCCATGCTTCAAGGCTTGGATAAAGAGGAGGGGGAGTTTGGCACTGGCCCGTGCAGTCACCCTCTCCTCGGAAATTTGAAGCACAAGGCATATTAGTCAAATCTTTTTTATTACAAACATTGCTGGGGTCTTTCTGCAACTGTGGGGGTTCCCCCTACAGTTGATAGTGCTATGAGATGACTGTTGTTGTGAAATGGCGCTATATAAATAAAGTTGAATTGAATTGAATTGAATTGAATTGAAAGTCCATATTTCAACTCCTTTCTTTTACATCCATGTGCAGCCAATTTAATGGCTGAGACTAAGCTCTCACAGTTATTAACCCTAAGTTTACCAATGAAATTAAATTTCTTTCTCCATTTTGCTAGAAATCTCATGCTATTTATGTCTTTTCTGTTCATATATTTACCATCTTCCAATAATGCAAAGATTCCATTCTCATCTTGCTGTGTTCTGTAACCCTTACAGCAAAACAAGCTATTTTTTTCTACCTGCCTGAATATTTTTAGGCTCCCCTATGCTATGTTGTTTGCTAAAACAACAACCCATTTTAAAAGGTTTTTTTCTGTCTCTCTTTTCTCTCACACAGATCAGCAGCTACACAGCCTCTTTTTATTTTTTTTTCCAGTCAACCACAGTCACACACACATACACAAGGACAGGCAGGGCCCACACAGAAATGCTCCTTTCTCTGTTATCCACACAAGGTCACAGCTAGACAAAACATACACACACATATACACACACACAATGAAAAGCTTCAAATTTATACCCACACACAAAGCAGCGCAAAAATTACTTCAATTAATCTCCCAAACTGGCAACCTCAGCGGAGAACGTGTACATCTGGCAACCACACACTCACTGCAGCATGAAGGTCCTACTATTTTTTTCTACACCGCTGTGAAAACAGCACAACTCAACTCCTCTTACTCAAAAGTATTATTTGCAAATGCCCATAATTTTAATCATTTCCCAAGAGGATAATTAATTATTTGACCAACTCTTTTATGCTCCACAATGACCACAAAAAATCACAAAAACAACTTTAAAGCTCCATGCAACCTGCTCCTTCCACCTTTGCAGAAAACTCCGTCTCTCTCTCTCTCTCTCGCCGGAGCGGATTTCCCAAAGCACAAGACACAAACACAAAGAAACAGACAAACTGCAGTAACTTTTGTCCAAACCAGCGCTACAACACAACTTTAAAAAAAAATTACCGGCACCGAAGTCAACAGTCACTGTATCTCCCCCATAGTATCTTGCATTGATTGTTTCACTTTTTTCTCTGCAATATTGCCGGACAGAATGTTGCCCCTCGGGACTCTCTGCACAATATTAAACAGCCTATTTCCAAATCCAATGCTCACTCTGGCAGGATAACAGAATCTGCCCTGAACTTATTAATTAATAGTTCACTGCAGTATTGAGGTAGAATCTTACCCCAATTAATATCAAAGGGTTCACTGGACAATATTTAAACAGTATCTTGCATTAATTCCTGCGTGCAACACATCTGAGCCTCCACCTCGCTGACACAAAATTTCCCAAAGCCAAAAAATCCTGGGTCAAACCAGTGATTTAGGGCAAGCAGAAATTTTTTAACCAGGCTTTCCGGTGTCAAACGCTCAGGCCTAAAAACTATATCACAAACCCAACAAATAAATAAATTACTCACACTTGATCTGCCTTGAGAGTTCTAGAAGACCAGTCAGAAACCATGCAGCTCTCCAACATTTCCAAAGCCTCTGGAGGGATTCTGCGTCTTTTTTAGCCGCTCCCAAAAACCTAGGTTTACCTCCGGACCGTGCACAGTCTTCAGTCTGGATTCACCGGAAAACACCGTGGATTCTTATCTGGGTCCCTGTTCGTAAGCACCAAATGATGGAATAAAATTGAATTGATTGAGACTGAATCAATAATCAGTAGGCAGTTTCCAAGTCATAAGCCATTTATTTAACTATGATCAGAGGAGGAAAGAGTTACAGCTTGACTGTCTCAGAGTCTGCTCACTCATTCTCTGACATACATTCCAAATCTGGTGTTTTTATAGTGGGAGAAAAACAGTCCTTGACTTTATCAATATGTTGGAGACGGCTGTTGGAGACATCTCCTCAGAGACAGTTTAAGTGTCTTAATCTATAGCTGATTTCTGACATCCTGACCAGGACAGGTTGGTATGACAAGAGCAATAAAACCTGGGTCATTATCTGCGTCATTATTTACAACCCTGCTAACCTGATCTCAAACAGGCATCCATATACAAAAACATTCAAGACTCTGAGACATGAAGAGGACAAGAGAGAAGTAATGGCTCATTCAGCGCACCAAAATACAGACATAATATATAAAAGAATAGTACAGAGATGAAATTATATAGAATAATAAAGAAGAACATAAAATTATCCAATCAGTGACCTTTGGGAAGGAGGCATTTTCCAGCAGGATTAATTTGGAGTTGCCAGAAATGGTACCCACTGCTATCTTCACAGTGGAAAGACTGAAATGCATGAAATTTGCTGCAGTTAACGGTATTCTTGACCTGACTCTCCTGCAAAAAGTGGTTTATGTTTGGACCAGCAGAAGGTGACCTTTGGGATGGAGGCATTTTCTGGCAGGAGTAGTTGCCAGGAAATGTACAGAGTATGATTGAAGAATTTTACTACATTTATTTCCCTCATGGATCATCACCTTATCGTGGTGGGGTTTTGCATGCCCTAGTGATCCCAGGAGCTATGTTGTCCATGGCAATTTGCCTCTGGTAGGGTTACCCAAGACAAACTGGTCCTGGGTGAAGGGCCAGAATAAGAACGATCCAACAGACTCTCATGATAAATATTAGAACAAGGATTCAGTGTACCCCGCCCGGTATGGGGTTTCCGGGGCCCCACCCTGGAGTTGGAGGTACTGATTCTCATCCCAGCCGCTTCACACTCAGCGGCAAACCATCCCAGTAAGACCTGTAGGTCGTTGCTGGATGTAACCAGCAGGACAACATCATCTGCAAACAACAGAGATGAGATCCTGTGGTCACCAAGCATGACACCCTCCATTCCCTGGCTGCACCTAGAAATCCTGTCCATAAAAATTATAAACAGGATCGGTGACAAAGGGCAGCCCTGGCGAAGTCCAACTCTCACTTGGAATGAGTCCGATTGAGTGTTGGCAATACTAACCAAACTCTCACAACGGTCATACATAGACCGAATAGCTAGTCACAACAAGCCTGATACCTCATACTCCCGAAGCACCCCCCACAAAAAACCACTAGGGTCGCAGTCAAATGCCTTCACCAAGTCCACAAAACACAGGTAAACTGGTTGGGCAATCTCCCATGAACCCTTGAGAATTCTCAAGAGGGTAAAGAGCTTGTCCGATGTGCCACGGTCAGGACAAAAACCTCATTGCTCCTCCTGAATCCGAGGTTCGACCAATGACCAGACTCTCCTCTCCACTACCTTATCATAGACCTTCCCAGGGAGGCTGAGGAGTGTGATCCCTCTAAAGCTGGAGCACACCCTCCGGTCCCCTTTTTTGAAGAGAGGAACCACCACCCCAGTTTGCCATGCCAAAAGCACTGCCCCCGACTTCCATGCAATGTTGCAGAGGCGTGTCAACCATGACAGCCCTACAACATCCAGGGCCTTGAGGTACTCAGGGCGAATCTCGTCTACCCCGGGGCCCGGCCACCAAAGAGTTTTTTAATCACCTTGGAGACTTCAGCCCCTGTAATAGGCGAGTTGTCCCCCTCGTCCACAAGCCCTGCTTCCTCTATGGAAGGCGCATCAGTGGGATTGAGGAGATCCTTGAAGTATTCCTTCCACTGCCCGACGATATCCCCAGTCGAAGTCAACAGTGCCCCATCCACACCATATACAGTGTGGACAGGGAGCTGCTTCCCCCTCCTGAGCCGCCGGACAGTTTGCCAGAATCTCTTCGAGGCCGACCGAAAGTCTTGTTCCATGGCCTCACCGAACTCCTCCCATACCCGAGTTTTTGCTTCAGCAATCACCCAGGCTGCTTTGCCTGCCGGTACGTCTCAGCTGCTTTGGGAGTCCCACAAACCAACCAAGCCTGATAGGACTCCTTCAGCTAAATGGCCCCCCTCACCACTGGTGTCCACCACTTGGTTTGGGGGTTTCCACCACAAGATGCCCTGACGACCTTGCGACCACAGCTCGGGGCCAAGGCTTCAACAATGGAGTTGGAGAACATGGCCCATTCAGACTCCATGTCTCCAGACTCCCTCGGAATGTGGTTGAAGTTCTTCTGGAGGTGGGAGTTGAAGACCTCCTGGACAGGGGCCTCAGCCAGACATTCCCAGCACACTCTCACTATACGTTTGGGTCTACCAGGTTTGAATGGCATTGTCCCCTGCCATCAGATCCAACTCACCACCAGGTGGTGATCAGTTGACAGCTCTGCACCTCTCTTTACCTGAGTGTCCAAGACATACAGTCGCAGTCTGATGACATGATAACAAAATCGATCATCGACCTGTGGCCTAGAGTTTCTTGGTGCCAGGTGCACATATGGACACCCTTATGCTTGAGCATGGTATTCGTTATGGACAAATTGTGGTTAGCACAGAAGTCCAATAACTGAACACCACTCGGGTTCAGCTCAGGCAGGTCGTTCCTCCCAGTCACCCCCCTCCAGGTTTCACTGTCATTGCCCACGTGTGCATTGAAGTCCCCCAGTAAGACAATGGAGTCTCCAAGAGGAGCACTCTTCAGCACCCCAGTCAGAGACTCCAAAAAGGGTGGGTACTCTGAACCATCATTTGGTGCCTAGGCACAAATGATGGTCAGCACCCGTTTCCCAACCCGAAGGCTCAGGGCAACAACCCTTTCATTCACCATGGAAAACTCCACTATAGAGACAGCAAGGTGGGGGGATACAAGAATACCCACTCCTGCTCGTTGTCTCTCGCTCGGGGCAACTCCAGAGTAGGCCAAGCTCCAGCCCCTCTCCAGGAGACTTGTTTCGGAACCGGAGCTGTGTGTTAAGGTGAGGCCGATTATATCTAGCCAGTATCTCTCAATCTCATGCACCAGCTTAGGCTCCTTCCCCACCAATTAGGTGATATTCCACGTCCCAAAAGCCAGTTTAGGAAGCCTGGGATCAGACCGCCAAGATCTCCGCCTTTAACCGCCACCTAATCCACATAGCACCGGACCCCCATGATCCCTACTGCAGATGGTGAGCCCACTGGAGGGCGGACCCATGTAACTCCTTCGAACTGAGCCCTGCCGGGTCCCATGGGTGGAAACCCGGTCACCAGACACTAGCAATCGAGCCCCTCCCCCAGGCCTGGCTTCAGGGTGGGGCCCCGGTAACCCCATACTGGGCAGGGTACACTGAATCCTTGTTCTAATATTTATCATGAGAGTCTGTTGGATCGTTCTTAGTCTGGCCCTTCACCCAGGACCAGTTTGTCTTGGGTGACCCTACCAGAGGCAAATTGCCACGGACAACATAGCTCCTGGGATCACTAGGGCATGCAAACCCCCCACCACGATAAGGTGACAATCCATGAGGGAAATAAATGTAGTAAATTTCTTCAGTCATACTCTGTGCATTTCCTGGCAACTACTCCTGCCGGAAAATGCCTCCATCCCAGAGGTCACCTTCTGCTGGTCCAAACATAAAACATTTTTTGCAGGAGACTCAGGGCAAGAATACTATTAACTGTAGCAAATTTCATGCATTTCAGTCTTTCCACTTTGAAGATAGCAGTGGGTACCATTTCTGGCAACTGCAAATTAATCCTGCTGGAAAATGCCTCCATCCCAAAGGTCACCTTCTCTTGGTCCAAACATAAAACATTTTTTTGGCAGAGGAGTCGGGGAAAGAATACTGTTAACTGTAGCAAATTTCATGCATTTCAGTCTTTCCACTGTGAAGATAGCAGTGGGTACCATTTCTGGCAACTCCAAATTAATCCTGACAAATGATGTAGCATTTCAATTAAGGGAAAGTCAGTTTAAAAATAGGCTATACTTAAATTATCCTATTTTGTCATCAGAAGAAAGTCATTAAACATAACCCTTTGGTTTCCATCTCTTGGTTTCCATCTCAGCAGCAGCTCTGTTTGAATTATCCTCAGAAGGGAACATGTAAATCAACAGAGGTGTGACGTTTGACCCAGCTGTTCCCACTGATGTCATGAGGGGGTGATCTGTTGGGTGTCATGGGGTGTCATGTGTTTACTCTTCCTGGGTTAACTGGATTTTTTCTGCTGCTGAGGATCACCTATTCCTCTTCTTCTCCTTTTCCCTGCTGATTAATGCAGATCTGCAGGATTTAACGCCTCCAAACACCACCGCTTAGTTCCTCCTCATAGCTGTCTTTTAAAAAATGGCCAACACACGCCAATTTATCGCATCCTTTTTCATGTAAATTAGAAACATTCTTTTGTAAATGTGAGGCTTTTTCTCATAAATTTACAGGATTTTCCTGCAGAGTTAGAGCCATTTTACTCAGAAATGTGCAGCTTCTTACTTGAAAAATTGCAGCTTTTTATTATTCATAATTTTGCAGCTTTTTCCTCATGAATTTAGAACTTTTCTTACTCTTGAATTTGCAGTTTTTTAAAAAAAAAGCTTAAACTTGCAGCATTTTACTCAACTCTTATATCTGCAGTGTTTTTGGTTGTAAACAGTTGGAAATTTACACCTTTTTTGTCTTTTTGCTAAAGTTGCAGCTTCTTACCCATAAAATTCCCCTTGCTTTGATCAGAAATTGGCAGCTTTTAACTGAGACTTACATCCCCCCCCCTTTTTTTTTGTCAGGTCAGGCATTGGCTTGCTTGCTACCAGATAACCATGAAAACCGGTACTACCTGTCTCATGGGTCATCGGCGACTCAACCGGCATCCCCGCCCTTCCGAGGGCATGGAGGGTGAAACAGGGCACCCTGGCAGAACTAAAAACAATATCTAACTAACTAACCTGCACTTATATAGCGCTTTTCTAGTCACAAAGACCACTCAAAGCACTTTCACTAGTACTAACCCTCTATTCTAAGGGTCTATAGGAAACAGATATCTAGGGACAATTTAGAACAACCAATTAACCTAACATGCATGTCTTTGGATTGTGGGAGGAAACTGGAGCCCCCGGAGTAAACCCACGCAGCACAGGGAGAACATGCAAACTCCACACAGAAAGGTTCCAACCCCTGCCAGCCTGGGGATTCGAACCAGGAACCTTCTAGCTGTAAGGCAACAGTGCTAACCACTGCACCACCTTGCTGCTCTCTGCCACAGGTCTGTGGTGGACCACTCCCAGTTACACAGGGTGAGACTGGACATCCTGGCAGATAAACACATCTGTCGCAAGGTCTGTGGTGGACTGTGCCAGTAGGTGCATTGTGACATGCACTACAAAAAGAGCAGAGATAAACAAACCTATCATTTGGTCAGTCACTGCAACAGATACTGGAGTCAGTTTGTCTTGGCTTGTCCTTGCCACTGATAATACCTTTATCTGCCAAGAATGTGCTGCTAGTCCAGCAAAAGCTAGCAGTACTCAAATACTTTGCAAGCAGTTTCATGAAATGGTCAATCAGAAAGCAACTCATACTGGCTCGGACGTCGCCTGAGCTTACAAGGTCCGCGCTGATCTGTTCACACTCCAACAGGCAGCGAAAAGTAAGCTAGGAGCAGGAAGACAAAAGAAGAGGAAAACAGCAGCCTTGTGTGTAGCAGAATGGAATGTACGCACTCTGTTGGACAGAACAACATCACAGCGCCCAGAAAGACAGACCGCGCTTGTGGCGCTGGAAATGAACAGGTACAATGTAGACATAGCTGCACTTAGTGAAACAAGATTGCCTGGATATGACAGCTTGGAAGACCATGGGTACATCTTCTTTTGGAGTGGGAGATCAACTCAAGAAAGGAGAGAAGCAGGAGTGGGCTTTGCAGTTAGAAAGGAGATAGCAGCAATGCTTGATGAAGAACCGGTGCCAATCAATGACAGGATAATGACTATGAGACTCCCACTACAGCGGAAGATGTATGCCACACTCATCAGTGTATATGCCCCAACAATGACCAACACAAAGGAGGTGAAGGAAGAGTTCTACAGTGATTTATGTGAGACTATCAGGCGTGTACCAACTGATGACAGGCTGATACTTGTTGGAGATTTTAATGCCAGAGTTGGTTCGGACACTGAGAAATGGAAAGGGGTGCTAGGCAGTCATGGAGTAGGCAAGTGCAATGCTAATGGAGAACTTCTACTTGCATTTGACATATTGCACGGCTCAGGAGACGCACACACACAGGCTTAGAGTAGTTCAAAGAGTTTATTAACAGCAGGGGTGAATGAGTGCGTGTCTGCGGGAAGTAAATGTGTTGGTGATGGTGTCTGCTCCAGGCACAGAGGCAGGTGACCGTACAGCCGAGCAACCCTATGGAGAGAGCACAGGGAGAGGGTGACGGGCATACACCAACACAGGAGGGATTTATGGCGAGAGAAGGACTTACTTGGTGGGTCAGGACAGCTGGCACAACAAGGGGGCGAAGCCCGGAAGACAGCCACCTGGAGAGCTCCGTACAGCAGCGAGGATTGGGCGATGGAGAGGAGATGTCCGCCGCTGGGGAATCCACCTGTGCACAGGGGAGAAGACTGAAGAAGAGAGGTAAGCGATCTTCTTACCAAAATGGTGACGCTGAAGGGAAGTATGCTCACAACGGTGAGGGACGAAGTCTGACGGCTTCAGGCCGAGCCTCCGGGCGAGACGGCCTTTATCCCTCGCCGCTGATGATTGTCAGGTGCGTGAGCAGGTGGCGCCGCTGATGAATGGCGCGGCGTGACAGTACTCCCCCCTCTAGCAGCGCCTCCTGGCGATGGCTTATCCGGGTGCGCTCGGTGGAAGTCCGCGATGAGCGATGGGTCCAACACAAACGACGGGGGCACCCATTGTCGATGCTCGGGCCCATAGCCCTCCCAGTCCACCAGGTATTGCAACCCACGACCTTGGCGCCAGGAGTCCAGGATGGAGGAGACGGACCAGGCCGGATGGCCACCAATCATCCGGGGCACGGGTTGCGCTGCAGGAGGAGGGCAAAGGGGGTCAGTGACTGCCAGTTTCACCTTCGACACATGGAAAGTGGAATGGATGCGGAGGGAGGGGGGAATAGCCACGCGCACAGCCACCGGGTTGATGATCCGGGTGATGGGAAAGGGACCCATGAATCGCTGTGCCAGCTTCCTCCTCTCGCCTTTTAATGTGACGTCCTGGGTAGACACATACACGAGTTGCCCAACTCTGTACGCCGGGGCAGGTCTTCTGTGCCGGTCCGCCACGGTCCTGTTGCGCTCCGCTGTGTGTAAAAGCGCATGACGCGCGGCAGCCCAGGTGGAGCGGAACTGCCTAAGGTGCGCCCTAACAGAGGGGACAGTTACCTCGTTCTCCTGCGCTGGAAACAGCGGGGGGTCGTAACCCAGGGACGCCTTGAAGGGGGACATCCCCGTTGCAGAAGAGCGGGCGGTGTTGTGGGCATACTCCACCCAGGCGAGATGGTTGCTCCAGGACGTCGGCTTGGATCTAGTAACACAGCGGAGCGCAGCCTCCAGCTCCTGATTGGTCCTCTCACACTGCCCGTTAGACTGGGGGTGATGGCCGGAGGAGAGGCTCACCTTGGCTCCGATGGCGTTACAAAAAGATCTCCAAACCTCGGATGAAAATTGGGGGCCCCGGTCCGAGACCACGTCCACCGGAATCCCGTGCAGCCTGACCACGTGTTGGACGAGGAGGCCCGCCGTCTCCAGGGCAGTAGGGAGACCTCGCAGGGGGATGAAGTGCGCCGCCTTGGAGAAACGGTCCACGATGGTCAGGACGGTGTCAAAGGAGTTGGAAACGGGGAGTCCGGTGACGAAATCCAGTGCGATGTGCGACCAGGGCCTGCCGGGGACGGGCAGAGGCTGGAGCAGACCCGCTGGGGGGGCATTTCCCGACTTGCTGGTGGCACAGATTGGGCAAGCCCGGGCGTAGCGGGCTGCATCCCTCCGCAGGCCTGGCCACCAAAAGGACCGTTGGAGGAGGCTGATCATCCGAGAGGTGCCGGGATGACAGGTGAGCCGGGAGGTGTGGAGCCAGTGGATGACCTCTCCGCGGACCGCAGATGGGACGAACAGTCTTCCCTCCGGTCCGCCGCCAGGATCAGGTTCCACCTCCTGCGCCTTCCGGATCTTGTCTTCAATGTCCCAAGAGATGGCACCGAGGACGCACGACCTGGGCAGGATAGTGTGGGGCGTCTCCTCAGCCTCCACGGGGGTGAACTGCCTAGAGAGGGCGTCAGGCAGGCCGTTTTTGGAGCCCGGCCTGAAGGTGATTGAGAAGCGGAACCTGGCGAAGAACAAAGACCAGCGCGCCTGGCGGGCATTCAGGCGCTTGGCAGATCGTAAGTACTCTAAGTTCTTGTGGTCCGTCAGGACCACAAACGGCAGGTCCGCCCCCTCTAGCCAGTGGCGCCACTCCTGTAAGGCGAGTTTAATGGCCAGGAGCTCTCTGTCCCCCACATCGTAGTTTCTCTCCGCCGGGGACAGGCGCCGGGAGAAGAAGGCGCACGGCCGTTTGGCGCCATCGTCAGGTGACCGCTGGGATAACACTGCTCCCACTCCCTTGTCCGATGCGTCCACCTCCACAATGCACTGCAGCGCGGGGTCGACCTGGCGAAGGACCCGGGAGGAGGAGAACTCCGCCTTCAGCGCCCTAAAGGCAGCAGCGACCTCTTCAGTCCACCGGAATGGGACCTTCGGGGACGTGAGGCGGGTCAGCGGTCCGACGATCCAGCTGAAATTCGGGACAAAGCGGCGGTAAAAATTGGCGAAGCCAACAAACTGTTGCACCTGCTTCCGGGATGCGGGAGTAGGCCACTCCACCACCGCCTTCACCTTCTCTGGGTCTGGGAGCACCTGATCTTGAGCGATGATGAATCCCAGGAAGGACGTGGTCCTAGCGTAGAATTCGCATTTCTCAGCCTTCACGTACAGACGATTCTCCAGCAGTCTTTGGAGGACCCGCCTCACATGGACCTGGTGCTCGTCCCTGGACCTGGAGAAGATAAGGATGTCATCCAGGTAGACGAACACAAAAAGGCCAATGAAATCCCGGAGGACGTCATTAATGAGGCGCTGAAAGACGGCAGGAGCGTTGGTCAGCCCGAACGGCATGACGAGATACTCAAAGTGGCCGTTCGGGGTACGGAAGGCTGTCTTCCATTCATCTCCCTCCCGGATCCGGACGAGGTGGTAAGCGCTGCGTAAATCCAGCTTGGTAAACCAGGTCGCCCCCTGGAGGGAGTGAAAGGCAGTGTCCATGAGGGGCAAGGTGTAACGGTCCCTCTCAGTGATGTCATTTAGCGCTCGGTAGTCTATGCAGGGGCGGAGGGATCCGTCCTTTTTCCCGACAAAGAAAAACCCTGCCCCCACGGGTGACGACGATGGGCGAATAATCCCAGCGCTCAGTGATTCCTTCAGGTATGTATTCATGGTCTCCTTCCCCGGCGCCGACAGGCTGTAGAGCCGACCAGAAGGCAGGGGGGCCCCCTGGCGGAGGTTAATGGCACAGTCATAGGGTCGATGCGGGGGAAGAGACATAGCTTTCGATTTACTAAATACCATACCCAGGTCGTGAAATTCTGGAGGCACCAGTGACAAGTCCGGAGGTGCTGTATCCGCCACAGGGGAAGCCGCGGACGGGGAGCAGGCAGCGGACTGAAGGCAGGTGCCCATACAGAAGGTACTCCATGCCGATACCCCAGCGGACCTCCAGTCCAGGACAGGGTTGTGGAGGCGTAGCCAGGGATACCCCAGGATGACGGGCGACACAGAGTTGGGCAGGACGTAAAATACCATCTCCTCCCGGTGGTTCCCTGAGATGATGACTGGGACAGGCATGGTTTGGTGTGAAACTCTCCCAAGGGAGGCACGGGAGAGATGGACCAGGGAGATGGGGTGTTTTAATGCCTGACAGCGGATGCCCAATCGGGTTGCCAGGCCTTGTGAAATGAAGCTGCCCTCTGCGCCCGAATCCACCAGTGCGTGGGTGAGGTGCCCAGTGGGATTGTGGCAAAAACGGATGGGCAGCTTTAATTGAGTGAGGGGACTTTGCCGATTGACGTCCGCGAGGCCCCCTACGGTGACTCGCGGACCCCGCCGTTTGGCTTTTGTGGGCAAAGCTCTACCGTGTGTTGACTGTCTCCGCAATACATGCAGAGACCCAACTCACGGCGGCGCTGTCTCTCTGCCGAGGAGAGCTTTGCCCAGCCCGTCACCATCGGCTCCGACTCCTCGGGGCACGATGGTGGCGGCGTCGCCAGGGGGCGAGCTTGGGGCAGGTGTAGCGGGACTCCCCGAGGGCGAGAAGCAGACGGCTTCCGTCCTGAGGAGCGCTCGCGCAGCCTGTTGTCCAAGCTGATTGCCAATGAGGTTAGCTCCGCTAACGTTCCGGGGATATCCCGTCCAGCCAGTTCATCCCTCAGATCACTATTGAGGCTGCGGAGAAACAGGCCGCAGAGGGAGCGCTCTTCCCAGCCCAATTCCTCCGCCGCTACCCGGTATTCGATGGCATAATCCGCGGCCGACCGGTTTCCCTGCTGGAGAGCGAGAAGCCGATCGACCTGGACCGCCTCGGAACGAGAATGATCAAACACCTCCAGGAAGCGCCTCACGAACTCGGCATAGGTGAGGGTGGCATAACTGGGTCTCGCCATAATAGCGTAGGCCCAAGTTAAAGCGCGCCCCTCCAGGAGGTTCCCTATGTAGCCGATTCGGCTGTGATCTGAGGGAAAGTCTCCGGGCACACGGTCAAACACGGACTCGCACTGCATCACAAACCCCCGCGCTCCGCCAAGCTTTCCGCTAAAGCGAGCGGGGGTCGGAATTGGTGTGAGTCGGGCCGGTGCCACTGGAGCTGGCTGGACGGCCACCGGAACAGCAGGAGCTGCGCCACCCTGAGGAGCCGGGGGGAACGGCTGCTGGGGGGCCAGGCGGTCCAATCGGCCAGTGATAATTACCAATTGATTCAGGATGACCTGCTGTTGATAAGCAATTTGATCCACTCTAGCCTCGAGAGTGGTAAGCCGGTGTGCGAGCCCGCCGTCCGCCGAGCCGCTCTGCTGAAGCCGTACTGACATATTGCACGGCTCAGGAGACGCACACACACAGGCTTAGAGTAGTTCAAAGAGTTTATTAACAGCAGGGGTGAATGAGTGCGTGTCTGCGGGAAGTAAATGTGTTGGTGATGGTGTCTGCTCCAGGCACAGAGGCAGGTGACCGTACAGCCGAGCAACCCTATGGAGAGAGCACAGGGAGAGGGTGACGGGCATACACCAACACAGGAGGGATTTATGGCGAGAGAAGGACTTACTTGGTGGGTCAGGACAGCTGGCACAACAAGGGGGCGAAGCCCGGAAGACAGCCACCTGGAGAGCGCCGTACAGCAGCGAGGATTGGGCGATGGAGAGGAGATGTCCGCCGCTGGGGAATCCACCTGTGCACAGGGGAGAAGACTGAAGAAGAGAGGTAAGCGATCTTCTTACCAAAATGGTGACGCTGAAGGGAAGTATGCTCACAACGGTGAGGGACGAAGTCTGACGGCTTCAGGCCGAGCCTCCGGGCGAGACGGCCTTTATCCCTCGCCGCTGATGATTGTCAGGTGCGTGAGCAGGTGGCGCCGCTGATGAATGGCGCGGCGTGACAGTATTATGTTCAGAGTACAACCTTATCAGAATCAGAATCAGAATCAGTTTTATTGGCCAAGTATGCATAGCACATACAAGGAATTTGACTTTGGCTAAAAACTTGCTCTCGTTGTTCAGGTGGAGGATTTAAATAAGGATTCAATGACAACAGAGTATGTACAGTAAATTACAGTTGGTTATGATAACCAACACTCTATTTAAGCACAAGGACACACACAAGAAGACATGGATGCGCCCAAGATCCAAGCACTGGCACTTATTAGACTACATCATAGTTAGGCAGAGAGACAGAAGGGATGTATTGGACACCAGAGCAATGAGAGACGCAGACTGTGGTACTGATCATGTTATGCTGAGATCTAGATTAAGGATTTGCAGACGAAAACAGCACTGCAGGACGGGTGTGAAGCCACCACGGAAGCTAAACACTAGTGCACTGAAAGGCCAAAAGAAGCAGGATGAACTTATACAGGAAATGGATGAAAACTTGAAAGACTGGGACAGTAACAACTCAGAGAATGACATAGAAGAGAAATGGGCAACACTGAAGGATACGGTGTATCAGACTGCGAGTGATGTATTAGGCTACCCTGAGAGGAAACATCAAGATTGGTTTGATGAGCATGATGAACACCTGAAGAAACTACTAGAAGCGAGGAATACAGCGAGGCAGGAAAACCTACAGTGTAACACAAGGTCGAAGAAGAAGAAATACTCAAAGACTCAGAGTGAGCTACAGAAGTACACCAGAGAGATGAAATCCAACTGGTGGGATGAAAAAGCAGAGGAATTTCAAAATGCAGCAGACAGAAAGGACATGAAAACATTCTTCACAGGTTTGAGAGAAATCTACGGCCATAAACCAAGAGGATTGATCCAATTAAAGGCTATGGAGGGTGAAACGGTTTTGCAGGAGAAAGACAAGATCCTGGACAGATTTGCAGACCGCTTTGACCAACTACTAAACACCCCTGGAGGTCTCGCTGAAGAGGCTAAAGAAGTTCTAGTGCAGCAACCAGCTGTATCAAGTCTGGATGAACCACCAAATTTTGATGAACTAATAGCAGCTATCAGGACAACACAGAATGATAAAGCTCCAGGAAGGGATGGAATTCCAGCAGAAGTGTGGAAATTTGGTGGTGTTCAGCTGACCAACTCCCTGCACAAGCTCATCCAAGAGATATGGGATGCCCAGAAAGTACCTCAAGAATGGAAGGATGCAAGTATTGTGCCTTTGTTCAAGAAAGGTGATTGGAAAGGTTGTGGAAATTGCTGAGGTATATCACTGCTAGCCACTGTTGGTAAGATTCTCTCACATGTACTACTTAACAGACTCAATGAACACATCTCGCAGAATGTACTACCGGAAATCCAGTGTGGCTTTAGAAGTGGAAGAAGCACAATGGACATGATTTTCTGCTTGAAACAGGTTTAAGAAAAGTGTATCGAACAGAACATGCCACTTTATGTAGTCTTCATAGACTTCAGTAAAGCCTTTGATACTGTTTCGCGACAAGGACTTTGGCAGGTACTCAAGAAATATGGTTGTACAGAGAAGTTTGTCAGCCTGATCGAGGCACTCTATGCAGGTATGCAAGCAAACGTGGCAATGAGTGGTTCAGTATCTAAAGACTTTTCAGTAAGCAACGGGGTGAAACAAAGGTGTGCGCTGGCACCTACACTCTTCTCACTATATCTGGCAGCCATGCTTGAGGTGACCTTCAGAGACACTTCAGAAGGAGTATACATTCAAACAAGGAAAGAAGCAGACTTGTTCAATGTGGCACAGTTTAAAGCCAAGAGTAAGACATCGATAAAGGTAGTAAGAGAAATGCTCTTTGCCAACAACAGTGCTCTAGTTGCACACAGTGTGGAAGATATGCAATCTTTAGTGGAGAAATTTGCAAGAGCAGTTAGCCAATTCAGCCTCCAAATCAATATCAAGAAGACAGAGTGCCTGTCATGGCAGCCGCTGGGCCGTCATCAGCCCCGGCTGCGCACACACCTGCTGCCAATTCCCAGCAAGCCATAAAAGCCAGATCCACTGACAGCTCAGCACGGAGTCGTCTGTCGTCACCACTGCGCATCGCTCCATGCCCTCGACCTCAGACCAGAGCTTCGCCTAGACCAGCTCATCAAGCTTCGTCACGTAAGCCACCATCATCCTTACCTTGTCAAAGTATTCTCCCCTGTGCACAGGTGGACCTCCCTGGCGGAGGACCTATTCCCCGTAGCAGTGGGGCTTCGCCTCCTCCTCCTCGGATCCTCTCCACCTCATCACGACGCCAAGTTCCCTGCTCACCTCCCAACACTCACTCCCGGAGCAAGCAAGATCTCCCAGCGACACCTGCAAGTAGCAATCATCGTTACGCCTCTTTGCTGCGAACAGTACTAATCCCTGTGCTTTGTGTTCCTAGGGTTGCCAGGTCGCAGCAGGACTCGCTCAGCTCCAGCACTACACCAGCATCACACTCACCTTCACATTCACACACCAACACAACACACTGAGTTAATGAATAACTGTTAACTGATCTACTCGTGTCTGTCATCTGTCTCCTGGGTCAAGCATCATGCCAGTACGACTCCATCAAGACGACCCAGCAGTCAGCGCACTGACACGCCATCTTAACACTCTTAGTGCAGAGTAGACCTAATAGCCCACCAACAGACAGTTATATTAAATCAATTAACTCAGATTAATAGCTGGCTGGATCGCTTGGAGGGTCACCAGGCATTTCCCCCCGGTCGCCGGGGCACCACCTGCCCCCGCTAATCCTCCTGCCAGCCAGGTACATCAGCCTCCCTTATCTCGCCTCACCCCCGTGCCTACCCCCGCTCGCTTCAGTGGGAAACTCGGGGAGGCACGGGGTTTTTTGCTTCAGTGTGAGACGGTTTTTCACCGTGTCCCGGGAGATTTCCCCTCCGACCACAGCAAGATCGGTTATATTTCCAACCTACTTGAGGGTAGAGCGCTAGCTTGGGCGTATGCAGTTATGGCTAAACCCAGTTACTCCACCTTAACTTACCAACAATTTGTAGCCGATTTTGCTGAGGATTTTGACCACACCGATAGGGACGCGGTACTAGCTGACTTCTTGCTAAATCTTCGGCAGGGCAGTAGATCTGCTGCCGATTTAGCTGTGGATTTCCGGGTGCTAGCTACCGAGGTGGGGTGGGAGGATCCTTCACTTTGTAGTATTTTTGTCCGTAGCCTTAGCTCAGAGCTAAGGGACGAGCTAGCAACACGGGACAAGCCAGACTGTTTAAGCGAGTTGATCTCTCTCACTATTAGTTTAGATAATAGACTGAAGGAGCGGGCAGCTGAGCGAAGGGCTGCCGGTCGCTCGGTCAAGCCACGCGCCCGCCCCTCTCATCCACCCCTGCTGGCTCTGCCTCCGTTGGAGGAACTTCCGGGTCAGGAGGAGATGATTATTGGGCGATTGGGAGTTTCGGCGGCTGAAAGACAGCGCCGGAGGGATTTAGGGCTGTGTTTCTACTGTGGTAGCGAGTCCCACGAAGTAGCTGAATGCACTAATCGGGTAAAAGGGGAGGTCCGTGGGTCACAGTAGGGGGACTCACGGACGTAGATCAGACAAAGCCCCACACCAGTTGTCTTGTCCCCATTAGACTTATTTACAAACACAGACAACATACCACACATGCCCTTATTGACTCTGGAGCTGAGCAAAGCTTTATTTCAGGAGACCTGGCAACCCGCCTGGGCCTCAGCTGTCAACCTCTTCGCCCACCTGTCAATCTCATCACCCTGTCAAAGGCCCCGCTAACCGCTGTCTCCCACCAGACGGCCCCCGTGTCGGTGATTGTTTCTGGGAACCATCGGGAGGATATCCGGTTTCTGGTGCTGCCCACCTCCACCTCTCCTGTTATCCTGGGTTATCCATGGCTATGGTTACATAACCCCACATTTGATTGGCAGGCAGGAAATATCACCGCTTGGAGCTCCTTCTGTCTCAGCGCCTGCCTCCAGTCTGCAGCGTGTGCTCCCTCTGTGTCAATGACTCCTCCCACGTCACCGCCCCCGGACCTGTCCAAGGTACCAGAGATTTACCACGATCTGGGAGCTGTGTTTAGTAAGTCACGGGCGCTGTCCCTTCCCCCCCACCGCCCTTATGCGCGATCAATCTCCGGGCTGGGGCCCCGCTCCCGGCAAGCCGGTTATACAGTCTCTCAGCCCCGGAGCGTGAAGCTCCGGAATCATCCTCGTCTGCGGTGGGGGCAGGATTCTTTTTCGTGGGGAAGAAGGATGGCTCTCTACGTCCCTACATTGATTTCCGGGGTCTCAACGACATAACCATCAAAGACAAGTACACGCTGCCCCTGATGAACTCGGCCTTAGACTCTCTCCGGGGGGCGTCATGGTTCACTAAACTGGACTTTCATAATGCCTATCATCTGGTGCGAATCAAGCAGGGTGACGAGTGGAAGACGGGCTTCTGGACCCCAAGCGGCCACTTCAAATACCTAGTGATGTTGTTTGGGTTAACCAACGTGCCGGCCGTCTTCCAGTGTCTAATTAACGATGTCCTCCAAGATTTCCTAAACTCCTTCGTGTTTGTATACCTGGATGACATCCTCATCTTTTCGTGGACGTTGGAAGAGCACCAGGTGCAAGTCAGATGGGTCCTACAACGCCTCCTGGAGAACCAGTTATTTGTCAAGGCCGAGAAATGTGAATTCCATACCAGGTCAACGTCGTTCTTGGGGTTTGTGATTGCGCATAACCAGGTGCCCCCTGACCCGGCCAAGGTTAAGGCGGTAGTGGACTGGCCCACCCCCACCTCCAGGAAACAGTTGCAGGGGTTTTTGGGTTTTGCCAACTTCTACCATTGTTTTGTCGTCCAATTTTGAGATTATCGCCCTGCCCCTGACCAACCTCACGTCCCCCAAGACCCCCTTCTGTTGGAGCGAGGAGGCTGCTGCAGCATTCGGGAAGTTGAAGGAGGAGTTCGCTTCATCCCGCGTCTTGACCCAGGTGGACCCGGACCTGCAGTGCTTGGTGGAGGTGGACGCCTCGGATTCTGGAGTCGGGGCGGTCCTCTCGCAACGCTCGCCTGTGGATGGAGTGATTCGTCTATGTGCCTTCTTCTCTCGCCACCTGCAACCCGCCAAGAGGAACTACAGTATTGGCAACAGGGAGTTGTTGGGGGTCAAGCTCGCCCTAGAAGAATGGAGGCACTGGCTGGAGGGGGCTGCCCAGCCGTTTGTCGTCTGGACGGACCATAAGAACTTAGAATATCTCCGGACGGCCAAACGGCTGAACTCCCGCTAGGCCCGCTGGGCTTTCTTTTTTGGACGTTTTGATCTCACGATCCCCTATCAGCCTGGGAGCAAGAACGTGAAGCTGGACGCCCTCTCTAGGCAGTTCGAGGCAGAGACGTCCGAAGATCAGGAGGAGACCATCCTGCCTTCATCCTGTGTTGTGGGCGCCCTCATGTGGGAGATCCGGGATAGAGTCGGGAGGGCTCAGGAGGGTGAGCCCGACCCGGGGGGGGGGGGCGATTGTTCGTCCCCACCTCTGTCAGGAGTGAGGTCATCCAGTGGGCCCACGCCTCCAAGTTGGCGTGCCATCCAGGGATCGCCCGTACCATCGCCTTGCTCCAGAGAGCCTTCTGGTGGCCGGGGTTGAGGAAGGATGTCACCAGCTACGTCCGGGCCTGCACCCAGTGCGCCACCGGGAAATCATCATCTTCCCCCCGGCGGGTCTTCTCCATCCTCTGCCGGTCCCTTCCCTTTGGTCTCATGTAGCTTTGGATTTCGTGAGGGGTCTGCCCCCTTCTGACCACTTCACCTCGGTCCTGACCATAGTAGACCGCTTCTCCAAGGCAGCCCATTTTGTGCCCCTCCGTGGGTTGCCTTCGGCACGGGAGACGGCTGATCTCCTGGTGCAGCATGTGGTCCGCCTTCATGGCATTCCTTCGGATATTGTTTCGGATCGGGGTCCTCAGTTCATCTCCCAGGTCTGGAAGGCATTCTGCACGGTGTTGGGGGCCATGGCGAGTCTCTCCTCGGGATATCATCCACAAAGCAATGGCCAGTGTAAGCGAGCTAATCAGGAGCTGGAAGCTGCGCTCCGTTGTGTTATATCTTCATGCTCCTCTTCCTGGAGTGCGTTCTTGCCTTGGATTGAGTACGCACATAACTCCACGGTGTCTTCAGTAACTGGGATGTCCCCTTTTAAGTCATCGTTGGGGTATGATCCACCCCTATTCCCGGAGGAGGAGAAGGAGGTGGCTGTCCCCTCTGTTCAGGCTCACGCTAGGCGCTGTCGCTGGATTTGGACCATCACCCGCAGAGCCCTTCTCAGAACCACCGAGCGCAATATCCAGGTAGCCAACCGTCACAGGAGACCTGCCCCGGATTATAAGGTGGGTCAACAGGTCTGGCTTTCCACGAAAAATATTAATATACCGGCCGAGAAATGCAAATTAACCAAGCATTTTATCGGTCCCTATGTTATCTCTCGTATTGTTAACCCGGTGGCTGTGCGCCTAGCTCTCCCCCCTTCCATGTGCATCTGCCTCACTTTTCATGTCTCCCAGGTGAAGCCCTACATCTCTGACCCCCTGTGCCCGCCCCCCGCGGTGTCTCCCCCTCCGAGGTTGATCGATGACCACCCGGCTTGGGGGGTTACTGCCATCTTGGATGTCCGCCGGCGGGGCCGGGGTCTTCAGTACCTGGTGGACTGGGAGGGATTCGGTCCTGAACACCGTTCCTAGATTCGCCCGGCGTTGATCCTTGACAAGCAGCTCATCCGCGACTTCCATCGGGCACATCCAGGTAGGATGGGGCAGGTGCCTGGAGGCACCTCTAGAGGGGGGAGTACTGTCATGGCGGCCGCCGGGCCGTCATCAGCCCCGGCTGCGCACACACCTGCTGCCAATTCCCAGCAAGCCATAAAAGGCGATCAGGCTGGCAAACTTCTCTGTACAACCATATTTCTTGAGTACCTGCCAAAGTCCTTGTCGCGAAACAGAATCAAAGGCTTTACTGAAGTCTATGAAGACTTTATCAACCACCAAAGTTCCAGTTATCAACATCACTACCAGAAGAGATCAGCATTGGTACAGAGCCACTAGTCAAGTGCAAGACTTTCAAGTACCTAGGGAGTACTGTTTCAGAGAATGCTAGGCTGGAGGATGAACTATCTCTCAGAATAGAAAGAGCAAGTGCTGTGTTTGGAAACTTGAGGGACAGACTGTGGAACAATCAATATGTGTCTATCCGTGTGAAATGCAAAGTGTACAGAGCGACAGTACTGGCTACTCTATTGTACGGTGCTGAAACTTGGACTGTCTACAGAGTGCAGGTGAAGAAACTCCACGCGTACATGATGAGACACCTTTGAGCCATAATGAACATTTCATGGAAAGACAAGATAACCAACATAGAAGTGTTGAAACGAGCTGGTCTACCATCAATGGAGGACATGCTAATACAGATGAACCTGAGATGGCTCGGACATGTTGAGAGGATGGACCACCAGCATCTCCCTCAGCAGTTACTCTACTCACAGTTATGCGAGGGCAAACGCAATCAGGGTAGACCAAAGCTCAGATTTAAAGACACTGTAAAAAGAAACTTGAAGAAGTTGTACATAGACAGGAGTTCCTGACAGCGGAAGGCTAAGGACAGAGCTGTGTGGAGGAATCTGATCAGACCTAAATGAAACAGTCATTGTCGCCCACAACAGACTGCGATGATGACGATGATGATGATCTAATAAATTATATATTTATTATAAATTAACCTTTTTTGATAAATTAATTATGTATATTGACTGTTTTTTACTTTTTGTATTTTATTTCTGCAAAAATAAATATGGCTAAATGGAATAAGAAGTGCATGACTGCTGTCTTTTAGGCATTACTGTCATAAACCCTCTGCACGCTCTTCCGTAGCGCATTGAGGAGAGAAGGCGAAATAAGGATTTAAATGCAGGGTTTCACCACACTGTTCACAATAAGGACTGACAAGTAGGTTACAAACCAAAATGGATGCGCTCGGGAGAGCAGGGAAGACTACAGAGAAATGCACTACTCGAGGGGAACGTAAACAGGGCAAAGCCTAAGCGTAGCAGTTAGGCTGCAGGGAGAAACGCCACCTGAAGCATAGCAGGCTTACTGCGAGAGGAAACGCTTCAGGTATAGCATAGCAGCGAACCGCAAGGAGAAACGCTAACAGTTTACTCACGAATGAGAGCAGTCCCAAAAAGTCCAGGTCTTGCAGCAAGCATAATCCTTTGATGGCAGATGGTCACACCACGGAGAACAAGAGTGTGACTCGTACAATGAACCAGCCGTGTTGGTCCCGCAGAAGGCTGCTTTTATATAAACGCAACTGGCCTCACAAATAGGCAGCACCTAGGCGAGGATAATTACTGGGATAGGGAACAGCTGGTGGAATTACTGAGAGCACGGGGGCGTGGTAGGACCGACAGACTGTCAGCAGCATGGGAAAAAGATCAGAGGCTGACTAACAGCTGCCGGTCAGGCAGTGGCTAAGGATGAGAAAATACACGACGTGCCTATAAACAGTGGAGCCAGAACCCACAGAGAGATCAGGGCCGAGCCGGGGGAACCAAGCCGGCTCGGCTCATGACACATTACAATAATAATAGGAGGTCAAGTCAATTGCAAAGCAAATGGTTGTCAGCAGGCTACAATACAGAGGCACAGACAACCTCCGACCATGCACACTGTGGAGTTATGGTCTGAGGAGACAATGGACACCCTAAAGGGCTGTTTTGAAGCCACCGCCTGGAAGCAGCTCTGCGATCCACATGGTGAGGACATCGATGGCCTCATTCACACCTTCACGGGCTACCTCAGCTTCTGTGTGGACAAATCCGTTCCCACCAAGACCATACGGCGTCACTCAAACAACAAACCCTGGATCAACCCTGAGATAAAAACACTTCTGAGAGAGAAGAAGAGGATCTTCAGGTCAGGGAACAGGGAGATGCTGAAGTCCGTACAGAGGGAGCTGAGGAGAAAGATCAGAGAAGGCAAGGACAGCTTCAGGAAGAAGATGGAGGACAAGCTGCAACAGAGCGACATCAGTGGGGTCTGGAGAAACCTCAAAACCATCTCGGGGCTCCAGAATACCTCCCCCCAGGCCACAGGGGGCAGGGAGTGGGCGAACAACCTGAATCTGTTTTTCAATAGATTTGACCAACCGCCCTCCCCCCTGACTGCACAACAACCACTGCTGCCTCTAAAGAAATCAAGTCCTGCTGCCCACTCCCCACTCCACCAACACCCCCCCACTCCCAACACACAGCCCCCCATCCTGACCCTGACCAGGACCCAGGTGAGGACGGAGCTGAGGAAGATCAAGGCGAGGAAGGCGCCGGGACCGGACGGCATCAGCGCAAAGCTCCTCAAGTCCTGTGCAGACCAGCTGTGTGGGATTGTGACGTATATCTTCAACATGAGCCTGAAACTGGGGAGGGTACCACAGCTGTGGAAAACATCTTGTGTGGTACCTGTACCAAAAACTTCCCACCCCAAAGACCTGAACAGCTACAGACCGGTGGCCTTGACGTCCCACTTGATGAAGACCCTGGAGAGACTGCTCCTTGCTCACCTCCGCCCCCTGGTGGAACCAGCGATGGATCCACTCCAGTTCGCCTACCAGCATGGCATTGGGGTGGAGGATGCGGTGATCTTCCTCCTTCACCGTTCTCTGTCCCACCTGGAGAAGCCCGGGAATATGGTGAGGATCATGTTCTTTGACTTCTCCAGTGCTTTCAACACCATCCAACCGATGATCCTGAAGGACAAGCTGCTGCGCGCAGGGGTGGACCAGCACCTGTCATCATGGATCCTGGACTACCTCACGAACCGGCCTCAGTTTGTGAGAACCCGGGACTGTGTGTCCGACACGATCATCAGTAGCACGGGGGCCCCCCCAGGGAACGGTGCTGGCTCCCTTCCTGTTCACTCTTTATACTGCGGACTTCTCACACAACACAACACACTGCCATCTACAGAAGTTCTCTGATGACTCTGCGATCGTTGGCCTCATCTCCAATGGAGATGAAGCTGAGTACAGAGGGCTTATCCAGGACTTCGTGGACTGGTGCCATCGGAACTGCCTCCAGATCAACGCGAGGAAAACTAAGGAGCTGGTGGTGGACTGCCGCAGGCATGGGCAGCCCCTCACAGTACCAGTAAATATACAGGGAACAGACATCGAGATGGTGACATCCTATAAGTACCTGGGTATTCATCTGAACAATAAACTAGACTGGTCACACAATACTGATGCACTCTACAAGAAGGGACAGCGCAGGCTGTTCCTGCTGAGGAGACTCAGGTCTTTTGGTGTACAAGGGGCGCTGCTGAAGTCATTCTATGACACGGTGGTGGCATCAGCCATCACTTTTGGAGTGGTCTGCTGGGGCAGTGGCATTACTGCAGCCGATAGGAAGAGACTGAACAAACTGATTAAGAAAGCTAGCTCTGTCCTGGGGCAGCGCCTTGATCCGATGGAGGAGATAGGAGAGAGAAGGACGGTGGCTAAACTGTCATCTCTGCTGGAGTCCGAGTTCCACCCTATGCAGGACATACTGAATGCACTGAGGAGCTCATTTAGCAGCAGACTACATCATCCCAGGTGCACAACCGAGAGGTTTTGTAGGTCCTTCCTACCAACGGCTGTCAGACTGTACAACCTAAGCAGGGCTGCTCGCAGAGATAGCAAAAAGACGTAACAAACTAATAGTTTTTTGAATGCAAAAGATGCAATAGACTTACACAATGGTCCCCTCCGGCATACAACTAGGAACATACTGGTCGCTATGGAGGGTGAGAATATGTATGGGCACATAATCATACCATGTAGGATAACTAAGTAGACGGTTATGCTGTTTCATTCCATCTAGCAACAATGCTCTGCACTGTGTGTGTTTATATATTTGCATATTTATTCCATCTAGCTACAATGCTCAGCACTGGGTGTGTTTATATATTTATATATCTACATATTATTCCATCTAGCTACATTGCTCCGCACTGTGTGTGTTTATATACTTGCATATTTATTCCACCTAGCTGCAATGCTCCGTACTGTGGGTGTTTATATATTTACATATTTATTCCATCTAGCTACAATGCTCTGCACTGTGTGTTCATATATTCATATATTTATTCCATCCAGCTACAATGCTCTGCACTGTGTGTCTGTGTGTGTGTGTATATATATATATTTTATAGTAATACGTACATATGTTTATTAGCTGCTCTTGCTTGCTTGTTTTTTTTTTCTTGCCTTCTGATTGTTGCTCTGAGTGTTGCTATCCCTGTGCTGTTGCAATCCTGGAATTTCCCCGTTGTGGGACTATTAAAGGTTTATCTTATCTTATCTTAAACAAAAACTCTGAAGGCTCTGGTCTCTAGCAATGTGGAAGTGATTTTAATCACATTTTATGGCAAATATAGGCAGGTATGGTCTCGGTCTTTGGGCCCCTAGGAGACTTTATAGCTATAATACTACATGTTTAGTGTGGCCTAACCACTTGAATTAATGTAGAAAGAATTGTGGGTGTGACAGAAGAATTGATATGGATTTATTTTTGTATTAATATTTGAAATTCTGAAGGAAAGTGCATAACAAAGACATGACATTGACAAAGGGTAGTGTTGGATATGAAGGGAGAAAGAGGACATAAAACACACAAGCCTGTTTAAAGCTACACCTGCACTTTGGAATACTGACACCAAAAAAGTTATGGAAAACCAGAAGTGAAAGGGTTTTAACAGTTTGTTACATTTTAGCAGCATACTGTGAAGATAACACATGTAGCACTATCAGTCCCACAAAGAAATAAGCTAGCTACAATGCACATCTTGTCCGAGCATAAAATATTTCTTACAGTTAGAGGAATGATACTAATAAATGGAGAAATTAAATGCGTTTCAGTCTTTACATTGTGAAGACGAAAATATATGACATTTCTGGGGAAAAAAATGCAGGAAAATGCATCTGCCCCAAAGTTCGGTCATCTCCACAGTCCTGCCCTGACTCTCCTGCAAAAAATGTTTTATGTTTGGACCAACAGAAAGTAACTTTTAGGATGGAGGCATTTTCCAGCAGGAGTAGTTGCCAGAAAATGCAGAGAGTATGATTGAAGAAATTTACTACATTTATTAGCTTCAATCATCATAATTTCATTCTGATTGCAACAGAATTTTACACTAGGGCAAATTCAGGTAAGTTTTTGGGGGGGTCTTTCCTTGGCATGTTTGACTTTACTTCCTCTAAAAGTACATGTCTAAAAGTACTATACTGAATACTGTCTCAGATTTTTTTTTAGCAGTGATCCTAAGGCTGACTTTTATTTTAACAGATCACACTGGTTGAGCTATTGTGAATTCTGATTATAATCCCAACCTTTTTACTTTGTAGTGCTTATTAAATATCAGTTGTCTCATGTTTGTGTGTTAAGTCTTTATAAAAGTTCACCTGTCTGTGCACAGCTGCACACAGTCTCCGTTCTGCTACATCTGCAAAATATCAAAAATGTCATCAGTTCAATTAATACATAAATAAATGCAAGCATGCATACTGTATCTTGTAGGTTCATGATTAAAAGTGAAGCTGTTGGGCATCTTACATGAAAATTAAACTGACAGGTGATAATAATATGCCAGAATTTTTACAAACCTAAGTGGCTGATACTGAGAAAAATATGATAATATATTTAAAGTCTCATCCAACACACACACACGTATCAAGACGAATCCCCCTGACAAAGAAGTTAATCTAGTTGAATAAATACACACTCAGACACCAGCTGGAATTAACACATTTTATTGGAAAGCTGACTCAGCAATGAACAATACATGAAAAACAATTTCTGTCATCATCAAAATTGTAACTAGAACATCATTACAACATTAACTGAAAATAAATGATCAAAAAATAATGCATATGTAATAATAATATGTAAATAAATTATGCTCAAAAACAAGTTTGCACCAGCTTGACACATTCATAATAAACTGACCCTCAAACTTGAAACATGTGGATGTGCTAAAGAATCCAAGAGTCTCAAAGAATCTTGAAAAAAAAATCACGATAGTCATTTTATTCTGTTATTAAGTAGACTTGGATCACTGTGATTTCTAACCCCTTTTAAAATACTAAAATGTCTGGAAAATAAACATAATTTAAAGCCCTTTTACAAGCCTGGCTGCCGGGTTATATTTTAGAGTTGGTGGTATTACAGCGTCACTCCCTTAGATGCGCGTTATCGCACACGGTTGCGAGCCAGTCCCGCCCATTTCCACGTGTCCGCGACAATGGGATGCAATTCTCGGCAAGCAAGTAGAACTCGGCACGACAATGCACAGCCAATACAGATGTGGACGCATCTCCTGTCTCTCTGGGGAGTTAGTGAAAAGTAAAACGCTGCACACTCCTTGTTCCTTCATTTACTCCCCTAAAAATAAACACATTAATGCCTAATAAGTCCGTGATGAAAATGAGCCCCCCCCCCCCCCACCGTGCACTGTGCATTACATTGGAACACACTGGCTCACATCCTCCCTGTTCATTCATTCAATTAAAATGAGAGTGTGCATGGAATAAAAAAAAAACCTCTGTTTGTGGGGGGGGGGGGGTGAAAAAACTAGTGTGTGATCATCATATAATTAAAATGATGGGCAATTATAACTGTTACAAGATCCCAGTGCATGCCATTTCCTGAGCTCTGGAGCTGTGCGATGTCAAAACATGCCACTGAAATATCATTAAACAATGCGCTTCTGACAATAGACCTCTTTTTTCCTGATCAAAAGCAGATTCTCATGGAATGCACTATAACAGCAATGCGCATTAGATTGTGCACCGCCACACCTCTTTGAAATGAGGCACCTCCTCCGAGTGCATAGTGGGCATACTGTCTACTGGTAATTTGATGGTGTGACAATGCGCCGACAGAGAACAACAAAAACACTGGCGCACGGCAGAAAGTCTGTCAGAAAAGTGCCCGAATGACCGTCCGTGTGCATTCAGCTGATTTTTCAGCCCATTCTTCACTGTTTGTTCTTTTTAACATAACTGTGCATCAACTGTGATTGATGTCTTCCTTATTACCAAGCAGCATTACTATCCCATGCATTTTGGCTCACGCACACGGGCTTGGTCAGCACAAAACCAGTCTTAAACCATCATGATCACAGTTCACTTCAGATAATGTGCCTCTTTACACTAAAGGGATGGGAACGAGCGCTATGGATTGGATTATCCAAAACACACCTCTGAATGATCAGACCAGCCTCTTTGCATCATGTGCCAGCAGACAGTTTGTTTTTACACCATTGTGATAAGGAAATGAACTTGGAAACGCCCTTAAACGTATTATGCGTCAGTGACAACAGATCAACCGACCCTGTTGTTGTAATATGGCCATAAATGTTAAATGTAAATGCAAAATGTTAAATTTAATCTGGCAATCTTCATCAAGTGGAGGCAGAACCAGTTTGGCTTTGGTAGGTGAGAGCTGTGGAGAAGGGAGAAGAGGTGCCCCGGGACTGAGGACTTTATGGTTATTGAATGATGACTATTCCTTTCAGGACTTACTTGGTGAGTGAGAGGATTTCCAGGTTTATGGTTCCGCCACAGGGAAGAGCCAAGTATGCCAAGAAAATGGTAAATTGAGTTTATATCCTGGGAGAGGTGGAGGCAAAGGAAAAGGTTCGGTGATAATGATTTTGGTCTTAAGGTTTCCAGCGCTGGGAGAAGGTGGAGGAGGTAGACATGCGAGCGCTCCAGGTAACACACAAGAGTAGAGGAGAGATGCCAAATTGCTGGCATGCAGAGTCCACACAGTATATTTTGTGTTCTGTTTGGGTTTTTTTAGTTGAAGATTGCCACTGCTGTTGACACATACGAAAACTGCACATGTTCCTCCAGCTTCTCATGGCATTTTTGTGAAATATGAGGTTAAATAAGAGGAAATATAAAAAGACACTGTAATGTTGTTGGGACAGTTTGTCCTTCGGCAGTCACATGTATCTGGTAGTGGTTACTATGGTAATGGCGGCTTTGTTTACTTCCGTATTTCAATAGATTGGTCGAGAGCAGGGGTTACCAACTGGCGGACTCCGGTCCGAATCCGGACCTCGAGAGTCCTCTATCCGGACTCCGAAGCTTTTTAACATAATTTGAGGAAAAATTATACTGTTTTGTTTTAACCAAATGAAAAAGTGGAACTCAAGTGCTGTATCGACAGTGGCCGTCCAGACATTTTGTGGCGTGGAACCTTGGTATTCTCCGTGGGGTACAGTGGGAGGTAAAATCATTAGCCATGTTTACATGCGTAAAATTTCTTCAATCTGATTACATTTCAGATCAGAACTTTACTGTTTACATGGATCCTGAAAAAGTTGATCCGATTAGGACGTGCATTTCCATGTGTCACACGTTTGAATGGACAAAATCATTTTGATATGCGCAGAATTATCTGACATTCTGGAAATAGTACAAGAAGAAGCAACTTCCAATGTAAACAAACACCGCTTCATGTCTTTCTCGTTTTGAAATGGACCTGTATTGTGTTATTCAAACTGTACTTTTGCTTCTGCTGGTCTCTGTAATGAAGCTACAAGTCCAGCAGTGCATACTTCTGCATATGACGAACAGAGGGAGACAGCACAACGATACAGATCAGTTCTGTTTTACTCCAGCCATGTCTTCCGCTAGTTGCTGTAAAGGCGGAAATACGTCACATCGACGTATGGTTAACGTACAGACATGCGCAGTAAACATATTTTTTACTCAAACTTCAGAATAAGTGTTTATTTGCGCACCAATCGGATTAACAATTGGCATAACCCACCCATCTCAATCGAAAGGAAATTTTGATCCGAATGAGTGTGATCGGGTCAGAATATGCTTTGACTGCACAGATTGGAGTGTTTTTGAAGCTGCAGCCATTAACTTAAATGAACTCACTGACACTGTGACATCATACACCTGTTTCTGCGAGGACATGTGTGTGCAGACCAAGACCTTCTGCATATACAACAACAATAAACCCTGGTTCATTCCTAAACTGAAGCAGCTACGTCAGACCAAGGAGGAGGCCTACAGGACTGGTGACTGGACTCTGTACAAGCGGGCCAGAAACATGCTGACGAAGGAGACCAGGCTTGCTAAGAGGAGCTACAGTGTGAAGTTACAAAAAAACTTCTCAGCTAACAACTCTGCTTCTGTCTGGAGAGGCCTACGGAATATCATCAACTACAGGAGACCATCCCCCCACCCTGCGGAAAACCTCCAGCTGGCTAATGACCTAAACAGCTTTTACTGCAGGTTTGGAAAGAACCTACAGTTCTCACCTCCCACCCACACAAAAGGATTATCTGCAGCCCCAGGAACTCCATCCCTCCTCCACTCTGACCTCCCACCAGCACTAATGATCTGTGAAGAGGAGGTGCGCCGGGTCTTTCAGAGACAAAAGATCAAGAAGGCTGCAGGACCTGATGGTGTGTCTCCGTCCTGCCTGAGAGTCTGCTCCAACGAGTTGGCCCCCATCTTCACCCGGATCTTTAACAGATCACTGGAGCTGCGTGAAGTGCCTTCCTGCTTCAAATGCTCCATCATCATTCCAGTTCCCAAGAAACCCTCTATTACAGGATTAAACGACTACAGACCTGTTGCCCTGACCTCTGTGGTCATGAAATCCTTGGAGAGATTGGTGCTGAACCACCTGAAGGTCATCACAGGCCCCCTGATGGACCCACTGCAGTTTGCCTACCGGTCAAACAGGTCAGTGGATGATGCAGTGAATATGGGACTACATTACATCCTGCAACACCTCGACTCCCCAGGGACGTACGCCAGGATCCTGTTTGTCGACTTCAGCTCAGCGTTCAACACCATCATCCCAGGCATTCTTCATCAGAAACTCCTCCAGCTCAAGGTGCCCCCCTCCACCTGCCAGTGGATCTCCAGCTTTCTGACTGACAGGTGGCAACAGGTGAAGCTAGGGAGATTTACATCCAGCTCCCGAAAAATTAGTACTGGCGCCCCCCAAGGATGTGTCCTTTCCCCACTGCTCTTCTCCCTCTACTCCAACAACTGCACCTCAGAGGACCCTTCGGTGAAGCTCCTGAAGTTTGCGGACGACACCACAGTCATCGGTTTGATCCGGGATGATGATGAGTCTGCATACAGGCGGGAGGTGGAGCAGCTGATCCTCTGGTGCAGCCAGAACCATCTTGAACTTAACCCAGCCAAAACGGTGGAGATGACTGTGGATTTCAGGCGACACCCCCCTTCATTCCCCCCACTCACCATCCTCAACAGCACAGTGTCCACTGTGGACTCCTTCAAGTTTCTGGGTACCACAATCTCCCGGAACCTGAAGTGGTCCTCCCATATTGACACTGTCCGGAAAAAGGCCCAGCAGAGGTTGTTTTTTCTGCGTCAGCTCAAGAAGTTTGATTTGCCTCAGGAGCTGCTGGTTGTCTTCTACACCACCATCATCCAATCTGTCCTCTGCTTTTCCATCACTGTCTGGTTTGGATCTGCCACTAAACAGGACAAGACCAGACTGCAGCGGATCATTAAGTCTGCGGAGAGGATCATTGGTACCGACCTACCCTCCATTGAGAACTTATATCGGTCCATAACCAGGAAACGGGCGGGAAACATCTGTGCTGACCCATCACACCCCGGCCACAAACTGTTTGAACTTCTATCTTCTGGTCGTCGTTATAGATCACTGAAGGTCAAAACCACCCGTCACAGGAACAGTTTCTTTCCTCAAGCCATCACTCTGATGAACTCCTAACATTCACCTAGTCCTACCTGTTGCTGTACTCATGACTTTTCATCCATTATTACATTGCACATAACTCTCACACTGCTTTTTACTTCATTCACATTATATCACTGAATCTGAGTCCACATTGAAATACTGTGTGATTGTATATTTTTTCATATATTTCTGCAAAGTGTGGTTAGTCCGAGTAAATAACTGCATATATTCCTGTATATATTTGCATCCTTTTATAGAAACGTGGACAGACTGTAATTTACTGTACATACTCTGGTTGTCATTGAATCCTTATTTAAATCCTTCACCTGAACAACGAGAGCAAGTTTTTAGCCAAAGTCAAATTCCTTGTATGTGTTGTGCATACTTGGCCAATAAAGCTGATTCTGATTCTGATTCTGATATTCAGATTGGCGTGTTTACATGAAGCATTTTTATTCCGATTAGGCTTTTAATCCAGTTACTTGTGTCCATGTAAATATGGCTATTGTTTGCTGTGGGTGGACAGCCACACTTCCTTCCCGGTGTAACCTGCGGAATGAAATGCTGCTGTGAAATTGTGTCCACTGCCACTCTCGGTCCCTGCGATGGTAGAGGTCCACCCGGGGGGGTTTTGATGGAAGGTTCCCGCAGCTCCTCCACACCTTCCTGGGACAGCATATCTGTTGGGCTGCACGACGTTATTTATGGAAGTAATTTTCGCGACCCTCTGATATCATGTAAAAGCAATCATTTGCTCTGTGTGTTACTGAACATGAAAAGTTCCACACACATTCGCCTCCTCTCTTCCTGTGACAGAGTGTTACGCAGACAGACCCAGACGAGGTTAAAAGATAAAAACATTGTTGACATAAAAAAAAACCTCCAAAGGAATTCTGTAGTGTGGAATTAATTATATTTTTTCTGTCCCTTTTTTTAGGCTTACAGTTTGAAACATTTTTTTTAATACTGAAAATATAGTATAGAGGTGGACTTTTTTGATATTTTGTTTTTTTAAATATTAATCTTTTTAAATGTATGTAATTTAGTTTGTGTTCTCCTGTAAAACTTTACATTTTTAGGATTTAAATTGTAGATTTTAGAATTTTAGAGCTATTTATTTGGAGTCAGAAACACATTTAGTGTTCCCCTGTATTATTATGATTAAATTATTACATCTTATTAGATTTTTTGTTTAAAAAAATACAGAACTAAAAGCAAACTAAAACATCTGCTTAGAAAGATAATAATGTGTAAAAGCAAATGATACTGGCCTGCTGGAGACAGCTGTGGTCTTCTTAAAGAATGTCCATGAAAAGATGACGGTTCTTAAAAGCACATTTTCAGATAAATTTGTCCATGTGACTTGTTACATTTCTCTTCCATTTCTTTTATTAAAAAAATGTTTGAAGTAGATTCATGGGCCATTGCAAACACTTGGCTTTAAAAGTACCAAGCTGTTACACTGTGACAGGAATAAAATCCTGAAAAACAAATGCATCGAGAATCATTTTAGAATCAAATCAGAGACTGAATCATAATTGTATCGTGAGGTGCCTAAAGATCCCCAGCCCTAATTTGGACCTCAGCTGGGGAGGAGGACTGACTTATTGGACCTCTTGCACTTTTAGTTGGTGACCCCAGGTCTACAGTAATAGTTAGGGTAAGGTTAGGTTTAGGGGATCTGTTTTTAAACTTTTAAAAACTCCTCTTATTCTTGTCTTCTCTCCCATTTTACTGGATGTACTTTTTCCACAACCACTACGAGGGAGGGCTAAAAAGTTTACAGGCTGACCATGATGCAGTGGTCAAATTTGACCAGATGTGTTTTGTTTGGGGGTGGCTGTGTCACAGGTGTAGTGTGGCCGACTACTGATCGGCGAGTCAGAGGTTCAATTCCCACTCTGTCTGCAGTCTACATGTCTGCAGTCTGCATGTCAAAATGTCCTTGAGCAAGACACTGAACCCCCAGTTGCTCCTGGTGGGTCAGGCCTGTGTATGGCAGCTCCACCACCATCAGTGTGTGAATGGGTGGATAGCAGGATCTGTAAAGTGCTTTGGTCATCTAGAGACGAGAAAAAGCACTATATAAGTGAACACCATTTATTTTTCAACATAGTCTCCCCTTTGGTCCACACACTTCTTCCATCGGTGTTGCAGTGCTTGGATTCCTGCAGTATAGAAGCTCTCTTCTTGATCCTCAAAGAAGTCCTCAACAGCAGAGATGACCTCATTATTGGTTTGATACTGCTTCTCAGCCAAGTGTTTTTTCATGTTGGAGAACAGAAAATAGTCAGATGGTGCCAAATCAGGAGAATAAGGAGGGTGATCAACCAGTTCAAACCCACAGTCACACACAGCAGCCACTGCAACCACAGACATGTATGGAGGAGCATTGTCCTGAAGAAGCAGCGCCTCTTTCGTCAGCTTTCCAGGCCGTTTTGACTTGATTGCTTTCCGCAGTTGCCTTAGCCAATTGGCATAGTATTCTCCATTGATAGCTTGGCCTTTCTGAAGCTAATCAATGAACACAATTGTCAGTCTCCTCCAGGATGGTGAGAGTGGCCACGGCCCAGTAGTTGATGATTTTGTTCACTGGTGTGAGGATTCCTACCTGCAGCTGAATACGACAAAAACTAAAGATATGATTATTGACTTTAGGAGGAAAACTCCCAGGCACAAAGTCACCGTACTAAAAGGCCAGACCACCGAATGTGTACAATCCTACAAATATCTTGGGACGATTATTGATAGTAATTTAAACTTTGAAGAGAACTGTGAAAGGGTGTGCAAAAAGGGTCAGCAACATTTGCACTGCTTGAGAAAACTTGCACGCTTCCAAATTGACCGAACCATAATGACAATGTTTTATCGGGCTTTTATTGAATCTGTTTTATCCTTTTCTTTAGTGTCATGGTTTGGTCAGATTAAACTGAAACAGAGGAAATCCTTTGATCAGGTAGTTAGATGGTCCAGTCGTTTGCTTGGTGAGTCACAGCTGAGCCTGACATCCCTGTACACCAGACAAGTACAGAGGATGGCTACCTCCATTTTAAATGATGACTCCCACCCTTTGCACTGCAACTTTCATCTTCTTCCCTCAAGACGGAGGTTTGCTGTCCCAAAAAGTAAAACCCAGCGCTACAAAAACAGCTTTGTTCCTGCTGCTGTCAAAGAGTTGAACAAGCTGTAACAATATATTGCACATAATTTAGGTACCTATTTATTAACTCCATTTTATATTTACTTATTTTTGTAGGATGTTACTTGGGTTCTAAATATTTTATTGGGTTTTAGACCTTTGAGTTTTTAACCTCTTTGACTAGTTTTTAACTTATAATATGACCCTTCTCTCTTACCTCTGGTTTTTCTCCCATCTCTTTGTCTTTTTATACCCTGATTGATGGAGCCTTGATTATTCTTATCATGTTTATAGTCAGCTTCATGTGTGCCTGTGTTTGTGTCTATGTAGAATGTAATTTGTGGCTTGTAAATATGGATGTCACCAGACTGCAAAACAAATCTACCTACGGGTACAAATAAAGTTACCTGAACCTGAACCTGAACAATGCCCTTTGCATCCCAGAAGATGGAGGCCATCACCTTTCCTGTTGATGACATCATCTTGGCCTTCTTTGGAGGGGGAGAAGAGTTGTGTTTCCAGTGCTTAGACTGTTGTTTGGTATCTTGCTGGAAGTGGTGGACCCAATACTCATCTTGGTTGAGGAAACATTCAAGGAAACCAGCTGGATCTGGTTTAAAAAGTGCCAGGTTTGCCTGTGACATGACCGGCCTGGTGTGCTTTTGATCAGGTGTCAAAAGCCATGGCACCCACCGAGCGGAAACCTTAGACATGTCAAGTTCATTGTGCAGAATGTTCTCTACTCATTCATGGGAGATGCCAGTTAAATGTCTGTCATCCATCACCATGTGGTGAGCACGGTCAAGGTTTTCTTGTGTGATGGCTGTGGTAGAATGACCAGACCTTGGGTCATCTTCAAAGCTCTCCCTACCCCTCTTGAATTCAGCTGCCTACTTTTTCCACAGTTGATAAAGCTGGAGCATCATTCCCTAATCTAGCAACCATGTCAGCATGAACGTCCTTGGGGGCGAACCCCTTTTTCTGCAGATATTTGATAATACCACTGTGCCAAATTTTATCCATCTTCATGAAGTGGCTCTTGGTCTCCTTTTCAAAGTCCTGGATTACTGTCCAGTGTGAGTGTATCTGAAAAAGAAATAATGCAGTTAGTATCAGAAAAGGATGAATTTAATGCATAACTAGTTTTGTTGCTGTCGCATAATGCCTTCTAGTCAGTCTATGACCTTTTCAGCCCACCCCCCACCCCCCCGTACAAGGAGTTTTTTTTCACTACTTTCATTCAGCTACTACTTTAATTTCATTAAATTTCTAAGGGGTGAAAAATCTGTATTTTTATGCATTTTGGTGAGACTCTGCTTCTCATAACCTGGCAAGCATCAGAAAGGCAGACATTTCAAATACTTCCGGCGCCACACGAGTAGGCTGCCTTTTTGCAACAGCAGATCAATTTCTTCCTATTTCTATTCACTATCCGTCTCTCTTGCTAATCTTTCTGTTTCGGCGACACCTTGATCCATCACAGACACGTAGATTGCCCAAATGTCTCCTGAGCCAGCGGACGGAGCCACTGTTTCTTGTAGGAGGCAGTACAATAAGGACCAGCTGTTAGCACTTAACCGGCCCATGATGCTAACGCAAAAACTCGACATACCGAGAGAAATAAGACGGAAACGGCGTGGTTGTCGAGCTGGAGTAAGACGGCGGGCGAGGAATATAAGGTAGAGACCTGCCCTCCCATCCGTTGTTATGGGGAATGTTCGATCGCTACTCAGTAAAACAGATGAGCTAGCAGCTATCTCCCGCTACGAGAGCATGTACAGAGAGAGTAGCTTGATGCTATTCACAGAGACGTGGCTAACAGAACTAGCAACAGATGCTAACATTGAACTGGAGGGTTTCCACGCAATACGGGCAGACCGAATACCAGACAGTGGGAAAGCAAGGGGCAGAGGAGTGATAATGTATGTCAATAACAACTGGTGCAGACCGGGACATATCACGATTAAACAACAACACTGCAACAAAGACATGGAGTTACTAGCTGTTAGCATGCGGCCTACATATCTCCCAAGGGAAAACTCACACGTGATCTGCATTGTTATTTATGCAAATCCGACGGTGAACGCTGGGACAGCGCGTGACGTCATCCACTCAGTAACTGGCAGGCTGCAGACAGAACACCCAGATGCTCTTCTCCTCATCTCATCTCAGGTGATTTCAACCATATTTCACTGTCTCCCATTCTACCCACGTTCACCCAGTATGTCACATGCTACACTAGAGACAATAAAACACTGAATTTATTCTATGCAAACACTAAGGAGGTGTACACCTCATCACCACTCCCCCCACTCGGGAGATCGGATCACAACTTGGTTCATCTCCTGCCGGTGTACAAACCCCTAGTGCACAGATGGTCATGCGCACAGTGAAGTTATGGTCTGAGGAAGCAATGGACGCTCTAAAGGACTGCTTTGAAACCACTGCCTGGGAGCAGCTCTGCGATCCACATGGTGAGGACATCGATGGCCTCACTCACACCATCACGGACTACATCAGCTTCTGTGTGGACAACACCGTACCCACCAAGACCATACGGTGTTGCTCAAACAACAAACCCTGGATCAACCCTGAGATAAAAACACTTCTGAGAGAGAAGAAGAGGATCTTCAGGTCGGGGAACAGGGAGATGCTGAAGTCCGTACAGAGGGAGCTGAGGAGGAAGATCAGAGAAGGCAAGGACAGCTTCAGGAAGAAGATGGAGGACAAGCTGCAACAGAGCAACATCGGCGGGGTCTGGAGAAACCTTAAAACCATCTCTGGGCTCCAGAATACCTCCCCCCAGGCCATGGGGGCAGGGAGTGGGCGAACAATCTGAACCTGTTTTTATTAGGTTTGACCAATCGCCCTCCCCCCCGACTGCACCCACTGCTGCCTCTAAAGACATTGAGTCCTGCTGCCCACACCCCACTCCACCACAACACCCCCCCACTCCCAACACACAGCCCCCCAAACTGACCCTCACTAAGACCCAGGTGAGGACGGAGCTGAGGAAGATCAAGGCGAGGAAGGCATCAGGACCGGACGGCATCAGCACGAAGCTCCTCAAGTCCTGTGCAGACCAGCTGTGTGGGATTGTGGAGCACATCTTCAACCTAACCCTGAAGCTGGGGAGGGAACCACAGTTGTGGAAAACATCTTGTGCGGTACCTATACCAAAGACTTCCCACCCCAAATACCTGAACAGCTACAGACCAGTGGCCCTGACGTCTCACATGATGAAGACCCTGGAGAGACTGCTCCTTGCTCACCTCCGCCCCCTGGTGGGACCAGCGATGGATCCACTCCAGTTCGCCTACCAGCATGGCATTGGGGTGGAGGATGCAGTGATCTTCCTCCTTCACCGTTCTCTGTCCCACCTGGAGAAGCCCAGGAATGCGGTGAGGATCATGTTCTTTGACTTCTCCAGTGCTTTCAACACCATCCAACCAATGATTCTGAAGGACAAGCTGCTGTGCGCAGGGGTGGACCAGCACCTGTCATCATGGATCCTGGACTATCTCACTAACCGGCCACAGTTTGTGAGAACCCGGGACTGTGTCCAACATGATCATCGGTAGCACGGGGGCCCCCCAGGGAACGGTTTTGGCTCCCTTCCTGTTCACCCTTTATACTGCGGACTTCTCACACAACACAACACACTGCCATCTACAGAAGTTCTCTGATGACTCTGCGATCATCGGCCTCATCTCCAACGGAGATGAAGCTGAGTACAGAGGACTTATCAGAATCAGAATCAGCTTTATTGGCCAAGTATGCACAACACATACAAGGAATTTGACTTTGGCTAAAAACTTGCTCTCGTTGTTCAGGTGAAGGATTTAAATAAGGATTCAATGACAACCAGAGTATGTACAGTAAATTACAGTCTGTCCACGTTTCTATAAAAGGATGCAAATATATACAGGAATATATGCAGTTATTTACTCGGACTAACCACACTTTGCAGAAATATATGAAAAAATATACAATCACACAGTATTTCAATGTGGACTCAGATTCAGTGATATAATGTGAATGAAGTAAAAAGCAGTGTGAGAGTTATGTGCAATGTAATAATGGATGAAAAGTCATGAGTACAGCAACAGGTAGGACTAGGTGAATGTTAGGAGTTCATCAGAGTGATGGCTTGAGGAAAGAAACTGTTCCTGTGACGGGTGGTTTTGACCTTCAGTGATCTGTAACGACGACCAGAAGATAGAAGTTCAAACAGTTTGTGGCCGGGGTGTGATGGGTCAGCACAGATGTTTCCCGCCCGTTTCCTGGTTATGGACCGATATAAGTTCTCAATGGAGGGTAGGTCGGTACCAATGATCCTCTCCGCAGACTTAATGATCCGCTGCAGTCTGGTCTTGTCCTGTTTAGTGGCAGATCCAAACCAGACAGTGATGGAAAAGCAGAGGACAGATTGGATGATGGCGGTGTAGAAGACAACCAGCAGCTCCTGAGGCAAATCAAACTTCTTGAGCTGACGCAGAAAAAACAACCTCTGCTGGGCCTTTTTCCGGACAGTGTCAATATGGGAGGACCACTTCAGGTTCCGGGAGATTGTGGTACCCAGAAACTTGAAGGAGTCCACAGTGGACACTGTGCTGTTGAGGATGGTGAGTGGGGGGAATGAAGGGGGGTGTCGCCTGAAATCCACAGTCATCTCCACCGTTTTGGCTGGGTTAAGTTCAAGATGGTTCTGGCTGCACCAGAGGACTTCGTGGACTGGTGCTATCGGAACTGCCTCCAGATCAACGCGAGGAAAACTAAGGAGTTGGTGGTGGACTGCCGCAGACAAGGACAACCCCTCACAGCACCAGTAAACATCCAGGGAACAGACATTGAGATGATGACATCCTACAAGTACCTGGGTGTTCATCTGAACAATAAACTAGATTGGTCACACAATACCAATGCACTCTACAAGAAGGGACAGCGCAGGCTGTTCCTACTGAGGAGACTCGGGTCTTTTGGTGTACGAGGGGCGCTGCTGAAGACATTCTATGACACGGTGGTGGCATCAGCCATCACTTTTGGAGTGGTCTGCTGGGGCAATGGCATTACAGCAGCCGATAGGAAGAGACTGAACAAACTGATCAAGAAAGCTAGCTCTGTCCTGGGGCAACGCCTTGACCCAGTGGAGGAGATAGGAGAGAGAAGGATGGTGGATAAACTGTCATCTCTGCTGGAGTCCCAGTCCCACCCTATGCAGGACATACTGAACGCACTGAGGAGCTCATTTAGCAGCAGACTACATCATCCTAGGTGCGCAACCGAGAGGTTTCGCAGGTCCTTCCTACCTACGGCTGTCAGACTGTATAACCTAAGCAGGGCTGCTCGCAGAGATAGCAAAAAAACGTGACGACCTAACAGTATTGAATACAAAAGACACAATAGACTTACATAATGGTCCCCTCCAGTATACAACTGGGACAATATCGGTCGCTACGGAGGGTGACAATATGTATGGGTACAAATTTATACTATGTAGGATAACTAAGTAGACGGTTATGCTGTTTATTCCATCTAGCTACAATGTTCCGCACTGTGTGTATATATATTTATATATTTATTCCATCTAGCTACAATGCTCCGCACTGTGTGTATATATATTTATATATTTATATGTACATATGTATATTCGCTGCTCTTGTTTTTCTTGTCTTCTTGATTGTTGCTCTGAGTGTTGCTATCCCTGTGCTGTTGCAATCCTGGAATTTCCCCATTGTGGGACTAATAAAGGCTTATCTTATCTTATCTTATCTTATCTTATCTTATCTTATCTTATCTTATCTTATCTTCAATCCTTCATAGATCACAGCAGCTCCAGTACAGTTGATTCCCCAACTGATAACATTAGTCACTATGGGGGCAGGTCAAAATGAATGTTTATGATCCTGCAGAACTCAGAACTGGACTGGGTAACCTTTTTTGCCTGTTCAGATGTTACACCCAACAGGTTGCTGATCTTCAGCTAGGGATCTCTATAATATTTCTTCAATGGCAATGCAAATAAAGCCATTTTTGTAAGACTGGCGTTTTCACCCCTACACACATGAGCAATCCACTAGAGATACTGCACTGTGATAAAATCTTTGACAGCCACAGTCTTTGTCAATTTAAAAATATCTTCATTGGAATAAACAAGAGCGGCACGGTGGCGGAGTGGTTAGCACTGCGGCAGCACAGCAACTCACCTTTGGCCGGGAGATCCTGGGTTCAATCGCAGCCCCCGACCAACAGTGATCTGTGTGGAGTTTGCATGTTCTCCCCGTGTCTGCGTGGGTTTACTCCGGGATTTCTCCGGTTTCCTCCCACATGCCAAAAACATGCAAGTTAGGTTAATTGGCATCAAACTGGGGATTCTAAATTGTCCTTAGGTATGACTGTGAGAGTGAATGGTTGTCTGTCTGTCTGTGTTGGCCCTGCGATGGACTGGCGATCTGTCCAGGGTGTGCCCTGCCTCTCACCCAAAAGATGCTGGGATAGGCTCCAGCCCCCCCGCAACCCGAAAAGGATTAAGCGGAAGAAGATGAATAAATGAATGGAATAAACAAAGTGAAAGGTGTCCAGCTGTAGGAAATTCAATAATTTTTCATATATAAATCCCATTAGCTCATAGTTAAGCTGTCGATTTGATGCTGTAAGGATCAAGCAGCTGTTCATCTCCCACTTTAAGGTTTTCACACTTTCATCAAAATTTGTGAGTTGTTCTGAGCACAGCATTGATTTCTCAATTCTTTTGCTCCTTTTTTGCCAACCATCTACTGAACATGCATAAAGGGAAACAGCTTGGGTCCCTTATGATAGGCTATTTGTTCCAACCCCATTAATACTACCTATTAAAACTACTCAACTACTGTTTCACAGTTCAAAAATATCTGTGATCCACATATGGAGGTGGGTGAGGGGTTGTGGAAAGGGTTGAAGAATTTCAGTTCATGTTTGCCATCTTGTAATACATTATTTGGGTTAGCCTCAGATCATAAGCATTGTCATCACGGGACAATGCATTTATAGCGTTTAACCAAGACATGGAGTTCTGACAGACAACTCTTGCCTGAAAGTATTTATTGAAGCAAATATGTTTACAGTTGCTATAAATGGAAAAACATTTAGTTTGACACCTAGCCTCTGGCACATTGCTCTACCCAATTAGGATGCATACAGTAGTTAGTTATGCAAAAAAAAACAACAAAATAACTTTCACTTTCACTCTGTGCCTTCTCTGTTTGATAAATTGCACTGGCCAGTGTATGCCATATACAAACACCAGTCTTCCTGGACAAGAGCTGACCTACTAACACAGAAGTGGAGCTTTGACCCTTGGAGCATTTTCTGGACAGCAACTCAGCCCCTCTTGAACTTGTCAAAAGCCTTCCCCTGTTTTTGCACAATGCTGCCGTGATTTATTCTCTGTACCAGCACTACAAAGAGCACCGTGGGGATGAAAGATGATTGCCCCACTGAGCAGGTGAACAAAATGTGGATGATAGTGTCAGGAACCCCAGCTGGAGTACAAAGGTGAGAGGTGACCTTTAATCAAAGCTAAAGCAATTTATTTTTGCTTTTTTTAAGGGAAAAATGTGGCCAAGTCCAGTTTAGGGGATTTTCCTGTGTTTTCCATTGCTGTCTTACCAGTGAATTACATCTGAATTATAGAATGTTAGTAGTAGTGAATGGCCTTGAGTCTAATTACATGCAAAGAAGTGTATGTAAGTTAAATTTTAAAAAATGGAAGAAAGCAAATTAAAAAAAGAAGTTATGTTTCACTGTTAATGAAAATCTACACAAACTGGCAGAGAAAGAAAAATATAGCTACCTGCAACAGATCCAAGCAGGATGTGAAACACTTTTGTTTTACACAATGAAATACAAAACAGGAATGTTGTACCCAGTCCGGTAGGCACACAAACATTGTCAGATGAAAATACTGAGTATATACAGTAATTACAGTGAATATCAGTGCAGAAACAGAAAGTGTCACGATCTGAGCACGGGGGGATTTTACCGTCCTCTGTCTCTTTGCCTTTTGTTTTTTTCTTATTTGTATAATGTTGTATTTTGGAGTTCTATGCCTGTTATGTTATCTCTAGTTTGTTTTCACATATTCGGTATTGTTTCTTTGTATGATTTATTTTCCTGTTTACGTCCAGTGTAGTTTTGTTATTTGGGTTTTTGGGTTTTGTTATTTGGGTTATTTAAATTTTGTTATTTGGGTTTATTTGTCCTTATTTGTTTCCACTTTATTTTTGCCAGTGTCTTCTCTTTCTTTCTCTTTTGGGGGTTGTAGTGGTCAGGGGCACTTCCGGGCTTTTTCCCTGGTTGTGGGCGGTGCTCCTGTCAAACTGTCAGCCCCGTCTCCTCTCCTCATGACTCACAGTTGATTGTCATTTTCTGCCCAGCCCGCTCATGTGATTCACACCCGACAGGGATCCACAATTTGTTTCAGAACTTTTGTCCAAGAGTCTGGGGGTCAAAATTCACCGTACTACCACGTACAACCCCCAGGCTAATGGGTTATGCAAACGTTTTCATAGGTCGCTTAAAGCAGCACTCAGAGCTTTGCTCATAGGTACAAATTGGGTCACCTGCCTGCCCTGGGTTCTTTTAGGGTTGCGCTCCGCATCTAGGGAGGATTTGGCAGCCTCCCCGGCAGAACTCATTTTTTCTCAGTCACTGCGAATCCCCAGAGAGTTTTTACCGGAAAACCTTGCACCCGAGGCTGATCCGCCCGCACAATTTCTGCACAGTACGGAGGCTTTTAACATACTGGGCCCAGCCCACCATTGTTTTCCCCATACCTTCATCCCAAAAAGCTTGCAGAACACCTGTCGGAAGTGATGTCCGACAGGGATCTGAACTGTGCCACCCAAGCCAACAAAAAAGCACGAGCCACTTCTGCGGAAGGGATAGAAGCCAGCGGGACCACTTTAGGCCAGCGCGTGGTGCGGTCCACAATTGTTTAAAGGTGCGTAAAACCTTGCGACGGCGGGAGGGGTCCCACCAAATCCACATGGACGTGGTCGAACCTCCTGGCCGGGATTTGGAAGGGCTCGAGGGGGGCTCTGGTGTGCTTGTGCACTTTGGCCCACTGGCACGCGGCGCAAGCTGCAGCCAACTCTTTCACGTCCTTGCGCAAGAGCGGCCAGACTAATTTCACCCCCACTAGCTTCACTGAAGCACGCACTCCTGGATGCGAAAGGGAGTGGACCGACTCAAAAACACGACGGCACCAAGAGCTCAGAACCATAGGGCGCGAGTGGCCAGTGGAGACATTGCAGAGCAAAGGAGGGCACCCTTCTTGCACCACCCTGCTCTCCTGCCTTAACCGAGTAAGCGCAGACTGGACCGCGCAAATGTCCGCGTCCCCAGCCTGCTCCGTGGCCATTGCGGGAAAATCTATTCCCATAGACACTAACGTGTAAGACAGACAATCAATCACGATGTTGAGCTTACCGGCGACGGGTTGAATGTCGACAGTAAACTCTAATATCGCGGCCAAATGCCGTTGCTGCCGGGCCGACCACGGTTCCAAAACCTTGGCCATCACATACGTCAGTGGCTTATGTTCCATGAACGCGGTGAACTCATGCCCCTCTAACCAAAATTGGAAATGGTGTGTCGCCAGGTGGAGAACCAGCAATTCTCTATCGAACGTCCTGTATTTGCGTTCGTTGTCGCACAAAGTTCGGCTGAAAAATGCAAGCGGTTGCCATGAACCTGAGACATGCTGCTCCACCACTGCCCCTATGACAACATCAGATGTGTCCGCAGTTAGCGCTATCCGTGCAGACGGATCCGGGTGGGCTAACAATGTGGCATCCGCAAGCGCTGTTTTGGCGTTAGTAAAAGCCTGGACTCACTCGGGAGTCCAGTCGATGGCTTCCACGGGCTTCTTTTTTTAAGTGTGGCTTACAACGGTTGCATCAGCTGGGCTGCCCGGGGAAGGAAACGGTTATAAAAATTAACCATTTCCAAAAACTCCTGTAGTACTCCCACGGTCTGCGGACCCGGAAAGTCCAACACAGCACGCACTTTATGCGGTAAAGGAATTGTGCCCTCCGGCAAAATGCAGTGGCCCAAAAAATCAATCTCTTGCACACCAAACTGGCACTTTGCCGGGTTAACTATCAGCCCGTGCGCCTCCAACCTCTGGAAAACCATCTTCAGATGGGCGATGTGCTCCTCCTCGGATGCACTAGCTACCAGAATGTCATCTAAGTAGACAAAACCGAAGGACAAGTCGCGAAGCACTGTGTCCATCATCCTCTGGAAAGTCTGCGCCGTGCCTTTTAATCCAAACAGCATGCGTAAAAACTCAAAAAGGCTGAAAGGAGTTATTACCGCTGTTTTTGGAACGTCTTCCGTGAGCACCAGGACCTGATGGTATCCACGGAGCAGATCCACTTTCGAAAAAACACACGCCCCGGCCAGGTGCAGGGAAAAGTCTTGGATGTGCAGAATGGGATAACGATCGTGTTCCGTGACCTTATTCAATCGCCGGAAATCGCCGCACGGTCGCCACGACCCGTCGGCTTTAGCCACCATGTGTAGCGGGGATGCCCACGGGCTGTTGGAGCACCTGACGATGCTCAACTGCTCTAAATTAGCAAACTCCTCTCGCGCGCTGGCCAGTTTAGCTGTGTCCAAATGCCGAGGTCGCGCAAACACCAGCGGTCCCTGTGTCGTTATAAAGTGTTTGACCCCGTGTTTTGTTACTGTAGCCGAAAAAGTTGGGACCATGAGTGCTGGGAACTGTGTGAGCAAATGTCGGTACTTACCCCCTGGAGCTACTATATTAGGCAGTGTTGTCGACCCAGCTCCCCAAGCTGTACAGGGCAGTGAGGTAAAAGAGACAGTGTCCACTAATCTCCTGTTAGCAACATCGACTAACAACCCATAAGCACATAAAAAATCTGTGCCTAAAATGGGGCCGGAACATGCAGCTCTCACAAAGTCCTACTGAAAGTTGCATCCGTGTAAGCATATTGTCAGTGTCCACTCGCCAAATGTCCTGATGGTGGATCTGTTGGCGGCCGTGACTGCTGTGTCCTGCCACCCTGTCTGCATTGACGGGCAGGATAAGGCTCTTCTGGGAGCCGGAGTCCACCAAAAACCATCTCTCCGAACGTCTGTCCATGACATAAAGCAGTCTCTTCCTATTGCCATTGGTTGCAGCTGTCACTGAATTCCGAATGTGCCGTCTTCCCAGCTTTTTGAATTGGCATGGCGACAGGCAGCGTTGGGCATTCGAGCCGAAACGGCGATGATAAAAACAGATTGGACCGTTCCTTCATCTCCTGGTGTCCGTCCCGGCTACTATGAATGGCTCCTTGACCTCGCTGGAGTCCCTCATGGATGCCGGTGCCACTGTCTGCACGCTGAGAGTTCTGGTCGCCAAAATGATGCGGTCCACTTCCTGCGCCAGGGCTCGGTAGTCCTTAGCAACCAGCCGCAGCGAGTTGGCCAGGATTGCCCTCGCTGTAGCCTGTAGGTTCCTGAGGAACAAGTGGGTGAACAGGAAAGATTTGTCATCCTTTCCCCTCAGCGCCAACATGCTCTCCACGAGCTCCACTGCTGATCTGTCCCCTAACTCCGAATGCATTAGAAGTCTCTCTGCCCTCTCACTGTCAGAAAAATAAAAAATAAATTTCAGAATTTTTTATACTTGGCACATGTCATTTATATATAAGATAAAGAGTTTGGGTCCCAAAACTGACCCCTGGGGCACACCACAAGTGATGTCCATGAATGGTGATTTGTGCTCACATATTTGTACAAATTGTTGTCTGTTACTTAAATAACTTTCCACCCAACTCAGTCCAACCCCTTTTATCCCATACCATTCCAATTTCCTCAGTAAAATTCTAAGATCAATGGTGTCTAATGCTTTTTTTTAATCTATAAATACTCCTACAGCAAACTTTTTTTTAATCTATCCACCTTATTCCTAGGCCCCATGATGCCTTGCATGAATTATGGTAGCAACTTCCGGTACTAGTTCAGAATGTATGAGTTGTCATTGAAACAGGATACTTTTCCTTTTTAAAAAACAATGACTTCGGCATCAGAAATGCAGGAACGTGGCCTTTTGGGCCTCAAAAACAGTAATATAATCATACCACTTCCCACACCTATCTAGGGATAGGAAGATGACCTTAAAAAGTGGCTTGGCAGATAATAGTTTGTTAGCGCTGCTGCTAATATGCTAACGCTGTAAACAAATAAAAGCTCTGAGATAATATCAATGTCTCCACCGCAATAAAGTCAGCTGCATTTTGTTAAAATATCCAGGGCGGCACGGTGGCGGAGTGGTTAGCACTGTGGCAGCACAGCAACTCACCCTTGGCCGGGGGATCCTGGGTTCAATCCCAGCCCCCGGCCAACAGTGATCTGTGTGGAGTTTGCATGTTTTCCCTGTGTCTGCATGGGTTTACTCCGGGATTTCTCCGGTTTCCTCCCACATGCCAAAAACATGCAAGTTAGGTTAACTGGCATCAAACTGGGGATTCTAAATTGTCCTTAGGTATGACTGTGAGAGTGAATGGTTGTCCGTCTCTCTGTGTTGGCCCTGCGATGGACTGGCGATCTGTCCAGGGTGTACCCTGCCTCTCGCCCAAAGATGCTGGGATAGGCTCCAGCCCCCCCGCAACCCGAAAAGGATTAAGCGGAAGAAGATGAATGAATGAATCCATCCATCCATCCATCTTCTACCGCTTTTCCGGAGGTCCGGGTCGCGGAGGCAGCAGTTCAAGCAGAGAAGCCCAGTCTTCCCTCTCCCCAGCCACCTGCTCCAGCTCTTCAGAGAGGATACCAAGGTGTTCCCAGACCAGCTGGGAGACATAGTCTCTCCACTGAGTCCTGGGTCTGCCCCGGGGTCTCCTCCCAGTGGGACGTGCCCGAAACACCTCAAGTGGGAGGCGTCCAGGAGGCATCCTAATCAGATGCTCATACCACCTCAACTGACTCCTTTCAATGTGGAGGAGCAGCGGTTCTACTCTGAGCCTCTCCCGGATGACTGAGATCCTCACCCTATCTCTGAGGGTGAGTCCAGCAATCCTATGGAGAAAGCTCATTTCAGCCGCTTGTATCCGCGATCTTGTTCTTGCGGTCATTACCCAAAGCTCATGACCATAGGTAAGAGTAGGAATGTAGATTGACTGGTAAATCAACAGCTTTGCCTTAGAACTAAGCTCCCTCTTCACCACAACAGACCGGTAAAACGTCCGCATCACTGCAGATGCTGCTCCAATCCATCTGTCAATCTCTCGCTCCATTTTCCCCTTACTCGTGAATAAGACGCCAAGATACTTAAACTCCTCCACTTGGGGCAGAAGCCTGTCCCCAACCCAGAGAGGACAATCCACCTTTTTCCGGCTGAGGACCATGGACTCGGACTTGGAGGTGACGATTCTCATCCCAGTAGCTTCACACTCAGCAGCAAACTGTCCCAGCAAGAGCTGTAGGTCATTGCTGGATGAAGCCAACAGGACAACATCGTCTGCAAACAACAGAGATGAGATCCTGTGGTCACCAAGCATGACACCCTCCTTTCCCTGGCTGCGCCTAGAAATTCTGTCCATAAAAATTATGAACAGGATCGGTGACAAAGGGCAGCCCTGGCGGAGTCCAACTCTCACTGGGAATGAGTCCGACCGAGTGGTGGCAATACAAACCAAACTCTCACAACGGTCATACAGAGACCGAATAGCTTGTATCAACAAGCCCGATACCCCATACTCGGCCTCACCTCAACACACAGCTCTGGTTCCGGAACCAGTCTCCTGGAGAGGGGCTGGAGCTTGTTAAAATATGTTGGACATAATCAAATTTACCTCAGAGCAGATGTAGAGTCTAGTCAGAACCACAAAGAACCACAACACCGTGCTTGGGCATTTTGAATTTGGGGTAAAATGTCAGATCTGTGACATTCATACAAATGAAAACATATCTGGTGCTGCTGTCTGTACCACTGATCACACAAACAGTCCTTTAGTTTTCAGTGCATGATCTACTCATTGCTGTTGAAACCACAGATTTAGCTCTGCTTGTCTGTGAGGAGCCTCAAACCACAAACAGCAGCAAGTACCAGAACTATGCAAAAACATTCAAAAATACAAAAACTACAAGTGCTGCAATTAGCTGCCACTTGAGTGCAAAACACATACTGTATGTGGACTATACATTAAAAAGAATTTGAAAAACTTTAAAAAACGCTACTTTAAATGCCCTGCTACTCCACTCTTACTGACTGATTTAACATTATGTCAGCTGAAACCAGAAGCTCCGTCCATAATCGTTCCTACAGCGGCACCCCCAGGAATAAGGTGGGTACAACTAGTAATTTCTTCTGTGAGTTCAATCAGTGCCAGAAATGTAGATTTGTCTGCTCTGAAACCATACTGGCTGTCTGTAAGGAGGTCGTGTTTTTCAATGAAATTATCCAGTCTTTTAGTGAAAATTTTTTTCAAGTATTTTGGAGAATTGTGAGAGTAAAGAGCCCGGCCTGTAATTTGTGAAATAGTGACTGTCTCCGGTTTTGTATAGTGGTATTACTTTTGCTATTTTCATTTTGTTTGGAAATTTACCAGTTTGAAATGACAGGTTACAGATGTGGGTGAGTGGTTTAACAATTCCTTTAATTACTTTTTTCACTATTGTCATGTCAATTTCATTCCAGTCAGGTGATTTTTTGTTCTTAAATATACTTAGTCTCAATAATTTCCTTTTCAGTTACTGCACTAAAAAAGATTGTGTTTGGATTTCTATCTTCTGTTTCATTTACAGACCCACTATCATTTGTTTCTGGTGTCACTATTGTCTTGTTTTTCTAATTGTGGACCAACGTTTACAAAAAATTTATTGAAACCACTGACCACATCCTCCATATTATTTATCAAATTGTCATTTTCAATAAAATATTCTAGATAATTAGCATTCTTTGATCGGTTACTAATAATCCCATTTAGCACTTGCCATATTCCTCTTAAGTTATTTTTATTGTCCTCTAATATTCTGTTCCATCCATCTTCTACTGCTTAATCCTTTTTGGGTCGTGTAGGGGGGGAGGCGGGGCTGGAGCCTATCCCAGCATCTTTGGGCGAGAGGCAGGGTGCACCCTGGACAGATCGCCAGTCCATCGTAGGGCCAACAAAAATAGACAGACAGACAACCATTCACTCTCACATCCATACCTAAGGACAATTTAGAATTCCCAGATGATGCCAGTTAACCTCACCTGCATGTCTTTGGCCTGTGGGAGGAAACCGGAGTACACCCACGCAGACACGGGGAGAACATGCAACCTCCACACAGAAGGGTCACCGATGGTCTGGGGATGGGATCGAACCCACGATGGTCAAGGGTGGAATCGATCCCATGACCCTCTTGCTGTGCTGCCACAGTGCTAACCACTGCGCCACCGTGCTGTCCAGTAGTATTCTTTCTTACAAGTCCTCATTATATTAGTTATCTTGTTTTTATATCTTTTATATTTGATCTCGGCCTCTACCATTCTACACTTAATGAATTGTTTATATAATGTATTCTTCTTTTACATGCATTTAATAGCCCCTTGGTGACCCATGGAATATTTTTGTTTTGTTGTCTGTAACTGTATTGTTTTATAATACAGTTTTTGTTGTACAATGATTGAAATATTTGTAAAAATTCATCATATGCTTTATTTATAGTCCAGCAAAAATGAGCGGTACTCAAATACTTTGCAAGCAGTTTCATGAAATGGTCAGTCAGAGAGCAACTCATACCAGCTCGGACGTCGCCCGGGTTAACAAGGTCAGGAGTTCCTGGCAGCGGGGGGCAGAGGACAGAGCTGCATGGAGGAATCTGATTGGACCTAGATGAAACAGTCATTGTCGCCCCCGACAGACTGCGATGATGATGATGATGATGATGATCACAAACTATCTTCCAGTCTTATATTAAATTATTTTCCATAATGTTTGTGAATATGTTATTTATTAGTGTGGCACTGTGTGATGTAATTCTGCTAGGTCTGGTAATTGTTGGATGTAAGCCCATACTGTACATTGTGTTGATAAATTCTTCTGTCATACTATGTTGTTTTGAGTTCATAAGATCTATATTTAAATCCCCATAGATGAACATAACTTTTTGAGTAAGTTTTGCATACATTTTTTCCATCCAGTCCTTAAATAAGTCAATATTTGATCCAGGTGTTCTATATACACAGCTCACTACTATATCCTTCATATTGTCTAAACAGATTTCTATTGCAATACATTCAAATAAATCATCCACAGTCACTGACAAATTTTCAACAACCTTGTATTGCAAGCACTTGTCAACATAAATTGCAACTCCTCCTCTTTTTTTTCACTTTTCTATTCATATAATTTAATTCGTAGCCATCCATTGTAAAGTCCACTCCTTTCTCTTCACTGAGCCACGTCTCTGATATTGCCACTATATTGAATGGCTCTTTAAACTCATGAAAATAATCTTTAATGTTATTAAAGTTGGCATAGAGACTTCTGCTGTTGAAGTGGATCATTGATATAATAAAATCAGATATGACCATTGTGTTAAACTGTTCATCCATGTAGTAACTACAGTTATTATTGATGGAGGAAAATAAATTATTGTCAGGGTCTATGTCATATTCCACGTCTTGTCGGTTGTGATCTGAATACGTATTCAAGTTGTGTTGGCAGTCCAGGGGCCTCATGTACAAAGGGTACTTACGCACAAAAACATGGCGTATGTCCTTTTCCATGGAAACTTTCAGATGTATCAAGAATGAAATGACCGTGGAAATATGCGCAGCTCCACGCCAACTTCATGGCTGGTGTACGTACGTTTCTACTGTTATTGGTCCATTGGCGACACTTAGAGGTGATGTTGGGAGACTGATAATGATGTGAAAATTATTGTATACACTAGAGACACATGATGAGCAAACATCCAAGTGTGCGCAATTAGATGAGTGGATATAAAAGTAAGCGCAAAGAAGTGCAGAAAATGCCTCTAACAACAGAGGATTAGAGGATATTGCAAATCACGCAGTGAGAAGAGAGAGGGTATTTAGAGACAGAAGATTTTCTGGCTCAGGATGATGACTGGCTTGTCAGCCGGTTTAGGTTTCCATGGGCAGTGCTTGTAGAACTGTGCTCAGAGCTACAGCTGCTCTTGGAGCATGACACGGCGAGAAGCCGAGCGCTGCCCGTCCCACTGCAGGTGCTAACAGCTCTAGGGTTTCTGGAAACAGGGGCATTCCAGAGGAAGCTGGCAGACCAATTGGGAATTTCCTGGTTAACTCTGAGCCGAGCTATGCCAGCTGTGTGGGATGGCATTATCCGGCTGTCACCCAGGTACATCATATTCCTATACAATGCAGTTGAACAGGCCAACATCAAAGCGCAATTTGAAGCGAAAGCCAGTTTTCCTAATGATTCTAATGAACAGCATTGTTGGGAACAAACTACAAGCTGGCACTATGTGGATGGGTGTCTTCTTGGTGAGTAAATTCATGCAGTTGTTTATATAATAACCCACCTTATGTGCAACACGCCTCTGCGTCCCACAAATATCACCCTGTCTTCAAGGCTTCATGACAACTCCGCGGTTTGAGTAAGTGACTTTCTTTTTTGTTGATTAAATTACAGTTTCACAGCATTCTACCAAGCCCTCAATTGCCTCTGTGTGTACAGTAGTTACGTCAGTAAACACATGCTTAAAGTTTGAAATGCAACAGTCTCACCCATTCCTCGCCACACTTCATTCATTTAGTAGTGTGTGTAATCCATGTAAGTTGTATATAACTATAAAGGATGAGATTTTCATTTTGGACATAAAATATGTTCTTGAGGAGTCTAATATGATCCGCTTTCAACTGACATGTGACTGTGGCTACCCACTAAATAGGTTCGTATTGTCTTCGTTTTCGTGACTGTTTTCCTTTTATTCAACCAGCTGATCCACCCGGCTGGTCACAAATTGATTGATTTATTCATCGTTTAAATAATATTGTATAAAAGATACAACATACATTTAAAAACAATGGGATGACACAAGAAAGTGCACAAACTTATTTCCTTTGTGGTCCCATACCTGGAACCTTCTGCTTTGAAATCTGGCAGCTTAACCACTGAGCTATACATGGTACCAATCATAGTGATCAGCTGACACTTCTGAGGATGACTGCAGACGTTGGTCTAAACATGTCAAAGTTAAAAAATATCTCATTCTTATCCCTGTCTGAATAAAGGAAACAATAAACTAATCTACGGCTGTTAACAGGCCATTGAATTACCTGTATCCAGCGCTAATGCCGGAGGACAGCACGCCAAACAAAATGTTTTTACATGCCTCTACCCCATTCAGGAGCACCTTTTATTCATATTCCATGAACTTCCATTAAATCCATTATTTTTGATCGTGGATACAGGAGAATCAAACGTGTAGCACTTGTATATATCTATTTGTATACCTATTTGCATCTATTTGCATATTCAAATAGAGGCGTGTCAAGAGAGGAGTCCAGTATTTCCTCACGTGCATTCAGTTTCAGGCAGATCGGTATGTACAAAGGAAATGTGCTTGGATTCCTGCGTACAGACGGTTTCATACATCAGGATTTTTTTTTTTGCTTACGGCGTTTTATTGATTTAAACGTATGTCAGCTTTCAGTAGGAAATCCACGCAAGTCTTTGTACATGTGTAATGGTCTGGCGAGCGTGCTCCCCTTCCCCTCCTGTTCCTGGTTTCCTTCTCCGGTGATGAGCACACCTGCATGATTATCCACCTGCTGCTCCTGATGAGCCAACGTATTTAAGGCCCAGTGTGAGGGGAGCTTACCGCTGGATGGTCTGGGTTTGCAGCCTCAAGTCACGTTAAAATTTTGTCTCGTTATCGTGTCTCCCCGAATTTACCTTTTGTGTGTTTCCTGTTCCTCAGGTTGCTGCCACCCACAGGTGTGCCTCCCGGAGCTGATCACACTCGCCTGACCAGCAAGATCATCACATCCACCCAGATTCTGCCTTCCACCTGTCCCCAGTCCATGTTGGAGTTCCCTGCCGGGCTCAACTTGTCACGGCTCGCCGCGCTCAGGCTTCCGCCTCAGCTGGGCGCACACCTGCACCTCATTAGCGCGGAGCTATTTATTCCACCTCGCCCTGAGCATCGGTCTGGAGCCGTCTGTTCTACAATGCGCTCAAATCCTCAGCAGGATCACCTCTCCAGTCCTGCCATTCATCGCTGCTTCACGTAAGCTGTCATATCTCTCACCTGTTCTCTCAGCCTTCCCCTGTGCACAGGTGGATTCCCTGGCGGCGCATACCCTCTCCTTCGCCATCCTCTCCTCCCACATCTTCACGCTTCGCCGTGTGCGCAGCAGGGCGCTGTCTCCCAGGCCTGTAATCCTCGCCAACACCAGCCACCATTCTCTCTGCAAGTAGGTACAACTCTGCATCATTTTCCCGTGTGGTTTTGCCCAGCTCATCCCCTGTCTGTGTGTCTCCCATAGGGTTGCCTGGCCGCACAGCGTGCTGCTCTGTTCCTGTTCTCATCTTCCACCCACAAACCACTACCATGTCACATACACACATCCAAACACACTTTTCTGGTTGAATAAAGCTATCAAATCTACCTGAGCCTGCGTGTGTGTTTCCTGGGCCGAGAATTATGTCAGTACGGCTCCAGCAGAGCGGCCCAGCGGACAGCGAGCTCACATGCCGTTTTTCCACTCTCGAGGCTCGGGTGGATATGATAGCTTATCAACAACAGGTAATTCTCAACCAGTTGACTACAATAACTCACCGGTTAGACCGTCTTGACCCTCCGCAGGCGTTCCTCCTGGCTCATCAAGGTGTCTCGGCTTCGGCCGCTTCCACGGCTGGCCAGTCTAGCTCGGGGACTCCGACCCGGCTCACACCGATTCCAACCCCCGCTAGCTTCAACGGGAAGCTCGGTGGGGCACGGGGGTTTATCTTACAGTGTGAGTCGGTGTTCCTGCACGTCCCCGGGGATTTCCCCTCAGACCACAGCCGAATCGGCTACATGGCTAATCTCTTGGAGGGGCGAGCGATAGCTTGGGCTTACACCGTCATGTCGAAGCCCAGCTACGCGAACCTCTCCTATGACCGGTTCGTGCAGGACTTTCTTGAGGTGTTTGATCACTCGCGTCGTGACAGCGTCCTCGCCAATCAACTCCTTAGTCTTCAACAGGGAAGCCGGTCGGCGGCGGATCACGCCGTTGACTTCCGGGTGGCAGCGGAGGAGGTTGGCTGGGGAGAGGCTTCTCTCTGCAGCATTTTCCTCCGTAGCCTCAATTCAGGTCTGCGGGACAAATTGGCCAGTCGGGATCTCCCGGGGCGGCTGTCCGAACTTATCTCCCTAACCATTAGTTTGGACAACAGGCTGCGGGAGCGGGCCGCAGAATGGAAGTCAGTCGGCCGCTCGCGCGGCTCTTCCGCCCGCTCTCCTCAGTCTCGCCCCCTGGCGTTACCCGCTCCGGAGTCCGCTGATGAGTCAGAGGCTATGTCGATCGGGTGCACCAGGCTCCCTCTAGCGGAGAGACAACGCCGACGGGAACTGGGTCTCTGCATGTATTGCGGAGGCGACCAGCATACCGTGGAGCAGTGCCCAGTCAAGCCAAACGGGGGCGTCCGCGAGTCACTGTAGGGGGCCTCGCGGACTCTAACTGGTCAAATCCCCTCTCTAGTTGCACACTGCCCATCAGATTCTGCCATAACTCCATCGGGCACCTCACCCACGCACTGGTGGATTCAGGGGCAGAGCAAAACTTCATTTCCAAGAGCCTGGCAACCCGTCTGAGTATACCCTGTCAGCCATTGTAAGCCCCTCTTAATCTGGTCACCCTCTCTTGCTCTCCCCTGGGGGTAGTGATGCATCGCACCAAGCTGGTGCCTATAATTATCTCTGGCAACCACCGTGAGGACCTAACCTTTTATGTCTTGTCTTCCTCTGCGGACCGTGTCATTCTGGGTTACCCAAGGCTGCGCCTGCACAACCCCATCCTCGATTGGAGGTCTGGTAACGTCCTTTCTTGGAGCCCCTTCTGCCTGAGTACCTGTCTCCAGTCTGCGGCTTGTGCCCCATCCTCTCCTCCGCCCGCGCCGGTCTCCGATCCGCCGGACCTCACCCTGGTGCCCCAGGAGTTTCACGACTTGGGGATGGCGTTCAGCAAGTCTAAAGCCATGTCTCTTCCCCCTCACCGGCCGTATGACTGCGCCATTAACCTCCGCCCGGGGGCACCCTAACCATCCCGCCGTCTCTACAGCCTTTCAGCTCCTGAACGTGAGGCAATGGATACTTACATCAGGGAGTCGCTCAGTGCTGGGATCATCCGCCCCTCCTCGTCCCCGCTCAGTGCCAGCTTCTTCTTTGTTTCCAAGAAAGATGGGTCCCTTCGCCCATGCATCGACTTCAGGGCCCTTAATGACATCACGGTAAAGGACCGCTACACCCTGCCTCTAATGGACACTGCCTTCCACTCCCTCCAGGGGGCGACCTGGTTCACGAAGTTAGATCTCCGCAGCACTTACCACCTTGTCCGGATCCGGGAGGGCGATGAGTGGAAGACGGCCTTTAGGACACCCAGCGGCCACTTCGAGTACTTAGTGATGCCGTTTGGGCTCACCAACGCTCCTGCCGTCTTCCAACAACTCATCAATGACGTCCTACGAGATTTTCTGGGGGTCTTTGTCTTCGTTTACCTGGATGACATACTCATCTTCTCCAGGTCACGGGATGAGCACCAGGTTCACGTGAGGCGGGTCCTGCAGCGGTTGTTGGAAAATAGGCTCTACATCAAGGCGGAGAAATGCGAGTTCTATGCCAAGACTACCTCTTTCCTGGGATTTGTCATCTCTCACAATCAGATTCTCCCCGACCCCGCTAAGGTTAAAGCGGTGGTCGAGTGGCCCACGCCTACCTCCAGGAAACAGGTGCAGCAATTCATCGGCTTCGCCAATTTCTACCGTCGCTTTGTCCCCAACTTCGGTGCCATTGTTACTCCCCTGACCCACCTCACTTCTTCCAAGGTGCCTTTCCAGTGGTCCGAGGAGGCGGCGACCGCATTCAAGATCCTCAAGACGGAGTTCTCGTCCTCCCGGGTCCTAACCCAGGTTGACCCCGCGCTGCAGTGCCTGGTGGAGGTGGACGTGTCTGACACGGGGGTAGGGGCGGTGCTTTCCCAGCGTTCACCAGTGGATGGAGTTAAGCGGCCCTGCGCCTTCTTCTCCCGACAGTTGTCAGCAGCAGAGTGAAATTATGACGTCGGCGACAGGGAACTTCTTGCTGTCAAGCTCGCACTGCAGGAGTGGCGTCACTGGCTGGAGGGGGCAGCTCAGCCTTTTGTGGTTTGGACGGACCACAAGAACCTCGAGTATTTGAGGTCAGCGTGGCGTCTGAATGCCCGCCAGGTGTGCTGGTCTCTGTTTTTTGCTCGGTTCCAATTTACCATCACCTACCGTCCAGGCTCAAAGAATGGGTTGCCCGATGCTTTGTCTAGACAGTTCGCTCCTGAGGCCCCGGAGGAGTCGGACCACACCATCCTTCCCAGCTCGTGCATTGTGGAGGCGGTCTCCTGGTCCATCAGGGACAAGATCTGGAAGGCGCAGGAGGTGGAACCGGCCCCTGGCGGTGGCCCGGATGGCAGACTCTTCGTCCCATCAGCTGTTCGGGGGGAGGTCATTCACTGGGCCCACACGTCCAAGCTCGCCTGTCACCCTGGCGTCTCCCGACTGGTGGACCTCCTACAACGCTCTTTCTGGTGGCTGGGTCTCCAAAAGGATGTCACCAAGTACGTCCGGGCTTGCCCCCAGTGTGCCACTGGTAAATCTCTGAACTCTCCCCCTGCGGGTCTACTCCAGCCCCTGCCAGTTCCGGGCAGGCCCTGGTCACACATCGCCCTCGACTTTGTCACTGGCCTCCCTGTCTCTAACACCTACGACACGGTTTTGACGATTGTGGATCGCTTCTCTAAGGCCGCCCACTTTGTGCCACTTCGGGGTCTCCCTTCGGCACGAGAGATGGCCGATCTCCTCGTCCAACATGTGGTCAGACTGCATGGGATCCCTTTGGACATCGTATCGGATCGAGGGCCTCAGTTTGTGTCACAAGTGTGGAGGTGCTTCTGTAACGCCCTGGGGGCCACGGTGAGCTTTTCCTCTGGTCATCATCCCCAATCCAACGGACAGTGTGAGCGCACCAATCAGGAGCTGGAGGCTGCCCTGCGCTGCGTGACTTCTTCCAACCCATCCTCCTGGAGCTCTTACTTGGCCTGGGTTGAGTACGCCCACAATACGGCACGGTCATCGGCCACTGGTATGTCCCCCTTCAGGGCGTCATTGGGGTACGATTCCCCCTTGTTTCCCGACCAGGAGGGTGAGTTGGCTGTTCCCTCTATTCAGGTGCATGTGAGACACTGCCGGAACTTGTGGACCAGGGCGCGAGAGGCGCTTTTACGCACGGTGGCGCGCAACAGCACCATTGCCAATCGCCACAGGAAGCCGGCTCCTAATTACCAGGTGGGTCAACGGGTCTGGCTTTCATCGCAGGACATCAATCTTAAAGCCGAGAAGAGGAAGTTGGCTCCATGGTTTCTTGGACCCTTCGTTATTTCCAAAATTGTTAACACGGTGGCTGTGCGTTTGGCCCTCCCCCCTCCCTCCGTGTGTGTCCCACTTTTCATGTGTCCAAGGTTAAGCCTGTTGTCTCCGATCCACTCTGTCCTCCTCCTAGGGCGCCGCCCGCTCCCATGATGATCGACGGCCACCCAGCGTGGGGAGTTGCTTCCATCCTGGACTCCCGGCGTCGAGGTCATGGGCTGCAGTACTTGGTGGAATGGGAGGGATATGGCCCAGAGTGGAGATCCTGGGTGCGTTCTTATTTTGTACTGGACCAGGACCTCATCACGGAGTTCCACTGAGTGCACCCGGATAAACCAGCGCCAGGAGGCGCTGTTAGGGGGGGAGTACTGTCATGGCTCGCCATGCTCAGGCTTCCGCCTCAGCTGGGCGCACACCTGCGCCTCGTTAGCGCGAAGCTATTGATTCCACCTCGCCCTGAGCATCAGTCTGGAGCCATCTGCTCTACAATGCGCTCAAATCCTCAGCAGGATCACCTCTCCAGTCCTGCCATTCATCGCTGCTTCACGTAAGCTGTCATATCGCTCACCTGTTCTCTCAGCCTTCCCCTGTGCACAGCCTTCCCCTGTGCCAGGGAATGCGGCGGATATCCTCTCCTTCGCCATCCTTTCCTCCCACATCTTCACGCTTCGCCGTGTGCGCAGCAAGGCGCTGTCTCCCAGGCCTGTAATCCTCGCCAACGCCAGCCACCATTCTATCTGCAAGTAGGTACAACTCTGCATCATTTTCCCGTGTGGTTTTGCCCAGCTCATCCCCTGTCTGTGTGTCTCCAATAGGGTTGCCTGGCCGCACGGCGTGCTGCTCTGTTCCTGTTCTCATCTTCCACCCACAAACCACTACCATATCTCATACACGCATCCAAACACACTTTTCTGGTTGAATAAAGCTATCAAATCTACCTGAGCCTGCGTGTGTGTTTCCTGGGCCGAGAATTATGTCACAGCTGCTCTGACTGTAAGTGTGCTTTCCTGCATTATTCTCCCATCAGAGAATCTGTCCCTTATCACCTCTATCTGCTCTCTCCTGTAGGCTATGTGCGCTCCAGGGGGCTCCTGTCTTGACGAATATTAAAGTTGGCATTTTTGTGTTTCACTTTTCCTTTGTTTTGCATTTTGATTTTCTGGGTTCTGTTCAATAAATTTGTGAAACTTTTTATTGGAGTCTGAGTGATCGTTCTGGCTGCTCTGCATTTGAGCCTCACCCCGGTTTGAATCATGACAACATGAGGCCCCAGGAGAGTATCGTGTGTGTATCGGTCTTTGTCGGTCATGTGACTGACACCCCCCCCCCCGATGCCATATTGGATAGTTAGTGGATGTAAACAGACACATTAGCAAACGAGAGGAGAGGTTTAATGTTTAACAGCATTGTTTAATAACGGTTGTTAAAGCTAAAAATGGGAAACAATAAGAAGCACGGACGGATACCATACCCAGATAAACTCAGCGGAGATGCCACGAATCGGTATTTAGCTAAGATGGTCACTATAAACAATATTGATCTGTTCGACCAGAGGGCTAGAGCTGATACATCATTGCTGCCTCCAACGTCTTCCCTGGACATTACCAACTATCTGGTTTATGGGATAAGTGCTTACACTTTTGAAGAGTTTTGAAACTATAAATCCCTTGAAGCTCACAGACATTTCTTCAATGGCTGGGTGCAGGATCTTTCCTCATTTCAACCACAGATTGTGCAAACACAGTTGTCACAGCAATGGTAAGAAAACCGTAAACTAGTAAATTTGTAGTCAGTGTATAAGCATAGAAACAATTAATAATGATAATAACATTATTAAAATAAGCTAACAGTTATACAGTTACAATGTAACTGTTGTTCTTCCGTTCTGCAGTTAAAGAGAGTTGAACCAGAACCTCCAAGTCCACCTCTATTCATATAAGTTGTTGAAAACACAACAGAAATCATCATATATAGTATGTGCATGGATGTTTTTGTACATAAGCACATTTTAGCGACTTGTAAAAAAACTGACCAGTTTCTGCTGCGCTCCTTCAGTGTGTGTTCCAGTAGTTTCACGTTAGCACAGCAACTACATCAACTCAAGTAACTTTACAAGACAGCTAACCAGCACATCGTATTGTTATATTTTAGTGTATACTGCTATGTCAACAAACCTGGTGATAAAGGAGGCTGACAGAGATGTATCACTGAACACTGCTTTATTGAAGGTAGAGAACACATAGCATACAAGGTGTTATGTCTGTATTTCGGCTGGTATTAGTAAGATGGCGGCCGGGTTGGTCATGAGACAGACCGGGGTGGCTACTACCGCTTTCCGGTGGTGACGCCACCCAGGGTATAAAAGAGTGGGCGGAAGAGGCTCTGCCTCTTTCGTCGTGAAGCCACCTGGTCAGCAGAAGAGTGCTGTAAGCCTTGTATATGGTTTGTGTTATATCCTGAATAAACCCTGTTAACCGAGGCAAGTCTCACTCATCATTCCCAACATTATGGACACAACATTTGGCAACGAGGTAAAAGCGGTAATGGAACGCTCTGTTGCTAGCTTTCAGCCATTTCTCGAGGCCACGGGCAAGCCCCTCGTGCCGTGGCCTCGTTGGTTCATTGCCTTCACCAACTATCTCATTGTCCTGAACCTGGGCGAGATGGAGAAGCTCCGTGTGCGAGCTGTGTTGGTGCATAATTTGGGAATGGAAGGGCAGAGGATTTTAGAAAACCTTGGAGGTGCTGACAGTGTCGACAAGGTGGTGCAGCTAATGGCGCAGTACTTTAAGGCGCTGGAGAATGTCACCGTGAGGCGCATTTAGTTTCGAGGGCGCCGCCAGCGGTCGGGAGAGCCTGTGCAAAGATTTGTGGCAGACCTCCGCGAGCTGGAGAGAGAATGCAGGTTTGGGGCCCTGGAGGACAAGATGATTCGGGACCAGCTGGCAGGTTTTTACACACCCAGGGGAGATGACGTTAGCTGAGGCTGTCGAGCTTGCCCAACAGTTCGAGGCAGCAGAGACCATTGCGAGGGACATTACTGAAGGGGTCTCTCTGGAGAAGAATGAGTTTTGCGCTAAGGCACTGAGCCTGGACCCTTGTGATGGCGAATGCGGAGAGGATGATTTTTCTTCTGTGGTCAGGATAAGGTCTGCCTCTGGTACGCTGAAATGTTATGGATGTGGGTGCACTGAGCACCGCTATAAGTCCAGAGTGTCCCCGGCGAAAGGAAAGCGTTGTGGCAAATGTGGGATTCTGAATCCCTTTGCCAGGGTGTGCGAAAAGTTCATACACAGGAGCCGTGGGAGAGAACTGGGTGCTGCGCAGAAGACTCCGATGATTGTGCATACCGTCTCCCCGGAGACGACAGGGAGGATTGGCTGCACCGTCACGTTAGATGATGTTGAGATTCCGCTCCTAGTGGACACGGGAGCGCTGATTTCCATCCTGAATCTGGAAACTATGGAAAGACTGTTTCCCCACCGACAGATAAGAAGGCAACAGGAAGAGTTTTATGGTTATGGGCGGAACAGGTTGGCTATTTTGGGCTATGTTGAGATGGAGGCCCGGTATAAGAACAGTGTAGCACCCAGTGGTCACGTTAACATTTCTGCATCCGGTGTTAATGTTATGGGTTGCACCCTATTTTACAGTCTTGGGTTCTCCATTACGAACGTTTCGGGTGAAGAATGGTCTGGATGTGGACTGTGGGGCCAACCTGTTCCTGCCATGGAGGGTGCTGAGGTGTGGGATTCAGACTGGGTGGACAAAGTGACTTTGGGATTGCACACACCGTGCCGCGCGGAGCCATCTTGAGATGGACCCGATGCCGTCACGCAGGCTGTTCTAGACGAGGGTGCCGGACGGCATGGCAAGACCCCCGATAAGGCTCATCAGGACGAGGTGCCAACACCGGGAGAAAACGGGGCTAGACCGCGGAGCGTGGTTATCATAAAGCACTCCCAGCAATGACCTGCCAAAAGGAGACCCAGGAGGGCCCACGAGATGGAGCGACTGGAGTCGGGGGCCTGTCGCAGGATCAGTGATCTGAATAAGAGGAAGTGGGCTCCCTCGAAGACCAAGGTTGAGGCTCAAGTGCATAGAGATCACAGTCCACGCAAGCAGCGGGATGACCAGAGGCGGTTCCAGGTGGAGCCCAGTCAGATGGAGGCAGTTGGGCGCAGGTCTATTCATGTCTGGAGACACCCGAGGGATCTGTGGCTGCGGAGGTGGAGAGGAGACGGTGCAGTAGGAGCCCTGAGGTGAAGAGACAGAGACGCCTTGAAAGGGATCCATCCGGGGACTGAGGGTTTTGTTTTGCATGTATGTTATGTCCTCTTCAGTCCTGTTTTGTTATCAGTTTCTCTTTGGTGCCCCGGTAAATTGTGTTTAAAAAAAAAAAAAATCAATTCAATTCAATTCAGTTCAATTCAACTTTATTTATATAGTGCCATATCACAACAACAGTCATCTCATGGCACTTTCAAATATAGGGGAAAGCCCACAATTGCAGAAAGACCCCAGCACTCAGGCGATCCCCTGTGAGCAGGCACTTGGCGAAGGTGGAGAGGAAAAACTCCCTTTTAACAGGAAGAATCCTCTAGCAGAACCAAGCTCAGGGAGGGGCAGTCATCTGCTGCGACTGGCTGGGGGGTGAGGAGATAGAGAAGATGGAGAGAACAGACCTAAAGAGAGCAAACATTAACGGAGAGAAGCCGAGTACATTATTGGAGGTCACCCGGCAGTCTAAATCTATTAACAGCAAAACAAAGGGAGGGTTAGGAGACACAAGATCCGTCCTTAATCATAGGCTATATTGAAGAGGAAGGTTTTTACCCTGCTCTTAAAAACAGAGCTCATGTCTGACTCCCAAACCCAGATTGGTAACTGATTCCACAGGAAAGGAGCTTGATAGCAGAAGGTTCTGACTCCCGTTGTACTTTTGGAGATTCTAAGTATTACAAGTAATCCAGCATTTTGGGAGTGTAGTGCTCTGTTAGGATGATAGGGTAATATCAGATCTTTTATATAAAAGGGGGCCTGATTATTTAGAGCTTTATAAGTGAGAAGAAGGATTTTAAACTTAATTCCAAACTCTATGGGAAGCCAGTGAAGGGAGGCCAGAACTGGAGAGATATGATCTCTCTTTCTAGTACCTGTTAAAACTCTTGCTGCAGCATTTTGGATCAACTGAAGACTTTTTAAAGATATTTCAGGACAACCTGATAATAACGAGTTACAATAATCTAATCTAGAGCTAACAAAAGCGTGGATCAATTTCTCAGCATCACTCAGAGACAAGATGCTCCTAATCTTGGCAATATTGTGCAGATGAAAGAAGGCAGTCTTAGAAACAAATTTAATGTGTGAATTAAAAAACAGATCTTGATCAAAAATAACTCCAAGGTTCCTCACAGAACCATTCAGAGTAAGAGTAGCTGCATCCAAACTAAAAGTTTGATTTGGAAAGGTATTTCTAAGGTTTTTTGGACCGACAAGAATGACTTCGGTCTTATCCGGGTTTAATAGCAGGAAATTACAAGTCATCCAAGCTTTGATTTCCTTAAGACAGGCATCTAACTTGGCTAATTGATTACAATCATTGGGCTTCATTGACAGGTGTAACTGTGTGTCATCTGCATAACAATGAAAATGTAAATAGCATTCACTTATATAGCACTTTTATTCTCATCTCTTGATGACCAAAGCTCGCCTGGGGAATGGAAGCTGGGGGGCAATGGATCAGCGTTCTCGTCGCGCCCTCCGCCAGTACCCGGGCTCGCCTGGGGAAGCTAATGATCCTACCAGCAGACTAAATTCGAAGAGACGACGCCTCTGTGCCAAGTCAAAGAAGAATCCTAGTCACAGTCCTAAAGCCGAAAGCAAACAGCCCCAAGAGCACTTTGTGGTAGGATCTGCCCTTCGCATATTACAACTAAACGTTGAAGGCCTATCTGCAGCCAAGCGAAGCCTTATTGAAGTCCTCGCCTTCCAACATTCAATTGATGTAATCTGCCTCCAAGAGACTCATATTGGCACAGAGGAAGCTGGCCGCTTCACCATCAAAGGCTTTGACCTCCTGTGCTATGTTCTACATGCTAAACATGGACGTGCCACCTATGTGCGTTCTGACATAGTTGAAGCAAATCACCTGATAACAACACATTTCTCAGACACCATAATCATTGGTGGCTTCCATATTGTCAATGTGTACAAGCCCCCTAATGCCAACTGGGATCTGCAGGTCTTACCCACCCTACCCCACCCTGCCATCTATGTGGGGGACTTTAACAGCCATCACCCTGACTGGGGGTACCCAGCAGTGGACAGTGATGGGGAGGCACTTTCAGACTGGGCATCCAGAAATGACCTCGCTTTGATATACGACCCCAAACAAAGAGGAACCTTCCACTCTGCTAGGTGGAAGAAGGACTATTCTCCTGACCTGTGTTGGGTCAGCTCTTTGAATGGGGAGCCATATCCTACACAGATCCTCATTCTTGATGATTTTCCACACAGCCAACACCGGCCCCTGCTTGTACACATTGGCCTACAACTTCCAGTCATATACAGCCCAAGGAAGATGCGCTGGAACTTCCGCAAAGCCAACTGGAAGAAATTCAGTGAAACTCTGGACCGGAGCGTTGTTACCATCCCACTCCACACCATCACTGTAGATGAAGCATACAACCGCTTCTGCAGCGCAATCTTCAAGGCTGCCCATACTGCAATCCCACGAGGCTACCGACCCCTCTATGTCCCATGTTTGGACGGAGAAAGTGCTGCCCTCCTACAACCCTATCAAACATCAGGGGACCCAGAGATAGCAGACCATCTCATTGAATCGCTAAATACAGCCCGGCGAAAGAAATGGGAGGAGACAGTTGCTGACCGGAGCTTTACCCACTCTAGCAGGAAATGTTGGAGCCTCATCCGTCGCCTAGGAGCTGCACAGAAGCCCCCTAGCCAAAGCCGAGCATCCGTCACACCCAACCAAGTTGCATCCCACCTACTGACTATCGCCAAAGCACCCCAAGACAAAGACACCAGAACAGCAGTTACAACTGAGCTAAAAAAACACCAAAAAATGCCTGTAGAGGAAACGAACCCTGAACCCTTCGAGGCTGCTGAACTGGAGAAAGTCCTACAGGGCCTGAAATGTGGAAAGGCAGCAGGATACGATAACATCTTCCCAGAATTCATGAAAAATCTTGGCCCCCGAGCCCTAACCTGGTTGACACAATTCTACACAAGGATCACACAAACGAACTCGATCCCAAAGAAATGGCGGGCAGCAAAGGTCATTGCCATCCCAAAACCTGGCAAAGACCACAAACTACCAGCAAGCTACCGCCCAATCTCCCTACTCAGCGTTCCTTACAAAATCATGGAGCGCCTAATACTGCAACGCATTTCCCCAGAAATAGAGGATATTCTAAGTGTGGATCAAGCAGGTTTCCGCAAGGACCACAGTACAGGAGAACAAGTACTGGCCCTAACCACCTTCATTGAAAATGGCTTCGAGAGCAGACTGAAGACAGGGGCTGTGTTTCTCGATCTTACAGCCGCCTATGATACGGTCTGGCACAAAGGCCTCCTCCTGAAACTTATAAAGGCGATCCCTGCTTGGGCAACAGCAATTATAAAAACGCTGCTGACCAACCGAAGGTTCAGAGTCCACCTCAGTCAGAACACAAGTGCATGGAGAATGCAGAAAAATGGACTCCCACAAGGCTCAGTTCTAGCTCCAACTCTGTTCAACCTCTACATAAACGACCTGCCTACTACAAAATCCCGCAAATTCATCTATGCAGACGACATCTGTCTGGCATTCCAAGCACCAGACTTTGAACCACTGGAACGGGTGCTCACGGAAGATCTTGCTAAACTGGACCAGTTCTGCAAAATCTGGCGCCTAAAACCAAGCCCAGCAAAAACCGTCTCCAGTGTATTTCATCTCCACAATGCAAAAGCTGCCAGAGAACTAAACATCCACCTGAGTGGACTCAAGCTTAAGCATGCCCCAAATCCAACTTATCTTGGAGTGACCCTTGATAGGACCTTATCCTTCAAGGAACATCTAAAGTGGACGGCTGCTAAGGTGAAAGTACGAAACAACCTGCTCTGCAAGCTCGCTGGTGCAAAATGGGGGGCGGCAGTCTCCACCCTGCGCACCTCAGCACTGGCCCTTTCATACTCTGTAGCAGAATATTGTGCCCCTGTCTGGTCCAGGTCATCTTACACACACCATGTAGACACCCAGCTCAACTCAACCATGAGAACTATAACTGGAACAATCCGCTCAACACCACTCCCCTGGCTCTCTGTACTGTCAAACATAGCCCCTCCACACATCCGGTGAGCAGCATTAACTCAAAGGATGCTCCAAAAAGTTAAAGATTTTCCTCACTTACCAATCCATGCAGATATCTACACCCCACCCACTGCCCGACTTTCATCCAGACGGGCGATTTGGAAAAACCCTCCCCCAGCTGACTTTACCATCCAGACAGCTTGGCAAGAGGAATGGGAGACCAAGGAGGTCCCAAACAAACAGCTGGTGATAAACCCCAACCAACAGGTCCCGGGCACCAACCTCCCAAGGAGACAGTGGTCTACACTCAATCGCTTCAGGACTGGACATGGCCCCTGCTTGGCCAGCCTTCACAGATGGGGCAGTAGCCCTAGCCCACTGTGCGCATGTGGAGAGGAGCAAACTATGGAACACATCATAGAGGCTTGCCCGCTCCAAAGACTGGAAGGAGGATTACACACCCTCCATACAGCAAACCAGGAGGCAACTGCTTGGCTTAAGGACTTTGCATTCGCTAAATAAATAAAATGACCAAAGCGCTTTACAGATCCTGCTATCCACCCACTGATGGTGGCATGCTGCCTAACATGGCGCTTCCAGACCCACCAGGAGCAATTGGGGGTGAAGTGTCTTGCCCAGGGACACAACGGCAGGATATCTGGGGAGAGTGGGATTCGAACCACCAACCATGTGGGTATTCGACGACCTGCTCTACCTCCTGAGCCACTGCCGTCCATACAGTGCTTTCTAATGATGTTACCTAACGGAAGCATACAGTATATAAACTAAAATGAGCAGAGCCTAACACAGATCCCTGTGGAACTCTATGACTGAGCTTAGAGTTGGAAGAAAACTCATTATTGATATGGACGAACTGAAATCTATCGGACAAATAAGATCTAAACCATTGCAGTGAAGTATCATTTAGTCCAACATAGTGTTCTAATCTATCAAGTAGAATATCATGATCGACAGTATCAAAGGCTGCACTAAGATCTAAAAGGACAAGTACAGAAACAAGTCCATTACCAGATGGGATAAGGAGGTCATTCGTGACCTTCACTAAGGCTGTTTCAGTATTATGATGAATTCTGAACCCAGATTGAAACTCTTCAAATAAACCACTTCCCTGTAAGTGGTCAAATAATTGTGTAGCAACAACTCTTTCTAAGATTTTTGAAATGAAAGGCAGACTAGATATTGGTCAATAGTTAGCTTAAACTCCTGGGTTGAGCGTTGGCTTTTTGAGTAAGGGTTTAATTACAGCAATTTTAAAAACCTGTGGTACATGACCTAAGGTTAAAGAAGTATGGATTATTTGAAGAATATGGCTACCAATAAATGGGAAGACTTTTTTAAATAACCTGGTAGGAATAGGATCTAAAAGACAAGTTGAAGGCTTGGATGAGGAGATTATTTTATCTAACTCTAAAAGGTCAATTGGAGTAAACTTATCCAAACAGATATCAATTGAAGGAGTTGTCCTAGTTGCTGTACTTAAGTTTACAGTGGGAACAATCTGATTGATTTTATCTCTAATAGATAAAATTTTATGATTGAAAAAGTTCAAAAAGTCCTGACTAGTGAGCTCTAGAGGGATGCGAGGATTGACAGAGTCCTGACTCTTTGTCAGCCTGGCTACAGTGTTAAAAAGAAACCTGAGATTATTCTTGTTCTCTTCTATTAATGGAGAGTAATAACTTGTTCTAGCTTAGAGATTTTTATAAATTAGGAGATGATTTCTCCATGCTAAATAGAATTCATCAAAATTAGTGGAACGCCATTTTCTTTCTAGTTGACGAGTCTTCTGTTTTAAGCTATGAGTTTCTGTGTTAAACCAAGGGGTTAGAAATCTCTGATTGGACTTTTTCTTTTTTAAAGGGGTCACCAAGTTTAGAGTCTGATGCAGAGAGGCTGTAACACTATCTACCATGCTATCAATTACAGAAGGAGCAAGCTGTCCATCTTTTATTTCCGTTGTGTTGACACATGGTATAGAGGAGACAATCTGCAAAAATTTGGTAACAGCATCATCTGAAAGACATCTGCTGTAGTAATATTTTTCTTTAGGAGTCAAATAATCAGAAATAGTGAAATCACAGCTTAACAGACAATGGTCTGACATTACAGGATTGTGAGGAGACACTACCAGATTTTCTATTTCTATACCATAAGTCACAACAAGGTCCAATGTGTGGTGGAGATAATGGGTAGAATTTTCTACTTTCTGGGAAAACCCCAGTGAGTCTAATACTGAATTGAATGCCTTATTAAGACGGTCACTATCTACATCAACATGTATATTAAAACCCCCTACTATAATTATATCTATATCTGATTTCAGCACTAAATCAGCTAAAAATTTGGCAAATTTGGATAAAAACTCTGAGTAGGCTGAGGGAGGACGGTAAACTATAGCAAAAAAAATTGGGTTTAAGCTAAGATTGCTAACATACCCCATAGTGAGGACCAGGCCCTCAAAGGAATTAAAATATGCTTTTTGCTTTACATTAACTAGTAATTTAGAATGGTAAATTGCCGCTACTCCACCTCCACGACCAGAACTTCTAGGATTATGATAGTTTAGATAACCAGAGGGAGTTGATTCATTTAAACCTTAAAGTCTCTGTAAGGGATATTAAATCAATCTGATGATCAATTAATAGATCGTGAACTAGTAGACACTTAGGAGTTAGAGACATAATATTTAACAAACCGCATTTAATTTTCACATTATGAGGAGGAAGGGAGGCCGAATCATTAAATTTAGAGACTTAATGTTTAATTTGAGATTTACCAACTTTTTGTTTAATCACTTTGGGATGTTTATACATTAAGTTTTTATTAACTTTGAGGGGAGTAGACAAAGGTTCTCTGGAGGGGAAGACGGGGCTAAATTGAGGGGTGGCAGATGAGAAGGAGCTGCAGAAAGGGGTGAATTTATCAAGTTATGTTGTATTTGTCTTGGGTTATAATATTTTGGGTAACGGGAGACAGACACAATCTCTATGGGGTTATCAACTGAAGACTGATCTAAACAGTGAGGATTATTTGGATTAATAGCATTAATATGAGAAGTGGAAACAGAGAAAGGCTGGTTGGCAGACCCAAGAACTTCGGGTTGAGTTAACGCACCAAATTTCAGTCACTCTACTAAAAAACGCTGAATGGAATAGAACAGATTGTCCCTTAAAGCACGTGCCTCAAGTCTATTTGGATGGATGCCATCTGGCCTCATAAATGATGGGCGGTTCCAAAACAAGTTGAAATTGTCTATAAAACCAATGTTCAAAGTAGGACATGTAGAACACAACCAGGTATTAAGACTGAGAGTTCTGCTAAAATAATTGCAACCTTGTCTGAAAGGGGCTAAGGGCCCAGAAATAAACACACGTCTGCCACAGTTCATAAGAGTGGACAGAAGGCTCTTGAAGTCACTCTTTAAGATATCTGACGCTTCATCTGGGATGTTGTTGCATCCAACATGTACAATGACAGTTCTAGCGTGGGGGTATTCATTTAATAGGTCAGGGGTAAGAGCCTCAATGTCTGACACTTTAGCCCCAGGAAAAAATTTAGTGACGCAGTACCTGCTTCTGACGTTCCTCATAATCGAATCACCAATTACCAACGTCGTCTGGGGGGGCCTTGCCGGTGGTTTCTGAAATGGTGGATCATTTTGCCGATGTTGTTGTTGTGATGGCGGGGTGATGCGCTCTCTTCTTTTTGGAGCTGGAGTATAGTTTGGCACACCTAAAATAGTTTTAATCTGGGGCTTGCGGGTTTGGGCCGCTGCTGAAGGAGGAGGGGGAGGGGGGCAGCCATGGGAGGATGATCGACGTCCAGGTGGGGAAAATCTTCCAGGGAAAGGATGTCAATTCTGTTTTCCAGTAGCAGGGGAAGAGAGGAGGTGCGGCCGTGTCTGGTCAATTGCTGATGTTTGCTAGTTTACCTGACCAAGGTCCAGGGCGCGCATTGAGGCTGTTAAAGAACGCCTGGGGCTTTGGGTTTAGCGCCGAGCTGAAGCCAGTGTTTATTGCTAGGGTCCTGGACAGCTGAGGAGACCGGAGCAGGGGTGGAAGTGGATGGCGATGTGCTGAATTCACCCAGGTAAGTAGCCGTCTCTGCTAGCTACGAGTCGGTTGCCGGGGCAGATGTTCTCCCAAGAATTATAGTGTCTAGGTGGTCTTCAGCCTCCCGAATCTTATAGAGGTCGGAGAGTCTCACTTCCAACTCAGAAACCTTCTTAAGGAGGGACACACAGCTGACACACGCTGGGGATGGAGTCATGACGTTCCAGGCGAGAAGTGAATAGCTAGCTAGCTAAAAACAGCTAAAAAACTGATTTTAGCTAGCTAGCTAGGCTAGGCTAAATGGCTAAAAACAGCTAAAAACAGGTTAGCCTAGCCTGGTGAAAACAGCCCTGCCCGGGGTCTGATTCACCTGTGTGCCAATTGGGCTTTCTGCTAGGCCAACACTAAGCTAACACTAAGTAAAAAAGCTAATATCAGTAAAAAGAGATAAAAAATTAAAAACGAAGTTAATAAAAACAAACAAAAGCGGGCAAGACAATGCTGCGACGCGACGTGACGCACGACCTTTGGCAAGCTTTGGCAAGCACACCAATTCAGATGAACAGGGACAAGGGAGTGAATTGGTAGGCATAGTGTGTTGCATGGTTGCGAACCTGTTTTTTTTTTGAGTGTTTGCATGTTAAATTTGATAACCTGAGTGGTGTGACGCCTGTTTTTCCCCTGTGTTTGAGATTAATTTCTGAATATTTGAGGTTTGAGTGCTAAATTTTGCAGCTAATTTGGTGGCGGCTCGGTGTATTTTGTTTAATTGATGAATTTGAGTCTGCCTGATTTGTTTGGGTTATTTTTATTGAGTACCCCATGTTGATTTATTCTACTCTGTGTCTCATGGTGGGGTAGGAGTTGGGGTGGGGGCTGCCGACAGACTGTGTCTTGTGTTTTTATTGTGTGTGTATTTTGCATTGTTGAGGGATTATTTTTAGTTAGAAACATGGCTCTTATTGTTTTATTTGTATGTTCCCCTTTTCAGTGGCAGAATAACCCGCTCAGCCATGTGGGGGCGCTAGTGGTGTACCCGGCCCCCCAGCTTTAATTGTGTGATTGGATAGGTGTTTTATTTGTTTCTGTATATATGTTTTGATTAGTGCGTGTCTTGTGATAAATTTGGGTGGGATATTTGTGTGCTTGCCGTTTTTTTTTTTTTTTTTTTTGAGGGGGCGGGGGGGATGTTATGTCTGTATTTCAGCTAGTATTAGTAAGATGGCGGCTGGGTTGGTCATGAGACAGACCGGGGTGGCTACTACCGCTTTCCGGTGGTGACGCCACCCAGGGTATAAAAGAATGGGTGGAAGGGGCTCTGCCTCTTTCGTCGTGAAGCCACCTGGCCAGCAGGAGAGTGCCATAGGCCTTGTATATAGTTTGTGTTATATCCTGAATAAACCCTGTTAACCGAGGCAAGTCTCACTCGTCATTCCCAACGTTATGGACACAACACAAGGCACCGTGGCGGAGTCATCCAGGGCAATAGGAAGCCCTGATGGCAGATGCCCCTTAATGTAGGGCGGTGTGATGATGCAACAGGAAGGCAGTGTCATGACACTGCACATCACAGTAAAACCCCATATAGCATCCACCCCCACCCCCCACCCCCCTTTACAAAGTACAAAAGCACACGCCAAATCAAACCCACCCTAATTTGGAAACACAAACACAAAAAGGCACACCAAAAATAAAACAGTAAAAGTAAAAGCAGAATTTAAAACACACCAAAAAACTAAACTAGGGCCGGTGGGTCTACTGTCACAAGGCTCGCACGGTGCAGTGGATTATTCTGCTGCTGTTTCTCCCCTTTTTTTTTAAGAAGGAATCAAAAATCACCATGCTTCTAACTAACACACAAAAACAGGAACTATTAAACAACAGTAAGTCTTTTCAGCACAGTCCTCCAACCAAATGGTGGGTCAGGCGGGGTGGCCCTGTGGCAGCCCCGCAGCAGACGCGCCCCTGGAGGTGGCAGGCCCCCGGGGCAAGGACTGATCTTCGAGATGCAGGAGCCTGGATCCCAAACCACCTTCACCAACTCCTGCCCAGCCTCGCCACCCAAAGCGTCCCCCTGGACATGCCACAGCTGGTTAGCACACCTCAAACACATCGAACCATCTGACAACCGGAAACATGCCGCTCCTAACTTTGCCACTACTCTCAGATGTGCTCAGTGTTTTGCCGGCTGCCATCTGGTCCAACCTCGCCTTGGTCTTTCATCAACCCAGACCCGAACCCAGTCCATAACCTGAAGTGGGACCTTACTCGACCTGATGTGCTGCTAAGCATGCGGTAACACCATGCTCCCATGTGGTCTTGCCCCGTCCTCTTCTGCTAGAGATGCAGCGGTCACCGTCGTGGCAGCAGACCCCTCACCCAACTGCAGCCAAGTACTGAAGGTGTCCAGTGCCCTCTTGGTGTCGCTCGTTGGAACGGACGTCCCACCCTCATGCTCAGCCCCCTTTTCTACCGCCCAGATTTCTGGCTTGGCTGTTGGTTTTTAGCATCATTGATTGAAGCTGAGTACTAACTTTGAGTCTTTCATCTTTGGCTCCAAAAACTGTTATTTTGGTTTTGTCTTCGTTTAACTGAAGAAAACTCTGGTACATCCACTCTTTAATTTGACCAGTGCATTTGATCAGGGTTTTAATTGGATCATAGTCTCCTGGTGAGCTGGTTATGTAAATCTGTGTATCATCTGCATAATTATGGTAATATATTGTGTTGTTTTTGATGATTTAAGCTAGTGGGAGCATATACTGTAGATGTTGAAAAGCAAAGGTCTCAAAATGGAACCTTGGGGAACTCTACAGATTATTTTTGTTTACTCGGATTTGTAGTCATCTATAGACACAAAATAGTCCCTGTCTTTTAAATAGGACTCACACCAGCTCAGTGCTGTACCAGAAAGTCCCACCCAGTTTTTCAGCCAGTCTAGTAAGATGTTATGGTCGACCGTGTCGAATGGAGTCCAGTAGAACCAAGACTGAAATGTTGCCATTATCTGTATCGGAGTGGATGTCATTAAGGACCTCAACTAGAGCTGTCTTAGTGCTGTGGTGTGGCCGAAAACCTGACTAGAAAACATCAAAGCAGTTATTTAATATCAGGAAGTTGTACAATTGTTGAAAAACAGCTTTTTCTATTATTTTACTAAGACTGGGGAGATTTGATATGGGCCTATAGCTGTTCATCAGTGAGGTGTCTAAGTTGAAGTAGTTGAAGTAAGATGTTGAGGAATACTGTATATGTTCTATAGATTTGCAAAGACTATTTAAAATTATTCTTAATTAAAAAAATATTCTCAGTTGTTATAGTAGTACCCATTAGGCAGTGAATAAGTTTTTGTGGTCTGATGTCATGCTTTGACCCCTAAAATAGAATAATATACTGTATAACACATAGTTCTACAGGGATTCCAGCCTCACAACAAAGACCCCTAAAAAAAACATAAAATGATTATCATTTCTTCATAAAATGTAATGTACAGTTGTTTTTTTAAATTAGTTTTATTTTTGTTGTATTTTTCTACAAATGGAAAGCTGAGCACAAAACAGGTAAAGTTAAAATGAGATAAAATTAAACAAAAAATTATTGACAAGCTCAAGTTCAAGTAGCTCAAGCTCAAGTGGCTCAGGAGGTAGAGCAGGTCGTCCAATAACCAGAGGGTTGGCGGTTCGAATCCATCTTTCCCCAGCCATCCTGCCGTCGTGTCCCTGGGCAAGACACTTTACCCACCTTGTGTCCATGACACTGGGTATGAATGTGTGTAAATGTTCGGTAGTGGTCGGAGAGATCATTGGCGCAGATTGGCAGCCATGTTTCCGTCCATCTGCCCCAGGGCAGCTGTGGCTACAGTAGTAGTTTACCACTATCAATGTTTGTCTGCAGTTAATGAATAATGGACTCACTGTAAGCGCTTTAAGATGTCACTTGACATGTAAAGCACCATATAAATCTAATCCATTATTATTATTTGAGAATGAACATATTTAATTTAATTTAACATGTAGACAGTTTCACATAAACAGCAGTGCCAACATGTTCCTTCATCAACTCAGTAACACCCACAAAAGCTATCTGTGATGAGGTGTAAATTGATGTATGGGCAGTGACAATAAATCTTTATTATTGATGCCCAGTTTCTAATTACATACCAGTTGATATATATTCTAAAGAAACATATGCTATACTTCAATGTATAGTCTTTTTGTTTATCATTTTCAGTTGTCATTGTAGCAGTCCATTGGGAATCACAAGGCGCTGCACATTTAGCCAAGGTAGAAGGATAAATTAACTCCTGATGTCTCTTTTAAATAGTTCTATCTCACCCATGTGTACTCATCCCGCAACTATCTCCCCCACTCACTCCAACCCCCTCCCACAGTACCACCACTTCTCTCTATCTCCTCTTTATTTGACTTAATGCTGATAAATGAGCCCATTCTTACCCATTTCTCATTCTGAGTGGCCTGCTTGGATTTACTTCACAGAATCTTTGCTCGTCTTCAGTTATGGAATTGGTCACAAGGACAAAGATTTTCCAATATCATGATACTAATGGAGGTCATTGCATCAAATACGTAACTTAACAAAAGCCCAAAAGCAGGTCATTTCAGTTGAAACTCTGAGCTGTTTTCTTTGTCCAAATCCTAGCCAATGATATGATACCTTCTAAGCATTATTTTGTGTACTTTTTTATTTCATGAAACAGTGCATCATGATCCGGAGAAAACCTTTTGAAAAGGAAAAATCGCTGGAGCTGTTATTGCATTTACAAAGAAACATAAGAGGTGCTAATTTTTTCCCTTGGAGAGTTAAACTCTTTAAAGTGTTGCCACTGATGTAAATGAACACTATTATTCTCCCAACGGTTTTTGAGAACATTACTATAATTACCATAATTATACACTGTAAAAAAAAACAAATTTGCCGAACAACTGGAGCTGTATTTCCACTCACTCGTGTTCAGTGTACCTTGCACATTTGTTTCCAAAGGCAGCTTCTTTTGTGACAAACTTCTGATTCCCCTATGACAGCTTTTAGTGTTGCTCCATTTCTTCCAAAAGGGGGAACGAGGGCAACAGAAAAGAGCAGCGATAGAAATGCAAGAATGAGAGCGATATGGAGCTTTCCTGATACTGCCGGCTGCTGTGCCCGACTCTTGGATGCCATATCTGGGTCAGACCTCCCAGCCTGGTCCAGGCATCGTGTGAGATTCAACGGGGTGAACTCTTTGACGCCAACATGAGTGAGAGGGAGATAGGTTTTTGAGAATATCTTGTTCTGCAGGTGCGGCATAACAGATAAAACACTTCCTAGCGAGACAGCTGAGAAGAGATTCATCTGCAGCTCAGTGGGTCTAAAACATTCACAGGCCAGCTGGCATTCGCTCACAGGCAGTGATGCCACAGAATTACACTTGAAATCTTTACCACTCGTACCTACCTGTGTCTATATTTTCCACCGACACAACCCTGCTGTGGAAAAAAGTGATGGTAAAAGGCAGCTGAGTACACCCTTGACCCCCTCCACTGAGCCATGGCCCTATGTTACTCAGGGCCTCTGGGTTGCAGCCCTGTTGACGTACATAGTTTAATCAAACTGGCAGACTGGCCAGTGCTGACAGGGTATGTTATTTGAGCACACTGCCTGCTCTGGTTGGCTATACTGTTCTTTCTTCATTACTACAGTATGTGAAACAGTGTGAAAGACCCAGTGCTGGTTTTTCGGATCATTAATCCCACATACTCTTATGCACAAGAACTCAGTGAACTCTGTAAGGTTTTGAATCAGCTGTTAATGTTTACTCCGTCTTTCAATGGTGTGGCTCCTGACAATCTGATATTTCAGTAGTTGGTATGACAAGGAGGATCCAAATTTAACAAGGAAGAGTCTTCTGGAAGCGTAGTTGCTGAACTATCTCAACTCTCAAAAAAAAAAAAAGATTCTTTCGCTCAAATGGCATCATTTCTCGTGGTGATGCCAAGAGCATGTACATTTCAGCTGAAACATTTGACCGTATTATTTGCGAGTGGGCGTCCTCGTCACCACATTCGGTCTGGGTGCCTATGCACAGCAGGGAGTGGAGACGTGGGAGACAGCATGAACCTCTCGTGTGTTAAGAGTCCTGGTGAAGCTGATTGCTGCCAGGTAAGCAGTAGCTGCTGGTACCACCATGTGTCATCAAACTGGTGCATGTTCGTCTGTGGCCCTGCTACTGTTACACTAGTGCGTGAAAGACGGTGTATGCCGAGGTGGCAAAAATCGAGAAAATGCATATATCATGTCTATGTTCTGTTTCATCACCTGCAGTTTCAACGAATATTGTAGCATTTTGTGAAATGTTCACCGATTACAGATATTTGCTTGACCTTGATGAACAAGAATTAAAAGCTTTTTTTCAGATGAAGAGAGTGCTTTTCTTTTTACAGTGAATGAATGTGAAGTGGAATCTTTCAGGACAGCCCTTCAGAAATGTGCATTTAAACTTCCATCCATCCATCTTCTTCCGCTTAATCCTTTTCAGGTCGCAGGGGAGCTGGAGCCTATCCCAGCATCTTTGGACGAGAGGCAGGGTACACCCTGGACAGATGAATGAATGAATGAATATCACGAACAGATAATCCCTGATTTCCACTGACTCTGGGCATGGTTTGTTACAGCTGGGATACGATTTGAGTCTTGTATGTTATGTTAAAATTTTTACACAGTAGTGAAGTAGATTTCAGAAAATAATGGGCAATCCTTTTTAATGAACAAACAGATACTAAATACAGTAGATACTGGAACATTTCCTTGCACACTGGATAAGGCATCCATCAAAAATAGACTTGCTGCATATTTTTAGTGATCCAAATCCGATGAGCCAAATTCATTCCGCATTGATCCGGAACAGGTGAGGAGTGGATCATTGACTAGAATGGGAACTATTTACTGTGGAGACTGGATTGCAGTTGTAACAGATCACATCCGGAGTCAGTAGGAATCCTGGGTTAGGGGAAGATTATTTTTGTTCATTTTAATTTCTGTTCAGCTTACATGAAAGTAGGGAAAAACAGAACAAACTATATACATGAAATGTAGTTATTCTAAATTAACCGGCCGGTCCAACAAACCACTGTCAGACTGCTCCTCTCCACCTCGCCGCTGGTGATGGTGAAGCCCAATCCATAAAAGAGATCATACCCCATAACACTCTCACCGCAGGCAGTCACAATGAACTTAAGGTTAGACACCTCCACCGACTTTTACCTAGCCATTAGTTCCACCGATCCCACCGTGGCCATTCGTCTTCCACCATACCCACACAGCGGTGCTGAATAACCTCTCATTCGGTAATATGGGAAGAAACTCCTCACGGTAGACCAATTCAACACGGATCTCACCGCACCCGTGTCAGTCAGTAGCGACATTGCTACCCTGTCCAATTCCACCATACAATAGATACGACCATCAGTACTCGACGAAATGGTGTGGATGGCCGTGGCGGCTAGAGCTGAGGGGTCCACATTATTTCTTCGGTCCCCTCACTCGAACCTGTTACATGCCCTGGCAAAATTATGCAGGAGTCCACACTTGCCACAGTGCTTTCCTCTTGCCGTACACTCTCTAGCCTTATAACGGTGCTTGGTGGAACCACAACCCAAACACCTGGGCGATCCCGGGGCGGACCTTATTTTCACAGCATTAGCATTTTCCTCCTCATCCTCCACGCCATCATCGCTGTCTGGGTCCACTGCCTGCACCGTCGACTGTGATTCAAAATGGTGGAGCGTCACTCCCTCGCTGAGCTCTCGTGATAGCTTGTCTGCTGCTTCACACTGCTGAGCTAACTTGATGGCCATCGCTAATGCAAGCTCGCCCAAATGTGTGAGGAGCTTCGACATTGCTGCCGAAGAAAGGGTATGTTTCGCCAACTGGTCGCGGACCATCTCTTCCTCTAATGTTCCAAACTGGCAGTCCAAGGCCAGCCGATATATGTCTGCAACATACCACTGCACTGACTCGCCAGTCCGCTGGTGGCGCTGCCGAAACTGAATCATCCGGACGATGACGTTTTCCGGGGCGCTAAAATGTCATGGCATTAGCGCAACCACGTCCTCAAAGCTATCACTGTCACCCAAGGTACTAAGGATATGCTGTCCTTCCATTCCCAAACTGTGAACCAACAGCACCCGTGCCTGCAACTTCTCCAGTTTACCAAGGTTCAATGCCACCAAATAATTCTGGAATGAGGCGAACCACCTCACCCAAGGAACTGGCGGCTCACCAGGAACCTCCAAAAATGGCCGAATAGTAGTAATTCCCACGTCCATACTTTTATCCTCGTCGCCAAATGTTATGTATGTAAATGCGAATCAAGGATGAGGCTAGATGTTGAACTGAACACAACTTTATTGTTGACTCACTCATATAATACAAGGCGCTGCCGTCAGTCTGAGAGGAGGTCAAGAGACCGCTCCTCCTCCTCACAGCCCTCTTATACCCCGGGTGGTGGCGGAACCGGAAAGGTGGAGCACAATAATATGTCCCAAATAACAACACAACAGGATGGATGGAACAAAGATATAAAAAAATCAGGAAGGGGCAAATACTTTTACTGTATATAATGCCTTATTGTTCTCTTAAAGCTTATTGTCAACAATTGCTTTTGATCCATTTTATTTTTATAATTTTTCCAAGTTGTTTCAAGCAGCTCTGCAGTTTTTGGCCATTTCTACAGCATAGTAGATGGATCTCCTTTATGCTTTCTTTTTCAGTCATATTCTCTAATTGTTCTCCAGTTGGTAGTGTCTAACAAATACTTTTTTTTTGACTATTTGGTGTGAGTCTGTAGCTGGTTTTAACTTGTTTACTCCTGCTCATATCATGAGTCACAAAGCCAGATCAATGGAACCTCATACAGAGTAGAGCACAGTCATTCCAATCAGAGTCAGGGCTAGTGGGTTGAGTTCACTGAGAAAAATCAGTCCATGACCACCCACTATGGTCATCCTGCCTGGATAGCCTCTGGATACTGGTAAATGGACACGAACATGGTCATCCACATGGTGAGAAAGTCTAATAAGCTTTCTAAGAGGGTAGGCAGCTGCCAAGTCATCCCAGCAGGATTTGGCTCAAATAAAAATGTAGCAATATCTCAGAATATTACTACTGTCCTCTATTTCAGGACTTTTCATCTGCGTGTTACTATTACAGGAGTATTCAGTGAAAATGGTGCGTTCCTTTTCTGTCAGAGGTTGGATGCCAGCTGACGCCAGTAGTGTCAACAAGAAATCAAAATCCTCCCATAACAGCAACCTGTAAAACTAGAATCATTTTTGGCATTTTCAGATAAAATTCACCCTTTTCTCTCTCTCTTGCCAGCACGGAGGTCTTGATACATGGTTTTATTACTAGTCATATAGACTATTGTAATGCCCTGCTCTCTGGTCTTCCTCAAAAAAGACTATCACATTTCCAACTGCTCCAAAATCCAGCAGCACGAGTGTTAACGAGGACCAAGGGGTGGGTGCATATTACACCAGTTTTAGAATCGCTGCATTGGCTCCCCGTGCGTTTTAGGATCGATTTTAAGGTTCTCTTAGTAGTTTTTAAATGCCTCAGTGGTCTTGGGCCTTCTTATCTATCTGAGCTGCTCTTATAAGCCCTCGTGAACCCGAGGTCCTCTGGTACTGGCCTTTTAATGATTCCCAAAGTCAAGACCAAGACCTTTGGTGAAGCTTCCTTTCACTATTATGGCCCTCGTCTGTGGAACAGCCTGCCAGAGAGCCTCAGGGCCACAGAATCAATAGATGTTTTTAAGAACAGGCTCAAGACCCACCTTTTTAATTTGGCTTTTAATAAACCTGTTTAACTATTACTGAAGTAGTCATTTATGTTCCATTGTTTAATGTTCTTTTTGGCGCCATTTGTTCTTAGATTTTCTCATCTTCTTATTTACTGTATGAGTTGAGTTCAGGGGTTTTTTAAGTATGGGTTTTTTTGTTCCTGTTTTTCTGTGTTCTTAGTTCTTTTTGTACCTTTTTAAATTTTGGCTTTTAACAAACCGTTTAACTATTATTGAAGTAGTCATTTATGTTCCATTGTTTTTACATTCTTCTTAGCTCCATTTACTTTTAGATTTTCTTATTTTGATGTGTTCTTAGCTCAGTTTCTAAGTATGGGTCTTTAGTTCCCTTTGCGCTTTGTGTTCTTAGTTTTATTTTGTATTTACGTGTTTTAGCTCCAGTGTTTCCTCAGGATGGTTGCTCCTTCACGTGGTGCCTCGGTGCCGAGCAATGTCTCCTTTATTTTATATGTGTGTAAGAGAAGTAGGGGGTGATGTATGTGCCTGTGTGTGTTGTGTTTGCGGGTATGTTTATGGGAGGGTTGGAAGGGGTGGGGCTGTATCATGTAAAATATGTAATTAAATGTGTCTATTGTTTTTATCTACCTAAAGCACACACACTTAATTCTTAGACCTTAAAAACACTTTAACTTTGTTGCTTTTTCTTCTCTTTCATTCTATCAGCTGGGATAATTGGGCTGCTGTCGTCAGTTAACTATCAGCTATTGGTAACAAAGTCCACTGGGAAAAAAAACAGTGCACAGTAATTTGCATATAATAAAACTGTAGCAACATGTTCAGTGATAGCAGTTGCGCAGTAATTTGAGTGCAACTGGTTAAAATAGACATAAAACAAAAATGCTACATTTTGCGCTACTGTCCATGCATGGTGTTTGTTGGTCTGGCAAAGGTTTTCCCAACTTCATACATGAAAAAGTGGCTTCATGGCCTGGAAGAACTTGCTGGGTATTCCCCAAATCCAACTTGCCCCAAGAAAAGGAACTCACATAAAGGCTCTGTTTGTTTTAACACTATAATACTAAGTGATAAAGGTAGTTCAGATGTTCAGCTTTAAATAGTTAGACACAAAGAGAGGGAAGCCTGTATTTCAGAGATTTCCTCATCTGACCTGAAGATGAAAAGTTAAATTACTTATCATGTATTATATCTTTATCTTTATCTAGACCAGAATTATGTGGTATGATTTTTTTTTTTTTTTTTTTTTGTTACTTATTTGTACCCGTAGGTAGATTTGGTTTGCAGTCTGGTGACAAGCCACCGGCTGCCGGTCGCTGCGTGCGCGAGCGCCCTAAACCTACATGTTTTTGGTATGCGGGAGGAAACCGGAGAAATCCCGGAGTAAACCCACACAACACGGGGAGAACATGCAAACTCCACACAGCTCACTGTTGGTCGGGGGCTGGGATCGAACCCACGATCTCATGATCCCCGCGATCCCCTGGCCGAGGGTAAAACTGTGCTGTCACAGTGCTAAACCACTGTGCCACCGTATGATGTAATACACTCTAAATTATAATGCCTCAAAATTTGCAATATATATATATATTTTTTTTTTTTCCGGTTCCGGTTCTGCCGGACCGGCGGCGCCACACGAGTTGCCTGCCTTTTGCAACTGCCTTTTTCTTATCTTCCTTCTTCCTTCTACACCTTTCACTCTATATATATATCACGGACACACAGATCACCCCAAGGGTCTCCCGAGTCGGCGGACGGAGCCACTGTTTGCAGTGGGGGACGATACAGCAGGGAAGAGCTAGCTAGCTGGCTAGCTAGCTCCAACCGCCATCCGGTGCTAACGGAGAAGCTCGACATGCCAAGGAACTGTGGCGAAAACGATGCGGATGCCGGGCTGGAGTTTAGGCGGCGTGCAAGAAATATAAGACAGAATAATAAAGAGCGATGGCAAGAACCAAGCAGCCCGCCCGTAAATCTACTGGAGGAAAAAGCCCCCCAGGAAGCAGCTAGCCACCAAGGCTGCTCAAAAAAAAAGCGCTCCGGCCACCGGCGGAGTGAAGAAGCCTCACCATTACAGGCCCGGTACCGTGGCTCTGAGAGAGATCCGTCGCTACCAGAAATCCACGGAGCTGCTCATCCGTAGGCTGCCCTTCCAGTGTCTGGTGAGGGAGATCGCGCAGGACTTCAAGACCGACCTGCGCTTCCAGAGCTCCGCCGTCATGGCTCTGCAGGAGGCCAGCGAGGCCTACCTGGTGGGTCTCTTCATGGATACCGACCTGTGCGCCATCCACGCCAAGAGGGTCACCATCACGCCCAAAGACATCCTGCTGGCCCGCCGCATCCGCGGAGAGAGAGCTTAGACTTTCTGCTGCACATCCACCAACCACAATGCTCCGCACTGTGTGTCTATATATATATATGGTAATATGTACATATGTATACTAGCTGTTCTTGTTTTTTTCTTGCCTTCTGATTGTTGCTCTGAGTGTTGCTATCCCTGTGCTCTTGCAATCCTGGAATTTCCCCATTGTGGGACTAATAAAGGCTTATCTTATCTTATCTTATCTTATATATAATATTTTTATAACATAAAAATATGCAGTACCTCAAAATTTAGTCACAAAGTTACTATTAATTACCTCCGCCAAGGAGGTAATGTAATCGGGGTGGTTTGTCTGTTTTCTTGTCCGTCTGTCTGTCTGTTTGTTAGCAGGATTACACAACAACTACTGGACGGATTTTGATGAACATTTCACCAGAGGTGGCCCTTGGGCCAAGGATGAACCCATTAAATTTTGGTGATGATCTGAGAGTGCATACCTCCACCAAGGACCTTGTTTTTATTTGTGCAGCAGGATTACACAAAAACTAACGGATGGATTTGGATGAAATTTTCACCAGAGGTGGTCCTTGGGGACCCATAACATTTTGGTGATGATCCAAGAACACATACCTCCACCAAGGCTCTTCTTATCTTCTCACAGGGTGTTCGCAAGAATCCTTCAAAAGTACTGGATGGATTTGGATGAAATTTTTACCAGAGGTGGTCCTTGGCCTAGAGAGGAACCCATAATATTTTGGTGATGATCTGAGAATGCATACCTCCTCCAAGGCTCTTATGTTCTCACAGTGTGTTAGCAAGAATCCTCCAAAACTACTGCATAGACTTTGCTGCAATTTTCACCAGAACTGGCTCGTGGCCTACACACAAATCCATTACATTTTGGAGGTGATCCATGATGGACAGAAGGAGCCTTGGCAGGGGTATGCACTCTCTTGGTGTTTTTCTAGTTTGTTATTGCAACTCCTTCTGCTCATTTCCACTCCTTTTGTCTTCTTACCAATCTAGGTTTCCCCATATTTGTAGCAATGCACATAATCATGCATGCTCATCCCTTTTCTCCAAGACTAATTACTTAAAAGAAAAAAATCTACTTCCCTTTGGGGCCCCAATATCACCCAGAAATTGCATGTCTAATGGAATGGAATAGTTGTTCAAATTAGAAAAAAATGAAACACACTTTTTTTTTTAAATCTTAGTGTCACCTTAAATTAGATTTTAATTTGGACCACACTCACGCATAATGGAGTGCAGTAAGGCTTCTTTGGCATCTCTCCTAATTGCCTGTGGCTTTCTTATTTCTGCAGATCGCCTGCTGTATCCATTATCAACTCCACTGGCTGCCATTTTAAGCAAGATTCTGTGTGAGTCAGGAACATGATGTCAGGACACCACTGAAGCAGAACCACTTCCTGTGTCCAAACCATTGTTAAAAGTGAAAGTATATGACCAGAGCTGGAAATTAAATCAGTCTGAAAAACAATTTGCTGACCAGGGAGAGTTGCCTTGTATGGCAAAAATGTATTTCCCTGCCTCTGGAAAAAACAAGTTGCCAAGCAGGCAGAATCCCCCATTGTGGAAGAAATACTGTACAGTCCTGTTCCTGGCTGAAGAACCAGCCTAGAGGGTACCACTCTGCCAACCAATGCATTATTACCCAGCCTCTGGCTAAACCACCCCTCACTTTTTTGACCAAATCGGCTTATGAAGTGATTTTCTACAAGCAGGACGACATTTCTTCTACGCAGGGAAATTCTGGCCTTTTCTAGGGCTTCAGCCTGGTCAGCAAGGTAAATGCTGGGAGTCACTTTGCCTCAGAGGCAATTAACTGATCTATTTTAATCTAACAGCTGGAGGTTAATAATGATGTAGACACATAGTGACGTGGAGGCAACAGCTTGCTGAAGCTGTTTGGGTCACATTTTGATAACTAAAAAGGCTTCATTTAACCAGAAAAATATATGACCCAAAATGCCTCAAACAAAAACCATTTAAGGGGGAAACACATCAGACTTTGACTGTGAGTAACCTGAGCACGTTTAATTGTGCTGCAAAATAGCCTTATGCTGTAAGCCACGTATTGTTCACTTTTTCTGACTCTCTAGTTAACCAGAAAATGCTAACCCATATGTGTGGAAATTAATGGTAGACTAATGCTTCCCTTGTAAATGTCTTCACTGTTACCAGCAGCAGCACCACACACAAACACAAGGCTGTTAAAATTTAACGGCAACCCTCCTCCCGCCTTTGGGTGAGAAGGGAAATACGCTGAGGAATGTTTGCTTTACCGCTTCCATCTGAGCCTATCTGAAAACATGTCTGCGTTGCAAAGAAAAAAAGAGTGAAAGGAAAGACATGACACAGCTGCCAGAGTTAAAAATAAACAGAAAGTACATATATGGGAAGAGAGTTGGTGAAAGGTTGAGAGGAAGCTTCAAGAGCCGCTGACCTAATGGCCTGGAGGTCACACTGTGCATGTCAGAGAGAAACTTGGAAAGCTGGTTTAGTCTCAGAGCATATTTCCAAGTTCCCAGCACACTTTTTACAATACAAAATCTGCTGAAGAAAATGCAATTAATCATTATACAGTATGATTAAATTAGAACTCAAGATATATTTCTACAGTAAATAAAGTTTGAAAAAACAACCACCACGTTCAAAATTATGAACAGCTTTCTAATTCTAAAACAAGACTCAAAAATATAAAAGAAAAGTGTGTTTTTCTAGTCATATACTGAAATGAAAATAAGTTTTTGTGTGACATGACGAATTTCTGACACCTGTCAACACCTCTCTGATGATGAGTGCCTGGGAACTGATGCTTGCATAAAGAATTGCACTAATAAAGCCCCTTTCACACTGAAAACCTTCCAAGACCTGGACTGTGTCTGTAGTGGGAAAGCATTTGTCCCGGACTCAGTCTCTGGTTGTCATATTGGGGCACAGCCTTGCCCACACTTTATGTTCACTTTAGTCTTTGTTTTTTTCACAGTATCATTATTATTCTGATTATCATTATCATTATTATTGGTTAGTGCCCCCATGTTCCCTGATTCTTGTCATGTCATGTCACCCCCTGTTGTCCGTGTCTTTTGTCTTTTGTATTTGGTTATATTTTATGATCCTGGTTTATTTTTACTGTTCAGTATTATTGTCCTTGTGTCTTTAGTCATGTTGTGTCATCCCCTCTGTCCTCACTGTCATCATTTTAGTCTTGTGTGCATATTTGTTTGCCTAGTGTCCTCAGCTCCTCGTGTTTCCGTATCCATAGCCACTCCTCATCATGTGTGCTCCTGTTCAGCCCCTGATTACTCTCCCAACTGTCCAGTGTTTTCTAATTATGAGTTCCTCTATATATATGAGTCTCTGTCTTTGTTTCATTGAGAGGTCATTGTGTCTATTACCCTGTACCCTTCTATGTTGTTTCCCTGCCATCATTCTCCGGCTGTGTTCCATGTTCCATGTAAGTTGTTCCTGCCTCACCCTGCTAACGTAGGACTAATACAGGTTCTTACTGTTACGAAGGTGGAGCGCCAAAGACCTCGACTCCCGCCAAGAGTCCCCTCAAATAGGCACAGCGTGCTGACGTCACCCATGTTGTCAAGTTTAGTTCAGTTCTCCGCCCACGTGCTGCATTTACTTTGTCCATAGTATTTTTGTTAATAAATTATTGTTTGCACTATAATCCTGCCTGCGTGCATGGGTCCTGCTTCAAAACTCTCATCTGCCCGGAGGACAGAACACGACAGTATGACCTCTCCAATTGTGGACTCAGCAGGCAGGAGGAGTCTGGTGCACCGGGGGGGGGGGGTTGACACAGGTGAGTTGTGGGCAGTCCAGATGACTGAAGACTTTATCTCTGATGCCTGCACCTCCCCCATGCCGGAGGAGGCACTGGACTGCATGAACGCCGCAGCTGGAATAATGGGGGCATTCCCCAGCCTGTGGTGCTACCCCGACCTGAATGAGCTGCTACATCTCGTCGTGACCCTCCAGCAGATGTGCCGTGTGATGGTGGAAGACTTACCAGCAACCGCGACCTGCATCGACAAAGGAGCCATGCCTACGACTGGTGCTTCGTCAGTGGTTACACTGGCTTCCACGGCAGCTGTAGTGCCAGCTCCTATTTCTTCTGCAACGGTGCCCTAGTCTGCTGTTAATCCTCAGATTCAGGTTCAGGTTACTTTATTTGTACCCGTAGGTTGGTTTGATTGCGTCATTTGCTGCCCGGCCAACAGCCATGGCTCCAATCCCTGGTTCATCTCCACCTGCAACAACAGAGCAGCGGAACAGGCAAGTACAACCTAAGCAGGGCTGCTCGCAGAGATAGCAAAAAGACGTAACAAACTAATAGTTTTTTGAATGCAAAAGATGCAATAGACTTACACAATGGTCCCCTCCGGCATACAACTAGGAACATACCGGTCGCTATGGAGGGTGAGAATATGTATGGGCACATAATCATACCATGTAGGATAACTAAGTAGACGGTTATGCTGTTTCATTCCATCTAGCAACAATGCTCTGCACTGTGTGTGTTTATATATTTGCATATTTATTCCATCTAGCTACAATGCTCAGCACTGGGTGTGTTTATATATTTATATATCTACATATTATTCCATCTAGCTACATTGCTCCGCACTGTGTGTGTTTATATACTTGCATATTTATTCCACCTAGCTGCAATGCTCCGTACTGTGGGTGTTTATATATTTACATATTTATTCCATCTAGCTACAATGCTCTGCACTGTGTGTTCATATATTCATATATTTATTCCATCCAGCTACAATGCTCTGCACTGTGTGTCTGTGTGTGTGTGTATATATATATATTTTATAGTAATACGTACATATGTTTATTAGCTGCTCTTGCTTGCTTGTTTTTTTTCTTGCCTTCTGATTGTTGCTCTGAGTGTTGCTATCCCTGTGCTGTTGCAATCCTGGAATTTCCCCGTTGTGGGACTAATAAAGGCTTATCTTATCTTATCTTATCTTACATACTCGTTTTTCATTACCATCTAATGAGATGTCTTGCCTTGTTTCGAGTGAGGAGTCTCAGCAGCAGCCCTCTCCTACTACTGAGCCTCCACCTTCTGCTTCTGTTGTTACTCCTGTGATAGTGCTGTTACCATGCCTGGTCTCTCTGCTTTTTCCTAAGGGGCACACTACAGCTCCGGCAGTCTCCGAGGGGCATGAGCCTGCTCCAGCTGTCCCCAAGGTGCACACCGTAGCGCCAGCTTAGCCCGAGGTGCATGCTCCTGTTCCAGTTCTGCCTGAGGTGCACGTTCCTGTTCCAGCTCAGCCCAAGGTGCAAGTTCCTCTTCTAGCTTAGCCCGAGGTGCACGTTCCTATTCCAGCTCAGCCCGAGGTGCATGATCCTGTTCCAGCTCATTCCGAGGTGCATGTTGCTGTTCCAGCTCAGCCCGAAGTGCACGTTCCTGTTCCTGCTCAGCCTAAGGTGCACGCTACAGCTCCGGCAGTCTCCGAGGTGCGCAACCCTGCCCCAGCTGTCCCCGAGGTGTACACCACAGCTCCAGCTCAGCCCGAGAGGCACGCTAATGTTCCTGCTCAGCCCAAGGTGACTGTGTCAAGAATGGAGCTGCAGGAGAACCATCCTCTCACCCCAGAGGTCCTGGGACCTCCACCCATCATCCAGGGGGTCGAGCAGTCCACTCCACCTTCACCGTCTGGGGTCACCGCTCCTCAGTTGCTGCTAGCCCCTGCACCGAAGGTCCCTTAGGTACTGTCTTCAGAACAAAAGAGTTCTATGTTGTTATCCCTAGAGCAAAGAATTTCTATGATATCCTCTGTGCAAAAAGCTCCACTGTTGCCATCGTCTGAGGTTAAAGATCCTATGTTGTTATCTCCTGAGGTCCTATGCTGCCTCCTGTGCAAAGTTTCTATGTCATTATCTCCCAAGTTTAATGTTTCTTTGATGTCATCTCCTGAGCAAAGAGCTTCCATGTTAGCTCCCATATTAAAGACTCCTGGGCTCAGTGCTCCCACAGCGCCGTGTTCACCCATCTGGTGGCCCTTGGACGTTGGTACGCCACCCAACGCACCGTGTTCCTCTGTCTGGTGGGCCTTGGACTCTGGTAGGCCACCAGATTCATCATGTTCCTCCTTCTGGTGGTCGTGGGACTCTGGCCGACCACCTGATGGACATTGTTGCCCTTGTTTATATTCTTGTTTTTTCCCACCATGCCTTGCCCTCCTCCCCCCACCCGTTTTGGTGTTACTATGTTTTTGTTGTTGTTGTTGCTTAGGGGTGTCTGGAAGGGTATTATACCATATCGGGGCACAGCCAGATACCGTGCCAAAGCTTTATGTTCATTTTAACCTTTGCTTTTTTCACAGTCTCATTAATATTCTGATTATCATTATTATTAGTTAGTGCCCCCATGTTCCCCGATCATTGTCTGCCATGTCATGTCATCCCCTGTTGTCCATGTCTTTTGGTTGTCTTTTGTATTTGGTTATATGCTATGATTCCATTTTATTTTTACTGCTTAGTATTATTGTCCTTGTGTCTTTAGTCATGTTGTGTCATCCTGTCTGTCCTTACTGTCATCGTTTTAGTCTTCTATGCACATTTGTTTGCCTAGTGTCCTCAGCTCCTCATGTTTCCGTATCCATAGCCACTTCTCCTCATGTGTGCTCCTGTTCAGCCCCTGATTACTCTCCCAGCTATCCTGTGTTTTCTAATTATGAGTTCCCCCATACATCTGAGTCTCTGTCTTTGTTTCCTTGAGAGGTCGTGTCTATTACCCTGTGCTGTTCTATGTTGTTTCCCTGCCATGATTCTCCGTCTACGTATATTCCATGTTCTATGTAAGTTGTTCCTGCCTCGCCCTGCTAGTTTTTGCCAAGTTTAGTTTAGTGTTTGTCATGTCAAGTTTAGTTCAGTTCTCAGCCCACGTGCTGCATTTCTTTGTGTTTTTGTTAATAAATTATTGTTTGCACCATAATCCTGCCTGCGCTCATGGGTCCTGCTTTAAAACCCTCGTGACACTGGTAAAATGACTCTGCAATGGACAATGGGTCGCTGTCGACTTCACCTCCAGTCTGCAGTGATGTGAACAGCACGCTGGGTGAAATCATGACACACATAACTGAGGACAAAAACAACTCCTATAAAACTATTATAAAATGTTCTGACTGACCAGTACTCATTTGACTTATCAAACATTCTCACTTGTTGTCATGGTACATGTCCACCTAGGCTTGCATTTTTCCACTTCCAATTCATTGCCTATGAAGGATGCCTCACAATGCATTCTGATATCGTCGTGTCTAGAATCTCAAGGTGTCGCATGGAAGTGCTTGGTCCTCATTTGTATAAAGTCGAGAGCCTGTATATTTTATGCAAATGAGGAGCAGGCGCGTCGAGGCAATCACTTCAAGGACCTCGTGCTGAACTTTTAAAATAGCAGTTGTTAGCAAAAAGTAAACACCTATTCAGCTGTTACACCTTTAATTTCTCACTTTGATTGTTTTCAGAAACACGTTTGGCTGTTTATGTGACCGAGGGGATGGGCCAAACCCAACCGATGGCATCTAAATGGGAATCTGAATCCATGATCTTCTCCATCTTTATGTAGTGATCTGCGCTGCCTGCCTGTTGCCCTAATCTCCTCCACAGCTGTGCGCACACCTGCTCTCCTCATTAGCCTGCCTATTTAAGCCGTGCTGCCCTCGGGTCTGCATGGAGACGTCAAGCCCCCTGGTCTGGCAAGACCTCTTCGCCTTCATGATCCGGAGTTCCATCTCCTCTGATCCTTCCAGCCTCATCGTCCTCCTGGGAGTCCTAATTCCCCAACGGCAAGTAAGCCCTCATCATTCCCTCATCTCCACGCTTCTCTCTGCTCCCCTGTGCACAGGTGGAAATCCGTTGGCGGCGGACCTCCTCCTCCTGGCGGCAGACTGAGCTCAACCTGCACTTCACCAGCTCACTGCACATCTCTTCACCCTCTCACCTCCTCAGCAGCCGGAGCCGAAGACACTGTCCCACTGGCCTGAGCCTCTGGGATTTCACCTGTGCTACACTCCAACTCATCAACAGTAAGACTGAACATTCTCTGAATCATTCCCCCCAATCCCAGTCACTAATCCAACTGTTCCACTAGTCCACCTCTTCCCTAGGGTTGCCAGTCTGAATGGTGCTCTGCTCGCCCCGGCTGTTACATTCCTGCACTCACGCACACATCCACACTGACACTGCATAATAAAACAATAATTGAGTTTATTCTGGCGCCTGTGTCTGCCTTCTGGGTCATAAATCATGTCACTTTAGAACAGTTGGAAGAGGTAGTCTGTGAAATAAAATGAATGCAAATGTTCAATTGCGCAATTGCACGTCACATGCGTTTGATACATACACTACAATTAATTCTTCATGTAGCCAATATAGACTTGTTTATTAGCTGAATAGCTTGATTCACAGAACTATTAAAAGCTAATCAACCCCATGACCACCCACAATTTTATCGATAAAAAGTCTATATTGGCCACATGAAGAATTAATAGTAGTGAGAACAACGTAAATGTAACTGGTGCAACAATGAAATATGACTTGGGAAAATAAAATAGCAGATCGTTGAGACAATTCAAAAACTTTACTGCAAAAGGTTGCTTTGAAATTTTAATTTTTCTCAACTGTTTTTTTTTATGGTGTACAGGGCTGTTGCTATAACCATAATAATACCTTGCTATTGACAAGCCAACTGCAGAGGTTGCCACAATAATTGCAGTATTCACCTTTTTATTTTTTCACCTTCTTAGTTTATATTTATGTGCCTGTATTTTAAATAAATTATCAACTAAAACAGTTGTTAGACTGTTTCTGTGAGCAAGTGGACACATCTGGATCGTAACAACACCTCAGCCGGCTTTCCTCGACACATAGGCAGCCTCAGACAGTGATGAGACCCGGGCAGCCACAACCTAGCCGGGTCTCATCACTTTTTCCTCCTCCACACTGATAACAGTCCACACTAACTGCCATGGCCTGCCATTGGAATGCTTCCACAGGGCTTTCATGGTGCCAGAGCCTCCGATTTGTCCCCACATGGAGCTGAAAAGCAAGAAAATTCAGTTTCTGTTTACTGCACATTTGACAGCGAAACAGTAAGTCTGTACCTGGCTTCTAGCAACGGAGCCCTGCTGTGTCCAGCAGTTTCAACTATTCAATAGGAAAATATCATAAATTTCATGAACAGACTATCATTTTCTATATATATTTTGGGACTACTTTTGAACTATTAACTACAAACTTTTAATAATTTTTAAAAAGCATGGAGCCTGCTCATGAGCTGAATGACAGCTGCCACCATCCACCCACACAGCCTTTAGTGAAAACACAAGCCTGGTCAGGGGTTGCCACTCTAAACTGCACCATACTGAAATTAATAATGGATTGAATTTATATGGTACTTTTCATGACACCCAAAGCACTTTACAGTGAATCCATTATTCATTCATCCCACAGACAGACATTGATAGTGATAAGCTACCTCTGTAGCCACAAATGCCCTGGGGAAACTTAGCCTCTCAGACCACCACCAAGCATTTATTCACATTCATATACCAGTGTGACGGACACTGAAAAAGTGGTGGGTAAAATGTCTTGCCCAAAGACATGACAGCATGGGTGGGGGGAGCAGGATTCAAACCTTCAACCCTTGTTATTGAATGACCCCCTTTATCTCCTGAGTTACTGCTGCCCCTAATTATCCTTAATACACTGCTTCGTAGAAATGATCGGGGCTTTTTTTTAAAGAGGAAAAGCAGCTTACCTTGCGAGCCATGACTCTGTCCTCTCGTTATGCACACATAGGAGGGAACCACGCTAAACAAAAAAATAATGTGAAGGCGGGCCCCCTACTGACAGAGAAGCAAAGGGCCATTTCACATAACATGTCATCTGGCACCAGTGAGAGCGCACTTACACCAAGTAAGTCCGGTCTACAAACACAAATGAAGCAGAGAAACCCAACTGGTAACATCCAGACAGGATGAATTCACAATCTCCTGCACCGGAGTCTGGCACTCTACTTGTGCCATCAAGAGGATTGATGCTTTCTTTGACTTCATGACTTGAGCATGAGAATTAGATCTTTAAAACCTTGCTTTTTTCATTTCAGTCTTCCACACATAAGTCTAACTTCTTTTTTTTTTTTGTTTAAAAAATGATGTGAAGTAAAAAAAGAGAAAGAAAATTGTAAGTTTAAACATTTACTAAACACAGAGAATTCCAATCTCAGGTACACTGTCTGTGTTACCTGCTGTTGGTAGTCAATAAGTAAAAGTAAAATGGATATGACCAGTCCTCACAACAGCTGTTCCAGCTGGAGTAGGCCCAGGAAGTTAGCTGTTCCGCCTTTAACCATCCATCTGCATCAAATGCTACCTATTAAACTTTATACATTGCATAGGATCGTTTTCACAATAGTTATGGGGTTTTAAAATCACAATCTGGTGAAATTCTTTTCTTAAATGGTAATGTGTAACATAAGGAGTGATGAATGGAAACGACTTCTCAAATTGCCATCAGTCTACTGATGTGTCTGAGACAGACACATCGATTAAGTAAGGTACCTGTTTTTATGGAGTTTAAATGTTAAACACTGTTCACTCCATAGCAAAGCATTTTTAAGTTAAATACCAAAGACAGTGCCTTGGAAATTTTTGGATACTCAAGTTTATAGCTATCCCATTCAAAGAGCGCCTCAAACAAATCCAAATTGAATCCAATCAGTGCTCTTACACAATATTTTTTAAAAGTTTTTTGAGTTGCTGAAAAGGATTTCTAAGTTTGCTTTAACATTTTTTTAAACTTGATTTATAAACAGTGACTGTTTGGCCAATTAACCAGGACCCCTTCTGCCCGTCTGCACAATTTTCCCAACACATTGAAAATCCATAAGCATTTTCAAAGATATAATGTTTGCAGGATGAATGCTGATGCTACTCTAAACTATCTGGTCGAAGGACAAAAGAAGAAATGCATTACATTTACCAATACAGCGTGGAGTGTGTTGCATGGAGAATTACCTGCAATAAATGAAAGCACAGGCAGGCGGGTAAGAGATAAAGTGAGCGGGTAAAAAAAGAGGAATGTGCCCACCATTCCCAGATTTGTTGTGTGAAATAGCTGGCCATTATCTGGGCAGCCAGGGAGGCTTAGCATAGTATGAGGAATGTGAAGGTGTGTGTTGCGTGTAATTAACAGATAAAACTGTTGGTTCATTAAATGCATAAGCAATGTCATGCATTTACTATGCCAGTATTGATTGCCCGGACATCTCCACGCACCTTCCTGGTCACCGGACTTCTGACACTCTACATCCATCACACCACCTACCTCCACCATATTTATAGAATTTTAATTAGCTCTGAGCTCAAGCCAACATCATTAGCTTTTCTGTCTCTTTTTTCAGCAAACAGTCATGCACGTTATAATGGTGTTCTTAAGCAGTGAGCACAAGGACACTGCATCAGAGAGACAGCGCGCAGGACAAAAGGTTGACAGTTTAAAATGACTATGAAAAATGGAAGTGGTATGAGGGGAAAAAAAACAACATAACACATAGAATGCAGGTAGTAATGTCACCTTGGAATAATTTCAGCATGATTAAATGAGGAGCTCCAACCATTCCTCTTTGATGACAGCCTCAGAAAACTGTCTTGGTGTTTGTATTTTTTTTTTTTTTTTTTTTTTTTGCTTCTCCAAAATGAAAGACAGAACTACTGAATTCAGCCTCCACCCATGACAGGACTTCCATAGAAAAAGTACATTAGTAAGGTAAAACCAACATTGGATGTAACAGATGGATGTAATGGATCATTGCAAGTTTTATTTGTAGGCAAGGCAAGGCAAATTTATTTGTATAGCACATTTCAGCCCAAAGGCAATTCAAAGTGCTGCATATTAAAATAGATTTGTAATAAAGAAAAAAGAAAAAAGTTTACATATATGCATCTACTGATACAGATAAACAAATACATTTATACACACATATACAGTATATGAGCATTAATAAGAACAAAGATGACAGTAAGATATGCAAAGATTAAAAATCTGATTTAGTAAAAAGCAGTGACAAAAAGTAAAGTTTTCAATCTTAATTTAAAGGAACTTAAAGTGGGAGCTAGCCTGCTGTTGGCAGTAAGATTATTCCAAATGTGTGGGGCATAGCACTTTATGTTGCTGCTCCATTCAATTCAGCTTTATTTGTATAGTGCCTAATCACAACAAAAGTCATCTTAAGGCACTCATAAGCACAAATTATAAGTAATTCAGAGGTAAAACCCTAATAATCGGACGATTCCCTATGAGCAAGCACTAGGTGACAGTTAGAATGAAAAACGCCCTTATAGGAAGAAACCACTGACAGAACCAGGCTTGGGGAGGGGCAGTCATCTGAGACACTGCTCCATGCTTAGTTCTGGTTCTAGGAACAGACTGAAGGAATGTCCCAGATGACCTGAGCGATCTGTGTGGTTCATATTGAGCAAGTATGTCAGAAATACATTTTGCACCCAAACCATTCTGTAATGGTTTGGGTGCAAAATGGAGGGGTAGCACTGTCCTGGTTAAGTAGTTACTTAAAGAATAGATATCAGTATGTATGTGTTAGCAACAAAAACTCAGAGTTGCTGAAGGTCACCTGTGAAGTCCCACAGGGTTCAGTTTTGGGACCATTATTATTCAATATGTATATAGTAAACGATATATGTAAAGTTTCAGAAAAAATGGACTTAATATTGTTTGCCGATGACACTAATCTGCTATGCAGTGGAAACAATTTGGAACAACTTCTGGATACACTCGGGAAGGAATTAGAAAAGCTTAAACTGTGGTTTGATTCAAACAAATTAACGCTCAATTTAAGTAAGACAAAATTTATAGTCTTTAACAACCATCACAACAATCCAGTACCCAAACTCAGTGTAAATGGTGTAGAGATTGAAAGGGTATCTGAAACTAAATTCCTTGGAGTAATAATTGATAACAAACTGTGTTGGAAGTCACATATTAATTATATTAAAGGTAAAGTTTCCAAATCAATTGCAATATTACACAGAGTGAAATATTTGCTGAATCAACCCACACTATACACCTTGTATCATTCATTAATACTCCCATACATGACATATTGTAATGAAGTATGGGGAAATACATACAAAACAAACATATATCCACTCTTTATGCTTCAAAAGAGAGCTATTAGAATAATAAGTCCTGGGCTTATCCAGGACTTCGTGGACTGGTGCCATCGGAACTGCCTCCAGATCAACGCGAGGAAAACTAAGGAGCTGGTGGTGGACTGCCGCAGGCATGGGCAGCCCCTCACAGTACCAGTAAATATACAGGGAACAGACATCGAGATGGTGACATCCTATAAGTACCTGGGTATTCATCTGAACAATAAACTAGACTGGTCACACAATACTGATGCACTCTACAAGAAGGGACAGCGCAGGCTGTTCCTGCTGAGGAGACTCAGGTCTTTTGGTGTACAAGGGGCGCTGCTGAAGTCATTCTATGACACGGTGGTGGCATCAGCCATCACTTTTGGAGTGGTCTGCTGGGGCAGTGGCATTACTGCAGCCGATAGGAAGAGACTGAACAAACTGATTAAGAAAGCTAGCTCTGTCCTGGGGCAGCGCCTTGATCCGATGGAGGAGATAGGAGAGAGAAGGACGGTGGCTAAACTGTCATCTCTGCTGGAGTCCGAGTTCCACCCTATGCAGGACATACTGAATGCACTGAGGAGCTCATTTAGCAGCAGACTACATCATCCCAGGTGCACAACCGAGAGGTTTCGTAGGTCCTTCCTACCAACGGCTGTCAGACTGTACAACCTAAGCAGGGCTGCTCGCAGAGATAGCAAAAAGACGTAACAAACTAATAGTTTTTTGAATGCAAAAGATGCAATAGACTTACACAATGGTCCCCTCCGGCATACAACTAGGAACATACCGGTCGCTATGGAGGGTGAGAATATGTATGGGCACATAATCATACCATGTAGGATAACTAAGTAGACGGTTATGCTGTTTCATTCCATCTAGCAACAATGCTCTGCACTGTGTGTGTTTATATATTTGCATATTTATTCCATCTAGCTACAATGCTCAGCACTGGGTGTGTTTATATATTTATATATCTACATATTATTCCATCTAGCTACATTGCTCCGCACTGTGTGTGTTTATATACTTGCATATTTATTCCACCTAGCTGCAATGCTCCGTACTGTGGGTGTTTATATATTTACATATTTATTCCATCTAGCTACAATGCTCTGCACTGTGTGTTCATATATTCATATATTTATTCCATCCAGCTACAATGCTCTGCACTGTGTGTCTGTGTGTGTGTGTATATATATATATTTTATAGTAATACGTACATATGTTTATTAGCTGCTCTTGCTTGCTTGTTTTTTTTTTTTTTCTTGCCTTCTGATTGTTGCTCTGAGTGTTGCTATCCCTGTGCTGTTGCAATCCTGGAATTTCCCCGTTGTGGGACTAATAAAGGCTTATCTTATCTTATCTTATCTTAATAAACAAAGCAGCTTACAGGGAACCAACAAACCCACTTTTTCTTAAACAAAAAACTCTCAAGTTGACAGATCTGGTTGACTTTAAAACCGCAATAATAATGTTCAAAGTGAAGAATTTATCACTGCCCGCAAATATCCAAAAGTTGTTCCAAACAAGGGAGAAACGATATCACTTCAGAGGAACATGTATATTTCAAAAGCCTACAGTGAGAACAACCACCAAGCAACACTGTATTTCAGTGCAAGGAGTCAGATTATGGAACGATTATGGACCTGAATTAAAATCATGTACAACGCTTGGACAATTTAAACAAAAACTAAAGGAAGAAATACTCCAAACATATTTACAAGACGACATGTAAACTCACATAAGGATTGACATATCCAGCCTGTGTTGTGTTGTAGCTTAGTTTTTGTTTTTTTGTTTTTTCTCTCTGTGACATTCTGTCTTAGATTTGTCTTGAATAGTAACCGCTTAACCTAGCTTAGCTTAGTTTTCTTTTTTTCTCTCAGTCACACTTTGTCTTAGCTTTGTTCTAAATTGTAATCACTCTTGTCTTGTTTACTCTTTTTTCTTTTGAATTCTTGGATGGAATATGGGTGGGCAATATAAGCTGCGGCTTCAGCCATCACCCATTTCGGATAACTCACGTGGAATTGTTTAGTAGAAGGAGTCTTTGTCTAATTTGACCTTGTTGTTATATTATACAGTTTCTTTTAACCTGTACTGTATTATCCGAAATAAATAAATTCATTCATTCATTCATTCAATGTTTGCCCCTCTGGGTCACAAAGGAGGGCCCAATTGCAAGGCGAAGCTCGTACAGGATTTTATTGAACAAAAGAAGCTCGTGGGCTGAAAATACGAAAAGCTGTAACGGCTGGTAAACTGTGGAAAAATCTCCAAGGTAGTGGCAAGGAGATAAACACATAAAGGCCCTGTCACACCTAGACGATTTAGGCAGCATTTGCAAAATGTATGACAAATTTGGAGATTATGCTGGTGTACGTGGAATCAGTTATGGGTAAGTTTTGGATAAGTTAAGAGCACACTGAAGAATGCTGAAGCATGCTGGTATACAGAGTGGTACGGCGTGCTCCTCTGAAAATTTTCAGCATGCTGAAAATTTTCCAATGTATCCAGCCTATGGCTGAAACGTCCCGCATATGCAGAGCATAAGTTGTAGGGAAGTTATCCATTCTTTCACATGTTACTTGAAAGCAACTCACAAGTTACTCATAGTCGAAATACGTTGAGATGAATGTCTAGTGTACCCAAAACTTATTTCTACCATATACGTAAGTAACGCTTGTTGAACCCATGTGTAACTTACTGAATGGGTTTCTAACTTACAGCTACCCTATAATGTCATATTTGCAGCATTGGTTCAAAGGAAAAACCACTTCAGAGCTCAGCTGCTGCCTGCAGCGCATACATACACACAGAGAGCTAAACATATATACTTTTTCATTTAACGGGACCTGTCGGGGACTGTCCGAGCACTTTTAAGCTACAGGATGGAGATCCAAATCGCTGTTTAGCCCTTCTTGTCATGATTTTTACCGTTGACTGCAGTCTGTACCATCAGCTGTTCAGTGCTGTTCTGATATGCCAAATGTCAGAACACCGGAGGAGGAGGATCCAATCAACTGATTGCCCGACACACAGAGCTCAGCTATTTTCCATGATAAATCCCACTTTGCTGTCCCTTGGTTCCTGGCAAAACCACACTCCATGCATTACCTCTTTTTTTTTCACTTTATTGAAAATAAACTTTTTTATTGGCATCAGTTCACATGCCTTTGAACCAGGTTGTGACAACTGTCATCAACTGTTTTAGGCATGACTGACCTGTCAGATTTGACAGCTCTGCCAGGTCAGTCATGCTCCCTACTGTGGTTTTTGGAGGGGAGAATCATCTCGGTTGAACAGAGATGATCTCTCACACATCTAGGATTCATGGATCAGAAGGCGATGGCAGTTTGGCATGACTGTGCTATGCAGAAGTTAGGATAAATTATGCATAAGTTAACTATTGTTGAGCATAAGTTGTGAACTTCAGCAACATGCTGAAGTTAAACTTAAACTAACATTAGTTAAAGTTATTTATAACTTATAGAAATATTCTATATAAGTTACTAATATGTTATGTACGCATCCAACTCTTATGGATATGTGATGCATATGACCAAAAGTGAAAATTTTGGCTTATGCCAGTGTTTTAGACCAATTTTTATATGTTTGGCAAATGCTGCCTAAATCGTCATGGTGTGACAGGGCCTTAAGTTGAAACAAGGATACGTGTGGAACAAAATGGGAGAATGCCCCACTGAGGGCAAATGACGGCGTGGCTAAATAAGGAACATAATTACGACATACAAAACAGCCGTGAGCACTCAAAGGTGGGAGAAAGAACCAAAAAGGGAGACAAGCTAATTAAACCGGAAATAAACAAAAGACTGTCAAAATAAAAGCCAACTCAGAAATGATGATAGACAACAAAACATAAACCTTACCAATGCAACTGAGAAGACAACAATGATCATGACAGTAATAATAATAGCAATAAAGAGAGTCCAAAACAATCAAAAGTGAGGACATGGTCGCGGCCATAACCTGATCAAGATAGCTCCTGATCCACTGCCGCTGGGGTGGTAGCCTCAGGGTGAGCTGCAGGAGCGACGGCCTCAGGATGAGCTGCTAGATCAACGGCCTCTGGATGAGCTGCTGGATCGATGGCCTCAGGATGAGCTGCAGGAGTGACGGCCTCGGGATGAGCTACAGGAGCAACGGCCCCAGGGTGAGCCGCAGGAGTGATGGCTTCAAGATGACCTGCAGGAAGGGTAGTCCGTGAGGAGGCCCGGAGCAAAGGAACAGGTGAGGTGGCCAGGAGAGGAGCAGCAGGTGAGGTGGCTGCAAGAGATGCAACAGGTGAGGCGGCCGGGAGAGACACAGCAGATGGACCTCTCTGGAGATGAGGAGAGGCAGCTGCTGGAGCTCTGTGGAGATAAGGAGATGCAGCTGCTGGAGCTTTCCAGAGAGGAGGAGACACAGCTGCTGTAGCTCTGTGGTGAGGAGGAGACACAGCTGCTGGAGCTCTCAGGGGTGTAGAAGACGCAGCAGCTGGAGAAGTGTTGAAAAATAAGAAGAATGTACTTGCTGGTCCTTTGTCCCACTGCCACTGCTTTGTGTTAACCAGGCGAATCCCTCCGAATAATGATAGAGTTGGCCTGGTGGTGAGTCGAGACTGGAGCAGGAACGGAGCATTTGAGTGGAACGGTGTCTCCCAAAGCCTTTCTTCCACCCAGGCCCCCCGCGTGCCAACCGACTGCTGAGGAAGAACTCTTTTCGTTCCACAGGAGTAAGCACTGGGGGCCAGTCGGCTGGCTCTGGCAAGGAGGAGCCTGGCGGTGATAGTAGGGCAGGGAGTGGGAGCCCCTGCACCCAAGGAAGGGAGCGCAGGCTCAGGTGGGCTTCCAAGATGTCAGCAACGGCCCCCCAGCAGTTTGCAGCATCTTCTGGGGAGAGTGAGCTGTGGACCAAGGCGATGACGTCCTGCAGCACCTCTGTGATCGGCAGCTCTCCCCCTTTCTGCCTCCTCCTCCTCCTGCTCTTTTTGCCCACTGAGTCCAGTTCTGGTGGCATTCTTCTGTAATGTTTGCCCCTCCGGGGCACAAAGGAGCACCCAATCATGAGGCGGATCTCGTACATGATTTTATTGAACAAAAGCAGCTTGTGGGTTGAAAATACAAAAAGCCGTAATGGACGGTTACAAACTGTGGAAAAATCGCCACGGTACTGGTGAGGAGACAAACATGTAAGCTGAGGCAAGCATACGTGTGGAATGAAATGAGAGAATGCCGCACTGAGAGCAGATGATGACATGGATAAATAAGGAACATAATTACAACATATGAAACAGCCATTAGCAATGAAAGGTGAGAGAAAGAACCAAAAAGAGAGATGAGCTAATTAAACCGGAAAAAAACAAAAGGCACTGTCAAAATAAAAGTTAACTCAGAAATGATGACAAAGAGAGAGACAACAAAATATAAACCTTACCAACGCAACTGAGAAGACGACAATGATAATGACAGTAATGATAATAGCAATAAAGAGAGTCCAAGACAACCAGAAGCGAGGACATGGTCATGGCCATAACCTAATCATGATACGGTCAGTGTTTTATAGACCAACAGTAAAATTTTGAAGTTTATTCTATGATCAATAGGGAGCCAGTCTAAATTTTTTAAAGCTGGAGTAATATTGTCTGATTTCTTGGTTCTGGTAAGAATATGAGCAGCAGCATTCTGAATCAGATGAAGCTTTTTTTTAATAGATTTTTTGGGAAAAACATGTAAATACACCATTGCAGTAATCAAGACGGCTGAAGATGAAAGCATGGATGAGTTTATTTAAATCCTGCTGAGACATGAGACCTTTAATTGTTGAAATATCTTTGAGGTGATAATTAGAGATGAGCCAATCCGATCAGCCGTATCGGTATTGGGTTAAATCCAAGCAAAGTGGCTGGATTGGTATTAGTAAGGAATAAAAGTAATTTACCAATCTGATACATTAATAATATTAAAATGAAGGTCCAAACATGTTCTGTAAACTGAAGTAACTTGAGTGTCACGTCACTGGAGCCTGTCTGTGGGACTCACCTGGGTTTTCTGTGTGGTACCAGCGTTTACAATTTTAATACCACCAACTTGATGAAACACTTGCAAAAGCGTCACGGCAAAAGAATATGCTGAATTCTGTCAAGAACCGAGCAGAAGGAAATGTGTTGCGCATTAGCAGCTGCTGCTTTTCCAGCTCAGATGCTGGAAGATGCTAAAAGTGAAACTAAAAGAAAGAAACTGAAAATAAAAAAAAAAAAAAAAATAGATGGGAGCTGGAAAACAGGAACGAAGACATAACATGGGTTTACCTTTAGGGGGAAGAGTTACAGCTGATGAGAGGTTGGTGACAGAAACATAAATAGCAAATTACAACGATGAACTGGAAAGTAGGACTACAACAACAAGGCTACATGAAATGGAACAGGAATGACTTCAAAATAAGAGCAAACCTAGAAAGTAAGAATGAACAGAGAATAATATCAGAAACACTACTAAATAAACAGAGGACCAGGAGAATGCTTATGATAATAATAATCATCATCATCATAGTAGTCTGTTGGGGGTGACAATGACTGTTTCATTTAGGTCTGATCAGATTCCTCCATGTAGCTCTGTCCTTCACCTTCTGCTGCCAGGAACTCCTGTCTATTTCCAACTTCTTCAGGTTTCTTTTTACAGTGTATTTAAATCTGAGCCTTGGTCTACCCTGATTGCGTTTGCCCTCACATGACTGTGAGTAGAGTAACTGCCAAGGGAGATGCTGATGATCCATCCTCTCAGCATGTCCAAACCACCTCAGGTTCATCTGTATTAGCATGTCCTCCATTGATGGTCGACCAGCTCATTTCAGCACTTCAAGAAATTCAAGCGATTCAGAGGCTTTATTATCATGTGCACAGTTAAGAAATGCAACATTTCCTGAGCAATGAAATTCTTACTCTGCTCTCTGAATGAATGCCAAGGTAATAGGTACACAACAATACTAATGAGGTAATAACACAGAACCAAACCACAGAATAACTAGAGGAAACAAGAAGAATGAAATTTGAAATTCCCTGGGTGACTATAGTGGACAGTGGTATATTGATATCAGAGATGATATGAACCTGAGATGGCATAAGCCTATGTACAGTGTGCAAATGACCAGTGTGCAAATGAGCAGTATACAAATTACAAATTAGCACCCAGTGTGCAAATTTCTCTGTAATGATAATACCAGGAGACAGTACATGATAATTAGAAGCTGAGTTGATATGGACATCAGACGTGGTGAGACTATGTACACTGTACAAATGAGCAATGTACAAATTTAGCAACCAGTGTGTGAGTTCTTCATTGCAAAGCTGTGTTGCTGAGTTTTGGGAGCTTGTTATTTGTTCAGGAGTCTGATGGCAGTGGGAAAGAAGGAGTTTTTCAGTCCTGCATTCCTGCAGGTTGTCCTGCATTTCACACTTCTGTACCTCCGGCCTGAGGGTAGAAGTGTGAACATTCTGTACTGGGGGTGGGTGGCGTCCCGGAGGATGGCGTCAGCCCTCCTTTGGAGTCTGCGGTGGTAAATGCTCTGCAGAGAGGGGAGTGGAGTCCTGATGATCTTCTCCACTGTCTTCACCACTCTCTGCAGGCATTTGCAGTCCAGAGCAGTAGTGCTGCCGTACCACGAAGTGATGCAGTAGGTCAGGATGCTCTCAATGACGCAGCTGTAGAAGTTGTTGAGGATCCTGGGAGACATGCCAAACATCTTCAGCCTCCTCAGAAAGTACAGCCACTGTTGAGCTTTCTTAATCAGCTCTGTGGTGTTGTGTGTCCACGTAAGGTCCTCGCTGATGTGGATGCCCAGGTATTTAAAGCTGCTGACTCTCTCCACCTCAAGCTCCCGGCTGAACAGCGGCCAATGGGGTCTCCTCTTCCTCTTCCTCATGTCTACTATCATCTCCTTTGTCTTATCCGTGTTGAGGGTGAGGTTGTTGCCCTCACACCATGACACGAGGCTGGCCACCTCCCTCCTGTAGGATGTTTTATCGTCACCAGTGAGGCATCCTATCACTGCTGTGTCATTCACGATCTTTAAGATGATATTGTCCTTGTGGGAGGCAACACAGTCATAAGTGAAGAGGCTGTAGAGGATGGTGCTGAGAACACAACCTTGTGGGACACCTGTGCTCGTGATGATGCTGGCTGAGGTCCTGTTACCCATGCTGACAGTCTGGGGCCTGCCAGTTAGAAAGTCCAGTAGCCAGTCACGGAGGGTGGGGTGCAGGCCAAGTGAAGAGAGTTTGTCGGTAAGTTTGTTGGGGATGACCGTGTTGAAGGCGGAGCTATAGTCAACAAAGACCATCCTAATATAGGAGTCTTTATCTTCCAGGTGGGAGAGAAAGTAATTCTATGTTGGTTATCTTGTCTTTCCATGAGATATTCATTATGGCTCCAAGATGTCTCATCATGTACGCGTGAAGTTTCTTTACCTGCACCCTATAGACAGTCCAAGTTTCAGCACCATACAATAGAGTAGCCAGTACTGTCGCTCTGTACACTTTACATTTCACACGGCTAGACACATGTCGATTGTTCCACAGTCTCTCTCTCAAGTTTCCAAACATAGCACTCACTCTTCCCATTCTGAGAGATGGTTCATCCTCCAGCCTAGCATCCTCTGAAACAGTACTCCCGAGATACTTGAAAGTCTTACACTTGACTAGTGGCTCTGTACCAATGCTGATCTCTTCTGGTAGTGAGATTGATAACTGGAACTTTGCTGGTTGATTGAGGCACTCTGTCTTCTTGATGTTGATTTTGAGGCTGAATTGGCTAGCTGCTCTTGCAAATTTCTCCACTAAAGATTGCATATCTTCCACACTGTGAGCAACTAGAGCACTGTCATCGGCAAACAGCATTTCTCCTACTACCTTTTTCAATGTCTTACTCTTGGATTTAAACTGTGCCACAGTGAACAAGTCTGCTTCTTTCCTGGTTTGAATGTATACTCCTTCTGAAGTGTCTTTGAAGGCCACCTCAAGCATGGCTCACAGATATAGCGAGAAGAGTGTAGGCACCGGCACACACCCTTTTTTCACCCCGTTACCAAAAGTCTTTAGATACTGAACTTCTCATTGCCACATTTGCTTGCATACCTGTATGGAGTGCCTTAATCAGGTTGACAGACTTCTCTGTACAGCCATAGTTCTTGAGTACCTGCCAGAGTCCTTGTCTCGATACAGTATCAAAGGCTTTACTGAAGTCAATGAAGACTACATAAAGCGGCATGTTCTGTTTGATGCACTTTTCTTGAACCTGTTTCAAACAGAAAATCATGTCCATTGTCCTTCTTCCAATTCTAAAGCCGCACTGGGTTTCCGGTTGTACATTCTGCAAGATGTGTTCATTGAGTCTGTTCAGTAGCACATGTGAGAGAATCTTACCAACAGTGGCTAGCAGTGATATATCTGGGTAATTTACACAATCTTTCGTGTCACCTTTCTTGAACAAAGGTACCGTCATGAAGCACCTGTTTCACGGGTAGAACAAGGACACCAAACCCTCTCTGTGGGTTTGCGCATTTATTAACATAAAGACATACAAAACGCTAACATACAAATGCTAAATAATAACGTGCATACCGCTAACAAACAGATACACAATGACAAACACTGGAGGAGAGCGGGGGTCAACGTCCAGGGGAACATGAAGCCGGGAACACCAAGCTAAGGGTGGAATCCAGCCGGAGCTCTCTCAAAGGCTATGGGGGCTCACAGCTGGAAATAAGGGAAACAAATACCTGGACGGAGCTCTCCTACTCTCCTCAACAGCAGCTCCTAGCACACTCAGGACAGATAGCTCTGCTCCTGAGGATGGGGTAACGTGGAGGAAGGACACGACAAAACAACGGAGGTTTGCCGTGCCCTTATATGCAAGCCATAATCAATGACAGGTATGGATACATGAGTGGAGAAAATAACAGAATGGATGACAGGTGTGCAGCTCCAACCAGTTTGACAGCCGGAAACTGCACAGTACTGTCATAATAAAACATAACAGGAAACCATAATAAACAATGACACAACCCCAAAAATGTGAACAAAACTACAAATACAAAACAACACAATAACTAGACAAGCTAAACAGATAAATCAACAGAAAAACACCAAACTTAACAGAAAGCTGGTCACGGTACCCACCCGTGCCCAGGATAATGACAGACCCCCCCCCATGGGGGGGTCTGTCATTATCTGTCATGGGGTACCTTCTGTGATGTTACCCTGGGGTCTGTTACCCCAGGGTAACATCACAGAAGAACAACCCCCCCACACACACACACACACAGAAGATGCCCCCCCCCAACAAGAGCAAACTAAAACAAAAAGTTTGTTGTCAACGTGAGGAAAAGCTATCATTGCACTTTAGCTGTGATGAAAAAAAAAAGCCAGCCCCAAGATTTCCGCAAAGCCAAATCCTGGGCAGTACAGGAGGTAACTTATCATAGACAAAGTTAAACATCAAGTGATGAGAACAGTCTAATGAAAGCAGCATCTCCCAAAATATTACACATAGCACATTTTAGTCCGAAAAAACACACAGCATCAATCTTCATTTAAACAGTTTCACTGCATGGCATTCCTTCATATCAAAAAAGAGGTGACCCTCATTAATCAACATTTGGCAAGGATTCAACATCTCATATGTAAATAGAAAACGTAAAGGTTGCTAAGCATTTTAAGCAAAAGTTCTCTCAGAAAAACATTGCATCTATAGAAAAACATTTAATATGAAATAAACCAGAAAAACAACCCACCCCGAGGGGAAGGAAGGGGGAACCCAGGCATGGAGAGACCGCAACAAGACAAACCAAAACAAAGAAAACACTCATGATCCACAACCTGAACACTACGGTGGCCCAGACTCCAAGGACCTCGGACGGAGACTAGGGCAGTTTGGTTGGCCTACCAGAGTCCAAAAACCACCAGAACGTAAGGTAGAACGCGTCCAGTGGCCGCCCAGAGTACCAGAACCAACCAACTGGATGGCAAAACTCATCAGGTGGCCTCCAAGAGTACATGAGCCACCAGTCCACTGAGCACAACATGCCCCCCCCCCCAGGTGGGGGCAGCTGGAACCCAGGCTCCCAGTGACTCGCCTGGTCACCAGCATGGGGGAGGCGGGACCGAAGCTGTGGCAGATTGGCCCCCAACAAAGCCTGCTGGCCAACAGTGGGGACTGATGATGGTGGTGGTCAGCCAGTGAAGAGGCCGGGTGAGGGAAGAGGCTGCACTGGGGGGACCTCCTGCGAGGACGGGGAGCCCATGATGACCTTGGGCTGAGGCGCGGCACCCACGACGGCCTCGGGCTGAGGCGTGGCACCCACAGCGGCCTCGAGCTGAGATGTGGCACTCACAGCAGCCCCAGGCTGAGGCGCAGCACCTATGGCGGCCCCAAACTAGAGTGCAGCACCCACAGCGGCCCCAGACTGGGGCGCAGCACCCACGGCGGCCCCAGACCGGAGTATGGTACCCACGACAGCCAGGCTGACCTGTGAGAGCACCAGGCCAAGGAGGTGGTCCATCAATGGGGCCCCAGACTGATGTGCTGCACCCACAGTGACCCCAGACTGAGGCGCTGCACCCGTTATCAACGTTTCACGTTATCAAGACTGATAACGTGAAAACAAAAAAGAGAACTTTCCTGAGCTTGAGCTCCACCACCATCCAGGACTCCGGCTATCCAGGCTGGGGCGTCTCGGCTCTCTCCATCTGGATGTCCACACCTGGCATAGCCACCTCAGGCAGGGAGGAAAGGAAAAACACTAGAACAAAGTCACCAGCAGTGGTGGAGCTCAGCAAGGAGAACTCAGAAACAGAGGTCATCTGCAGCCGGTTCCCCTCACCACAAGCCAGACAAGTTGAACAGAACAGAGTACTTACCTGGACTCGTGCTCCATCGCCACCCAGGACTCCAGCAACTCTGCTGCGATGACCCCAGCAGCAGGCATGGTGGTTAGTGCAGCCAAATGGCCTCCACGCTTGGCAGCCCCCGCTGGTGGACATCCCGGCAGGATGGCTGCTGCTGGAGGTGACCTCACCAACGGTGCTGGCTCCTGTGCCGCTGAATCCAGGGGACACCCAACAGTTGGCTCAGGATTCAGAGCACGGGTGGTGCTTCCCTCCTGTCCTGGACATGGCCGCAGGGCCAGAACAGGAACTCCTAGGGCTGCTGGTTTCTCCGCCATCTGGCGGCTCCTTCCCTGGGGTGATGGACTCTCGGAGGCCATAAAGAAACACACGGGTGAGGGAGGCGAGGATAAGACAACAGCAGCAGGTGGTGAGAACTCAGCTAAACTTGGCTGCTGCAGCTGAGCCTCATCACCGGGAATAAGGCAAGGTATATCATTACGAAGAAAAAAGGAATGACAATCCACCTGCCTTATTTCCCGGCGCCTGATGGTTTCTGCTGCTACGGTGGGATCAGATGAGGATCTTCTGCCCACCACTGATGTTGCCTGGGAAGGAGGCGGCGGCTCATATCTCTGGTGACTGAGGTGGGATGCCAGAGCTTGGGGCTGGGGAGGAGACGATGGTGCCGAGGTCCGGGAATGCCATTTCACTGGCACAAACCTCATTTCATAGACGGAGCTCCTTCCAGACACCAAACCCTCTCTGTGGGTTTGCACATTTATTAACATAAAGACAGACAAAACGTTAACATACAAATACTAAATAATAAAGTGCATGCCGCTAACAAACAGATACACAATGACGAACGCTGGAGGAGAGTGGGGGTCGACGTCCAGGGGAACATGAAACCGGGAACACCGGGAACACCGAGCTAGGGGCAGAATCCTGCCAGAGCTCTCCCAAAGGCTGCGGGGCTCACGGCTGGAAATAAGGGAAACACATACTTGGACGGAGCTCACCTACTCTCATCAACAGCAGCCCCAAACACACTCAGGATGGACAGTTCAGCTCCTTCCTCCTCCTAACAGGAAGGAAGGACACAACAAACCACAGAGGTGTGCCATGCCCTTATACGCAAGCCATAATCAATGACAGGTGTGGATACATGAGTGGAGAAAATAACAGAATGGATGAGAGGTGTGCAGCTCTGACCAGTTTGACCAGTTTGACAGCTGGAAACTGCACAGCATTGTCAAAATAAAACATGACAGGAAACCATAATAAAACAACACCAAAAATGTGAACAAAACTACAAATACAAGATAACACAATAACTAGACCAGATAAACAGATAAATCAACAGACAGAAAAACACCAAACTTAACAGAAGGCTGGGCACAGTACCCACCCATGCCCAGGATTATGACAGTATGACAATACTTGCATCCTTCCAGTCTTGAGGTACCAGTCTTGAGGTACTGGATGACAAAAATACAACTTAAAGGGTTAGTTCCTTTATTTTTAGATCTACAGCATTTTTTATCACTTTGAATTTCATCTGAATGTTTACTTAAATACTCAGCTTTAAAGTTTTGTATAAACTTGCACTTAAAACTTCAGAATGCATGATTACATGGTGCTGACCAGTGAAATGCTGCCAACAGTACAAAGTTTAAAATAAAAAAAGCGATAGTGTTGCTGAACAGAGTAGAATTTGGAATATATTCTTTGACTTTTAGATTTATGTTTTTATATGTGAGCAAAATGCAACCAGTCATTACCAAAGTATGTTCTGTACTTTTGTTGTTTTAAATAAGATTTGGATCAGTATCGGCTGATACTTAAAGTCACAGTATCAGTATCGGACTTCAAAAAGTGGTATTGGCTCATCCAAAGTGATAATAGGCTGACTTAGTGATTGTTTTAATGTGGTCATTAAGGGTTAGGTCAGAGTCCATAAATACTTGAAGGTTTCTAACCAGATTAATGTTTTTTAGGTTTATTGAAATGAATATTTTTTTCCTCATGCACGGTTGAAAAATAGGAGAAACAGGAGCAAAACCCAATGCTGTGCTGTCCTTATATCAGCTCATGAATCAGGACAAAACTGCAATGGCAAGGTACACAGAAAAGGTAAAAGTGGGAGAAGAATGACTGCCCCGTCCACACAACATCAAATCGACAAGCTAACGATGAGCTGACAGGATTGATACATAAGAAATATGGTTGCTGAACTTCTACAGTCCCCAAGTCTGTAACCATTTGCCTGTCTCATGTAATAAATAAATGAACAAAAGTAAACAAATGAAGACTTCCCAGCAGTCCCTCCAGGGTTTCGTGGGATGTTTTTATGATTGTTGCAGCCCAAAAAGCCTGAATTCATGGGAGCTTTTTTAAAAAGTTGTGATAAAAGTTGCAATGTTTTGAGAGTTTTTTACCACTAAAAGTTGTGGGAAGAATTACAAATTTTAAAGCAGATGCTTTTTTCCATAGTTTACCGCAATGACATCTATCTATAAATTCACGAAATCTCTGTATGTGTCTTTGTGTGTCTGTCTGTCTGTTCCACGCATATCTCTCAAACCGTTTGTCAGACTGGCCTCAGATTTTAAATGTGGTTTCCTGAGGTTACGGGGGGGTGCATCACTCAGTCAAAATATGTAAATTTTATCAATAAAAGTTTAGCCACTGCTGAGTCTCATGCCCAGGCTTCTAGAAGTGTTGGCGGGGTTTGGTTTCGAATTGACTCCACCACAGCGCTCTGTGTACAAAACAAGGAAGCGAAATGTGACAAATTTGACTAGAAAAAGATAATACTTAAGATTTAATCCTTTAAAAAATTTGGCATGGAGAACATGGAATCGTTCAGTCAAAATATGTAATTTTTATCAATAAAAGTTTAGCCACCATTCTGTCTCATGCCCAGGCAGTATGGGTGGGGTTTGGTTTCAGATTGATTCCACCACAGCACTCCATGTGCAAAAGAAGGAAGCGAAACGCAACAGATTTGAATTGAAAAAGATAATACTTAAGATTTAATGCTTAAAAAATTATACCATAAAGTTGCTGTGATTGCATAGGTCTAATGGATTCGGCAATTCGGTAATTCAGCATGGAGAACACAAGGTGCCGCTGGGGAAAAGGGGGAGGAAGTGAAACGCGACAAATTTGATCAATAAAAAACAAACCGCTTACAATAGAGCTGCAGCTCTCACATTGTTATTTGCAAGTTATTTTCAATAAAGTGAAAAAAAAAGATAATGCATGGCATGTGCTTTTTCCCTGAGGCTGATTTATCATGGAAAACAGCTGAGCGCTATGGTTCCAGTGATCAGCTGATTGGATCCACTTTTTTTTTTTTTTTTTACCAAAGGTTAAAAAAAACAACATGGGGGGAAGACCCTACAACCTTTGCTCCACAATGTATCAACCATACGCTGGATAAATTTTCAGCATGGGACACATATTTTTTCCAGTTTACAAAATTTTTCACTGGGTGTAAGGTGTGTGTGGAAAAAAAATGTGTTTTGTCTAACATTTAGAGGGTCAAAAATGTGATTGTTTAGGCGGAATAATAATAATAATAATAATAATAATAATCTTCTCACATCAATAAAAAACACTTACAATAGAGTGACGGCGCTGTCTTTGTCAGTCATGCCCTCAAGGTTCAAATCATTATTTGGCATCAGTATGGCCCCAGTGTGACAGTATAAGTGGTATGTATGTAAAATGAGGGACAGGAGTCTCATCTGTCATGCAGCAAGTCCCCCTTTTATTATGAGAACCGAGCTATTTATACACAAGGGCCGTGCCTGCTTGACATCACACCAGGGGCGGGTACGACAGCACACACACACCACACTCACTACACCACAATTCCCCTCCCCTTACAAAAATGCAAACCACACACACAATCAAGACCCTCCCCAATTTAGGACCCAAATTGTGGACTAAGGAACAGGGAATTATGAACTGCAGGAAAATGGCATTCACATTCACACAAAATAACTCAAACCAGTGTTTTTCCACTTTTTCTTTTCAAAATATATATACAAAAAACTAAATTGGACCATGTCTCTAAAATAAGTAAAATAATCCCGTAACATACATACTCGTATGCACACCAGCAGAGTACATCTCTACATATTTACATCAATGATATTTAAGTCACACCTATGTCCACCAGCAGCCAGAAGTAACACCAGCCCAGGGAACCAGGGCAGCCCCAAATCATGCAAGCTCCTGGCCGCTGTAGATAAGACCGGCTCGGAGGTCCCAGGCAGCCCCACAGCATGAACGCCCCTGGCCGCCGTCTGCCTCTGGGATCAAAACAAACCTCTCCTGCAAAGATGTCACTCTTCACCACTGACTGCGTCATTCTTCGGGACCCACCATGCTGCTGTCCAGCACACCGTCTCTCCATGCTCGTCGGTCTGCTCCCGATCGCTTTAAACACCACTGCAGCTGCCATCGTTGTCCTAAACACTCCGGCCTCCCGTGGCCTAACTCCGGGGAGACCCAAAGCCTATTCGTCAGCTCCACTCACTGCCTCCGGCACCTCACCGTAACGCCCGACACCCTCATCCAGGGCGGCCTGAGCTCCAGCACTGAGACACTGCCCGACCTCCGTGGTGCACGGTTGCTGTTGCTCACTCCTGTGGCTCACAGCATTGATTTCGCCAGCGTCATTTCCCAACCCCAGCACCTCACCGCTGCTCCCAGCACCCTTGTTCCAGGTGCTCCGCTGTACTGCCTCCGTGTCCGGCTGCTGTTGCTTTCCCTTGGGGCTCTCAGCGTCACTCTCATCAGTGTCACTCTCGTCAGTGTCACTCTCGTCGGCATCACTCTCCGACCCGGGCGTTTTGTCGCTGCTCTCGGTAACCTCATTCCAGGCGCTCCGCTGCATCGTCTCCTTGCCTGGCTGTCGCTGTTCTTCCTGAGGGGTCTCAGCTTCCATGGTCCCGCTCATTTGCTGCGTAGCCTCCAGCTGTGGGGATGAATCCTGCTGCTCTCCCTATCTGCTGTCGTTGCACACCGTACCATCCGAGTCATTGGCGCTCCTTGACCGGCCCGCCGTCTTCAGTGACCAGGGACTCCTCCATTCGTGGCCCCAATCCTACCTCGAAGTATAGCTGGTAGCTCGTAGCTTGGTTTTGGCGCGAAGTTAGCTTAGCAGCTAACCTGTCCATAGGCACAGAACGGGTCGTTAGCTTCCCCCAGCTAACTAGCTTAGCCGTTCCTGATGCCAACAGCTCCATTACCCATAGCTTCGTGGTCCTCGTCTGCTCATCGAAATACTCGGCCAGCCGCTCAACAATATCCTCATAGTACTCCATTTCACCCAACGTACCGAGCATTCTTTGGCCCTCCTCGCCAAGATTGTGGGCCAGGACTGGATCAGTCTCTGCCAGAAGAGCCACTCTACGTTCCTCTAGCTCCTCCGGAGAAGGAGCGGGCCACGGCTCGGAGCGAGGAGGCGGGCCTGTCATCAGAGGGGCCTGAGGCTTCTTTCGGCAAGGCTTCCTGCTCTTCGCGGACGGTTCGGGCACCAGATAATCCGGAATCCTCAGTACATCACTGGGCTGTGAGTAACAAGTGCGGAGAGGCTCCGGAATGTCTGAGGAAAAAGGCGGAGTGGCCGCGGGGGGCTCAAACACCAGGAGATCCTCCTCCTACCCCTCGCATGGCACGGCAAAGATGTCCCAGAGAATTTTCATCACTTCTGGATGGTTGAAGAGGCTATCCCTATTAATTACCTTTAGCGCCGTGTCCCGAGCCTGTCGAGCCATCTTGGAGGAACAGGGCTCCAGTGTCCACAAAAGAATCTCTTCCAGGAAGCACAGTGAGTGCAGCTCAGCCATGGCTCCCGGGAAACAGGTGAGTGGAAAAAAGAAAAATAGTCAAAAAGAAAACAGATGTGTGGATGCACCCGCTAAAGCCTACGCTGGCTGGTCCATTCTGTCACAAGCCTCCTCGTGCGCTTTTACACAGCACACAGAGGAGGGGAAGGATGGATGGATTTACACGCAGGGTTAACACCACAACACATTTATTGAAATAAAGACACACAGTTCCAAAAAAGGGTGAGGACGTACAAAAATACAAAGATACACTATGTTCCCAGGCCAGCATCGCCCGGCAAACGCATAAGGAGGAGTAATCAACCACGACGTCGTCCCAGAGCTGACATCGCTCACAGGGTGCAGCAGAATCCACAGCTAACGTGGAAGTGGCTGATCCTCCATTTCACACAGCAAACACAACTCTGTACATACAATTGACCATTCAACGGACCAGCAATGCTTGATTGGCAATCGCCGCTTAAGTGTAAGCATTGCTGGTTCCCCCAATTCAGTACACCTGGGCGAGGCACGGGGATGACAATCACAGGAGTAGAATCAGCTGGCTGTCAGAGGAGAGGGGCTGTGATCGGATCGGCAAATGCTAGACAATACCCACATAAAAGTAGGTCAAAGAAGCTGCCTAACAGCCACCGGCCAGAACGGTGGCTACAGGCATGGAAAAAAAAAGGACAAAAACATAAAAACAACAAGAACTCAAAAGAAGACACAATATATAAATAACCCAATACCCGAGCCACAGGAACGGCCAGAACTGAGCCTAAGAAAAACACAGGCTCGGTTCATGACAGGAAGCATCGTTGCACAGCCATTTTCAGATCTCTCCAGAGATGTTCAATTGGATTCAACTCTGGGCTCTGGCTGGGCCACTCAAGGACATTCACAAAGTTGACCTGAAGCCACTCCTTTGATATCATGACTGTGTGCTTAGGGTCGTTGTCATGCTGAAAGATGAACCATCACCCCAGTCTGAGGTCAAGGGCGCTCTGGAGCAGGTTTTCATCTGTACATTGCTGCATTCATTGTTCCCTCTATCCTGACTAGTCTCCCAGTTCCTGCCGCTGGAAAACATGCCCGCAGCATAGATAGATAGATAGATAGATAGATAGATAGATAGATAGATAGATAGATAGATAGATAGATAGATAGATAGATAGATAGATAGATAGATAGATAGATAGATAGATAGATAGATAGATAGATAGATAGATAGATAGATAGATAGATAGATAGATAGATAGATAGATGTACTTTATTGATCCCAAACTGGGAAATTACAGTGTAACAGCAGCATGACAGTTGACAACCAAACAACAGAAACACACACATGACAGACAAAGGGATGATAAAAGCATGATGCTGCTGCCATCATTGGCATGGTTATGAACGGTGCCTGGTTTCCTCCAAACATGATGCTTGGCATTCACACCAAAGAGTTCAATTTTTGTCTCATCAGACCACAGAATTTTGTTTCTCATGGTCTGAGAGTCCTTCAGGTACCTTTTGGCAAACTCCAGGTGGGCTGCCATGTGCCTTTTACTAAGGAGTGGTTTCCGTCTGGCCACTCTAGCATGCAGGCCTGATTGGTGGGTTGCTGCAGAGATGGTTGTCCTTCTGAAAGGTTCTCCTCTCTCCACAGAGAGACCATCGGGTTCTTGGTCACCTCCCTGACTAAGGCCCTTCTCCCCCGATTGCTCAGTTTAGACGGACGGCCAGCTCTAGGAAGAGTCCCAGTGGTTCCGAACTTCTTCCATTTATGGATGATGGAGGCTGCTGTGCTCATTGGGACATTCAAAGCAGCAGAAATTTTTCTGTACCCTTCCCCAGATTTGTGCCTCAAGACAATCCTGTCTCGGAGGTCTACAGACAGTTCCTTTGACTTCAGGCTTGGTTTGTGCTCTGACATGCACTGTCAACTGTGGAACCTTATATAGGCAGGTTTGTGCCTTTCCAAATCACGTTCAATCAACTGAATTTACCTCAGGTGGACTCCAGTTAAGCTGGAGAAACATGTCAAGGATGATTAGTGGAAAGAGGATGCACCTGAGCTCAATTTTGAGCTTCATGGCAAAGGCTGTGAATACTTATGTGCATGTGATTTCTTAGTTTTTTATTTTTAATAAATTTGCAAAAACCTAAAAAAAAAAAAACTTTTTTTCCACATTGTCATTATGGGGTATTGTGTGTAGAATTCTAAGGAAAAAAATAATTTAATCCCTTTTGTAATAAGGCTGTAACATAACAAAATGTGGAAAAAGTGAAGGGCTGTGAAAACTTTCCAGATGCACTGTATTATTTTTTTTTTAATTCCAGTCCCCCATAGACATCTGTGTTTCCACCTGGTTCACAAATACACAACTGATAATATCTCACAACATTCTGGTCATTTCTGGTCATTTCCTAACACCCACTGAAACCACACACCCCTGTCCACCAGGGAGGCATTGTTTCACTAATTCTTTAAGACAAATTTACTTTATTTGGCTCAGGCTCACCGAGCAAGTAACTAGAGAGCTAACATTAGCAGTAATGACATAAGAGAAAGGGCCGGGTTAACTCCGGATCTTGGGCATTTAAAGAGACATGCACTGAGACGAACTGTTTTGAGGAATGCTGCCAAAGATGAACATTTGTCTAAAATATGTCACAAACATTTCATTAAGACCTGTGGGAGGTGTCAACATGTGGACAAAGTTGGTACCCCTCTGTTAATGAAAGAAAAACCCATAATGGTCACAGAAATAACTTGAATCTGACAAAAGTGCTAATAAATAAAAATTCTATGAAAATTAATCAATGAAAATCAGACAATGCTTTTGAATTGTGGTTCAACAGAATTACTTTAAAAAACAAACTCATGAAACAGGCCTGGACAAAAATGATGGTACCCCTAGAAAAGATTGAAAATATTGTGACCATAGGGACATGTTCAACCAAGATGTGTCCTCTAATTAACATCACAGGTGTCTACAAACTTGTAATCAGTCAGTCGGCCTATTTAAAGGGTGACAAGTAGTCACTGTGCTGTTTGGTGACATAGTGTGTACCACACTAAACATGGACCAGAGGAAGCAAAGGAGAGAGTTGTCTCAGGAGATTAGAAAGAAAATTATAGACAAGCATGTTAAAGGTAAAGGCTATAAGACCATCCCCAAGCAACTTGATGTTCCTGTGACTACAGTTGCACATATTATTTGGAAATTTAAGATCCACAGGACTGTAGCCAACCTCCCTGGACGTGGCCGCATGAGGAAACTTGATGAAAAATGGAAGAGACAGATAATACAAATGGTAACAAAAGAGCCCAGAACAACCTCTAAACACATTCATGGTGAACTTCAAGGTCAAAGTACATCAGTGTCAGATCGCACCATCCGTCGTTGTTTGAGCCAAAGTGGACTTCATGGGAGACGACCAAGGAGGACACCACTGTAGAAAACAAATCATAAGAAAGCCAGACTGGAATTTGCCAAACTGCATGTTGACAAGCCACAAAGCTTCTGGGAGAATGTCCTATGGACAGACGAGACAAAACTGGAACTTTTTGGCAAGGCACATCAGCTCTATGTTCACAGACGCAAAAATGAAGCATACCAAGAAAAGAACACTGTCCTTACTGTGAAACATGGAGGAGGTTCTGTTATGTTCTGGGGCTGCTTTGCTGCATCTGGCACATGGTGTCTTGAATCTGTGCAGGGTACAATGAAATCGCAAGACTATCAAGGTATTCTAGACAGAAATGTGCTGCCCAGTGTCAGACAGCTTGGTCTCAGTTGCAGGTCATGGGTCTTGCAACAGGATAATGACGCAAAACATACAGCTAAAAACACCCAAGAATGGCTAAGAGCGAAACATTGGACTATTCTAAAGTGGCCTTCTATGAGCCCTGATCTAAATCCTATTGAACATCTGTGGAAGGAGCTGAAACATGCCGTCTGGAGAAGGCACCCTTCAAACCTGAGACAACTGGAGCAGTTTGCTCATGAGGAGTGGGCCAAAATACCTGCTGAGAGGTGCAGAAGTCTTATTGACAGTTACAGAAATCGTTTGTAGTGATTGCCTCAAAAGGCTGTGTAAGAAAATATTAAGTTAAGGGTTCCATCATTTTTGTCCAGGCCTGTTTCATGAGTTTGTTTTTTAAAATAATTCTGTTGAACCACAATTCAAAAGGATTGTGTGATTTTCATTGGTTAATTTTCATAGAATTTTTATTTATTAGCACTTTTGTCAGATTCAAGTTATTTCTGTGACCATTGTGGGTTTTTCTTTCATTAACAGTGGGGTACCAACAATTTTGTCCACGTGTGTAATATTAAGAGATACATGACTCACAAAAAGTTAGGGATATTTGGCTTTCAAGTGATTTTCATCAAAAATGTAAAAAGTTCACGCTACAGTGATATTATATCATGAAAGTAGGGCATTTAAGTAGAAGCATGCAATGGTCATTTCCTCATCTCAAACAATTTATTGAAACAAAAGCCAACAACAGTGATGAGTATATCACAACAAAAAATGTCATTATCGCAATAACTTATGTGCCCTTAAGCATCAATTACAGCTTGACAACGACATCTCATGCTGTTCACAAGTTGACTTATTATCTGCTGTGGCATGGTATTCCACTCTTCTTGAAGGGCGGCCCTCAGGTCATTGAGGTTGTGGGGTGCAGGGTTACGAGCCTCTATATGGTGACTCAGCTGATCCCATAAGTTTTCTATGGGATTTAGGTCTGAAGAAAGTCCACTCCATTTGAGGTACCATACTCCAACCTCCAGCAGCCGTTCCCTAATGATGCGACCTCGATGAGCTGGAGCATTGTCATCCGTAAGATGAAATTAGGCTTGTGTTGTTCAAGCAGGGGCACAATGACTGGATTAATGATGTTATTCAGGTAGTATCGGCTTGTCACTGTACCATTCACAAGGTGTAGGGCAGCTCTGAATTGACTAGACACACCTGCACAGACTGTAGCACCACCATCACCAAAGGCTCATCTGGTGACAACAGTGATTGATGCATAGCGCTCTTCTTGACGTCTCCAACATTGCTGGCAGCCATAATTTCTGCTCAACGTGAATCAACTTTCATCAGATAACAGCACTGAGGCCCACTGGTCCCTTGTCCAGCGTAAATGCTCCCTGGCTCATACAAGATGATGACACCTGTGCCCGGTGGTGTGGTTAGATACCCTCGCAGGTCGTCTAGCACAAAGACCGTGCTGATGTAAACAGTTTTGAATAGTCTGACGTGACACTTGGGTGCCTCTCACCTCTGTTAAATACACCTGGAGTTGAGTGGCATTCATCATCCAATTCCACAGGGCACCGTTCACAATGAAGCGGTCATCAACATGGGATGTGGCCAAAGACCGTCCATGTCTATGCCTTTCTGTGACTCTTCCATTCTCTCTGTATCTCCGTTGCAACTTGCTGATGACACTCTGTGACACTCTAAGCTCAGTAGCCACTTCCCTCCCAGAACATCCTGTTTGAAGCTTTGCAATGGCGAGGTACTGTTGATCAATTGTTAGGACTCGTCTTGGTCTCATGATGTCAAAATGTGAACAGCATGATGAAGAGGACTGTTTAAATACCAATTCTAATTGAACTGGAACATTTATTGGTCGATTCATCAATCAAACACCTGTTGTGAATTTTGCCTTTAAGCACCTTGTTACAGAATAGCAAGTTATGCAAAAAGTACTGTAACAATGAACAGCTGGACATTTGCATTCAAAAGATTAGAGAAGGTCAAATTAAGTTCACCTGTAAAGGTTACAGTGCAGTTTAGGTACATCCTGAAATTTCACCCGAAAGCTGTATATCCCTAACTTTTTGTGAGTAATGTAGATGATATGTAAGCTTCATAGATACGTGACCAGAAACTTGCTTTGAAATAAACTTACAGCACTGTAATGTGGTTGGTCTGTCAGTGAACAGCATCAACGCAAGCAGACCAGGGGCCTCATGTACAAAGACTTGCATGGATTTACTCCTGAAAGATGACATATGTTTAAATCAAGAAAACGCTCTAAGCAAAAAAAAAAAAAAAAAAATCCAGATGTGTGAAACAGTGTGTACGCAGGAATCCAAGCGCATTTCCTTTGTACATCCCAATCTACTTGAAATTGAACGCATGTGAGGAAATAGCAGACTCCTCCCTTGGCACGCCTCCATTTGAATATGCAATGAGAAGCAAATACTGTAGATATGCAAATAGATACAGTATATACAAGCCCTGCACATTTGATTCTCCTGTATCAACGATCAAAAATAATGGAGTTCATGGAATTTCATGGACTGTGAGTTGGAGGCGCTCCTGAATGAGGAAGAAGCGTGTAAAAATGTTTTGTTTGGCACACTGTCCTCTGGCATTAGCGCCAGATACAGGTAATTCAACAGCCTGCTCACAGCCCCAAAAGATTAATTTACTGTTTTCCTTTATTCAGACTGGGATGAGAAGATGTTTATTTAACCTTGACATGTTTCGGCTGACGTCTGCAGTCATCCTCAGAAGTGTCAGCTGATCGCTGTGATTTGTGACCAGCCAGGTGGATCAGCTCGTTGAATAAAGGAAAACAGTAATGAAAAAGAAGACAATATGAACCTATTTAGTGGGTAGCAACGGTTACCTGTCAGTTGAAAGCAGATCATATGACTCAACAAGTACATATTTTATGTCCAAAATGCAAATCTCATCCTTTATAGTTATATACCATGGATTACACACACAACTATTGTAAATGAATGAAGTGCACTGGTGAAAGGGTGAGACTGTTGTATTTCAAACTTTACGCATGTGTTTACTGACATAACTACTGTACACACAGAGGCAATTGGGGGCTTGGTAGAATGCTGTGAAACTGTAGTTTAATCAGCAAAAAAAGTAAGTAATTTACTCCAGCCACTGACTTGTAGTGAAGCCTTGAAGACAGGGTGATATTTGGGGGCACACAGGCACGTTGCACATGAGGTGTGTTATTTAGGACAATTACCTCCAGTATAGAACTAGGACAATATCAGTCGCTACAGAGGGTGACAATATGTATGGGTACATATTCATACTATGTAGGATAACTAAGTAGATGGTTATGCGGTTTATTCCATCTTGCTACAATGCTCCGCACTTTGTATATATATTTATATATTCATGTGTATGTATGTATATCCACTGCTCTTATTTATATTTTCTGTATCTTCTTTATTATTGCTCTGAGTGTTGCTATCCCTGTGCTGTTGCAATCCTGGAATTTCCCCATTGTGGGACTAATAAAGGCTTATCTTATCTTATCTTATCTTATCTTACATGAATTTACTCACCAAGAAGCCACCCATCCACATAGTGCCAGCTTGTAGTTTGTTCCCAACAATGCTGTTCATTAGAATCATTAGGAAAACCGGCTCTCGCTGCAAACTGTGCTTTGATGTTGGCCTGTTCAACTGCATTGTACAGGAGTATGATGTACCTGGGTGACAGCCAGATAATGCCATCCCACACAGCTGGCATAGCTCAGCTCAGGGTCGACTGGGAAATTCTTGATTGGTCTGGAATGCCCCTGTAGCCAGGAACCCCAGTGTTGTCAGCACCTGCACTGGGAAGGGCAGCGCACGGCTTCTCTCCGTGTTGCGCTCTAAGAGCGGCCGTAGCGCTGAGCACAGTTCCACAAGGACTGCCTGTGGAAACCTAAATCGGCTGACAAGCCAGTCATCTTCCTGTGCCAGAAAACCTTCTCTGTCTCTAAATACCCTTTCTCTTCTCACTGTATGATTTGCAATATCCTCTAATAATGCTAACGCCATTGTTGTTAGAGGCATTTTCTGCACTTCTTTGCGCTTGCTTTTATATCCACTCATCTAATTGCGCACACTTGGATGTTTGTTCATCATGTGTCTCTGGTGTGTACAGTAACTTTCACGTCATTATCAGTCTCCCAACATCACCTCTAAGCGTCGCCAATGGACCAATAACAGTAGAAATGTACGTACACCAGCCATGAAATTGCCATGGGGTTGTGCATATTTCCACAGTCATTTCATTCTTGATATATCTGAAATTTTCCGTGGAAAAGGACGTACGCCATGTTTTTGTGCATAAGTACCCTTTGTACATGAGGCCCCAGGTGTTTTGAAATGCTCTGGACCTGAACTGATGTATGCATTAAAGCCTATTATGTCACCCTCTTTCGCTGTGTCCCCTCCACTGTTGCGTTATGATCTGGCCTTTGGCCTTCTGTCCTTGCCCACACTTAATGTTAATTTGTTTCTTCTCTGTGCTCCCCTGATTTGGTTATTGTAATTATTTCTGATTTACCATTTGCATTTATTGCCCTCTGTGTTACCCTGAGTCCCTTGTCATGGTCTTCTGTGTCATCTCCTGTTTGGTCCTGGGTCTCTGTGTGTGTGTGTGTGTGTGTGTGTGTGTGTGTGTGTGTGTGTGTGTGTGTGTGTGTGTGTGTGTGTGTGTGTGTGTGTGTGTGTGTGTGTGTCTGTTTATCTATTGTTCCTGCTCCTCATGTTTTCCATACCCATAGCCACTCTCCCTCATGTGTGCTCTGTTCAGCCCCTGACTGTTCCCCAGCTGTCTTATGTTTAGTCAATTATCTGTTCCCACCTGCCCTGTGTTCTATGATTGCTCTCCTGTCTATATATGTCAGGGTTCAGTGTCAGTCTGGCTGTGGCGTCATTAATGTTTCTGCCTTGTGTGTCCTGTGATGTCCTCTGCCAGTCCTGCCCGTGAGTTGCTCATGTGGATTATCATTGCTTTGCTTTTGTGTTTAGCCTGCCTAGTTTAGTTTTATTTCATTTCAGTGAACCTGTAACCACGTGACACCAATTCTCGGGGTAGGAGCATTATACCAAATTAACCACACCTGCGGATGCACACCCTATATATAGCCCCTGCATCCACTCACTCATCCTCTTTCTTTCCCCCTGGTACGATAAGAGCTTATACCGGTCTGTTTAATATTGTGTTTTTGTGCTGTGCGGGCTGCCTTTGCTTTGGTATCCCTGCACTGTGTAAAAATTGTTGTGGTTTTCTGCCGAATGAGAGAAGGTTGCAGTGGCTGTATACTGTGGCCTGCACAGTTGTGCCCGACTGAGATATATAATATCTCGTCGGCCTCCGTTGGTCTATGATGACCATGGAAGAGAATCCTAAACGTCTACTCTGCTGGAACAGCACCGCCTGTGGCTGAACAGGCCGATGCGCGAATGACAGTCCCTGTCACACAGGTCGCACTTGTGGGTGGTCTCCGTGCTGCTGGGTCTGTGGCGGTTCTTCCTGTGGGTCCTTTTTTCCATCTGCTGCAGCAGTCAGTCTCTCTTCAACCGCCTTGAGCTGTCTGGTCAGGGTGCCTCTCCATTTGGAGCGGTCCGTTGCGAGGTCCTCCCAGCGCTCTGTGTTGATATCCAGGGCCTTCATGTCTCTCTTGCAGACGTCTCTAAAGCGCAGCTGTGGGCGGCCAACGTCTCTCCTGCCAGTTGCAAGTTGTCCGTAGAGGACGTCTTTGGGGATTCTGCCATCCTCCATACGGTGAACGTGGCCTAGCCAGCGGAGCCTGCGCTGCCTGAGTAGAGTGAACATGGAGGGAAGGCCAGCGCGGGACAGAACTTCTGTGTTGGGCACTTTGTCCTGCCAGGATATGTCCAGGATGTGGCGAATGCAGCGCAAGTGGAAGGAGTTCAGTCTCTTTTCCTGCCGGGCGTATGTTGTCCACGTTTCACTCCCATAGAGCAGTGTGCTGATGATGCAGGCGTTGTACACTGCCATCTTCGTCTTGACAGAGAGTTTGGGATTCTTCCACACTCGTATGGTGAGGCGAGCGAGTGTGAAGGCTGATTTTCCAATCCTCTTGTTGATCTCTGTATCAAGGGAGAGGTTGTTGCTGATCATGGACCCCAGGTACGTGAACTGATTCACGACCTCCAGCTTGTAGTCGTCGATGGTGATGGTTGGTGGTGCTTCCGTGCCTTGTGCCAAGACGTTAGTCTTCTTCAGGCTGATGGTAAGCCTGAAGTCCTCGCATGCCTGGGAGAAGCGGTCCATCAGGGTCTGAAGCTCCTGCTGTGTGTGGGTTGCGACTGCAGCGTCATCTGCGAATAGCATGTCTCTGATTAGAGCCTCGCGTACTTTGGTTCTGGCTTTCAGGCGGGCGAGGTTGAAAAGCCTGCCGTCAGATCTTGTGTGCAGGTAGATTCCCTCTGTTGCTGTGCTGAAGGCATGCCTCAGGAGCATAGCAAAGAAAATCCCAAAGAGGGTTGGCGCAAGTACACAGCCCTGTTTCACTCCGCTGCGTATGTTGAATGGCTCTGAGACATTGCCAACGTGCTGCACTATCCCCTGCATGTTGGTGTGAAATGATTCGATGAGGCTTTGCAACTTTGGTGGGCATCCTATCTTTGGCAGGATCTTGAAAAGGCCCTCTCTGCTGACCAGATCGAACGCTTTGGTGAGGTCGATGAAGGCGACGTACAGAGGCATGTTCTGTTCTCTGCATTTCTCCTGGAGTTGGCGGATGGAGAATATCATGTCTACCGTCGATCGCTCAGCGCGGAAGCCACACTGAGACTCGGGGTAGACACGTTCGGCAAGCTTCTGTAGACGAACGAGAACAACTCGTGCGTAGACTTTGCCAACAACGCTGAGGAGGGAGATGCCCCTGTAGTTGTTGCAGTCGCTTCTCTCCCCTTTGTTTTTGTAGAGGGTGATGATCTTGGTGTCCCTCATGTCCTGTGGTACGGCACCTTCCTTCCAGCACTGGCAGAGGACGTCACGCAATGACAGCAGTAGGGCGGTCTTGCAGTGCTTGATCAGGTCCGGGGGTATGCCGTCGTTGCCGGGTGCCTTGCCAGCGGCCAAGCTATCAATGGCCTTGCTGAGTTCGTCGATGGTTGGCTCGGCGTCAAGTTCGTCCATGGATGGCAGGCAGTCGATGGCATCAAGGGCTGACGGTGTCACGGTGTTCTGTCTAGAGTACAGGTCGGAGTAGTGTTCCACCCATCTCTCCATCTGCTTGTTCTTTTCTGTGATCATCTCCCCAGTGGAAGATTTGAGGGGGGCCGTCTTGCTCTGAGCCGGACCAAGTGCTTTCTTGATGCCATCGTACATACCACGGATGTTCCCTGTTATGGCAGCGGTTTGAATGTCTTGGCTGAGCTGAGTCCAGTACTCGTTGGCACAGCGCCGAGCAGTCTGCTGAACTTTGCTTCTCGCAGCCCTGAGAATCTGGAGATTCTTCTCGTTTGGGTACTTCTTGTACTCAGCAAGTGCTGAGCGCTTGGCTTCAATGACGGGGGTCATCTCGGTCAACTTGGCATCAAACCAGTCCTGTGACTTCGAGGTCTTCCTCCCAAAGGTAGCCAAGGCTGTGCGGTGGATGGTGTTTCACAGCTCTTCCCACTTCTGCTTTGCAGATTCTCCTTCTTGTGGTACACCAAGTTCCTTCTCAAAGGTGGAGGCAAACTGCTCAACAAGTTCTGGTTGGGCCATCTTGCTGGTGTCAATCCGTGCCTTTCCAGGTTGTCTAGCATGATGAAATTTCTTCAGCTGCAGCTTGACCTTGCAACACACCAATGAATGGTCTGTGTCGCAATCTGCACTCTGGAACGAACGGGTGATTAGCACGTTCTTCAGTGAGGTGCGCCTGGTCAGGATCAAGTCCAGCTGGTGCCAGTGCTTTGAGCGCGGATGTTGCCAGGAAACCTTGTGTTGGGGCTTGGTCTTGAAGAACGAGTTTGTGATGCACAGATCGTGATATGTGCAGAACTCGAGCAGCCGCTGTCCGTTGTCGTTCATTCTGCCCACGCCAAAAGGTCCAAGACAGGAGGGCCAGGAGTCGTGGTCAGCACCCACTCTGGCATTGAAGTCTCCAAGGAGAATGAGTTGTTCAGAGTTGGGGATGATCCTGACAGTTGTTGCGAGATTGTCATAGAACTCATCTTTTGCCTCTGGTGTGGCTGTCAGTGTTGGGGCATACACACTGATGAGGGTGACTGGGCCTTGAATGGTGTTTAGGCGGAGGGTGAGGAGTCGTGCAGAGCCAGTGCTGCCCGGTTCCACCATCTTCAGCAAGGGGTTCTTCACTGCAAAGCCCACTCCCTGTTCCCTGTGTCCGTCGCTGCCCTTTCCCTGCCAGTAGAACATGTAGTCCTTCTCTCTCAGTGTGCCTGCATCAGCCAACCGTGTTTCCTGGAGAGTGGCGATATCCACTCCCAGTCTCTTCAGCTCATTATTGATGATGGCAGTCTTCCTGGTGTCGTTGATGTCCTTGAGGTTAGCAGTGAGTCCTGTCATCATAGTGCGGACGTTCCAAGTTCCCAGTTTTAGAGTTGGTCTCTTTTGTTTTATTGTCTTGCCTGGTGCGAAGGTTCTCAGCCTGCTGTTCGGACTTCTCCTTATCCCCATGCACCCAATGAGGAAAGCAAGCTGTGGCGGGACAACACCTTATTGGCTGGGGGCTGCCCAGCTTGAGGCGGGCGGTAGCTGTCCAGTGAGATCTGATGATCCCTCCCACCGTCGGAAACAACCCCTGGCGCCGCGCTCTACGCCAATTGAGCAGTGGCTTATAACCGGTAACTGTCATTCCCCGTGTTTTGTCTACGCCAAAGGCGAAGCTGGAGTGTCCTCTCCAGTGATCCAGTGTTCTACCTTCCAGTGTTGGGCGTTGGTAGGATTCAAGCCTGGGCAGGAAGATATGGAGGACAAGATGTTGCCCATGCAGCATGTCCCCCCTCTCCACGTCACTGATGAATCCAAAGGAACAGCAGGGCTGCTACAGTTTGGCACCAGCGCCATTGCAGGAGCTGCCAAAACGATGTTGAGCACAACATAGAACTGCCTTAGGGGCTCCGACTCCGGATTTTTCCTCAGGGTTGACTCCCGAAGCCTTTCCCGTGACCGGGTATGCCGCAAGGCAGCAGAGGTTTGAAATCAGGGTTTACCTTCCCCTAGATGGGCTACCTTCCCAGGTTGACGAGCCACCATCTACCCGAAGCATCTGGTTTTAAGGCGCCAGAGATCCGCCCTCGCCCCTTCTCCTATTAGTAAAAGCAGTTCCGCCGGGCTTAGAGACTAAACCACACGGGCAGACTAGGAGTTGGACTTAGTTGTCAGAGGCTTTTCAAGACGCACGCCATAAGGAGCATTTTATGAGCACTGGGAGCTTAACCCCAGTGCCGCTCCTGGCTATGACAACCTTGGAACCGATATATAATATAATATAATATAATATAATATATATATATATATATATAATATACATATAATATACCGATATATAATATACATTTGTAGATGAGCTGAAATAACGAGGCGATTTTTGTATTAAAAACAGGGTTTTTAAAGAATAGCTCTTCTATCGAGTCTCATCAGGTGTAGAGCTTGGCAGAAGGCAAGAGAGAGATCTCTGCTCAGCTCGCTGGTTAAATACAAGCACACATAGAGCCACACATTGAAAAAGCTGACATCCCCCCATTATCTTAACCCCCCATTTGTTCTGTTATCTCCTCTCCTTGTCTTGGGAGGTGATGGGAACTCCTCCTCTCGCCTTAGGGGGTAAAGGTGTCAAGTCCGTCTCCGCCGCCATGTCTTGGGAGGTCCAATGTCTTTAACCCGGCGGGGGAGATCCTTTGTCCTTTCCAGGTGTGAAGTTCCTTACATATGCTGTCATAAAACATTTCCACTTGTTCTAACATATGTAGGTATGGGATATAAGAGTCATATATACCACAGGCCCCCCAAACACTAGGAAAGGACACAGAAAGAATCACAGTCTAAGATAATAACTATGAAATACTACGTGTTACAGCTGTTGCCACAGGAGAAGTTTTCTAGCAGCCATGCTCCTAAGAAAGTTCAGTGGTAAACATAACAGCATAGTGAAATCATAAGTAGCCTTAAACTGTTGTAACGCAATCAGTGAATAATTGCGGGGTGGTTGGTATCAGTCCCTGTGCTGTCTGGGCTTTAATCTTCTCCCAAAACTGCTGTAGGTTGGTTTAGGTGTCCCGCTGGGACCTTCTCGTGGTGAATCTGCATTGTGGGAAGGAAAAAGATTATTTGTTCCCTGCCTGGGGGCTGAGACTTTTCCTCTGGGGGGTCTACCACGCCGAGGTGCTCGTGCCAACTGTGCAGGTTCGTCTCTCAGCAAGAAAGCAGGTTTGAGTCTGTCAACACTGACCACTTCCTTTCTGTCCCCATAATCAAGCACAAAGTGTTTGTCACCATTTTCCAGCACTCTGAACGGGCCATCGTAAACTGGGCGTAACGTTGGTTTAAGGGCTTCATGCTTAACAAAAACGAACTCAGCGTTTTTTAAAGTTTGAGGAACAAAAACTCGTGGAAAAGAGTGATGAGCTGGACCGTGGAGGGAGTCCGGTCCACTGCTGCCTAAAAACCTTGGGACTGGAAGGTGTCCTGGTTCTGGGTTCTCTGGTAAAAATTCTCCTGGGAGTCTGATAGGCTGGGCAAAAACTAATTCTGCAGGAGAAGCGTCTAAATCCTCTTTAGGTGCTGTACGCAACCCCAATAAAACCCAGGGAAGTTTATTTACCCAATTTGTGTCCGTTAGTGAGGCTCTGAGGGTGGCCTTTAAGGACCTGTGAAAACGCTCGCATAACCCATTAGCCTGAGGGTGATAAGCGGTGGTGCGATGAATTGTTGCCCCTAAACTGTTGGACATGGCTGACCAGAGCTCTGAGATAAATTGAGGCCCTCTGTCTGATGTGATGTCTGATGGAACGCCGAAACGTGCCACCCAGTTTGCTAGAAAAACGCGAGCGACTTCCTCCGCTGTGGTTGACGCTAGAGGGAGTGCCTCTGGCCAGCGCGTGGTGCGGTCTATCATTGTTAACAGGTGTGTGAAACCTTGGGAGGAAGGTAGCGGCCCCACGAGGTCGACATGAATGTGGTCGAATCTTCTAGCAGGGATTGGAAAAGGCTCCAGAGGGGCTTTTGTGTGTCTGTGTATTTTGGCGCGTTGACAAGGAATGCAAGTTTTTGCCCATTCTTTTACATTTTTGCGCAGGCCTGGCCACACAAACTTTTTGGCAACCATTTTGACTGAGGCGCGCACACCTGGGTGTGCGAGGGAGTGAATTGCGTCGAAAATGCGGCGGCGCCAAGCAGCTGGTACTAACGGGCGAGGTCGGCCGGTTGAAACGTCGCATATTAGGGGGGGCACGCCATCGCGCAACCCTTTTTTCTCCAGCCTTAACCCTGTTAGTCCAAACAGGAGCGCGCGCACGTCTGCATCACTGCTTTGTTCTTCCGCCATGGCTGCATAATCTATCCCATCCTGGATAGGTGCTGCGTATGTGTGTGCGTTAGTGAAGAGTTCCGCTGCTGAGGCGGTGTAATCTGTCTCCTCGTGCTCTGGCGGTGTCACAGCGCGAGAGAGACAGTCAGCTACTACGTTAAGTTTGCCTGCTACGTGTCGAATGTCTGTGGTGAACTCTGAAATCGCAGCTAGCTGTCTTTGTTGTCTGCCTGACCATGGTTCTGAAATTTTAGCCATAGCAAAAGTGAGCGGCTTATGGTCCACAAAAGCCGTGAAACTCCGCCCTTCTAACCAAAACTGGAAGTGGCGGATGGACAAATGAAGCGCCAGCAGCTCTCTGTCAAAAGTGCTGTATTTGCGTTCAGTTGGGTTTAGCGATTTGCTAAAGAATGCTAAAGGTTGCCAGACCCCACTGACAAGTTGTTCTACAACTGCCCCTATAGCCAGGTCTGAAGCATCTGTGGTTAGAGCAATGCGGGCTGAGGGATCTGGGTGGACTAACATTGTGGCGTTAGCTAGGGCGCTTTTTACTTCCGCGAAAGCGCGTTCGCGCTCCGGGGTCCATTCGACCGCGTTGGAAGCTTTCTTTTTTCTGAGCGCGTCATATAGGGGTTGCATGAGCTGAGCTGCATGGGGGAGGAAACGGTTGTAAAAATTAACCATCCCCAAAAATTCCTGTAGCAATTTAACCGTTTGGGGCCGTGGAAAACCTTCTATTGCATGAACTTTGTCTGGAAGTGGAAATGCACCTTTTGGGGAGACTCTATGTCCCAAAAAATCAATTTGTGATACGCCGAATTTGCATTTGGCTGGATTGATTATTAGTCCATGCTCTTCCAGCTTCTGAAAAACAGTAGTGAGGTGCTGCTCGTGTTCTTCCTCGGATGAGCTGGCTACCAGCATGTCATCGAGGTAGACAAAGACAAAAGGAAGGTCGCGTAGGACAGCGTCCATCATCCGTTGAAAAGTTTGAGCAGCGCCTTTGAGGCCGAATGGCATTCGTAGGAATTCAAAAAGGCCGAAAGGGGTTATTACCGCTGTTTTAGGAATATCTTCAGCTCGGACTGGGACTTGATGATAACCGCGGACTAAGTCTATTTTTGAAAAAATGCGCGCACCCGCTAAATGCAGTGAAAAGTCCTGAATGTGAGGAATGGGGTAGCGGTCATGCGCTGTAGCGTTGTTTAGCCTGCGGTAATCTCCACACGGTCTCCAAGAACCGTCAGATTTCGGAACCATGTGAAGTGATGAAGCCCAGGGGCTCTTCGAGCGTCTAACAATGCCCAATTTTTCGAGAGCTGCAAATTCATCCTTTGCTATGTTGAGCTTGGCCGCGTCTAAGCGGCGAGCTTTGGCAAAAACAGGAGGTCCTGTTGTTGGAATGAAGTGTTTAACCCCGTGTTTGGCTACAGTGGCTGAGAATTTGAGGGTTGTGAGTGCTGGAAATTGGGTGAGGAGTTGTTCAAACTTACCTCCCGCTGTGGTGACGTTGGCCTGCACAGGTGGTGGGGAAACTCGAGCTGAACATGGAATAGAAGCAAAAGATAGTGCATTAACCAGGCGCCTATTTGCAAGATCCACTAATAACCCGTGTGCACACAGAAAATCTGCGCCTAACAAGTTAAAGCTCACCGCTGCTACAACAAATGTCCATCTGTAGCTGCGGCCGTGGATGAGGAGGTGCAGGCTCTTTCCCCCGAACGTGTCGATGTCAGAGCCGTTGGCTGCCACTGCTCCATTGCCCCGGGTGCCCATGGTTCGATCTGCGTGGGAGGGCATGACGAAACTCAGCTGAGCTCCCGTGTTGATGAGGAACTGCTTGCCTGTGTATCCATCCGTCACGTATAACAGCTTATTCTTCTCGCCGAGAACCGCTGCTGTTAATGGCCCTCGGCTTTGGCGTTTCCACGACATCGTAAACTTGCAGGGGGGAACGCATTTGCGGGCTTTCTCTGCGAAGCGGTGGTGATAATAGCAGACGTCGTTCTGCTCGTTGCGCTTGGGCCGCGCCGCTGTCACCGTGGGTTGAGCCTCTCCAAGGCTCGGGGTGTCAGTTCTCAGATCTGCAGATGCCGCTGTGGGTGTCCGTTCTCTGCAGGCATTGACGAGCCGGTAAGCCTCGTTGGCCAGTGTGCGGAAATCCTGATGATTATTGCACTTCATACTGGCGAGTGTCCCTCTCAACTGCGGTGGTAGCGTGCTGAGGAAAATGAATTGGAAAAGGAAATTATCATTATCCTCCTCCTTGAGTTGTAGCAAATCCTCCATGAGGGTCCTCGGATTGCTCCCTCTGTGGCCGTAGACCGCCAGGATCCTCTCGGCTCTTTCCTCCGCTGACGGGACATAATTCGCCACGATGGTCGCCTTGAGTGTCTCATATTTGTCCCGGGCTGGTGGTCGCCGGACCAAGCTCCGCACACACTTCGAAGTGGCAGAGTCGAGTTTGGAGACGATATGGTAAAACTTAATATCGTCTGCTGTGATGCCCGCCAGTATAAACTGGGCTTCAGCTTGTTGAAACCAAGAGGCGGGGTCTTCTCGCCAGAAGTCTGGCAGGTTGACAGCAACGGTGTTCGTGCACACCATCACTGTTGTGCCCGCCGGGTGAGAGTGCCTTGCCTCGGCACTCACGGCGGTGCTGGAGCTCGGTTGAGCTCTCTCAGTGCCCTCTGCCGTGGGGAACAGCTGTCTGCTTGTTCCCTCGTCTGCGTCGTCGCTGGCGTATGCCCGAGTCACCATGGATGAGCAGCTTGAAGAACGCCTCCGGTCCATATTCTCGCGTCAAGGTCACCAGTGTAGAGGAGCTGAAATAACGAGGCGATTTTTGTATTAAAAACAGGGTTTTTAATGAATAGCTCTTCTATCGAGTCTCATCAGGTGTAGAGCTTGGCAGAAGGCAAGAGAGAGATCTCTGCTCAGCTCGCTGGTTAAATACAAGCACACATAGAGCCACACATTGAAAAAGCTGACATCAGCCACACATTGAAAAAGCTGACATCCCCCCATTATCTTAACCCCCCATTTGTTCTGTTATCTCCTCTCCTTGTCTTGGGAGGTGATGGGAACTCCTCCTCTCGCCTTAGGGGGTAAAGGTGTCAAGTCCGTCTCCGCCGCCATGTCTTGGGAGGTCCAATGTCTTTAACCCGGCGGGGGAGATCCTTTGTCCTTTCCAGGTGTGAAGTTCCTTACATATGCTGTCACAAAACATTTCCACTTGTTCTAACATATGTAGGTATGGGATATACAGTAAGAGTCATATATACCACACATTTGCCATTTTCTTTGCCAGAACTGTTGACAAGTTTAGCGGCATGAGGTATGTCTGCCCTTACCTGATTAAGGTTTGTGATGTGTTTTGTGCCTTCTCTTCAGGCAGAAGAACTGTTTTTACAGCATTACAGCACGCGATATGTTATCTGCTTGAGATATGTGGTATATTTGTGCCTTTGTCAAGGAGAAGTTACTTAACATTTAACAGCATGGTATGATTTGCCATTAATTCTGTATCGTTTCTTTTTTCTCGACTGAAAGCTGTCTTCTTAAAAAAAAGGGAAGAAAAAGGAGATGTCTTCTTTGTCTTGGTACTGAGCACTCCTGTGCTTGTTGCACTCTTGCCACCTTTTGTGGGGGAGTGGTACTTCATTCAGGTGGGAACTGAATCTGATATTTTTATGTTGTCTTATGACTAGCATGCTTGTACCTCATGGAACAGCCCTTTGGCCTGTTTATGATGATAATAATAATAATGAGAATAACTGTTGTTTTCTCTCCTGTTGTTCTCCTGGAAGAGTAATGGCTTCTGCGGGAGTGAAGGAGGAGGAAATGGCCCGGACACTGGTATGCAGCAGCCCAGGGCTCTATTCCTGCAGCCTTAGCGACTCCAGCTGGAACCAGGAAGGCCAGCAGGAGGCGGTTGCAGAGTGAAGAAAATCAGCTGGACGGCCCACGGGTGGACTTCATGCAGAGGCAGTTGGAGGAGATGCATAAGACCATTGAACATATGGCGGCAAATCAATGCGTAAGACCAGTGAATATATGGCAGCAAATCAATGTGTAAGACCATTGACATACGGCGGCAAATCAACATTGCCTGTTGGGTATGCCGCTCAGGCTCCCGTATGTGCCCCAGGACCGCATCCTGATGCTTTGTCCCTTGTGGCCTCTGATAACTTTGGTAAGACCACTAGCTCTGGCTGTGGCTCCAGTAGGCGAGTGGATGTCTCTGAGGACGACAGTGACCCTCTGGCCGGGAAGGACCGTCTGGAGCCCTGTGATGTATCCCTCAAGGCACTGCTCTCTAGGGCAGCATCAGCTGCTGGACTTCCTCCTCCATCTTCTCCGCCTGGGGCTTCGGCTTTGGACAGGGGTCCTGCAGCTGGCAGGCAGGTTTACTTGCCAGTTAGCTTGACTTCGTGGGTTGTCTGCAGAAGTCGTGGGCTTGTTCAAGGGAGGCTGCTGCTCCTCATTCTGGGCTTAGTGTTCTTAGTGATGCTGCGGAGCAGGGCTTGGATGGTGCGTTGAAGGTGGGCCCTATCTTTGCTGGCTGGAGCTTTCCCCACAGGCAGCAAGTCTATACGCCACCCTAATGACAAGTGTTGTGCCACTGATGGGTTAGTGACTAGCGCCTATTAGCCTGTGGCTATGGCCTCAAAGCTAGCAAATGCTAATACACTTCTTTTTAGTGTATTTAGAAGGTCTGATAAGGGGCCTACAGTCAAAAGCGGAACTAACCTTCTACCAGATTTGGTAAGGATTGTGGATGCTGTGATTCAAGGAGCTAGCTTTCAACCTACATCTCTTGGGAATTCCTTGGCCAGCTGACCATGGCCAGTGGCATGTGTGGCTGAGCCAGTCTGGATTGGCGGATACAGATGGGGCCTGCAGCAGGGGCAGTGTCGGACGAGGTGCGGAAGGCAAGACTGTGTGCACAGTCCTTTCTTCGGCCAGGACCACCCAGGTCGAGTGTCTGGAGACCTCTTGAGGGGTGTGAAAACCTACAACAGCTTCATTACAGAGCCAGTTTCCTTGCAGAGCTCGGGTCACCCGAAGCAGAGGGCCTCTTGGCAGTGGGTGCATGTTCAGCAGCACTCACGTCCGCACTCTCGGGAGCATGTAGACCGTGGTTCTGTCAAGTCCAGCCAGCATCCCTGAAAGTACGCTTTTGCTGACATCAATTTTCTCCACGGTGCACCTCATGAGTTGGTGTTGGTGCGCCTCGGGTCCATGAGTGATTGATACAGTGGTGTGTGGATACCGCCTACAACTGAGATCTCTTTTCCCAACTTCAAGGGGTTGGAAGCAGATGTAAGGAGTACTCTCTTCCGCAGTTCTGGGCAGCAAGGTCTCTGCTGAGAGAGAGCGTGATACGGTCTCTGTCTCCAGGGGAAGCGAGGCGAGGCTTTTACACTGCCTATTCCTTGTTCCCAAGTGGATTGGTGCATGGCGCACAGAGCTACCAGAGGACTGACCCCTCCCCCACTGTAATTTCATTACTTACAGTGGCTGTGTGGCCCAAGGCCAGAGGAATGGGATAAGCACCATCCTATACACCGTATGGTGTCCCACATGCTGTGGAAGGGAATTGATTAACTAAACAAACTGGGGGTCTCCATCCAGTTTTTGGACCTGACATGGGTGAGCAAGTGTCTCAGGGTGCTCCCTTGTTCTTGTCATGAGGACATTATTAAGGCCATAGGGCCAGGTGATTGGTTCACAGCAAAGGACCTTCGCAATGCTGATTCCATATTCCCATAGATCAGGCCACAGGAAGTTAATCAGGGTTCCTTCAGAACAGCCTTCAGTGACAACGCCCTGTCTTTTGGCCTGTCCCTGTCCTCAGATGTTCGCCAAGTGCAGGGATGCTGCACTTGCCCACTGTGGCAGGGGGGCAGTCGAGTTCAATTATCTGGACGGTTGGCTGGTTTGTGCACCATCAGCGCCCATAGCAAGGAGCCATATGGAGACCATATTGGCTCACCTGTCAGCACTTGGGTTGCATTTGGATGCAGAAAAGAGCTGCCTGGTTCCAACCAGGGTTGTCGAGTACTTTGGGCTCACCCTGGATTCAGTTGCCATGAGGGCATCCCTGACTCCGAAGAAGAGGCATGCTGTCAGGGAATGCATCAAGAGCTGCATCTCACAGAGGACTGTGTCAGTGCAGCAGTGCCAGAGGGTCTTGGGTCTCTTTGCTGCAGCTGCCCAGGTGGTGCCACTGGGCCTTTTGCATACTCGTCCCCTTCAGCGGTGGTTCGCGCTTCAGAAGGTGGTTTTGCCCAGAGACAAAGGAGGAGGTTAGTTCTTCCGAAGGCGCCTCATGTTTCTCAGGTGGTGGAGACACTCATCGGCAGTCCAGGATGGTGTTGCCCTGGGCCAAGAGGGCTGCAGGGTGACCATTATAACCGACGCTTCGCAAGCAGGCTGGAGCGCAGTCGGGGTGGGCAGGTTGTTCGGGGACATTGGGCTCTGGCACAGCAGTCTTGGCATATGAACCATTCCAAGATGGAAGTGGTGCGTTTGGCTCTGGGGCTTTTTCTTCCAGTCATTCAGGGCAGAAAAATTCTGGTACGGACGGACAGCACTGCTGTGGTGTTGTACATCAACCAGCAGGACGAACTGAGGTTCCCTGCAAGGGTGCGTCTGCCCATGTGGCCTTGAGCCTGCCAGGTCCACTAGCCCACTAGCTAGTGCTCTGAGCATGCCTAGCCTCCAGTGAACTGTTTGCATTTCCACTATTGCCTCTTCTGTCAGCTTTCCTCACGAAGGCGAGACTGCTGTCTGTTCAAGTAATTTTGATGGCCTGAATTTGCCACAAGACTATGGATGGCGAAGATCCATGAGATGTTGGGAGGGCAGTCCTTGTCCTCTCCCAACCAGATGGGATATGCTCTCGCAGGCACAGGGCGGGAGTTGACATCCAAATTTCCAGCTCTTGAGGTCTCATGCATGGCCCTTGGACTGAAGCAATCGTGAAAACTGGGCGGAGTCAACTATCAGGGGCTACCTGGCAGCGGTGTCAACTGTCCATGAGAAATGTGATAGCTTACCTCATGGAGTGCTTCCCTTGGCTAAGCAGTTTTGAGAGGCGTGGAATGGAGCCATCCAACTCTGCATCCGTTGCTGCCCACTTGGGATCTCCAGACAGTTATTGGGGCTCTATGCTTACCCCTTTTTGAGCCAGTCCCCAGTGCTGACCTTTGTCTGCTCTCCTGGAAGACGGCTTTTCTCTTGGCAATTGTCTCAGCCAAGAGGGTCAGTGAACTAAATGCACTTTCTGTGGACGCGGCATGCCGTAGGTTTGATTGTGATCAGGTGGTTCGCCTGCGGCCCAACCCAGCTTTCAGCCCAGGGTGCTAGCTAATGAGTTGTTTCCCACCTTCTTGTGCTTGAGGCTTTCTACCCACCTGGCACACCTCTTCAGAAGCTGAGAGGCTTCATAGTTGTGCCCAGTGGGGCTCTTAAGCTTTGTGTTGTCAGAATGAAGTCTGTCTGTTCTTCAGCTGGGCTTTTTGTGTCCTATGGGAACTCTACATTGGGCAGGCCTATCTCTTAGCAGCGCCCGTCCCATTGTATAGTTGACCTTATTGCTTTTGCATATGTACAGGTTGGAGCGGAACCAGCAGAGAGGCTGGTGGCTCATTCAACTCAAGGAATGGCCACTACATGGATGTTGTTCAGGGGTGCACCCCTAGAGGAGGTATGTGCAGTCGCAGGCTGGGAATCTTCCTCAACGTTCGCCCGCTTCTATAGGCTTAATCTGGCCTCATCAGTCATCCCCTCATCTGTTCTAGGAGTCGCAAATGATTAGTTGTGTCTTAATTTTTCCCTCACCGAGCCAGCAGGTGTGCCTTGTGCTCGGAATGTGTTTTTGTTCAGCTCCGGTTGCCTGGAGGAACCGGCTTGACTTGTTGGTATCCAGTTGAGTGCAATAAGGAGTCGAACTGATCTGTCTGGGGATTGCAGCAGATTCTTAAGTTGTATCTAGTCTCCCTCATGTGAGCCAACATGTATACCTTGTGCTCGAAGGGGGTTGTTTCAGCTCCGGTTACCTGTGGGAACCAGCTTAACTTATGGGTATCCAGTTGAGTACAATAAAGGAATCAACTCATCTGTTTCGGGGATCGCAACAGGTTCTTAAGTTGTGTCTTAGTCTCCTCTATGTGAGCCAGCAACGGTGCTTTGTGCTCAAAGAGGTTTGTTTCAGCTCCAGTTACCTGTAGGAACCGGCTTAACTTGTAAGTACTTAGGTAGTACAATAAGGGAGCCAAACTCAGCTGACTTTGTTGTGCATTGTGCTCCTTCAACCTGTGGGCAACGCCCTCCCCATTTCACCTCAGGACTCATTTAGTATACAGTTGTCACGTGGTTACAGGTTCACTGAAATGAGATAAAACGTACATTTACGCATGTAAATGCAGTTTTATGAAAAGTGAACCTGTAACCATTCATTGTCCTTCGTCTGTGGAGGCAGGCTCCTCCTAGTTGTCAGAAAGAGGATGAGTGAGTGGATGCAGGGGATTTACAGTGGTGTGAAAAAGTGTTTGCCCCCTTCCTGATTTCTCATTTTTTTGTATGTTTGTCACATTTAAATGTTTCAGATCATCAAACAAATTTAAATATTAGGCAAAGATAACACAAGTAAACACAAAATGCAGCTTTTTTTTTAATTTAAGTTTTTATAAAGGGTATACATGTCATTACAGCATTGCATTGTTTACATTTTCATCACATGTTCCCTTTTTTTGTTTTTTGACAACATTGGAAGAATAATTATTACAACACCCTTTTACTAAAGTGAAAGAAAAAGAGAAAGAAGAACAAAAAAAACAGGAGAAAAAAAACAACAAAAGAGAAAAAAATGAAAGAGTATCTGAGTAGTGTTGGAACAAAGACAGGTGCCATTATTGAAATGGTATTTGTCAAAGATTAGATCTAATGGAAGACACATATGCGTTCCAGGGTTGCCAAAAGTTCAAGAACCCATCCATGTCCTGTCTCAGTGCGAATGTCAACTTTTCCATCAAATAAATGTCTTGAATCACGTTAATCCAATCTTCAGGTGTAGGACAGTCCTTCAACATCCATTTTTTTGTTAGAGCTTTTTTACTTGCCAATATTAAAACAGTAAATAAGTATTTTTCTCCTCGTCTTTCCAGTGATTCCGTTAGTAAACCCAAATACAAAGTTACAAAAGAAAAGGGAACTTTTATTTTGAATATTTTCTCCAATATTGTCTGTACATTGGTCCAATATTGGTGGATAACTAGACATGACCAAAACACATGAAAATGATTTGCAGTCTCATCACCACACAAGCGCCAACAATTCAACCCCTTATGAGTAAATTTGTTTTGTGCAGGTGTTCTGAAAAATCTTACCAAATTTTTCCATCCAAATTCTCTCCACTGCAGGGATGAGGTACTTTTCTATTGCTGTTTATTTAGCTTTTCCCATATTTCCAGTTGTAAAGTGAAATTCCCCTCTTTTTCCCATCTTTCTTTTATATATGATGTGTTGTCTCCTTTTAAGTCTTGAAGACCTTGGTATATTTTAGAAATGTATCTGATCCCTGGGATCCCTTTATATGCCATTAAGAACACCTTCAGAACACCTGACTGGGCCCTTTCCAAATCCTCCTTTTTAAGTATTTTGTTTATGTGGTGTCTAAGCTGAAAGAACCTGAAAAGGTCTTGATTTATTAGACCTTGTTTTTTCAAATCTTCGAAACTTCTTAAAATTTGCCCTTTAAAAAATCGTAATATTTCATCAGTCCGTTCTCTTTCCACTTTTTAAATCTAGTGTCTGTTTTATTAGGAGTAAAGTCTTGATCATAGGCAATCCATTGCAGCAATCGATAGGGTTCTTTAGTTTGATTCTCTCCATCTTAAACCAAATTTTTAGCGGGGTCTCTATCCACAGGTTAGTGTTATTCAAAAGTTTAGGTAAGGCATTGTTCCCTATTATCGCCTGTAGGGGGATGTCACTTGTTATTTGGCATTCCATCTCCTTCCATTGTGCAGTGTAGACTGGGTTACATATCTCTACTAAAGTTTTAATTTGTGCGGCTTTAAAATAGTCCCTGATATTTGGCAGCGCGAGCCCACCTTTGTCTTTGTTTAGCTGTAGGGTTTTATATCTGATTCTAGGTCTCTTGCCCTGCCATATGAATCTTGAGATCCTTCTGTCCAGTTCTTGCAATGTTTTTTTGGGAGGTTCTACCGGTATTTTTTGGAAAAGGTATAGAAGACGTGGAAGTATATTCATTTTGACTGCTTCAATTCTTTGTGCGGTACCCAAGAATGGTATCATATTCCATCTTGCTAGGTCAGATTTTATTTTTGCCATCAGTGGATCATAGTTTAGTGTTATAATATTGTTGAGTTGTTTCGGGATATTGACCCCCAGATATTTCATAGATTCCATCTCCCAGTTAGTTTTGAGTTTGCTTAGTAAATATTGATTTGGGTCATAGTTGAATGTTAAAACTTGGGTTTTATGCATGTTTAATTCGTACCCCGATAAATCTCCAAACGCTGAAAAAACTGAGATTAATTCTGGAAAAGAGGTGTCCGGCTGCACCAGGTATATTAAAATGTCATCAGCAAAGAGTGCTATTTTATGTTCCTTCTGACTAAGTGTAATCCCTTGAATTTTTTGATTCTGTCTTATCCATTGGCTCAGAGGTTCTATGAAGATTGCAAAGAGCAGTGGAGACAAGGGGCAGCCCTGACGACATCCTCTTTCCAATTCAAAAGATGATGATAATTTACCATTAATCCTTATTTTAGCTGTTGGTTTTTTATATAATGCCTGGATAGTTCTAATGAAGTTGTTATGAAAATTGAAACTGGATAAGATTCTATATAGGAAAGACCAGTCAACCGAATCAAATGCTTTTTCAGCATCTAATCCCAATATGGCTGCATTTAAGTTATATTTTTTTATATGATGAATTATGTGTAAAGTGCGTCTAATGTTGTCTTGTGTCTGTCTTTGTCTTATAAAACCTGTTTGGTCTAAATGAATTAAGTCTGTCAGTATATTTTCTAACCTTTTGGCAAGGATAGTGGTAAAAAGCTTATAGTCCTGATTTAACACACTGATGGGTCTGTAGTTGGAGCAGTCTAGTTTATCCTTTTCAAGTTTAGGTATGACTGCAATGACCCCTTCTCTCCAGGAGGGGGAATTTCCCCTGTGTGGAGGACATAGTTAAATGTTTTCAGGAGGAGAGGAGATAGTTGCTGTTTAAAGGTTTTGTACCACTCTGCTGTATAGGCATCTGCTCCTGGGGATTTGTTAGCTTTAAGTTTCATAATTGCTTTTTCTAATTCTTTAGGATGTATTTCTGACAGTAGTGTTTTGTTTTGTGACTCACTAAGTTGGGGAAGGTTTAATGTGTTTAGGAATGCTTCGGATGCGTTTTTATGTTTTTTGAGGGAGTACAAGTTCTTGTAGTAGTTCTCGAAGCTTTTAAGAATATCCTGAATTCTAAATTTTATTTCCTTTGATACTGGGTCTCTGATTTTGTAGATTGCTCCCTCCGTTTGTTGTTCCCTCAATTTATAGGCTAGTAAATTTGTCGATTTGCTGCCTGTTTCATAGTATTTTTGTTTCAGAAATGTAAGTTTCTTCTGGGTTTCTATTGTGTAGATCTCATTTATTTGTTTTTTAATTTCCTTAATTTTGAGCGAGCCATTAGAATGAGTGTTGTCTTTGTGCTCTTTTTCTAGGTTCTTATGTTCTGACTCTAATGTGATTAGTTTTTCTTGTCTCAGTTTCTTTTGGAGTGCCAGTTTTGTGATAATCTTTCCCCTTATTACAGCTTTGCATGCGTCCCACAGTATTAAAGGGGATACTTCTCCATTATCATTTTCTTCCAAATATCTGATTCCAATTCATCTTTTTTTTTTTTTTTTTTTTTTTTTTTTTTGTTACTTATTTGTACCCGTAGGTAGATTTGGTTTGCAGTCTGGTGACAAGCCACCGGCTGCTGGTCGCTGCATGCACGAGCGCCCTAAACCTGCATGTTTTTGGTATGCGGGAGGAAACCGGAGAAATCCCGGAGTAAACCCACGCAACACGGGGAGAACATGCAAACTCCACACAGCTCACTGTTGGTCGGGGGCTGGGATCGAACCCACGATCTCATGATCCCCGCGATCCCCCGGCCGAGGGTAAACTGTGCTGCCACAGTGCTAAACCACTGCGCCACCGTGCAGCCATCTTTCAGTGGTCCTTTCAGCACATTTGAATTTAACCTCCAAGAAAATGTATTATTTGTGTATTTTTGGATACTTAAGTCCATATAGATCGGACTGTGGTCAGAGAGATCCATCAGTCCTATTTTACATGTTTTTACTCTTCCAATGTCTCTATTAAACATAAAAAAATAGTCAATCCTTGAGTATGATGAATGTGGTGCTGAGTAAAATGTATAATCTTTTACACTGGGGTTGAATTCCCTCCACACGTCACAGATTCCCATTTCTTTTAGTAGTATCCAAGTTTTTCTACTTTGAGTGTTATTTTGATGTGGAGAATTACCTGATGCGTCCCAGTATAGATTCAGTCTTAGATTGAAGTCTCCCCCACATATCACTAAACCTTGGGCTTTAGTTATAATTAGGTCAAATACATTTTTATAAAATTTCCAGTTAGCCCCTGGAGGTGCATATACATTCAGCAGGGTGATATCTTCTCCCTCTAGCCGCCCAAGTACCATACTGAATCTCCCTTCTTTATCTTTGCGTTCTGATTTCTTTTTCAAATATAATTTTGGTTGAGATCAATGTCGCTACTCCCCTCCTCCTCCCTGACTTAAATGAAGATGAAGAGATCATTTTAAACCCTTGTCTACTGAGTTTAGTGTGCTCCACGTCTGTTAGGTGGGTTTCCTGTAAAAATATTATTCCTGCTTTGTCTTTTTTCATTTTGCCTAGAATCTTGGTTCTTTTAACTGGATTCAGGATCCCTTTTACATTATATGAGATTATTTTGGTTATACCCTGTTTCTCCATTGTGTTGTCTTATTTAGTATAACAGTGTGGTGGCCCTCTTTTATGCTACTCAGAAACTGAAAGAACATAAAAAACATTAAGAACATAGTATATAAAACTTTAAAACAAAAAACTGACAAAAGATCTTCCTGAGCTGAGGTCTTTTTAGTGACCTTAGAAGAGCCTTGATGGTGTGTTGGCTCTGAGGGAAATTCCTCACATTCCGTTACGTGCTGAGGGCTCTCTCTTACCCCTGTAAGTTGTCCCATGTTTTTAACGTGAATTTCAGATCCCAATCCGAACTTGTAATGATTTTATTTTATTTTATTTATTATTGGGGGTTTTTTATGCCTATACCCTATGAAATTGTGCGCAACCTCCCACCACCATCACAGCAAACAATCACGTTAGTACAGTATTTGTTAGTGTGGAGAGATCATGTGGTTCATTGTCACATTTCTATTTTAACAAGTTTTGTTTTTGTTTTTTTTTAAAAAAAGACTTATTTGTTTCTAATATTATGTCTGTTCCATGAAATGTTTTACCACTTGCTGAATCTGCATCTCCTTTAATGTTTGTTACCTTGTAGGAGGAGGGTTGGATGCGCAGATTGATTAAAAATATCGTTATTCCCTCCTGTAAACGCTCAGTTTTTCCTTATAGCTCTGGCGCTGGGTTTCCCACTGCTGGCCCGTGGATTTTGAGGGTCTCTGTGTGGACCACGTTTGAGCCTTGATTCTTTCGATCGGGTCTACTGCGGGTTTATACACCGTTACCGGGAGTCCTCTTCTCGCCATATCCGTGGTTGCTTCTTCCGCCGAGTTGTAGAGACACGTCTCATCCCCGTAAAAAACCCGCAGCTTTGCCGGAAATGGAGTCTGAAAGCGCAGTTTCTTCTCTCGTAGTGTCTTTTTAGCGTTGTTGTATTCCCAACGCTTTTTAAGGACCTCCGGAGCATAGTCGTGCTCCACGAAAACTTTTCTCTCTTGGTGCATAAATCCTTTTTTCTGCCAAGCCAGTCTTACAACCTTTTCTTTTATTCTGGAGTTGGAGAACTTCACCACCACCGATCTTGGTGGCGCTTCCGCCGCCGGCCTAGGGGCTAATGTACGGTGCGCCCTTTCTATCTTCAAGTCGGTGGATTGGGGAATTTCCAACTTTTCTCTCAGTAAGGATTCCACGCATGCCGCCATTGTGGTGAAACCGTCCTCGACTCCTTCTTTCAGACCATGAATTCTTATGTTGTCTCTTCTTAGTCTTCCTTCTTGGTCGGTTAGCTTAGCCTCCAGTCTTGACTGTCGTTTGTGTAGTTCCAGCACGGTATCTTCCAGCCCTTTTATTCTTTCCTCTGCTTCCATGATTCAGTCCTCGGCCTGGTCCACTCTGCTGTTTGTCCTTTTTATTTCGTCTTTGATTTCACGAAATTCGGCCCAACACTCTCGGCAAAATTGTCTTAATTCCTTAAGTACCATTTTTAAGCTAACCTTGTTGCTAGCTTCATTCAGCTCCTCGTCTTCTGAATGGAAATCCTCCGGATCAGATTCTCTGGCCGATGCGTGTCCTGGCCTGGTAAATGTCGATTTCTTCTGTTTTCCTTTAGGCATAATGACTTTGTCTTTTGATTTTCACTCTTCCAAAAATCCGTTAAATCTGATTTTCAAGGTATTTTCCTGGATCGGGTCTGGGAGCTTCAGCGTTAAGCTGCTATCACCATGGTGTCCAGACCGGAAGTCGACAAAATGCAGCTTTTAAATGAAGATGTTAATTGTTAAGGGGAAAAAAATTCCAAATTTACATGACCCTGTGTGAAAAAGTGATTGCCCCCCTAAACCTAATAACTGGTTGGGCCACCCTTAGCAGTAACAACTGCAATCAAGCGTTTGTGATAACTGACAATGAGTCTTTTACAGCACTGTGGAGGAATTTTGGCCCACTCATCTTTGCAGAATTGTTGTAATTCAGCCACATGGGAGGGTTTTCGAGCATGAACCACCTTTTTAAGGTCATGTCACAGCACCTCAATCAGATTCAGGTCAGGACTTTGACTAGGCCACTCCAAAGTCTTCATTTTGTTTTTCTTAAACCTTTCAGAGGTGGACTTGCTGTTGTGTTTTGGATCATTGTCCTGCTGCAGAACCCAAGTGCACTTCAGCTTGAGGTCACGAACAGATGGCCGGACATTCTCCTTCAGGATGTTTTGGTAGACAGCAGAATTCATGGTTCCATTTACCACAGCAAGTCTTACAGGTCTTGAAGCAGCAAGACAGCCCCAGACCATCACACTACCACCACCATATTTTACTGTTGGTATGATGTTCCTTTTCTGAAATGCTGTGCTACTTTTACTTCGGATGTAATGGGACACACACCTTCCAAAAATTTCAACTTTTGTCTTGTCAGTCCACAGAGTATTTTCCCAAAAGTCTTGGGGATCATCAAGATGTTTTCTGGCAAAACTGAGATAAGCCTTTGTTTTTGCTCAGCAGTGGTTTTCGTCTTGGAACTCTGCTATGCAGGCTGTTTTTGCCCAGTCTCTTTCTTATGGTGGAGTCATGACCTTAACTGAGGCAAGTGAGGCCTGCAGCTCTTTGGATGTTGTTGTGGGATCTTTTGTGACCTTTTGGATGAGTCGTCGCTGCACTGTTGTGGTAATTTTGGTCAGCCGGCCACTCCTGGGAAGGTTCACCACTGTTCCAAATTTTCATCATTTGTGGATAATGGCTCTCACTGTGGTTTGCTGGAGTCCCAAAGCTTTAGAAATTGCTTTATAACCTTTTCCAGACTGATAGATATCAATTACTTTGTTTCTCATTTGTTCCTGAATTTCTTGCACAATTTTTAGCTTTTGAGGATCTTTTGGTCTAATTCACTTTTTCAGGCAGGTCCTATTTAAGTGATTTTTTTTTTTTTTTTTAAATGGAGAACAGGTGTGGCAGTAATCAGGCCTGGGTGTGGCTAGAGAAATTGAACTCAGCTTTCCAAAGATGTGATAAACCACAGTTAATTTATGTTTTAACAGGTGGGGCAATAACTTTTTCCACACAGGGCCATGTAAATTTTGATTTTATTTTACCCTTAATAATAAACACCTTCATTTAAAAACTGCATTTTGTGTTTACTTGTATTATCTTTGTAAACAATTACGTGTGACAAACATACAAAAAAATTAGAAATCAGGAAGGGGCAAACACTTTTTCACACCACTGTATATAGGGTGTGCATCCACAGGTGTGGTTAATTTGGAATAACGCTCCTACCCTGAGGTGTCATGTGGTTACAGGTTTACTTTCATTCATTAAACCATGTTTACATGTGCAAACGTACGTTGTGTTTTCAGCCCACACACTATTTGTTTGTTCTTGTTTTTGTTAATAAATAATTGTTTTGCACCATTCACCTGCTTGCACCTGAGTCCCCCACTACCACCCACTTTTTGACAGTTGCCAATTCCACTTATTTCCAACAAATGTGAGTTTGCTTTTTTTTTTCTGGAAATGGTTGCAGGTAAACGATATAAAGTTATTTTGGTGTACTTTTCTTTAAAAAGGTCATAAGACTGACCAAAGCTCATCTTGGAAAACTTCCTTCCAGCAATCAGTCAGACTTTCTGTTTGTCTCAGTAATCCACTCCACACTTTCCACTCGCCTGTGGAGTTTCAAGCATATGTGCACAAATGTGCACACTTTGACACAATCTGAACTGTGCTGTGTTCATTCAGCAGGAAATGGACTTCAACTGGCATTGAAGGAAATTGGCCAAATATGCAAAGAAATCCATATTCCTCCCACCCTTACCGGGGATGGCTGTAGCGCAGGTGTAGTGTAGCCAACTACTTATTTGAGGGTTAGTGGTTCAATTCCCACTGTGTCTGCATGTCGAAGTGACCTTGAGCAAGACACTGAACCCCCAGCTCCCCCCTGATGGATCAGGCCAGCACCGGTGCATGGCAGCTCTGCCGCCATCAGTGTGTGAATGGGTGGATAGCAGGATCTGTAAAGCGCTTTGGTCATCTAGACATGAGTAAAAAGGGGCTATATAAGTGAATTCCATTTACTATATTTATTAATATTTTGAGTTTGCAAATTGTTTTATCTATAATATTCAATAAATACATCATTTTTATTTTTTATTTAGCAAAAAATAATTCCATTTTCCCATGGTAAATTTACTGTTTAGTGTTTTAATATTTAAGTTGCTTATGTGTTTTAGAGCAGGGATATGCAACCTTTTCTATGACTCGTGCCACTTTAGGATACACTCATGTCCAAAGTAGCAATACTGAATTCAATGGCAAAAGAAGAAAGGGAAATTAGATGTTTAATAGCATTTGAACACGCTCACAATACTACAGATTGCCTTATTTGATGCTTATTATTCCAAACAAAGGGTGAAGCTCAGGTGTCCCCACAGACAGAGTGAGTCATGGCTCACAAAATCCCTTAAATTATTTCCATAAAGCAGTATATTCAAGTTAATTTAAAGATGGTATATTTTGGAGTTGTAACCCCTGATCAGGCTTATGCTTTCACTCCAGGGTGTGTGGGTTTGATGGCGGCAGCTGTGTCATTCAGCCCATGAACAGGCTTTGTGCAGAACCACGCTATGTTCTCTTCTCTGTGCCCCTCCATAGTTCTTTCGGACAGTACCGCTGCAGCTGCTGCCGTTTTATCAGGCAGGAAACACATTGCAATGCACTCATTACTTGTTTCGTTCTCTGAATTTCATCAACAGGATCCTGAATACTCCACTCATGCAGACAAGATCCAGGCTGAAATAATTAAGTTTGTGGTTCGTTCATAGTTCAAGTGCAGTAATAAAAATAGGTTTAGATCTTACTGTATTTAATGGTTGAAACCTTTGTACCCACACCTTGACAGCAATGGGGCTTTGTTGCCGGAAGGTTGGGCAGACGGGCTGTTTCACAAATGTGCAGCAAACAGGAATAGAACCTCTCTGCCATTAGCTCTGCGCTGGGCTTAGAAGGGAGCCTGTGGGGCAGTGTTACCAGCCACTTGAAAACCAAAGCCCAGCGGAGGCCCAGTGATGGCAGGCACAGTTGCCCATTGGTCAGTGTGGACAAAAAAGCGACCTACACACTGAGACGCCTGCCTAGAGTGCTGAGGAAAGCTGGTCAAGGTGTTTAAACAATTCTGAAATGATCCTTGGAACAATCAAGTTTTTAAATTTCTACTGTATTTAATAAGGGGCTCATTAAATTTTAAGCTGTACAGGTGTCCCACAACTTAAGTTTCTATTTCAATATGTGGTGTAAAACTCTGGAACTGGTTAAGTGAGTCCTTAAAACAATGTCCAAACATTATTCAATTTAAAAAGAAATATAAAGACATTATTTTCACTAGATAAGAGGAAAATGAAGGATGTTAACTGCAGTATGGGTGTTACAATGTATTTCTCTGTTAGGTTTGTGGTGTATAGTCTTTCTGAGTTTTTGTTATTGTATTTAAAATGTCAGTTTTTGGTTTAAAATGAGTCTATGATTTAAGCGGCTGCACGGTGGCGCAGTGGTTTAGCACTGTGACAGCACAGTTTTACCCTCGGCCGGGGGATCGCGGGGATCATGAGATCGTGGGTTCGATCCCAGCCCCCGACCAACAGTGAGCTGTGTGGAGTTTGCATGTTCTCCCCGTGTTGCGCGGGATTTCTCCGGTTTCCTCCCGCACACCAAAAACATGTAGGTTTAGGGCGCTCGCGCACGCAGCGACCAGCAGCCGGTGGCTTGTCACCAGACTGCAAACCAAGTCTACCTACGGGTACAAATAAGTAACAAAAAAAAAAAAAAAAAAGGGGTAGGATTAAATAAGCGTTGACTTCATCCCACTCCTTTCCAAGCATGTAGATTGTGATGCATCTGAATGTTGAGAGAAAACTGTAATTTATTATGTTCTATTTTTGCTTTGCACGTTACTGATTTTACATTTGCATGTTTGAAATAAATATTCGATGAATTAATCAATCAATTGATATTAACTACAAGAAGATGAAACAAGAAGATGAAAAAAATTAAAAAAGTGAACACTGCAGTTGTGGTTGCTTGGCAACATGCGTTTAGCTTGTCAATAGCATGTTGTTCCAGCATTGTGGTTGTCACGGCATAATAGCCTCACATGCCAGTCATAGCATATGTGCCGAAGGTTGCCAAAGACTGTTTCAAAGTCTTTGGACCCTATTATGATGATCAAAAGCACACATTTCCACCAGTGGTTTTGATAGCTGCAGGTGGGTTTACACTTGTAGAACTGGACTCATTTAAAAGGGATGCAGTGGATGTAAAGTTGGTGCTGTTTTCTGGCATTCCAACAGTCAGTCCAAGCCCACACAAGCCAAAGGCTTGTTGTGGTGCAGTGCCCTGTATGTGGATCCTCTCCTTCATTTTCCCTCTGGTGAATGGAGTCTGTTTTTCTTCTTGTCTTGAAGTTTAAGTTTAATATTGAGTAGAAAAATACTGTCCCCTCCCACCCCCCGCATTAAATGCTGCTGCTGCTGCTTGCTTTCTCTCCACATCATCGTGCTCTTTGAACTGACATAATCAAGAAAGGAGATTTAATTAATTTGACACACTTTTACAAACTTTTTTTTTCTGACAGTTTGCCAATATATACAGTTCAAAATGTTCAGTTAAAAAAGAAAGAAGACAGAAACAAAAATCTGGGTATTCAGCAGAAAAGCTATTTGTTTTACCTTCCGTCAATAGGAGGTGCTGCAGCATCTTCGGCACCATGTTTCTTTGCCCATTTCTATTGATGGTGGACCTCTTCCACAATGTAACATGTTCTTCTGCTTTCCATGCTGCTGGTGGGTTCATTTCTGGTCAAAGTCAGACAACATTACCTTTGCTTAACAACAGTGCTTTCTCATAATTAAATCAATTTATCCACATTCACTTATCCTTGTATACCGCATACTCCAACTATCTGGTTTAAAAAAAAGTGGTAGCTATTAAAACCTGACACAAAACATGACATGAAGTGATGGAATGAGTGTGTATATGTTCTTATCTTCGATCAGAACACACGGTTTCATTTTGTTTTTTAACTCGGTGAAGATTTCTTTAGCGGCGGCATTTTGTCTACCTCAGATGCTGAACAAAAGACACCATTTTTTGAATGAATGAATGAATGAATGAATTTATTTCGGATAGTACATTACAGGTTAAAAGAAACTGTATAATATAACAACAAGGTCAAATTAGACAAAGACTCCTTCTACTATACAATTCCACGTGAGTTATCCGAAATGGGTGATGGCTGAAGCCGCAGCTTATATTGCCCACCCATATTCCATCCAAGAATTCAAAGGAGAAAAAAGAGAAAACAAGACAAGAGCGATTACAATTTAAAACAAGGCTAAGACAAAATATGACTGAGAGAAAAAGAAAACTGAGCTAGTCTAAGTTAAGCGGTTACTATTCAAAAACAAATCTAAGACATAGTGTCACAGAGAAAAAAGAAAAACTAAGCTATAACACAACACAGGCTGGAAATGTCAATCCTTATGTGAGTTTACATGTCGTCTTGTAAATATGTTTGGAGTATTTCTTCCTTTAGTTTTTGTTTAAATTGTCCAAGCTTTGTACATGATTTTAATTCAGGTCCAAAATCGTTCCATAATCTGACACCTTGCACTGAAATACAATGTTGCTTGGTAGTTGTTCTCACTGTAGGCTTTTGAAATATACATGTTCCTCTGAAGTGATATCGTTTCTCCCTTGTTTGGAACAACTTTTGGATATTTGCGGGCAGTGATAGATTCTTCACTTCACACAAAAGACACCATTACTTCAACAACACAAATATTGAGCAACCTCTTTATCTGTGCCAACAGTTTTTTTGTTTTTACGTTTTGTTTTGTTTTTACACACCTGAACAGGTTTGTAACATTCAGAGTGAGGAAGCGATCAAACCACACTAAAAAAAAAAGTTTTACATTCTGAGAATAAAGCTGAAATTTTGAGGAAAAAGTAAAAAACGTGGTAGAACTTGTTTATAGTCAAGTGGACTGTACAAAATGCCATGAATAGATGAGTTAGTGATATCGCACTTAAGAATCAGTTTTAGTACCAAGGAAATTATTTCTCTTTTAGCATATAAACATGGCGTGGTAATAAGTATTTGGACTTAGAAGAGGTTGTCGCTGTTCAGAAAAAACATACCCAAACTTGGAAAACTTACGCGACTTTTTTCTCAAAATACAATTTTGACATTTTTCTTGAATTTTTTACCTTATTCTCAAAATACTAAACTTTTTTTAATGTGACCCCAATAATCCATAAAGATCAGAACAGGCTGCTGGATATTAGAAACAAACTTAAAATAAAGTCACACAGATCAGCTGACTGGACAAGGTAAGTCCTGTCATGGATTTTAGTAACTGCGTTAAAATTGTAATAGCAGTCGCAATCAAGCTAAGTAGCTTGATGCTACATGTAACAGATAAATGATTTAAGACATTATAAAACTAGGACTGTGAATCATCCATCATTTCCAGAATCGATTTGATTCTGATTCTTGAAATTCTGAATTGATTCAATTCTGATTAGTTTCAATTCGATCTGATCCAGTCAGGAACATTACCATTTTAATAGCTATTTTACTTGACAGGAAAAGAAATTCTTAGAGACCTAATGCTGCAAAATGTACCAGGAATACTCTAACTTTGTTGATACATAAAGTATCACATAAAGAACTGACCCAAAATCAGTTACAGTAATGCACTTTTTATTATTTAACTTATGATTTCACAAAGTGCTAACAAACACTTTCTTTAGTGCAAAGGGTGTGTAGTGTCAAGTCAACAGCCCAGAGTAATGTGATATCCTACCGTGTAGCAATGATCACACTTGAGTTATTTCTTTGGCTAACTCTGCCGTTTATTCTGCAACACACATAATAGACTGAACATGGATTCTGCGCGGGGTTTTCACACTCTTGTTCTAATGTGTCCCCTTAATAGTAGTGCTGAACAATACAGGTAGTTCCCCCTAGAGGCATGTGCCAGTAATGTTTTAAATTAGACTTGCAGTCTACCACATCCCTCCCCTCTAGATTAAACTACTTTTAATTACACTAGCCAATTATGCTAGACATCCTGGAACTCCCATTTAACCCTAAACAATCACAGTTACTTTTGACTTCTTAAACACATGTGCCATACACATAATTTCTTTCTCTTTTTTTTTTTTTTTTTTTTTTACATGTATAACACACATAACAGTCTAACTGGGGATTTGGTTTGACTACCGCATCCCAGTGAGGTTCCAGGACGCATTCTTGTCCTGTGGCTGGGGAACTCACTACTGACTAAGTATAGTCCTTCAAGTAGTCTGGAGCTTTCCTAGCTCGCTGAGATCTTCTCACGGCGGGTGAGCCAACTGCAGGTGAAGACTCAGACTGCTCCACTGTTTCGGCTGCTGCAGTGCTGCCCGTAGAATCTGCAGAGACGGTTACCTCAGGTTTCACCTGAAGTGGTGGTTCGTTGATGCTCTCCTCAAGATGGGTGTCAGACAACACCTCTGGTGCCATCGGCAGGGGAATGGAGCTCCTACCACGAACTTGGTCGATGTGTCGCCTCACCACTTGTCCATGACCTAATGTCACCTTGAATGACACAGGGCCTGTCTTTTCTGTTATTTCTCCTGGTACCCAGGCTGGTCCTGAGCCAAAGTTGCGGGTGTAGACCACGTCTCCTTCTCTCAGTATTCTCTCTCTAGCATGCATGTCATGATAACCTTTTTGTTTCTCTTGTTTATCATGCACTTTGTTTCTGAAGTCTGGATGTATTAAGTCAAATGTTGACCTCAACTTCCTTCCACACAACAGCTCAGCTGGTGACTTGCCAGTTGTAGATTGGGGTGTTATTCGATAGCTGAACAGAGCTCTCGACATTCGGGTTTCAATAGAGTCTCCTGTCATCTTTTTCATGAGTGACTTGAATGTCTGCACGGCCCTCTCGGCTAAGCCGTTAGAAGAAGGATGGTATGGCGCAGTCGTGATGTGACGTATGCCATTCTTTTCAGAAAACTCTTGGAACTGTTCACTCGTAAAACATGTACCGTTATCTGATACTATGATTTCAGGTAGCCCATGTTGGCTGAAACTCTTTCTAAGACATTCAATGGTAACAGTAGAAGTAGAGCTACTCACAGAATATGCATCGATCCACTTTGAGTATGCGTCAACTATGATCAGGAACATTCTTCCCATCCATGGACCTGCGTAGTCAATGTGAATTCTTCTCCATGGTTTATCTGGAACTTCCCAGGGATGTAGTGGGGCTGCTGGAGGACTGTTCCTGTTCTCCTGGCATGCCGCACATGACTTCACAAGCGCCTCCACCTCTGCATCCATGTTGGGCCACCACATGTAACTCCTCGCCAACGCTTTCATGCGAGTGATGCCAGGGTGTGCTTGGTGTAGTTGTTGCAGTAAGGCATTCCTACCAGGTGGTGGAACAACCACGCGTCCTCCCCACAGGATACAACCTTCCTGGGTGCTGAGCTCATCCTGTCGTCGGGCATAGGGAATGAACTCAGGACTGTTCATCTTCGGCCATCCTCGCAAGATGTATTCTCGCACTCTTGCTAGAACAGGGTCTTTGTCTGTCCACTTCTTTATTTGTTGTGCGTTCACCAGGGGCACGCCGATATCTTCAAACAATAGCACTCTCTCCTCCTCCTCAGGCGTGCTGTCTCTTCCTCCATCCAAGGGTAGCCTACTCATCGCGTCAGCATTCGTATGGTCCCGTCCGGCTTTGTAAACGATGGTGTACTCATACGCTGCTAATGTAACGGCCCATCTCTGAATTCTCTGAGATGTCATCTGGGGTATGGCTCTCATTTCACTGAACAGTGAAATTAGTGGCTTGTGGTCAGTCACTATAGCGAACTGTCTCCCGTACAGGTATTTGTGGAATTTTTTTACACCAAATACTACTGCAAGGCCCTCCTTGTCTAGCTGGGAGTAGTTTTTCTCAGCTGCACTAAGAGTTCTTGAGACGAACCCTATGGGTCTCTCTGAGCCATCCTCCATACGATGAGAGAGTACAGCACCCACACCGTAGGGTGATGCGTCACACGCCAGGATGAGTGGTTTGTTTGAATCATAGTGCACTAACACACTACAGGACTGAAGTAGCGCTTTGGACTCTTCAAACGCCTTCTGCTGCTTGACCCCCCATGACCATTTTTCTTCCTTCTTAAGTAAGGTATGTAGTGGTGCCAGCAGCGTGGAGAGCTTTGGGAGGAACCTATGGTAATAGTTCAACAAGCCCAGGTAGGCTTTTAACTCAGTAACATTTTGTGGCTCAGGCGCCTCCGCAATGGCTTCCACTTTGTCTGTTAGAGGGTGTAGACCACTGGCGTTAATCTTGTGGCCTAGGAACACCACCTCTTTTCCCATGAACTCACACTTGCTTCTTTTCAACCTCAGACCGCTTTTCTCCAACCGTTGAAGCACTTCCTTCAGCGTTTTCAGATGTTCTTGTTCATTTGGTCCTGTACAAAGGATGTCATCCAAATAAACGGCAACATTCGGAATTCCACCTAGGATGCCCTCCATAGTTCTCTGGAATATAGCAGGACTGGAAGCTACTCCAAATGGTAAGCGTGTGTAGGTATATAAGCCTTTGTGTGTATTGATGGTTACATACTTTCTTGATTCTTCTTCCAGGACTACTTGTTGGTAGGCGTGACTCATGTCTAATTTCGTGAAGTGTCGGCCGCCATTCAGCTGTGCGAAGAGGTCCTCCACTTTAGGAATTGGATACTGATCCACCCGTGATGCTCGATTGACAGTGAGTTTGTAATCTCCACATATTCTAATGGAGCCATCCGGCTTTCTCACTGGGACTATGGGCGCCGCCCATTCTGCAACCTGCACTGGCTCAATGATCTTGTCATCCAGCAGCCTCTGTAGCTCGCTTTCAACCAGTGGCTTGACTGCATAGGGTACCGGTCGGGGTTTGCAGAATCGTGGTTGGGCCTCCTTGTCCACATTAATCTTTGCAGTGACACCTTTTAGCTGTCCTACGCCTTCTTTGAACACCTCAGCGTGTCTTTCGAGGATCTCCTCCAGCTGCAATTTGGGCTGAGATTCCACTTTATTCACCAACTGATCCATCATGGCCAGTTCTTGTAGCCAACTTCGCCCTAGTAGATTTGGTCCTTCGCTCCCAACTACTACTACAGGTAAGTCCTTTTCTTTGTTTTCGTGCTGCACCTTCACTTGTGCCATGCCTAGCACGTCTAGCTTCTCTCCTGTGTATGTTTTTAATTTTAATGAACAGGGATTTAATTCTGCTGTCTGTTTTCTTCCACAGTTGTGTATATTGCTGTTTACTTAATATGGTTACTCCACAGCCTGTATCAACTTCAAATGTTACTTTCATTCCATTAACATTCATGGTACGCGTGATGGGCGCTACCTTGGTCAGCTCCTCTGACGTGTTGTAAATTGTGTGAAAACCCATGTCTTCTGTATCACTTTCTCCCTCCCCTCTCAGTTGATTCGCTCGCTGTTCCTTTCCTGGGCCCTTGTTTTCATACTTTTGCCCATTAACTGTCGCTTTCAGCACCTGTGCGCTGTCCACCTTTATTCTACATGCTTTCTTAATGTGCCCTCGCTTGCCACAATTATGACACAGCTCAGTGGCAAATTTGCACTCGGCGGCATTGTGCTGGCCTTTGCAGCGATAACAACTGGGGAATTTGTGCTGAGTTTTGTCAGTCGACACTTTGTGGACACCTACTTGGGTCTTAGGCACACGAACATGCGTTGCTGTGTCCTCTGTTAGTTTCCTTTGCATTTCTCTCACATCTTTAGATGCTGTTTCCATCGCTTGGCATAATTCCAAAGCCTTTGCAAAAGTGAGTTTTGTTTCAAATAAAAGTCGCCGTTGCATTCGGTCATCATTCACTCCACACACAAGTCTGTCTCTTAACATTTCTTCCAATGAGTCTTTGTAATCACAGTGCAGTGTTAATTTCCTCAATTCTGCCACATACTCTGCTATGGACTCAGTGTTCCTCCTTATGCGTGAATTAAATTTGAATCGTTGCACGATTTCACTCGGTTTGGGGCTGAAGTGCTTCTGAAGCTCAGCAGTAAGCTGGTCGTACGTTTTATCTTTCGGTAATGCAGGGCTTATTAAATTTCTCAACAAGCTGTAAGTAGTTGCACCAACTCCACTCAACAGTACAGCCTTCCTTTTGTCTGGCTCCTCAATATCATTAGCTTCGAAGAAAAAGTCCAACATTTCACTATATTCTTCCCATGACTGAGTCGAGTTATCAAAAGGGGTTACCGTTCCGATTACAGCCGCCATTGCTCGTCGTGGTGGGGAAACCTCGTTTTTCCTCCTCTGAACTTGCACTCGAACTACTGGAGTCACTTGAGTTCGCCACACTTGCAATGTTCTCTGTTTCTCGCCGCTGATTTTTTTCTTTTAATCCTCGTCGCCAATTGTGTGATATCCTACCGTGTAGCAATGATCACACTTGAGTTATTTCTTTGGCTAACTCTGCCGTTTATTCTGCAACACACATAATAGACTGAACATGGATTCTGCGCGGGGTTTTCACACTCTTGTTCTAATGTGTCCCCTTAATAGTAGTGCTGAACAATACAGGTAGTTCCCCCTAGAGGCATGTGCCAGTAATGTTTTAAATTAGACTTGCAGTCTACCACAAGTAAGTAAACAAATTCAATGCATGAAGCATGTATACATAATCTCACTGTAGTTGCCAGCAACTTTAAATTTCAAACATATCAGGCGTTCAGTGCAACTAGAACATACTTTTTGTAAACAGTGATAGCTGAGAAAATGCTACACTTGTGAGGCCAAATTAAGTACATGTACGACAGTGACGTGTGGTCAGGGGGAGCAGGTGAGGCTGAAAATCAGTCAGAGGCTGTGCAGTACTGTTGCCCCAATGAGAGGGGGCGTGCTTGAGCACCTTAAGCACAGGTGTTTTTTTCTTTTTTTGAAATAAAGGAAGATAAGGATATTTTTAACAAAGTCACAGTGATTTTTGTCCAGAAGGACAGGCAAATTTATTTCATTTACAAGTAAAGGTAAGACCATGCATGCATAGTAGTTCTCAATACTAATAATAATTTGTAATGAGTGTAAATTGTGGAGCTGCAATACACAGAGATTGCAGCTCTCTGAACCACTATAATTTAATTTTTCTTTGGCCAAAAACAAAGTACAATTTTTGTGGCCAAAAATGTTGTTTGTAAAATAGCAATGCATTATACTTGCGTAACCGATGGTCTTTGCATGTTTCTATATTCGGGAGCGTTCTAAAATGAAAGCACAGACTTTTATTACTGCCTTTTCTGCAGGGCCGGAGTGGGACCAGTTTTCAGCCTAGAAGTTTCATACCCAAGACCAGCCCACTTTTTTTTTTTTTTTTTTTTTTTGTCAGGTGGAAGAAATTGGAGCAAAAGTTCTATTTCTATCCAATTATGCAGTCAGGTTTTGATAAGAATATAGAGCTGAAATAATAGTTATGCCTCAGTGAAACAGAGGCATATGGTAATCAGTTAGTGTGTCTGTTTGTGGCTCTGTGTGTGTATCTGTCCATCTGTCTGTCCGCCTCTCTGTTTCAGCTCGCCCAGTCAAAATTAAGTGGAACTAAAGGCTTGTATCATTATATCACCATATTTTCTCAACTTTTAATTTGCCAGATTTTAAAAATAATGCTTTGTTTTTGAAATAAACACAAAAATAGCTCACCTTTACCATCAATGGAATGGTACTGCACATGTGCCCAGAAACTTCCACCTGAGGAAAGTACTGAGCAATCCGCCAATACTGCATGAACAAATGTCCGTCTTTTTGCCCGTTTTCTTCCTCTGCCGCTAAACAGCAAAAGCTCCTGTTCATCTTGATTGTCATTGTATTCACGTACCTCCATTGCTTCCACCATTTAAAATGTCTGCTATTGTGCTCTTCTGCTGTGTTTGGATCGCAGCTGTTCAAATCAGTTTGGTGGCTCTTGGCTGCTGCCGACAGTATGGGCATGTGAACTGCAGATTATTTTTACTGCGCATGTGTGTACTCCAAAACTACTGGATGGATTTGGATGAAATTTTTACCAGAGGTGGTCCTCGGGCTAGAGAGGAACCCATAACATTTTGGTGATGATCTGAGAACGGATACCTCTGACAAGGCTCTGGCATCAAGGCATCGGCACCTTGGTGCTTTCATTCACCTCAGTAAACCATCAGTCAAATGAAAAACTGAAATGCAAGTGACAAACTGGAAAATCATTTCAGTAGCATAAAATTTTTACAGAAACAAAATTATGTGCTATTCATTAAACAATTTTAACCTCGTATTTATTTAATAATTTCAGATTGTTAAGGGGTGGGCTCTAGTATTTAGTACCTTGAGTTTATGAATGTGAAATGTGCTGGACACAAAACTGATTCAACTATATTCATTAACTGAATTTTGGCAGGCCTTTGTTTTCATTTTAATTCACAATGTCGACACTAATTACCTCCACCAAGGAGGTAATGTAATCGGAGTGGTTTGTCTGTCTGTTTGTTAGCAGGATTACACAAAAACTACTTTACGGAGTTTGATGAAAAAAATCACCAGAGGTGGCCGTTGGGCCAAGGATGAACCCATTAAATTTTAGTGATGATCTGAGAGTGCATACCTCCACCAAGGACCTTGTTTTCATTTGTGCAGCAGGATTATACAAAAACTACTGGATGGATTCGAATGAAATTTTCACCAGAGGTGGCCCTTAGGCTAGAGAGGAACCCATTACATTTTTGGTGATGATCTGAGAACGCATACCTCCACCAAGGCTCTTATTGTCTCACACTGTGTTAGCAAGAATCCTCCAAAACTACGGGATAGACTTGGATGTAATTTTCACCAGAACTGGCTTGTGACCTACACACGAACCCATTACATTATGGAGGTGATCCATGAGGGACGGACGGAGCCTTGGCAGAGGGATGTGCTCTCTGAGTGCTTTTATAGTTAGCATCTGGGTTTCCGATAGGCCAGTATATCTATCAGTTGTAACCTGTAGATTTCATTAATACACAGTGAACAAGGAACAACATAGTACCTTAACTTATAAATATTATCTTTGAGTACACAGACATACATATACAGTGGGGCAAAAAAGTATTTAGTCAGCCACCAATTGTGCAAGTTCTCCCACTTAAAAGATGAGAGAGGTCTCCAATTTTCATCATAGGTATACCTCAACTATGAGAGACAAAATGAGAAAAAAAATCCAGAAAATCACATTGAAGGATTTTTAATGAATTAATTGGTAAATTCCTCGGTAAAATAAGTATTTGGTCACCTACAAACAAGCAAGATTTCTGGCTCTCACAGACCTGTAACTTCTTCTTTAAGAGGCTCCTCTGTCCTCCACTCGTTACCTGTATTAATGGCACCTGTTTGAACTCGTTATCAGGATAAAAGACACCTGTCCACAACCTCAAACAGTCAGACTCCAAACTCCACTATGGCCAAGACCAAAGAGCTGTCAAAGGACACCAGAAACACAATTGTAGACCTGCACCAGGCTGGGAAGACTGAATCTGCAATAGGTAAGCAGCTTGGTGTGAAGAAATCAACTGTGGGAGCAATTATTAGAAAATGGAAGACATACAAGACCACTGATAATCTCCCTCGATCTGGGGCTCCACGCAAGAGCTCACCCCGTGAGGTCAAAATGATTATGAGAACGGTGAGCAAAAATCCCAGAACCACACGGGGGGACCTAGTGAATGACCTGCAGAGAGCTGGGACCAAAGTAACAAAGGCTACCATCAGTAACACACTACGCCGCCAGGGACTCAAATCCTGCAGTGCCAGACATGTCCCCCTGCTTAAGCCAGTACATGTCCAGGCCCGTCTGAAGTTTGCTAGAGAGCATTTGGATGATCCAGAAGAGGATTGGGAGAATGTCATATGGTCAGATGAAACCAAAATAAACTTTATGGTAAAAACTCAACTTGTCGTGTTTGGAGGAGAAAGAACACCATACCTACTGTGAAGCATGGGTGTGAAAACATTATACTTTGGGGCTGTTTTTCTGCAAAGGGACCAGGACGACTGATCCGTGTAAAGGAAAGAATGAATGGGGCCATGTATCGTGAGATTTTGAGTGAAAACCTCCTTCCATCAGCAAGGGCATTGAAGATGAAACGTGGCTGGGTCTTTCAGCATGACAATGATCCCAAACACACTGCCCGGGCAACGAAGGAGTGGCATCGTAAAAAGCATTTCAAGGTCCTGGAGTGGCCTAGCCAGTCTCCAGATCTCAACCCCATAGAAAATCTTTGGAGGGAGTTGAAAGTCCGTGTTGCCCAGCGACAGCCCCAAAACATCACTGCTCTAGAGGAGATCTGCATGGAGGAATGGGCCAAAATACCAGCAACAGTGTGTGAAAACCTTGTGAAGACTTATAGAAAACGTTTTACCTCTGTCATTGCCAACAAAGGGCATATAACAAAGTATTGAGATGAACTTTTGTTATTGACCAAATACTTAATTTACCAAGGAATTTACCAATTAATTCATTAAAAATCCTTCAATATGATTTTCTGGATTTTTTTTTTCTTATTTTGTCTCTCATAGTTGAGGTATACCTATGATGAAAATTGGACACCTCTCTCATCTTTTAAGTGGGAGAACTTGCACAATTGGTGGCTGACTAAATACTTTTTTTCCCCACTGTATATGAACAGGACAAAAAAATTATATGGAGAAATGAAACAAAATGTTGTCAGATATTCATCGTTTTTTTGTTCTATGATGTCATTATTAACACTGAACTGACATGACTGTATAAACTGTTACATATTATTTTAATATATTATTGTTTAGTTTGACAGCAGCATGTATACATGTTGCAGCATTATAGATTTGTGGTTATATCCTTATCCTTGTAGAAGAGCTTGGAATAACGAGGTGATGTGACTTATAAACCAAAGTTTATTATCAGCTTCGCTCCTCTAACAAGTCTCATCTAGTGCAGCAGCAGAAGAAGTAAGAGAGCGAACACATTCGGCTCTACGTACTTATACTCGCACATACAAAAGACATGCATATCAAAGCTGACATCCCTCATTATCTTAATCCCCCTCCTTTGTCTTGATACCCCTCCACCTGGCCCTGGGAGGTCAGGGCGACCTATCTGGTCTCCACCGCAGTGCCTCGGATGCTCTTTGATCTTCACTGGCGGTTGAGACCCTTTGTCCTGTTCTGAGGTGTGAAGTCGCTTTACATATGTAATCACCAAACATTCTCACATGCTTATACATATGTAGGTTATGGGATATATGATTAATATAGACCACAGCCCCCCCCCCAAACGACTAAGAAAAGGACAATAGAAAAATTCACAGTTTAAGATAATCATTATGAGATACTAACTGCTACACCTCTTGACAAGGAAGAAACTTTCCAGCAGCTATGCTCCTGTAGAGAATTCAGTGGTAAACATAACAGCATAGTAATATCACAAGTCAGTCTTAAACTGTTACAGCACAATTAGTGAACAACTTTTGAGTAGTTTGCATCAGTCCCTGTGCCGTCTGGGTTTAAGTCTTCTCCCGAATCTGCTGTGGGTCCGCTTGGACGTCCTGGTGGGACCTTCCTGTAAGGAATCTGCAGCTTGGGGAGGAGAGTGATTATTCGTTCCCTGCAGGGGGGCTGAGTCTTTTCTCTTGGGGGGTCTACCCCGCCAAGGTGCTCTCGCCAACCGTGCAGGCTCGTCTCTCAACAAGAAGGCAGGTTTAAGTCTGTCAATGCTGACTGTTTCTTTTCTGTCCCCTAAATCAAGCACAAAATGCTTATCACCAGGTTCCAGCACTCTGAATGGTCCATCGTATGGTGGGCGGAAGGTTGGTTTTAAAGCTTCATGCCTAACAAAAACGAATTTGGCGTTTTTTAAAGCTTGGGGGACAAAAACCCGCAGAAAAGAATGATGTGCCGGCCCGGGGAGAGTGTTAGGGCCGTTGCTGCCTAAAAAACTCGGGGCTGGAAGATGCCCTGGCTCTGGGTTCGCTGGTAAAAATTCACCTGGGAGCCTGAGAGGTTGTGCAAAAACTAATTCTGCTGGGGAGGCGTCTAGATCCTCTTTAGGCGCAGCACGCAACCCCAATAAAACCCAGGGAAGTTTATTTACCCAATTTGTATCCGTTAGCGAGGCTCTGAGAGCGGCCTTTAAAGATCTGTGAAAACGCTCGCATAACCCATTAGCCTGAGGGTGATAAGCGGTGGTGCGGTGAATTGTTGCTCCTAAGCTGCTGGCCATGGCTGACCAAAGCTCCGAGACAAATTGAGGCCCCCTATCGGACGTGATGTCCGATGGGACGCCGAAACGTGCCACCCATTTTGTCAAAAAAACGCGAGCGACTTCCTCCGCTGTGGTTGACGCCAGAGGGACCGCCTCAGGCCAGCGCGTAGTACGATCTATCATTGTTAACAGATGTGTGAAACCTTGGGAGGAAGGTAGAGGTCTCACGAGGTCGACATGAACGTGGTCAAACCTTTTAGCTGGGATTCGAAAAGGCTCTAGAGGGGCTTTTGTGTGTTTGTGTATTTTGGCGCGCTGACAAGAAATGCAAGTCTTTGCCCATTCTTTTACGTTTTTGCGCAGGCTCCGGCCACACAAACTTTTCGGCAACCATTTTAACCAAAGCGTGCACACCCGGGTGCGCGAGGGAGTGAATTGAGTCGAAAACACGGCGGCGCCATGCAGCTGGGACTACCGGGCGAGGTCGGCCGGTTGAGATGTCGCATATTAGGGGGGGCACACTGTCACTTAAACCCCTTTCCTCCAGCCTTAACCCTGTTGGTCCAGACAGGAGTGCGTGCACGTCTGCGTCACTACTTTGCTCCTCTGCCATGGCTGTGTAATCTATCCCTACGTGGATTGGGGCTGCGTATGTGTCCGCGTTGGCGAAGAGTTCTGCGGCTGAGGTAGTATAATCTGTCTCCTCGTGCTCTGGCGATGTCACAGCGCGAGAGAGGCAGTCTGCTGCCACGTTAAGTTTGCCTGCCACATGTCGAATGTCTGTGGTGAACTCTGAAATCGCAGCTAGTTGTCTTTGTTGCCTGCCTGACCACGGTTTGGAAATTTTAGCCATCGCAAAGGTGAACGGTTTGTGGTCTACAAAAGCCGTGAAACGCCACCCCTCCAACCAGAACTGGAAGTGGCGGATGGATAAATGAAGCGCTAGTAGCTCCCTGTCAAAAGTGCTGTATTTACGCTCAGTTTGGTTTAGCGATTTGCTGAAAAATGCCAAAGGTTGCCAGATTCCACCGACGTGTTGTTCTACAACCGCCCCTATGGCCAGGTCTGAAGCGTCTGTGGTTAGCGCAATGCGGGCCGAGGGATCAGGGTGAACCAACAATGTGGCATTAGCTAGGGCACTTTTTACTTCCGCGAAGGCGCGTTCGCGCTCCGGGGTCCATTCGACCGCATTGGAAGGTTTTTGTTTTCTGAGCGCGTCATATAGGGGCTGCATGAGCTGAGCTGCGCGGGGGAGGAAACGATTGTAAAAATTAACCATTCCCAAAAATTCCTGCAGCGATTTGACCGTTTGTGGCCGTGGGGAACTTTTTACTGCGCAAACTTTGTCTGGCAGTGGGACTGCCCCCTTCGGTGAAACTCTGTGTCCCAAAAAATCAATTTGTGACACGCCGAATTTGCATTTGGCTGGATTGATTATTAACCCGTGCTCTTCTAGTCTCCGAAAAACCATAGTGAGATGCTGTTCGTGTTCTTCCTCAGACGAGCTGGCTACCAGCATATCGTCGAGGTAGACGAACACGAAGGGGAGGTCGCGTAATACCTCGTCCATCATCCGCTGAAAGGTTTGAGCAGCGCCTTTGAGGCCAAAAGGCATCCGCAAAAATTCAAAAAGACCGAAGGGGGTTATTACAGCTGTTTTAGGAATGTCTTCCGCTTGAACGGGGACTTGGTGATAGCCGCGGACCAGGTCTATTTTTGAAAAAATGCACGCACCCGCCAGATGTAATGAAAAATCTTGGATGTGAGGAATTGGGTAGCGGTCATGCGCTGTCGCATTGTTTAATCTGCGGTAATCGCCGCAAGGTCTCCAAGAACCGTCGGATTTCGGGACCATGTGAAGTGGTGACGCCAAGGGGCTTTTTGAGCGCCTGATAATGCCTAGTTTTTCAAGGGTGGTAAACTCGTCCCGAGCTATGGCGAGCTTGGTCGCGTCTAAGCACCGAGCTTTGGCGAATACGAGTGGGCCCGTTGTGGGAATAAAATGTTCGACCCCGTGCTTAGCCACTGTAGCTGAGAATTTGGGAATTGTGAGTGCTGGAAATTGGGTGAGGAGTTGATCAAACTTACCTCCTGCTGTAGTGACGCTGGCCTGCACGGGTGATGGAGAAACTCGAGCTGAGCAGGGAATAGAAGCAAAGGACAATGCATTAACCAAGCGTCTGTTCGCTAGATCGACCAAAAACCCATGTGCACACAAAAAGTCTGCGCCCAACAAGTTAAAACTCACCGCCGCTACAACAAATGTCCATCTGTAGTTGCGGCCATGGATGCGGAGGGGCAGGTTCCTTTCGCCATAAGTGTCGATGATGGAGCCGTTGGCTTCCACCGCTCCATTGCCCCAGGGGCCCATGGCCCGGTCTGCTTGGGAGGGCATGATAAAACTCAGTTGAGCTCCCGTGTCAATGAGGAACTGCTTGCCGGTGTGTCCGTCCGTCACATATAGAAGCTTGCTTTTGTCGCCGAGAACTGCCGCTGTTAACGGTTCTCGGCTTTGGCGTTTTCCCGAAATCGTGAATTTGCAGGGGGGGAAGGCATTTGTAAGCCTTCTCGGCGAAGCGGTGGTGGTAATAACAGACGTCGCTCCGTCTGTTACGTCTTGGCCGTGTCGCTGCCATGGCGGGCGGATTCTGCTCAGTGGTTTGTGGCTCCCCGTGGCTCCAGACATCGGCGTTGAGGCCTGCGGATGCTGCTGTGGGTGTCTGTTCCCTGCAGGCGTTGACGAGTCGCTGCGCTTCGCGAGCCAGCGTGCGGAAGTCTTGCTGGGTGCTGCATCGCATGTTGGCAAGCGTCCCTCTCATGTGTGGCGGCAGCGTACTGAGGAATATAAATTGGAAGAGGAAGTTGTCATTGTCCTCTTCTTTGAGCTGCAGCAAGTCCTCCATGAGGGCCTTGGGTCTGCATCCTCTGTGGCCGTAGACCGCCAGGATCCTCTCGGCTCTCTCCTCGGCAGAGGGGACGAAATTCGCCACGATGGTCGCTTTCAGTTCTTTATATTTGTCCTGGGCCGGCGGCCGCTGGATTATGCTCCGCGCGCATCTCGAAGTGGAGGCGTCGAGTTTGGCGACGATGTGATAAAACTTTGTATCGTCAGCCGTGATGCCCGCCAGTGCAAACTGGGCTTCAGCTTGCTGAAACCACGAGGCCGGGTCTTCCTGCCAGAAGTCCGGCAGCTTGACGGTGACGGCGTTTGTGTGGGCCGTCCCTGATGTGTCCGCAGGGTGAGAATGCCTTCCTTCGGCTCTCGCAGCGGCGCTGGTGCTCGGTTGAGCCCTCTCTATTACTTCTGCCGTGGGGGAACGTCGTCCATCTGTTCCCCTGTCTGCATGGGCGCCGGCGTCTGCCTGGGTCGCCACAGATGAGTTAACAATGAATTATCAGCTTCGCTCCTCTAACAAGTCTCATCTAGTGCAGCAGCAGAAGAAGTAAGAGAGCAAACACATTCGGCTCTACGTACTTATACTCACACATACAAAAGACATGCATATCAAAGCTGACATCCCTCATTATCTTAATCCCCCTCCTTTGTCTTGATACCCCTCCACCTGGCCCTGGGAGGTCAGGGCGACCTATCTGGTCTCCACCGCAGTGCCTCGGATGCTCTTTGATCTTCACTGGCGGTTGAGACCTTTTGTCCTGTTCTGAGGTGTGAAGTCGCTTTACATATGTAATCACCAAACATTCTCACATGCTTATACATATGTAGATTATGGGATATATGATTAATATAGACCACAATCCTCTTGATTGTCTGACAACAACCTCCTCCTGAGTAATTAAGAGATGGGGTACCTGAGCAGGTTCAGGTTCAGGTTCAGGTTACTTTATTTGTACCCGTAGGTAGATTTGTTTTGCAGTTGGTGACATCCATATTTACAAGCCACAATTACATTCAACATAGACACAAACCCAGTCACACATCTTACAAAATAGGTAAATATAAAATATGTACAATATAATTTTTATAGCTTGTTCAACTCTTTGACAGCAGCAGGGACAAAGCTGTTTTTGTAGCGCTGGGTTCTACTTTTTGGGACAGCAAACCTCCGTCTGGAGGGAAGAAGCTGAAAGTTGCAGTGCAAAGGGTGGGAGTCATCATTTAAAATCGAGTCGGCCATCCTCTGTACTTGTTTGGCGTACAGGGATGCCAGGCTCAGCTGTGACTCACCAAGCAAACGACTGGACCATCTGACTACCTGATCCAAGGATTTCCTCTGTTTCAGTTTTATCTGACCAAACCATGACATTAAAGAAAAGGATAAAACAGATTCAATAAAAGCCCGATAGAACATAGTCATTATGGTTCGGTCAATTTGGAAGCGTGCAAGTTTCCTCAAACAATGCAAATTTTGCTGACCCTTTTTGCACACCCTTTCACAGTTCACCTCAAAGTTCAATCCACTATCAATAATCGTCCCAAGATATTTGTACGATTGTACACATTCGGTGGTCTGGCCTTTTAGTATGGTGACTTTGTGCCTGGGAGTTTTCCTCCTAAAGTCAATAATCATATCTTTCGTTTTTGTTGTATTCAGCTGCAGGTAGGAATCCTCACACCAGTGAACAAAGTCATCAACTACTGGGCCGTGGCCACTCTCACCATCCTGGAGGAGACTGACAATGACTGAGTCATCAGCATACTTTATAATGTGTCTGTTGTCATGTCTGCTCCGACACATGTTTGTGTACAGGATGAAGAGTAGTGGTGACAACACACACCCCTGAGGAGAGCCAGTAGAAGAGCACTTTAGGTCAGACAATGTGCCATTGACCCTTACTCTCTGCGTCCTGTTGGTTAAGAAATCCAGAATCCAACCCACCAGATTATTGCTTAAGCAGAAGGCAATTTATAATTTTACTTGTAAATTAGCATCTTTTGTCATAGTTTTGCAATATTATTTGTGAAAATTTATACTTAATTTAAATTTATAGGCTTTACCTTATTTAAAAAAAATATATACTAAATTTGTGAGTCCACCACTACCACTTGTTGTGAATCGCGGCATGATCTTGGGATCATGCCCACGCTTTGTGTATTTTCATTCTCCCTGTGATGATTTTTGGTTATTATTTGCAATTATTGCGTCCTGTGTTTGGTTATCTTTTGCCTCTTGTGTTTACTGCTTTCTGTGTTTCCCTGGTATGTTATGTCATCCTCTGTTTGCCCTTAGTGTCATTATTGTGGTCTTTATGTTCCCCTGCCTGTGTTATCGTACTTTTGTGTGAATCTGGGTCTTGTGTGCATATTGGTTTACCTATTGATTCCAGCTCCTCATGTTTTTCTATACCTGTAGACACCTTCCCTCATGTGTGTTCCTGTTTAGCTCCTGATTGTCATCTCAGCTGTCCTGTGTTCCTCTGATTAGTTTCCTCCCTATATATGTTGCCTCTTGCTTTCAGTTGATTGTTGGGTCAGTGATGATTGTGTCATTCCTCCTGTCTTGCTCCTCATGTATTCCTGTAATTTTCCGAGAGTTTTTGTTATCTATTACATCCGAGTTTTTTTCCAGCCCCTGTGCTGCACTTCTTGTTTGTTCTTTCAGTTTCTTGTTAATAAATTATTATTACACCGAAGCCCTGTCTGCACCCTGGGTCCATCATTTCATCTCCGCCTGCCTTAGGCAGATATCATAACACCACCACTACTATCCACCTTGTTTAAAAAATAATAAATCACCTGAGAACAAGCAGGACTTTTTTTCCTTCATTCAGCAACATGTATAAAGAGGCATTTTTCACCAAATCAATCAATGAAAGCTTTATTTATATAGCACTTTTCATACAAAAAGAGGCAATGCAAAGTGCTTCACACATTGAAATAAAACACATTTTACCCCCCCCACACACACACACATACAGGTGCATCTCAATAAATTAGAATGTCGACAAAAAGTTGATTATTTTAGGTTAATTCAGTTCAAAAAAATTAAACTTCTATATTATATAGAGTCTTACACAGAGAGTGATATATTTCAAGTCTTTATTTATTTTAATTTTGATGATTATGGCTTACAGTCCATGAAAACCCCAAATTCAGTTTCTCAAAAAATTAAAATACTACATAAAATTAATTTTAAAAAAATGTGTTTTAATAGACATGTTGGCTGACTGAAAAGTATGTCCATGTGCACACTCAATACTTGGTCGGGGCTCTTTTTGGATTAATTACTGTATCAATGTGGCGTGGCATGGAGGTGATCAGCCTGTGGCACTGCTGAGGTGTTATGAAGGTCCAGGTTGCTTTGATAGTGACCTTCAGCTCGTCTGCATTGTTGGGTCTGGTGTCTCCCATCTTCCTCTTGACAATCCTCCATAGATTCTCTATGGGGTTTAGGTCAGGAGAGTTTGCTGGCCAATCAAACACAGTGATGCCATGGTCATTAAACTAGGTTTAGATACTTTTGGCAGTGTGTGTGTGTGTGTGTGTGTGTGTGTGTGTGTGTGTGTGTGTGTGTGTGTGGCGGGGGGGGGGGGGGTGCCAAGTCCTGCTGGAAAATGAAATCAGCTTCTCCATAAAGCTTGTCAGCAGAGGGAAGCATAAAGTGCTCTAAAATTTCCTGGTAGACGACTGCGCTGACTTTGGTCTTGATAAAACACAGTGGACAAAACACCAGCAGATGACTGTTCAGATAAAAGTAAATTTTGCATTTCATTTGGAAATCAAAGTCCCAGAGTCTGGAGAAAGAGTGGAGAGGCACAGAATCTAAGTTGTTTGAGGTTTAGTGTGACGTTTCCACAGTCAGTGATGATTGAGGAACCATGTCATCTGCTGGTGTTGGTAAATCCCAAACTGAATTTGGGGTTTTCATGGGCTGTAAGCATAATCATCAAAATTAAAATAAACACTTGAAATATATCACTCTCTGTGTAATGACTCTATATAATATAGAAGTTTAATTTTTTTGAATTAAATTACCTAAATAAGGCAGTGCAGTGGTGGAGTGGTTAGCACTGCAGCAGCACAGCAACTCACCCTTGGCCGGGGGATCCTGGGTTCAATCCCAGCCCCTGACCAACAGTGATCTGTGTGGAGTTTGCATGTTCTCCCCGTGTCTGCGTGGGTTTACTCTGGGATTTCTCCAGTTTCCTCCCACATGCCAAAAAAAACAACAAAAACATGCAAGTTAATTGGAGATTCTAAAGTGGCCACAGGTGTGAAAGGTTGGGCGCCACACCAGTGCTTGTCTCAGCCACTCATGTGGATGCCCTGTAATTTCACCATTGTGGGACTAATAAAAAAAAAAAAAAAAAAAAAATCTAAATCAACTTTTTGTTAACATTCTAATTTATTGATATACACCTGTAGACAGAAACACACACATACAAAGAAACTTTCATCAGTGTAAAACTTATTGCTTAAGGCTTATGGTTGGGCACCGAGGATCCAAGTGTGGAAGCACCATCACTAGGGAGCCATCACCAGCAGGGAAAGTGCCAAGTTCATGGCTACAGGAACACCAACTCTGAGACCCCCAGCTCCAACCCGAGGGGTCAACACCGCAGGCACGGCGTCGCAGTGCACGACCCCCTCAGCCAGGCAGACCAGGACAATCACAGGCCAGCACCCCACAGCCAGAAAACCCCTTACGGGAGGGCCCCCCATTAGAAAATGCCAGAGCTTGGACAGAGTGATTAAAAAGTCACTGATAAAAAATAAGATAGTTTGCTGATTAAAAAAAAAAAAAAAAGACTAGGCAGTAAAGATGACTAGATGAATAAAACATCTAAATACAGTCAAGCAGACATGTATTCATAAATATTAATTAGCAGTAAAATAAGTGATGGAGGCATAAAATATATTTAAAATCAGAAATTAAGAGAATTAAAATAGGAAACTAATCAAAAGCAAGGTTAAAATAGTAGGTCTTGAGCCTGCTTTTAAAAACACGGACATTCTCTACAGCCCTGATGTTCTCCAGCAGGCTGTTCCACTGACATGGGCTGTAGTAACTAAAAGCCGCTTCACCGTGGGTGTGGTTCTGACAGTAGGAACAGTTAAAAGGCCAGTGCCGGAGCACCTCAGGGACCGTGGTAGCTCATATACCAAAAGCAATTTTGATAAATAAGAAGGCCCAAGACCATGCAGACATTTATAAACCAATAAAAGAACCTTAAAATTGATCCTGAAGGACACAGGGAGCCAATGCAGTGATTTTAAAACCGGCATGATGTGAGCCTGCAATCTGGTCCTCGTCAGAACACGTGCAGCTGAATTCTGTAATAACTGCAGATTTGAAATTGTCTTTTTGGGAAGACCAGAGAGCAGGGCATTACAGTAATCAATACAGCTGGTGATAAATGCAAGCATCAGTATCTTCATGTTTGCTCAAGAGAGAAGTGGGCGGACTCTAGCTATATTCTTTAGATGGTAAAATCCTGTTCGTGTTACATTTCTTTTTTCCACAATATTTTTTATTGAACCTTTTTTTAACAAACATGACACAAACAATCAAACACTAACACTAAAGTAAATTAAAAATAAATGTTCTAAAAACACCAACAACCATTAACAAAAGCAAGTCAAACAATGCTCCTCTGTTTAGCCTAGGTAATCCATTACATAAGTATACATATTATACATTAACCAATTTGGAATTTACAAGGTCCACACACATCATTCACCTTCTTCTTCAGAAGTTATGTTTAATTGCTTTACATAATCAATGAAAGGTCTCCATATATTCTCAAACACACTTTCCTTTGATTTCAATATGTATGTTATTCTTTCTAGTGGAAGGTTTGTTAACATCTGTCTTAACCACTGAGTCACATCTGGTCTATGAGTCTTTTTCCACAGTAGTGCAATACATTTTTTGGCATTAAGCAAACTGAGGTCTATGAATGTTCTTTCACTCTTATTAAAATTATGCTTTTCTGGATACAGACCCAACAAAAACAGTTTGGAGTTCAACATGAATTGTTTTGAAATTATTTTTTCAATTGTTACCCTCACTTCTTCCCAAAACATTCTAATTTTTCTACATTCCCATAAACAATGAAATAGGGTTCCTTTACTTTCCATATATTTTGTGCACGTATCTGGTATGTTTTTGTTATATCTATTTAACTCCACTGGTGTAACATACATCTGCATTAACCATTTAAAATGTATCAATTTAAGACGTACATTTAATGATTTGGTTTGAGCTTCTGTGCAAGCCAATTCCCATTGTTCCTCTGAAATTTCAATTTGCAGGTCTTCTTTCCAATAATTCAGTCTTTTCTGTGAGTTTTCACTTGAGGATAGTGTCAATGAGTTATAAAACTCTGAAATAATACCCTTTCTCTTACTATCTTTCGTCAGAATTTTTTCCAAGGATGAATAAGTAGGTCAGGTGAGAACGTTATTTTGATTTGATCAAATAAAATTCCTAAGCTGAAGATATTTTTAAAAATGTGTTCTATTAAGATTAAATTTGACCCTCAGTTCTTCAAAAGACATTATTTTATCTGAACGTGACAAATATAAGTCTTGAATCTTTTGAATCCCTTTTAAATTCCATAATTTAAATACAGCATCTGCTCTCCCTGGTGTAAAATATTGATTACCCCATATTGGGCTAAATTGTGACAATAAGTGTGGTTCTTTTAAATATTTTTTGGTTTCACACCATATTTTGATCATGTGCTTTACAATTGGATTTTTAACTTGTTTCTGTAATTTTTTAGCAGAGTCTGAATATAAGAATAAGGGAAGAGGTAAAGGTAAATTGTATGATTCCATTTCAGTCCAGTGAGGGAGATCATTTGATGAAAAATAATATGTCATAGACCTCAGTTGTGCTGACCAGTAATACAACATAAAGTTTGGACATTTCAGACCTCCACGATCAAATGGTAAATATAGTAAGGACAGACGTAATCTAGCCTTCCTATTGTTCCATATAAATTCCACTAACTTTTTTTTAATTCTTGAGAATAGATCTGAAGGTGGTGGTAAAGGAATGTATTGAAATAAATATAGTATTTTGGGTAAGATATTACTTTTAAGTATATTAATTCTCCCGATCATCGACATTGGTAGTGACATCCATCTCTGAAGCAACTCATTAATATCTGTCATTAAGGCTTCATAGTTGGCACTGGCGACTGATTCTAAGTTAGGCACAATTTGAATTCCTAAGTATTTAAACTGATTTACAACATTGAATTGATTTACCTCAGGAGCTGGGTGATTTCTCTGGGTCTCATTTAGCATTAATATTGAAGATTTTGTTTTATTTATTTTATATCCTGATATTTCCCCAAAGTTCTTTATTAAATTTAACAAGGTCAGAATTGATTTTTTAAGATTCGACATAAACAAAATTATGTCATCAGCATACAGGGAGATTTTATGTTCTGTTGGTCCTACTTTAATTCCATATATTTGTGGATGTAAACGTACTGCCATCACTAAAGGTTCAATTGCCATAGTAAACAGTAAAGGTGAGAGAGGACAACCTTGTCGACATCCTCTATAGATTTTTATTGATTTTGAGAAATTGCTATTTGTTAGGATTTCTGCTGTAGCATTATTGTATATTATCTGAACCCATTTTATGAAATTATTTCCAAGTCCAAACCTTTGTAGAATTTCAAAAAGAAAGGGCCATTCGACCCTATCAAAGGCCTTTTCAGCGTCCAATGATAGGAGAGCTGTATCCGGTGCTTCTTTATTAGAGTAAATAATATTAAATAGTCTCCTTACATTATGGAAGCCTTGTCTTCCCATTATAAAGCCATTCTGATCTCGGTTAATAATATTTGGTAATATTTCTTGTAGTCGTCTTGCAAAAATTTTACAGATTATCTTAAGGTCTGCATTTAATAGGCTTATTGGTCTCATGTTTTCACATTTATTAGAGGGTTTACCTGGTTTTGGCAACAGTATAATTAAGGCATTATTCATGTATAGTGGTAAATTACTATTTTGAAATGCTTCTAAAACCATTTCCAAGAATGGTTTTATTAATTTATTCTTAAATTTTTTATAGAGGTCAACTGGAAGACCATCAGGTCCCGCACTTTTTCCTGATTTCATATTATCAATGGCTAGCCCAACTTCTTCTTGACTAATTTTTGACTCCAGTATCTCCCTATTTTCATTTGGAATACACGGTATAGATAATCCGTCCAAAAACCCATTTAGTTTTGTTAAGTCAGTTTCATTTTTTGTATCATATAATTTTTCATAATAATCTCTAAAGGCACTATTAATTTCTAAAGGATCTACAACTGCCTGTCTGTTACTTATAATACTGGTAATTGGTGTTTTAAATTCTAATTGTTTAATCTGCCATGCCAATAATTTTCCTGATTTTTCACCTTGTTCATGAAAGGTTTGCTTCAATCTTAGAAGACTCGAGGCAGCTCTATTCGCTGATTTTTTGTCATATTCAGCTCTCAGAATCAGTAATTTGTTCTCTAATTTTGGATTACTTCCTGTGTACACTTTTTCTTGAAGAATTTTTATTTTACATTCCAATTGGACTCTCTCCTCTCGAGTCTTCCTAGATTTTGAACCTGTATAACTAATAATATGCCCCCTAATAAAAGCTTTGAAAGCTTCCCACTTTACACATGCTGATGTTTGTGTAGTATTGATATCAAAGAACTCATCTATCTGTTTTTCTATGTACTTAACAAATTCCTCATCCTGAAGCCATTTATGCTGAAATTGCCACCTACCTGGAACCTTTGTCAATTTCTTATCTACATATATTAGACAGCAGGGTGCATGATCAGATATCACGATGTTATCATAGAAACAATTTTGAATCTTGGACCTTAATTCTGTGGAGATCAAAAAATAGTCAATACGTGAAAATGTCTTGTAGGTATTAGAATAGCAAGAATAGGCTTTGACTTGTGGTTTCATTTCTCTCCATATATCTAGCAATCTCAGTTCTTTCATAAAATGATTAATGGTCAACCTACATCCATTGTGCGTACAGTCCTGTCCTGTTGATCTATCTATACTGGGATTCAATGTACAATTAAAATCCCCTGCTATTATATGTTGCCCTGTGAGTGATGCTAAAGTAAGAAATAAATTAACGAAGAAGTTTTGATCATCTATATTGGGACCATATAAGTTCACCAGATTTATATTTTCTAATAACAAAGATCATTGGATGATTAGATATCTTCCCAATTTATCTCCAATTACATTTTTCACTTGAAATGGAACTGTTTTATGTATGAGAGTCATAACTCCCCTGGCTCGGGATGAAAATGATGAGGTGAACACACTTCCCTGCCATCTTCTCCTTATTCTTTTTACATCCTCCTCTATTAGATGAGTTTTTTGTAAAAACACAATTTTTGAACCTATGTCTTTTATTTTATTCAAAACTTGTTTAAGTTTTTTTTAGATTTTGTAGACCTCTGCACTTCCATGATGTTAAATTAAGATTAACGCTTTGGTCTATGATCGATAAAGAATTTGAGATTACCTTGCAAAATAAACATGCTCATACAGAGAAGCAAAAACATGGATGGTTGAACATTCATCCCACAAACTACACAAAAACAAATTCCCCCTCCCCACATTCGTGGTAATCCCCCCAAAATCAAAAAAAATTCCATCTCCCGTTATAGCCAGTGACTGCTCCTCACCCGCGAGGTTCAGTCAAACCACTCTCTCTTTCTCCTCTCAATCACCCTGACTCTGCTACTTTTAATGACATGACAATAACTGTCTTCTGTAGTTTTTCCAACTTAACTCCAAAATTTTATAGCAACTTTGTACATCATAGTTTATATATATATATATATATATATATATATATATATATATATATATATATATATACTGTATATATATAATACAATCTATATTTTGTAGACATGCTATATGTTTCAAATCAGTTAGATACTTGTACACATGCTTAAATATTCTACCTTTATATCTTGTTCTTGCTTCATGCTTAGCTCCCGCCAGTCTCTCCTTGGATCTGCTTAATGGGTTCCTGCGCCTCCTGAGGGGTCTTGAAGACATGGGTTCTCCCTTTATATGTGACCAGCAGTCTTGCTGGATGAATCACTCCGTCACGAATCCCGAGGCTGCGCAGCTCTTTACGGGCAGGGTCAAACTGTTTCCTTAATTGTTGGAATCCTGTGGCCAAATCTGAGTAGAACCGCACCTGTTGATCCTGGTATTTGATTTCTCCTTTAGTACGCGCTGCGTTGGAGACCATCATCTTGTCTATGTAGTTGAGGAACTTCATAATCAGCGTCCTCGGTGGTGTCTTCTTATGTCTCGGTGGGCCGATTCGGTGTGCGCTCTCCAAGACGACCGATGACTGTAGATCTGCGTTGTTCAGCGCCTCTGGAATCCACTTTTCCAAAAAGGAACATGCATCCTGTCCCTCCGTACCTTCCGGGAGGCCCACCAGCCTTAAATTATTCCGTCTCGACCGGGATTCTAAGTCCAGAACGTTATCTTCCAGACGTTTATTTTTTAATTCCAATGTTTGGACCTTTAATTGTAGGCTGGTGACGTCGTCTTCAGCGTTGGAGATTCGGAGCTCCGCCTGCGAAACTCGTTCCATGCAGCCGCTTATTTCTTTTCTCATGCCTTCTATCGCTGCTATAATCCCGTCAAACTTAGACAAAAAGTCTGCTCTCATAGCGCTGATAGCAGCAAGGACCGCATTTGTTCCCTCGACAGTCACCGCTCCACCGCTAGCTCCGTCCTCAGCCATGGTCCCTGGAGATTTTTCTGCTTCGTCACTAGCGTGGAAGTCTGTTAACTTGGATTGTCTCGACGAATCAGTTTTTCCTCTGCCTGATTTCACAGCCTTGGTTTTTACCATATCCACGCCTAAACGCTAGGATAGGTTTTTGTTCCAACTGAGAGAGTTTTAGCCTATTTTTTATTATTAGGAGCAGAGCAGAGTGAAACACGTCTTCCTACGTGGCCGCCATAACCGGACCTGTTCGTGTTACATTTCTAATGTGTGGAGGAAAACCAAGGTCAGTCTAAAATGACACCCAAATTTTAAACATGTTGGGATGGGGTAAAGGACAGACTATGTAATTTTGGTAAAAAAAAAATTAATTTTTAATTTTAATTTTAAGTCTATCTAAGCTTCAGGGCCAATGAGTAAAACTTCAGTTTTGTCCTGGTTGAGCTGAAGAAAGTTTGCTGCCATCCATGGCTTAATGTCTAAAATACAGTTTAAAAGGGTCTTAATTGGTTCCATATCATCAGGGGATGCAGCGATATACAGTTGTTTGTTGTCAGCATACAGTGCATCCTGAAAGTATTCAATTTCACAGCGCTTCACTTTTTCCACATTTTATGTTACAGCCTTATTCCAAAAGGGATCAAATTAATTCTTTTCTTCAAAATTCTACACACAATACCAATAATGACAACATAAATTTTTTTTAAGGGTTTTGCAAATTTATTAAAAATGAAAAGCTAAGAAATCACACGTACATAAGTATTCACAGCCTTTGCCTTGAAGCTCAAAACTGAGCTCAGGTGCATCCTGTTTCCACTGATCATCCTTGATGTTTCTACAGATTAATTGGAGTCCATCTGTGGTAAATTCAGTTGATTGGAGATGATTTGGAAAGGCACACACCTGTCTATATAAGGTCCCACAGTTGACAGTGCATGTCAGAGCACAAGGTTAGGTTAGGTTAACTGGAGACTCTAAAGTTCAGGTTCAGGTTCAGGTTCAGGTTACTTTATTTGTACCCGTAGGTAGATTTGTTTTGCAGTTGGTGACATCCATATTTACAAGCCACTAATTACATTCAACATAGACACAAACACAGGCACACATCTTACAAAATAGGTAAATATAGAATATGTACAATATAATTTTATAGCTTGTTCAACTCTTTGACAGCAGCAGGGACAAAGCTGTTTTTGTAGCGCTGGGTTCTACTTTTTGGGACAGCAAACCTCCGTCTGGAGGGAAGAAGCTGAAAGTTGCAGTGCAAAGGGTGGGAGTCATCATTTAAAATCGAGTCGGCCATCCTCTGTACTTGTTTGGCGTACAAGGATGCCAGGCTCAGCTGTGACTCACCAAGCAAACGACTGGACCATCTGACTACCTGATCCAAGGATTTCCTCTGTTTCAGTTTTATCTGACCAAACCATGACATTAAAGAAAAGGATAAAACAGATTCAATAAAAGCCCGATAAAACATTGTCATTATGGGTCGGTCAATTTGGAAGCGTGCAAGTTTCCTCAAACAATGCAAATTTTGCTGACCCTTTTTGCACACCCTTTCACAGTTCACCTCAAAGTTCAATCCACTATCAATAATCGTCCCAAGATATTTGTACGATTGTACACATTCGGTGGTCTGGCCTTTTAGTATGGTGACTTTGTGCCTGGGAGTTTTCCTCCTAAAGTCAATAATCATATCTTTCGTTTTTGTCGTATTCAGCTGCAGGTAGGAATCCTCACACCAGTGAACAAAGTCATCAACTACTGGGCCGTGGCCACTCTCACCATCCTGGAGGAGACTGACAATGACTGAGTCATCAGCATACTTTATAATGTGTCTGTTGTCATGTCTACTCCGACACATGTTTGTGTACAGGATGAAGAGTAGTGGTGACAACACACACCCCTGAGGGGAGCCAGTAGAAGAGCACTTTAGGTCAGACAATGTGCCATTGACCCTTACTCCCTGCGTCCTGTTGGTTAAGAAATCCAGAATCCAACCCACCAGATTATTGCTTAAATCAAATTGTTGCAGGAGCCTTTCAACTAAAATATGAGGTTGGATTGTATTAAAGGCAGAAGAAAAGTCCACAAATAAAAGCCTGGCGTGTGTCCCATTAAAATCCAGATGTTTAAAAAGCATGTCAAACAGAGTGACAGTGGCATCCTCCACTCCTCTGTGAGGCCTATAGGCAAACTGCAGAGGATCCAATGCATGTTCAGTCTGCCTTAGGACCTCACATCTGACCAGTTTTTCAAAAATTTTCATTAAAATTGAAGTCAAAGCAACTGGTCTAAAGTCATTTACCGTTTTAGGACAGCTGGATTTTGGAACGGGAACAACCACGGCATCTTTCCAGATCTTAGGCACATGTTGTGTCTGTAAGGACTTATTGAAAATGTAATGAAATATAGGACTCAGTTCATGTGCACAGGACTTTACCAAGCGCCCACATATATTATCAGGGCCCTGACTTTTGTTCACTTTTACAGCGCGGAACTCCCTTTCAACATCCTGCATCTCAATATTAAAGTGCTGATTGTCTTTGAGTTTCTGTTTCAAATCTTGGATTTCTGTGCTAAAATCAAAGGAGTCAAAACGACCATAAAAACAATTAAGAGCATTAGCCAGCTCTGTGTCTGAACTAAAACCATCTAAAAACACACGATTACTGCGCTCTGTGCTCTGAAGGCCTGCAATAGTTTTCATACTGGCCCAGGCCGAACCCAGTTTATTTGCTGCCATCTTGCTTTCCAATTCTGATTTATAATTCTGTTTTGCTCTTAAAATTTCAGCCTTCAGCTCCTTGGTGGCAACCTGTAGTTCAGAAACAGACCCCTGTTTAAAGGCAAGAGCTTTCCTCTGTAAGCAGGATTTAACTGATTTAGTTACCCATGGTTTGTTGTTGGGGTATATTTTGACACGTTTACGTTATTTTGACAGTAAGCCATGCATGAGCATGTGAGCTCAGCCAGAGAGTCCAAGTCATCCCCGCAGGCCATTATGAACATCTTCCAGTCTGTACAGTCAAAGCATTCCTGGAGGCTGTGCTCTGAATCTTCTGTCCACACATCAATGTCTCTCATCTCCACCTTGCCTCTTCTGAGAGCAGTTTTATATGTGGGCAGCAAATGAACACAGTTGTGATCTGATGATCCTAAAGGAGGAAGGGGGAATGATTTATAGGCCCTCTCTATGGATCCATAGCACAGGTCCAATGTCTTTTTCCGCCTGGTTGGGCAGGAGACATACTGATGAAAGTTTTTAAGTGTCTTCTTTAAAGAAACATGGTTAAAATCCCCAAGAATGAAGTTTGGCGCCTCTGGAGAGATTGACTGCAGCCGCTGCACCACATCAGAGATGGTGCTGGAGGCGGAGTCAGCGTCTGCCCTCGGATGAATGTACACAACTGTGATGAAAAGTTGGGGAAACTCTCGAGGCAAATAAAAGGGGCGTAGTGACACAGACAGGAGCTCCACATCGGGTGTACAGATGCGCTCTCTGACCGTGACAGATGTGCAGTACTGCTTATTAATGTATAAACATACACCGCCCCCCTGACGCTTCCCCGTTACCTCTTCCTGTCGATCCGAGCGCAGCGGGGCTCCAAAGCCGTCAATCCACAGCTCTGCATCTCGATCATGCGCAGTAAGCCAAGATTCAGTGAAAGCCATGACGCAGCAGTTCTTAAAATCCTTCTGGTAACGTACGTTGCCTTGAATTTCCTCCACCTTGTTTCTCACAGACTGTGCATTCCCAAAAATGATCGAAGGAAGAGGAATGTTACCAAACTGACGTCTCCTAAGGCGCAATTTCACACCTCCACGTCTTCCACGCTTCCTTCTGCCGTCTTTCTTTTCACCGCTGAGTCCGTCTCTCAAAATAAAGTCCGGCAGCTGAAATTTGGGTGCAATCAGAGACTCTGCACCAGCTGTGTTAAAGCGCAGCAACACGTCCCTGGAATATTGTATTCTGCCCGCTATTCTGCTCGCCATGGAGCCGAACGCGTTTACCTCAGAGACAAAGAGCCACAGCACAGATAGCAGCAATGCGAGATAGGCCCACTTCCGCCCTCCCAAGAGAGTAGACGCTTTTTTCTTCTCTCCTGCTCTGACTTTTTCCTCCCCTCCTAACTACTGGATCCCAGCTTGCTGTTGTCTGTCTGCGTCTAACTGCGACCGCCGAAAAGAAATTATGGAGTTAATAAGCTGGGCTTTGAACACAATTGACACTATTTTTTCAACAAGGAAAAGTGCTCCGGGGGAAGCTGTCTGCCCCGCTGGAACGGCTCCAGCGGGCTATTTACGTGACACAGGTAATTGGAGAATGCTGTGTCTCACTAATCTCTCTATCGAAGATATTGAAGATTTGTTTATCTTCGTAATATTGGTAATCGGGATCTTTCTGATTGGGACTGGAATTGTCCTGGTTTACTGCAAATTGCTGAAGATGGATTCAACCTATCAAAATACTGGCCAGGCGAGGTGCATCCATCAATTGAAAAACTGGAGAAGACCCTGATAGCGACTACTGGAGAACTGTCTCGTAAGGTGGATTACAACATGATTTCGCTTAGGTCTTTCCACGACGGATTTAAAGCCCCGCAATGGATGAAGGATTAAGTACTGAATCTACAGAAGAAATATAAGCCTTCTCTGTGATCAGTCCTATTTGGCTCATTCCCCATGAAAATTCCTCCTGGCTGTCTGCAAACTGTGTTTTCAAAATCATCGAGCACAAGGCCTTGGACAGTCAGCTGCACAGCGCCAGATAAGGACTGGGCGCCAGCCAGACAAAACATCTCTGCCAAGAGTCCTTGGTGTCTTTCTTATTATCATTAACACTGCTCAACACCGCACACACACTGATCCATGAACTGAATAAAGATATACACTGCTCTGTTGTGTCTCGTGAATCCTGTGTAGCGAATGTATGTGCAGAGAGCTTTTTTTTTCCTTGATCTCCTAATATTGATTAATTATGTAACCAGTATTTTGAATCAATGATTTTTTTGCTCCTTCCTATTGTATTATCCTTATGCTACCTGTACCCTCCTGCTGACAGGCGCGTTTCAGATGCGCCGCGGCACGGAAATGCAGGTTCATTACTGTGTCAAGTCAAATTCTCTCGTATGTTATCAGTGATCTGTTAATGTACTTGGCAATAAATCTTTTTCTGATTCTGATCTTTTTCTGATTTCTGAGAGGAAATCCATGTTATGGATGCCAGGGAGCTCTTCGCCATATATTCCACAAACGCTCCAGGGCAGAAACGACACAGAGGATTTTCTAAAAACGTGAAAAAGTACAAAAAACACACACACGCACACACGCACTATATCATCAGCTGCAGGTCGCTGCGTGCGCATGCGCCCAATGAGTGGCCCTAGGTGTGAATGTGTGTGTGAATGGAAAAGGCGCCGTACAGTGGCTGCTTCATCCATCCAGGTGGATGCCCTCAATTTCCCCTCTGGGGATCAATAAAGTATACAAAATCAAAAGAAAAAAAACCCCAAGCATGAAGTCAAAGGAATTGTCTGTAGACCTCCGAGACAGGATTGTCTCAAGGTACAAATCTGGGGAAGGGTACAGAAAAATTTCTGCTGCTTTGAATGTCCCAGTGAGCACACTGGCCTCCATCATCCATAAATGGAAGAAGTTCGGAACCCCCAGGACTCTTCCTACAGCTGGCCGGCTGTCTAAACTGAGCGATCGGTGGAGAAAGGCCTTAGTCAGGGAGGTGACCAAGAACCTGATGGTCACTCTGTCAGAGCTCCAGCGTTGCTCTGTGAAGTGAGGAGAACCTTCCAGAAGGACAACCATCTCTGCAGCAATCCACCAACCAGGCCTGTATGGTAGAGTGGCCAGACAGAAACCACTCCTTAGTAAAAGACACATGGCATCCCGCCTGGTGTTTGCCAAAAGGCACCTGAAGGACTCTCAGACTATGCAAAACAAAATTCTCTGGTCTGATAAGACAAAGATTGAACTCTTTGGCTTAAATGCCAGGCGTCATGTTTGGAGGAAACCAGGCACCGTTCATAACCACGCTAGTGTTGGTAGCAGCATCATGCTGTGGGGATGTTTTTCAGCGGCAGGAACTGGGAGACTAGTCAGGATAGAGGGAAAGATGAATTCAGCAATGTACAGAGACATTCTGGACGAAAACCTGCTCCAGAGCGCTCTTGACCTCAGACTGGGGTGACGGTTCATCTTTCAGCAGGACAACGACCCTAAGAACACAGCCAAGATATCAAAGGAGTGGCTTCAGGACAACTCTGTGAATGTCCTTGAGTGGCCCAGCCAGAGCCCAGACTTGAATTCAATTGAACATCTCTGGAGAGATCTGAAAATGGCTGTGCACCGATGCTTCCCATCCAACCTGATGGAGCTTGAGAGGTGCTGCAAAGAGGAATGGGCAAAACTGCCCAAAGATCGGTGTGCCAAGCTTGTGGCATCATATTCAAAAAGACTTGAGGCTGTTATTGCTGCCAAAGGTGCATCAGCAAAGTATTGAGCAAAGGCTGTGAATACTTATGTACATGTGATTTCTTAGTTTTGGGTTTTTGGTTTTTTTTGTTTTTAATAAATTCGCAAAAATTTCAAAAAACTTTTTTTTAATGTTGGCATTATGGAGTATTGTGTGTAGAATTTTGAGGGGAAAAATGAATTTAATCCATTTTGGAGTAAGGCTGTAACATAACAAAATGGAGAAAAAGTGAAGTGCTGTGAATACTTTCTGGATGCACTGTAACGATGGTAATTAACGCCATGTTTCCTGATAATATCACCCAGGGTCACCATGTACAGATTAAAAAGTATTCAACCTAAAATTGAACCTTGGGGCACACTACAATTTATTTTGTAGACTTTGGAACAACATGTATCCATACTAACAAAAAAGTTCCTGTCTGTGAGGTAAGACTTGAACCAATTAAGAACAGTACCAGAGGACAACCAGTTCCTTTAGTCTGGTTAAAAGAATATGGTGGTCTACTGAATCAAAGGCAGCACTTAAGTCCAGTAGAACCAGGACTGAAATTCTGTGTGAGTCCATGTTGTGCCTTAGGTCATTAATAATCATGACCAGGGCTGTCTCTGTACTGTGGTTCGTCCAAAACCAGACTGGTTTTCATCAAATGTGTTATTTGATATTAAAAAATAATTTAACTGAGTAAAAGCAAGTTTTTCTAAAATTTTGCTTAAAGTTGAATACTGGTCTGTAGTTATTGAGGTTTTCAGAATCTAAATTACTCTTCTTTAGGAGGGGTCTCACCACTGCCGTTTTAAAGGCAGCAGGGAAAACATCCGTCTGGAGAGAGTAATTCATTATGTTTAAAAGTTCCTCCTGGAAAAATTCACAAAATGTTTTTAAAAGCGATGTGGGAATAGAATCTAAAAGACAGGTTGTTGGATTTACTTGGGAGAAAACTCGACCAAGAGTTTCAGCATCAACCAAGGCAAAACTCTCCAGCGTTTCCTCAGATAAAAGCAAAGGTTCCACAGTTCTAAAAACAGTATCTTATAATAAAAGATTAGCTCTAATAACTTGTATTTTACTTCTGAAGTGGTCTGCAAAAATGTGTCAACAAAAAGCCGCTTGGAGCAGTATTTTAGCTTAAAATCGAGAAAATAGGTAAAAAAGTAATAACTGCTAGGAATTTTTATTATAAATATGCAGCTTTTTCTACATAATATGTGATTTTTTTCACAAAACATTTTTGCTTTAACTTTAGAGTTTTTTAATGTAATTAAAAATATATTTTTCCATAAAAATTGCAGTTTTTGCTTATAAATTTTCATGTTAACATATAGATTAGGAGTGGTGGCCTAGTTATTAGAGCATCCACCCCACAACCAGAAGGTTGGGGGTTCAGGCCACTTCCAGGTCATACCAAAGACCATATAAAAATGGTACTTCCCGCCTTCTAGCTTGGTGCTCAGAGTAACAGAATGGAGAAGTTGTTTGTGGTGGCTCCTTGCATGGCAGCGACCCCTCTGATTCTACATGTGATCATTGTAGATAGGAGAAACATAATTTTGTTCTGCTGTACATGATTGGCTGTATGGACTGAATGACAACAGAGATGGCTTCTAGCTTCTGTTAGATTTATGTAGCCTGTTTTTTTTTTCTTGGAAATTTAGAACTTTAAAAATCTTTAATGAGGTATTAATTCATTTTTAAATTAAGATCAAAGTCAAAAGCCAAAATCAAATTTATTTTTAGAGTACATTTAGAAACTAGAAAAGCACTTGGAGAGCGCAGACCTCCGCCAAGCGCCACAGTTCCCCCGGTGATCCGGATCACCACCAAAATGTAATCATCTGTAGGATACCCCATTTCTGACAATCTCTGAAAATTTCATGAAAATCCGTCCATAACTTTTTGAGTTATCTTGCTAACAAACAGACAGACAGACAGACGCTGATGAAAACATAACCTCCTTGGCGGAGGTAACAGTCAAGTTGACCAAAGTGCTGTATATTGCGATGAAGTTAAAATCAAACTACACAACCAAAAATACACAATAAATAGGAATAGAATGCATTAAGAAAAGAAAATTAGGCCTACATGAGAAAAGAGATGTTGGAGTCATAAGTGTGAACTGTTTGATGGCAGCTAAATATTTAGAAGTTGCTCTGAGAGTCAGATCACTAACCTGAGGTGCTGGGAAGCTCATGGTCACTGCTGCAAAAGAACACACTCCTCCACTGCCTCCTCTTCCCTTATCTGTGCCTTCTGACTATTTTTCTTTCTGGGAAAAAGCTTCTTATATCCATTTCTAACTTAACTTGTTAACTACTGAAATATGAACACAGCTTCTGGAGTCCTGCGCCCTGTTGAATCTGCCTGACGCAGATGATCAGATTATAACGACATTCACCTTAATTAATTTTCCTTCTGACTGGAGCACCGGCCCATAAATGAAGCGGCCCACAGGGAATCCTCCTGACTCTCTCTATGGGCCACTCCAGGCGCTGCTTTTCTGTATATGCCATTAAGAGGTAATTCAATAAAATACCTTACACTTGTTTTGTTAAAATTATTTATAAAATCAGATTTGTAAATCTGGCCCTGAAAGCATCACATCCTCACCAGAAATGAAACTCACCGCACATCACTGGTATGCAAAACAGCCAACATGCAACTGGCCCATGATTTCCACAGCACGAACCATATTTGCAGCACTGGAGCAAAGAATATACAGTATGCAAATGTAATGCCTTATATGACTTACCCCAAAGACTATGCCTGGGAATCAAGATTGTTGATGATGGGCAGTCCTCTAAGTATCTGGTTCTTCTCGTTTCTCTGAAGTTCAGGCCCAAAATCAAGCAGTTTATCTGGCAAAAGGTTACAAAGAAAATTTGTCATCTCAAATATCTGTCTATGGGTTATCATGTACTAGATTTGATAAGACTGGTAGTAGCAATTTCTATAATTAGTGCAAAAAACAACAAAAAAAAAAACTTTAGGACACCTCCAATTCACAATGACCACACACACACACACACGCATTCATTAAAAAAGAGACTTGTATTCAAAACATTTGAAAATAAACATCATCAATCAGAAGTCGTGTTCACAGTTAAAAAGTGTCCTGTGTCAATATCATTAGACCTAAAGGTAACAAGAAAAAAATGATGTCTGAGGTCAGAAAAAGAAAACAGTGCAAAAGAAAATCACGTTGGGGACTTTTAATCTGTCCTACCGTTCCCTTGGACCGGTGTGGAATTGAGGAGAAATCATCTAGGTTCAAGAGTGGGTCCAATATGCAGTGTCCACAGTCCACTTGGTGCAGCAGCTCACCGTGGTTATCAATAGGGTTCCTTCTCAAGGAGTCATCCGGCAGGGCAGCCACGAATTGTCTATCAGATCAGAACAAAAAACAAAACGGACAAACAAAAAAGCAAACCAGCCTGCATAAAAGTGTGCAGGGAAAATAATCCCAATCTTGTCATCATGTAATAGAACAAAATCATTGCAAAACATCTTATGTAAAAACTACATCCAAAGTGTCGAACAATTCACTGTGTAACATTTTTTTTTCCCCAGTGTGTCTTACAGGGTGAATCAGCAGCAGCGGGCCTTGCACTACCATCCTAATTACTGGCCGAGAGCAACTGGCTAGTAAAACTACCAACACTCCATCACACATTACACCAGTTTTTAACTCTACACATGAACAATAACACTGGCAGGGCCTAATTCCATGCATTTCTACAGTAGTATAGCATGCATATCCTTTTACAGTGAGCAGGACTAAAACTACGTCGCTCGAGAGTTCACGTAATGGCGGCTGTCTGTCGGGACACCCACTCAGCATCAGGTTCTACAGCCAAAGGCTTCTTATTCTAACAACATAGTAACACTTAATCAGCTCCAAGTGCAATTACTCTACTTAATCATCCTTAATACAAAAACTCAGACACCTGGGACTCAAAACCTCTCTCTGCAACTGGGTGCAGGACTTTCTCACAGGGAGGCCACAGAATGTGTGGGTTGGCAGCAACACCTCCAAGACCATCACACTGAGTACAGGGGCCCCACAAGGGTGTGTGCTCAGCCCGCTGCTCTTCCCCCTGCTGCTGAGGAAGCCAACTACAGAAAGCAGGTTGGCCAACTGGTCCAGTGGTGTAAAGACGACAATCTCTTCTTGAGCATGGGAAAAATCAAGGAGATTGTGGTCGACTTCAGGAGGGGACACACACAGCATCCCCCTCTGATTATCGATGGAGCGGCTGTGGAGAGGGTGAGCAGCACCAAGTTCCTGGTGGTGCACATCTCCAAGGACCTCTCCTGGTCCAACAACACTAAATCAGTGGCCACGAAGACTCAAACTCACTTCTATTTCCGCAAACTGAGGAAAGCATGAGTCCCACCCCCCATCGTGTGCTCATTCTACCGGGGCACCATTGAGAGCATCCTCACCAGCTGCATCACGGTGTTGAACGGAAGCTGCACCGCCTCCTGCTGGAAGACACTACAACTCAAGGTGAAAGCTGCCAGCAAGATCATTGGTGCCCCTCCCCCCCCCCCTCTCAGACATCTTCCTCACCCGCCTTACCCGCAGAGCCATCAACATTGCAGACAACACTTCCCATGCTCCTTCTTCAGCCCCCTGCCCTCGGGGAAAAGGTACAGGAGCCTCCGGGCCCGCTCCACAAGACTGCTTAACAGCTTTGTTCCCCAGGCCATCAGGACCCTGAACTCTGTCCACCCCCCATCCCACCGCACCCTGACTCACACTCACATGCACAATAAGTACCTTAGCTGTTGGCACTGAAAGACTGGCACATCAACAGTAATACATCTGCTGCTGTACTATATGTCTCTGCAACTTACTGTAACCATTTGTGCAAATGCTGCACTTGCTGCTGTCTGTTATTGCAATATTGATCATGTGCAGTCCAACCTGTCACTGTCTGCACCTACACTACCGTATTGAACTTGCAACTATGAGTATTACTTCTCTACCTTTTTCTGTATATAGGATTGCTGGGTTTTATCGTTTATCTTTATTTGCACTATGGGATGTCTGGGTTTTATCTTTTACCATTATTTGCACTATGGGTAGCATTACTGTACATAGACTGCTGTTGTTTTTCCAGCCTTATTCCATTTTTTTTACACACATCACTGAAAGAGAAATGACATTTCAATTCTCCTGTATTTCCTGTACGTATAATAGTATTGACAAATAAAATCTTTGAAATCTTGAATATTCATGACCATCTTCTACACAAACCAGGATTTTCAGCATGTAAAAGTCATAATGTGAAGCTGGGCACATCTTCCACCTTCAGCAGGAAGGGGGGAAAAAGGCTGGAATCCACTTAACTCTCGCGCAATTGTTTAATCATGCGAGAGTTCTGCTGGATCAAGGACAACTAGAGTTCTGTGTTTCAAAGATGTAAAAGCATTATATTAAAAGATTGATGCACGGATTTTGTGAATCAATATCGATTCAGTCAAATGCGAATCGATTTGAATCGGAGAATTGATCTTTTTGAACCCACCCCTATATAAAACATGATTAAAATGCATAACACAAACTCTATATGCAAAAAAACTCCAACTGTCAGCACTATTAACAATCTATACAAGTAAAGGTGGAAACATTGATTTAATGTTGAAAAAGCACTGTGTCGTGAGCAAAACCAATGATATAAACAAGCCAGCAGTGCAGAAAGTAGAAATATATTGTGCTACATTGTCCAAGAGAAGAGGTCTGTTGAAAAGGTTTTATGGAGGTGTTGTACTGGACATTTTCACTAACAGTTGAAAGGATGAGGCTAATTAACGTGCTCAAGTGTAGGACCGAAATAGCTGAACAGCAGAGAAAGTCATCCCTCCGACAGATTAGAATCTGTGCGTGTTCAGTTTCAGTCTGTCAGGTTTTGGTGATGATGGGGGCTTTTTTCTTAATATGAAATTGCCCTTTTTGTGCCTCATTGCCCGCAGTAAAATGTTGAAAATGGAGGCGAATCTTTACACTTTGTGCTGCTCTGGGGACAACAGCTTGTTGGCATGTTGTCTGCTTGTGTAATATTCAATACAATAATTAGCCTAATTCCCTATAATTTCCACTGTATTCCTGCTGCAGGGACACAGAACAATCAACACTAGTTCGTTTTTTTGCCAACCTGTTGTATGTGTCATTCATTAACAATTTTTTTTTTTTTTTTTGTCATGATCCTTTTAAAACAATTTCTCTTTTGTTAATGTATTTTATGCTTTCTCACCAAACCATTCCTCCCTGAAATAATTTTGATAAACACTTACAGTGGAGATTGTGATGGCCCCTTTGGCCCACTTATTAATGTTATCCTTTTCCAGGTAAATGATGGGTGGGGCTGCTTAATCTGGCAACTGGATGCACCTTGAGCCAGGTGTTCTGGAATCCTGAAGAACCCCCTGCTCCATTCATTCAGGAGAGGTCCCTCTCCGTGCAAAACATTTTGGTTATGTTGATTAGTTTTACTATATAACATACACTCACTGCATTTCCACACATCCAACAATCCCACACAACTGACCCAATATATCTTCTCATTGCATCCTTTTTCTTCTTGGTTGTTTATTTTGCTTTCACAAATAAACTGTTGTGTTGCAATCTTAGCATCTCTCCCCTTTATTTTGTTACAGTATTGGAGCCGGCCATGACAAGACCAAAATCAGAGAACAATGTGCTTCACTTATTCTGAAATATTGTTATTCTTCATTGTTCAGAATTTGACAGAATATCAGTTGCGGCTATACTACTGCTATACTAGCATGTTTTGTTTTTTTTTTAATAACCAAGGCACTTCAACACAAACATTTATTTCGTGGGAAAAAAAACAACAGCAAAATTAGAGAATAGTGACAACTGTTTCAGAAGAGAAGATTTAATGTTTGTTTTTTGTTTTTTCAGGGCTATAAGATTCAAAAATTAATAGAAGGTGCAGAGGCCCTTGCTTTGAATGACTTCAGCACATCTGCACCCACAGGACATCGCTAGTTTCTCACACTGCTCTGGTTTGATCTTGGTCCATTCTTCTTGCAGTCTCTTCCACAGTTCAGTAACTGTAGTGGGTGTCTTAGTCATTACTTTCTCGCCGAGGATTTGTCACCCTGGCCAGTCATTGTTTCAATATTGTTAGATTCAAGGAACTGTTTAACCCATTTTGCAGTGTGACAGGGGGCATTGTCTTGTATGAAAGTTGCAGGCTGATTGGGAGACAATTGCACTGAAGGAATTGCATGTTGTCGAAGGAGGTTCACATAAACCTTTGCATTCACCCTGCCATGTAGCTGTACAAGAGGCCCAACCCCTGCTGCAGAAAACATCCCCCAACACTTCCTCCTTAAAATTTAACTGACTTCTTTACACACTTTGGGTTCAATCTTTCCCCAGTTTGACGCCAAACATATTGTTTCCAATCAGACTCAAATACATTGAACTTACTCTCATCACTGAAGTGCACTCTGGACCAGTTCTCCTCTGTCCACACAACATGCTCCTCAGCAAAGGCAAGTCTATCCTTTTTATTACCTCTGCCAGGCCGAAAAGGCCAGGAGGAGGTTATGCTTTTGCCGGGGTTTGTCTGTGTGTTTGTTTGTCTGTCTGTCTGTCTGTTTGTCTGTTGGTTAGCAAGATAACTCAAAAAATCTTGGACGGATTTCCATGAAACTTTCAGGCGTTGTTGGAAATGGTACAAGGAAGAACTGATTAAATTTTGGGGGTGATCCGGTTCACCGTCTGGATACAGGAATTTTTTAAAGCATTTTTCATTCAACACTGTGACATACAGCCATTTTCAACATGTGCGCAGGCGCAATGGAGGGCGCTGGTCGTCGTGTCTGCAACACAAACTCTGCGTTCTTCAACGTTTTAGGCACAAAAGGACGCGGAAAACACTGCTGGCCTGGGCCCGCCAGCGTGCCTGTGTTTGCGTGCAACTGCAAAACCTCACACGGGCAGCTGTCCGCCGACGGATTCTTTGGCAGAAATTCCACGGCCAGCCATAGGAGCTGCGCATTTGGCAGAAATTCACCGGCCAGCCATAGGCGCTGCGCAAAAACGAGCTCTCTGCCGGCGAAGCTTCTAAATTCTCGTTTGCCGCGGAGCGCAACCCCCAAAAAAATAATATTGTAGCGAACTCAATATGAGCACCCTACTTGGCTTGCCAAGTGGGTTGACCCTATTGGTGACACAGGTAGAGTGCGGGACTCTGGAGCGGGAGGCGTGAGTTCGAACCTCCCGGTGGGACGTTGCCATGTCGAGCAGCACGTTACAATATAATATAAAACCCACGGCAACCTGTCTACCCAATTTGCATCCGTCAGTGGAGGAGATGGACGCAACACTTCAGTTTATTACCTCCGCCAAGGAGGCAATGCTTTTACTACTGAACCACTAATCCTATCACTATCAGATTGATTGTCATTGATTAATTGTGTGTTTATTGCACTGTCCCTGTCAAATAAACAAATAATCATTGTGAATCCAATTGCTAGTCATATGTTTACATGCTCAAGGAATCTGAAAACGTACACACAAACACTGTATGGAGGGAATTGTGGCGCTTGGCGGAGGTCTGCGCTCTCCGAGTGCTTTTCTAGTTCTTTCTGTTGATGAGAGGTTCGGTCACTGCAGAGTGAGCTTTGAGTCTAGATTGTTTTAAACGGCAAAACACTGTGCCGAGACAGATCCTTGCCCTGTTCAGTAGTGAAATGGCGAGCAATTCCAGCTGCAGTGTTGAACCAGTTCCCCACTGAGAGTCATTGCATAATCCTGTCCCCCAAACCAGAGCAGTGTGAGAAACTAGTGATGTCCTGTGGGCACAGATGTGCTGAAGTCATTCATAGCAAGGGCCTCTACATTTCCTATTAATTTTTGAATCCTATAGCCCTAAAAAAAAAAAAAAAAAAAAATTGTTTAAATCTTCTCTTCTGACACAGTGGTCACTGTTCTCTAATTATGCACATTGTTTATTTTTTTAAATAAATGTTTGTTTTGATGTGCCTTGGTTATTTAAAAAAACATGCTAGAACAGCAGTGGCATAGACATAGCTGATACTCTGTCAAATTCTGAACAATGGAGAAAAACAATATTTCAGAATAAATCAAGTATTAATACATTGTTATCTAATTTTGATTTCCACTGTATACTAAGTGTAGTAACATTAATTCTTTGATCACTCTCATTCATATTCTCAGGTCCTCATACATAATCTTATTAGCTTTTGTTCAGACAGACGACTATCCCTCTCTTGAGTCAAGCATGAGCGGTCACTCCCATTACGCACATCACGCACTGTGTGGGGCCCCAAGTGCTTAGGAGGGCACCAAAATGATCAACACAATCATAATAATCATTATGATTAATGTTTCAAATTTAAGAAAAAGCACTCCTGTAACATTTAATATTAGACAGTTGTATGCGATCTAACCTATGCATACCTGTCTGAAATAACAATAATTTAGGTATTGTGCCCTTCCACCCCCATCACAGGTCCGGTGGTTTAGTTTTTGCACACCTGCAGAAAAAAACAGACCTCCAACTGTTGCATCTTTTTTTTTGTCTTTTGGCTGCTCACTTTTGGGGTCACCATAGCGCATCATCATGTTATAATGCAATGATCCGTATGTTGATTTGACAAGGATTTTTTTATACCAGATGCCCTTCCTGACGCAACCCTGCCTATTTATCTGGGCTTGGGACCGGCACAGATAAATTCTAGTACCAAGCTAGAAGGCAGGAAGTACCATTTTTTTAATATGGTCTTTGGTATGACCTCCCAGTTGTGGGGCGGATGCTCTACCTGTAGGCCACCACTCCGGTCATTGGATGGTTTGGTTTAATTAACTGTCAGTGTGGGACTTTGTTAAAATCTGCATTTGCTGGACATGGAATCGAAAAGTTTGCTCTGTTTTTATCCAAACAGCTCAGAAGGGCCTTCTCTGTCCACCTTAGAAGAAAACAAACAAACAAAAAAAACTCCCCTAATTGCATATACTGTATAACAATACCAGTGCTGTGGCTAACATAATGCATGATGTCACACACACTAGGTTGCCAATGTTAAGTTACACATATTTGCTTAATGTTAAGGCAGAGTATGGTAGTGTTAGCTTTTAAACCCAAACCATAAATTACTCAAGGTTCCATACACCATAACCTACTATTATGAACCATTATTTGAACCTGGGTAACCAGGTAGACTGTCGGTAAGACCTTGCATGGTTAAGTGGATTATCCTGCCACTGTTATCAACCATGCCCTGTTTAAACATTTTAAAAACAGAATCATTTTCTTATTGTCCAACCTCAGGGGCCTCAGGCAAGCCCACGGTGGTGCTGGCCGCAGCGGACCTGGATGCCATCTTGCTGGAATCATGGCTCGCTCGTCAGCAAAGTCCCAGTCCAGGTCCCACACTAGCTGGGTCAGCTCCAGTATTGCATCTTGATTTAGGGCAGCTGCTGATCTTACCTTCTGCAGACGGCTGGCATGCCATCTCAAACCATCAGCCATCTGGAAGATGACTAGCCCCAACTGTGCGGTGATCTGCATTGGTGGGAACAGGAACATCTGCAGGTCATCTGGGCATTTGGATCGGTGGACCTGAACGGCGTCGGCTTCATGAGGCACTGCTGCTGCTCTCTCGTCCCTGATGCTGGTTGCTGTTATGGCAGCGCGATTATCTCACCGACGGCAGGACGCGCTCCGGGCTGGCACTGTTCTGTGGGGTCCTGTTCAGCCATGGACTCCCTCTCCTGCAGCTGTACAGCAGCTACATGAGGTTTATGCTGGGCAAGAATCTGAGACGAGTCTGTATTACGCCCTCTCTCCCCTGTTGCTGGTTGTGTTTGTGGCGGCATGTCGTTCTCGCCAACGACAGGACACACTCCGGGTTGTTGTCGTTCACCGGGGTCCTGCTTGGCCACGGACTTTCTCTCCTGCAGCTGTATGGTGGCTTCATGAGGCTTATGCTGGGTGAGGATCGGAGATGAGTCAACATTATTCCCTTTTGTCTTCTGCTCTTCATGTGATGTCAAGCTTGAAGCGACTGTATCCATGTCTGGGTGGCATGCGCTCCGGTCAGCTCCGGTCTCCTGCATGTGCTTACCAGACAGCGGAGGTCGGCGACGAATTGCTGAGTCGTCTCTCTTGCTCCCTGCCACTGTTGGCGAAACCTAATTCTTAATGCCAACACACTCTTGAGCATTGCAAAATGTCCAGCTAACAGGGTGACACATTCGTTGTATGTATCTGCGGGTCCCAATGTTCTAAACGCACACTGTCCCTCACTGCCCAGGCTATGAATCAATCGAGCACACAGTCGAACCTTGCTAACCATAGCCAGGTCCATAGCTAACACATACGTCTCGAATGATTCAAACCAGCAAGGCCACAGGATGGATGGCTCACCTGGGTGTAGCGAGGAACAGTGGTAGGGGTGCCAGACACGCTTCCATTCTTCGGGAAAATGTCTTTTTTTTTCCTCCAGAAGAATAAGTTTACCTCATTGCCAATGTTATGTCTGAGAATGAGACCAGCGAACACGTTGTCTGTGTTGAGGGTTAGCTTTAATGAACTGCTAGCCAACACGTGGAACAGTACAACAATAAGCTAATAACAAGCTAATGGAAGTTTGGTACAGGAGGTAGCAGGCTAAAGGCGGAGCACCAAAAAGAGACAGTCTCCCGCCATTAGTCCCCTAATATAGTCACGGCGTGATAACATCACACCATGCATGCGTCCCCATGTCCATGACATGTATGGTGGTATTCCAATATGCCACAATGGTATTGCTTTATCTTTACAATGTTATGTCCCTATGTGTTTTTTATAGTGAAACCAAAGACAAATTTGAACATTTGTGGAAAATAAAGTATTTGTATTCCTATACAATTCTACACCACAAAATTTAATAGCAAGTATGAATATATATAGTAAATACAGTACTAAAGAGTTTATATAACCCCTTGTTTTGCAAGAAACATTATGTTCTGGTAATATCGATTTCTAGGCCACCCCAAACTGATCACATACCCATCCTGGCCACCCCACTGAAAAATTTCCTGGCTCCACCACTAGCTGTTTAAAGTGAAGTTTTTTGTCTTCTTTGTCTGTTGGCTCAGATTCTGTGAATGTTGGTTGCAGAGTAATAAAATTTTGTAATCAGTGATAAAACCTTGTAATTAGCTGCTGGGTCTCTGTCAGTATGGTTAAAGCCTGGTTTGGTGCACCCGCATCACGTTAACACCATTGCCGATGGACGACGTCCTCTGCAAATTTTCTTCCACGTCAGTTTGTCAGCGTTGGTTTGCAATTCACCACCCAAACGGTAGGCAGTTGCAGGGTCTCAGTGGATGTGTAGAGTGCTTCCTGTCTTCTCCTCACATATTTGCTGTTTTTGCCATCGCAAGCAATGGTAACCACACAATTGCTTGCCAATTTGGATCGATGCTGTTGGAAAACAAATTGAATCTACTCCCGCCCGCCAAACTTCCTGGGACAACAGTCACAGATCCCCATGTGATCGTTGGCAATGCTGCCTTTCCCCTACCCAAATCTCACCTAGGGTGTCAAAACGACCAGGGCTGGCCCTGATGTAACTATTCGTGGTGGTGGCACGTGGGCAGTGTTGAGCCAATCAGGACACACTGGTCTAATTGACGTTATCCTCCAGGCTAGGTAGCATTTTTGAACAGACTGCTTTGAAAGCTTTGCCCAAATTAAGATGGGTTTTACTACTACACTGTTTTAAGGACCAGTGTAGTTTCAGTCATTATCCTGGGCCACCGTGCATGCAACTGGGCATGTCCTTCAACCGGTAAGTCTTTTTATCACAGGATTTATTCTGATAACGAGGTGCTAGTCACTATTAGCCTTGTGGTATATGGTTGGGCCTAGTAATCACCAGTGTTGGGCAAGTTACTAAAAAAATAGTAACTAATTACACTTACTAGTTACTTTTCAAAAGTAATTAAGTTACTTTACAAATTACTGCATAATTAAAGTAACTAGTTACTTTTTTATTACCTCCGCCAAAGAGGTTATGTGATCATCGGCGTTGGTTTGTCTGTCTGTTTGTTTGTCTGTTTGTTTGTTTTTTGTTTGTTAGCAAGATAACTCAAAAACTTATGGACGGATTTTCATGAAATTTTCACAGATTGTCAGAAATGGGATATCCTACAGATGATTATTTTATTTATTGATTGATTGATTTGAACATCAAGACAAAAAATAAAAATAAGGAATCAAAACCAAAAAAATAAACATAACAAAAAAATGCCTTGTTCAAAAGGAATGGGAAGAAGCCAGCACTTATATAGTCACACCCCTTCTCCATACCCAGTAAATTAAAATATCATTGTAGTCATTATCCATCCCATAATTACATTCATTATACAATACCATAATATATAATGCATTTTATAATTAAATTATGCAATAGATATAATACAACAATGATAGTTTATAGTGACAATAATACCAACATCTAATAATAATTATAATAATAATAAGTAAATACTTCTGATATGCTTAATATAATTATAGACAATACTATCATCATCATAATCACCATATATACCACCATATACCCCCACATGGCTTACAATACCTAGGCGCAATCATTAACCACATAATAATAACCATAATAATAGGTAGCCATAGAGTAGTTACAATAACAACAATAATAATAATAATAATACCACCTGGCCTATATAATACTTTAAACAATTCCATCCTAAACAACAATCATACTATAATACCATTGTAATATTCTAGTAATAATGATATCAATAATAACAGTACTCACCATATATATTCAACAATAACTCAGCATATATATTTAACAAAAACCTTTCTTCATGGAAGACACATTGTAATATTACTCTCCTTTATTTTTGTATTGTTCAAAAATCATTTCTTTATATGTTGATTTAAATATATGAATGTTTGGACATAGCCTGTGTTTCTCCCCCAGCCCATTCCACAATTTTACCCCACACACAGACACACAAAAACTTTTCCTAGTAGATCTTACTAGGTGCATTTTAATTTTTGTATTCCCCCATAAATTGTATTTCCCTTCTCTCTGACTAAAAAGATTTTGTATATTGTGTGGCAAAAAGTTTTTACTGACTTTAAATATTAACTGTGCTGTATAATAATCAACCAGATCCTGTAATTTCAATAACTTTGAATGTAAAAACAAGAAATTAGTATGCTCAAGATACCCGACTTTGTGTATAATATGGACTGCCCTTTTTTGTAATATTAGCAATGAATTAAGTGTACTTTTATAATTGTTACCCCAGACCTCTATACAATAGGTCAAGTATGGAAATACTAATGAGCAATACAAGATATGAAGTGATTTGTAATCTAGGACTTGCTAAATTGTTTTTATAATTGCAATATTTTTTGCCACTTTGTTTTGTATATATCTGATGTGTGGTTTCCAGCTAATTTTATTATCTAGTATTACACCCAAAAATTTGATCTCCTTAACATTTTCAATAATTACATTATCTATATGAATATGTATATCTTCTTTATTTTTACAGTTACCAAATATCAGAAGATGGATGGATGGATGGATGGATGGATGGATGACCTTAGTTTTGTTTATATTTGGTGATAATTTATTAGTATCCATCCATTTTTTTAAGTTTATTTAATTCATTATTTAGAGTATGAATTAGTTCCTTATAATTATTTCCAGAATAAAATATATTAGTATTATCAGCAAATAATGTTATTTTTAATAATTTAGAAACTTGGAATATATCATTTATATATGTTAAATAATTTGGGGCCCAATGCTGACCCCAGGGGGACCCCACAGGCAATTCCCATACATCCAGACAGATATTCTCCAATCTTCACAAACTGTTGTCTCTCAGATAAATAACTTGTATCCAATTCAGTGTCACTCCCCTAATACCACACAATTGCAGTTTATTAAGAAGTATTGAATGATTTATTGTATCAAATGCTTTTCTAAAATCTATAAATACACCAATTGCATATTTTTCTTGATATAATGCATTTATTATTTACTCTGTTGCTTCTATTATTGCTAATGATGTTGTACTCTTTGCTCTAAATCCATATTGATTCTGACTAAGCAGATCATGTTTATTTAAAAAGTTTTCTGATCTGTTGTTGAAAAGTTTTTCCAGAATCTTTGAAAATTGTGGGAGGAGCGATACTGGTCTGTAGTTTGTGTATTGGTGTTTATTTCCTTGCTTGAATAATGGTATTACTTTAGCTATTTTCATTTTCTGTGGGAATGAGCCAGTTTGAAATGATAGATTACAAATATATGTAAATGGTTTTAATATGCCATCAACAGTTCTTTTTACTAGTGCCATATCAATACCATCATAATCAGTAGATAATTTATTTTTACACTTTTCAACAACAGATTTTACCTCTAGTTCATCCGCTGCTGAGAGAAAGACTGACCAAGGGTTATTTTCAATCAATGTTTTACTCACGGTGTCTCTTCCTTGGTTTGTATTTTTTGCTGCCAACTCTGGTCCAACATTTACAAAAAATGTATTCATTGTATTTACTACCATGTCCTTATCAAAATTATCACCACAAATATCAGTAAAATACTCTGGATATATCGTTTTCTTAGTTCCATTTTTACTTAGTTTTATTTAATATGTCCCAGACTCCTTTTATATCATTCTTATTTTCATTTAACATTTTGCTATAGTATAATTTTTTACTAGTTCATATTATTTCAGTTAATTTATTTTTATTTGTTTTATATCTTTCTTTCAGATTCTTTAGTTATTAATTTAATAAGATTTTTATAGAGATAATTTTTCTTTTTACAAGCATTTTGTAGCCCCCGGTTAACCACGGGCAATTTTTGCACTTATATTTTTTTATTAATTTCTTTAATTGGACAGTTTTTATCATATAATGATTTAAATATATCAATAAATTTGTCATATGCCATGTCCACTTCTTTCTCTCTGTAGACCACATCCCAATTCTGTAACATTAAATCACCTTTTAAAGCATTGATTGTATCTTCTGTTCGTATTCTTTTATAAAAAAAATATATATATACCTTTTTACATGGTTTATTATTATTCTTACTGTCATTAACCCCATAATTAACATCTAAAGAAATAAATACAGGCAAGTGGCCACTAATGTCATTTATTAGCATACCACTCACCATATTACATTCAATAACATTGGTAAAAATGTTGTCTATCAAGGTAGCACAGTGTGTCGTTATTCTCGTAGGTTTTGTAATCTTTGGAAATAAGGTTAAGCTATACATTGCATCTAAGAAATCTTCAGTTGGTTTATATTTTTTTGTTTTCATTAAATCTATGTTAAAGCCACCACAAATAAAGATATATTTTTGTCTTATTTTTGTATACATCTTTTCCATACCATTTCTAAATTTTTCCATGTCAGAGCCTGGTGCTCTATATATACAGTACAACTTACTATTATGTTTTTTCTATTTTTCTATTTTTACATTTTAAGAGTGTGGCCTAAACCCACTTTCTGTAAAGTGTCTTGAGATGACCTGTGTTGTGATTTGGCACTATATAAATAAATTGAATTGAATTGAAATTGAATTTTCCATCATAATTTCAATTGTTAAATATTCCATAATTTCATTCACTGTTGATGTCATGCTGTCCACTTTTTTACTTTTTAAATTTCTATCAACATACAGGCTACCCCCCACACACACACCATTTTTACATTTCCTATTTTGTGTATACAGTACATCTCATCTTATATCCATGTAATTCAAAATTTACATCTTTTTCTTTATTAATCCATGTTTCAGTTATTGCTGTAATCCTAAATGGGGTCTTAAATTGATTTAAAAACTCCTTAACGCTATCAAAGTTGGCATAGAGACTCCTACTATTAATAAGTATTATTGTCAACGTCTGATCCGAGTTCATAATTGCTGTTCATCATAATAAGTACACTTATTGTTAATATGATTAAAGTAGCTGTTATCTGGGTCAATATCACCTAAAATATCTTGTGGTTGCTGTTCAGTATTTACAAAGGTTTCAACTTCAATTTGACCTAATACACTTCCATTATTAAACGAGGAAGGATGATTGGTTAAAGTGCTAATCATAAGTTGTGTCAACAATGTACACCAAAAAGAGGAAAAAAAAAAATTTCCACTCATAATCTAACTGCGCTGTTATTCGTGCATAGAGCTAAGGTTTAAATTTGTCTAATTTCTCCATATCTCTAATCATTATTACTTTAGCTTCTTCTGGAGTGCCAAGCAGTTTTATCCACACTTTACAGTTCTTTGTCCATGTCGATTGCATTTTTCCCTGTTTTCTGAGACCCCTGGCTTGTCTAGCTATTTTAGAGTTCTTTTTTGTTTAATGTTCATTTACATAGACAGCCGTTCCTCTCAGCTTTCTTGCTTGTCGCAGAAGATCAGTTTTTGCTTTTCTGTTGACAAATCGGATGATAATCGTTGGTTTTCCTTTACTGTCTTTTCTAGATAACGTGTGGCAAGCCAAAATAGTCTTATTGTCCACAACAATGTTTTAAGAGTTGAAAAAATTTAACACCTGCTGCTCAAGAGTGTGTGATTCTCCCAATGTCTCATCCTCCCCATCCTGGTTATCAACTCCAACTGTCACACGTGCATAGGAGCGGCGTCTGGTGTTAAGACCGCTCACAATGACATCATCCATTTTGTAAATTGTTCTAATTCATCCACACGTCTTTCTAAGAAATTAATTTTCTTGTCTTTTTCCATAATTTCAACATTTAATTCACGCACTTGTTCCATAAGGCCAATAAGCAGAGTTTGTTGTTTTGCTATGATAGATACTGTATTTCTTCAGACATAAAATTTAATGAGAGTTTGATCTCCTCCAACTCCTCTCCATTTGTCTGATTCTTTTTCAGAGGCATAATGACTAATCTGATTAGGATCAAAGGAGAGGCTCACCTGTTGGCTAGTACAGGAGCCGAAGTACGCCCGATGACTAGTGGAGGTCAGCTGGCTTTGTCGTCTAATTATAGCTGTTATCTGGCGGTGAGGCCGAAGCTCTCCCGATGGCTAGTGAAGGACGCTAACTGGCATTGTCATCTGGTTGCTGGATCTGCTGGTGAAGCCGAGGAAGCCAAGGCTCCCTCGGTAGCTAGTGGAGACCTCTAGCTAGTGAAGGCCTCTAGCTAGCGTTGTCCTATCTGGTGGTGAATCCGAAGCTCTCCTGGTGACTAATGGAGACCGTTAGCTTAGGTCGTAGCCTGGTAGCGGGTATCTGGCGGTGAAGCCAAAGCTCTCCCAGTGGCTAATGGAGACCGCCAGCTGGTGTCGCAGCCTGATAGCGGGCATCTGACGGTGGAGCCAAAGCTCCGGTCCAAGTGGGTACTTGGAAAAAGTAACTTTCACGTTGCTTTTAAATGCATACTTAAATTGTCTTGCACACATAGCAAGATAATTTAGTTAATGGATTACATTATGGGCTTATTAAAGCGTACCTATGGTGGTCGTGAAAAAAAAGATATTATATTGAGCCCCTGTCTCACGTTCTAGTTCAAGTTTAAGTTGAAATTCACGTTCAAAGCAATTTGATATAAATCCATTGCTGATGTGCTGGTTCAGCTATGTCAGCAAAACATGGGTACAGCCATACTAGTGGCTACATGGACTTCCAGGACGCTTCCTGTGATGTAATTTCGTGGCTACCGCGATCTGGATCAGTATTGGCTGAGCCTCGAGTACCCGGATGTGCAGCGGCTTTGGGGATATTCAAATTCAAACGTTTATTTCAAACTCAGGGTTCATATTAAATGCAGAACTAAAACGAGTAGAAAATAAATAAATAAATGCTTAAATTCAGCGGGCTGACTTTTCTGATCTGAGCTCGTAAAGGCCAATGATTCTAAAACTATGCGATCCGAGTACCCGGATGTGCAGCGGCTTCGGGGATATTCAAATTCAAATTCAAACGTTTATTTCAAACTCAGGGTTCATATTAAACGCAGAACTGAAACGAGCAGATAAATAAATAAATAAATGCTTAAATTCAGCGGCTTGTCTCATCTGATCTGAGCTCCTAACTGCCGCAACACGGAAGATGATTCTAAAACTATATACAGAGCAGCAGACACTCAGTGCTCTTGTAAAAACAAAAACATACAATGCGATATGGATATCGCAACATGGCGGAATGTAAAGCCTTTGGATGTCTGAATAATAAGCGAAAAAAACAAAGAAACACTTTTTTTCTGTACCCAAACCCAGCTCACCTTGTCAGAAGATCGGAGCGGAAACAGGGCACAGACGAATAATTTCAGACGAAATTGCGTTGTGTGTGAGGACCACTTCGTCACTTTAACCCTCAGAAGACCTTTCTGGCTCAAACATGTAGCCATGTCACCTGAATTCTTCCGCACAGTCAGAAAATTCGGCCATAATAGAACAAAAACAACGGACAACAGCACCGTAATCGCAGGGAAACGCTGATTATTGTCTTTTCGTATCCACGAAGTGACATCACATCCGCAAGTGTCATGGCTGCGCCCACAGTTTTCATTGGCTGCCCATGGCCAAGGTCCTATTTGAATATACAGTATGTCTGGTGGTATATGGCTGGCAAGAATTATTTACCAAAATAAGAAATACTTTTTCATAATGTTTTCAAGTTAAATGCGTCTTCACGACCACCAGAGGTACGCTTTAATGTCAGGCTGAAAATAGACTGTTTCAGACAGAGCTTTAGAACATGTTCAGTCTGCTTTATCCTGCCTTGAGAGATCTTATTGTGGGAAAAACCTCTAGAAAATCAATATGATTTTGCCAGTAATTTCCTCATTTTGGAGTGAGAGTTGACAGCACTGCATAAAGCTGTACGTTTATCTTACCTTTGTGATATGGATTTAATCTATTGTGCAGTAATCCAAAGAAAATGTCCATTATCCACAGTCCAAATGTCTGCTGTGTCAGAGACATGACCCAGTCCCTCAAATTCCTTTTGGAGATCAAAATCCATTTTTGAATAATCTTTATCCAGGTAGCAAGTAAATGTGTTTTAACTTCCCTTAGGTGCCCTAAGCATAACTTTAAGTTTTTAAGCATAACTTTATAGCCAGCAGCAACTCTGTCATAAATCGCCCTTTTAAAGGGCTACAAAGGACACCAAACGCATGCTGTGAGTTTTGCACATATATTAACAAAAAGATTAATGTACAGAAAAACACTACACATACAAATAATGATGAGAAGAAGGCGCCGGAGGAGAGCGGGGCTCACAACCAGGAGGAAGAACAGTCGGAGGAAAAACATCGGTTGAGACGCTCAGGCATGTCGGGGAAAGATATAAACTCAGCCGGAGTCACACCCAAGGAAACCAGGGCTCACAGCTAAGGGGAATGGAGGAAAAGGATAAATGGTTCCTAGTCGGAGCACACCCATTCACCTCAACAGCAAAACCAATATTCCTCAGAATAATCCTGACACAACTGAGGATGAAAACAGTAGGACACGGCAACCTGAGAAGTGTTGCTGTATCCTTAAATAGATGAACGAACAGATGACAAATGCATAACAGGTGTAGGTATATGAGTCAGAAAATAATCAAACAAGGAGTGACAGCTGTGCAGCCCGCAAAATGGTTTGACAGGCAGTGTCAAAATAAAAGCATGGACCAGAAACAAATGATGACACAAGAATAAGATAACACAACCCCCAAAAAGATGTAACCGAAACCATAAATGCAAAAAAAACCACAATAAACAGACAATAAGGACAAAACCAAGAATGCAAATGCTCCAAAAATAACCAGATAATATACAATGGTCTATGATAAATAAAGAAACAAACAGAAAAAGACTGAGCTCAGACTGGAGACTGGGCACGGTCCCCACTCGTGTCCAGGATCATGACAGACTCTGAGCTGTCAGGATAAAAATGAACAGCATAATGCAAAGTTCTAAATCACACGTGGAATGACAAATATTCCAATCCATACCAACACATTACAACTCAGTGTTGTCTTGGCAGATTTTTCAGTGTGCTCAGTTATAATGCAGTGCATAGACATAATTTATGGGGGGGAGGGGGGGTTGTAACCCCCCAAAATCAAATCCAGCTAATATACACCCCCCAATAATCATATAATTATAATTAATAAAAAAGATATCTACAAGTGAGTATGAAGAAGTTGTCTTTTTTTTTTTTTTTTTTTTTTTAGTTGCAAGCAACAAAAAGTAACATTTCTAATAATCAGACAATGTACCCCCCCCCCCCTTCCCTGCAGTCTTGGTATTGCCCAACTGGTCCATGCGCCTTCTCTGGTGAATACTCTTGAGTCATTTCATTTGTGGTGGCTGCAGGTGAGGAAGCTTGTCTACATCTAGAATGCATTCAGCTCACAAGTGAGACAGAAAAGAGCTCCACAAGGGCAACAAATGATTTTAAATTGTTGGTCAAATAAAAGGACAAAACCCTCTGTCCAAAAGGAGGTAAATATCATACTATTGATTCAGCTCACGAATTGTTGTCTGAAGTTAGCTGGTTGCTAGTTTGCTAATGTGAATTAAAGCTATGGGAGTACAGCACAGAATAAATATGCTGCCTGGTAGGATTTCGCTGATCTGAGAAATGATTAGCTCTTCTCATGCAAATTTGGTCTTTACATTGTATTAATCATTCATGAAATGTGATCAGAATGGATTTGTTCATCAACTGATAGAGTGAAATTTATGTATGTTTCAGCGCTCATCAAAACGTTAGCAGCTCCGAACATTTATCAAGTACAAATTCTACTCCTACCACTGGTCCTTAAATATACTGTAAATGCGCTTAAATATTGCTTGTTCATCCCCACAAATTTCAAGTTAAGCTTAAACTCTGTATTTTTAAAATGTCATGATTTTGATCATTATAAAATTCAATTAAAAGGCAAGTTTTACCACTTTTGATTACAGACTAAGTCACTTTGAAGGCTATTCTTAAATATCTACTTTAAAATAAATTGATTACTTTCCCTGCAGATCATTTTCAGATCTTCTAACCTCTGTTAAAATACCACAACTGCACAAAAGAATATCTAAATGAATATACAAGAAATAAACACCAAATAGATAAACGAAAGAATATATGTATTTTGATGTTACCTCTGGCTTAAAGACTGTGATGCGGTGGCAGCATATTTTTCCGGGAAAGGTCACATGACACTATTGTAACCGGAATATGTTAATTTTACACTATTTATTTCTTTTTTTAATTTTGCACAGTAACTTTGCATATGTAACTTACATTTGAAGTACTGTACAACTGAGGCTTGAATGTTGGAATATTGGGCTAGTTGGGGTCCCACCCAGATGTCCTGTGTTGGCAGATTTAATTTATAAAGGCAGATCTGCCTTTATAAATTTTATAACTCAATTCTGCAACTCGCAGGACCCAGCAGGGAATAAACGAACCAGTAAGGTAAGGGGGAGTAGTGGAGCTGATGGTGCCTGACCGGGGGAATGAAGTTGCTGATGAGTAGTGAGGTGGAGCAGGAGAGCGTGCACAGTCCCGGTGACACACCTACATGGTGGCAGCAACCTGAAGAGGAGAGAAAAAAGAAGGTTAACGACGTGTTAACATTTCAAACGATTTGAAGCTAGTCCAAAAAACGGGCAGTATACCCAGACGAGCCAGCGTAGACTGCGCGGAGGAGACCTCCTTAAGTACACTGGCTGATGAGCGGGCGCAGGTGTGTCTTCTGCTTCAGGTGCCATGATGAGCTGGAGGAGATGAGACCGGAGGGGAGGGGCGCACTCCCGTTGCCTATGACGGGGTCCCCCCTTCTAGGGACGCCGCCTGGCGGACCGGAGGGCTTGTCCAGGTGGGCACGGTGAAAAGGCTGGAGCATCTCCTTGTCCAGTACCCTTGATGAGGGAGTCCAGGATTGCTGTTCTTGCCCATAACCCTCCCAATTGATGAGATGCTGCAGGCCCCAACCCCGGCGGCGAACATCCAGAATCTGTCAAATAGTGTGGGCGGGGTGGCCGTCGATGATACGGGGAGGAGGGGGAGGCTTGGGGGGGGGGGGGTAAAGGGGACTGGTCGAGAGGGGTTTGATGTTGCTGACGTGGAAGGTGAGGTTCACCCGTAGGGACGAGGGCATCTTAAGCTTGACCGACACATTGTTGATTACCCGGGCGATGGGAAAAGGCCCAAGGAAGCAGGGGGACAGCTTCTTGGATTTATCCTTGAAAGGGATCTGGCTAGCCACCAGCCAGACCTGGTGTCCCACGACATACTTGGGGGCCGGCACCTGCTTACGATCAGCAGCTGCCCAGGTGTGTTCGGTGGTGCGGGTCAGGGCAGCCCGAGTAGATCTCCAGACACGCCGGCAGTGCCGAGCGTGCGCCCCTACGGATGGCACCGAAACCTCCCTCTTGGCCATAGGGAGAAGAGGCGGCGTGTACCTCAACGACGTCTCAAAGGGGGTTAGTCCGGTGGCGGAGGATACCAGAGAGTTCATGGAGTATTCAACCCAGGTCAGGTGTGTGCTCCAGGACGAGGGGCTGCTACGCACCGCAAGGCAGCCTCCAGGGACTGGTTGGCGCGCTCTGCCTGCCCATTGCTCTGAGGGTGATTTCCGGATGAGAGGGTCACCATCGTTCCCAATGTCTGGCAAAAAGCCCTCCAAACCTGGGATGTGAATTGGGGACCCTGGTCAGACACAATGTCAATAGGGATGCTGTGGATCCTGATGATGTGGTCGGTGAGGAGGACCGCTGTCTCCAAGGCTGTCGAGAGTGTGGGCAGGGCTACCAGATGGACCACCTTGGAGAAGCGATCCACAATGGTCAGAATGACCGTTTTGTCATGGGAGCAGGGCAACCCGGTCACAAAATCCACGGCAATGTGGGACCGCGGCCGACCAGGGATGGGAAGGGGATGGAGGAGTCCCGATGGGGGGGAGGAGTCAGTCTTACCCCGGACGCACGTCTAGCAGGCTCTGACGTACTCCTGGACGTCCTGCCGCAGCGTGGGCCACCAGAATGCCAACAAAATCAATGGTTCGGGCGATACCAGGATGGCAGGCAAAGCAACTGGTGTGGCCCCACTGGATAACATCGCTGCGGAGGGCGACCGGGATTTACAGACAGTTCCGGGGCACCCTACTGGCACAGGCTCCTGGGACTGGGCCTGGCGGACCCTCCGCTCAATATCCCAAGTAAGAGCTCCAATAACACATGCAGGTGGCCCGAAGGGTTGGGGGGGCATGGCTACGTCCTTGGAATCAAACTGGTGCGAGAGCATGTCCGGTTTGGTAGTCCGGGTGCCAGGCCGGTAAGTGATGGTAAAGTTAAATCGCTGGAAGAATAACGACCAGCGAGCCTGCCTGGCATTCAGTCGGCAGGCCGACCACAAGTACTTGAGGTTCTTGTGGTCGGTCCACGCAACGATGGGGTGAACAACACCCTCTAACCAGTGCCTCCACTAATGGAGTAATGGCCAGCAGCTCTCTGTCCCATATGTCATAATTCCTCTCGGCTGGCATGAGCCGCCGAGAGAAATATGGACATTGGCAAAGCTTCTGATCGGGGGGCATGCACTGCGATAGTACAGCACCAACCTCCGAATCAGATGCATCCACCTCGAGGACAAATGGAAGCTGCATGTCGACCTGGGCCAAGATGGGTCTTTCAGTGAACTGGCGCTTTAATTTGTGAAACGCCAGTTCAGCTGCCTCAGTCCACCGAAAGGGAACTTTTATGGAGGTCAGCTGCATTAAAGGCAGTGTGATCCCACTGTAGTTCCGGATGAACCTGCGATAGAAGTTTGCGAACCTGAGAAAGTATTGGAGCTCCCTGCGGGAGTGGGGTTTGTGCCAATCTAACACTGCCTTTAGATTAGATTAGATTAGATTAGATTCAACTTTATTGTCATTACACATGTATGAATACAAGGTAATGAAACACAGTTTAGCATCCAATCAGAAGTGCAAAGGACAGCAGTGCAGTAAATACAGTAACTGACAGTATGTGCAATTTAAGCAAATATATGCAGATAGGTCAGTGCAGAAGGTTAAGAGTACCGTTATGTGCAAATAATGTACAATAAGTTAGGTGGGCAGTTATGTACAGGTGAGGATGGTAAGAGATGGGAATAAGTTAGCATAAATTACAGAAGCGCAAAGTACAGGTGAAGTGAGGTAAGTAGCAGACAATCTATCTAACTATACAGAGTGGCAATATGCAGAAAAACAGTATGTAGTTAAATATGTGATGATAATATACAGAAGAGCAGTATGTATCAATATATAATGACAATATGCAGATATGATATATATGTGTATACAGTTTGAGGAAGCACAGGGGGGAGGGGGGTGTTAAAGGGGAGAGAAGTGGAGGTTCAGCAGGGAACTAAGTTCAATAACGTGACAGCTGTTGGAAAGAAACTGTTCCTAAACCTGCTGGTTCTAGTCCGAAGGCTTCTGAAACGCCTTCCGGTGGGGAGAAGCTGGAACAGTCCATGAGCAGGATGGTTGGAGTCCCTAAGAATGCTGCGTGCCCGGCGCAGATATCTTTTCCTGTAGACGTCCTCTATAACTGGAAGTGGAGTCCCTGTGATGCGTTGGGCGGTTTTCACCACCCGCTGCAGCACCTTACGGTCAGCGACAGAGCAGCTCCCATACCAGACTGTGACACAGTTGGTCAGGGTGCTCTCTATCACGCAGTGGTAGAAGTTGCCCAGGATGTCAGTTGACAGATGGTTCTTCTTCAGTGTCCTCAAGAAGAAGAGGCGCTGATGGGCCTTCTTGATCAGGCTGGTGGTGTTAACTGACCAGGACAGGTCCTCCGAGATGTGGGTCCCCAGGAATTTGAAGCTGGGGACATGTTCAACAGCTATGCCATTGATATGGATGGGGTCATGTGTCTCTCCCCTCTCCTTCCTGTAGTCCACTATGAGCTCCTTGGTTTTGCTGGTGTTAAGGAGCAGGTTATTGTCAGCGCACCAAGTAGCCAAGTGCTCAACCTCTGCCCTGTAATCTGACTCATCGTTGTCCCTGATGAGTCCGATCACCGTGGTGTCATCTGCGAACTTTATGATGGAATTGGATCCATACATAGGCCTGCAGTCATGGGTGAAGAGGAAGTAGAGGAATGGGCTGAGCACACAGCCCTGTGGTACACCAGTGTTGAGTGTGATGATGGAAGAACGGTTGGGCCTGACCTAACATGCTGGGGTCTGTTGGTCAGAAAATCCATGATCCAGTTGCAGGTGGAGGTACTGATTCCAAGGTCCCCAAGTTTTGTGATCAACTTGGAGGGGATAACTGTGTTGAATGCTGAGATGAAGTCAGCAAACAGCATTCTTGCACAGGTGTTCTTGTCATCCAGATGTGAGAGTACACAGTGCAGCGCTGTAGAAACCACATCCTCTGTACTCCTGTTGCTCCGGTAGGCAAACTGGTGAGGGTCCAGTGTAGGGGGCAGGCATTTTTTGAGCTGTGCCAAGATCAGTCGCTCAAAGCACTTCATGACTATGGGCATCAGTGCCACAGGGCGATAGTCATTTAGGCACGATGGTGTTGAATGTTTCGGCACTGGTACTATAGAAGTGGTCTTGAAGCACGCTGGTACCACCACCTGGGCCAGGGACAGGTTGAAGATGTCCGTGAAGACCCCTGCCAGCTGCTCAGCGCATGCCCTCAGCACACGCCCAGGAATGCCGTCAGGGCCAGCAGCCTTACGTACGTTGATATGACTCAGTGCGTTACAGACGTTGGTGTGGGTGAGTGTGAGGTGGTGGAGGTCGTCAGAGGGTGGGAAATTGATATTCTTTTCGTTATTGTCCTTGTCAAAACGAGCATAGAAGTCATTTAGCTCATTGAGAAAGGACACAGTCATGGCTATAGGTATGGAGTTGCTGGGCTTATAATCAGAGATAGCTTGAATGCCCTGCCACATGCGTCAGGGGTCAGAGTCCCCAAAATGTTCCTCCACCTTCAGCTTGTAGCTGTGCTTGGCCTTCTTGATGCTCCTCTTCAGATCTGCCCTGGATGAACTGTAGGCCTGTGCGTCACCAGATCTAAAGGCATTGTTACGTGCCTTTAGCAGAAGCCGCACTTCTCTGTTCATCCACGGCTTCTGATTTGGGTACGTGGTGATCTGTCTTTCTGTGGTGACACTGTCAATAGTGGTGTTGATATGGTCCAGGACTAAGTGGGTGTAAGAGTTGATGTTTATGTGGGAACCACAGGTAGCCTGAGAGGTGAACATACTCCAGTCTGTGTTCCTAAACTTTTCCTGGAGTACAGAGTCAACCCCCTCTGGCCACACTTTGATGGGCCTCACTGATGGCTTCACCTGGTTGATGAGCGGTACATACTTGGGGGTAAGGAACAAAGATAAGTGATCAGACTGACCTAGGTGGGGGAGGGGAGTTGCTGTGTAGGCTCCCACAATATTGGTGTAAACGTGGTCCAATGTTTTGTCCCCTCTTGTGTGACAGGAGACATGCTGGTAGAATTTAGGAAGCACTGTCTTGAGGTTAGAGTGGTTAAAATCACCCGCCACAATAAATGATGTCTCTGGGTGTGCAGTTTGTTGTTTGCTAACAGCTGCATATAGTTCTTTCATAGCAAGCTTAGCATTAGCATCCAGAGAGATATAAGCAGCTGTTATGATGGTATAAGTGAACTCACGTGGCAGATAGAAAGGTCTACATTTAACCATGAGAAAGTGAGAAAGTGTCTCCCAACAGTGACAGAGTTCGTGCACCAAGCCTTGTTAATATAAATGCACACTCCCCCACCTCTGGTCTTACCGGAGTCATCAGCTGCTCTGTCTGCCCGGAGAGTGTGTAGGCCGGCTTGCTCGATAGCATTGTCGGGTATTCCACTGTGTAACCATGTTTCCGTGAAAATCATGATATTGCAATTCATAAGTCTCTTGTTGGTGATCTGAAGCCGTAGCTCATCCATTTTGTTCGCCAGTGACAGTACATTAGCGAGGAAAATACTGGGTAGAGAAAGCCAGTGCGGTGTTAGCTTTAGCTTAGCTCTTAGCCCTCTGCGCTTCCCCCGCCTTTGTTTACGGTCTCTACGCTGCCTGCGAGCACTTCCGGTCAGCCGGGTAGCTTGCCGAGCGTCGGGTGTTCTCCGGAGCTCAGGGATGAGACGTAGGTTGCTGATAAAAAGATCGTTATCGTTATTTTGTAATCCAATGTCCAAAAGCTCATTTCGGGTGTAAGATGTGAAAGTGAAGCTGTTCTGAACGAACAGACCCAAAATGAGCAGAAATAACACTGCTAATCCACAAAATCTGAGAAGACGCTGAGCCTCGCGTTGTGCCCGCACTGCCATCTTAGCTTACCTTGGCCGGGTCGGCAATCAGCTCCCCCTCAGCCACGATGAAGCCCAAGAAGGTGGTGGATGTTATAGAAAACTCACACTTCTCGGCCTTCATGAACAGCTGGTTCTCCAAGAGCCGTTGTAGAACAGCCCTTACATGGACCTCGTGTTCCTCAGGCGAGCAGGAGAAAATCAAAATATCATCAAGGTAGACAAACATGAATTGATAAAGCATATTGCGGAGGACGTCATTAATTAACCGCTGGAAGACGGCGGGGGCGTTAGTGAGCCTTAATGGCATCACTAAGTATTCGAATTGGCCCTGATGTGTTTTAAAGGCCGTCTTCCACTCATAGCCCTCGCGAATGTGGACCAAATGATACACGTTCCTAAGGTCTAACTTGGTGAACACCCGTGAATGCTGAAGGAGCTCGAATGCTGAGTTGATCAATGGCAGAGGGTACTTGTCTTTGATGGTAATAGCGTTGAGCTTCCAGCAGTCGATGCACGGGCGCAGCGAGCCATCCTTCTTCCCGACGAAGAAGAATCCGGCCTCAAGCGGGGCCGAAGACAGCCGAATGAGGCCGGCGTTTAGCGACTCCTTGATGTACTGCTCCATCGCCTCCCTCTCCAGGCCGGAAATGCTGTACAGACGGCTGAACGGCAGCCTCGCCCCCAGAATGAGGTCTATAGCGCAGTTGTAAGAGCGGTGAGGCGGCAGCGACAACTCTCTTGACTTGCTAAAGATCTCGCCCAAATCGTGATAAGCCCGAGGGACAAGGCTGAGGTTCGGTGGCTCAGACTGGGAAGGGGGAACAGAGACTGATGGGGAGCATTCAGCTGAACACATACGGGGTGTGTTCTAGGCCTTCGGACTAGAACCAGCAGGTTTAGGAACAGTTTCTTTCCAACAGCTGTCACGTTATTAAACTTAGTTCCCCGCTGACTCTCTTACCATCATCTCTTACCATCCTCACCTGTACATAACTGCATAACTACATCTAACTTATTGCACATTATTTGCACATAACAGTACTCTTAACTTTCTGCACTGCTGCATATATTTGCATATATTTGCTTAAATTGCACATACTGTTAATCACCGTATATACTGCACTGCTGTCCTTTGCACTTCTGATTGGATGCTAAACTGTGTTTCGTTACCTTGTATTCATACATGTGTAATGACAATAAAGTTGAATCTAATCTAATCTAATCTACAGTTGGCCAGACAAAATGGGCTCCAGGCAGAGATGGTACTTTTAGCCCAATTGATCATTGGGTTGTGTTTCTGGAGCCACGGATAACCTAGAGCCACCGGGGAAGATGACACGGGGAGAACCAGGAACAAAAGTTCCTCCCGGTGGTTCCCAGAAAGAAGGATGGATATAGGCACCGTGCTTAGGGTGACCACCGTGAGCTCGCCACCAGATATAGCGGTGACTCTGATTGTGAGGCAGTTTACGCGTGGGAATGCCCACCTGCTTGATGAAAGCAACAGAAACGAAATTACCCTCTGACCCTGAGTCAATCAGCTCCCTAACCCTCCTCTCAACCCCCGGCAACTGAACGAGGGCCAAAATACAAAAATTACCGGGGGGAGTAGATTTGGTCCTGCCCACCAGACCCACCACGGTTACTGATGGGCCACGTCGTTTGGCCGCTGATGGCATTTGTCCAGACTGTGGTTGAGTGAACCACAGTACATGCAAGCGCTGGCCCTTCGTTTTCGCCGACGCTCTTCATCGGTTAGACTCCGAGAGAGCTCCATTGGTTCGGGTGAAGGACCAGCGCCACCAGTTCCAGTAACCACAGCGAATACACACTCGGCGCGGGGGCGAGGGGGGGGGGCGCGCTCCTTTGCGCATTCACGGTACCAATTATCGAGCCCTACCGCCTGATCTATGAGGCCGTCTCCGGGACAGGATCAACTGCCAGATCATCACGAAGTTGGTCGTTCAACCCGTGGAGGAACGCATTGCGTAACACAGTCTCGTTCCACCCCGACTCAGACACCACAACCTGGAACTCCACCAAGTACTTGGCCACCGACCGGGCACCCTGGCAGAGAGTCATTAGGTGGCTCATGACGTTGCCCTGACACTTGGTCTGGCCAAACGCGCGAGCAAATGCAGCCACAAATTGGTCAAAGAGAATGTCAAGATGTTAGTGCAGTTCTACACAGCCATCATCGAGTCCATCCTCACCACCTCCATAACCGTGTGGTACGCAGGAGCCACTGCCAGGGACAGACTAAGGCTGCAGCGCGTCGTGCGCACTGCTGAGAAGGTGATCGGCTGCAAGCTCCCATCTCTCCAGGATCTGTACATCTCCAGGACCCGGAGGCGTGCTGGCCGGATCATAGCCGATCCCTCACACCCTGGTCACGTACTGTTTGCCCCCCTCCCCTCTGGTAGAAGACTTCGGTCCATCCAGACTAAAACCTCCCGTCACATGAACAGCTTCTTCCCCTCTGCCATTAGACTGCTGAACACTAAGTGACTCTCGTGCACCATGTACAGCAGCTCAACCAGACTCATGTCAATCATCACTGTTTTCTTCCTGCATTACCGACTGCACTATATAGTTCTCCACAGTATCTGCTGCTGGCTAATATATATTTTAACTGTTGACCAGTATCACTTAATCTTATCCTACACTTTATTACATGTATAGTTTATTTCTCTTATCTTATCATGTTTAATGTTGCAGCATTGTACCGAGACAAATTCCTAGTTTGTGTACTACATGAACAATGGCAATAAACCTGATTCTGATTCTGATTCTGATTCTGATTCTGAACATATATCGCGCCCCTCAGGGTTATCTAGAGTGGACTGGGCCCACTCCAGGGCTTGATCCCTGTGCAACAGGGTGAAAAACTGGATCCGGGCTACATTCCCCGGATACTCCTCCCCGACCTGCTCCAGGTACATCTGCACTTGAAGAAGGAACGGTTTACATTTCCCCACCTCCCCCCGCGTATGGGGAAGGCATGGGAACGGAGAAGGTATGGCGCATAGTACTGTGCAGAGCAGGCTGTGGTGGGGCGCACCCATGGGATGTGCTGCGGACCATAAAGTCATCATATTAGACACCTGTTGTATCAGCGCAGCAAGCTGCTTCTCAGTCGCCGCTAGGCGGTCCATAGCGGATTGCTCCTGCGGTGAGGCACCGGCTGAGCTACCGTCCTGGCTGGCTCGTTCTGTCATGGCGTGTTAAGTTCTTTGACAGCTCACGTGCATGATGCCAAACACAGGATGAACCACACAGAGGGGCACATTTGACAATTTATTAATAGCAAACACAGCGGCGCACAGCTACAGAAACAGTCACTCGCCAGAGGAAAGGACCTGTGGAGAGAAGACGAGAGCCATGAGCTGAGGAGTGGAGTAAGGGGAAAATGGGTGAGCCAAATTGCCACTTACCTGGGGAAATCCAGGGATGAGCAGCAGGACCCAGCGGGGAATAGACGAACCAGTAAGGTAAGGGGGAGTAGTGGAGCTGATGGTGCCTGACCAGGGGAATGAAGTTGCTGATGAGTAGTGAGGTGGAGCAGGAGAGCGTGCACAGTCCTGGTGACACACCTACATGGTGGCAGCAACCTGAAGAGGAGAGAAAAAAGAAGGTTAACAACGTGTTAACGTTTCAAACGATTTGAAGCTAGTCCAAAAAATGGGCAGTATACTCAGACGAGCCAGCGTAGACTGCACAGAGGAGACCCCCTTAAGTACGCTGGCTGATGAGAGGGTGTGTCTTCTGCTTCAGGTGCCATGATGAGCTGGAGCTGCCCATGACAAATATGTTATTTACCTTTTTTTTTGGGGGGGGGGGGGGGCAAATACCTGAGTCCTAAATTTGAAAAATCAGTGTCACTGTAAAAATTTAAATGTCTAGATAATGAATCCAGGGTTGGTTTTTAATACCAGGATGATTTAGTCACAGGCATCCTATTAATTTTTTTTACTACCAGGATGATTTTGCCACAGGCAGCACGGTGGCACAGTGGTTAGCACTGTGGCAGCACAGCAAGAAGGTCACGGGATCAATTCCACCCCTGACTATCGTGGGTTCGATCCCACCCCCTGACCATCGGTAACCCTTCTGTGGGGAGTTTGCATGTTCTCCCCATGTCTGTGTGGGTTTACTCTGGGTACTCCGGTTTCCTCCCACAGGCCAAAGACATGCAGGTTTGGTTAATTGGCATCAACTCGGGATTCTAAATTGTCCTTAGGTATGAATGTGACAGTGAATGGTTGTCTGTCTCTCTGTGTTGGCCCTGCGATGGACTGGCGATCTGCCCAGGGTGTACCCTGCCTTTCACCCGAAGACGCTGGGATAGGCTCCAGACCCCCCATGACTCGAAAAGGATTAAGCGGTAGAAGATGGATGGATGGATGGATTTAGTCACAAATCTCCTCATAGATTTATTATTACTTCATGATTGAAACAGCACACTTAAGGTCAGCATGCTGTGCTCATAATGCCTCTGCAGGCAGGATAACTGTTACTTTTGTCATAGTCTGGCTGACTAAATCACAGTAGTGTCCTTAGTTCATCTGCTTGGTAAGAAAGCCAGATGGTGGCAAGTGGTGACATCATAAATTAATGAAAAAATCGTCCTGTCAGAATAAATGTGTTAATCACCACAGCTGATTAATAACTGTTCGAGTAACCCACGACCTGGCCACGACCACCGGAAGAGGCCTGTGAGTGACCGACTGACTCACCATCATCACCCCTATGACAAAAAGGTGGGGTACCCAGCTCGATCCCCGTTTAGAGGGCAGAGGGAGCAAGCTAGGAGCCATCAGAGGCCACCAAAGTAGGCCATCAGAAGTACCCCCCACCCCCGGCAGGAAGGGCAGATATGACTGGTAAAACATGGAGGACTGAATGCATGATATTAAACGTGTGATATGCTATGAAATGCAACATCATTGGTGTAATCATTGAAATCAACATATAATCTTTGTATTCATGTATGTAATCAGCAGGATAATCCATCATCGCTGTATTAATCTATGTGAACAGTATATTTATTTTTAAATGCACAAAGGAGGGTTATATGAGGTCAAATTGTGAAACATGTTTTTTTAGACATGGTTGACGGGAAAAGCAGTCCTGTTGTTATGGGGCTGGCCTCAAAAATAAGGAATAGGAAGTAGCTTGGCTTGGTTTTGCGGAAGGCTAGCTAAGTTGGGCTAACTGAAAGGTAGAACATGTGATATGTGAAAGTGAAGTGCTGACATGAGGGAAACTGCGTGATATGGGTAGCTGAGATTCGTGTCACGTGGGCACATATGCGGGAAATTATGAGGCAGACATGTTATGTAATGAGTTTTTGAACTGTCTGATCATAAGCAGCCAAAAAACATGGGGAGATATGGGAACTGTCCAATAAGAGTCTACACAAATGGGTGGATGAGTAGTATTTAAGCTGGGTGCGGAAGCCCCAAAAATGATCATTTCGGGCAGACTTCAAGATCCATCGTCGGGCAGCAGAAGACCTGAAGAGAGGAAAGAAGACTGTCTTTTAGAAATGATCCCATTCCATCAACTCTCTTCAATTTTTAAGAACTGATTTCTTCTGCTGCAAAAATCATCACTCAAGTAAAAAGAGGAAGTGCAGGCTTCTGGCTGGCAGCTGGGCCTCCACCTCCCCACCCCTCCTCTTGGCTGCTTCATCATGGGCCTGACTCAGAGGACAAGGGCACCAGAGCTGAGGAGAGGGAGACACAGCGGGGGGGCTGCCCACCCGACTGGCTGGCCTCCTGGCATTTCTAACCATCTTCCCATCATCTTCATAGCTTTTTAGATATTTAACCACAAATTTATCAGGTGATTTCATTACTCTAATTATTCAGTTATTTTGGGGGTGATTTCTAATTTTTTTGATGAATTGATTTTCCTATGATTTCTGATTTTCTGATTAACTGAGTTCTTCTATTTTTGATTCAATTGATTGATTTTTAAACAACATACAACCATTTGGCTGTGCTTTGCAAACTTTTAATAAATCTTACAGCATATTAAAAGACAGTAAAGGAGTCTGTGATCACTGATTCAGTGTCTACATTTTTCTGGTTTTTCAAGTAGGTATTTTTCTACAAGAGGTGTAACAGTTTTATGAGCTTTTAAGGGTTACTCTGTAGAGGTAATTTAAAACGGGTCTCCTATAAATCAGTTTTCCTGATATTAAACTGTTACCCAGATTACCAAAAGCAATGAGACCAAGGAGGAACTGTCATTAATGCAAGGGTGCGCCTTGGGCTACTGTCTGGACAGGTCACTCAGTCAGAGCTCTGCGTGCAGGAAAGCGGAAGCTGCCTTGCAGATGAAGACAGTGAAGCTGGGTTACCGGTAATCCTTCACTCGCCAGCCACACATGTTGTAACTGAATTCCCTGTGAAGAACTCCTTCTGGGGACAGCAGCTGGTGTATTTGACCTCATTCTGAGGTACAAGGTCAGGGTCTTTGACATAACAAAATAAAATGAGTTAAGAATAATGGTAATTAAGCCTCATTCAGGGGCTAGATTAACCTGAGTTAATACTATTATTTATTTAGCGAATGCAAAGTCCTTAAGCCAAGCAGTTGCCTCCTGGTTTGCTGTATGGAGGGTGTGTAATCCTCCTTCCAGTCTTTGGAGCGGGCAAGCCTCTATGATGTGTTCCATTGTTTGCTCCTCTCCACATGCGCATAGTGGGCTGGGGCTACTGCCCCATCTGTGAAGGCTGGCCAAGCAGGGGCCATGTCCAGTCCTGAAGCGATTAAGTGTAGACCACTGTCTCCTTGGGAGGTTGGTGCCCGGGACCTGTTGGTTGGGGTTTGTCACCAGGTGTTTGTTTGGGACCTCCTTGGTCTCCCATTCCACTTGCCAAGCTGTCTGGATGGTAAAGTCAGCTGGGGGAGGGTTTTTCCAAATCGGACGTCTGGATGAAAGTCGGGCAGTGGGTGGGGTATAAATATCTGCATGGATTGGTAAGTGAGGAGAATCTTTAACTTTTTGGAGCATCCTTTGAGTTAATGCTGCTCTCCGGATGTGTGAAGGGGCTATGTTTGACAGTACAGGGAGCCAGGGGAGTGGTGTTGAGCGGATTGTTCCAGTTATAGTTCTCATGGTTGTGTTGAGTTGGGTGTCTACATAGTGTGTGTAAGATGACCTGGACCAGACAGGGGCACAATATTCTGCTACAGAGTATGAAAGGGCCAGTGCTGAGGTGCGCAGGGTGGAGGCTGCCGCCCCCCATTTTGCACCAGCGAGCTTGCAGAGCAGGTTGTTTCGTACCTTCACCTTAGCAGCCATCCCCTTTAGATGTTCCTTGAAGGATAGGGTCCTATCAAGGGTCACTCCAAGGTAGGTTGGATTCGGGGCATGCTTAAGCTTGAGTCCGCTCAGGTGGATGTTTAGTTCTCTGGCAGCTTTTACATTGTGGAGATGGAATACACTGGAGACGGTTTTTGCTGGGCTTGGTTTTAGGCGCCAGATTTTGCAGAACTGGTCCAGTTTGGAAAGATCTTCCGTGAGCACCCGTTCCAGTGGCTCAAAGTCTGGTGCTTGGAGTGCCAAACAGATGTCGTCTGCATAGATGAATTTGCGGGATTTTGTAGTGGGCAGGTCGTTTATGTAGAGGTTGAACAGAGTTGGAGCTAGAACTGAGCCTTGTGGGAGTCCGTTTTTCTGCGTTCTCCATGCACTTGTGTTCTGACCAAGGTGGACTCTGAACCTTCGGTTGGTCAGCAAGGTTTTAATAATTGCTGTTGCCCAAGCAGGGATTGCCTTTATAAGTTCCAGGAGGAGGCCTTTGTGCCAGACCATATCAGTGCAATCAGTAACTGATTGCACTGTTAAGATGCTGTTAAGAGGGAAGAAGGGGTAAAGAATATTTTACATCTTTCCAAGTATTTGGCATTGGAAAATCTAGCATGAATTACATCCTCCAAAATTGTCCATGAAGTACTGTACCTCTTTTAAACCATTTGAATATTAACTGAGCTGTTTTTTATATCAGGAGCAAGAATGTGGCATTAGCAGAGTGAACCAAGGAGAGGAGAGAGGAAGTAAAAGTAACCAGAGAATCAGCACAGGTGTCCAGAGGGAGAGGAAGACAGCATTGATGACTAAAGAGAGAGGGGAGGCACAGGAGGTACACATGACCAGGTAACAATAGTCAAAATTTGATTTCTGCCAGTGCTGAAATACTTAACGCATTCCACGGCATGTGGGACACCATGTGGTGTATGGGGTGGTGCCTATCTCCGTTTCACTGACCCTAGGTCACACAGCTACTGTGAGTAGTGAAAGCTACAGTGGTGGGTCAGCCCTCTGGTAGCTCTATGCGTTAACTTTCCTTTCCCTGTTCTATTATGCTGGGCACCAAGCTAGAAGATGGAAAGTACCATTTTTATATGGTCTTTGGTCTGACTCAGCCAGGACACTTAACACTTAATAGGTATTGTTAAGTAGGCCTGCTGCTTCATAGTGGCATAGACTATTACAAGGCTGAATACAGATTTGGTAAATCAGGGGAAATAATTTTTATAACTTTTCCTAATATGAGAATGCCAAAATAAAGGGGTAAATTAGCCTTGTCCTTTTAACAAAGTTAATGATTTTGTGCTCTTTGTCAACACTAGGATACATACAGTATACTGTCATTTTTGCTTAAAAAAATCATTTTCTTTTAAAAAATGAAAAAGAGGACATTAGAAACAACTGCCTGTACTGATGTGTTGACAGTCCTATAATAAAAAGATTTTTAAAAAATCCTTACACGCCAGGAATCTCAACCACCCCAATGTTTGAAACAAAGTTACGCCCTTGATACAGTGGTTAGTTGCACATAAGCTTCTATACAGCCATGATGAAAAAAGGATTTGACTTGACTCCTAAATAAGGCGTGAAAACACCCTCAGAGTGTATGTTTAACCACACTTGCTTTCGGCAGTATGGAGAGGTGTTTTCTAGCAGGCTTCTGTAAATTCGCTCTGATCTTATGATTCATGGACATGACCCTTCTGGTCTGACGGGACACAGCATTCACAACACATTCACTCGTGGACATACACAAATGCACAGTATCACACAAAGCTCACTTAAGGGTGACCTAATTAAGCCTGAGGATAGGTGTAATTACATGCAACCTTCACATGCCCTGTTCTCTATTGTTGTGGCTACTTACCGGTTATGGACTGAGTCACTGTGGGCCTCTGCCTCAGTCCTTTAGGGACTCTGTTTTTTTCCAGCCAATTAGATCTAAAAGGCCATTGTAACACAAACAGTATGTCCAAAACTTTTTTTAAATTTTTTCTTGTTTATGGTTGAGTGTTACACTCCATGAAATGTAGTGTACAGGAATGCAGTAATGTTGCAAACTAAGAGGATGATTTTTGGCACATTTTATCAAAGCCAAACGGAGTTAATGCAATGGTATTGCATCTGGTATATTTCCATCTGCCTGTGCATCTGTTTGTCAGTTCATGTTTCACAGGAATTGTTATTCCTCCTAGGCAATTGCCCCGATGCTCACCAAACATCAACTCAGTGATCATCCATTGTGTCTGCATGCAGGTGGTGTTCAAGGTCAAAGGCAGAGTCAAAGGTCAGGAGATCTGGGCACTCTCAGGTAGTTTTCTCAGGCTAGAACGTTTCTGACTTTTCTTTTTTTGTTGTTATTTTGTGTGTACATACATAAATAAATTTAATGCAGTGGAACTGAACTAAGCTTAATTTGCTATTGTGTATGGACAAGGTCAGTGGCCATAAAAATGTAACAACTTTGTAATAATAAAGCCTTACAATAATGTGTACTGTATGTAATTTATAGATGGTGTAGAAGCTGGGTTAATCATCTCAGACTGGATGCAGAGGGTAAACAGAGAAGGACGATAGGTATTGAGATGAGAGAGATTATGGTGAGGTAGCAGGAAGAAGTAGTGGGGGGAGAAGGGTGGAATGTATTGTGATGCGAGATGTCATGCAGATGTGAGATGGGCGGTTGATATAAAAGGAGAGACCCTGGTGTATTGATATATGCTTTTTCTGTGTATGCCTGATGTGAGAGTGAATAAAGTCGTCTGCTGCATAAGTCTGCCTCCGTTATTTGCACAGTGTTTGTATTAATAGACCTGTATTTATACAGCACTTTCTTATTGATCCTGCATTGCACTTTTAGCCACCATCCACATTCATCCATTCAGATAAAGCATTTTATTCTGAGTACTTAAATGCTTTATCTATTGCACACTAATATACGAGTGGATGTGTTGGTTGTTAAGTTGTGGTTCACAATGTGTAGACATACAGACTGCAGAACTGTGGAATCAAACTACTGATATTGTGGTTAGTGAATGAAGCACATTCCCTCTCATGAACAGAAAATATTTCTTACTCTTAGTTATTATGGTGGCGGGGGGGGCGCTGAAAAGGTCATAGTGGTCAAATTTGACCAAATGTGGTTTATTTTTCAACTGCAGGGATCCAAGCGCTGCAACACCCATGGAAGAAGTGTGTGGACCAAAGGGGAGACTATGTGGAAAAATAAACCACATTTGGTCAAATTTGACCACTATGAACTTTTCAGCCTATGAACTTTTCAGCCCCCCCCCCCCCGGTATGTCCAGTATGAGTTAAGTATAACATGAATGCAGAAATCTTCAGCCATAAATTAATGTTACAACATTATGTTAAAACCAGGGCAGTGTGACCTGTGTGAGTTATAGAAGGGGTGATGGGAGATCACAGAGAGCAAATGTTATCAAACAGGCTGTCATCTGTGGTGCCATTTTGCTGTGTGCCATGTAAGCAATTAATCACAGTCAGCTGGTAATGCATTCATTCCATAAAAGAAGGACTGCTCTGACTAGACAGTAACCCTGCAAAGGTCAAATCCTCCAGATGATGGTTATTTATAGGAGCTGATATGTTACCAAGGTGCATAGAGCACTCCCCAACAGAATGGTACATGTATACGTACATATTAAATGAAAACCTTAGAAGGCTTACTTTGCATGCATTTTTAAGAAGGGTAATTACAAACAATGACTTTACTACAACAATGTAAATGTATAGATCCAATACTGACAATATTCGTAAAAAAATACACTATTTTAATTCTTCATTATCTGTAACTCTCCATAAAGGATCAGAATAAATATGTTATTTTTATTTAACATCTGTTCACATGTATAGCCCTAAGGCATGCTGTCCTATGCACGCTGCTAAGCTAGCTCAAAGTAAAATCCAACAGTTTATCCCAGAATGTTGAATTTACTGCTGATAAAGGCTTGATCTGACCCCTTGGCAGAGAGGAAGAAAGGTTAGACAAAAGGAATGACTGCCAAATGTACTTGCATTGATTTCTCCCGCTCCATTATTCGTCTGCCTGTCACTCACTATAGATGGAGTGATTTCTGGGATGCTGGTGTGGCAATCAATGAGGGAAGAAGAAGAGGTTGTTTTGGTGTGTCAGAGGTCATTAAAAAAATGGCTGTACCCTTATTTAAAGGGAAAGGCACAAGCAGAATATCATATAAATGGTGCATATAGGGAACAGCAGGGGGACAGGTGATCCTGCATGTTAAGCAAATACAGTAGGTCAAGGCTGCCTCTTTGCGGAATGGGATGCGTGTGGTGAGCAGATGTTAAAAGTGAAACACTGTGGGGACATTGTGAATGAGGGTAATTACTGAGGTTGTGTTCTGGCTGACAATTGCATTGCATTATTATTACCTGTTTATCATGCAACCGTTGAGATGGAGCACATCATAAACAAGCACCACAAAATACCCCGACTAGCACTAATCTATTTATCCTACTAAAAATGATTTGCCCTTTTCTACGGCGTTATGTCACAGACTATTTCAGAGCTACTGTCACGCATCCAGACTCCACGAAACCACTGCATCCAGCTAAGAAATAGTCCAGCACACAACCCGATGCAAAACGGCAAATTGTCATCTGCACACAATCACTGAGGGTTTAGAGAGCTGCTGGTAAATAGATTCCGTTCTCTACACACAAGGAACAAGGCATGGTGTGTGTGTGTGTGTGTGTGTGTGTGTGTGTGTGTGTGTGTGTGTGTGTGTGTGTGTGTGTGTGCTTTCAGGCAGTGATCCATGTCTTCCACACATTCAGCAGCACTCAGTCGATCTAACAACATGGGTAACAGCTTTAAAAAAACAGACACAAAGCATAAAATATGCTAAAAACTTTTGGTTGCATGTGTTTATTGCACATGTAAAATGTTAACCACACTGTCACAATAGTTGTCTTCTATAGCAACACAACTTTGGACCCGTGGCGCATGCACATCTAGGCATGTGTTTTTCTGTTTCCAGTTAACTGTCTATGTGGGATGCCTCGCAATGCATTCCGGTAGTGTCGTGTCTAGAATCTCGAGCCATCACATGGAGATGCCAGCATGAAGATGAGGAGCCTCTCTACTTTACGCAAATGAGGAGCGGGCCCATGGAGCCAGTCTGTTCAGGCATCTTGTGCTGAACTTTTCAAATCGTGTTAGTAAAAAAATAAACACATATTCAGCAAATACACCATTTATTTCTCGCCTAGATTGTTTTCAGAAACATGTTTTGCTGTTTAGTTTTGAAGCTATAGGAGAAGGTTTACTCCATGTTGGATGTGAGCGAACAGACTTGAACAGACCGCCCAGCGGGGGACGCATCGACCAGCGAGGTGCAGCTCATGTGTTTTGCCAAGCAGCACACACATGTCAATCATTTGTTGCGGTTACGCCCCATTCACGGTACTGATAGATACCTGAAGTGGATGTGATGTGGGGATGTGGCGTCAAAAGTCGCCAAGGTGGACATGTACCATTAGAGTGCTTTCACACCTACCCCCTTTGGGTTGGACTTTCTTACTTTTCAGTTTGATTTGGACCTAAGTTTCAGGTGTAAAACGTCCACTGAGCCATGATCCACACCAAAGAGCAAAAATTTGGTCTGGCAAAAAGAGGTGGTCTCACTCCGGATCAAACTGAACCATGGTCCAGTTTGTTTACAGTATGAAAGCAATTTTTAGAAAGGTTTGGACTTTTGGATCAAACTTTGGAAGATATGGCAGCCAAAGTAGCACTCAGGAAAAAGAAGAGACCCAGTTTTTAACTAAAATAATTCAATTTCAATTGAACTTTATTTATATAGCGCCATTTCACAACAACAGTCCTCTCATAGCACTTTCAACTGTAGGGGAAACCCCCACAATTGCAGAAAGACCCCAGCAATCAAGACGATCCCCTGTGAGCAAGCACTTGTTGACAGTGGAGAGGAAAAACTCCCTTTTAACAGGAAGAAACCTCCAGCAGAACCAGGCTCAGGGAGGGGCAGTCATCTGCTCTGACTGGCTGGGGGGTGAGGGGATAGAGAAGAAGAAAAGAACAGACATGTAGAGAGCAAACAGCACGATGGGGACTCAATCTATGGGAGAGAATAAACAGATGTTAATGACCAGCAAAAAAAAAAGTTTCATTGAGAGTGAAGAAAGAAGTGAAGCCCAGTGCATTATTGGAGGTCTCCCAGCTGTCTAAACCTATTAGCAGCATAACTAAGGGAGGGTTCAGAGACGCATGATCCCTCCCTAATTATAGGCTATATCAAAAAAGGTTTTAACCCTATTCTTAAAAACAGAGATCGAGACTGACTTCCGAATCCAGATTGGCAGCTGGTTCCACAGGAGAGGAGCTTGATAACGCAAGGCTATCAAATATAATGTATATTATATACATTATATGTATATAATGTATATAATAAAATATGGCCCGTTAGCAGCGTGTATAGTCAACTTAAAAAAAAATGATAAAAATGTAGAACCTTATCAGTGTTTTTGGAGAAGATGCAACGGGGGTATGAAAAAATTGGATGAGCAATGCCACCTGAAGATCATCATAGCTGATTAGAAGAACAAACATCATTTTTTATGAAGACCTGGATAATAGTCTAACCTCACTAACTAGTTCAGAGTATGTTATGTCCGTAAAGCATGGCACAATAATGAGGCGAGTGGTGAACTGAACAGGACTTTATTATATAACTCACTGGATACAGCCAGACGCCCCCGCTAGGCAGAGAGGTGGTCGAAGAGACCGTGCCTCTTCCACATCGGCCCTTTATACCCCGGGTGGTGGCGGAACCGGAAAGATGGAGCCACCACCCATAACCACAATAATACATGGTATTAATATTAATAAACAACATCACCCCCCCCTTAAAAGACTCCAAAGCGCACACACACAAATACAGGCCCTCCCAAAATTGTAACCTGAATCACACACTAACAATAAACACAAATATACACAACCTATCCGAGCACACAAATAACTAAAGCTAGAGGGGGCCAGGTGGACTACTGACCCACCTCCATATGGACAGACGGATTATTCTGCCTTCTTTATTGTTGTATAGTCCATGAAATAAAGTGCTGCCGTGTTCCTAATGTAATGTAAAATAACCCCCATAACATATATACACAGGTAAAACCTTGAATTAAAAACTAACCAGTCAGCATGCAAATTCATGCCTTGCTATCAACATTCCCAGTAAAGCCACCCCATAACCCGGGCAAACCACACAGTAATACAAACCCCAAACATGCTAACACAAACATTACTTGGTTTTTTGTTTGTTTTTTGTTTTTTTTAACTTGGACAGTTAATAATAACACATCGTAAGCACATTGCCCCCTTTAACTTATCAGTCACACACCATGGAGAGCCCACCCCCAGGAGACCGGTCAGGTGGGTCCCAACTAGAGCGCTGTCTCTTCTTGGTGCCCGAGGATGACCCATGCCGGAACCGAAGTGCCTCACCTTCCTCATAAACACACCGCAGCTCGTTGGGGTGTCTCTCCGTGCCATCTGTCAGCTGCAGGTAACAGTCCTCCCGGACAGCCACCACACGTAGCCGCCCCTGGTCCTCCTGTCTCCTCCACTTCCTGTGGGCTCTTCTCAATCAGGCCTCTACTCTGGGTCGAACCAAATCAGCGACCCCCAGAGGAGCCCTGCTCGGCTTCCAGTGTACCTGTGTGGCCCGTCGTTTAACCATGCCAGCCGGTCCTGCCCCACTAGCTTTCATTTTAGATGCCAGCAAAGCCGTTGTGACCCCCTGTTTCTCGGTACCTCCCAGCCAAACTCCAGAAGCAGAATGAGTCAGCCACTTGGCTCCATCCGCTGTCACGGGCGTCCCACGGCGCCGCCCAGTTCCCTAAGTTAGGACACCTTGGGCTCTGGTGCAGGAGCCCTCCCGCGATGACCCTAGATGGGGTTGGTCCTGTTTGCTTTCCAGATTACTAGGCCGAGGTTCGTCCCATATTGCATCATCCACCACTGCTGGGATTGGTCGGTCCCATAAACCGCAGCCCAACCACTTCTCACCCACGCCACTGGTGATGGAAAATCCCAGTCCATAGAAGAGATCATAGCCCATCACATTTTCGATCATGCCAGTCACCACAAACTTCAGGTTAGCGACCACCAATGATTTATAACGGGCCGTCAGCTCCACCGAACCCATGATGGGCAGCCTCCGTCCTCCATAGCTGCATACTGGCTTTAAATGACCTCTCAACTGATGATATGGAAAGAAACTCCTCACACTGGGCCAACTCAACACCGACCGCACTGCGCCCGTGTCCACCAGTAATGGTACCTCCATTCCATCCAGTTCCACCATACAATACGTACGGCTGTAAGTGTCCTGGGAAATGGTGTGGATAACCGTGGGAGGTGGAGCAGGGGTGTCCACTTTGTGTCGCTGTTCCCCTCGCTCGAACTTCTTACAGACCCTGGCAAAGCCATGCAGGAGTCCACACTTGCCACAGCGTTTACCTCTCGCCGGGCACTCTCTAGCCTTGTACCAGTGCTTAGTGGACCCACAACCCAAACATTCAGGTGATCCCAGGGCGGACCTCATCTTTACAGCTGCAGTGCATTCCTCTTGCTCGCTGTTTTTGCTCTCCAGATCCACAGCCTGTGTCGTTGATTGAGTCATGGCGGCATAGCGTAGCGCTCTCATCAAGGTCATGTGATAACTTGTCTGCCACTTCACACTGTTGGGCTATCTCCACAGCCATGGCTAAAGTTAATTCGCCAGAGTGTGTAAGCAATCTCGACTGAGTTGACGAACACAGAGTGTGCTCCACCAGCTGGTCGCGGACCATTTCTTCCTCTAGCTCACCAAACTGGCAGTCCCCAGCCAGCTGCCTGCAACATAGTGCTGCACCGACTCGCCGGCCCACTGGAGGCGCTGCCGAAACTGGACTCTCCTGACGATGACGTTTGTAGGCGCGCGAAAATGTCGCACCATTCGCTCAACCACGTCATCGAAGCTATCACTAGCTCCCAAGGTAGAAAGGATACGTTGTCCTTCCATGCCTAAATTGTGGACTAAAATTGCCCTTGCTCGTACCTTCTTCAGTTCACCAATGTTTAGTGCCACCAGATAGTTTTGAAACGTGGCAAACCACCTTGTCCAAGGCACCGGAGGCTCCCCCGGAGTCTCCAAAAATGGCTGAATAGATGACACGCCCTCATCTATACTTTATCCTTGTCACCAAATGTTACGTCCATAAAGCGTGGCACAATAATGAGGCAAGTGGTGAACTGAACAGGACTTTATTATATAACTCACTGGATACAGCCAGACGCTCCCACTAGGCAGAGAGGCGGTCGAAGAGACCATGCCTCTTCCGCATCGGCCCTTTATACCCCAGGTGGCTGTGAAACCGGAAAGGTGGAGCCGCCACCCATAACCACAATAATGCATGGTATTAATATTAATAAACAACATCACAGAGTCTTCCCAAGTTTTAACAAAGTGCAGTTACTGATGTGTCTAGAGGTGAAGAAAACACTTTGGAAGGTGAGTAGCATGCTTGCTAACTACCGGTCTGTGCTAACAGCACAAGTACAAACATTGCCATGACAACAGTATGTGCATGTGTCAGGTAAAGTTGTTTAGTTTGCTTGGAAAAGGAGCAGTTTGAAACCAAACCTAACCGGACCAAGCATAGACAAGGTAACAAAAACATGAGCCATGATCCAGACCTTGGTGAGTACTTTTAGGTGTGAAATCGCCCTTAGCCTTTATGATTTCTGGTACTGGCTTCATATTTAACAAATATATTATATAGTGATTTTCTTTTAGCATCAATCTGTGTTAAAAGATGTAGCATTTATTCTGTAGTTTGTGGTTCATTTGTCACAAAAACGAAAATGCTGGGCCAAATTCTAAAAGTTTACAGGGAGTAAAGTTTCTCCCTGAATCATAAAGCAGAGAACCTTTGGTAGATAATGATGCAGCCTGAAAAAGTGCAAAGTACACAACTAGCAGGGAATTTTTAAAAAGCATTATTCGTACATTAGTTGAAGCGGACATCAGACAGTTTGTTTTAGGGAGCTGGCTGGTTAAAGTTTATCTAATGTGGGTAAATCTGATGAAGGCAGCCATCAGAATCGCTCAGCATTTGTTGGTGGTCTGAGAGGAAGCTGCATGTTACCTCCTCTGTACCCCCTTTGGACCTGTGCTTATGTGGTGTAAAAGATGAGGATCATGACACCCCAGCAGTTGCCATTGCCTTGCACTGCCAAAAACTTCTGTCAAGCTACTTAAAAATTTGTTTCTTTTTTTAAAGCTCTAAGTGAGAGTAATAACAAACTGAGAAAAAAAAAATTGTGCCAATATAAGAAAAAAATTTTCAGGAGTGGAGAAAACTATTAATCATTGATCTAAACTTTGACTTAGACCAAGATAATATTCTTCTGGACATGTGAGCTGCTAACTGCTGTAGCGATCATTATTTTTATATGTGTCTAAAAGATTAACATTCTGGTATGTGGAGCTACAAGTTCTCAGCTGTTGCCTTTAATATTTTAGGCTCATGTATACTTCAGGATTTTTACTGGCTCAAAGTTGGCAAAGAAAACAGAAAGCTTAGGGACTGAAATGCATATCATTAAAACTGCAAATCTGTTAAAAGTTTTACATTAAACTATAAGCTATGCTAGCCAAATTCAAATAAATATAATCTTGATAGCAGATGAAGCATCATTTTATCAATTCTTTATCCAATAGGTGTACTTGGACAAATGGTTGTCAGTAGCATGGCAGCTAAGGTCATGTGGAATCAGTGACTGTCCCTTCTAAAGACGAGTTATGGAGTTGCCTTGCCTAATGACTATAAAGGGACGACAGTGACACAGGAGCTACATTTGACCACCAGTTCACTTGTTTTCAAGTTTGCAGTATTTGTCATTAGTAGGGTGATGAATATCCTGTCCTACCTTAGTGGAGACCAGAGGACAATTCCATAATGCGAAGGCACTAAATTGTCCCAGTTTTCTCTATGATTGTCTGAAATGTATTTTTTGGCATTTGAAAAATAGTAGCATTTCTGCTGTTTTAGTATCGCCTGTTAAATCTAATGAAAATCACAATCTAGATCACAGAGGAAGTAAAATTTGCCACCAGGAAGACTCACCATTATTCTAAGAGAAACATAATACAGCGGTAAGAACTAGTCAAGACTATAAGAAAGCATCAGATAACATATTTTTGCTTATGGCACCAAGTGACTGTGGACCACCACTATTAAAAGCAAGCCATATGGCCTCAAAAGTGATGTTTCTTCTCTTGAAACCACCTTTCACGGTCCCCTATATTTCACACTAAACATCACCAATTACTGGTCTACTTCTGTTGCGCCTGCCATCTGATAGCAATGTAGAAAATCCTCTGGACAGGACGAAGATGACTCAAGCATGACAGCAAATCAATAAATGTTATGCCCTTGGCGTTTCTGTAGGTATATTTTAAAAAAGTCTCTTGAGTTTCAGAACATAAAAGATTGTGACATGTAAGGAGTGAAAATGTGTTTTAATGTCTTCTGACTTTGGTAAAAGGGAACAACAAAACGGTCACAGGGTGGAGTAAGGGATTTGCTGCTGTGAAATATTGCATTTGGATATATTTGTAGAATTTATGGTCAAATCGTACATTAGTTTACACTTCGTGCAGTAAACTTTATGTTTTAATATTTTGAGTAAGTAGTTACTCCTGAGTTAAAAACTTTCTAACTTTCCTCATCAATATGTAAATTTCTTGTTATGGTCATTGAGCTCCGAGATTTGAGGGGGCTGAGACTTGGTTGCACGCTGTGCATCTACAGCCTCAACCTTTCGCTCATCTTATTTTGACACCTACAGTGTCAAAACATTGCCCCAAAGTAAAATGTGCAATGGGCCAATTAAATTCCGCACAGAGTGTGTGGTTATCAGGGCATAACCCTTTGGTGAGACTATGTTTTTTACTTAGCTGAAGTCTCTTTCTGAATCCCGCTAAGAGACAGGCAGTGAGGCAAAAGCAGCAGCTCCCACAGAAGGTGGTCTGATCAGCCTTATTGATCTTCACTGCAGGGGTTACACACAGACAGGCCAGCGTCCATGTTTGTCGACAAGTTAATGCCTAACATCAGTCCCCCAAATCAACTCACCCGCATGAAAATTCTGGGTGCTGTGTGTGTGCAGCACCCAAACACATCTCTTCTTTGTGCCCTTAATCTACCTGTTTATCCTGAGCTCGTCTAAGCTGCTACATCTCTTTCTTTCTACACAGGCAACTTGCACTCTACTGATCCTTGCATGTTCAGCTGTTAAATCCTGGCAGTTAGTGTGACGTGACAGTAAGATTTTGCAGGGGAGCTCACTTTGATCATGATATCTTAAGAACAAAAAAAAAAAAAATTGTCAGCTTCACTTTTTTTTTTTCCATTATCTGATAAATGTAACAGGGCCACTGTGCTAATATGTGGCGCTGCTGACGGGCAACAACATCACACTGAGGCTTCCTCAAGCTTTCTTTCTTCTCTAAAGGATCTGTACACCAGTAATGCCCTACTGAGAGTGCAGTTATTGTCTGCAGTCTTTTTGTTAACAACGGTGTGCATTCGTCCCCATGAAATGTATTATGCCACGCTGTATTTTTTTTTTTAAAAGCCGCAGATGTAAAAGTCATTTCAGCCCCATGCCAGCAAGTCTGAAACAAGCTGTGAATTTCTCTTAGAACACTGTTCAAAGGCTAACCACCTAGCCCGTAGTGAGCTCTGTGTAAGCCTCAGCTGGATGAACAGTAATGAACAGGAACAGTGCTTTATTTTTTTTGTGTGCATGTGTCACTGCCCCCCTGACCTCTAGTTTATTAGACATCAGTGCGTCTGTTCAGTGAAGATAAATGCACACAACTAAAGAGCGTTTTGAGGTGGTTTGAGGACTTTACTCTGAAGATGAACTTTGCAGCCTAAAGCATTAGTAGAAGTTGACCTCAGGCATTTATTCAATACAGCAATGAGTCTGTGGCTTTGTCCTTCCCACCTTCAAGTGTGGTGGATGCTAGACAGAAAAGCACATTTGTAATGAATGCAGCTGTCAAGCCCTCCAATCATTCTTGGTAGAAGAAAAAAAAACATTTGTACTTTTACCACCTACATGAAAAACATCAAGCTTTAATTGACTACAGAAAAATCCATATACAAGAACATTAAAGGTAGAATATGGTATATTTTCTCCTTTCAAATTTTCCAGAAATGCCTAAAAAAAAGTAACTGAAAAGAACCATTTCTTTTGCTTTCATGCCAAATATGATAATTTATGACAATGCAGAGTTATGAATTCGTTTATGATTTTTGACAGACTGACAGTGATAAATACCACATTACACCAGCAGGGTGAGTATTAAGCCAGTTTCCATCTCAAAGTCAAAAATCCTGTTTTAACTTAATTACATTAATTTCTAGAGTAGGACAGAACAGTTAATTACTAGTCCACTCAGAGTAGACATACCTGAAGACGTCATCACGGGTCATCAGTAAAAAAAAAAAAAACTTCATGAAATTTGCTTCAGCCCAGAGGATGAAGGTTCATTACTGCCATCTGGTGTTGCCAGTAATCACCTACAATTTCTACATAGTCCACCTTTAACCCTTTCTTCCCTGCTCCTCTTTTTTGCTATTGTTACATGCCTGTGCAGCCCCCGTATCAGGGGGCGTCATGCAGTGAATAAGAGGTTAACAGAGGATGGATGAGCATCCAGAAATTGTACTCAAGTAAAGGTAGTGTTACCTGGCAATATTAATTACTCAAGTACGAGTAGTCACCCAAAAAGTTACTTAATAGTAAGGAAGTTTCTGCTAAAGCAGCAAGTAACAGCTTCACACTCACTAATTTGTGATGGTTTTCTCTTGAATTTGTCACTCTTTACTCATGTGTTTTTTCTTCTCATAAATTTGACTTGTATTGATAAATGTTCAGCTTTTTTCTTGCGAATTTTAAACTTGTTTTGCATAAATGTGCAACTTTTCACTAATAAATATTCAAATTGTTTTTTTATATTAATTTTTGTTTTGATAAAACTGACCACCCTGGAGTCCTGTTGCACCCTAATTCCACTTATCTGCCTAAAGCAATTCTCCTGACTATTCCTCAAGTACATTTGAGCTTCTTTGTTTCCACCCTCCTCCCTTTTAGTCGTACAAGCAGGCAAAGCTGCAATCTCTCTGCCCGGTTTGTACACTCTTGCAGTACATGGACCGGGCGCAAAACACCGAGCAACTTTGTGGGCTTTGCTCAGTCATCCGAAGCCAAATCATTGTCCAGACTGAGGCTTTCTTGGTGGATTGTTGAGGCCATACAGGGCCTTCTTGTACCTTAGGGTGACAGGGCACATTCAAGTAGGGGCCTGATCAATTATTGGGCTTTATTTAAGTGAGCGTCTTTGGCTGACAATTGCACTGCAGACAGTTGGTCAACACTGCACACTTTTGTCTACTTTTACTCTTCACATACCTTTCTGTGGCCCCCTCTGTACCTTTGGCTGGTGTCTTGAGCTGCATCCAGTCCTGGTTCCTTTTCTTCCTCAAAGGAGCGCTTATACAAGTCCTATGTTCTGAGTAGGTCAAGCGTATGAGAACACAAGGTACATATAACCACTTTTCAGTACTCAGTACAATTCACTGCAGCCCTGCCTTGCACTTGGGCTTGGTGAAGAACAACTTAGAATAGAATAGGCTTTATTGTCATTGTACAGTTGTAGAGTACAACGAAATTGTGAGTGCTCCACCAGGCTACTGCGCAGTTGAGTATGAGAGAAGGATTAGTTAAAACACGGTTACAGAACACACAATAAAACACCTGAATCAAATAAAAATAGCCCAGGATAATGGAAATATACACAGGTATGGTAGTGGCTACGTGGGTGGAACTATGTACATAAGAGTGCAGAGTGCAGAACACACAACTGAACACACAACTGACTAAAATGGCCCAATGATTATGGAAAATATACATAGTAGTTTCATGGATGGGTAATACACATGAAAGTGTGGACTGCAAAGACAGGTGTGTTATTGTGACAACCAAAAAGGTCCTCAGTTCTGTGCATGCGAGCATACGGAGGGAGAGGGGTGGGGCCTCTGACTGTTTTCTGTTCGGATGGCCCAGGGGAAGTGTGGAAGTCTGGGACCTGATTGATTTGAACCATCATCCAGAGGGGAGCAGGTCAAACAAGTTGTGGGTGGTGTGTGAAGGGTCTCCTGCGATGGCTTTGATCTTTCTGAGACAGGACGATCTGGAGATGTCTTTGAGGGAGGGCAGAGGGCCGCCAATAATTTTTTGGGTGGTGTTGATGACCCTCTGCACAGCCTTCCTGTTTTCAGCTGTGGAGCTGGCATACCACGCACCCAGACAGTAGGAACTGAAGTCAGGGTTACAAAGGGGGGCTGAAAAGTTCAAAGGCTGAAAAGTTCATCGTGGTCAAATTTGACCACTATGAACTTTTCAGCCTTTGAACTTTTCAGCACCCCCCCCCCCCCCCCATATATAGGGCAGGAGGGTGATGGCGTGCATTTCCTATACAGTTGTCCCAAGTTCTCTTAAATTCAACTTTATTTATATAGCGCCATTTCACAACAACAGTCATCTCATAGCACTTTCAACTGTACGGGAAACCCCCACAATTGCAGAAAGACCCCAGCAATCAGGTGATCCCCTGTGAGCAAGTGCTTGGCAATGGTGGAGAGGAAAAACTCCCTTTTAACAGGAAGAAACCTCCAGCAGAACCAGGCACAGGGAGGGGCAGTCATCTGCTGCAACTGGCCGGGGGGTGAGGGGATAGAGAAGATGAAAAGAACAGACATGTAGAGGGTAAACAGCACGATGGGGACTCAGTCTATGGAAGAGAACAAACAGATGTTGATGACCAGCAAAAAAAATATTTCATTGAGAGTGAAGAAAGGAGTGAAGCCCAGTGCAATTGGGCTTCACTGGGGAACACTGGTTGTATGCATCAGTTTACATTCTTTTCATCTTAAACCTACTCAATTAAGAGTAAAGGTATCCTGCAATAAAACTGCTCAGTAAAGTGAAACCTGCTACTCAGTTTTATGAAAAAGTTGCCTGAGCATATCTACTGGAGTACAGTGCATCCAGAAAGTATTCACAGAGCTTCACTTTTTCCATATTTTGTTATGTTGCAGCCTTATTCCAAAATGGATTAAATTCTTTTTTTTTCCTCAAAATTCTACACACAAAACCCCATAATGACAACGTAAAAAAAGTGGGGTTTTTTAGATTTTTGCAAATTTATTAAAAATAAAAAACTAAGAAATCACATGTACATAAGTATTCACAGCCTTTGCTGAATACTTTGTTGATGCACCTTTGGCAGCAATTACAGCCTCAAGTCTTTTTGAATATGATACCACAAGCTTGGCACACCTATCTTTGAACAATTTTGCCCACTCCTCTTTGCAGCACCTCTCAGGCTCCATCAGGTTGGATTGGAAGCATTGGTGCACAGCCATCTTCAAATCTCTCCAGACATGTTCAATTGGTTTCAAGTCTGGGCTCTGGCTGGGCCACTCAAGGACATTCACAAAGTTGTTCTGAAGCCACTCCTTTGATATCTTGGCTGTGTGTTTAGGGTCGTTGTCCTGCTGAAAGATGAACCGTCACCCCAGGCTAAGGTTAAGAGTGCTGTGGAGCAGGTTTTCATCCAGGATGTCTCTTTCAGCGGCAGGAGCTGGGAGACTAGTCAGGATAGAGGGAAAGATGAATGCAGCAATGTACAAACATCCCCACAGCATGATGCTGCCACCACCACTGGCATGGTTATGAGCGGTGCCTGGTTTCCTCCAAACATGACGCCTGGCATTCACACCAAAGAATTCAATCTTTGTCTCATCAGAGCAGAGAATTTTGTTTCTTGTGGTCTGAGAGTCCTTAAGGTGCCTTTTGGCAAACACCACGCGTGTTGCCATGTGCCTTTTACTAAGGAGTGGCTTCCGTCTGGCCACTCTACCATACAGGCCTGATTGGTGGATTGCTGCAGAGATGGTTGTCCTTCTGAAAGGTTCTGCTGTCTTCACAGAGGAATGCTGGAGCTCTGACAGAGTGACCATCGGGTTCTTGGTCACCTCCCTGACTAAGGCCCTTCTCCCCTGATCGCTCAGTTTGGACAGCTGGACAGTTCTACTTCTTCCATTTATGGATGGTGGAGCCCGCTGTGCTCATTGGGACCTTCAAAGCAGCAGAAATTTTTCTGTACCCTTTCCCAGATTTGTGTCTCGAGACAATCCTGTCTCGGAGGTCTACAGACAATTCCTTTGACTTCATGCCTGGTTTGTGCTCTGACATGCACTGTCAACTGTGGGACCTTATATTGACAGGTGTGTGCCTTTCAAAATCATGTCCAATCAACTGAATTTACCACAGGTGGACTCCAATTAAGCTGTAGAAACATCTCAAGGATGATCAGTGGAAACAGGATACACCTAAGCTCAATTTTGAGCTTCATGGCAAAGGCTGTGAACACTTATGTACATGTGATTTCTTAATTTTTATTTTTAATAAATTTGCAAAAATCTCAGAAAACCTTTTTTCACATTGTTATTAATGGGGTATTGTGTGTAGAATTTTGAGGGGAAAAATGATTTTAATCCCTTTTGAAATAAGACTGTAACCAGTGTTGGGCAAGTTACTAAAAAACTGTAACTAGTTACTGTCATGTTTGCCCTTTGCAGGGCATTAAAGAGGTGCCAAATGTCAACAGAGTTGACATCTGACCTGAGTGGAGTATTCACACAACTCTACCATCTCAACAGCCACTGGACTGACCCCATTTGAGGCATCTATGGGGTACACCCCCCCTACCGATGGCGGAGAGGGACATGGCAGTACCATCAGTGGGGGCCCATGCACGCCACTGTCACCAGCTCTGGAGGGCCACTCGTGCTGTCCTCACCTGTTCAGCAGAATGCAACCGCCAGTATGCTGACCGCAGGCGTACCCCAGCTCCGAAGTATCCCATCGGGCAGCAGGTGTGGTTGTCAGCAGACCAAATGCCATTAAAGACGGAGTCCAGGAAGCTCTCTCCTCATTTCCTGGGCCCATTTCCCATCTCTAGGGTTATCAACGATGTCACGGTCCGCTTGAAGCTTCCACCGGCGATGCGGATACACCCCACCTTCCACATGTCAAAAATCAAGCCCCTCTCCGCCAGCCCTCTCTGCCCTCCCCCAAAGCCACCTCCTCCGCCTCGGATCATCGACGGCCAAACCACCTACACGGTCCAGAGGATTTTGAACGTTCGCCGTCAGGGCCGGGGACTCCAATATCTCATCCACTGGAAGGGCTATGGACCGGAAGAAAGGTCGTGGATCCCTGGTTCGAACTTCCATGACAAGGTGATGGTCCAGGCCTTTCACAAGGCACATCCCAACAAGCCCAGTAGACCACCAGGAGGTGCTCCTTGGGGGGGGGGGGGGGGGGACACTGTCATGTTCTGGTGAGCACACTCTCCCCCTCCGTCCTGCTCAACTTTCCCCTACTCTGCGGGTAATCATCTCACCTGCGTGATGAGACGCACCTGCTACCTCTGACTCACCAGCACTTAAATAGACCTTCTCTTCAGCACTTCAGCGCTGGCTTGTTGGGTATACTACCAGTTTCAGCAAGTAAGTTTTGTTTTTTTTCCTCTCGTGGAAAAACCCTTTAAGCCTTTTGTCTACTCCTCCCCAGGTTGCTACCTCCTTTGTGGTGCTTCTCCAGGATTGTTGTGCTCTCACCTGCCTCGTCACCATCACCACACTGGCAACCATTTTCACCCGGTCAGACACCTCACCCAGCTCTACTTCTGCCTTCTAGCAACTCCTCCTGGTTCACCTTAAATGCTGGGTTCCTCTACTGGGCTCTCTTTTCCTCCCACATGAGTGCTGTCCTACTTTTCCCTGCTCAGTCTCACTCCTTATCTAACCTGCTCTCGTCTCTCTCTACAGGCTGGGTTTTCCTCTGGTGAGTGGCATTTTTCCTTTGCGAAGCTTTTCTTTTTGCATCAATAAAACTCAAGTCAAATTTGCTTCTCTGTGTTATAGTGTCTTTTCTGTGTTATCACTCCCTGCACGTGAGCTGTCAATCATTACCAATCATGACATTTTTTTTTGTTGTAAAAAGATTTGATGTATATTTGTTTTATAAGTATTTCCCCAGACTTCTATACAATGACACATATGTGGAACAATGAGTGAATTACTATATATAGAATACATAATGATTTATGACATAATAAGTCTTTTACTTTATTTAATATAGTTGTTGATTTGGCCATTTTGGTTTTGACATAATTTATATGTGATTTCCAATTTAATTTACTATCAACAATAATATAACAATATTAACAAATGTCAGAATGCTGTTCATAGACTTTAGTTCAGCATTCAAGACAAACGAGAGGTTGCACTAGAATGGAACTTTATTAATATTTAGGTTGCAGTCCAGCAGATGCACCATAGTGTGGGGAGTCCAGGCAAGAGAGCCCAAAATGGTGGAAGCCCCCTATTTATAGAGCAGTGTGGTGGCGCACCCGGAAGGTGGTGTCATCACACCATATTTCACAATAAACCCTTCATCACCCCCCCCCCCCACACACACACACACACACACACACAAAAACAACAACAAACTCAGGAACTAGGGCTGGTGGGTAGACTGCCACCTATCCCGCATGGCCAAGTGGTTTATTCTGCCCCTTTTACCTGTAATACCGGCCATGCTCCTACTTAAGGTGTCCATAGTTTATCTTTCACAGTTTCCCATGGCAAGGGAGGGTCTGCCGGTGACAGTTCCCCAGGACCAGGGCCAATCATCGAAAAACAGGGGATTATATCTCCCACCACCTTCGCTGACTCCTGTGCAGCCCCATCGAGCTATCTGCCAGTTGGAAACACGCCGCTCCTACTTTTGCCACAATCCTCAGTGGTGTCCGATGTCCCACCAGCTGCGATCCAGCCAGTCATCGCCCCAGTCTCTCCTCAGCATGGACCCAAAACCAGTCCATGACCCGGGGTGGTTCCTTGCTTAGTTTGGAGCACTGCTGCTGTCCTGGCAGCTCCGCATTCTCCACCCATCTCGTGTCGTCAAGACACCATGTCAGCTCCACATCCACCACCGTTGCAACGGACCCCTCATCCGTCATCATCCGAAGCTTGACGTTGGCACCAAAAACATCCAGTGTCTCCCTGGTGACACCCATTGGACTAGACCCTCCGTATGCAGACTCGGTCACTCCCAAAATAGTTGGCCGAGTGCCAGAGTGCCGACTGGAGTCGTCCGGTTCCTCCACTGAGCCATTGTCTTCTTGGGTGTCAGAACCTGTGCTTCGGTTCTGACACCATCAGCAGGTGCCTCATCCCACATCATGACAATATCCTCCGGGTCCGGCGATCTCCACTGTCCACATCTGGACCACTCAAGCCCAGCACTGTCCTTAATAGCGAACCCCAGTCCATAAAACAAGTCACACCCCATAACATTGTTGCCATGCGATGCCACCTGGAGCATGAAGTCGCACACCGCCTCGGTGTTGTAGCGGGCAGTCAACACCACAGTCCCAACAATACACAGTCTATTACCACAAAAGCCATACAGCAGTGCTGGGCTCCTCCTAATCCTGTAGTGTGGGACAAACTTTTTTACCGTGGCCCAATTTAGCACCGACTGCACCGTCGCTGTGTTGAGTATTAATGGTAAAGTCACACCATCCAAGTCCACCATGCAGTAAAAAAGCCCATTGGCATTGGCACTCACCGAGTGGATGGTCGTCGTAGATGGGCGGGCTGGTCTACTTGGCGAGCTCCATGATGCTGGGGGCCGACACATTCTGGCAATGATTCATGCACCCACACTTACTGCACTGCTTCCCTCTTGCCGGGCATGCTCGCGCATAACTCTGATGCATCAAGGACCCACAACCCCCACAAACGGGGTCCTTCGGAGCAGACCTATGGCTCACTGGATATGCCTTGCAGTCATCTGCCATGCCCCTTTCGTCCTCCGAGTCCACTGCGTTCGCCGACGTCGTCCCTTCTGGTGTCTTCAGAGACTGGTGCCCATTTAGCTCTAAGGTTAGCTTATCCGCGGCCTCTAGCTGCAAAGCTAGCTCAGCTTCCCCAGTTAATGCTGTCATTTGGCACCATAAGCAACCTAGCACTTATCGCGACACTACTCGCGTGCTCAGCTAACTGGTCCCGTACTATCTCGTCCTCTAACTGCCCAAACCGGTACACACTGGCTAACTGCCTCAGGTCAGCGACTAACTGTTGAATAGGCTCACGACTCCCTGGCGTCTCTGGTGAAATCGAATTTGTCGTACCATCAAGCTGCCCAGAGTGATGACATGGTTAGCCATTAGCTTCACGATGTCCTCATACACGTACACCGCACCAAGCATCCGTAGAATCCTCTGGCCTTCGATGCCCAGGTTGTGGACCAACAATGCTTGTGTCCTCGCCTTATCCAGCTTCCCTTGGTCCAATGCTGTGAGGTAGATTTCAAAAGCCTCCACCCAGTGGGGCCATGGAACGAATGGATCCCCGGGAAGCTCCAAGAAAGGCCGCAGTGGTGTCACACACACCTCCATTAGTTAATCCTCAGTTGCCAAAATGTTATGTCTGTAAATCTAGCATGAAGGAAGACAAACAAGAGGTTGCACTAGAGCAGGACTTTATTAATATTTTGGTTGCAGTACAGCAGGTGCATCACAGTGTGGAGCATCCAGGCAAGAGAGCCCAAAATGGTGGACACCCCCTATTTATAGGACAGTGTGGTGGCATACCCGGAAGGTGGCGTCATCACACCGTATTTCACAATAAACCCTTCATCACACATCCCCCAACTGCTCATTCACAAACTGGACCAGCTGAGTCTCAACACTTCACTGTGTAACTGGCTGTTGGACTTCCTGTAATGGAGCCCGCAGGCAGTACGGGTTGGCTGTAACACATCCAGCACCATCACTATGAACACATGGGCTCCCCAAGGTTGTGTGCTGAGCCCCCTCCTCTTCACTCTGCTGACCCATGACAGTACACGACACACAGCTCCAACCTCTTCATCAAGTTTGCGGATGACACAACTGTGGTGGGTCTCATCAACAATGGAGATAAGACAAACTACAGGAGTGAAGTGAGCTGCCTGGCCACGTGGTGAGGAGACAACAATCTCTCTCTAAACATGAAGGAAATGAAGATTGTGATGGACTTCAGAAGAGCGCACACCCAGCATGCTCCGCTGACCATCAATGGTGCTGCTGTGGAGGGGGAGAGCAGCACTAAGGTCCTGGGTATGCACATCACAGAGGACCTCTCCTGGACCACCAACACTGTATCACTGGCCAAGAAAGCTTGACAGCATATCTACTTCTTCCGCAAACTGAGAAGAGCCAAAGCCCCGGCCCCCATAATGTGTACCTTCGACAGAGGCACCATCAAAAGCATCCTGACCTGCTGCATCACCGTGTGGTACGGTATCTGCACCGTGTCCTGCCACAAGACCCACTAACACATAGTGAGAACAGCTGAGAAGATCATTGGTGCCTCTCTCCCCTCTCTTGAGGCCATCTACAGCACCTGCCTCACCCACAAAGCCCTCTGCATTGCAGATGATCCCACCCATCACACAGCTTCTTCAGTCTACTGCCATCAGGGAGGAGACTGCAGAGTCTCTGGGCCAGGACCAGCAGACTCAAGGACAGCTTCATCTACCAAGCTGTCAGGAAGCTCAACTCTCTCACTGCTCTGCCCCCTCTCCCCCTTCTGCCCCCACACACACAAATCCTGGACTCTGACTCCCCACCCCCCCAACAACTGAACTTTGCCATCCCCAGGTAGGGTTCACTCCCACACACGCACACACTGATTTCAGGAGCTTCAAAAACTGAACTCTGTCATCCAGGAACTTTTCACTTCAACACACGCATACACACATACTGATCTCAGGGCTGCATCAGTCACTTTATGCAGCAATGGACTGCCCTCTTTGCACTACATGTCTCTTTAACCCTCTGTGTGCCCTGACATGTGCCTTAAGTCATTACATGCTGTCTTAATTTTAATCGTATTTAGTTATTTTGCACATCCTTAGTTTCTGGTTGGGGGTTGGTTTTCTTTGCACTGATGTTTGATGTTTAATGTTTGGTGTTAGATGTTATACTTTATATTCATATTTCCTACTTTTAGTGTATACCTTGCTGCACCCTGGGTCTCAGAGTAACATACTTTCAATTCTCTGTATGTGCTGTACACATCGCAGACTTGACAATAAAGTTGACTTTGACTTAATAAAATGTGTATGTTAGCTTGACTGTATTCAGTAATCTGGGGGTCATTTAATGATGGCTACGTCTATCAATAACCTGGACTTGGAGCTCTGTGTGACTACCCATAACACAATTTTAAAAGTATGGTCAATATTGTTCAGAGCACAAATGAAAAGCTTATTGTAGAAAAATATCTTAACTTTTCTGTACAAATTTATAACAATTATGTATGTGCTTAGATGTGAGGAAAAATATCAATACACTCAATATGGCTGCACGGTGGCGCAGTGGTTTAGCACTGTGGCAGCACAGTTTACCCTCGGCCGGGGGATCGCGGGGATCATGAGATCACGGGTTCGATCCCAGCCCCCGACCAACAGTGAGCTGTGTGGAGTTTGCATGTTCTCCCCGTGCTGCGTGGGTTTACTCCGGGATTTCTCCGGTTTCCTCCCGCATACCAAAAACATGTAGGTTTAGGGCGCTCGCGCACGCAGCGACCAGCAGCCGGTGGCTTGTCACCAGACTGCAAACCAAATCTACCTACGGGTACAAATAAGTAACAAAAAAAAAAAAAAAAAAAAAAAAAATATGTCAGGAGCTGAGCCAGCTTGGTTTTCTCTGGCTCGGTCCTGATCTCTCTGTGGGTCTCGGGGCCGTTGTGTATGCATGTTTACTATGTATTTCCAGTGTGTACCGTGCCCATAGCCACTGCTCTGGGGCCAGCAGCTGTGTGTCTGCTGACAGCCTGCCGGTCCGACCACGCCCCCCTCACTGATCACTATCAGCTGTTCCCAGCCCTGTTGATCATCTTTCCTGGGCCTCACCCAGGTGCCTCCAATCTACCATCTCCAGCAATGTGTGTACTTTAGGAGCCTTTTCCAGTCAACAGTGACGGCAGAAATGGAACGTTCAAGAGATTGAATCATTTCGAACAATTGATTCAGAAAAATAATCGATCTTTCGGAACATTTGAAACATCTCCCCATAGCAACATCTGGTGGCCAAATGTTATAATACTACACTCAAACAGTTGAGTGTTTTTGTGTGTGTTTTTATCTTTTAACATTTCGTGTTTTGTTTGGGTTTATAGTTTTATTTGTATGAATTAATTAGTATTTGTAGAGGGTGCTTGTGTACATTCAAGTATTTTTATTCAGAAAAACAATTTGTTCAACAGTGCTCGGACTTAGACAGTTTCTCCCCTTGTTTAAAATCTCTCCTGCTTTTGAGAATATTCTCTCGCAAGGGACTGATGTGGCTGGAATGGAGAGATATGTCTTGGCCCGCTGGAACATTATTATTATTATTTTTATTTGGTCACCTATGAGGCGAGCAACCACATCTCGGTTGCTTTACAAAGAAAATACCGGGCAGGGGTTGCCACTCCTCACTGCCCAGCTGGAACAGGTGAGGGAATATTGCGGCATGTTGTTTCCAGTAATCTTGAGGGTCATCTCGTCTGGGCAAGTATGGGGCTGAAAGATAGCACTGAACCTCGATTGATAGACAGACAAGTTACATAACAATAAATGAGAATCAAACACAATTACCACCTCATTCAATCATTCTGAGCATAGTGGGTGTCTGGAGGTTGCCTATGGCTTCTTTTAGTGATCAAATGCATAATTTTATTTTTTGTAAATAATAATAAAGGTGTATAAATAATAAATGTATACTTGTATGTGTATTAAAAGACCACGAATACATACTATAAACACTATGCTGGGCACTATTCAGGTTGCGCTGTGCTAGGAATGCAGGCATCAGGATGTTTTGTCCGTAGGTGTCTCCACATACTTTTTGTATTATTACAAAATGCAAGATGCTGCATACAATGCATGCATTTAACTTTTTTTCCCTTAAGAAGGTCAAAGTGATCCAAGATATCTGACCTGGGACGCTTTCTACCCCCATCCATTTCCAAATAGTGTAAATCCAAAAGCACGCTCAATGCAAGACACTCAGAGAGGCTAGACTTCGCAAACAAACTGCACTTTAGAGGAGCTTTTAAATGTTTTAGGCATGTGAGGTGATGAATCAGCAGCCAATCAGGCAAGGACATGAGAAATTAGTATTTTACATATAAAGTACACACACGCACACACACACACACACATATACTGTATATATATACTGCGTGTATATATATACTTGTGTGTGTGTGTGTATATATACACTACCGTTCAAAAGTTTGGGGTCACTTAGAAATTTCCTTATTTTTTTTTTTTTATTTAAGTTTTTGTAAAGGGTATACACGTCATTACAGCATTGCATTGTTTACATTTTCATCACATGTTCCCTTATTTTTTGTTATTTGACAACATTGGAAGAATAATTATTACAACACCCCTTTTTTTAAGTGAAAGAAAAAGTGAAATTAAAGAGAACAGAAAAAACAAACAAACAAACAAACAAAAAATAAATAAAAATAAAAGAGCATCTGAGTAGCGTTGGAATAAAGAGCGGTGCCGTTATTGAAATGGTATTTGTCAAAGATTAGATCTAATGGAAGACACATATGCGATCCAGGGTTGCCAAAAGTTCATGAACCCATCCATGTCCTGTCTCAGTGCGAATGTCAACTTTTCCATCGAGTAAATGTCCTGAATCACGTTAATCCAATCTTCAGGTGTAGGACAGTCCTTCAACATCCATTTTTTAGTTAGGGCTTTTTTACTTGCCAATATTAAAACAGTGAATAAGTATTTTTCTCCTCGTCTTTCCAGTGAATCCGGTAGTAAACCCAAATACAAAGTTACAAAAGAAAAGGGAACTGTTATTTTGAATATTTTCCCCAATATTGTCTGTACATTGGTCCAATATTGGTGGATAACTGGGCATGACCAAAACACATGAAAGAAAAGCACTTTTTTTCAATGAAGATAACTTTAAACTAATCAGAAATACACTCTATACATTGCTAATGTGGTAAATGACTATTCTAGCTGCAAATGTCTGGTTTTTGGTGCAATATCTAGATAGGTGTATAGAGGCCCATTTCCAGCAACTATCACTCCAGTGTTCTAATGGTACAATGTGTTTGCTCATTGCATCAGAAGGCTAATGGATGATTAGAAAACCCTTGTGCAATCATGTTAGGTCTGCAATGCTGTAATTGCTGCAAATGGAGGATTCTTTGACAAAAGCAAAGTTTGAAGGAAAAAATTATTATTTCAAATACAAATCATTATTTCTAACCTTGTCAATGTCTTGACTATATTTTCTATTCATTTTACAACTCATGGTGGTAAATAAGTGTGACTTTTCATGGAAAACACAAAATAATTGTCTGGGTGACCCCAAACTTTTGAACGGTAGTGTGTATATATATATATATATACAGTGATCCCTCACTTATCGCGGTTAATGGGTTCCAGAACCGACCGCGAAAAGTGAAAAACCGCGAAGTAGCGTCACCCCTAATGACGTCACCTATAAATAACACATACGTTCATTCTCTCACTCTCTCTCATATGATACGTGTGTGTGTGTGTGTGTGTGTAAGTGTACATACATACGTAGATGTAAATAAAGTGTACATAAATATGTTTTTAGAACTCTTTTATTTTTATAACAAGATACGTAACTCAAGATTAAGATGATTTACTGCACAGGTTAATGAGAGCTTTACTGCTCCTCAGGTGACGCCTCATCGTCAGGTGCTAGAGGCGCAGGATTGTCGAGGGCAGCTGCAGGAGGCGGCGTAGTGGCTCGACGGGAAGACTATTTCACACAAAAAGGGACAAGAGAACAGCGAAAAGTTCCACGCGGCCAGACTAGCGATAAAGAACAATGAATGCGGTCTTCCTTCGGTGGGTTTGGGCACTCTGCAGGGAGAGAAGCTGGGTAAAACGTCTCGGCCAATCAGCTTGCGAGGTAAAACGTCTCGGCCAATCAGCTTGCGAGATTCCCAAGCAGTGAAGAGGTGGGCGGAGAGGAGTGGAGCGGTGGTCAGAGAGGTGGATTTTTGAGTTGTGCGGCTCTCCGTGTTGATACCTGATGTTCTAATGTAGTCTCCCTGCCTTCTGCTAGCGCCCGCCCATTTTTTCTCAATTTTGAATTTTTGATGAATATTTCGGAAAAATCCGCGATGCACTGAGGGCGCGAAAGGTGAAGCGCGAAGTAGCGAGGGATCACTGTATATATATACTATATTGTGCATAGAATAGGCATTTTCATATTGTGTAATGGTAGTATTTTATTTATTGTTCCATTTTAGAAATGGGACAACAAAATCACTGCATAAAACTACTGTGATGTTTCAAAACAGTCGGTGACATAATGGAACTCGACATGGAACAGTCACGTGACATCCTCTTTCTGATACAGACCTCGGAACAGTGGTTCGATTCAGAAGTTCCACCTAGGTTTCGGTACGTACTAAAACACTGTTTCGACTTTGCCATCACTACCAGTCACGCATTGCTGGGTCATGGTGCTAGACATACAGTTGTTTATCGCAGTATGAAAGCCAACGTCATCGAAGGACCGTGTTCATTTGATGCTTCTTTGGACTAACTCGGACAGCTCCAGTCTTGTGAGTAAATTCTGTGTGTGTGTGTGTGTGTGTGTGTGTGTGTGTGTGTGTGCCCGCCCCGGTAATCCTCACCTGTGACTGTCGAGCATCCTGGAGGACTCCTTAAGCCTTTGTGAAATATATGCATTGGAACTGTTTGCCAGTTGTGGTGTTTAATAAATGTGTGTGTGGTGTACACCCAGCATGTAAATCCTCGTCCTTTCACCCCTCCTCCGTGCGCTGTGGAAAAGTGCACGGGGAGATCATGACACAATATGCATTTTAGAATTCATACAGTTGCTTCTAAATTCTACTTCAAACAGGATCTACACACATCTCAAGGCTGTGCTTCTAAATACAAGCAGCTCTTGTAAACTTTGTAATTGCATGGATTTTCCTAGAAGCCTCTCAGAGATTTTACCGTAGTTTTTCTTGGGTCTCTCCAGGCTCTGCAAACTTGACTTTTTTCCCCCTGTTCTTCTAGAGACTTTTCAAGGTTAATCAGACTGGAAGTAAAGCATCTGTGAACCGTTGTCACCAGGTGTGTGTGGAGTAAGGAGGAAGTCTGGCTGTAGCTATTGCACTTGAAGACAGAAAGATAGATGATACATTTGCACTGAGAGTGATTGGGTGTGACTTGTTCTGTCCTAGTAATAGGAAACCATTGCCCCAGTCTCAGGGTAAAAACACTTTAGGGATTTAGCTGCATTCACTTTCCATTCATTTCTTTACTGAGGGCCACAGTTGTATATAGTCATTCTTCATATTACAAAAACAAAGTTTTGAAAATTCTGTATGTCTTGACCCTAATTACTTAGAGTTTCTTAGACTTTGCTTTTTGAACAGTCAGGGGTCATTGTGAGATCCCATATAAACAGATTAAGTGTGTCTAGTATTATGTAGATAATGTTTGGAACTAAAACAGCAAATCAGTCACGGAAACTGACTTTTACGTCAGCTAAGGACGCTACTGTATAGTTATTTCCCCCGTTTTCCAATCTTTATATTTGTGTTATTAATGCAGTTTTTTTTTTTCTTTTTTGCCTTTATGTAACTCATTGAAAAAGTCCTGATACTAGTTCTGGGAATTCAGTAATAATCCAAATATTTTTTACAAAATAAATCCACACACTGTGCGTAAATATATATATATATATACTACCGTTCAAAAGTTTGGGGTCACCCAGACAATTATTTTGTGTTTTCCATGAAAAGTCACACTTATTTACCACCATGAGCTGTAAAATGAATAGAAAATATAGTCAAGACATTGACAAGGTTAGAAATAATGATTTGTATTTGAAATGATTATTTTTTCCAGATACTCAACCTGCTCAAAGGAAGGTCAGTTTTATAGCTTCTCTAACCAGCTAAACTGTTTTCAGCTGTGCTAACATGATTGCACAAGGGTTTTCTAATCATCCATTAGCCTTCTGACACAATGAGCAAACACATTGTACCATTAGAACACTGGTGTGATAGTTGCTGGAAATGGGCCTCTATTCACCTATGTAGATATTGCACCAAAAGCCAGACATTTACAGCTAGAATAGTCATTTACCACATTAGCAATGTATATTAGATATTTGAGTGTATTTCTGATTAGTTTAAAGTTATCTTCATTAAAAAAAAAAAACTGGGCTTTTCTTTCAAAAATAAGGAAATTTCTAAGTGACCCCAAACTTTTGAACGGTAGTGAGTGTGTGTGTGTGTGTGTGTGTGTGTGTGTGTGTGTGTGTGTGTGTTTTTTAAAATCCAGGTTAAAGTCATATCCCCCTGCTGGTCAAAGACCCTTTTGAGTGAAGACCAAAGAGGGATTATGTTATGGTGTGGTGACACTAAACACAGCGGGGAGACATTCCTCTGGGACATTCTTCTGGAACTTGCCTCACACCCAGCAGGGGCTCGGAGGAAGCAGAGGACAACTGACACACGACCAAAAGAACCACAGGAGACAGTCAGACGGGACTGAATGCATGCATCTTTGTGCCAACCGATGTCATGCTAATCATGTGTCTTGACCAATGGTATTAGATAACAATTGATATGCTAATGTGCCATGCATTCTCTCTGTCTGTATAAGGTATAAAAGAGCTGCGCTCCCTCATCTTTCTCTTCACCCTTACACTTCTGCTCTCATCACGACTAACCGGGCCCCAGCGGCAACGCTGGGGTCAACAGGCTGTATTCATGTTAGAGGGTAAATAAAGAAACTGTGCTGACCTACGCTCGTGCCTCGCCTCCACATCTTTTCCTTCACACCCTCTGCATTGGTGACCTAATGTGAAATGGACTATCTCTCCCTCTCACCATGCTGTGGATTCCAGAGACCAGGGATCGCCTACATCCTTCGCACCCACACAGGAGTGCGCGCGCCTTGTCCTCTCTCCACGATGGCGACCTCCAGGGCCGGACAGAGAGAGCAGCGCTGGGACCGAGACGCACGAGGATCAGCGACACAAGCAACGCACAGAAACAGCCTGAACAGGGAAGACCATCGGCGCAGACTGCGTTGATTTCCATCAAGCTCCCTGACCCTGACTCACTTCTCGGCAATGGGCCTTCCGCACACAGAAGGCATGCACGCACACTGCAGGATTATGAGGACAGCGCAACTGGAAGCTATGTGGCCACAGCGCGCGCTACGCACCAGGGACAAACCAGCTCCATTGTTTGTATGGGTTTCTCAGCCACGGCACACAACAGGGTTTTAGCCGATTGCTGTCCCTTCTGCATCTACGGCCACACCGCCAAGTCCCTCACACAGCTACAGTTGTTTCACAGCCGCTACGCATCCTTGGGGAATTTGGCCGCCCGCCTTCCCCACATCCTCACAGGACGAGCCGCGAGAAGAGTGAGAGACGTAAGTTTTCTTTTTTTTTTCCACAGCCACCGGCTTTTCCACCCCTCCCCTTTTCCCCCCACAGACTTACAGGCTCTCCAACACTCCTCACCAGCAGGCAGTTCGACCAGAGCGGCAACCCCCCCCACCACCACCACCGCTGCAGCCTCCACTGGCGTCGACTTGAGCCCAAACGACAAAGGGGGTCACAGCCCTTTCTGGGCGTTCAGGGGGGGCCTGGTGTGGTGACGCTAAACACAGCGGGGAGACATTCCTCTGGAACATTCTTCTGGAACTTGCCTCACACCCAGCAGGGGCTCGGAGGAAGCAGAGGACAACTGACACACAACCAAAAGAACCACAGGAGACAGTCAGATGGGACTGAATGCATGCATCTTTGTGCCAACCAATGTCATGCTAATCATGTGTCTTGACCAATGGTATTAGATAACAATTGATATGCTAATGTGCCATGCATTCTCTCTGTCTGTATAAGGTATAAAAGAGCTGCGCTCCCTCATCTCTCTCTTCACTCTTACACTTCTACTCTCATCACGACTAACCGGGCTCCAGCGGCCATGCTGGGGCTAGCAGGCTATACTTATGTTAGAGGGTAAATAAAGAATCTGTGCTGACCTACGCTCGTGCCTCGCCTCCCCATTCTTTTCCTTCACACCCTCTACAGTGGGACTGTTCTTTAGTTTTCTTTGTCTGTTCATTACAACGGCTATATGCGGCACAAAAGTCTGACATATTCGTTGATCTGAATGACTGATTTGAGCTTGGAAGCCTGTGCTAATCTTCTTTTGGCTTCTCCCTTTAGGGGTCGCCACAACGGATCATCTGCCTCCATCTCTCCCTACCTCTTCATCTTCCTCTGTAACACCAACCTTCTCATTGTCCTCCTTCACTTCTATGAATATCCTTTGTGGTCTTGCTCTTTTCCTCCTGCCTGGCAGCTCCATCTTCAACATTCTTTGTCCAGTATATCCACTATCCTTCCTCTGCACACGTCCAAACCATCTCAGCCTTGCTTCTCTTACTGTCATGTGCTTCTCTATGGGCAGCTGAGGGTTTGAAGGGAGGACTCATTGTGTAGGCAGGGGTGGTGCAGAGATGTAATTTATTAACAGAAAAATCAGGGAAAACAAAAGGCAGCACATTGGCTATGAACTAGGGATGGGCATTCGGTGAAATTTTCTTCACCGATCGTCGGGAGAATTAATGATTAATAATCGGTTAATCATTAACATTTTTAGGTAGGTAACAAGGCAGGTGTGCTGATTGTGCATTGAGGGCTTTTTTTTTTTTTTTTTCTTTGTAATCATAATATTGATCATATGTGACCACTATTCTGAGTCAATGATTTTTTTGCTCCTTCCTATTGTATTATTCTTATGCCACCTGTATCCTCCTGTTGGCAGGCGCGTTTCAGATGCCACCGTGTCACCGGAAATGCAGGTTCATTTTCAGTGTCAAGTCAAATCCCTCGTATGTTATCAGTGATCTGTTATCAGTGATCTGTTATCAGTATCTGTTAATGTACTTGGCAATAAATCTTTTTCTGAGTTCTGAGTTCTGAGTTCTGAGGTAGACTACATTAGAACATCAGGTATCAACACGGAGAGCCGCACAACTCAAATCCACCTCTCTCTCTCAAATCCCTCTCTCTCTGTTCGCTGTTCTCGTGTTGGCTCGGCTCGGGAATCTCGCAAGCTGATTGGCCGAGACGTTTCACCCCGCAAGCTGATTGGCCGAGACGTTTTACCCAGCTTCTCTCCCTGCCGAGCGGCCACCCAACAAACGAAGACCGCATTCATTGCTCTATCGCTCATGTTGCTTAGTCTAGCCGCGTGGAACTTTTTGCTGTTCTCTTGTGCCATTTTGTGCGAAATAGTCTTCCCGTCGAGCCACTACGCCGCCTCCTGCAGCTTCCCTCGACGATCCTGCGCCTCTAGCACCTGAGGAGCAGTAAAGCTCTCATTAACCTGTGCAGTAAATCATTTTCATCTTGAGTTACGTATCTTATTATAAGAATAAAAGAGTTCTAAAAACATAGTTATGTACACTTTATTTACATCTACGTATGTATGTACACTTACACACACACACACACGTATCATATGAGAGAGAGAGTGAGAGAATGAACGTACGTATTATTTATGGGTGACGCGATAAGTGAGGGATCACTGTACTCTTATGTATTGAGAATAATAATAAAAAAAATACAGAGTGTTTTTCTTCAAGGATGAATTTATTAAGACAAGTTTGCAGTAAAACGTGAACACATGAACATTGCGCAAACGAGGGAGGCTTCAAGTTGCGAGCCAGACAATAACGGGAGACACATACAGGACACATAACGGAACATATATTTCTTTCTTTTACTTTTTTTCTTTTCCTTTATTTAAACCAAGGATATCAAAATAAGAAAGCTAGCTAGGCCTGCTTTTTGTTAAAAAAAAAAAAGTGCTTGTTCAGTGTTTGGGAGTAAAACGTGAACTCATGTCAGTGACACTGACAGTGACAACATAATGGAACAGCCGTTTTTTTTACCCTAAATAAAAATAATAACAATCTTGAAAAGTCTGTAACAAGGCAACAAGGCATTTGTATATTCCAATCAGGATAGCATCACAACGCCAGTATTATTACAGAGACGGCTACCCATTTTTATTTAAAAAGATGAGCATATTCACATGCTCTGGCGTCAGACGTGACCGAATTCTGGTCACCGTCAGTCCTGCCGCTGAAAAAACCCGTTCGGATGGGACAGACGTGGCCGGGATGCACAAGTACCTATTAGCTAATTTTGCCAACCTTGGGAGCCGAACTCCGTTATCTCTCCACCAGTTGGTTGGGGTACAACCCAGTGGTGGTGGAGTCTCTCGCAAAAAGTTCTGAAATTCAGCATCGATGTCAGTCTCGTGATGAGTGGCATAGTCATCTCCAAGAAGGAGTGCCATAGCTGAGACGTGGTGATTTGAGTCCGCAGCAGCAGTGTTTGCGCGGTCAGACGTAACCTCGTCCCCATCCAGTGGAACAGCCTCTTCTTCACTGGTCCCCACTGCTGTGGCCAGGTGAACCAGTTTCGCATTGGCAACCACTCTCTGTGCTGGTGAAAGAAAGCCGAGATGCTTGAGGCGTGGGTCCAACATCGTAGCTATCATGCTGACGGATGACACAAACTCATCAGACTGGACCTGTATGGTGGAAAATGAAGTAAGAGTTAGGATACATATTGTTCTATACACAACAGAACAGTTAAGCAATTATGGTAACTAATAGAAATTATATAGCCATTTAATTTGAAATCATATAGAATAAAATAAGGCTTCCAAAATAGTTAAACTTACATTCATTCGCTTGATGAGGGAGGACCGCACTTTTTCCTTGAATTCGACAAGTCTGGCCCCGTCTTCTTCACGGCGAATGAGGTGGATATTGTCGAGCCCAAAGGTGACAGGATATATGTTTGAAATGGACACGTCATCTTCGGCAGAGATAACTGTGGTGGCACATTTAAGTGCTGACAGCACAGGCTGCGTGTCTTCCATCAACTGCCAATATTCATCCTTCAGTTCCAGCATCCTGGCATCTTGGAGTTTGGTTACGTTTCGATCTGATAGCACAGCAACAACAGCCCAACGCTGCTCCACAAGCCGATCGAACATCTCGCACACGGAGTTCCACCGTGTTTTGCATGACTGGATAAGCCGGTGAGTTGCGAGCCCCATCTGTTCTTGCTTCTTTAGCAGTGCTGTGGTTGCTGATGTGCTGTGATTAAAGTGGCTCACGAGCTTGCTGGCCGCTGATATTACCCGATGCAGGTACAGAGCAAACCCGTCATTGATTGCCAACTGTAAAGTGTGAGCAAAGCAAGGGCATGAAATCCAGCTTACTCTGGTGGCATTGTTGGCAGCAACAATATTCGCTGCATTGTCATGGACACATGCAAGAACTTTGCCTTCAAGACCCCACTGCCCTACAGCTTCGTTTAGCTTTTCAGCGAGATGATCAGCTGTATGTCGTCCTGGCAGGCTTTCGGTCAGCAGTACAGCCGAATTGACTTTCCACTCATCGCTGATATAGTGGCAGGTGATCGTGATATAACTCTCCGAGGTTAACGCAGACCAGCAGTTAGTGGTTATAGCCACTTTCTCCGCCATGGACAACTCTTTAACCAGCTCCTGTGCCCTCTGTTCGTAGTGTCTTTCTATCCGTCTCGTCACGATGCGTCTTGACGCCATGGTGTATTCCGGTTCCAAAAATTTGATTAATTCCTGAAAACCTTTGTCCTCCACGGCACTGACAGGGAGCATGTCTATTTCGACCATCTTCACTATCAGTTCGGTGACCTTCTCTGCTCGTTGAGCACTGCAGCTCCTCTGTGCTAGCATCGAGTCCAGGCTAGCCTGGGTTAGAGGTGAACCGCCGCCACCGTCTTTTATCAGGCTTGGATGAGTGGTGTTCAAATGATACATCATTTGTGTTGTTGATGAGGTATATTTGTATGCTGCATTGCAGTGATTGCAGTACACCTGGTCATTTTTTAAATTGAAATGGTCCCACGCAACACTTCGCCGTAACCGCTTCATGATTTGGCGATTGCCCTACGGAAGCTCGCATGTATCAACTGAGGCACGCCAGGGTACGGCGATGGTGTAATGTTGCCCCCTGGTGCCCAAATTTTGCCAGTGGCACAGTTAAATGCATCGCATTGTTTGAGGACGGCCGTGCACTAGGCCTAATAACCTACATTCGGATTGTTTAAAAAAAAAAACGGTTTGTCGACGAAAATGAACTTCCTCGGTGAAATTCTTAATGATCAATTATCAGTTAATCGGTAAATTATGCCCATCCCTACTATGAACTAAACTTAAACCGAGCATGGTAACACTAAACTAAACTTGGCAAAACTTACATGGAATGGAGACATGGGCGTGGAGACTAGGCAGTATCACAGACACAGGGGAACATAGTAGACATAATGACCTCTTGACAAGACAAAGACAAAGACTCACATATATAGAGGAACTCATAATTAGGAGACACAGGACAGCTGGAAGAGTGATCAGGGGCTGAACAATGCACATATGAGGGAGAGTGGCTATGGGTACGGAATACATGAGGAGCTGAAGACACTAGGAAAACAGGCACACACACAACCATGAACTTAGACAGGGGATGACAAAACATGACTACAAAGACAACAAGGATAATAATACTAAACAGTAAAAATAAATCGGGATCATAGAATATAACCAATTACAAAAGACAACCAAAAAACAGACAACAGGGGATGACATGACAGACAATGATCAGGGAACACAGGGGCACTTAATCTATCTATAAATTCAAGGGATCTCTGTCTGTTTGTGTGTGTGTGTGTTCCTCAGATATCTCTCAAACCATTCCTCAGACTGACCTAAGGTTTTATACGTGGTTTCCTGAGGTTATGAGGTGTGCATCCCCGAATATGGAGTCGCTCAGTCAAAATATGTCATTTTTTATCAATAAAAGTTTAGCCACCACTCTGTGACCGCTGTGTTTTCATGTCCTGGCTTCAAGAAGTGTGGGCGGGGTTTCGGATTGACTCCGTCCTCATTGGACAATACAGCTTCAAGAAGTGTGGGTGGGGTTTCGGATTGACTCCATCCTCAATGGACAATACACGGCATCATGACATGTCAGTCACCACAGTGTTCTCTGGACAAAACAAGGAAGTGAAAAATGACCAATTTGACTAGAAAAAGATAACACTGAAGATTTAAAGCTTAAAAAAATTATACTATAAAGTTGCCGTGATTGCAGAGATCTAAAGGATAATTTGGCATATGTGGAGAACATGAGGTGCGCCGCGAGCGAGCAGACTGGGCGTAGCGTCAGTGGGGACCCGGGTCTGACAAAGAATACCGGTGTATCAGAATCAGAATCAGAATCAGAAAGCTTTATTGCCGAGCATGTTTACAGTGTAAACAAATGAGGAATTTGACTTGACATTGGGTGCGCGATAAGCGCCTCCAATGACGCGGCTGCCATGAGGGCGCCTGTCATCAGTGGAGGGTAAAGAGGGGGAATGGGGGAGGGAATGACACAACAGGCAGAGAGAAAAAACATAGTTAATCAAAATAAAGACTACACAGATAATCAAAATTGTGATTACATAGAAAAAAACCCTCTAAGCACAATTAGCAGACTAATACAGATCACACGATACAAAGGAGCGAAGAGAGACCAGTGTGTGTGTAGTCAGCATGTAAATAATAATCAATGTGAGTGCAGTGTTGAATGTATCAGTTGCTGATGTACAACAAAGGGGGGTGCCTCCTGGCAACGGATAGTTGTTATGTTCATGTATACAAAACACAGATAAGCATGTCCCAGAGTCTCTCTCTCTTCGTGCATGCCAGATGGCAAAGTTCTGTATTAGACACATGATAGCGCTGTCCTTGAAGAGTCCGGTCTGCTGAACAACAGCAATTGATGTTAATTGTTTGGGTTAGAGAGAAGCCAAACTCTTCTTCTGTTTTGTCTTCATCCAGGAGGAGAGGGCACCGAATCAAGGTCAAGGCACAGTTCACTCAGAGCATAAAATTTCCATCTTTCTTGCGATTCTGTGCTTCATAATTTCCATATACAGGCTTTAAAATCATTCCCTGGAGAGCACCAGCAACTCCATATCAACACAGAATATGCCGGGAGAAGCAGCAGCCTAACCGGGCGGACCATGGTCCTTCGCGGGGAGACACACCCAGCCTGCCCAGTCAGTAGTAGACTGGAGTACCTGCTTCTGCTTCACCTGTGTGCGCAGGGCTGCGAGTCCCCCCTCCCACACGAGTATCTAAAAATTAAAAACTTAATACCGCCATGGTTGTGGAGCGGAATGGTCGGAATGACTTAACAACCAAACGCAGGACACAAAAATACCCAAATAATGAAATAAATCCCTTTTTAGTTAAATATTGACTGACAAATGGGCAACACTGATGCAACGGTTGTAGTAAAACGGGTCCTTCTGCTGTGAATAATAATAGATAGATCAATGCACTTTATTGATGTTGGGTGTTTTGTAGTTAATTCGGTTGATTACAGTCTTAAAAAAACTTTTAATAACAAAATATTGCTAAAATATAAACTACAATGGGTCTACAATGGGTCTCAAATATTTGTAAACGTGTCCTGTTATAGCACTGCATGAGTTTATTGATGATACACAGAAGAAATTCAATATTACATTGAACTCCACCACTAAACAGTGATATAAACTAAAATAATTATAATAGTGACTGAACAACTCCCATTCCCCAAAGTGCAAGATAAACTATTATGAATATAAGTGATAAAGGATCAGACAAATAAACAAGGGATCTGAAACAGCTCACTAATATTGGATGTCCCATTCATTTTCAATAATTAGGTATTCTATAATAAAAAAATAAATATTCACACAATCAAATAAATCTTAGTGCCATTTACTCCTTTATATTTGTCAAAGTCTAACATGTGATTGCCTACATATGGGCTATACCTCTTTGTATTCCACTTTCAAACACAGCCTACATTTGGCCCAATAAAGCCTGATTGGGATACCTGTTTCAGACAGGAATACTTGCGTTCTATGGGCAATGCACTAGAAATAATAATGATAATCACAATCAGAATAATAATTGTACTGTGAAAAAAGCAAAGACTAAAATCAACACAAAGCCTAAGCACAGTCCCTGGCCATGCCCTGATTATGACACTTACTTTGTCTCCAAACTACTCAACCTGAGCCGTGCCCCGGATATACAGTGGGGAAAATAAGTATTGAAAACATCAACATTTTTCTCATTAAACATATTTCTGATGGAGCCATTGACCTGAGATTTTCACCAGATATCAGTAACAACCCAAGTAATCTGTACATGCAAAGAAATCAAGGCAACTGTGTTCACAAAACAAGTTATAATTAATAAAGTGCAATGACACAGGAAATAAGTATTGAACACGCTTGGTGAAAATGATTTAATATTTAGTAGAAAAGCCTTTGTTGGTAACAACAGCTTCCAGACACCTCCTGTATGGAGAAACTAGGTGCAGGCGTTGCTCAGGAGTGATTTTAGCCCATTCTTCAAGACACACTTATTGTTTTATTTGAAACAGCAGTACCTGCTAATTCCAGGTCTTTCTGGAGCGCTCCATGAGTGGTCTTTGGCTCTTGAATAACTCTTCTGATAATTCTTTTGACTCCTCTGTCAGAAATCTTGCTAAGAACTCCTGGTCATGGCCAGTTTAAGATAAGATAAGATAAGATAAACCTTTATTAGTCCCACAGTGGGGAAATTCCAGGATTGCAACAGCACAGGGATAGCAACACTCAGAGCAACAGTCAGAAGGCAAGAAAAAACAAGAACAGCTAGTATACATATGTACATATTACTATAAATATTTTTATATATATATATATATTTATAATATATATAATAGATATATTTATATATATTATATATATATATATACAGTATATATATATATATATATAGAGAGAGAGAGAGAGAGAGAGAGATTTGATTTTTCAACACACCTTTATTGTCACAAATTCAACAGAAAAACACAACTAAAACAACTAAAAGAAGCAATGGAAAAGAAAAATGTCTCACTGACAAGAAATCAAAGACACAAGTAACCAAACAAGGAAAAACAAAAACAAAAAACTTGCTTCTTACATCAGGATTATACCATAGGTAATTTTCCCCTCCTTAACACAACACAGGATGTGCTTAAAGCACCACATAGCCTCAAAGGTTTCAACATTCTGCATCAGATGATAGTAATTGTAATCAATCACTATTCGAGCCTTAATCATGCCAACCAGTATGTCTTTTACATTACAATCCAGCAGTTGTTCAATTTTTCTTTTCCTGCTAACATAAATAGCCATTTTAGCCTGACCCAGGATGAAATTTAAGAGTTCACTCTTTTTCTTAGTCCTCAGTCTATATGGAAAGCCCAAGATAAAAATCTGCTGGGAAAAGACTTCTCCAAATAGATAAAACAGTTTCCCCAAAAAAACAAATAACGATTGCAGTCTGTTACAGTCCAGAAAACAATGGAACACAGTTTCTTTCTGAGGACAAAATGGACAAACCTCAACAACATTTGGGTTTAAAAGAGAGATAAAAGCATTTACAGCCACAGCACCATGTAAAACTCGCCATTGTAGGTCTCCAACCTTCTTAGTTAATGGTGGTTTATAGAGTGCTCTCCAGGCAGGCCTCACCTCTGGACCCAGACCCAAGTGTTTCCTCCATGGTGTATCAGCTCGACCTTTTAACTTATTCACATTTAGAATTTTCACCAAAAGTCCATACATTTTTTTACCAGGAGAGTCACAAATGTTAATGTGCTCAGAGTTTAAAAACACACCAGTGCCATCTTTAAAATCAGGAGATAAAATACTAAAAGGAAAAGGTTCATCAGCAGTTTGTACAGAGTTTTCGCAGTGTAAAACAATAGCAGAGTGTTCTTCTCCAGACAGGCAGTCTCTCCAATCTTTCAACAAGTTCATTATAACTCTGACTGAAGAGACGCCAAGAGCCGAGCACAGGGCAACAGCATTGTCCAAGTTAGGACCACATAAATTTACCAAGTGTCCCAGCGTTGTGACCTTTGCAAAAATAAACTTTTTTAAAACAGAAGGTCCTAAAACATTGCCCACATCAAAACGGGTCCCGAACACAAGTGGTTCCTTTAAAAGCCAGAAAGGCGGCAAGGAAGCCTGGGGAGAGTTCTTTTTAAAAAGTCCCCAGATTTTAAAAGCACTTTGGTAAAACTGGGGAAGTTCTGGGAGTTTTTGGCCCCTTTAATCCATTAAAAGCAGCGACTCCTCTAGTCCAAGCCCTCCACAGCGAGCCAGGACAGCCCTGGCAATAGGTCTCCACACAAGGTCAAGGGGGCCACTCAGCAGTCGCTGAATGAACTGCAGGCGAAAGACAGCCCCCCTGCTGGCCAGATGGATGAGCCCTTGACCACCTTCTTCCCTCGGTAAAAACAGGATACTCTGTGGAACCCAGTGAAGACGGTCCCAGAAAAAGTCCACGACTATAGATTGCACTCTGGCCAGCAAATTGGGTGGAGGGTCCAGACAAGACAGTCGATGCCACAGCATTGAAGCAATCAAGTTGTTGATAATTAAAACACGACCTCTGAAGGACAAGTTTGGCAGAATCCATTTCCATTTTTTTAGTCTTCCTTCAGTTTTTTCTAAAAAACACTCCCAATTTTTCTCAGTAAAAGTCTGATTTCCTAAAAACACACCAAGATATTTAAAACCACCTTGTGTCCACGAGAGGCCACCAGGTAGGGCAATTTTTTGTGGTCTCCCCCCCACCACAACAGCTTCACTCTTACCCCAATTCACTCTCGCTGAGGAGCACTCACCAAAAACATTGACAGTTCTTAAAAGGTAGTCTACATCATTTTGATTTCTTGTAAAAACAACAACGTCATCAGCATATGCAGACACTTTAAAAACAGAGTCAGAGTTGGGGACTTTAAAACCAGTGAGGCCTTGCCTTAGTTTACAAAGGAGGGGCTCAATGGCAAGAGAGTACAGCATACCTGAGAGGGGGCAGCCCTGTCGGACACCCCTCTCAACTTTGAAAGGAGCACTCAAACCACCATTAATCTTAAGAATACTCTCAATGTCTCTATACAAAGCCTGGATCATGGCGATGAACCCTGAGCTGAAACCAAAGGCCTCTAATGTCTGCCAAAGGTATGGATGTTCAACTCGGTCAAACGCCTTTTCTTGGTCTATTGAAATAAGACCAAGTTCTTTGACCAATGAGCTGGAGAGGTCCAAAACATCACGAATTAAAAAAATGTTGTCTGTAACCAACCTACCAGGTACACAGTAGGTCTGGTCTACATGTATGACCTGCTCCATCGCCTTCCTCAGTCTGGTAGCCAACACTTTGGAGAGAATTTTGTAGTCAGTACAGAGGAGGGCCACCGGACGCCAGTTCTTAATGTCTTTCAAGTCGCCTTTTTTTGGAAGGAGGGTGAGGACTGCTCTCCTACAACTTAGGGGCAGGTGACCCTTCCGCAGACTGTCAGACAGTACTTCCAGCAAGTCCTCACAGATCTCAGACCAGAACGCCTTGTAGAACTCCGCTGGTAGGCCATCTATCCCTGGGGCTTTTCCACACTGAAGAGACTGGACAGCCACTGCCAGTTCTTGCAGAGTGATCCCGCTCTCCAGCTCCGCATTCACACTAGCCATCACCTTTGGCAAGTCCGTCAAAAAATGACTCAGTGCATGTGGATTCTCAACAAATTCTTTCTTAAAGTGATCCTTGTAGAAAGCAACTGCAAAGCGACGGATCTCCGCAGACTCATGGATCGGCCGCCCGTCCTCGGAGCTGAGAGAGTGGATCATCCTCCTCTGACCATTCTTCCTCTCCAGACCAAAGAAAAAATGAGATGGAGCGTCCATTAGTGCGATGTTCTGGAACCTACTGCGTACCACAGCGCCCCTGGCAGCCACTCCCAGTAGGTCAGTTAAAACAGACTTTTTGCCATTGAGGGCCTCAAAATGTCCTCTTTCTCCTGTGGAGCCTGCCAAAGACTGCAGCTCCACTACTTCTCTCTCCAGGTCCCTGACAGACCTGGCCAAGTCTCCAGAGACATTGCGAGTATACTGTAGGCACAGATTCTTTATTTGGCTCTTCCCTACATCCCACCACTGCTGCAAAGAACTAAAATTTGATTTTGTTAATTTAAAATTACTCCAAAAAAACATAAAAGCAGTTTTAAAACTGTTATCCGATAAAAGTGACATGTTAAAATGCCAGTATGCACTACTGCACTTTATATTCTTGATAAAAACACAACACTGAACCAGGGAATGATCTGTGAAGCCAACAGGGACTATAAAAGCACTTTTGAAAATGCTAAAATGGTGCTTAAAACTGTAAACCCTATCCAGTCTAGCTAAGGACAAAATATTGTCCTTTCTATGGCTCCACGTGTACTGTCTAGCCTTGCCATGAAAATTCCTCCACACATCACACAGATCATGAGCTTCTATGAGACCTTTTAAAACTCTGTTGGATGCAGCATGTGGCTCTGGGTGATTCCTATCCATAAGAGGATTTCCTGTACAATTAAAATCACCTCCCACAAATAAAAAGTCATCATTACTGCAATTTTTGATCGTGTCATCTAAAATATTTAAAAAGGCCAATCTTTCTGTGCCTACGGTTGGAGCATACACATTTATAAAAACAACTTTCACATTCTCAAAAACAGCTCGAACTTTTAAAATGTGGCCTGCAATTATCTCATCAATGTCATAAGAAAGTGGAATAAAATCTCGAGAAAATAAAATACCCACTCCACCACATTTGCTGCTTCTATGACTAAGAATAATTTCACCCCGAAATTCCCTCCTCCAGTCAGCAGCATTGTCCTCAGAACTATGAGTCTCCTGAACAAACAGAACATTAATTTTCTTGCATTCTGCAAGAGTAAAAACACTCGCTCGCTTGGACATTTCTCTTGCCCCATTGATGTTGAGTGTGCCAAAATTAAAACTACACATGTATATAAGAGGGCAAAGCCAATATAAAAACAGAAAAGAAAGAATGAGCGATAAAAGACTAATCATCCTGGGCAATTTGGTTCTTAACTTTTAGCACAAGCTTTTTTAGTCTGTAGATCTCCTGATCAGTGAAACTTTCCTGCTCAAGCTCTCCCCTATTTTTCATGTAGACCCGAGCAGAGTCAACAAAACGTTTTAGATCAGGGAAGAAGCTTTCAACTTTAACCATTCTGACCCCCTTAGTGTCCTGCAAAAACTTCTGTATTTTTGTGAAGGGGTAACCGCCTCCACTGGCCACATCATCACTGCTTTCACCATCACTCTCTATCTCAGACCCAGCATAAGAATCTGGCTGAGATAGAGAAACCTCAGAACTGTCTTTAACAACCCTTTTTACTTTGCTCCTCTGCTGTTTGGTTTCCAAATTCTTCTGCTTGATGGAGGTTTTACATAACTCCTCATCTAATTCGATGTCATCCTCATCCTCCAACACTGACTCAGCCACCCTGGTAGCTGTCTCTTCCTGTCTTTCGCTCACCCTGTGCTGTGCTTTTATATTCATCTTTCTGGTCCCACCATCTACCTGGGCCTCATTCGGCTCCTCTGTCTGACCCTCAGCGTCATCCCTCTCGGTAATCTCACCCTTGTCTGCAATGTTGGTCTGTGCAGCAGCCCCGCGATGTGCTTTAACTTTTGTTGCTGTTTCAGTTATGATCGACAGGCCGGCTGCGGAGGGCGGCGAAGCCGCCCCGCCGCCAGACAGCCTCGCGGCCTCGGCCGAAGCGCCGCCGCCAGACGGCCCTGCGGCTCCGGCCGAAACGCCCGACGGCGCAGTAGCGCCGTCAGCCTCGGAGGGCGGCGAAGCCGCTCCGCCGCCAGACGGCCCCGAGGCCGCACTAGCGCCCCCCCCCCCGAGTGATCACCCCCCACTCCCTGAGGGCATGATCGAATCAAGTGTCCCTCCATTCCGCAGCCGAAACACTTCATATTATCGGAGGTGACGTGGATGGTATAATCAAAGCCGTCAATCCAGTATTTAAACACGAGGTTGAGGCTTTCCTCGCTATTCTTTAAAATCATGAGCACCTGTCGCCTAAAAGACATGACATGCTTTAAACGCGGGGACTTACAACCGAGAGGGATGTGCTTAATCGGGGACAAAAGCTGCCCGTGTCTCGACAGCTCCTTCTCCAACAGCTTGTTCTTTAAAAATGGTGGGACATTTGAGATGGTAATTCTCTTCGCGGGATTTACCAGAGACAGAACAGGAACCAGTGTGTCTTTAATCACAACCCCGCTCTCCACTACCCGGTTAACTTTTTCCACACTATCGAGGAAAATCACCACGGCACTATTCATTCTCGAAGCTGATCTAACACTTTCATAACCGACCAGCTCCCCCACAGCCAGACTACACTCCTCCACTGAGCAGCTGACAGCCGGTGTCAGTTTGACAGCATGCCGGCGTGTCAGCGTCTCGAATCTGGAGCCTCGCTCCAAAACCATGCTGACCAGCAGAGCTGGCAGCAGAAACCCCCCTCCCAAAACGCCTACCCCACCCCAGCTACAGAAAACAACAAAACTTAAGATTATTTAACAAAAAAAAACACCTTAAACACGAAAAGATAGAGAAAAAGTTGAAAATAATTCACTCACGCTGTCACACGCTCTCAGCTCGCACTCACGACCACACCCACTCAGAGAGAGAGAGAGAGAGAGAGAGAGAGAGAGAGAGAGAGAGAGAGAGAGAGAGAGAGACACACACAGTGCGGAGCATTGTGGTTGGTGGATGTGCAGCGGAAAGTCTAAGCTCTCTCTCCGCGGATGAGGCGGGCCAGCTGGATGTCTTTGGGCATGATGATGACCCTCTTGGCATGGATGGCGCACAGGTTGGTGTCCACGAAGAGACCCACCAGGTAGGCCTCGCTGGCCTCCTGCAGAGCCATGACGGCGGAGCTCTGGAAGCGCAGGTCGGTCTTGAAGTCCTGAGCGATCTCCCTCACCAGGCGCTGGAAGGGCAGCTTAAGGATGAGCAGCTCCGTGGATTTCTGGTAGCAACGGATCTCTCTCAGAGCCACGGTACCGGGCCTGTAACGGTGAGGCTTCTTCACTCCGCCAGTGGCCGGAGCGCTTTTTCCGAGCAGCCTTGGTGGCTAGCTGCTTCCTGGGGGGCTTTTTCCTCCAGTAGATTTACGGGTGGTCTGCTTGGTTCTTGCCATCGCTCTTTATTATTCTGTCTTATATTTCTTGCACGCCGCCTAAACTCCAGCCCGGTAAAATGTTCTTTCCATTTCAGAATGATGGCTCCAGCAGTGCTCATTGGAACATTCAGCAGTTTAGAAATGTGCCTGTAACCCATGCCATCATTATGTTTTGCAACAATAAGGTTGTGAAGGTCTAAAGGGAGCTCTTTGCTTCTACCCACTATGAGTTCTTTGTGGTGTGACAATCTGATATTCACAGACCTTTTTAAAGGCTATCAGTCAGGACTTAACCAGCTGAAATTAATTTGCACTGATGGAGGATGGGATGGCTTCCTAAGTTCTGATGGATTTCATCTGCTTTCTTCGCTTTCTATGCCTTTTTGCACCTTTTTTTCTTCATGTGTTCAATACTTTTTCCCGGTGTCATTCCACTTCAATGATTATAACTTATTTTGTGAAGACAGTTGCCTTGATTTCTTTGTATGTATGGATTACTTGGGTTGTTACTGATATCTGGTTAAAATCTCAGGTCAATGACTCCATCAGAAATATGTTTAATGGGAAAAATGTTGGGCAGTGCAGTGGCGGAGTGGTTAGCACTGCGGCAGCACAGCAACTCACCCTTGGCCGGGGGATCCTGGGTTCGATCCCAGCCCCTGACCAACAGTGATCTGTGTGGAGTTAAGATAAGATAAGATAAGCCTTTATTAGTCCCACAATGGGGAAATTCCAGGATTGCAACAGCACAGGGATAGCAACACTCAGAGCAACAATCAGAAGGCAAGAAAAAAACAAGAACAGCTAGTATACATATGTACATATTACTATAAATATATATATACAGTATATATATATATATAAAGACACACAGTGCGGAGCATTGTGGTTGGTGGATGCGCAGCAGAAAGTCTAAGCTCTCTCTCCCTCCGCGGGTGCGGCGGGCCAGCTGGATGTCTTTGGGCATGATGATGGTGACCCTCTTGGCGTGGATGGCGCACAGGTTGGTGTCACGAAAAGACCCACCAGGTAGGCCTCGCTGATCTCCTGTAGAGCCATGACGGCGGAGCTCTGGAAGCGCAGGTCGGTCTTGAAGTCCTGAGCGATCTCCCTCACCAGGCGCTGGAAGGGCAGCCTACGGATGAGCAGCTCCGTGGATTTCTGGTAGCGACGGATCTCTCTCAGAGCCACGGTACCGGGCCTGCAACGGTGAGGCTTCTTCACTCTGCCGGTGGCCGGAGCGCTTTTTTCGAGCAGCCTTGGTGGCTAGCTGCTTCCCTGGGGGCTTTTTCCTCCAGTAGATTTACGAGCGGTCTGCTTGGTTCTTGCCATCGCTCTTTATTATTCTGTCTTATATTTCTTGCACGCCGCCTAAACTCCGGCCCGGCACCCGCGTCGTTTTCGCCACAGTTCCTCGGCATGTCGAGCTTCTCCGTTAGCACCGGGTGGCGGTTGGAGCTAGCTAGCCAGCTAGCTAGCTCTTTCCTGCTGTATCGTTCCCCGCTGCAAACAGTGGCTCCGTCCGCCGACTCGGGAGACCCTTGGGGCGATCTGTGTGTCCGTGATATATATATAGAGTGAAAGGTGTAGAAAGAAGAAGGAAGATAAGAAAAAGGCGGTTGCAACAGGCAGCCAACTCGTGTGGCGCCGTCGGTCCGGCGGAACCGGAACCGGAAAAAGACCTGAAAAAGAGTTTGCATGTTCTCCCCGTGTCTGCGTAGGTTTACTCCGGGATTTCCCCGGTTTCCTCCCATATACCAAAAACATGCAAGTTAGGTTAATTGGCAACAACTAGGGATTCTAAATTGTCCTTAGGTATGACTTTGAGAGTGAATGGTTGTCCGTCTCTCTATATTTGCCCTGCGATGGACTGGCAATCTGTTCAGGGTGTACCCTGCCTCTCGCCCAAAGATGCTGGGATAGGCTCCAGCCCCCCTGCGACCCCAAAAGGATTAAGCAGAAGAAGATGGATGGATGGATAGATGGATGGATGGATGGATGGATGGGAAAAATGTTGACATGTTCAATACTTATTTTCCCCGCTGTGCTCATTTCTAATCCTGTTCCTCCTAGTCACTCCCAATGAGAATCTTAGCATCTTAAACTCTGCCAGCTACGCCTTCTGTCTTTTTGTCAGCACCATTGTCTTCAAACCATACATCATCACAGGTCTCACTACCCTCTTGTAAATCTTCCCTTTCACTCTAGCTGCTATCCTTCAGTCACAAATCACCCTTGACACTCATCTCCATCCACTCCACCCTGCCTGCACTCTCTTCTTCACCTGTCTTGTACATTTTCCATTGCTTTGGATGGTTAACCCCAGGTATTTAAACTCACCTACTTTCACTTCCTCTACTCCTTGCATCTTTACTGTTACACCTGCCTCCCGCTCGTTCACATTCATTTATTCTGTCTTGCTTCTACTGACTTTTTTCCTTCTTCTCTCCAGAGCATACCTCCAGGTTCTCTTCCACCTGCTCCCTACTCTCACTACAGATCACAGTGTTGTCCGCAAACATCATGGTCCACGGAGACTCCTGCCTGACCTTGTCTATCAGCCTGTCCATCACTATGGCAAACAAGAAGGGGCTTTGAGCTCATCCCTGATTTAACCCCACCCCCACCTTGAATTCACTTCTACAGCACACCTCACCACTATCTCACTGTCCTCATACGTGTCCTGCACCACCCTCACATACTTCTCTGCTACTCCTGACTTTCTCATACAGTACCACACTTCCTCTCTTGGCACTCTATCATAGTATGCTTTCTCAAGATCCCCAAAGACACAGTGCAACTCCTTCTGACTTTCTCTATACTTCTCCATCAACACTCTTAAAGCAAACATTACATCTATGGTACTCTTTCTTGACATGAAACTGTACTGCTGCTCATTGACTGTCACCTCTCCTCTTAACGTGGCTTCTCACCTCTTTCCCATATCTTCATAGTGTGGTTGATCAACTTTATGCTTCTGTAGTTACTACAGCTCTGAGCATCGCCCTTGTTCTTGAAGACTAGTACCAAAACACTTCTCCACTCCTCAGGCATCCTCTCACTCTTCAAGATTGTGTTAAACAATATTGTGGTCTTCAAGATGGCCGACACAGAGCGAGCATGCAGCGTGGTGGGTCCTGAATGTGAGCTCAAAAAAAAAAATGCTAAAACTACAGCAAAATCTCTACGTCTTTTACAATCCCATCTGTTAACTGCTGCTTTACTCCTGTACTTAATTCTAAGTACAGTACGACATTGGCTTTCAACAGCAAAATGCAGAGAGCAAATCCACCCCACAGGTAAAGGAGGCAAGTATCTCTTGTACATGAGTTACCTGAACAAAGGATGTGCCAGACTGCCAACTGCCAGCCTGACGGACCAAAAGCAGAAACAAGCCGGGGTGGACTGGCGATCAACCCTCGTCCCAGTAACACAGCAATGAGCTCACCTCACTATGGCACAGCAGAGAATCCACATCATCAGATGGCCAGACATCGCAGCTCCGCAGCTGGCCCTCAGCACTATGATCCAACAGCCGGTGCCTGCAGCAGCAGCCCTGTGAGCGGACGCCACCACAACGCCAATGCAACAACCAGCACAGCGGAGAACCCACATCACCAGACGGCCAGACATTGCCGCTCCACAGCTGGCTTTCAGCACTGCGATCCAGCAGTCGATCCCTACTGCAGTAGCCCAGCGATTGGACTCCACCACAACAGCAATGCAACAACCAGCCGTCAGTGAGTGCAAAACTCGTCAGAGAAATCCAGTGTTAAAAAAACAGATCGCGCAAACTTTTTCAAACACTGAACCAGGCAAAACTAATTTGGGACCCTCAAAGTAAAAAAAAGGTCTGCTTGGGGGGCACGTAATGTACAGAGTATGATCTCCAACCGAGAACAACTGGAACATCTGCTGATAAACTCTAATATTGATTTTTATGGGTCTGTCTGCCTGTTCAATTTATAAAATATTAAATGGCTGTGACCCCCCCACCCCCACCCCAAGCCTAGGAGAATATACTACTCACAAACAGTTAGGAATATTTGGCTTTCCTGTGAAATTTATGGAAAATGTAAAAAGTTCACACTACAGTGATATAATATCATGAAAGTAGGGCATATAAGTAGATGCATGCAATGGTGATTTCCTCATCTCAAACAATTTATTGAAACAAAAGCCAACAACAGTGGTGAGTATACCACAACAAAAAATGTCAGTGTCTCAATAACTTGTCATGTGCCCTTGAGCATCAATTACAGCTTAATAACGACGTTTCGTGCTGTTCACAAGTTGACTTATTGTCTGCTGAGGCATGGCATTCCACTCTTCTTGAAGGGCAGACCTCAGGTCATTGAGGTTGTGGGCTGCAGAGTTACGAACCTCTGCACGGTGGCTCAGTTGATCCCATAGGTTTTCTATAGGATTCAGGTCTGGAGAAAGTGCAGGTCACTCCATTTGAGGTAGTCCAGCCTCCAGCAGCCATTCCCTAATGATGCAACCTTGATGAGCTGGAGCATTGCCTGCTCTAAAGATGAAATTAGGACTGTGTTGTTCATGCAGGGGCACAATGACTGGATTAATGATGTTATTCAGGTAGTATTGGCTTGTCACTGTACCACTGACAAGATGTAGGGCAATTCTGAATTGACTAGACACACCTGCCCAGACTGTAACATGGTGAAAACAGTGGGTGATGCACAGCACTCTCCTTGTTGGCTCCTAACATTGTTGGCAGCCATAATTTCTGCTCAACGTGAATCGACGTTCATCAGAGAACAGCACTGAAGCTCACTGGTCCATTGTCCAGCGTAAATGCTCCCTGGCCCATGCAAGACGATGACGCCCATGCCTGGTGGTGTGGTCAGGTAACCTTGCAGGTCGTCTAGCACGCAGACCATGCTGATGTAAATGGTTTTGAATGGTCTAATGTGACACTTGGGTGCCTCTCACCTCCCTTAAATGTGCCTGGAGTTGAGTGGCATTCATCATCCAATTCCTCAGGGCACTGTTCACAGTGAAGTGGTCATCAGCGTGAGATGTGGGCAAAGGATGTCCACTTCTACACCTTTCTGTGACTCTTCCAGTCTCTCTGCATCTCTCTAGCAACCTGCTGATGACACTCTGTGACACTCTAAGCTCAGTGGTCACTTCCCTCTGAGAACATCCTGTTTGAAGCCTCGCAATGCCAAGGTACTGCTGATCAGTTGTTAGGTGTCATCTTGGTCTCGATGTCAAAATGTGAACAGCATGATAAGGAGAACTGTTTAAACACCAGCTCTAACTGAACCAGAAAATTTATTGGTCAATTCATGGATCAAACACCTGTTGTAAATTTTGCCATTAAGCACCTTGTTAGAGAACAGCAAGTTATGCAAAAAGTACTGAAACATTTAACAGTTGGACATGTGCATTCAAAAGGTTAGAGAAGGTCAAATTAAGTTTACCTGGAAAGGTTATAGTGCATTTTAGGTGTATCCTGAAATTTCACCCAAAAGTCAAATATCCCTAACGTTTTGTGAGTAGTGTATGTTAAACTGAGGACTGTCACCGGCACAACCACCAGAGCAATCACTAGAGGAGACTGTGAGGTCCCCCACAGATCCACCACATTTGCTCAATCTGTGCTATCAGTGAGGGGCACCAAGATTTGGAATAATATACCACCTGCAATCAGAGAGCGTACCACACTAAACACTTTTAAGACTCAATGTAAAAATTGGATTTTAAACAACCAAAACTGTACCCATAACTATTGGTTGCTCTGCGGCATGTGCATATATATACAGTATGTGCCCGTTGTGTCACACACATATGCCCCGCCTCTTGTTTACTGCTGTTCTTTGTTGTTGATGTGAGGTGCTTGGGTGCATATGTGTGTGTGTATGCATACACAGCACTTCACTCGTGTAACATTTGAATGTTCTGTTTTGTAGTACCTTAACTCTTGCACTTTTGCATATCCGCTTTGTACAGTTTTATTGCAGATGTTCTTCTTGTCTATGATTGTTTGTTTGTGTGTTTTTGGAACCCGCCGGGGGACTACAGATGCAAATTAGCAATATTGTTAAATCTTGCATACTTACATTTGTATTAATTTTCATTAGTATGTGGAAAAAATAATTCCATATTTGTCTTTTATATTTGTGGAATTTCATATTTGTCTTACACTGGTCTCTGTTCGGTCTCAAAGTCTAATTTCAAGTTTGTGTGAAGTATCAAGGCTACAGCTGCACTAGTTATCATCTTGTTTATAGTCTGGTTTGCATGGCTCCTGTGAGACTGAGACAGTATGACCCGGGAAAGATAATCTGTACACCAGGTTTTGACCAGATGTACTGAACCAATCGCTATGGACATTTTCTCCTCCACCTCTCGGATAGCAGAAAGCTTAAAAGACTAAGCAATGTGTGTTTGAGTCAGAATGATGCGCGTGTAGGCTCTGAGACCATTTGTATATTGTTCTCCACTGGCCAGTGTGATTAAATTTGCTGAAACTCTGATCCTGCCTGGTTTTTTGACTGAAGGTCTTTAAAGAATTTTCTAGCATACTTGGCACACCATACAGGGACCCCATATATCTCTCCTTTGTTTCCGGCATTTCGGGGCCAAGGACAGCTGTGCATGGTTGTGGGGAAAGCCCTCCCCCAATCGGAACCAAAGACCCGCGTTTTTCTGGAAGTGGAGGCACAGTCCTGGGACGGTGGGAGCCGGTGAATGACGGGGTTACCCCCCAGGCAGATTACAGTGAATAAATTTAATTGGTAAATAGAGCCGTGGGGTACCTATCAATGTGAGATCTTCTTAATATCACGAGTGAGCATTGATTAGGGAATAGACGCGTAAAAAGTAAACCTGTGGCAAGAGGAATAACCAGGCCAAGCGGTCAGAGTAGATGAACTTTATTCACTCTCTCACATCTTCCAGAATCAGAAAACATTAACATCATGTAGCAGGGACTCTTTTATATCACAACACTCACACGTCCCTGCTACCCGAGGTCCTGCATTACAATTCATTCCCGCATCACAATTCCTTTTGTTCCCCAGCCCTTTTAATCCCCATGCTCTTCTGTCAGAGGAAATTACTGCATCTCCATGTCTTTCAGTCTGAGATGAATACTACACCATGGGTCCCCCATACCGCCCCCCCCCCGAGTTTCAGACTGAGTGTTAACCCTCACGTTCTCTCAGCTTCAGCCTCCGCCCATAGCTGCTGTAACGAGGGGTCTTCAGCTCCGCAGCACTGCTGTGCCGGTGGGGGGGGGGGGGGTTCCTGGGGGTGTGTCCATCTGTGGGTGGACAATGGGGGGGTACATTCAGCATGCTCATGTGACTGCTCTGATGAAGGTTTTTGGCACAAAAGCGCGGGGAAAACAGTGGTGGGCCGGGCCAGGTAGCGTCCCTGCGTCTGCGCTATGCCGTGAACGCGGGGACGGATGGGTGTTCGGCGCGGGGTTATCTGGTAAAAATTCCCCGGGGAGCCGCAGCGGCTGAGAAAAAAACAGCTCTGCTGGGGAAGCCGCCAAATCCTCTTGCGGTGCGGAACACAAACCTAATAGAACCCACTGCAACCAGTCCACCCAATTTGCATCCATAAGTGAAGCCCTGAGCGCTGCTTTCAGTGACCTATGGAAATGCTCGCATAACCCATTGGCCTGTGGGTTGTACGCGGTCATGTGATGAATTGAGACGCCCAGGCTCCGGGCCATCGTGGACCAGAGGTCGGAAACAAACTGAGGGCCCCGATCGGACGTGATGTCCGAAGGGGTGCCAAAACGTGCCACACATGTTGTCAAAAAAGCGCGTGCCACATCTGCAGATGCGGTGGAAGCTAGTGGGACTGCTTCTGACCATCGTGTGGTGTGGTCCACCACTGTCGGGAGGTGCTTGAACCCCTGCGATGGCAGGAGGGGGCCCACGAGGTCCACGTGAACATAGTTGAACCTCATAGCCGGGATATGGAACGGCTCCAAGGGGGCCTTTGTGTGCCTGTGCACTTTGGCTCATTGGTACGCTACTCAGGCTGCACCCCACTCTTTCACCTGTTTGTGCAGGCTCGGTCAGACGAACTTCACTCCCACCATTTTGACTGACGCGCGCACTCCTGGGTGCACCAGGGAGTGAACCGACTCAAAAATGCGGTGGCACCAAGCGCGTGGAACCACCGGGCGCGGGCATCCTGTGGAGACGTCACAGATTGGGGGGGGGCCCCCGTCTTCCAGTACCCTGCTCTCCAGCCTTAACCCTGTTGGTCCAGACTGGAGCGCGCACACGTCCGCATCGCCAATCTGCTCCATGGCTATGACCGTGTAATCTATCTCTACGTAGACTGGGGCCACTAATGCGCGCGAGAGGCAGTCTGCCACCACATTAAGTTTACCGGCCACATGCTGAATGTCGGTCGTAAACTCCGAGATCGGGGCCAGCTGTCTCTGCTGCCGGCCCAACCATGGTTCCGAAACCTTGGCCATCGCGTACGTTAGCGGCTTGTGGTCCACAAACGCAGTGAAGGTGCACCCTTCCAGCCAGAACTGGAAGTGGCGTATGGCCAGATGGAGAGCCAGTAACTCTCTGTCGAACGCCCTGTATTTACGCTCACTGTTGCGCAAAGACTTGCTAGAAAAGGCAAGCGGCTGCCAAGAACCGGCGACACATTTCTCCACGACGGCCCCTATGGCCACATCTGAGGCGTCAGTAGTGAGCGCCATCCGAGCCACCGGGTCAGGGTGCGCCAGTAGTGCAGCGTTTGCCAGGGCTGTTTTAACCTCAGAGAACACTTGCTCCAGCTCAGTAGTCCAGTCGACTCTGTCTGCCGGTTTCCGTTTCTTGAGTGCGGCGTACAACGGCTGCATGAGCTGGGCTGCGCGGGGGAGGAAACAGTTATAAAAGTTAACCGTCTCCAAAAACTCCTGCAGCGCCTGACCGTCTGAGGCCGGGGAAAATTCACCACTGCGCACACCTTGTCCGGCAAGGGTATCGGTCCCTCCGGTGAGATGCAGTATCCCAAAAAATCGATCCCCGTCACGCCGAACTGGCATTTTGCTGGGTTGATTATTAACCCATGCTCCTCTAACCTCCAGAAAACCGTCCTGTGGTGGGTTACGTGTTCATCCTCGGACATGCTGGCCACCAGGATGTCATCCAGGTAGACAAACACAAACGGCAGATCACGCAACACCGCAACCATCATGCGTTGGAATGTCTGTGCCACGCCTTTTAACCCGAAAGGCAAGAGTAAAAACTCAAACAGACCAAACGGGGTTATTACTGCCATTTTAGGTATGTCCTCCATGCGCACCGGGACCTGGTGGTAACCACGGACCAGTTCTATCGTAGAAAAAATATGTGCCCCAGTGAGGTGAATGGAAAAAATCCTGAATATGGGGGATCGGGTAGCAGTCGTGTGCTGTGGCGTTGTTTAATCTGCGGAAATCTCTGCAAGGTCGCCACGATCCCTTGGCCTTAGGGACCATATGTAGTGGGGATGCCCATGGGCTGTTTGATCGTCTGATGATGCCCAGCCTTTCCAAGTTGGCAAACTCATCGCGCGCTATGGCCAGTTTAGCTGTGTCCAAGAGCCGAGGTCGTGCGAAAACGGGCGGCCCGGTGGTGGTAATAAAGTGCTCCACCCCGTGTTTAGTGATTGCCACCGAAAACGTCGGGACCGTGAGTGCTGAGAACTGGGTGAGCAGTGTGTGGAACTTACCACCTGGAGCTGTGATGTTGGCTAGCGTTGTTGACCCGGTTCCTTGAGCTGTACAGGGGAGAGAATCAAAAGACATTGCATTAATCGGGCATCTGTTAGCAACATCGACTAGTAGTCCGTGTGCACACAAAAAACCAGCACCTAAGATTGGGAAACTGCATGCCGCTATGACGAATGTCCACTGGTACGTGCGGCCGTGCAGGGATACAGTCAGTGTCCTTTCACCAAAAGTCTTAATGTCTGAGCCGTTTGCGGCCGTCAGCTAAGGGCTGCTAGTTCCCGCTAGCCGGTCGGTGTAGGACGACAGGATGAGGCTCTTTTGGGAGTTAGCGTCCACGAGGAATCATCTCCCCGAGCGTGAGTCTGTCACATAGAGCAGTTTGCTTTCTTCACCAGCGGTCACAGCCGCTACTGACTGCCGGTCCTGGCATTTCCCAAATGCTTGAATTGGCATGGTGGCACACATCAGTGTGCGTCCTCTCCAAAACAGCGGTGGTAGGAGCAGAGCGTTTCTCTCTGGCGCTTCCTGGCCCCCGCTGCCGCTACTATCGCTGGCTCCTCGCTTCCGCTGGCCGCCTCGCTGGGTTCCGACGCTGCTGCGTTCACTGTGAGGGCTCTGGTGGTGAAGATGAGCCGATCTGCCTCCTTGGCTAGCGCACGGTTGTCACGCGTGGCCAGCAGCAGCGAGTTGGCAAGGACCGCTATGGCCACCATTGGGAGGTTCCGGAGGAAAAGGTGGGCAAATAGAAAATGCCTGTTTTTAACGTGAATTTCAGATCCCAATGCGAACTTGTAATGATTTTTTTTTTTTTATGCCTATACCCTCGGAAATTGTGCGCAACCTCCCACCACCGTCACAGCAAACAATCACGTTAATACAGTATTTGTTAGTGTGGAGAGTTCATGTGGTTCATTGTCACATTTCTATTTCAACAAGTTTTTGTTGTTTTTTTTTTTAAAGACTTACTTGTTTCTAATATTATGACTGTTCCATGAAATGTTTTACCACTTGCTGATTCTGCATCTCCTTTAATGGTTGTTACCTTGTAGGAGGAGGGTTGGATGCGCAGATTGACTAAAAATATCATTATTCAGTCCTGAAAGCGCTCAGTTTTTCCTTATAGCCCTGGCGCTGGGTTTCCCGCTGCTGGCCCGTGGATTTTGAGGGTCTCTGTGTGCACCACGTTTGAGCCTTAATTCTTTCGATCGGGTCTACTGTGGGTTTATACACCGTTACCGGGAGGCCTCTTCTCGCCATATCCCTGGTTGCTTCTTCCGCCAAGTTGTAGAGACACGTCTCTTCCCCTTAAAAAACCCTCAGCTTTGCCGGAAATGGAGTTTGAAAGTGCAGGTTCTTCTCTCTTAGTACCTTTTTAGCGTCGTTGTATTCCCAACGCTTTTTAAGGACCTCCGGGGCGTAGTCGTGCTCCACAAAAACCTTTCTTTCTTGGTGCATAAATCCTTTTTTCTGCCAAGCCAGTCTCAAAACCTCTTCTTTTGTTCTGAAGTTGGAAAACTTCACCTCCACCGATTGTGGAGGCGCTTCCGCCAACGGCCTTGGGGCTAATGAACGGTGCGCCCTTTCTATCTTCAAGTCGGAGGATTGGGGAATTTCCAACTTCTCTCTCAGTATGGATTCCACGCATGCAGCCATTGTGGTGAAACCGTCCTTGACTCCTTCTTTCAGACCATGAATTCTTATGTTGGCCCTTCTTAATCTTCCTTCTTGGTCGGTTAGCTTAGCCTCCAGTCTTGACTGTCGTTTAAGTAAATCCAGCACAGTCTCTTCCAGCCCTTTTATTCTTTCCTCTGCTTCTATGATTCGGTCCTCAGCCTGGTCCACTCTGTTGTTTGTCCTTTTTATTTCGTCTTTAATTTCACGAAATTCGGCCCAACACTCTCGGCGAAATTCTCTTAATTCTTGAATTATCGTTTTTATGCTAACCGTGTTGCTAGCCTCATTCAGTTCCTCTGTTTCCGAGTGGATGTCCTCCAGGTCAGATTCTCCGGCCGATGCGCGTCTTGGCCTGGCAAATGTCGATCTCTTCTGCTTTCCTTTAGGCATAATGACTTTGTCTTTTGATTTTCACTCTTCCAAAAATCCATTAAATCTGATTTTCAAGGTATTTTCATGGATGGGGTCTTGGAGCTTCAGCGTTAAGCTGCTATCACCATGGTGTCCAGACCGGAAGTCTCTGTAGTTTTACTTTTGGTTTTTTCCTGTGTCATTTCCTGTATCCATAGTATGATGATGAGACTTGTTCATGTCAACTTAGTGATGTACCGTGATGCATGAGCTTAAGGTGTCTCTCCATGACCCAAGTACAAGAGTAAAAGTATGACTGACATGTAGAAAACCAAAAGGAGTTGCATGAGCACGATGTGAAGTTGAAATGTATTACTTGTAAATACATTTACGTATGAAGTTTGAAACATTACTTTTGTTTTTATTTTGGCTTTATTTTGTTTTTATATTACTCTCATTTTGTTTTTACATCACATCATTACACTTATTATTGTTTTGTTTTCTATTGTTCTGTTTTATACACTTTATTATTATGTTATTGTTTTGTTTTATCTTTTAAGTTTGTTTTTATAAGCTGCAAACACACATACCTATAACACACATATATCCTTATTATATTCTCTTAATACCTTTTTATTATCATCATTCATCATTATCATTCTGCTTTCACTGTTTGTTATTATTAATGATTTTCTTTATTGATCAATGACTTTGTTGTTTCATTCTCCTCCTAAAGAAATGAAACATTTAACCAGTGCCTGGGGCAGCAGGGCCGATGGCGGACTTTCCCTGTCATTAGCTAGTTAGGGTCTGTTGCACACAAATGCACTGGAGTTTAGCATAGCTGCCAGATGGGGTTTTAGAAGTCATAAACAGTTATTTTCTGATGCCTTCCATGGCATCAACGGAGGGGGGCGGGGGGTGAAAGAATAATTCCATATTTGTCTTTTATATTTGTGGAATTTCATATTTGTCTTACACTGGCCTCTGTTCGGTCTCAAAGTCTAATTTCAAGTTTGTGTTAAGTATCAATGCTACAGCTGCGCTAGTTATCATCTTGTTTATAGTCTGGTTTGCATGGCTCCTGTGAGACTGAGACAGTATGACCCTGGAAAGATAATCTGTACACCAAGTTTTGACCAGATGTACTGAAACAATCACTATGGACATTTTCTCCTCCACCTCTCGGATAACAGAAAGATTAAAAGACTGAGCGATGTGTGTTTGAGTCAGAATGATGCTCATGCAGGCTCTGAGACCGTCTGTGTATTGTTCTCCACTGGCCAGTGTGATTAAATTTGCTGAAACTCTGATCCTGCTTGGTTTTTTGACTGAAGATCTTTAAAGATTTTTTTTAACAGTATGTAATGTACTTTTCAAATAAACATTAACCTGTTGCACTTCGGTGGACCGCGGGCGGACACGTCTCTGCGTCCTAGGGTGCACGAGGGCATCCTAGGATGCGCACTGTGCGTCCTAGGAGGCACAAAAAAAAAACCCCTGCATTTCTGTTCTTCCACGACAGACACAGCCGCGAACAGAAAGCCAAAGGAGTGCTTTGATTGGTTTAGATGTGATTGACCTCTCATTCGACTAATAAGAGCCTTGAATTGGGTTTCTGAAACCTTGAAGAGCCAATGACTGAAAACCTAGCATGAAGGACCCGCCTACCAACGGCTGCGAATACAGCGAGCCAATTGAAGCACAGTAGTTCGAAAGCGTGCCTCCCTTGCATAAAATCTGTTTTGTTTTAGCCACTGGGTGACACACACGCGTTCGCCAGTCTTTTTTTCTTACTACTGTTCTTATTTGTTTTGAAAAATCATTCGCCAAACCCGCAATCATGGAAGCGCAAATCCGCAATAATGGAATTATGGTTTGACCGGGTCGCGTGACCAGAACCACGAGTCCGTAACAAGCGGACCAGCGTCATGTTCGTCTGACAATGAGGAAGAGAAGTTCGCCAGCGACACTGCTGTTGTGGACAGGTAAGTGTTATAAGCTAAATTATTCTTAATCCCTGAAAACTGTAATCAAAAATGACTTTTGACCAATCGGTAAATTACAACTGTGCATAGTAGACTGCGGCGCACCGTGACCGCGGCGCACCGGGCGATGTCCGTCCTCTGTAGCGGGGGGGTGGGGGGGGTGAGAGTTGTTATCTTCTATATTACAGATATTTTAGTATAATTTTTTGTGCACTGTAGGTTATTTTTTCTTGTAAAAAAAAGCCACACATTTTTTTATGTGGCATGCTTCTTTGTGTGGGGGGGCTTGTTTGTTCATTCATTCATTCAGGAATGAATAAACAACCCCCCCCACACACACACACAGCCCTAAGTGTCACCTTTCATTAGAGCCCAAGATGAAGCTTCTATATTAAATCATTCAAAAGTTACAGACGTTTTTTTGGGGGGCTGCACGGTGGCGCAGTGGTTAGCACTGCGGCAGCACAGTTTACCCTTGGCCGGGGGATTGTGGGGATCGTGGGATCGTGGGTTCGATCCCAGCCCCCGACCAACAGTGATCTGTGTGGAGTTTGCATGTTCTCCCCGTGTTGCGTGGGTTTACTCCGGGATTTCTCCGGTTTCCTCCCACATGCCAAAGACATGCATGTTAGGTTAATTGGCTGTTCTAAATTATCCCTAGATATCTGTTTCCTATAGGCCCTTAGAATAGAGGGTTAGTATTAATGAAAGCGCTTTGAGTGGTCTTTGTGACTAGAAAAGCGCTATATAGGTGCAGGTTAGTTAGTTAGTTAGTTAGTTTTTCCAAACTGTGCCATTTGGCACAATTTGGCACAGTTCAAAAACGCCTGGGAACAACCTAAGAAAAAAGCTGTGTAATATATTCATTTTTTGTGGTATTGTTACAAAATTTTGACCTCAGCTGGATAACACTTGGTTCTACATTTCTGTTGCATTTTCCAGCCCATATCTACAGCTGTGTGTTATTTGCAAGCATTTGTATCCAAAAAGACACCCAGGCGAAATTTATTTTCTTCAAGTTCAGTATGTTTAGATGACTGTTACTCAGTGGCCGGAGCACTTAGAGAGATTATGACTGTTTTGCCAAAAAATTCAAAGTGTTTTCTTTTAAATGAGACCAATCCCATGAAGATGCTGCAAAGGGTTGAAGAACAGCTTTTGATTTACTTTGGGTACGTTATTTTTTGGCATTTTTAGGGAAATTGACCAGAGTGCAAGGGGTTAAACTTAAACAATCTGGTTAAAAAGTCCCCTGCAATCTCTCCTAAGCATCTCCATACCTCCACAGGTATGTCATCTGGACCAACCGCCTGTCCATTCTTCATCCTCTTCAAAGCTGCCCTCACTTCCTTTCATTCCTTTGTCCAGAGGATGCACCACATACCTTCTTACCCATTTCTCTCAATACTTTCACTGTACTTTCCCAGTCATCCGGTAATTCTTCCCTACCACCCAGAGCCTGTATCAACTCCTTCCTGAAGTCTGTGCGACCTTCTTCCTGTAACTTCCCCCACTTAGTCATTGGCTCTGCCTTCATGCTTCCTCTTGTTGCTTTCTAAAGTCGTCCTACAGACTGCTGCCTAGCTACATTTTCCCCTGCCACCAGCTTGCAGTCTCCTATCTCTTTCACATTTCTCCTTCTGCATAAGATGTAGTCCACCTGTGCGCACCTTCCTCCACTCTTGTAAGTCACTGATGTTCCTCTCTCTTCTTGAAGTATGTGTTCACCACAGCCATTTCCATCCTTTTAGCAAAATCCACAGTCATCTGTCCTTCCACATTTCTCTCCTTAAGACCATACTCACCCAGAACCTCCTCATCACCTCTGTTCTCTTCACCTAGATGTCCATTAAAGTCCGCTCCAATCACCACTCTCTTGCCCCTGGGAACACTCTCTACCACTTCATCCAACTTACTCCAGAATTCCTTTTTCTCTTCTATCTGACGTCCAACTTGTGGGACATGCACACTAAAAACATTCAACATCACAGCTTCGACTTGTAGCTTCAAACTCACGATCCCGTCTGACTCCCTCTTTACCTCCTGAACACTCTTCATACTCTTCCTTCAAAATTGCTCCTACTCCATTTCTCTTCCTATCTACACCATGGTAGAACAGTTTAAATCCACCTCCAATGCGTCTAGCCTTGCTTCTCTTCCATCTGGTTTCTTGAACACACAGTATAGCCCCTTTTCCACTAGTACCTACTTAGCCCTACTCGCCTCGACTCGGCGCGCTTTGTAGGGTTTTCCATTAGGACCTGGTACCTTGTACCCGGTATTTTTTCAGACCGACTTCACTGAGGTTCCATGCTGAGTCGAGCTGAAAATGTGACGTCAACAGACTGCAGGCCACTAATTGGGCAGGGTGTAACGTCATGAGAGCGACGTCTTCACCAGAATTTTCAGCCACCATTTGCAAGTTCTTCACCAGCGAGTGAGCGAGTGAGCAATAACGATAGAAATGGCTTTGCAGAAATCAACATCGTGGTCCAGCAGACTTTTCTGTGCCTTTTGGCTGATGAGAGAATCCATAGGGAGCTAGACGGAGCCACCCAAAATGAATTTACGGCCACCAACTGGCAAATAATGGGAAGCATCACGGCATCATTGTTGAAAACCGTGATAGAGGATGCTGAGTGATGTGATGTGATGTGACATGATGTGATATTATGCGTCTTTTACGTTATTTATCCCAGTGGTGGAAAACTCACTTTGAACAAACAACATCGTTGTCTCCTGTATGCAGACAATGAGCTAGCTAGTTAGCCATCAATGCTAACTCTGTGCTCTACTTGTATTTTGTGCTTGTGTCAACAACATCTGATGAAATAAGTTAGTGTTAATCCTGGTTAAAAAGGTGGGGGGTTTTTACATGTTGTACTTTCGTGCTGTGTATGTACTTAAGTTTTGTGTATTTTCGTTCTAGAGTCCAACCAGCATCTGCTTGGACACCGGCAACGTAGCACAACACAGCAATGTGTTATGACTGGTAAATCATAAAGTTGCACACCCCGTTGTTTTTAGTAGTGGTGGACAAAGTACTCAAATCCTTTGGTTTTTAAGTTAATGACTGGCGCCTAGCGGCTGCCCCGGCCTTGGATGCGCTCTGCAGAGCGTGCCCAAATGCCAAGTCACGTTTCGTTACCTTGTATTCATACATGTGTAATGACTATAAAGTTGAATCTCATCTCATCTCATCTAAAGTATAGATAAAGTGCCAAAACTAAAGTAGCACAATTTCCACTTAGGTAAAAATATTGAAGAACTCACTTTTGAATGTACTTGAAGTATAACTAGTGCATGCCCGTAGAAAGCAAGTATTCCTGTCTGAAACAGGTAGCCCAATCAGGCATTACAGGCCCAAATATAGGCTGTGTTTGAACGTGGAATACAGAGGTGTAGCTTATATCTAGGATATCACACGTTAGACTTTGACAGATATGAAAGGGACTGAACTGAGATTTATTTGAATGTGTGAATATTAATTATGGAATAATTGAAAATGAATGGGGCGTATTATATTAGCCACTGTTTAAGAACCACTTCTTTATTTTTTTTTGTCAGATCATTTATTTGTGTGATCTTTTATGAGTTGCAGCAATGGTGATGGTCGTTGTTAACCTGGGCCTCGACCAATCTAGTGTGAAAGTCTCATTCGTCATGATCAGCATGTTTGATTTAGCAAAGGTTATACGTCGGATGCCCTTCCTGACACAACCCTCCCCATTTACCCGGGCTTGGGACCGACACTAGAATTCACTGGCTTGTGCACCCCCTGTGGCTGAGTTTGCTAGCCTTTGCATTCCATTCCATAACAAATTTCCACCCATTTGGATTTAAGAGTTTTCATATAACAGTCTAATAAAATTAACATGATGCCCATGTGTCTGTCATAAATTGCTCTTAAAAATTACAATTATATATGCAATCGCACAAACAAAGCTAAAGACATTCAGTTCATAGCGACAGGCCTTTGTGTGTTATAAATATTCAAATTTATTTTAAATGTACGCATTATATATAAATTAATCTGGGTCAGTTTACAACATAGTATATTTAAACTTGTTTTGACCCTTAATACATTTATACTAATTCCGAACAATCTGAATAAATAAAAGTTATATACTAATTAAAATAAAATAAAATTTAATCATATCATTACATGATACATTAGCATTATACTGCATCAAAAATATCATAATTCAGTCATTTAATTCAAAAAGCTAATAATAATAATGGATTAGATTTATATGGCGCTTTACATGTCAAGTGACATCTCAAAGCACTTATAGTGAGTCCATTATTCATTCATTCCAGACAGACAATGATAGTGGTGAGCTACTTCTGTAGCCACAGCTGCCCTGGGGCAGACTCACGGAAACGTGGCTGCCAATCCACACCAACGGCTTCTCTCCATTACTGAACATTTATACACATTCACACCGAATGTGTGGACACTCCAGTGGACACTGGAAGCAAGGTGGGCAAAGTGTCTTGCCCAGGGACACAACGGCAGGATGGATGGGGAGAGTGGGATTCAAACCGCCAGTCCTCTGGTTATTGGACGACCCATTCTACCTCTTGAGCCACTGCCGCCCACATTTCCCTCCTCCGTTCCATTTTTTGCTGAGCGCCAAGCTGAATGGCAGGAAGTTCCATTTTTATGTGGTCTTTGGCATGACCCAGCCCAGACTCGAACCCTGACCTCCCAGTTGTGGGGGGATGCTCTACCTCTAGGCCACCACTCAGGCCTAAAGGTAGTAATAATAGTAATAATCATCAAAATGTAAAACCAAAAAGGCTTGGAACACCTTGCTTTGTGTGTGATGAATATTGAAAACCTGAAAATTTGACATTTTAATTCAGTTGTTAAAAAAAACACACATTTTCACAATATTCTAATTTTTGGACATACAGTACACTAGTACAGCAGTAGCTATAACAGTTATAGCTTCATATTGATTCAAAAGAAATCAGGGTTTAAAGGTGTCATTGATTGAAAATTAATATTTTTATAGGTTTTAACCTTCTGAAATGTATCTAATTTTCTTTCCAAGAAGCCATTTTAACTCTTCTGGGGTTTTTTTTCCTATACTTCAAGAAAAGGTAAACCCAGCCTTGATCCTGTCAGCTATTCTCTTATTGGCCAGCCTGTCTGCAAACAAAGGCGTTAGGTTCAGATCTACCAGTGGTACTGGAGAGCTTGCTTACCAAGCGTGGTTTATATTGTTATTTTCTCTAACTTTCCGTCACCTTAACAGACATCCGTGTTTCTGCCTACTTCACTAATCTACAGTCGACGAGCAAGAAGAAAAGACGCTCCTTGAAAACACGGACAAAACACATTACAAAAACAATAAAAAAAACCACTCCAAAACTCTCATAAACAATACCAAAACTACTATTTACAATGCTAAACTATTATTTACACGATAAACACTGCTAAAACACTGCAAAAAGCTCACTTATGCCACACGGCCGCTCCATGACGGTCCGTTTATTCTGCATGCTAATCCCATTAGCGTTGCCTTTTCCTGATCTGTAAACTTCTGGTTTGATGTATGATGTCATTCCCAGGATTACTGCAAAGACCGACTTCTCATCTTTCAGGAGCACTTGGAACGAAATCTCTAGGCTGAATAGTGGCGGAGTTATGGTCAGTTGAATGAGTGCGTACTTGAGTAAATGTAACTAATTAATACACACCTCCAACACTCACAGTTACATCTCAGACTAAATCTACATGCAGTACAATTACGCAATACAAAAACATAAGTACTTTTTAAAGGAGACAGTAAAATCTTTTTAGACACGTTAAGGAAGAATAAAGATTTAAAAAGTCATTCACAGCAAAACTAAATTATAAAAGTAATCAGAGCTATTAAAAAATACTTTTACCTCCATGCATTCATTTCATAGATTTATCACTTGAACTATTTTGCTAATTAAGGCTAAGATGTCTCTCTGAGGATTTCACCTGCTAAACAAATGTGTCTAATTAATATGTAAAACTGGACATTTCACTTCAGTGTGAATGATATGGAACTCCAGGAAGAAACACAATAACTCAAACAATGTAACAAGTAATTTAAGTTTTGTCTGTCAGATGATTCTCTGGGAAAAAAAAGGCTAATATTGATGACAGAGCATCTTACACAGTCTGCAAAAGTTGCCGTTTCTTATCCTAATAGATTTTCTCCTTACAGATATGGTTACCAGAAGTATCATATAATGTGTGTGTGAATAGTTTGGGGTTTTTTTTAAATTAAATTGCACTTTCTGTTAGTGGTTACTGAAAGTAAAACACCTCCATTTATACGACAAAAACACAGTATAACTTCTGTATTAGTAGAACGTCCGCCCCATAGCCAGGAGGCTGTGGTTCACGCTGCAGCCAAGTCATACCAAAGACCATTAAAATGCTACTTTCCACTGACAAATTCCGATTTGCTCCATACGTTCACAAAATAACGCTATTAATCTCATCAACCACCACACAAAATTTCATCATTATATTGTCATTAGTTTTTGAGAAATTAGGGTTGGAACAGTAATACAACACTGCTGCCGCTCATTTTTGCTACTCACTGCTGTGTAACTGCCATGAGTTCTATTCTGTGGCATCAAGTGTCTCTACTGCAATCATCATCATCATCGTCATCCGTATTTATTTTGACAGGACACAATTAGTCCCACTGTTAGGGTATGTCCTCTTACAGTTGAAGCTGAGAGGGTTTTTTTATGCCAGAAGCCTAAAAGCCAGAAGAAGAAACGATTATCGGTGCAACTTCCGGTTTCGGCTGAAAAAGTGTCAAATCAATCAGCAAGAGTGGAGTAGTGGGGCATTTAAAACAATGTTTTTAAAAGTGTTTTAAATTTGTTTTAATGTATAGTCCACGTGTGTTTTGCAGCCAAGTGGCAGCTAATTTCAGCACTTGGTAGTTTTTGTATTTTTCAATGTTTTTGCGTAGTTCTGGTACTTGCTGCTGTTCGTGGTGTGAGGCTCCTCACAGATAAGCACAGCTATAGCTGTGGCTTCAACAGCAATGAGTAGATCATGCACTGAAAACTAAAGGATTGTTCGTGTGATCGGTGGGACAGACGCAGGACAGACACGACAGCACCAGGTATGTTTTCACTTTGTATGAATGTCACAGATCTGACGTTTATATATGTCACCAGATGCAAGGCTGCATGAAGTAAAATGATGAATACAAAAATAGTAACAGTTTGCTTCCTAAGGCTTAATGATTTAAGAAAGATATCAAATAGGTGGTGGGGGGGGTTGCATTTGTTGCACTGCCTTGGAACGATATGGACTTGATATTAGCAGCTTCAGCATGCATTAATTTTTAAATGAGCACAAAATATAGATCAATAAAATTTTGAACAATTGTCAGAAAAGGTCTGTACGTGTTAAGTTAAATAACAAGCATTCATGGCATGACGGCAGCATCAGCATTTTAATTTCGGGGTAAAACAAGCAGCTGCAGCTGTCTGTATTTACCCTGACATTAAAACACCCACGTACGGTGTTATGGTGCTTTTTTGGCTCTGACTAGATTCTGCGTCTGCTCTAATGTGATTCTAATTAGATTCTAATTAGATTGATTCTTATTGTAAATTTGATTATGTCCAACATATTTTAACAAAATGCATCCAACTTTATTGCAGTGGAAACATTGATATATCTCAGAGCTTTTATTTGTTTACAGCGTTGGCATTTTAGCAGCGGAGCTAACTAACGGAGCTACTGTCTGCAAGGCCACTTTTTAAGGTCACCTTCTCAACCCTCGATAGTTGTGGTAAGTGGTATGATTATATTACTGTTTTTGAGGTGCAAAAGGCCGTGTTCCTACATTTTTGATGCCAAAGTCATTGTTTTTTAACAAGGAAAAGTGTCCCGTCTCCGTGACAACCCCACTTTCTAAACTAGTAATGGAAGTTGCACACATAATTCACGCAAGTCATTGTGGGGGCTAGGAATAAGGTGGATACCATTTTTAATACCATTTTAAAATGCTAGTTGTCAAGATAACATAATGTTCCTTTAAACTGTGTGTGCATGACATGCTAATATGCATTTCAATGACATCACATGACATGGAGCCTTCCTTAAACTTATTGACTAATATAGCACTTTTGTTTGTGGGGATTTAAGATGGAGACCCAAAATATAGGTGCAGAGGCGATTCTAGGGTCTCTTGAGGCCCAAAGCAAAAATTCACAGGGGGGGTCCCTCCAACCTCTGTTCATCATCCTTATATAATAAATAATCTGACACTGTCATAGGGTTTGGAGTGGTGGAAGACTCAGGCACAGACAGGAGCATGGTGCAAAAATAATTATATTTATTAACAAAGAACTGGAACAAAATAAATAGCGTGTGGGCTGGGAAACAAAACTTAAATCAGGCAGGCAAACTCACAAGGGAACGGGGATCATGGCTGGAACATTACAGGACACAGGCTGAAACATTAGATAGATAGATAGATAGATAGATAGATAGATGTACTTTATTGATCCCAAACTGGGAAATTACAGGAGCATCACAGGTCACAGGCAGAAACATTAATGACACCACAACAGACAGACTGACACCGGTGTATATATAGACAAGGGGTAATCAAGACAACACAGGACAGTTGGGAACAGATAATTGACTTAACATAAGACAGCTGGGACTAATTAGGAGACAACGGGAGCAACTACAAAATAGGACAGGTGGGGCTGTACAGCCAATCAGAAAGGAGATGTACATAAAATCTAACAATGAACATACACGGCAACAATACAGGAGTAATACAGAGAGGGCAGTGGCTAGGGGTACGGAAAACATGAGGAGCTGGAACAATAGGTAAACAGATACACACACAGACCTAGGACTAAACAAGGGATGACACAGTGGACCAGGAGAAATTCAGGAGACACATATTGCAAATCATAATCACAGGGAGAATGAGAAAAACATAGAGCATGGGCATGATGTTCACTTCTTCCTTCTCCCTTTCGAACACTGTATACTGTTACTTTATTGCATTTGTCATTTGTTTTGTTTTTGTTATACTTTTTTGTTCGAAATAAAGTATCTATCTATCTATCTATCTATCTATGATCTTATGATCATGCCTAGGCTGTGACAGACACTAGCAGAGGCAGGACCCTAAGCTACTATGAGCTAAATTAACTACTGTATTATTTGCACTACTTATCACTGTCTTTCTTTCTTTTCTCCTCTTCCTCCTTTTCGTCTTTGTCACTGCCAGATGGATAATTTCACTTCATTTTGATACAGCTGCTCTCATTTTTTTTGTTTTCATAAGATGTGCATTGGTATTTGCGAAAGTGAGAGGTGGGGGTGAGGCACCTTTAGGGAGTTCTGTGACAGCCTACTACTGTCATTGCAAACTCCCCAAATTGTCACTGCTGCAGTGATTCACAGTTGGTCAGCCCTCGGAGGCCCCCTTCTGGCCTGGAGCATTTGCCTGCCTTGCCTGCCAGCATGCAGCACCTCTGTGTATAAAGTATTACACATCACACTTTTGTCACTTGTACCCATTGCACTGATACAAATTGATAATGCTTCAGTGACTAGCTCACACGTCTCTTTATTCATATAATGAGCAATAAGCTAGAGCTTGTGAAATTATTATAGACTATAACAGCACGTGATAACTGCATATGCTGCCATACGCCAAATCAAAGCATGACAAGGTACCTGCCACAGCGCCTTCGTTTTAACGATGCTGTTGGGACTTCACAGCCTAATTGAAGAGATTTCACGTGTTTGGTTACAAATGTGACAGACAGAAAGGTGTCTTCACTGAAATGAGAACCTTCTATAAATAATCCCCACAGCCCGAGCTTAAGTCACAGAAGAGGTAAGCCTGACACCTAGTGGACTTCAGGGTAATGACAGGTTGTATTTCTACCAGCCTTTTCATGAAGGAAAGCAAAGACATGCATTTGAAACAGGTCATATTTATAGTCTCTTTTGTAAGAGCGTCACAGTAATCTGAATTAGTCCATTTGCATGAGGTGATGCACAGTCACTGATGAAGTTACTTCACAAACCAATCAAAATTCCACGTATTCTTGTCCTGGTTTGTGCTTTTCCCTAAGGCAGAGACCATGAAGTAATTATTTTGTCATGTGCATTGACATAGCAACTAAAATATCTTGCAAATACCGCTTAAAACTATAAATCCTGAGGCGAAAGTCAACAGGGGGCTCAGAAGTTTGCGTGCTTCCCATTTTTGGCAGCTGAACGCACAGCTCCCTCCATACTTAACTCAGATGTTGCTGTGTCCTCAGACACTCTGGTGGAGGGTGAAAACACCCTATCTGGGGAGAGTGTTTTCACAGTATGACAAAAACTAATTACAAGCAATAAATTAATTTCACGCTACTGCTTTAGAATTAATTGGGCCTTTACAGAAGTAACAGGAACTGATGGTTAAAGCAGCTCAGATAAGGATGGACACACAAAGTTGTCTATTGAATTATGTGGCTTATCGGGCCATTGCTTTACACATGGATGCATTTTGTAATCTTTAAAGAAATTATCTAATATTCTCATTTGTTGTCACTTTAATTGGGGCTAATGTATTTTAGTCATGTCACTTCAAAGCCAGACTATGTTCTGTGAGCAGGATGCCTGTGTTTCTCATCCATTATGGAGATATTTTTGTATGAAAGGGTGAAAATGAAAATGATGAGTGAATAAGATAGATGATACTGTCATCTCAAAGTCTTTCAACCCTGCCTCTCACGTTGAACAGACATGATACATATCACATTCACTTGAGTGCTATGGGCCTATGATTAAGCCGTGAGTCAAATGATTTCATTGTTGAAGCAATATTCACTTCTGTCAATTGTGAGGGACTGCTGACAGCAGTTTCCTAGTAAAAGAAAAAACTTCCCAGCATGACAGAGCATGCTGAGATGATACTTTGCCACAGTATTACCTAGGAAGGTGTTTGTTTCTTTAGAAAAGAAAAAAAAATCCTGAGAATCATTGCAAATATCTATTGTGAATAAACATGGGAAAGAACTGTTTTGCCTGCCTGCAATGACTTCTTCTGAAATAACTGCCTTTTTTCCATTATTTTGAGTATGTAATAGTAACTTTTCATGATTTACTTAATTGGCCCCAGTGGGATTTTGAGGCAAAAAGCCTTGCTGTCCACACCCTTGCCATAATAACCAGTATTATTTTAATCTGTGTGCATATATTTTTGTCTTCTTAACACCACTTCAGTGTTTGATCACGGCGATTCATTCCAAGAAATAATCTCCCCTTTTTTCATGCAGTCACGTTTAATACCCAACACAACACACATGACAGATGGCCCTTTGTAGATCTGATCATATTTTCATCTTCAGCTCCAAACTAAACTCACACATTGAAGTCATGGTGTTTATATGCATTTACTTGCTTTTCTTTATATCGCAGTATCAATAATTCATAATCTGCCTAACAGTCGTAAATTCAAGACGTCAAGTGATTGTGTGTGCAAATAATAAGGCTAAATCCCTTTCTGTATTAATGCACCATTAAAAATCAATTCAAAGTTAATTTGTTTTGACCCTGCTTGAATTACTTTAGGACAAAAAAAAAACCCTGTGGCTAAAAGTACTTGATTTTATTTATTATAGTTAAAGTCTTTGTACCACAGGCACCGTTGACATGGGGACAAAATGATTACAGGAAATGTAGAAAAAACTAGAGAGTACCCAGCAGTTGAGGAGTTTGGCAGTTTTCGAACATTGGAACCCAGAGTGCCACACCTTGTGAATCATTTACCCGAGTGCAGACAAAACCTGGCCACAATGAGCAGCTGCTCTGCTCCAACAAGCTGTCCTTCCAACCCCATTACAAGTTGAGTTATGACATACACAGGGTTTTATGGATTTACTTGACAAATTATGTTCATGAAAACATAAAAAAAGACATACTAAAAGAGCAAATGGCATAAACACAGCTGCATGTTCTGCAATGTTTTTAATCTTATCTGAATTTATTATAGTTCATTTAGATAAGCCATAGATCTTTTCAAGCATCAACAATGAATTTTTTTTCCAGATTACATCTTCAGCAACTTCACATGCAAATATGAGAACATGTGAGCTCACTGATCCTAGAATGATTATGATCTGTTAACCCTTAAAGGGTCCGTGACTGCACTTTTTCCACATTTTATCAGCTCACGCAGGTTTCAGTGAAATGTTTGTGACATATTTTGGTCAAATTTTCTTTATTTAATATAGAATTATTTAATTATTGCAGCATCATTTGTGAACTATCTTTTGTAGCTTTTCTGAGAATGGTTCGTTTCAGTGCACGTCTCTTTAAAGAGTCCATGACACAATTCAACCCAGACATCATTAGAAGAACTACTGTGTTTTTTTTATTCTGTGTAAACAAAAAATTCAATAAAAAAATTTTTCCATATACTACCATAAATTACATCGTGATGCAGACGATTGCGATGTTCGTTTGTTGAAACTGGGTCAAACGCCACCGCCATATTGTGACACAGTGAGGTGAACTACAGATGTAAACAAGCATGGCTGAGTACACTGAAGTGGAGGAAGTTGTGAGCGATTTCAGTGAAGATTTGAGCAATTTGTCAATAGTTTTTGAGGAAGAAGCAGGACCGAGTGATGAAGAATAGCGAGTTGGTTCTAACGAAGGACTGCAACCCTATTTATTTGAACCATATCGTTCAGGAAGCAACAATGACTCACACATATCAGAGGATGAAGGGTTCGGTGGTGAAGGGTTAGAGATGGACACTGGTCGCTTCCAAAACACTGAATGGTAATATACAGATAGATCCATATAAGGCAATTGTTATTTAATCGTCTGGTTTACAGAAATTTTGGCTTCAATTTTTTATTTGCCCGATCGGGTGGTCGGGGAAATTAAAAAAAAAAAAATGCTCCGATATTCAGTTTCAAGAAGCAATGAGATTTATAAAAATGAAAACTGCAAAAAGTAATATAACGTTTTTTAACACAAAGTCGTTCCATTTGGAGTAAAGTCAACACTTGGCTTCAAAATTCATAGGGGAGGATTTTACTTTCACCGGAAAAAAAATAAAATAAAATCAAGTGTGCTAATTTTTTTCTGGTGTCGGGGAAATTCTGGTCACATCGACGGGTTTGTAAACAAAACTATTAAATAACAATCGTCTAATTGTTAACCCCTTGACGCCTGTTGTCGCGAATTCGCATCAAATCGCTTCCGCTCCAAATGCAACCGAAATACCGTCTGTATTCCTCCACTTCCGGTTGGAGCACTTCCAACACATACCTAGGAACCTTTTGCAAGCATTAGTTTCTCGTAGGAACGGTCAGAGACGGAGCACCATCCATTTCCTGATTGCTAGGGTTAGGGTTAGGGTTATAGTTTGGCAGTCATGAGAGTTGGAAAATACTGAAAATAACTTTGTTGCATAAATAAAAGACTCTTCATACTTGAGATGGGAACAGGTGCTTTTTTACCTTTTTTACCATAGATGCCTGTTGTCGCTAATTTGCATCATACCTAAAATTATATCTATTTTATGTGCTATAGTCAAATTAACTTTCTCAACTTAATTTAGCATCTACTTGAAAGCAAAAACACAAGTGAAAATTTTTTTTCATAATTGGAAATAAATTCAGGCGTTAAGGGGTTAAAAAGTCTTGAATCAAATGTTATACGACATTATTTATGGGTCTTTACCATCATAATGTGCAGATATGTAGGTTGAAAAATGGCGCTTGAAGATAAGCCTGCTTCTTCATGTTCCTCTTGAAGTTCTTCACTAGTGACCGCCGCTTCTGGCTTTTTTGTCAGCAGTTCTGAGACTTCCTAAATGAAATAATTAATTGCAATATTACACACTCTTAAGCAGGGACAAAAGCCCAAAATATTTCACCCAGAAAACAAACTCATATATACGGTGGGGAAAAAAAGTATTTAGTCAGCCACCAATTGTGCAAGTTCTCCCACTTAAAAGATGAGAGAGGTCTCCAATTTTCATCATAGGTATACCTCAACTATGAGAGACAAAATGAGAAAAAAAAAATCCAGAAAATCACATTGAAGGATTTTTAATGAATTAATTGGTAAATTCCTCGCTAAAATAAGTATTTGGTCAATAACAAAAGTTCATCTCAATACTTTGTTATATACCCTTTGTTGGCAATGACAGAGGTCAAACATTTTCTGTAAGTCTTCACAAGGTTTTCACACACTGTTGCTGGTATTTTGGCCCATTCCTCCATGCAGATCTCCTCTACAGCAGTGATGTTTTGGGGCTGTCGCTGGACAACACGGACTTTCAACTCCCTCCAAAGATTTTCTATGGGGTTGAGATCTGGAGACTGACTAGGCCACTCCAGGACCTTGAAATGCTTCTTACAAAGCCACTCCTTCGTTGCCCGGGCGGTGTGTTTGCGATCATTGTCATGCTGAAAGACCCAGCCACGTTTCATCTTCAATGCCCTTGCTGATGGAAGGAGGTTTTCACTCAAAATCTCACGATACATGGCCCCATTCATTCTTTCCTTTACACAGATCAGTCGTCCTGGTCCCTTTGCAGAAAAACAGCCCCAAAGTATAAAGTTTTCACCCCCATGCTTCACAGTAGGTATGGTGTTCTTTCTCCTCCAAACACGACAAGTTGAGTTTTTACCAAAAAGTTCTATTTTGGTTTCATCTGACCATATGACATTCTCCCAATCCTCTTCTGGATCATCCAAATGCTCTCTAGCAAACTTCAGACGGGCCTGGACATGTACTGGCTTAAGCAGGGGGACACGTCTGGCACTGTAGGATTTGAGACCCTGGCGGCGTAGTGTGTTACTGATGTAGCCTTTGTTACTTTGGTCCCAGCTCTCTGCAGGTCATTCACTAGGTCCCCCCATGTGGTTCTGGGATTTTTGCTCACCATTCTCGTGATCATTTTGACCTCACGGGGTGAGATCTTGCGTGGAGCACCAGATCGAGGGAGATTATCAGTGGTCTTGTATGTCTTCCATTTACTAATAATTGCTCCCACAGTTGATTTCTTCACACCAAGCTGCTTACCTATTGCAGATTCAGTCTTCCCAGCCTGGTGCAGGTCTACAATTTTGTTTCTGGTGTCTTTTGACAGCTCTTTGGTCTTGGCCATAGTGGAGTTTGGAGTCTGACTGTTTGAGGTTGTGGACAGGTGTCTTTTATACTGATAATGAGTTCAAACAGGTGCCATTAATACAGGTAACGAGTGGAGGACAGAGGAGCCTCTTAAAGAAGACGTTACAGGTCTGTGAGAGCCAGAAATCTTGCTTGTTTGTAGGTGACCAAATACTTATTTTACCAAGGAATTTACTAATTAATTCATTAAAAATCCTTCAATGTGATTTTCTGGATTTTTTTTTTCTCATTTTGTCTCTCATAGTTGAGGTATACCTATGATGAAAATTGGAGACCTCTCTCATCTTTTAAGTGGGAGAACTTGCACAATTGGTGGCTGACTAAATACTTTTTTTTGCCCCACTGTATACACACACACGCACACACACACACACACACACATATACAGTATATACAGTATATATATATATATATATATATATATATATATATATATATATATATATATATATATATATATATACGTATATATATATATATGGTTTTACAGGTTAAAGAAAGAACGATACTAATGACAAAACTACAGATAAAATATCTATAATATGTTTCTTGTTTTGAGCCTGTAACTAAACGCCCCAATTGTTCTGCTGATCTGATGTGTCCACACACCTCTATCACACCCTAAAACAGAAACAAATGGACTTGTGGCGGTTTGGGAAAACCCCCACAAACAGACTAAGGACAGACAACTCGCTACTCCTGGTTTTTTCCGCTACACTACTGTGATAATGTCACCTTTCATGTATTGTGTTCATGCGTCCTGTCCTTACTGTGACCTAGAGACTCAGATCAATATGTAGATGTGCCTGTTAACCCCTTTGTTCTGCACCTAGAGCACAGTCTAGCAAATCTGCCTATTGTGATGTATGCCTCTCAAATGCAAATGCCATACTCCCTGCTGTGAATGCCTTTCATGCATTGTTTGTAACTGGTATTTAAGCTGACTGAAATCCATGCTCTCTCTCTCAACCTCTGCTGTAGGACACACACGTGTCCGCCTCTCCTCTCCTTCTCTGAGAGCCAGAGGATCCCGCTCCGGCCTGCACACACTTGTGCTGGAGAGGGGATCCCGTGACGGTGGTATGATATAATAAACTCTACTTAAAACCTCCAACAACGCCGCTTTATTTCATGCCGCCGCAGGACTTACTCTTTTCCGGGTGAGTTTTGACACTGTTGCTTCTCTGCGCTGTTTTGATATGTTGATATCGTCTTGAGCAGTGGGTTTACGTTTAAAAACCGTAGGTATGGCAGTCAGTTTTAGAACCAGTTTGTAACGAATTTTCAAGCTTAAAGATTCCCGTATAGCAGGCACCTCCTCAAAACTGTCTGCAGTGAAATGATCGCTACAGAGGACAGAAAATGGTGTTGGTTGCCATTTGTCCCTTGTTGCCTGTACTTGCTTCACCCTTTTTTTAAGAAGATTGGGATCTTTCGGGAATGAGAACAGGCTTATATGTTCACTGGAGCAATTAGAACGCCCAGCCGCCACGCAATGTTTAGCATTTCTTCGCTGATATAGAAGCTGAACAGCTTGTTTACATTGACAGCACACGGATCAGTCGAGGGGAACTTCACCCCATGACGTCATATCCGGAAACGAGGCGAGTCTCGGGAGATCGCATTAGTGCAACACGACGCTAAATTTGAATTCACTTGGAAATATTTTTCCACTTATTTAGTGTTCTAAGTCAAAAGAACCAACTATATGGACGATTGAAGATAAATTCATACTGAATATGATCCATAGTTCCTAAATCGTGTCACAGACACTTTAAATCCCAAGACCACATTTAACTCTACCCTCCCTCTTACGTTACTATTGCTAACTGTAATGTTCTCCTGGAACCATGTAATGTTCTCCTGGAACATGTAATGACGAGGCGCACACACACCGGGTGTCAGTTAGGACTTTTTACTTGTCACTTCAACTGCAACCAACAACTAACCACACAGTGGCTCTAGTACATCTCCTTTTATAGTCAGGTCATGGCCGGGGTCATACTGCCCTCTAGTGGTGACTCTATAGGAACTTCACATATCAATACATCTCCCTTTTTTTTTTAGTAAAGGTCATGTCCAACTATAAACTTTTTCTCAAATTTCAATATACAAAATAAACTCCATTTCTATTTACATTTCTTTCAACCTTGTACACTGAATCACAAGTTCAATTTTTTTCTCTGTTTACAATTCAACATCAACACATTTTTTTTTTTTTTTCATTCATCTCAGTACTCCTTTATTAGACTGCTTTTAGCCACTCCCATTCTCTGGCATGCTCTGCCATCCACTGCCACATTGTATTGGTCTCTAACAAGCTTCTAAGAGCTATTGTGTTAGCTGATAAATTTGGGATAAATTTTCCAATGTAATTGACTAGCCCTAGGGCTCTTTGCAAGTCATTTTTGTCCTGCGGTACTGGCAGCTCTGCTATGGCCCGCACTTTTTCCGGATCTGGTTGCACGCCTGCCCCAGATAATTTCTCTCCCAGGTATGTAATCTCCCGTACCCCGAATTGGCACTTACTCTTATTCAGTTTCATACCTGACTTTTGCGCCTGTGTGAGAACTCTTGCCAACCTTTCGTCGTGCTCCTCTTTTGTTTTTCCCCAGACTACCACATCATCAAGAAAAACTCCCACCCCTTCTATTCCGTCAAACAATTGCTGCACAGTTCTATGGAAAATTTCAGGGGCTGAGCTAATCCCGAACGGCATTCGTAGAAAGCAATGCCTTCCGAATGGCGTATTAAATGTGCACAATTTAGCGCTTTCCTCATCGAGCACTATTTGGTAAAACCCAGATTTGGCATCTAATTTTGTGAAGTAACTTGCTCCACTCATTGTGCTGGTTATGTCAGATTTTGTTGGTAGCCTGTAATGCTCCCGCTGTATTACTTTATTTAGATCTTTTGGATCTATGCACAATCTCAAATCTCCATTTGGCTTCTCCACTATAACTAGTGAGTTAACCCATTCAGTTGGTTCCTCTATTTTTCTGACCACTCCGTCTGCTATCAGTGAGTCTAGTGTTTCTCTCAGCCTCTTTTTAAGAGCTATTGGCACTTTTCTTGCTGCATGTATGACTGGCTCTGCATTCTCTTTCAGCCTAATTTTTTGTTTGCCTGGTAGGCGGCCTATTCCTTTGAACACCTCTTTGTATTCTTTCACCCAGTCAGTGTGTTTGTGCTTACTTGTTGTAGCCTCTGTATTTTCTCGTGCTGTCACCTTGTCTGTATCAATGACATTCACCCTTTTGATCAGACCTAGCTGTTCGCATGTTTTTAAACCCAAAATTGCTTGTCTATTTCCATCAACAAGTACAAACAATGCATTCACTGTCTTATCTTTGTTTGACAGTGTAACCCTGCACATTCCCTTAGTGGGTATTGGCTTATCGTCATATGTTCTCAGATTAATCTTTTTATCTCTTATTTTCGGTTTGTTTTTCAGTCTTTTAAAATCTTTCATTGGCAGGATGTTTACCTGCGCACCTGTGTCGAGCTTCAGTGACATGTCCGTGCCATTCATCTCCAGGCACACTATCCATTCGTCAGCGCTCGACTCTCCCTCGATGGCGTCCACGTAAAACTGATCCTCTTCGCTGTCGCTCTTTTTCTCCACGAGTTGCACCCTCTTCTTCGAGAAGCAGGTCTTTGCGAAGTGATTTTTTCCGCCACACTTGCGACATTCCTTCCCGAATGCTGGACACTGCTTCGGCGCATGTTGCATTCCACACCGCTCACAGTTCCCGCGCGCGCGCTCTGGGTTTGCCTCCCTTTTTCTTGCATGCAACATTCCTTTCGGCTTCGCGCGCTGCACTGCATCGACCTCAGCAGTCTCTTTTTCCTTGCTGCTAAAAGTCTTTAATTGTGCCTTTGTACTCTCAGACGCTTGGCAAATCTGTATCGCTTTCTCCAGCGTTAAGTTAGTCTCTTTGAGTAATTGCATCCGCAATTTGTTGTCTTGGACCCCAATTACAATTTGGTCCCGTATCATTGACTCACTCACTGTTCCAAAGTTGCATGACTGACATTTCAACCGTAGGTCTGTGACATACAGCTCGATGGACTCTGACTCTTTCTGAAGTCTTTTTCTGAACACATACCTCTCGTACGTTTCATTCTTTCTCGGTGTGCAATAATCGTCAAATTTCTTCATCACGGCGTCGAAGTTGCCTTTTTCTTCTTCCGTGAAGACGAATGTGTTAAACACATTTAGCGCCGCTCGCCCTGCTACTGTTAGCAGTAATGCTATTTTCCTCTCCTCATCACGGAGACCGATAGCAAGCAAATAAAGTTCAAAACTTTGTTTGAATGCTTTCCAGTTCTCGTTGACGTTACCGGTCAACTTTAACTCGTCCGGCTGTCGAAGAGCGTTCATCTTCGCCGTCGGTTCGTAGTTTTATCCTGGTACCATGTAATTTACTCCTGGAACATGTAATGACGAGGCGCACACACACCGGGTGTCAGTTAGGACTTTTTACTTGTCACTTCAACTGCAACCAACAACTAACCACACAGTGGCTCTAGTACATCTCCTTTTATAGTCAGGTCATGGCCGGGGTCATACTGCCCTCTAGTGGTGACTCTATAGGAACTTCACATATCAATACACTAACTAGCTCCTAGAACGAAAGCAAGCCTGATCCAACTTAAAGAATGAATGAAATAATCCATCACTGGTGGGCAGGGGTGTCTGGTTTTAATGGTTGTGGTAGACTGCAAGTCTAATTTAAAACATTACTGGCACATGCCTCTAGGGGGAACTACCTGTATTGTTTAGCATTACTACTAAGGGGACACATCAGAACAAGAGTGTGAAAAACCCCGCGCAGAATCCATGTTCAGTCATATTATGTGTGTTGCAGAATAAACGGCAGAGTTAGCCAAAGAAATAACTCAAGTGTGATCATTGCTACACGGTAGGATATCACACAATTGGCGACGAGGATTAAAAGAAAAAAATCAGCGGCGAGAAACAGAGAACATTGCAAGTGTGGCGAACTCAAGTGACTCCAGTAGTTCGAGTGCAAGTTCAGAGGAGGAAAAACGAGGTTTCCCCACCACGACGAGCAATGGCGGCTGTAATCGGAACGGTAACCCCTTTTGATAACTCGACTCAGTCATGGGAAGAATATAGTGAAATGTTGGACTTTTTCTTCCAAGCTAATGACATTGAGGAGCCAGACAAAAGGAAGGCTGTACTGTTGAGTGGAGTTGGTGCAACTACTTACAGTTTGTTGAGAAATTTAATAAGCCCTGCATTACCGAAAGATAAAACGTACGACCAGCTTACTGCTGAGCTTCAGAAGCACTTCAGCCCCAAACCAAGTGAAATCGTGCAACGATTCAAATTTAATTCACGCATAAGGAGGAACACTGAGTCCATAGCAGAGTATGTGGCAGAATTGAGGAAATTAGCACTGCACTGTGATTACAAAGACTCATTGGAAGAAATGTTAAGAGACAGACTTGTGTGTGGAGTGAATGATGACCGAATGCAACGGCGACTTTTATCTGAAACAAAACTCACTTTTGCGAAGGCTTTGGAATTATGCCAAGCGATGGAAACAGCATCTAAAGATGTGAGAGAGATGCAAGGGAAGCTAACAGAGGACACAGCAACGCATGTTCGTGTGCCTAAGACCCAAGTAGGTGTCCACAAAGTGTTGACTGACAAAACTCAGCACAAATTCCCCAGTTGTTATCGCTGCAAAGGCCAGCACAATGCCGCCGAGTGCAAATTTGCCACTGAGCTGTGTCATAATTGTGGCAAGCGAGGGCACATTAAGAAAGCATGTAGAATAAAGGTGGACAGCGCACAGGTGCTGAAAGCGACAGTTAATGGGCAAAAGTATGAAAACAAGGGCCCAGGAAAGGAACAGCGAGCGAATCAACTGAGAGGGGAGGGAGAAAGTGATACAGAAGACATGGGTTTTCACACAATTTACAACACGTCAGAGGAGCTGACCAAGGTAGCGCCCATCACGCGTACCATGAATGTTAATGGAATGAAAGTAACATTTGAAGTTGATACAGGCTGTGGAGTAACCATATTAAGTAAACAGCAATATACACAACTGTGGAAGAAAACAGACACAGCAGAATTAAATCCCTGTTCATTAAAATTAAAAACATACACAGGAGAGAAGCTAGACGTGCTAGGCATGGCACAAGTGAAGGTGCAGCACGAAAACAAAGAAAAGGACTTACCTGTAGTAGTAGTTGGGAGCGAAGGACCAAATCTACTAGGGCGAAGTTGGCTACAAGAACTGGCCATGATTGATCAGTTGGTGAATAAAGTGGAATCTCAGCCCAAATTGCAGCTGGAGGAGATCCTCGAAAGACACGCTGAGGTGTTCAAAGAAGGCTTAGGACAGCTAAAAGGTGTCACTGCAAAGATTAATGTGGACAAGGAGGCCCAACCACGATTCTGCAAACCCCGACCGGTACCCTAGGCAGTCAAGCCACTGGTTGAAAGCGAGCTACAGAGGCTGCTGGATGACAAGATCATTGAGCCAGTGCAGGTTGCAGAATGGGCGGCGCCCATAGTCCCAGTGAGAAAGCCGGATGGCTCCATTAGAATATGTGGAGATTACAAACTCACTGTCAATCGAGCATCACGGGTGGATCAGTATCCAATTCCTAAAGTGGAGGACCTCTTCGCACAGCTGAACGGCGGCCGACACTTCACGAAATTAGACATGAGTCACGCCTACCAACAAGTAGTCCTGGAAGAAGAATCAAGAAAGTATGTAACCATCAATACACACAAAGGCTTATATACCTACACACGCTTACCATTTGGAGTAGCTTCCAGTCCTGCTATATTCCAGAGAACTATGGAGGGCATCCTAGGTGGAATTCCGAATGTTGCCATTTATTTGGATGACATCCTTTGTACAGGACCAAATGAACAAGAACATCTGAAAACGCTGGAGGAAGTGCTTCAACGGTTGGAGAAAAGCGGTCTGAGGTTGAAAAGAAGCAAGTGTGAGTTCATGGGAAAAGAGGTGGTGTTCCTAGGCCACAAGATCAACACCAGTGGTCTACACCCTCTAACAGACAAAGTGGAAGCCATTGCGGAGGCGCCTGAGCCACAAAATGTTACTGAGTTAAAAGCCTACCTGGGCTTGTTGAACTATTACCATAGGTTCCTCCCAAAGCTCTCCACGCTGCTGGCACCACTACATACCTTACTTAAGAAGGAAGAAAAATGGTCATGGGGGGTCAAGCAGCAGAAGGCGTTTGAAGAGTCCAAAGCGCTACTTCAGTCCTGTAGTGTGTTAGTGCACTATGATTCAAACAAACCACTCATCCTGGCGTGTGACGCATCACCCTACGGTGTGGGTGCTGTACTCTCTCATCGTATGGAGGATGGCTCAGAGAGACCCATAGGGTTCGTCTCAAGAACTCTTAGTGCAGCTGAGAAAAACTACTCCCAGCTAGACAAGGAGGGCCTTGCAGTAGTATTTGGTGTAAAAAAGTTCCACAAATACCTGTATGGGAGACAGTTCGCTATAGTGACTGACCACAAGCCACTAATTTCACTGTTCAGTGAAAGGAGAGCCATACCCCAGATGACATCTCAGAGAATTCAGAGATGGGCCGTTACATTAGCAGCGTATGAGTACACCATCGTTTACAAAGCCGGACGGGACCATACGAATGCTGACGCGATGAGTAGGCTACCCTTGGATGGAGGAAGAGACAGCACGCCTGAGGAGGAGGAGAGAGTGCTATTGTTTGAAGATATCGGCGTGCCCCTGGTGAACGCACAACAAATAAAGAAGTGGACAGACAAAGACCCTGTTCTAGCAAGAGTGCGAGAATACATCTTGCGAGGATGGCCGAAGATGAACAGTCCTGAGTTCATTCCCTATGCCCGACGACAGGATGAGCTCAGCACCCAGGAAGGTTGTATCCTGTGGGGAGGACGCGTGGTTGTTCCACCACCTGGTAGGAATGCCTTACTGCAACAACTACACCAAGCACACCCTGGCATCACTCGCATGAAAGCGTTGGCGAGGAGTTACATGTGGTGGCCCAACATGGATGCAGAGGTGGAGGCGCTTGTGAAGTCATGCGCGGCATGCCAGGAGAACAGGAACAGTCCTCCAGCAGCCCCACTACATCCCTGGGAAGTTCCAGATAAACCATGGAGAAGAATTCACATTGACTACGCAGGTCCATGGATGGGAAGAAAGTTGAGGTCAACATTTGACTTAATACATCCAGACTTCAGAAACAAAGTGCATGACAAACAAGAGAAACAAAAAGGTTATCATGACATGCATGCTAGAGAGAGAATACTGAGAGAAGGAGACGTGGTCTACACCCGCAACTTTGGCTCAGGACCAGCCTGGGTACCAGGAGAAATAACAGAAAAGACAGGCCCTGTGTCATTCAAGGTGACATTAGGCCATGGACAAGTGGTGAGGCGACACATCGACCAAGTTCATGGTAGGAGCTCCATTCCCCTGCCGATGGCACCAGAGGTGTTGTCTAACAACCATTCTGAGGAGAGCATCAACGAACCACCACTTCAGGTGAAACCTGAGGTAACCGTCTCTGCAGATTCTACGGGCAGCACTGCAGCAGCCGAAATAGTGGAGCAGTCTGAGTCTTCACCTGCAGTTGGCTCACCCGCCGTGAGAAGATCTCAGCGAGCTAGGAAAGCTCCAGACTACTTGAAGGACTATACTTAGTCAGTAGTGAGTTCCCCAGCCACAGGACAAGAATGCGTCCTGGAACCTCACTGGGATGCGGTAGTCAAACCAATTCCCCAGTTAGACTGTTGTGTGTGTTATACATGTGGAAAAAAAAAAAAAAAAAAAAAAAAAAGAAAAGAAAAGAGAAAGAAATTATATGTATGGCACATGTGTTTAAGAAGTTAAAAGTAACTGTGATTGTTTAGGATTAAATGGGAGTTCCAGGATGTCTAGCATAATTGGCTAGTGTAATTAAAAGTAGTTTAATCTAGAGGGGAGGGATGTGGTAGACTGCAAGTCTAATTTAAAACATTACTGGCACATGCCTCTAGGGGGAACTACCTGTATTGTTTAGCATTACTACTAAGGGGACACATCAGAACAAGAGTGTGAAAAACCCCGCGCAGAATCCATGTTCAGTCATATTATGTGTGTTGCAGAATAAACGGCAGAGTTAGCCAAAGAAATAACTCAAGTGTGATCATTGCTACACGGTAGGATATCACAATGGTTGACAGGATATGAGCGATCGCTGGAGTACAATAAGCAGAGAAATATTAGTGAATGAGTAGCTAAACTGCTAGCTTCAACTAGCTGCCTTTTGTCCTGTTTAGTGATATTACTACAAGAAAATATGCTAAAATAACATCTAAGAATGACATACAAGGATTCCAGTGGGTGAGAAAAAAAATTTATAGTGAACAGCAATCAAAACTGACTGAATTGGCAGTTAAGCTAACGCTAGGTGGCTTATCTGTCAGCTAGTCAAGCTAATCCTAACTGCTCGATGTAGCATCATGGCGAAAATGTAACAAAATAAGCCAGAATGACGCAAGATATATTATCAACTGAATTAGTGAACCACGTGGAAACAGGGATGTCTAATAGGGTGACTGAAATCCAGTGTTGGGAGTAACGCATTACAAAGTAACGCGTTACTGTAACGTCACTTCTTTTGCAATAATGTGCTGCATAATGAAATTACAGTTTAAAAATCCAGTAATGCATTACAAGTTACTGAAATTTGATCAGCTGTGTTACTCGTGTTACTCATTTTATTAATGTGGATAGATATTTTTAGTGTAAATAAATATAAACTGATCCTACCGTAGTGCAGCTGTCAGTCTCCTCCGCCAGTGTTACGCCGAGAATTGTCAGTTTCTTGTCCTGCTCACACGCAACTCAGCGGGGAGAAACGCCGTGGCGGAGGCGACTTCTCATATGGAGCCCTGATCACCTGTTGCCCCAGCGGTGAGTAGCCCCAACAGCTCCTACCTCTGTGGTTAAGCTCACGTTTAATGTCCGCAGTTGTGTAAATGTGTAAGCTGTGCAAATAGTTGTGCAACTTTTCTTACGCACAGAAAAAAAGGGACTGATTTGTTGCAGTAAGCTTTTTCTAAGCGAACTTTCATTTATCTGTGCTTTCTATTTTATCTTATCTCATTCATTTACATGCTGTTGTGATATGCAACTATTTCATGGAAGTAAATCCTCTAAATACGCATTTTTATTGGGCTGGTCTAGGGGTGTCAAACATGGCTCGTCGGCCAAAAACGGCCCACCAGGGGGTCCAAAATTTTCTCTGTGAATTTGCAGCTTTATTTCTAGTAAATTTCTGACTTTCTACTTATTAGAATAGTTTGTGTAAATCTGAGACATTTTTTTCTCTGTAAAATGAGACTTTTTTTTCTCATCAGTTTTCTTGTTCTTGTTTTTTTTTTTTATGAGAACAAGGGGCCCTTGATCTTGATATGTGTGCAAGGTGATTTAAGTATGCATTTAAAAGTAACGTGAAAGTTACTTTTCCAAGTAACTTTAATCATGCAGTAACTCAGTTACTTTTGAAAAGAAGAAACTAGTAACTGTAACTAATTACTGCTTTTTATTAACTTGCCCCAACACTGCTGAAATCTAAAGAAAATAACAATATAAACCATGTTTGGTTAGCTAACTTCCCAACACTGTTAAAGGGGTCGTTGACAATTGGTCACGTAATTATCTAAAAAATATCAAAACAGTCAATTGTCTTAAAAAAAACACACCTTTATCTCATTTTTCTCTCCCAGAAACGCCAGAAATGTTTTTGACTCTTCCGGGTAAATTGTATACGTCATGAGTTGACAAAGCCAACCCACCGCTATCCTTGAGACCTGCCCACTGATCTATTATTGGCCCGCCTAGCTGTCTGTCACGTAGATGGAAGCAGTGCTAAAAGTAGCCTATTAGCCTCTGAGCTATTAGACCCCCAGCTAACACTGGTACCAGGAGGCTCGCACGAAGTGCAGCTTATATTGTTATTTTCCTCAGATCTTAGTCATCCTAATAGCCGTCTCTGTTACCACCTGGATCACCAGTCCACAGTTGACAATACACCTCATGTCACTCCGGCCCATCTCCTAATAATTTCGCCGTGATTCCACAGCAAATTGCCAGCACCGGCACGCCGATCACGACAACCAACCCAAGGCTGCTGGCTCTCACAGCCAGCTCCCCCACCATCCTCCAGGGCTCTGCATGACTCCGCTCCGCTCTCACAGGCAGCGTAGGGAAGATGCCTCATGACGGGGTATCCCCCAGTTGACTGTGGGAGCGGAAGAACGGTGTCCCATAGAGTGAGACAGTGCTCTTGGGGATCCCGTGGCTCGGCAGCTCAGCTCTGCAAGCTTCGCCTCGGCTCAGGCAGCAGCCTCGGGTCCTGGGCCAGGTCGGTTGTGGCACTCGGGGGCCACCTGGCGCGTGGTGCTAGCAGGTTGCTGTGGAATCACTGCAAAATTATTGGGAGATGAGCCGAATTGACACAAGATGAACCATTGACTGTGGATCAGTGAACCAGCACTGCTCATCCGAGCTAGGAGCAGGCTAAAAGCTAGTCAGCTAATGGATAACTGACGTAAGCGGAAGGGCGGAGTTCAATAGGTGAAGGACGTTTCCTAAAGTGATATGCTTTAATTCAAAGTGTTTCAAGAAAGCCAGGGAAAATACAAAACAAATATGCTTCAGTAATTAAAAAATTAAAGAAAATGTGAACAAAATATGTCATCAACACTTCATTACGATGTGTGAGCTGTTAAAATGTGGAAAAAGTGCAGTCAGTAACCCCATTTAAGTACATGACAGACAGCTAGGCTGGCTAATATGTGCTAGACGGCACTGAGTTTACTATGTTAATGACATTCTATGGCAAATCCAGAAGAGTCAAAATGACTAATCAGACACAGAAACAATATAGAGGCTGTTTTTTAAGAGAAATGCACGTTTTGATATTTTTTTTTAATAATTATGTGACCAAAAAGACACATTTCAGGTTAAGAACTACAAAAATACAATTTTTCAGTAAATGACCCTTTTAAGTCTCATATGGCCAATCCTGTAGTTTCAGGCAGCATTAGTAACACCTCACCCCTCCCTTTCACACCCTTGTGCTGACTTTCACTGGGCTGCCTTCCATATTTTGTAATAATCTCATTAGTGCTAAGCTGAAACAACAAACAAACAAGAGTCGAGATCTGCACAGGAATGTGATTGGACAATTACTGTGCCATGTGGAATGCCACTTGTACTCAAGTGACATTATCACATGAAACACGTAGTTGTAAATGCTATTTTGAAAGAATTACTAAAATAAAGTTGTTATAAAGTATTGTGGTTTCACTTGGATCATGTTTTATATCTGTCAAGCAATTGCATTTAAAAGACGAGACTCACTTCCAAAAAAAATCTATCATTTACTGAAAGTAGTAATTATTTTAAAACAAGATATTCAAAGCTGATTTAATTAATTGAAAATCCCACAAACATTTACTTCATATACAATTAGAAATTACCATAAAACGGCAAAAACAAGACTCTAAAGACACACATAGTAATACACAGTAGTCATGCTCCCACCCAAAGCACCCTTAACCTTTAGTCCTGAAGAACTGACAGGTTCCCCCAGGCCTTGTTTGCCTCCACATGCACCTCCATCTCTTTTCTAATTTTTGTCTCGATCAGCGTGCCAGGCCTTGGCAGTTACAACGTGACTGAATGACAAATGACCTAAATGTGCAAACAGGGCCACACCCACGAAAAGCTTGTTTCGGTCATGTTACACATTCCCTACTCTGGAAATCTCATGGCAGCTGGGTTTTGAGGAGGGAGTGGTTAATTGTGCTGCAGTGTAAATTCTGCCTGGCACTTGTAAAATTATTTTTTTCTCAGATGCCAGTTTTTTAGCCACCTCCCCGACAGACACACACTTTATGAAATGGCCACAAGGGGTCAGATTTGAATGGGATACAATAACGCAACAATTTCGGTGTTACACCTTGAAAGTAAGAGAACACTGTGGGATGTCTGCAAACTTGGTACAATGTTAAGTGACACAAATTTCAACACAAATTTCGTGCGGTAGGAGCTGCCCATTAATTTTCTGAACTTTGGAAAAGTTCTACGCCACCCCTCAAAGCAGGGATCTTTTTCGGAGGTAAAATATTTTTTTCCCTGAACTTAGTTTAGACCCTCAGGTCTGCAGTGAAAATCTCTGAAGCTCCTGTGGTGGAAGCACGGCTAATAATACACAACAAAAAGTATTTACAGCAAACTGCATATGCATGAATTTTTTTTTTCAGTGCAAAAGACTTACCAAAAAGCAACAAAAACAGGGAAAAAAAAAACAGCAAAGGGCAACTGTGGAGCAGTGTGCACACATACTGACACCACCTGCTTGTTCTTTTCTCACTCATGTTCAGAGACATACCAAACATTCAGATCCTAGGCCTCTACTTCCTGTACAGTGAAAAGTAAACATCTCTCAGGTTTGAAAGCTATTGTTCATGTCTTTCTGCAGACACTCGCAAGAGTCTTGAACTTTGGTCCGAGTGTGTTTAGAAAGTCCAGGTTATCCCTCTCATCGTAGTCACTGCAGCATCCCACTGAGCCTGCAGTGGAGCCCCTGCCCTCAAAGCCATAGGCATGAATGATGTCATCTGCATACCGATCCTCATCCTCTGTCCCCATATATGCCATTTTCTGCAAAGTGGAAGAAAAGATGAAGTGTGTTTTTAACTCCATGTGGACTAAGCCTGGGTGATGGGAGAGAAGAGGTTGCACAATGTGATAAAGGGAGTGCCTGCTTGAGGCATGATTGGCAGTCACATATTACAACTCAGCAAACAGGTACGAAAAATAATATATTTCACTGAGAGGCTGTAAAATATTAAAGTTTACACAGGATACTACCACGGCACCGAGAAGAAGATAACATTACACATGAGAGTTACCAAAGTTCTAACAGATAATGAAGCTATTAAACCTCAGAGAAAGGAAGTGTTCACATCCATAAATTACCAAAGTTTGCTCAGCCACTTTCTTGCAATATAAAATTGGATAGTGATACATTTGTGCTGAAAAACCAGACTTTCAATGACGGAGTAGCTAATTCCGGCATGACGAATCATCCCAGGAGTGCTCAGATCTGCTGACCGTTGACCTGAAGCACAGCCTAAATGAAGACCCATCTAGGATGTACTTAACCCCAAGGTCAATGGCTACGGAGGAGTAATGTTTTTTGTGAAATCATAAATGCCCAGATCTCCTGACCTCTGACCCTGAGCACAACTTGGATGCAGACCCACCTGAGGATCATGGGGCGGCAGTGGCTCAGGAGGTAGAGAGGGTTGTCCAATAACTGCAGGGTTGGCGATTTGAATCCTGCTCTCCCCAGTCATCTTGCAGTCGTGTCCCTGGGCAAGACACTTTACCCACCTTACCTCCAGTGTCCATGACACTAGGTATGAATGTGTATAAATGTAGTGGTCGGAGAGGCCATTTCTTACCCAGGGCAGCTGCGGCTACAGAAGTAGTCAATGTCTGTCTGGAGTGAATGAATAATGGACTCACTGTAAGCTCTTTGAGATGTTACTTGACATGTAAAGTGCCATATAAATGTAATCCATTATCATTATGTGTGAGTTTGGTTATCATCGGATTAAATACCTAGGAGGAGTAACGATTCCCGTGAAATACAAATAGATGGACACCAAATCACTGCATTAGCGCCTTTCAGCTTCACCAGAATGAGCTAGTAAAAAACAGTTGTCTGTGCTGTCTTCATTTTTAACAATGTTAACAATTTGTGCTTTAAACCACAGGAGTGCCAGTGGTTAGTGTTGCACTTTTTGCTGATTTGCACCATTAAAAGAAGCATTTAGATACATTTAAAGCGCCGTCCTTGCCATTAAAAAATGTTTGTGGTTGATGTTACAATTTTTGTTCATATCGGACAAAGTGGCAAAGCTGTGACCTTGGATGACCATCAGTGATGGAGTAGCTCAATCCGGCCTGATGAAGTCACCCCACGAGTGCTCTGATATCCTAACTGTTGATCTTGACATTGAGCACAGCCTAGATGCAGACCCACCTGAGGATCACTGCATGAGTTTGCCAAACAGTGGGGTCATCATATGTGAAAACATGAATGCCCAGATCTCCTGGCATTTGACAGTGACCAAGACATTGAGCTCAACCTGAATGCAGACAGATATGTGGATCACTGTGTGTGAGTTTGGTGAGAATTAGGGCAATTGCCTAGGAGTAGTAACAATCTCCTGACCTTTGACCCTGACCTTAACCTTAAGTAAAACCTTAATGCAGACACACCTCATGGGTATTGCACATGAGTTTGTTGAGAATTAGGGCAATTGCCCAGGAGGAGTACCGATTTTTCTGAAATCACAAAACTGCTTAAATCTCCTGACATGTGACCTTGAGCACAACTTGGATATAGACGCACCTGAGGATCATTGTGAGTGACACTGGTGACCACTGGGGAAATTGCCTAGGAGGAATAGTAATTTTCATGAAATCACATAAATACCCAGATCTCCCAACCTTCCTGAGCTTGACCTTGATCACAACTTGGATGCAGACCCACGTGAGGATCACTGTCAATGATCCTGGTGACCATCAGGTCATTAAATTTCATCAAATGTGGATGGACAGATGGATGATAGGTGCCACACCATCGCATTATCTACTTTTGACTTCACCAGAATGAGCTAAAAATCTTAAAGGGGTCATTGACTGAAAAATGGTGTGTTTGTAGGTTTTAACTGTCTAAAATGTGTCTTATTGTTCACGTAATTATAAAAAAAATCAAAACAGTCAGTTCTCTTAAAAACAACATACAACCTTTACATCGTTTTTCTCTCACAGAAACTCCAGAAACATTTGACTCTTCCGGGTAAATAGTATATGTCATGATTTAACAAAGCCAACCCTCCACCATCCTTGACACCCGTCCACTGCTCTATTATTGGCCCACCTAGCTGTCTGTCATGTAGATAAAAGGGGTGCTAAAGGTAGCCTATTAGCCCCCAAGCTAACACTGGTACCAAGAGGCTTGTACCAAGAGGCTTGTACCAAGCGTGCTTTATATTATTTTCTTCAGATATTGGTCACCCTAATAGCCATCCTGTTACCACGTGGTTCACCAATCCACAGTCGACAACATACCTTGTGTCATTCGGGCCCATCTCCCAATAATTTCACTGTGATTTCACAGCAAATTGCCAGCACCGGCAAGCCGATCGTTGCAACCGACCTGGCCCAGGACCCAAGGCAGCTGGCTGGAAGTTGCTGCCTCTCACGGCCAGCTCCCTCACCATCTTCCAGGGCTCCGCGCAACTCCACTCCACTCTCACAGGCAACATAGGGGGGCCGCTTTGTGACGGGGCATCCCCCAGCTGGCTGTGGGAGCGGAGTCCTGCAGAGTGGGACACTGCCCTTGGGGATCCCGTGGCTCGGCAGCTCGGCTCAGCAAGCTTCGCCTCGGCTAGGCCAGCAGCCTCAGCTCCCGGGCCAGGTCAGATGCAGCAATCAGGGGGCCGCCCAGCGCGCCATGCTAGCAAATTGTTGTGAAATCATGGCAAAATTATTGGGAAATGGGTTGGAGTGACACAACTGTGGATCAGTGAACCAGTGCTGCTCATCCGAGCTAGAAGGAGGCTAAAAGTGAAAGGTTAGAAGCTAGTTAGCTAATGACTAACTGACATAAGAGGAAGGGCGGAGTTGAATAGGTGAAGGATGTTTCTTAAAGTGGCAGGCTTTAAATCAGCGCGTTTCAAGAAAGCCAGGGAAAATACAAAACAAATTTGCTTCAATAATTAAAAAACTAAAGAAATGTGAACAAAATACTGTATGTCACAAACATTTCATTAAGACGTGTGAGCTGTTAAAATGTGGAAAAGTGCTATCAATGACCCCTTTAATATCTCAGAAATGGAGATAGTGCAAATCAGCAGAAATGAAGTTGTTCAAATTGGACAAAGTGGCAGAAACACTACACTTCTGGGTGACTTTTATTGTGATTGTTAATATCTCCAAAACAATGATAGATTTTTCCACACCAAGTTCCTGGGGGTGCACATCTCTGAGGACCTCTCCTGGTCCAACAACACCACATCACTGGCCAAGAAGGCTCAAACTTGCCTCTATTTCCTCCACAAACTGAGAACAGCACAAGTCTCACCCCCCATCATGTGCTCATTCTACCGGGGCACTATTGACAGCATCCTCACCAGCTGCATCACAGTGTGGTATGGAAGCTGCACAGCCTCCTGCTGGAAGACACTACAACACACAGTGAAAGCAGCCAGCAAGATCATTGGTGCCCCTCTGCCCCCCCTCTCAGACATCTACCTCACCCGCAGAGCCATCAATATTGCAGATGACACCTCCCACCCCTCGCACTCCCTCTTCAGCCCCCTGGCCTCAGGGAAAAGGTACCGGAGCCTCTAGGCCCACTCCACAAGACTGCTAAACAGCTTTGTTCACCAGGCCATCAGGACCCTGAACTCTGTCCACCCCTTCCCCCTTGGACCGCAACGCACTCACCCACACAATAACTACCTCAGCTGTTGGCACAGAAAGACTGGCACACCAACAGTAACTGCATCCGCTGCTATTACGTCGCTGCACCTTACTGCAACCATTTGCACAAATGCCATACCTGCTGCTGTCTGTTATTGCAATACTGATCATATGCAGTCTAATCTGCCACTGTCTGCACCAACACTACTGCATCAAACTTCCAAGTACGAGTATTACTGCTCTACTTTTTCTGTATATAGGATTGCTGAGTTTTATCGTTTATCTTTATTTGCTCTATGAGATGTCTGGGTTTCATCTTTGTCGCTATTTGCCTACGGGTGGCATTACTGTACATAGACTGCTGTTGTTGTTTTTCCAGCCTTATTCCTTTTTTTATATTGCGCACACCACTGAAGAGAGAGAAACGGCATTTCAGTTCTCTTGTATGTCCTGTACGTATAGTATTATTGAAAAATAAAATCTTTGAATCTTGAAACAGCCCACTATTTCAAGAAAGTGGATGAGCACACTGCACTCACATCTACAAGCTACATTCTGCCTCCTTGCCATCTTTTAATGCATAATGAAAAGTTGAAAAATTTTACTTTATAAAATAAACCAACGCTACCTGTTGTAGACAGATGCCATTTGTATGCCAGATGCGCAAAAAGTCCTGGTTGCGATATAGGCTGCCAGTGCCCACACCACTCCCAATAAGGTGACTTCCAAAAGGGACCTCAAACTGGCTTCCATACTGTCCAGAATAAAACTCGTGCGTATTGCTAGTGGTGATACCAGTATTATAAAACCTGTCATCAATCGCCCCATTGGTTTTGATGGTACCGGTGTTCTTGTCCCCCTGCCATCCTGCATTTACCCCCTTAACTGAGCCCTTTACTGCCTGGTCAACTGCAACAGAGGGGACAGTGATGAGACTTGAATCCTGTAGAGCAAAACAAAACAATCATGAGACAGTTACATAAAGGAATTAGGGTAAAAAAAAAAAAAGCTAAGATACAAAAGTTGCCTTATGAAGATAAGAAGCCCAAGCAATGGTTTCCATACCACTTCATCCCCTGGGGCCTCAGTGTTTGATTTGAGGAGGATTCCACCACCATCTGTGAAATCTTCCATTTCAACTTTGTCACGTCTTGTCATACAAAAAAATATGAAGGCGAGAACTGCAAACACAAATCAAGTATGTTACAAATGAGTGCATAAGGAGTGCACTTCTGTGAAAATGTAATTCTCTACACTTGTTCTTATATACAAGTATATTTTGCCCTGTTTTATTTTCCACACAGCTTACACTACACTGCTCTACTGGTGAGAAGATAGCCTTGGGGGACTCACAGAGCAGGAGGAGGAGGAGCAGAGGCAACAGCAGCGCCAGTAAACCCAGTGGCCCAAACGATATATTTCTTTCTGCGGCAGGGCAGTCTCCGTCCACACAGTAACAGATCCTTACTTTGGCTGTCTGTAGTTTACCAATGCCCTGCAGATCTGTTACCATCATGGGTACCTCATATATGCCTGTGTGGAGTTCTTCGGTCTGCTTCAGTGTAGCTGCTGTGTCTGAGAAGGAAACGTGCAACAGTTAAGTGACAAGAGTTTTTAGTGACTGTTTCAGTATATACAGAAGATTTTATACTAATTCCAAAGATGTTAAATTCTGTATCACTACATCCACCTTCTATAAACTAGAATATCTGTGGGTCAACAGAATTAAACTGCTTCAGTGGTTTTACTATTAATGAATTCCGCCTGTGCAGAAAAAAAATCCATCTCTTATAAATCCTCCTTGTTAAACTGCACAATTCCTACTAGCACCTCAGTGTCAATGCATGGTATATTAGCACAAATCAGCAACACCTCAAACAGCACCCTTTCATGTGTGCATTTTTTCCTGTTCATTGATCAGCCGTGCTATTGTGTCTAGGTTTTGCGTTAAACCTTTAGAAGAAGAAGCCAACTCTTGTCATTCAGTCCATACAGCCAATCATGTACAGTGGAATGAAATTACGTTTCTCCTATCTACAATGTTAATCACATCTAGAATCAGAGGGGTCGCTGCCATGCAAGATGCTGCCACAAACAACTTCTCCTTCCCCTATTCTATTATGCTGAGCACCAAGCTAGAAGGCGGGAAGTACCATTTTTATATGGTCTTTGGTATGACCCAGCCATGGCTTGAACCCCCAACCTCCCGGTTGTGGGGCGGATGCTCTATCAACTAGACCACCACTAATATATACAGTATATAAGACCTGCATTATGTTGTATATAAGGGAATATAAATGGCTAAATTTGCTATTGCATTTTGTTGTTGCTGTTCTTCTTATTTTTACAACTAAAAGGAAACAGAACAGTCTGGAACACAAAGACTTTTCAAACCAAGGGTTAGTGAAACCTGGATTAACTACAACACTCTCAGATTGTTAAACAGAAGAGTCTGGGACTCAAAGATGTAAAGCAGTCCTGCTAGAAATGAAATTAGCCATATATTGCTGTTGCACTTACATCTTTATCTTTGTTTCAGCTGCTATTTAAGATTATTTTTATTCACTGGCATTCCTTTTTTTTATTTGAATTGTGGTTTTTTTGGATTGTTATTTCTTATTTAATTGCTTACTTTATGTACTTCTTTAATTGTAAAGAAAAGGGAGTTCAATTTCTTTATCTTTATTGCCATTTTTAACCAGAATAAAAAGATGGAACAGTGCCACCTAGGGTGGGCAATTAACCGAAATAAAACCCAAACCAGCCTTTGGGGTGTAGAACCAATGTAATCTTGCTCATGGTCATTTTTTTGCCTCTCCCTGTTGTGTGCGTGCATGTGACAGCTTTTCACGTACTGCCCCTTTAAGACGTGCCCACCGAGTTACAAGCGCACTCCCGAAGCAGCGGAGTCTGCGCTGTTTAGTTGTAGCAAAACACAGGCGGAACAAACACAGTCTCCAGCTACATAATATGTGATGATTGTGGGCAGCAGTGGCTCAGGAGGTAAAGTGGGTCGTCTAATAACCAGAGGGTTAATCCCGCTCTTCCCAGACATCCTGCCGTTGTGTCCCTGGGCAAGACACTTTACCCACCTTGCCTCCAGTGTCCATGACACTGGGCATGAATGTGTATAAATGTTCAGTAGTGGTCGGCGAGGCCGTTGGCACGGCTTGGCAGCCATGTTTCCATCAGTCTGCCCCAGGGCAGCTGTAGCTACAGTAGCAGCTTACCACTACTACTGTCTGTGGCGTGAATGAATAATGTAGCCATTGCAAAGCGTCTTTGAGTGTCCGTGAAAAGCATTCTATAAATCTGAGGCATTATGATTGACTCTTTATTTCATCTGAAGGTTCCAAGAAAAAATGAGTGAAGTGCAAGGATACTAACACTAAAAGGAGCAGATGCTAAGTTACTGTTAGCTCCTGATGTCTAGCCACATCATCTCAAGTGCTTTACAGAGGGAATGGACAAGCTAAGGCTGTATTTAAGAACCCTGTAAGAGACTCATAATCACTTCCCCAATGCAGCTAATTAGTTGACCTGACTCATGAGCCCTCAAGAGGTATGTGTTGTGAACATTGGGCAATGTGTGTGAAATGAAAATAGGCCTGTTCTTCATTATATTATGCTCATTTACTGCCACACCATAGTGATATGCTAGCACATTCTTGTGTAATATTGCTTAATTTTGAGCCTTGTCAGTAAGAAGAAGTGAGCGAAAAAACACATGAAAATGTCAGTTAAGAGTTAACTGAGATGGTGATTGAAGGTCAAATTGTTCAGCACTAGTGCCACTGTCACTGGTACAAATACAGTGACAAAATTTCTTTGCATTTCTACTTCTTTCGTTGACACTTCATAGACATGAACCTTTTTTTGATGAAAACTTACCATTGTATCTTGTCAGAGACCACTTGCCATCATGATTAGGTGGCAAGCTAAAAGTGAAGGGGGCAGAATTGGGGGGTGCATCTTTGTCTTCAGCCACAACCACCACAGAGGCCAAGTCTCCATCTCCATCACACATCCTCAACTGTTCGGGCACCTTGGGCATGTTGTCATTGGCATCATCCACCTGAAGGATGACTGTTCCCACTGCAGTTTTAGTGCCTGAAACAGAAAATTAGTAGATGGAATCTCATGCAGTTCAAAGGCGGGCACGGCATTACACGAGTAGCATGTCATTTTTTTTCCAGGCACTGGGATGTGTGCCAAAGACGCCAGAGTTACAAAGAAGAACTCATTAAAACTGAACAGCGACTTCATAATGTTTTAACAGGCCGCAGCTTGTCAGCAAGGGTTCTTCAAAAAAAAACAAAGCCAGGGAAAATCTGTTCCGACAAATGCTCAGAAGTGGAGCTGGTAGCATGCCACCCTAATAATCAACTAAGTCATAGCTAACAACAAAAATCTCAGTCAGCTAAAATTTCATTGGTCATTTAGCAGGGGGCGTTGAATTGCAAAAGGTCCCATTGAACAGATTCTAATATTCACTTTTAGATTACATTGTTATGCCACAGGACAACACAGGGTGGTGCTACATTACTTTTTAGTAGTTTAGAGTCACACTAATGAACTAGAGCCACACACAGCAGTGTTATCTTCTTGCATATGACTTGCAATTCATGGGTGACTAGCTTAGGTAGCGCCGTGAGATCTGGCACATAGTCACTATAAACATATCGACTCATTGTATAAAAATTATTTAGTTTTTCTAGCCTTGATGTATCACTGTGACTGTTCACACAGGCCACTAACATTTCAGCCACTTGCGCTGCTTCTGTCCCTCTTGTGTCAGTCAGCACTCTCTCTGTGGGGGGAAGGTTCCATTGCACACACAGCACTGCCAGCTCGCAACAGTGAAGGAGCCAGCTGAAGCACAGAAATGGACTGTTAAGCTGGATTCAAGCATGTCCGTGTCCACGCGGCCACAGTGCATGCAACATAAGTGTGCTCATCTTCTAGTGTGCCAAGGGTCCATGTAGACCCCATTGCACATGACCGCATGCAGCTTTTGTGACCTCGGAAGCAGAATGTAATGGGTCTGACTGAACTGCGCATGTGCAAGGGTACTCGTGTTCTTATGAGTCTGAATATATTTTTGCCTTTTAATTTAAAACTTCAATATATGTAAAACTGAGAAAATGGGACAATAGTTGAAGTGAGTTGGGCACTCAAAACAACTTATTTAACTGAGTTCAGCCCACTAACAGCTTGATCCTTGTGTGCAGTTTAGGGCTGCAATGATTACTCGAATAATTCAGTTACAAAAAATTCTCGATTCAAAATTTATGCGTCGACGTGTCATTTAATGTAGCACTTCCGGTCTATATGACTTTCTCCCGGTCACGCTACCTAAACAAAACACCTATTTGTTTAGCGCTGCCATGTCAGAGCGGCATAGTAACAGACCAGCAAAGATAAAGAAATTTTTTTTAAAAATGACAAAACCCGGACTTCCGGGAAGATGGCGGAGAGACATAACGCTTAAACAGAGAGCTCTCCCTAGCCGGATTAAAAATCATCGGTAAATGGCCAACTCGACATAAGCGGATCAATAAACTAAGGGATGAAAACACGAAGGAGCCGGGCACAAGGACAAAAGCAGAGTAAAATTAAAGAATTCCTCTTCAACAACGCAGGAGAAACCGCTGAACACGGGGCCCAAAAAAACGAGGTGACCGCAGCAGAGAAAATGGAGGACACAAAACTCGATACCATGAACGCTGGCATCGCCAGTTTGGGTAAAGAGTTGAGAGACTTCAAACGGCAGCTACAACAGGATTTAGCGGCTCTTAAGGAGGAGCTGAAAAAAGAGATTAAGGAAGAAATTATGGGCCTCCGAAGAGAAATGGAGCGCAAGCTAGCAGAAAACATGGAGGAGCTGCGCTCCCAGCGGGCGTGTATAACAGAAGCGCAGGCCCGAATATCAGAGCTGGAAGATTGGAATAGCGAGGCAAGCGAACAGCTGCAGACCCTGACGGCACAAATGCAGAGGATGCAGGAGAAAGTAACCGACTTGGAGAGCAGGTCCAGACGGGGCAATATACGCATCTTCGGGATCCCGGAGGGCATTGAAGGCAACTCGATGACGAAATTCATGGATCAGTTCTTAAAAAAAGAGCTGGAACTGCCCAGCGAAGCGGATCTGCAGATTCAACGAGCGCACAGAGCCTCGGCACAGAACCCGAACCCACGCTCTACACCCAGGTCAGTTGTGGTAAACTTTCTGAAATATGATGTAAAGGAAAGAATCCTGACACGAGCGTGGAAAAAAAAGATACGAATCGGCGACAAGCAGATATTCTTTGATCATGACTACCCGGCGGAAATTGTGCAGCAGCGGAAGAAATATGCCAACATTAAAAAAACGCTGAAAGAAAAAAAAATTAGATTCCAAACGCCGCTAACGAAGATGAGGATTCATTGGGAGAACGGCGTAAGAACCTACAACACAGCCAGAGAGGCAGCGCAGGACATGATGGAGCGGGGCCTTGAGGTGTACGTGCCGGAGGAAACGGTAGGAGCAGCGGAGGCCCTGAACGCATCACGACAGCCGGAGTGGAGGCGAGTGAGCGGCAAAAGACGGGGGGAGACGTGGCGCAGCGGGCCCAGGAAAGACTACAAGGCTTTCAACTGAAAGCCTAGATTATAACAAAGATTAAGAAAGACACAGAAGAAATGAAGGCCAAGAAGACAAGGTAAAAGAGAAACAGACGGCTAGGAGAGGTTTAAGTGATATTTGTTGGACATTTCTAGACTAATGACTATTTCTTGGATAGTAAATACAGGTCTAGGGAGGGCCCTACACTCGGTGAGGACAATCCCTCCACCCACCAACAGGGACCAGTGGGCAGAAGAAAGGCCCAAAGTACGGAGGTCGAGATTTTTTAATGTGTTTTTATATAAATATGTGTTATTTTTGTTGTTAAAGGGGCTAGGAGCACAAGTTAAAAAAATGGAAAAACATGATTATGGGTAAAAATCTTAAGATAATAACACTAAACGTGAATGGTCTGAACTCACCTGTTAAAAGGGAAAGAATAATAAGAAAATTCAAGAAAGAAAAAGCCGAAATTATATTTATGCAAGAGACACATTTGAGCAAGACAGAACATGTGAAACTAAAGAGATTTGGCTATAAGAACTCCTACTACAGTTCATTTAAGGGAGGAACTAAAAGGGGGGTTATGATACTAATCTCAAATAAAATACAATTTGAATGTGAACAGGAAATCCAGGATAAAGAAGGCAGGTATGTAATAATAAAGGGTAGCATAGATGGAATGCAGATCACATTAGTGAGCATCTATGCCCCACCAGAAAGTGACAAGGGTTTTTTTCAACATCTGTTTGATCTCATAGCAACACACAGTGAAGGAGTCCTAATTTGTGGAGGAGACTTAAATGCTGTCATGGATCATGAAATTGATACAACAAGTGTTAAGAAGACAAAAAAACATGTAACAAAATTCATAAGAACCTCACTGGCAGAAATGGGTATGGTAGACATTTGGAGGGACCTGCACCCACTCGAAAAAGACTATACACATTATTCAGCAGTCCATAAAGTACACTCTAGAATAGATTACTTCCTTATGAATGAAGGTGACAGACACAGGGTGAGAAATTGTTGGATTGGAGGGGCAGAAATATCAGATCATAATCCTATATACATGGAAATAAATTTAAACAATAGAAAACGACAAACAACATGGAAACTTAATGTAGGACTGTTAAATGATGATAAAATGAAAGAAAGAATAAAAGTAAACATAAATGAATATATCCAAGAGAATGACAATGAAGAAGTGGACCCAACAATACTATGGGACACACTAAAAGCCGTGTTAAGAGGTAAATTAATTGTTGAAACAGGAAAAGCAAATAAGACTAAACTGGAAGCATATGAACAAAGATGTGAGAGACTGAGGGAATTAGAACATAAACATCAAAGCACAAATGACCCAAAAATATATCAAGAAATTAAAGAAGAAAAAATAAAGATAAAAGAAACACAAATGGATGAAATTGAAAGGAAAAATAGATATCTAAAGCAAAAATATTATGAAACGGGACCAAAAGCCACAAAACTGCTGGCAAAACGGTTAAGAAAACAACAAACAATGAATAATGTATATAAGATTAAAGACCCCACCACAAATAAAACCACAGTTAACCCAGAAAACATCGAAGAAATATTCCATAATTTCTACCAAGAACTATACTCGCAACCTGAAGAAACAAATACTAAAGATATTAAAAAATTTCTATGCACATTGGACTTGCCATCAATAGGAAATCAACAAAATGAAAAGCTAACAGCAGAAATAACAACACAAGAGATTAGAGATGTGATTAAGTCACTTAAAAATGGTAAATCACCAGGTAGTGATGGATACCCATCTGAGTTTTATAAACTGTTTATAGAAGAACTCAAGCCACAGCTTCTAAAGTCATTTAATTGGACGTTGAACAACAACAAAATACCTCCATCATGGAACGAAGCCATTATTTCAGTCATTTTAAAGCCAGGGAAAGATAGAGAACAATGCGGAAACTATAGACCAATCTCTTTATTAAACGTGGATTATAAAATATATACAACAATTATACTGTATGTAAACGAATAAAGACATTCTTGACGGAATTGATAGAAGATGATCAAACTGGTTTCATAGAGGGACGCCAAACACATGACAATATCAGGAGAACAATACATATAATTAATCAAATACATAAAGAAAAGAAAAGCGCAGTAATAATGAGTTTAGACGCAGAAAAAGCATTTGACAGGGTTAACTGGAAATTCCTATATAGTGTGCTGGAACGCTTTGGATTTAACGAAAAATCAGTACAATGCATAAGGACGCTGTATCAAGAACCTGTGGCAAGAATCAAGATAAACGGTAGCTTAACAGACAAAGTAAATATACAAAGATCAACTAGGCAGGGATGCTGCTTATCGCCCACCTTGTTTGCTCTGTTCATAGAGCCACTGGCTCAAGCGATATGACAAAATAAGAAATTAAAAGGTGTAACAATAAAGGGGGCGGAACACAAGATTGGGCTATTTGCAGACGATTTTATAGTTTACCTTGAACAACCAGATGAATCAATAATGGAAATGATGAACTTGATAGAAAATTTTGGAAAATTATCAGGATACAAGATAAACATAACAAAAACACAAATACTGACATTCCACTATAACCCTCTAAACCAGATAACTGATAAGATCAAACTAAACTGGAACCAAAAAGAAATAAAATACCTTGGAGTGAACATACCTAAAGACCTAAGCAAAATATATAAAGCAAACTATGATAGGTTGGAACAAGAAATAAAAAAAGATATTGATAGATGGTCAATCTTAAATATGGATCTGAATTCAAAAATTGAGACAGTCAAAATCTGCATACAACCTAGATTACTTTACCTCTTCCAGGCTCTACCAACAGAGATTCCAGATGCCCAATTCTCAAAGTGGGACAGGATGATATCGAGATTTGTTTGGGGAGGTAAAAAACCAAGAGTGAAATATAAAACTCTCCAGTTACCAAAAGAGAAAGGAGGCATGGGCCTACCGAGTCTAAAGGAATATTACTACTCAGCACAAATAAGATATATCATATGTTGGTGCGACGAGGGATATGAGGCAAAATGGAAAGAAATGGAAAAGGAAATTGAGGGACTCCCAGTACAAAGCATAATAGGAGATAAAGATGCATATAAGCAAATCAAACAAATAGACCCAATCACTAAATTTACTTTAGAACTGTGGTATAAAATAGTACAAAAGTATAATATAAAGGAAGACATAAAACTATTGAAATGGGTAGCATTTGACAGTCAGTTTGAACCGGCAAAACAAGATAGGGGATACAAAAATCTGGTGAACAAGGGAATCACAGCATGGGGCAATATCGGAAAAAAAGATCTCGGGAGCTTTGTAAACATCAGGAGAAAATTTAAACTAGAAAGATCGGAATTCTTCAGATATCTGCAGATGAGAGACTATTATATGAAGAAGATTAGGCATAACCTCCAAACAGATGTGAGCGAGATTATACAATTCATTTTAAGCTCATATACAGGAAATAAAACAAGAATTATTTCAAAGCTATATCAGAAACTTATGGCAAACAATCATTCAAGTAACTATATAAAGGAGAAATGGGAGAAAGAGCTCAATTTAAACATAACAGAAGAAAGCTGGCAGGAAATATGGAAAACACAACACACGTCAACAAATTCAAGAACATGGAGGGAATTTGGATGGAAAAACCTGATTCGCTTTTTCATTACACCACAGATTCAAGGAAAGTACACAAATACCCAATCTATATGCTGGAGGGGATGTGGGGCTCAAAATGCAGACCACTCACATATGTTTTGGAAATGCTGCAAAATCTCATCATTCTGGAAATCTATACATGTGACAATACAGAGGATATTAGGATATAATATACCAATGAACTGTAACTTGATGTACCTATGTGATCTTAAAAGAGACAATGTTATACAGGCTGAGGACAGATATCTAGTTAAAATCTTGTTGATTGCATGTAAAAAAACAATCACAAAAAAATGGCGATCAGAAGTTCTTCCTGACCAAGAGCAATGGACTGACATTATTGAGGACATACGTATGATGGAAAAACTAACATATCGACAAAGAATGCAAGAAGGACTATGGGAAAAAAAATGGCGGAAATGGACACACTACAAAGTGCAACAACGAGACAGATATTGAAAGAATAACCAAAGACGCTGGAAAAACCAGAAGAATTAAGAGATGGAAACTAAAAACTTGATGCTCCAACATTTGTCCCCCCCCCCCTTTTTTTTTTTTTCTCCTTTTTCTTTTTTACTCTAGCCCCTTTGTTTTTTTTAAATGTAGACTGTGATCTGAATGCAATATATATAATGAAAAATGAATAAAAATCTTAAGTTACAAAAAAAAAAAAAAATGACAAAACCCGAAAAGGATTAAGCGGAAGAAGATGGATGGATGGATGGAAAAATATCTCAAGTCTGGAATCATTTCAAGCTCAAATTGAAGGAAAGCATTACGCAGTATGTACATGGTAAAGCTGAGTGGCAAGCTAGCATTGCTACAATGTCGGATGTTACAGTGTCTCGGCAGAAAGCGTCCCACATCATGCACAGCCAGCGCACCCGAGACAAGGTACGTGATTGCGATTTAAAATTAAGATGAACAGAATGTAGTCAGCGACACTAATTATGCTTATACGTCCAAAGAACATATAGCCACCGCCGTTAGCAATCTGGATGCTAACGGATGCTAACTGCTAGCAAAAGGAACTTTGTGGTGTAACGTACCATTTAAAGTTACATTCTATGCAATAAGCATCGCAGTAACTGTGTACCTGTGTTATTGAGTGTTTGGTACAATTACTACTGCTCTTTAGGAAAGAAAGTTCTGCAAATGGTCAATGCAAGTTTCTTTTAAATAAAGGGATCGGATTACTCGAGAAATCTTCAATTAGAGTGGGTGATTACCCAAGCTGTAAAATAGCCAGTTTCAACAATTAAATGGGTATAGTTGGCACAAAATTGGTAAATGGTAAATGGCGTTCACTTACATAACTCTTTTTTTCATCTCTGGATGATCAAAGCGCTTTACAGATCCTGCTATCCACCTATTCACACACTGATGGCGACGGAGCTGCCATACACAGGCGCTGGCCTGACACACCAGGAGCAACTGGTTGCAAATTGCAACAAATAGTTGACTATTTGCTTCAAATTGTGACTACTGGTTGACTCGGAAACTCTTTAATTGGGGCACCTCTGGAGGTTATTTAACACACGAGGAAGACAGACACTAATACTGTGGGGTTTGTCAAGAAATTCCATATATGAATTTCTTTATCACATGTGGCCAAGGTTCATTAAAGGACTCTGGCTGATAAGTGTGCAACATTCACAGGCAACCTACTAGAATCAGCAGCCTTCACGGTGATGTTGTAAATCCCATCTTCGACGAGAGAAGACTCTCTGTCAATGGTGTTTGCAACTCTGAGTTCTCCAGTGTCTCTGTCAACATTTACCCAGGACCCTGGGTCAGTGAGCTTGTAGTACCTGAAAGAAAATGGAGAAACCATGAATTAACTGCATATACAGTTCAGCAGTCAAAGTCTGCCCTCCAGTGTCCAAACAACGCAGCATGAGTTGGGGTATAGAAAATCAGCTTTGGAAATCAAGTACTTACTTGATGCCCTCGCTGCTCTTGGTCTCAGGGTCTACAGCTGTGTAAAGTCCGATCACCGTGCCATTCGGTGTGTTTTCTTTCACAGTAAAGCGGACAATGGGGGCAGTGAATTCTGGGCCTTCGTCAACATCAGTTACAGCAACATCCACAGGGATGGACATCCATTTGGCGCTGGTGCCACTCAGTGGAACTTGATTTTGTGCTGTAATCTCAAGGTTTATATTTTTCTTCTTCTCATGATTCAGGGGCTAAAAAGAAGACAGACATATTAAAAGCAGACAGTGTAAACTCTAAAAGTTTACAGTAATAAATCTTTAAAAATTTTAACTTGAAATGATACTTACTTTTGCAACATAAAGAAGACCCTCATTTGTTATGGGATCAATATCAATCCTGAAATCTCCATGTTCATTTCCTTTAGTGATGACAAATTTCGAAGCCCAGTTTGGTGTCTTGATCAAATCCTTGTCTTCAACAGGAATTCGAAGAAGAAGTTTTTCCTTTTCGTTTTCTGAGACAGAGACTTTATACTAAAGGGAATAAAAGGTATTTGCCTGTATAAGACGACCAATGAATACAAAGGCTAGCAGATTTTAAAATGCACTTTAAAAAAAAGTTAGAACCACTTACAGATGTTTTTGTGAAAGTCGGTGGGTTGTCGTTGATGTCACTCAGAGAAATTGTTGCTGTTCCTGTGTTGAACAGACCGCTGGGTGAACCATTCCTATCAGTGATTTTTACAATCACCAAATACTTATCTTTAACCTTCAAAAGAAATGTGGTAGAAAAAATACATTGTAAAAAAATGCATGGACTAATTTCTTTGATAATTTTAATTTTTTTTTTTAAATCATTCCAGTTCTCACCTCTCTGTCAAGCGTGTTGGTTTTAGTGGTGATGATACCTGTGGCTCCATCAATAGCAAACAACCCATTTTCAGACTCTAGAGTATACTTGATTTTAACGTGGTCAGTGCCTTCTTTGTCTCTGTCTGAAGCATTAACTTCGCCCACCACAGTCCCTGGGTTGTACAACATGAGCTTTAAACAAACTCACATTAAAATTAACCATAAAACTGGTGCTGTGCATCTCATGTTCCTCACCTGGATTGCTGTGCTCCAGCACACTAAACTGCAGTTGGTCTGTGAAATGAGGAGCATTGTCATTCACATCATCCACAACTACTTTCATGGGCAAAGGGTCGTCTGTCTCTTCTCTTGTTTGCTTGTTAAAAACACGGACTATAAACTGTAAAATAAATAAATAAATGACGTTAACATAATTGTTCAGATGAATGCAAAGTATCATACATTTTTTTATTTTAGGCGAAGTCAATGTCAAATCAGGTTTATGTAAAAATAACTATAATAATTTTTCCTGAACTCACTGTAAACTCTGGGAACTGCTCACGATCCACTGCTTTCAGTACTCTCAACATTCCTGTTTCTTGGTTCAGACTGAACACACCAACTGGATGCGTGTCATATCCTTCTCCAGTGATGGTGTAGTACACAGGGAACTTTGCTGATGTATCCGATACCAGCTGGTGAGAAAAAAGTAAGAAACTATGTCAGCCATTACAGTTTAACTACAGACTTTTAAGCTTACAATGGGTTGACAGGATGCCTTACGATATAAATGACATAAATCTAAAAGTTTGAGTAGTTATTTTAATAACATCTTATATCAAAGTTGAGAAGAAACTTGATAAAGAAATTAAAATCAAAAGGGAAAATCCACTTAGGACATCTTTTTCTATACGTGCCATTTGTTAACGGATCACCTTTCAGCCCAATATTCCCTTTAACTACTTCAGTCAAGAATTGAATAGAATAGAAGAGAAGTGCCAGTTGCACTTTTTGAAAAAGTGCAAAATAGTAATACAAACACTAAAACCTGAGTTTCCAAACGTTCCACATAGCACATTTAATAATATGAATCTTATGCTCTCAATTACACAAGGTTAAACATTTATTCTAAACTATATCAGCAACATGTATGTTTCAAAACATTTAAGACTCATCCAAACGAAATATAAATATGTTTTTTCAATTTAAATATGTTTTAAGGACTCACCCTGTATAAAACTGATCAAGAGAGAGGAAAATGTGACTGTATAAGGAACTGCAGCCAGATTTTAAAATTGTAGCGCAAATAAGTTCTTGAAAAATTTTATATCATGATACTTTTTACTTTTGCTTGAGTACATTTTAAAGTACATTTGGTTGCATGTTTTCAGTTACTTGTGTTTTCATTGATTAGAAATGAATGTGAGTCATGTTTTTCTCTCATCGGTTTTTTGTTTCTTCATATTTGAAATCGTTTTTCTATTCTGCTTCATGAAATATTTGATTTATTAATGTCTACTGCTTCCTTTTATAAATTGGATTATACTGGAGGGTTCACGTGGCTAGTTTATATTTGATTCTCCACACAGTTACGAGAAAAGCCTCACAGTGATGAGTAGCTTCACAAAATTATAGGAAATTTTTTGCAAACTTATGAGGAAAATCAATTGGAAATTTATCAGAGGGGGGAAAAAGCTGCAAATTGACAAGAAAAGTATCCCAAGTTTACAAAAAGAAACTCATAAATTGGCAAAAAATAAATACAGTTATGATTTTAAAAAGTCCAATTTTTTAAAAAACAGAAAAAAATTAAGAGTAAAATGTTAATTTATGAAACAATCACAATTTTAAAAAAAACTAAACTGACAAATTAGTGAAAATAAGGAAATTCAAAAATATTTTGGGCATTTCCAGCACTTTATGCATTTTAACAGTGTAAAAATTTTACATTAGGGCTGGGCAATGTGGCCTAAAAGATAAAGCCCTGATTTTTTCCATGCCACATTTGATTTTCGATTTTATAAGATATTTTTAATTGAAGACCTGGGGCTCTATTCTGACAGTCATCAGTGGACTTCTGTGGCAGACTTCCCCCTGTACACCAGTGGCTTTGTTAGTTTCTGCCAACGTATTGTCTGTTTTTTAGGCTTTGCGTCACGCTGTCTAATTACCAGTAGACAGTGCACTCGCTTTGTGCTGGGAGGTGGACAGTCATTTCAAAGGTGTGGCTGCATGCAATCTCATGCACACCAGTATTACGGTGCATGCTATGCCAATGCGCTTATGATCAGGAAAAAGAAGATCTGTCATCAGAAGCGCATTGTTTAATGCTATTTCAGTGGCGTGTTTTGAAATTGTGTGGCACCAGAGCTCATGAGAAAACAGCACACGCTGGAATTTTCTATTAAGGGAGAGAGTTGTAACAGTTATAATATAGTCGACCTGTGGGGGACCTAGGCATCACATTCTCCACTCACACTGAAGGGCACAGGAGGAGAGAAGCCGACGAGGGGTCGAGACGGGACAGCGGAGGTGGAGGCGCTAAAGGACTGTACGTTAATGCGCCAACAGGCATTGTGATAATGTGTATTGTGGTGTGAGCCCCCAGGTCGCTAGGCAAGGCATGTAACATATAAAAGACAGATGCCCCACGACCTGGGATTATTCTTGTTGACTTGAGGGTATTGAGAAATAAAGTCCACGCTGATCCAGCTCCCTGCCTCGCCTGCTCATTTCTCTCTACACTGGTGACATTTGACGTAGAATGGAATTAGAGGCAAACACCCCGGAGACAGCCCAGACTGAAAGCGCCAGCACTACATGCGCCGTTTCAGTCAAGCTCCCAGACTTTTGGCTGCACAACCCGACGGCTTGGTTCCTCCACACCGAGGCCCAGCTCGCGCTCCATGGAGTGACGGCGGATGACACCAAGTACTACTACATGGTTGCAGCGCTGGACGCACGCACAACACAGCAGGTGGCGAGCCTGCTCCAACAGCCCCCAGCCCACGGCAAATATGACGCTCTCAGGACAGCGTTGACCCAACGCTACATGCTCTCAGACTGCGAGACAGCGGAAAGGCTCCTGACGTGCTCCGAGTTGGGAGACGGGTCAGCAGTCGAATTAATGGAGAAAATGTTGGCATTGATGGGCACAGATGGCGAGCCGTTCCTGTTTGCCCACCTTTTCCTCCGGAACCTCTCAACAGTGGCCAGAGCAGTCCTCACCAATTCACCGCTGCTGGCCACTCAGAACTACTGGACGCTGGCACAAGAGGCGGACCGGATCATCCTGGCAACCAGAACCTTCGCTGTGAACGCAGTGGCGCCAGAACCCAGTGAGACAGCCAGCGAGGGTGAGGAGCCATCGATGGTGGCTGCCGCGGAGGCCAAGAAGCACCGGAGGGGCACGCTCTGCTTCTACCACCGCCGCTTCGGAGAAGACGCACGGCAATGCGTGCCACCGTGCCAGTTCAAGCGCTTGGGAAACGCCAGGACCGGCAGTCAGTAGCAGCTGTGACCACAGGTGACACAACCAAGCTGCTCTATGTGATGGACCCATGCTCGGGGAGACGGTTCCTCGTGGACTCCGGCTCCCAAAAGAGCCTCATCCTGCCATCCTACGCGGACCAGCTGGCTGGAAGTAGCAGCCCCGAGCTCGCAGCCACACACGGCTCAGACATTAAGCCTTTTGGTGAGAGGACACTGACCATATGTTTGCATGGCCGTAACTACCATTGGTCCTTTGTCATAGCGGCATGTAACTCCCCCATTTTGGGTGCAGATTTCCTGTGTGCACACAGGCTATTAGTCAGTGTAGCTAACAGATGCCTGATTAACACTATGCCTTTTGATTCTCTGCCCTGTACAGCTCGAGGAGCCGGGTCCACAACACTGGCCAACGTCACAGCTCCAGGGGGTAAGTTCCACACACTACTCACCCAGTTCCCAGCACTCACGGTTCTGACATTTTCGGCAGCCGTCACTAAGCACGGGGTAGAGCACTTCATTACCACCACAGGGCAGCCCGTTTTCACACAACCTCAGCGCCTGGACGCAGCTAAACTGGCCAGTGCGCGCGAGCAGTTCGCCAACTTGGAAAGGTTGGGCATCATCAGGCGCTCAAACAGCCCATGGGCATCCCCGCTACACATGGTGCCTAAAACTGAGGGATCATGGCGACCATACGGCGATTTCTGCAGATTAAACAACGCCACAGCGCACGATCGCTACCCAGTCCCCCATATTAAGGATTCTTCCGTCCACCTCACCGGGACACACATTTTTTCCAAGATGGACCTGGTCCGCGGGTACCACCAGGTCCCGGTGCATGCAGAAGACATACCCAAAATGGCAGTAATAACCCTGTTCGTTCTTTTTGAGTTCCTAGGCATGCCTTTCGGGTTAAAAGGCATGGCGCAGACCTTCCAACGCATAATGGATGCTGTGCTGCGCGATCTGCCTTTTGAGTTTGTCTACCTGGACAACATCCTGGTGGCCAGCGCGTCCGAGGATGAACACGTAGCCCACCTCAGGATGGTCTTCCAGAAGTTGGAGGAGCACGGGTTAATCATCAACCTGGAGAAGTGCCAGTTTGGGGTTACAGTAATCGACTTTTTGGGCCACCGCATCTCACCGGAGGGCGCGATACCTTTACCAGACAAAGCGCGCGCAGTGGCAGATTTTCCCCGGCCTCAGACAGTCAGGGCACTGCAGGAGTTTTTAGGAATGGTAAACTTTTACAACCGTTTCTTCCCCCGCGCAGCCCAGCTCATGCAGCCGTTGTACACCGCGCTTAAGAAACGGAAACCGGTGGACAGCATCGAATGGATCCCCAAGTGGGAGCAGGCATTTTCCGATGCCAAAACAGCCCTAGCGAACGCCGCACTTCTGGCGCACCCGGACCCGGCGGCTTGGATAGCGCTCATTACCAACGCATCAGACGTGACCATAGGGGCCGTCGTGGAGCAGTGCGTCGCCAGTTCTTGGCAGCCGCTCGCCTTTTTCAGCAGGTCTTTGCGCGACAATGAGCGTAAATACAGCGCATTCGACAGAGAGTTACTGGTTCTCCACCTGGCCATACGCCACTTCCAGTTCTGGCTGGAAGGGCGCAGCTTCACTGCGTTTGCAGACAATAAGCCACTAACGTACACTATGGCCAAGGTTTCGGAACCATGGTCGGCCCGGCAGCAGAGACAGCTGGCCGCTATCTCTGAGTTTACGACCGACATTCAGCATGTGGCCGGTAAACTCAACGTGGTAGCAGACTGCCTCTCGTGCGCATCAGTGGCCCCAGTCTATGTAGGGATAGATTACGCGGCCATGGCCACAGAGCAAGTCGACGATGCGGACGTTTGCGCGCTCCAGTCTGGACTAACAGGGTTAAGGCTGGAGAGCAGAGTACTGCAAGCGGGGGGACCCCCTACTCTGTGACGTTTCCACAGGCCGCCCGCGCCCGGTGGTTCCACACACTTGGTGCCGCCGTGTTTTCGACTCGGTTCACTCCCTGGTGCACCCGGGAGTACGCGAGTCACTCAAAATGGTGGGAGCAAAGTTCGTCTGGCCGCGCCTACGTAAACAGGTGAAAGAGTGGGCTGCAGCCTGTGTAACGAGCCAACGAGCCAAGGTGCACAGAAAGGCCCCCCTCGAGCCGTTCCATGTCCTGGCTAAGAGGTTCGACCACATTCACATGGACCTCGTGGGCCCCTTCCCGCCATCGCAGGGGTTCACGCACCTCCTGACAGTGGTGGACCGCTCCACATGCTGGCCTGAAGTGATGCCGCTAGCTTCCACCACATCTACAGAAGTCGCACAAGCTTTTTTGGTGACATGGGTGGCACGCTTCGGCACCCCTTCGGACATCACATCCAACAGGGGCCCGCAGTTCGTTTCCGACCTCTAGGTCCGTGATGGCCCGGAGCCTGGGCGTCACCATTCATCGCACAACCGCATACAACCCCCAGGCCAACGGGTTATGCAAGCGTTTCCATAGGTCGCTTAAAGCAGCGCTCAGGGCTTCACTTACGGACGCAAATTGGGTGGACCGGTTGCCGTGGGTTCTGTTAGGGTTGCGTTCTGCACCGAAGGAGGATTTGGCTGCCTCCCAAGCAGAACTTGTTTTTTCTCAGCCGCTGCGGCTCCCTGGTGAATTTTTGCCTGTCAACCCCATGCTGAACACCGTCCCATCCCCGCCTTCACTACGTAAAGCAGAGGCAGGGATGGTACCGGGCCCAGCCCACCACTGTTTTCCCCGCGTTTTTGTCCCAAGGACTTTGAAGGATGCGTCGTTCGTGTTTGTCAGGCACGATGCCCACTGGACCCCGTTGCGCCTGCCTTATGATGGCCCGTTCACAGTGTTGGAACCTGGGGCTAAACATTTCGAGTTAGACTTGGGGGGACGCAGAGAAACAGTCTGAATAGACAGGCTTAAGCCAGCGTTCGTATTAGCAGACAAACAAGTGGTGTTGGCCCGAGCTCCTTGGCGCGGACGACCCCCACTGAGAACTCCCCAGGTAAATGACTCGTCAGCTCAGGCACAACGGCATGATGAAGATAAGTCCCCCCCCCCAAAAAAATGTCTCCCCACAGACGGACGCGCCTCCAGGAACGCCCCACAGGCACAGCAGCACCTCAGAGCCAGCGACCCCCCGTTACAGCCGCTACAGACGTCGGCTGAAGCCCACAGGACATGAGGGTTAAGGCCCATTCTGAGTTTTTTTTTTGGGGGGGGGGGACCTAGACGTCACATTCTCCACTCACACTGAAGGGCACAGGAGGAGAGAAGCCGACGGGGGGTCGAGACGGGACAGCGGAGGTGGAGGCGCTAAAGGACTGTATGTTAATGCACCGACAGGCATTGTGATAATGTGTATTGTGGTGTGAGCCCCCAGGTCGCTAGGCAAGGCATGTAACATATAAAAGAGAGATGCCCCGCGACCTGGGATTATTCTTGTTGACTTGAGGGTAGAGAGAAATAAAGTCCACGCTGATCCAGCTCACTGCCTCGCCTGCTCATTTCTCTCTACAGCCCGTTTATTTTATTTATATGATACACTAAATAGTTTTATTCATTCCATCCACATTCTCATTTTAATTGTGGACTTACCTTTGGACTCTATAGATTAGGCATTATTGTATGATTTTTTTTAGGGGAAAGAATGAATGAGCAGGGAGCATGTGTGCATTCTGTTGTGGATGTGGCACACGGGGGGAGGCGTGTCAGTATGAAGATTTTTATTCCATCCACATTTTCACTTTCATCAGGGACTTATTAGGCATTAATGTGTTTATTTTTAGGGGAATGAAGGAATGAATGAACAGGGTTTTACTTTTCACAGGAGATGCATCCACATCTGCCTAGGACTGCTCACCCCCAGGTTTCCAGCTAGGCCGAGGCCATCCACACCGTGCTCTACGGTCGGAGTTCTCGAGCTGTAGGCGCCCCAACTGCCACTGTTCGCACGGCTCGCTTCGTGTGTGTGTGTGTGTGGGGGGGGGGGGGGGGTCAGTGGCAGACAGGATGTCGCACCAGATTTCCTCCTTCCCTTCTGCTCGGGAGGAATTGGAACAGAGCGCCACAAACCTCAGCAGACCCTCGCACGAGATGGGGAAGACCATCGGTTGGCGAAAGCAACAGGAGAGGAAACACTCCTTCTCCCACCAGGCCGAGTGACTTCCGCACCACTGTTAATGTTTCTTCCATTTTATGAAAATTTGCACAGGCATCATCTTCTTTTCCTGACGTTTCAAACCCATTCATGTCTGTGTTGCAACCGTGCGCATTACATTAAATCATTCAGCTCGGTTTTTCAGCCGAGCATTATCTTTTCCCATTTGTTCTCTCTAACTGGGCATCAACTGTGTTTGATGTCTTCTTTATTACCAAGCAGCGTTACTATCGCTTGCATTTTCGCTCACACTTACACACTTTGGCCAGCGCAAAACCCGTGTTAAACAAGCTTTCATGATCAGAGTTCACTTCAGATAATGCACCTCTGTGTATTAAAAGGATGTGCAGGAGTGCTTTGGATTAGATTATCCAAAATACATCTCTGAATAATTAGACCAGCCTCTCTGCACCTTGCGCCTGGCAGAAAATTTGCTTTTATGATGCTGTGATAAAAAAAAAAAAATGAACTTGTAAATGTCCATAAACATGTTCTACATCAGTGACAACTGATTATGGACTGTGTCATTATAATACAGCCCCTGGAGTTATTTTAATTCCACAAACAAGCATGATTCCCTATTAGGAATAAAGTGGAAACCTGGCATTAAAGAATTTTTTTTTTTTTTTAATAATAAAGGTTTCATTAAACAAAGATGAATCCACAGATTTCTTATTAATAATGTAACATCTTAACTTCTATAAAATTAACTTTTAATGGTGGGAGAGGGGGGTTAGAGCCATATTTACTCTTGTGAAATGGGAAAATTGATTTTCAATATATTCATTTTTTGACTTTGTCGGACCCCCCCCCCCCCCAAAAAAAAAAAAAAATTGAATTTCGATTTAGAATTATTGCCCAGCCCTATTTTACATGAGATATGTGTCATAAATCGCCCGGCCAGGGGCGGACAAAGACCCAAACGCAGGAGCTGTGCGTTTGCAGGGATTTTAATAAAAAACACAAAATATAACAAAGACACAAAACTTACAAGGCAGGGAAAAGAGAAGGTTGAATAGCATAAAGGCTAAGGCATATGGCAATGCCGGGTTGACCAAAAGGACAGGCGTGTGGAAATGCCGGGATACAGAATGACGTAGACGTGGGACTCATGTTCGAACATTGAGAAGGACACTGCACCGAATAGTGGTGCAGTAGTCCTTAAATAGGGCAAACAGGAATAAACACAAATGGTAACAGGTGTGGGTACAGGAGCGAGGATAATCAGACTCCACAAGTGACAGCTGCGACAGCCCACAAACAGAACTTGAAACAACAGAAGTAAACAAAGACAACTGTCAAAATAAAAGCGCAGGAGAAATAAAAAGGTAACTGACTACACAACATAACAGAAATAATTTTTTGTAAGTTGTTTGTGTTTTTTTCAACTGATTTAAGACAATTTTGCACCGCTGAATCCGAAAATGACATCCGTTTCTCTCGATCAGGTCAGGTTTTTATGTTAAGTTGTAAGCAGTTGTACAGCAGTTGTATAGGTGTACTGTAAATTGAATAGTAGACATTGATAAAGTACATGTAAATGTTACATCATCATTGTTCAAAATTCAGAGAATTTCAAGAAATAAAAAAGAATTTTGCATCATACAAAGCAAAAATACCCGTACATGTAAACAAAATGTAAAAAAACTTGGCCACAGTTCAAAAAGTTGACCTGACTGAGCAAACCAATGTGATTTTTGGATTCAGCACATCAAAATTGTCCTAAATCAGCTAAAAAAAACTTAGACAATAAATTTGGTGTTGACCAGTGCTATAAATATGAATGATTCCAAAAATGGGAACAGACCAAAATACACAAAGAGGAAATAATAACAACAGCCAAAGCGGGGACAAGAAGAAATACCCAAACCAACAAGTGCTAATAATACAATACTAATGAATACTGAGGTTACAAAAAGAGAACTGAAGGGAAGGACGGAGAAGGTGTTATGTCAGTGATAGGAGCCAAGGACGAGACCGAGTGTTGAACTGGACACAGGTTTATTAGTGACGCTCTCACTACACACACGCATCCGTCAGGCAGAGAGGAGGCCAAGAGACCTCCCCTCTCCCTCACAGCCTTCTTATACCCCAGGTGGCGGCGAAACCGGAAAGGTGGAGCCACCACCCATGTCACACAATAACAGGTCCCCCAAAACCCAACCCAACACCCCCCCTTCAAAAAGGTCCAAAACACACACATACAATCGAGACCCTCCCCAATTTGGAACCCGAATCACGCCCTAAGAAAACTACACAGAAATACCTAAAAGGGGCCTATCACAGTCACTCAAAACAAGTAAAACTAGGGGAGGACAGGTGGACTACCGTCCCACCCCCCACACAGCAAGACAGATTATTCTGCCATCTATACTAAATAAACAGTCCAACTAAAAGAAAATAACTGCCGTGTTCCTAAAGTAATAGAAAACACAAAATAATCCCCCATGAACAGAACTAAATAACATAATGGTTGTCCCCTTTCCATACACATGCATTACACATACTGTCCAACCATCAGCTTGCCCCAGGAGACAAGCTATCACGGGAGCTCGGCGAGAGAGCGTCACATCGCCAGTTTGAACCACAGTCGACGGTGCAGGCAGTGGACCCGGACAGTGACGATAGTGTGGAAGATGAAGAACGCTATGCTAGCATAGCATTGTCTGCCACTTCTAACTGCTAAGCTAAATCGATGGCCTTGGATAGCGTCAGCTCGCCCGAGTATGTAAGGAGCTTTGACCTCAAATAGTATGTTCTGCCAACTGGTCGCGGACCATCTCTTCCTCCAGTGCTCCAAACTGACAGTCTTTGGCCAACTGGCGCAGGTCTGCCACAAACCATTGCAAAGTCCACTGGCGGCACTGTCAAAACTGGATCCTACGGACAATGATGTTTCTGGGGCATGAAAATGTCACACCATTAGCTCCACCACTTCCTCAAAGCTATCACACTCGCCCAAAGTGCTTAAAATAAATTGACCCTCCTTTCCTAAATTATGAACCAACAGTGCCTGTGCCCTCAACTTCTCCAGTCCAATGGTGTCCAATGCCACCAAGTATGTTTGAAAAGCGGCGAACCACCTCGCCCAAGGGACGGGCAGCTCACCAGGAAGCTCCAAAAACGGCCGAATTGAGGTAACACCTGCATCCATACCTTTTACCCTCGTCGCTAAATGTTATGTCAATGGTAGGAGCCAAGGACGAGACTGAGTGCTGAACTGGACACAAGCTTATTAGTGACGCTCCCACTACACACACGCATCCATCAGGCAGAGAAGAGGCCAAGAGACCACCCCTCTCCCTCCCAGCCTTCTTATACCCCGGGTGGCGGTGGAACCAGAAAGGTGGAGCCATCACCCATGTCACATAATAACAGGTCCCCCAAAAACCCAACACAACAGAAGGCTCAAATATAAACACAGGTATCCAGCCATCTAGCCATCCATCTTCTACTGCTTTTCTGGAGGCCCGGGTCGCAGACGCAGCAGTTCAAGCAGAAGAAGACATAGTCTCTCCAGCGAGTCCTGGGTCTGCCCCGGGGTCTCCTCCCAGTGAGGACGTGCCCGAAACATCTCAAGTGGGAGGTGTCCACTTGAGGTGTATCTACACATTTTATGTTATCTACACAGGTAGATAATATACGTATGTATTCTATGTATTTTATGTACTCCTATTATATGTATTTTATATTATCTACACAGATAGATAATACAAAATACAAGAAGATCCAAAAATACATAATAATAATAAACATGATAATAATAACCAAACTAGGATACAAAACCGAACAACTCAAAACAAACAGAAACAAAGCGCAAACTCAGATAACAACCTCCAGACAAAACCATACACAAATATAAAATAAGACCAAAATGAAGAGGGTACCGAAAATAATAAGAAATAAACTGAAAGGATGAGCACGGTGCTCCCTCCATGCTCAGCATCATGACAACATGCAAGTAAAGTTGCTGCAATATTTGTCAGTGCAACAAAAAATTGCATAAAAACAGCAACTGTTAACGTTATCAATAACCAAATATTACAACCATGAACCAATTTATAATTTTAACGGAATAGATTATTTTTACAATTACACATTTATCTGAATTCTAAACACTCTGAATACATAAAAGTTATAAATATATTAATTCAAATAAAGTCAAATGGATGCAACTTGTGTCACAAGCCAATTCTTTAACTGAAACTTTCCCACTAGTAATTCCTCTGGTCGCTACTGATACTAGAGTAAACTGTACCATAAGGTAACACTACTTTCCCACGGGTAAGTGATTCCTTTTGTCATGGCCACATACCGTGTCAACGTCCTTTGGGAACGGCCCCACATCGTTCTCCAGGATGTGGAAGTCTGGAGGGGCCCAGCGTCTTTTGCTCCGTCTCAGCACGACCTGGTCGGAATTCTGTGACATGCAAAAAAAAAAAAAAAGAAAAAAGAAAATCAACAGTTTTAAAAGAAGTGACCAGTCTACCTGTGTGTAAACGTGTTATAAATGCAGCGTCCCTACGCGTGTCTCGAGCACCGAACGGAAGACAAGGTGAACTTCCATCTTGCTTTCCAGTCCACTGTTGTCTCGGCCGGAGACGTAACATGTCGGGCCTTTTCCTCCCACAGGTACTGCCCGCACCGCTTCGATCACCCCGTTCTTCGCGTTGAGAACTGCCGTACGTGCAGTTGATGGTCCACTGCGAGTCACAGTCCCTCAGAGAGACTGAAACACGAGAGAATGACGGTTAACAAAGGGAGGGATAAACGGAGCAGGACGCAGCAGGAGTGCGTGTGTGGGGAAGGTGGGTGTGTGTGGGGGGGGGGGGGGGGGGGCCCAATTAATGCAAAATAAAAAAGAAACCCACATATTTGTACTGGGTATCCTGCCGGAATGGTGTGAGGCACTGGTACGACCAGGACGGACGGCGGGAGAAAACAAGACTCCAGCCGGGACGCGCACTGAAGGTGAAAGTTACAGGGAGTTTGCACCGTACACATTATGTTGAGACACAGCAACCATAATACACACGCAGAAAAAAAAAAACTTGAAGCACTTACCAACAGCACGAAGAAACTGAAAAGTAAAACCTTCGCCATTTTTTTTTTTTTTTTAAGAACTAACTCCCACGGACTTTGTCCCGGTCCGGAGCAGCGACAGCGCAGCAGTTAGTTAGCCGCTCAGATGTGTGACCACTTTCCGCAGCGGGACTTGTTCACTTTTTCAGAGAAGAGCAGCAGGGGCGTCCCCACGGCCGGTGAGTCAGCGGCAGGCACACCTTGACGGACACACCCAGCGAACCGGAGCGGCCGGCCAAAGGCCCTCCCTCCGAGGCGCTGCGTATTATTCGACGCGCCGCACGCCCAAATGTTTGCGGCCGTGCCTTTGTCTTCTGCCTGCAGGGGGACACCTCGCCCTTCTCACGTTGCCGACTGTCCACCCCCGTGCGAGGTCTCACTCCGCTGCCCTCTTTCGCACTCTCACACCACAAATCCCTCGCTCCAGAGTTAGGAAACTGTCTAACTGGAAGTGTCACGTCGACTCCCTTCTGATTTCACGCAGTCACAGCTCTCGAGGCGGCGACGCACCGTCAAGGTAATGGTCACGGCTGGTTGCCATGGCTTTTACTTTTAAAGCAAATCAAATTAAATTCAGCACAACCATGAAGTAAAGGAGACTGATCATGATCTAAAACTTAATCTGAGGTGAAGAAGTGTATGCAATAAAGCAAAAAAAAAAAAAAAACCAGCTGCATGCTCACTGCACTCCTACCCTTCCCCTCCCAGTTTTCCTCCAAGCACAATTCCCTCTAATCTCATTCCAAGCTTTCCTGAAAAGTTGCCAACTCAGTCTTCTGCTAGCTAAATTAATGTGAAGAGGTGCAAGAGCACAACTGCAGGGTTGGGTGACTTTGTTCACAGAATTGTACTTTTGTGAGTTGTTTTATAGCAGCATACGCTTTACGCTTCTTTTAATACATTTTTGAAGAAAAATGCTCAAGTACTTTGGTCTTTCTCATTGAGTTATGTTTGTTATGTTTGTTCCACTGATATGGATAGAGTAAGAGTTTTTCTTATCAGCTCTGAAGTCTTCGTTCTGATCAATTCTAATTCAGGAAATATTTGATTTGTTGTTTCTTTCAGCACAGTCTCGCAAAAAATAAAAGTCTCACCTTTACCACCATTAAAAAATGTGTGGTACACCAAAATACACCGAAAAGGTGCTTTCAGATTGTGAAAAATTATAATTGTGCATGTTAAATAAAATGTAACACACCCAGTTACATTGTCAAAGGTCTGTCTAAATCTACTTAAAACAAATTAAAACATATCCATGGATCACATAAAGATTTGCTATGAATCACTTTATTCTTTTGAAGTGTGTGTGGGCAGGGGGTAATGGCTTATCATGGACACAGGTAAAGGCTCCATGGAAAAAGATTGGGAACCACAGTATTAGAGGGTGGATATGGCTATTATCTCCACAGAGGAGGTAATATCAGGCTAGTTTATCTGTGTCTGTTTGTTAGCAGGATTATGCAAAAAGTATGCTGGATGGATTAAGATAAGATAAGATAAGATAAGCCTTTATTAGTCCCACAACGGGGAAATTCCAGGATTGTGACAGCACAGGGATAGCAACACTCAGAGCAACAATCAGAAGGCAAGGAAAAAAAAAAAAAAAAAAAAAAACAAGCAAGCAAAAGCAGCTAATATACATATGTACATATTACTATAAAATATATATATATATACACAGACACACAGTGCAGAGCATTGTAGCTGGATGGAATAAATATATGAATATGTAAACACACAGTGCGGAGCAATGTAGCTAGATGGAATAATATGTAGATATATAAACACACAGTGCGGAGCATTGTAGCTAGATGGAATAAATATATAGATATATAAACATAAACACACTCAGTGCAGAGCATTGTAGCTAGATGGAATAAATATGTAAATATATAAACACACACAGTGCAGAGCATTGTTGCTAGATGGGATGAAACAGCACAACCGTCTACTTAGTTATCCTACACGGTATGATTATGTGCCCATACATATTCTCACTCTCCATAGCGACCGGTATTTTCCTAGTTGTATGCCGGAGGGGACCATTGTGTAAGTCTATTTTGATGAACTTTCCAACAGAGGTGGCCCTGGGGCTATGAATGAACCCATTAGATTCTGGTGGTGATCTATGAGCACATACAGTGGATATAAAAAGTCTACACACCCCTTTTCAAATACCAGGTTTTTGTGATGTAAATAAATGAGACCAAGATCAATCATTTCAAAACTTCTTCCATCATTAATGTGACCTATAACCTGTACAACCCAATTGAAAACCCAATAACCTAGTTGCATAAATATGCACACCCTGTTATAACTGGGGATTCAATTCAATTCAATTCAACTTTATTTATATAGCGCCATTTCACAACAACAGTCATCTCATAGCACTATCAACTGTAGGGGGGACCCCCACAGTTGCAGAAAGACCCCAGCAATCAGGCGATGTGACTGTGTTCAGAATGAACCAATCACATTCAAACTCATGTTAAATGGGAATCAGTACACACCTGCCACCATCTAAAGTGCCTCTGATTAAAGCATCAGAGGGATCTCATTGTTCAAAGGTATCAGTCAGGAGAAGGGTACAAAAGAATTTCCAAGGCATTAAATATACCATGGAACACAGTGAAGACCAGTATTGGGAGTAACACATCACAAAGTAACGTCACAAAGTAATGCGTTACTGTAACACCACTACTTTTGCAGTAATGTGCTGTGTAACGAAATTACTGTTTAAAAATTCAGTAATGCATTACAGTTACTGAAATTTGATCAGATGCATTACTCATTACCTGTTTTATTAATATGGTGTGGAGTGTGTAAATGACGAGGCAGATTTGTCTCAGGCAGTTTATTACACATCTCACACATGAGCATAGTAGAAAGAGGACATCTCAGACAAAACTCGTCCCTTAAATACTCAGGTCTTCCTACAGCTCAAAAGTCACATTGCATTCACATCAAAGGTCACAATGCATTCACTTCCTTAATCCCTTAACATCCCCCCTCACAGTCTCTGACACACAAAGGATCCTCCTAGCAGTCTCCCACACACAAAAGACACAAAAGATCACACTTTCACAACTTCCTGTTATCTCCAAGGAAACTCTGCTCTTTGTTCTTATCTAAGATGCTAGACATTATGTTTTCCCCATGTGTGGCTAAAATGGATAGATATTTTCAGCGCAAATAAATTAATATACAAACTGACTCTACCGTCACTGAGATGAGCCATCAGTCGACGTGACCTGCTGCAGAGAGCCAACTCTTCGCTACTGAGCGGAGGAATAGATGAAGCTATTTTGTTTTTGTGGAAATAGACATTATTTTTCATTTGTCACAGTTAAAGACAAAAGCATATTGGTGGGTTGTAAGCTAAAGTGTGGGTTGAGACCTACTGCATTCTTGAGAAGTGCTTGAAAACAGCAACAGAGCTCTGACAAAGCTAGTGCTAAGTAACGGGCCGGCTAGCTATGCCAACAACACTGTGAAGTGGATCTATTGTATTCTGAACAGTTACGGCTGGATGTAAAGTGGAAATACTCTTGTCTCAACAGCCACGGCTGGATTTCAAGCACACGTATGCATCTGGACAGTTTGTGACCCAGCAAGAATTAAACTGACTGATTGCCAGATACATCATTACAGATTGAAGACGTGATATAAATACTGACTTTCCATCAGACAGCTGGACTGTGATCCACTGAAGTTAAAACACATTTACTTGCTACCTGGATAAAGATTATTCAAAAATTGATTTTGATCTCCAAAAGGAATTTGAGGGACTGGATTATGCCTCTGTCACAGCAGACATTTGGACTGTGCATAACTGACATTTTCTTTGGATCACTACGCATTGGATTAAATCCATATCATAAAGGTAAGATAAACATGAACAGCTTGATAAGATAAGCCTTTATTAGTCCCACAACAGGGAAATTCCAGGATTGCAACAGCACAGGGATAGCAACACTCAGAGCAACAATCAGAAGGCAAGGAAAAAAAAAAAAAAAAAGCAAGCAAGCAAGAGCAGCTAATATACATATGTACATATTACTATAAATATATATATATATATATATATACACACAGACACACAGTGTAGAGCATTGTAGTTGGATGGGATAAATATATGAGTATATAAACACACAGTATGGAGCATTGCAGCTAGATGGAATAAATATGTAAATATATAAGCACACAGTGCGGAGCAATGTAGCTAGATGGAATAATATGTAGATATATAAACACATAGTACGGAGCATTGTAGCTAGATGGAATGAATATATAGATATATAAATATAAACATAAACATAAACACACCCAGTGCAGAGCATTGTAGCTAGATGGAATAAATATGTACATGTATAAACACACACAGTGCAGAGCATTGTTGCTAGATGGGATGAAACAGCACAACCGTCTACTTAGTTATCCTACATGGTATGATTATGTGCCCATACATATTCTCACCCTCCGTAGCTACCGGTATTTTCCTAGTTGTATGCCGGAAGGGACCATTGTGTAAGTCTATTGCATCTTTTGCATTCAAAAAACTATTAGGTTGTTACGTCTTTTTGCTATCTCTGCGAGCAGCCCTGCTTAGGTTGTACAGTCTGACAGCCGTTGGTAGGAAGGACCTGCGAAACCTCTCGGTTGTGCACCTGGGATGATGTAGTCTGCTGCTAAATGAGCTCCTCAGTGCATTCAGTATGTCCTGCATAGGGTGGAACTCGGACTCCAGCAGAGATGACAGTTTAGCCACCGTCCTTCTCTCTCCTATCTCCTCCACCTTGATCCAGTATTACCAACTCTCACTCCAAAATGAGGAAATTGCTGGCAATATCTTGTTGATTTTCTTGAAAATTTTCCCACGGTAAGAGCTTGCAAGGCAGGATAAAGCAGACTGAACATGTTCTAAAAGCTCTGTCTGAAACAGTTTGTTTTCAGCCTGGCATTAATAAGCCCGTAATGTAATCCATTAATTAATCAGAATCAGAATCAGAATCAGCTTTATTGGCCAAGTATGCACAACACATACAAGGAATTTGACTTTGGCTAAAAACTTGCTCTCGTTGTTCAGGTGAAGGATTTAAATAAGGATTCAATGACAACCAGAGTATGTACAGTAAATTACAGTCTGTCCACGTTTCTATAAAAGGATGCAAATATATACAGGAATATATGCAGTTATTTACTCGGACTAACCACACTTTGCAGAAATATATGAAAAAATATACAATCACACAGTATTTCAATGTGGACTCAGATTCAGTGATATAATGTGAATGAAGTAAAAAGCAGTGTGAGAGTTATGTGCAATGTAATAATGGATGAAAAGTCATGAGTACAGCAACAGGTAGGACTGGGTGAATGTTAGGAGTTCATCAGAGTGATGGCTTGAGGAAAGAAACTGTTCCTGTGACGGGTGGTTTTGACCTTCAGTGATCTGTAACGACGACCAGAAGATAGAAGTTCAAACAGTTTGTGGCCGGGGTGTGATGGGTCAGCACAGATGTTTCCCGCCCGTTTCCTGGTTATGGACCGATATAAGTTCTCAATTAAAAATTAAATTTAATTGTCTTGCTATGTGTGCAAGATGATTTAAGTATGCATTTAAAAGTAACATGAAAATTATTTCTCCAACAAGTTACTTTAATCATGTAGTAATTGATAAAGTAACTCAATTACTTTTGGAAAAAAAGTAACTAGTAACTGTAATTAATTACTATTTTTTAGTAACTTGCCCAACACTGGAGAGGACAGTCATCATGAAGTGGAGAAAATACGGCACAACAGTGACAGTAGCAAGAACTGTACGCCCCTCCAAAATTGATGAAAAGACAAGAAGAAAACCGGTCAGGGAGGCTGCCAAGACACCAACAGCAACATTGAAATAGCTGCAGGAATTTCTGGCAAGTACTGATTGTTTAGTACATGTGACAACAATCTCCCGTCTTCTTCATACGTCTGGGCTATGAGGTAGGGCAGGGGTGGGCAGTGAGGGCCATTCCACTGCAGGTTTTCTATTCCACCCAGTCTCTTCAGCAGGTGTTTGCGCTGATCAGCTTCAAGGATTGCTAATCAGTGAAAACACCTGCTGAAGAGACTGAGTGGAATAGAAAACCTGCAGTGGAATGGCCCTCCATGGCACATGATTGCCCACCCCTGGGGTAGGGTGACAAGACGGAAGCCTTATTTTATGAAGAAAAGCATCCAGGCCCGGCTACATTTTGCAAAAACACATTTGAAATCTCCCAAATCCATGTGGGAAAATGTGTTATGGTCTGATGAAACCAAGGTTAAACTTTCTGGCCATAATTCCAAAAGGTATATTTGGCACAAACACAACACTGCTCATCACCAAAAGAACACCATACCTACAGTGAAGCATGGTGGTGGCAGCATCATGCTTTGGGGCTGTTTTTCTTCAGCTGCAACTGGGGTCTTAGTCAAGATTTGAAACAGAAACTCAAAGACAATCAGCACTTTAATATTGAGGTGCAGGATACTAAAAGGGAGTTCTGTGCTGTAAAAGTGAACAAAAGTCAGGGCCCTGATAATATATGTGGGCGCTTGGCAAAGTCCTGTGCACATGAACTGAGTCCTGTATTTCATTACATTTTCAATAAGTCCTTACAGACAAACATGTGCCTAAGATCTGGAAAGATGCCGTGGTTGTTCCCGTTCCAAAATCCAGCTGTCCTAAAATGGTAAACGACTTTAGACCAGTTGCTTTGACTTCAATCTTAATGAAAATGTTTGAAAAACTGGTCAGATCTGAGGTCCTAAAGCAGACTGAACATGCATTGGATCCTTTGCAGTTTTCATATAAGCCTCACAAAGGAGTGGAGGACGCCACTGTCAATCTGTTTAACATGCTTTTTAAACATCTGGATTTTAATGGGACACACGCCAAGCTTTTATTTGTGGACTTTTCCTCTGCCTTTAGTATAATCCAACCTCATATTTTAGTTGAAAGGCTCCTGCAACAATTTGATTTGAGCAATAATCTGGTGGGTTGGATTCTGGATTTCTTAACCAACAGCACACAGAGAGTAAGCGTCAATGGTACACTGTCTGACCAAAAGTGCTCTTCTACTGGCTCTCCTCAGGGGTGTGTGTTGTCACCACTACTCTTCATCCTGTACACAAACATGTGTCGGAGCAGACATGACAACAGACACATTATAAAGTATGCTGATGATTCAGTTATTGTCAGTCTCCTCCAGGATGGTGAGAGTGGCCACGGCCCAGTAGATGATGATTTTGTTCACTGGTGTGAGGATTCCTACCTGCAGCTGAATACGACAAAAACTAAAGATTTGACTATTGACTTTAGGAGGAAAACTCCCAGGCACAAAGTCACCATACTAAAAGGCCAGACCACTGAATGTGTACAATCCTACAAATATCTTGGGACGATTATTGATAGTAATTTAAACTTTGAAGAGAACTGTGAAAGGGTGTGCAAGAAGGGTCAGCAACATTTGCATTGTTTAAGGAAACTTGCATGCTTCCAAATTGACCGAACCATAATGACAATGTTTTATCGGGCTTTTATTGAATCTGTTTTATCCTTTTCTTTAGTGTCATGGTTTGGTCAGATAAAACTGAAACAGAGGAAATCCTTGGATCAGGTAGTTAGATGGTCCATTCGTTTGCTTGGTGAGTCACAGCTGAGCCTGACATCCTTGTACACCAGACAGGTACAGAGGATTGCTACCTCCATTTTAAATGATGACTCCTGTAGAAGAGCTCGGAATGACGAGGCGATGTGACTTATAAACCAAAGTTTATTATCAGCTTTGCTCATCTAACAAGTCTTATCTAGTGCAGCAGCAGAAGAAGTAAGAGAGCGAACACATTCGGCTCTGTGTACTTATACTCACACACAACAAAAGACATGCATACAAAGCTGACATCCCCCATTAATTTAATTATCCTCCTTTGTCTCCGTACCCCTCCACCTGGCCCTGGGAGGTCAGGGCGACCTATCTGGTCTCCACCGCAGTGCCTCGGATGCTCTTTGATCTTCACTGGCGGTTGAGACCCTTTGTCCTGCTCTGAGATGTGAAGTCGCTTTACATATGTAATCACCAAACATTCTCACATGCTTATACATATGTAGGTTATGGGATATATGATTAATATAGACCACAGCCCCCCCCCCAAACGACTAAGAAAAGGACAATAGGAAAATTCACAGTTTAAGATAATTATTATGACATACTAACTGCTATACCTCTTGACAAAGAAGAAACTTTCCAGCAGCTATGCTCCTGTAGAGAATTCAGTGGTAATCATAACAGCATAGTAATATCACAAGTCAGTCCTAAACTGTTACAGCACAATTAGTGAACAACTTTTGAGTAGTTTGCATCAGTCCTTGTGCCGTCTGGGCTTTAATCTTCTTCCGAATCTGCTGTGGGTCCTTTCGGGCGTCCTGGTGGGACCCTCCTGTAAGGAATCTGCAGCTTGGGAAGGAGAGTGATTATTTATTCCCTGCAGGGGGGCTGAGTCTTTTCTCTTGGGGGGTCTACCCCGCCGAGGTGCTCTCGCCAACCGTGCAGGCTCGTCTCTCAACAAGAAGGCAGGTTTAAGTCTGTCAATGCTGATTGTTTCTTTTCTGTCCCCAAAATCAAGCACAAAATGCTTATCACCAGGTTCCAGCACTCTGAATGGTCCATCGTATGGTGGGCGGAAGGTTGGTTTTAAAGCTTCATGCCTAACAAAAACGAATTCAGCATTTTTTAAAGCTTGGGGGACAAAAACCCGTGGAAAAGAGTGATGTGCCGGCCCGGGGAGAGAGTCCGGTCCGTTGCTGCCTAAAAACCTTGGGGCTGGAAGATGCCCTGGCTCTGGGTTCTCTGGTAAAAATTCACCTGGGAGCCTGAGAGGTTGTGCAAAAACTAATTCTGCTGGGGAGGCGTCTAGATCCTCTTTAGGTGCAGCACGCAACCCCAATAAAACCCAAGGAAGTTTATTTACCCAATTTGTATCCGTTAGTGAGGCTCTGAGGGCGGCCTTAAGAGACCTGTGAAAACGCTCGCATAACCCATTAGCCTGAGGGTGATAAGCGGTGGTGCGGTGAATTGTCGCTCCTAAGCTGCTGGCCATGGCTGACCAAAGCTCCGAGACAAATTGAGGCCCCCTATCGGACGTGATGTCCGATGGGACGCCGAAACGTGCCACCCAGTTTGTCAAAAAAACGCGAGCGACTTCCTCCGCTGTGGTTGACGCCAGAAGGACCGCCTCTGGCCAGCTCGTAGTACGGTCTATCATTGTTAACAGATGTGTGAAACCTTGGGAGGAAGGTAGTGGTCCCACGAGGTCGACATGAACGTGGTCGAACCTTCTAGCAGGGATTCGAAAAGGCTCTAGAGGGGCTTTTGTGTGTTTGTGTATTTTGGCACGCTGACAAGAAATGCAAGTCTTTGCCCATTCTTTTACGTTTTTGCGCAGGCCAGGCCACACAAACTTTTCGGCGACCATTTTAACCGAAGCGCGCACACCTGGGTGCGCGAGGGAGTGAATTGAGTCGAAAATACGGCGGCGCCATGCAGCTGGGACTACCGGGCGAGGTCGGCCGGTTGAGATGTTGCATATTAGGGGGGGCACACCGTCGCGTAAACCCCTTTCCTCCAGCCTTAACCCTGTTGGTCCAGACAGGAGTGTGCGCACGTCCGCGTCACTACTTTGCTCCTCCGCCATGGCTGCATAATCTATCCCTACGTGGATTGGGGCTGCGTATGTGTCCGCATTGGCGAAGAGTTCTGCGGCTGAGGTAGTATAATCTGTCTCCTCGCGCTCTGGCGATGTCACAGCGCGAGAGAGGCAGTCTGCTACCACGTTAAGTTTGCCTGCCACATGTTGAATGTCTGTGGTGAACTCTGAAATCGCAGCTAGCTGTCTTTGTTGCCTGCCTGACCACGGTTCAGAAATTTTAGCCATCGCAAAGGTGAGCGGTTTGTGGTTTACAAAAGCCATGAAACGCCACCCCTCCAACCAGAACTGGAAGTGGCGGATGGATAAATGAAGCGCTAGCAGCTCCCTGTCAAAGGTGCTGTATTTACGCTCAGTTTGGTTTAGCGATTTGCTGAAAAATGCCAAAGGTTGCCAGGTTCCGCCTACGTGTTGTTCTACAACCGCCCCTATGGCCAGGTCTGAAGCGTCTGTGGTTAGCGCAATGCGGGCCGAGGGATCAGGGTGAACCAACAATGTGGCATTAGCTAGGGCACTTTTTACTTCCGCGAAGGCACGTTCGCGCTCCGGGGTCCATTCGACCGCGTTGGAAGGTTTTTGGTTTCTAAGCGCGTCATATAGGGGCTGCATGAGCTGAGCTGCGCGGGGGAGGAAACGGTTGTAAAAATTAACCATTCCCAAAAATTCTTGCAGCGATTTGACCGTTCGTGGCCGTGGGAAACTTTTTACTGCGTGAACTTTGTCTGGCAGTGGGACTGCCCCCTTCGGTGAAACTCTGTGTCCCAAAAAAATCAATTTGTGACACGCCGAATTTGCATTTGGCTGGATTGATTATTAACCCGTGCTCTTCTAGTCTCTGAAAAAACCATAGTGAGATGCTGTTCGTGTTCCTCCTCAGATGAGCTGGCTACCAGCATATCGTCGAGGTAGACGAACACGAAAGGGAGGTCGCATAATACTGCATCCATCATCCGCTGAAAGGTTTGAGCGGCGCCTTTGAGGCCAAAAGGCATCCGCAAAAATTCAAAAAGACCGAAGGGGGTTATTACAGCTGTTTTAGGAATGTCTTCCGCTCTAACGGGGACTTGATGATAGCCGCGGACCAGGTCTATTTTTGAAAAAATGCGCGCACCCGCCAGATGTAGTGAAAAATCTTGGATGTGAGGAGTAGGGTAGCGGTCATGCGCTGTCGCATTGTTTAATCTGCGGTAATCGCCACACGGTCTCCAAGAACCGTCGGATTTTGGGACCATGTGAAGCGGTGATGCCCAGGGGCTTTTTGATCGCCTGATAATGCCTAGTTTTTCAAGGGTGGCAAACTCGTCCCGAGCTATGGCGAGCTTGGTCGCGTCTAAGCGCCGAGCTTTGGCGAAAACGGGTGGGCCCGTTGTGGGAATAAAGTGTTTGACCCCGTGCTTAGCCACTGTAGCTGAGAATTTGGGAATTGTGAGTGCTGGAAATTGGGTGAGGAGTTGATCAAACTTACCTCCTGCTGTAGTGACGTTGGCCTGCACGGGTGGTGGAGAAACTCGAGCTGAGCAGGGAATAGAAGCAAAGGACAATGCATTAACCAAGCGTCTGTTCGCTAGATCGACTAATAACCCATGTGCACACAAAAAGTCTGCGCCCAACAAGTTAAAACTCACCGCCGCTACAACAAATGTCCACCTGTAGTTGCGGCCATGGATGCGGAGGGGCAGGTTCCTTTCGCCAAACGTGTCGATGATGGAGCCGTTGGTTGCCACCGCTCCATTGCCCCGGGGGCCCATGGCCCGGTCTGCTTGGGAGGGCATGATAAAACTCAGTTGAGCTCCCGTGTCGATGAGGAACTGCTTGCCGGTGTGTCCGTCCGTCACATATAGAAGCTTGCTTTTTTCGCCGAGAACCGCCGCTGTTAACGGTTCGGCTTTGGCGTTTCCCGAATTCGTGAATTTGCAGGGGGGAACACACTTGTAGGCCTTTTCGGCGAAGCGGTGGTGGTTATAACAGACGTCGCTCCGTCTGTTACGTCTTGGCCGTGTCGCTGTCACGGCGGGCGGATTCTGCTCCGTGGTTTGTGGCTCCCCGTGGCTCCGGACATCTGCGTTGAGGTCTGCGGATGCTGCTGTGGGTGTCTGTTCCTTGCAGGCGTTGACGAGTCGCTGCGCTTCGTGAGCCAGCGTGCGGAAGTCTTGCTGGGTGCTGCATCGCATGTTGGCAAGCATCCCTCTCATGTGTGGCGGCAGTGTACTGAGGAATATAAATTGGAAAAGGAAATTGTCGTTGTCCTCTTCTTTAAGTTGCAGCAAGTCCTCCATGAGGGCCTTGGGTCTGCATCCTCTGTGGCCGTAGACCGCCAGGATCCTCTCGGCTCTCTCCTCGGCAGAGGGGACGAAATTCGCCACGATGGTCGCTTTCAGTTCTCTGTATTTGTCCTGGGCCAGTGGCCGCTGGATTATGCTCCGCGCACATCTCGAAGTGGCGGCGTCGAGTTTGGCGACGATGTGATAGAACTTTGTATCGTCAGCCGTGATGCCCGCAAGTGCAAACTGGGCTTCAGCTTGCTGAAACCACGAGGCAGGGTCTTCCTGCCAGAAGTCCGGCAGCTTGACGGTGATGGCATTTGTGTGGACCGTCATTGATGTGTCCGCAGGGTGAGAGTGCCTTCCATCGGCTCTCACAGCGGTGCTGGTGCTCGGTTGAGCCCTCTCTATCACTTCTGCCGTGGGGGAACGTCGTCCATCTGTTCCCCTGTCTGCATGGGCGCCGGCGTCTGCCTGGGTCGCCACAGATGAGTCGATCGCTGGGGAACGCCTCTGGTCCATCCTTGCGTCAGGGTCACCAGTGTAGAGGAGCTCGGAATGACGAGGCGATGTGACTTATAAACCAAAGTTTATTATCAGCTTTGCTCCTCTAACAAGTCTCATCTAGTGCAGCAGCAGAAGAAGTAAGAGAGTGAACACATTCGGCTCTGTGTACTTATACTCACACACAACAAAAGACATGCATACAAAGCTGACATCCCCCATTAACTTAATTATCCTCCTTTGTCTCCGTACCCCTCCACCTGGCCCTGGGAGGTCAGGGCGACCTATCTGGTCTCCACCGCAGTGCCTCGGATGTTCTTTGATCTTCACTGGCGGTTGAGACCCTTTGTCCTGTTCTGAGGTGTGAAGTCGCTTTACATATGTAATCACCAAACATTCTCACATGCTTATACATATGTAGGTTATGGGATATATGATTAATATAGACCACAACTCCCACCCTTTGCACTACCAATTTCAGCTTCTTCCCTCAAGACGGAGGTTTGCTGTCCCAAAAAGTAAAACCCAGCGCTACAAAAACAGCTTTGTTCCTGCTGCTGTCAAAGAGTTGAACAAGCTGTAACAATATATTGCACATAATTTAGGTACCTATTTATTAACTCCATTTTATATTTACTTATTTTTGTAGGATGTCACTTGGGTTCTAAATATTTTATTGGGTTTTAGACCTTTGAGTTTTTAACCTCTTTGACTAGTCTTTAACTTTTTAATATGACCCTTCTCTCTTATCTCTGGTTTTTCTCTCATCTCTTTGTCTTTATATCCTGATTGATGGAGCCTTGAGTATTTTTATTTTTATCATGTTTATAGTCAGCTTCATGCCTGTGTTTGTGTTTATGTTATGTGTTTGTGTTTGTGTTTATGTTAAATGTAACTGTGGTTTGTAAATATGGATGTCACCAGACTGCAAAACAAATCTACCTATGGATACAAATAAAGTAACCTGAACCTGAAGGTGCAGGGAATTATGAACAGTTCCAAATACCAGTCAGTGTTGGCACAAAACCTTCAGGCTTCTGCTAGAAAGCTGAAGATGAAGAAGCATATCAATGACCCAAAGCACACATCCAAATCAACAAAAGAATGGTTTCACCAGAAGAAGATTAAGGTTTTGGAATGGCCCAGCCAGAGTCGAGACCTGAATCCGATCGAACATCTGTGGGGTGATCTGAAGAGGGCTGTGCACAAGAATTGCCCTCGCAGTCTGACAGAGTTGGAGCATTTTTGCAAAGAAGAGTTGGCAAATATTGCCACATCAAGATGTGCCACGCTGATAGACTCCTACCCAAAAAGACTGAGTGCTGTAATAAAAGCCAAAGGTGCTGCAACAAAGTATTAGTTTAAGGGTGTGCATATTTATGCAACCAGGATATTGTAGGTTTTTTGTATTTTTTATTTTTCCCCTTAAAAGATTTCAGTTTGTTTTTCATTTGGGTTGTACATCACATTAATGATGGAGAAAGTTTTGAAATGATTTATCTTGGTCTCATTTTTTACATCACAAAAACCTGGTATTTGAACAGGGGCGTGTAGACTTTTTATATCCACTGTACCTCCACCAAGGCCCTATCTGGCAATGTACGGACAGAGGTTGGATGAAAGGCGAGAGAAAAAGTTCTTAAAAAGACATGAGGAAAAGTTCTTAATATGTTAAGAAAAATGTCAAATTTATCTAAAAAAAAAATTAAATTTGCAGGGGAAAAAAAGAAATTTATCCTCAGAAAGTCACAAATTTATCAGGAAAAAAAATAGAAAATTCTCTTTTTTTTCAAAAAAGTCTTAAATTTACAAGAAAATGTGATTATTTTACAAGAAAAACTTTGCAAATTTGTGAGGGAAATCTGTATTTTTTAAAGATGCACTCTTGTGGATATAAATGCCCTATAAAAACAAATCTACATTGTCTAAAATGGTTTCTTATGCCCTTTTTTCTACAAAAAAAAAAACTTTCATTGTCTTACAGTTTCATGTCAAAATCCCCCCCCCCCACGCCCCCACGCCATGCTAATAGTGGCTAGCACTTCATTATCAGAATAAATCCTGTGATAAAAAGATTTACCGGTTGAAGGACATGCCTAGTTGTATGCACGGTGGCCCAGCCAGCATAATGACTGAAACGGCATCAGTCCTTAGTTTAATGGTAAAACCCATCTTAATTTGGGTCAAGTTTTCAAAGTAGTTTGTTAAAAAATGCTAACTAGTTTGGAGGATAACTTCAGTTAGGCCGGAGAGTACTGATTGGCTCAACTCTACCCACATGCCAGCACCACGAATAGTTACTTCACCAAAAACGTTCTGTCTCAACTCGCCTTTTTACAGGGGGCGGGGCTTAAGTGAAACTTTACAGCAAGAAAAAAAAAACAGAGATATGAGACATTTGAGCGATTTTTTGATATTGTTACAACTCGCTCTCGCCTGTCTCCCGCTTCAGCTGCGCGCACACCTGCGCCTCATCAATCCCGGGCTATATAGCCCGTTCCGCCTGGAGCCATCTGCTCATCAACGCTCTCAACTCCAGCGCACGCCCGCTCCCTTTCGGCCTGCGCTTCTCGTATGATTCCTCGCCTACCACGTAAGCCATTCCTCCACTCACCTTCTCTCCAGTCTCTCCCCTGTGCACAGGTGGATCCTCTGGCAGCGGATTTTCCTACCTCATCCTCGCCATCCTCCTCCTCACCGCGCCGAGCACGCGCAGAGACGCTGTCTTCCAGGCAGGAGACCTGCGGCTTAAGCCAACGCCAGCCACCGAGTCATCTGCAAGTAAGCACCAGACTGTACATTAATTCCGCTGGGTGTACACCGGCAGCTAATCCCCGTGTTTGCTCTGCCCTTAGGGTTGCCCGGCTGTACGGTGCTCCGTTTCGCCCTCGACGCATCCCGTCCTCCTACAGCACATCATATCCCGCACACACGCGCTCATACACCTGTTGTTTGCTCAATAAAATCATTGACTCACACTCGAGCCTGTGTGCCTGTTCCCTGGGCCCGACATTATGTCAGTTATGTCTTGTAAGTCATAAAAAACATGTTACAGACATGTTAACAAGAAAAAAAAAACTCAATTTTTGGCAGTGTGTGACTTTAAGGAAAAAAGTCCCAAATTTATAAGAAATCAGTAGCATATTTATGAGGAAAAATGTCAGATTTAGAAGGAAAACCACACAAATTGGTGAGACTAAAGTTGTCACTACTCTAGGAACTTTTTCAGTATAGGTAGAAACTTTCTTTGTCATGAGCTGAGCACTGAAGGTTTCCACCGTGCTCAGTCTCATGGCTTTTCTCTGTATTTGTATATTTGTTGTATTTTATGCCTTTTGGGTTCTGTATATCTCAAGAGACATCTGCAGGTCTGGGACAACCTCGGTGACCCTGGGGAAGAGCTCTGACAAAACAGACAAAGAGACAGGTTCAGGGTCACCAGCAGCAGTGGAGCACGGCGAGGTGAGCTCAGGCGCAGCTGACAGCTGCACTTGGCTGTCCCCTCCAAGAGCCTGGCAAGAACTTTCCAAAACTGTGACAATGAAAACAAAGGAGAGCACTTGCCTGCGCTCGAGCTCCACCGCTGTCCAGGACTCTGTCGATCCAGGTGACGATTTCTCGGGTCTGGTCCTTTAGAGGTCCAGCTCCAACTCTGCTGTGGTGGCCCCTGCAGCAGGCTTGGTGGTAGATATAGTCTCCAGACTCCCAGGTGAAGTGACCCACGCTGGTGGCTCGTCCGGTGTGGCAGCTGGGGGTCCACTTCCTACAGGCGCTGGATCCAGTGTGGCTGTGGTCTAGAAACACTCCATCATAGGCGCGGACATCAGCTCAGTACCAGCGCTTCCTCTCTGACCAGACTGTGGCTGAGGGGCTGGGGCCAGGTCCACCAGGACCACAGGCTCCTCCATCATCCGTCAGCTTGGCAGGCACTCGGAAAACATGGAAGGAGACACAGAAAGGGCAGGTGAAAGGCTCACAGCTGCAGCAGGTGGTGAGAGCTCAGATGACTGTATGAGCTGAGCCTCACCACTGGGAATCAGACAAGGTAATCTATGTTTAAGTGATTGAGAATGAAAAAACACTTGCCTGTTTTCCCGGGGCGTGATGTTTTCTGCTGCAGCTGGCGTGGCGTTGTCCCTCTCCGTGACTACAGTGGATATTGGCCCCTCAGAGAAATGTGGAGGGGCAGCCCCAGCGTGCACGGAGGTGGGCGGAGCCAGAGGAAAAATAGTCGACCTCTCGGCAGCGGGAGAGAGCGTCGGGGAGAAGCAGGGAACAGCAGCTGCGGAGAAGGGAGGCGCTGACGATTCAGCCGGAGACAAAGAACACTAAATGCGCACTGCTGAGGGAGGCTTCTAACTGGGCATAGGAGGGGCTGCTGGCTGAGACGTGAAGGTGTTCTTCTGACGGGATTTTTTAGATCAGCAGTGATGAATGGAAGGTGGAGGCGTAGGCTCCCCGTGGAGTGGGAGTCAGGGGACGCTCAATCATCGGCTCCAACTCCGGTTCCCTCTGTGAAAACTCCAATTCCTGAGCCAAATCCGGGAGGAGCCATGGCTTAACCTCGAGCAGGAGGTCAGTCTCCACCAGTAAAACCTGCCTGCGCTCCTCCAGCTCCTCGGCCGATGGAGCAGGCCAAAGGAGGAGGAGGCAGAGCTGCCGCAGGAGAGTGGCGAAAGGCTGGGGGCTTTCTGGTGTGTGAGCGCTTGCTCTTCGTTGGCACAGGCATTGGCATCGGAGCTGGTTCCCCCAGCTTATTGCTCGTTGATGGAGGTTGGAATATGGAGAGAAGTAGGTCTGTGAGCTCCGGGTGATCCCACAGGCTGGGGCATGCCTCAAGCACCTGCGCTGCGCCCTCCAGACACTCTCGGGCTGCCTCGGGGGTACAGGAGGCTCGAGCCTGTAACAGAATATCCTCCAGTAAGCACACTGACCACCACTCCATTTCGTCTAGTCCCAAGATGGACACCTCCGGTGTAACAGACATGGTATTCTCGTTGTGAAAAGGGAAAAAAACAAATGAAGAAAAAATGGGAAAACCAACAAGCGCCTTCGCCGAGGAGTGAAAGAAACAAAAAATCAACAAACTTACAGCAGCTGGGTCTCTGCTGGCTGCTGTCTTCTGTCATAATTTGCTCCTCAGGGCAGAGAGAAACAGACCCAAGCGCTGGACTGTGAGTTTGTGAAATTTATTACAAAAACAACAAACAAAGTTAAACAAGGTGCTCAAAACCCAAAGTACAAATGAGGGAGAAAAACTTACTTTAGGAATTACGCACCAGAGCGAGGCAGAGCTGTGGAGGAGATGAGGAGAAGATAGCCAAGACAGTGGCAAGGGAAGAATGAAAATAAAGCCCTTAAATAGGGTTCAAAGCCCATTACATAATTAATGACAGGTGCGGGTATCTGAAGTGGCAGGAGAAAGCATAATTCGGATCAGCTGGGGCAGTGAGAGAGAGGCAAACCAAAACTGACCGCTGACAGGGCAACGCCCACACGAAGCCTCACGCCACTGATAGCTGTCAACCAGTAAAAGAACAATAATAAAGATAGAAAGAATAAAATAACAACCACACATACCAAAATATAAATATAAATAAATGCAAAACAATAATGTAACAAAACTAAAACACAAACGGGAAAATGACAAACAGAACATGAATACAGAAACCCAAAATGCATAAAATGCAACAAATAAGTAAATATAAATAAAAAGCCACGAGACTGCACATGGCGGAAACTGCCAGTGCTCAGCTCGTGACAGTTACTTTTACTTGAGTCCAATTTCTTTACTCTGCCTTTCTCTGCACTACTGTAATATAAGAGCTGTAAATGCATATAAAGCAATAAACATTATCATACAACAATAGTATATTGACTTTGAGTGAGCCGGTGCTCCCAAAGTTATGTAATCAGATACTCAGGTAGTGTGTTAAATAAATAATCTCAGTTTTATCTGTCCTCTGAACAAATACTTGTCTGTCTCCATGCTATTGTTTTTTGTTTTGTTTTTTTAAGACTTTGCCCAGGTCTGCACAGGGCTTGACCGCTGTTTTGCTCCTCCTTTCTCCTCCCCAGCTCAACTGAAACATTCTAGGAGGAGGATCAGAACTGGTCTCCTCACTTAACACCACAGGAATGTGAGCTGAATGAAGGCTGCTGTGGGGGAGGTTGGGATCCCACAACGGAGAGCTCACTATCTCTGTAAACTGCAGATAAAAGTTTGGAGGCAGTGTCACAAGCACAGGCCTCTGTCATTCATATATGTGCAATCTGGATGAATCATAATGGCTGCTAGACACAGTTTGAAAGTTCATTAGGAAGTGAGGCTGCAACAGGAAAGGTAAGAAAATGTCAGGAAGCCTGTGTTGTTGTGAGTCATGGGTGTGGACATAATGAAAGCATTTAGGCCTGTTGCTCTTCAACAAAAGAATGCCCCACACACTCAACAGAGTATCTTCCCCATCAGTCACAGGGTAAAATGAAAAGTTATTAGTAAACAATATTAACATGTTTGTGTGTATACTCCTTGCTATCATTTTGGCAGAACCGTGGATGACCCCCTCCCACACTTTCCTCTTAATGAGAAGTAAGATTAATCATAGTAGTGACAGCTTAGTACCTGTAAATATTCACAGTTATTACAGAGCTGAGCAGAATAACCAGAAATTGTACTCAAGTAACATATCATTACCTTATACACATTTATACCCAGTGTCATGGACACTGGAGGCAAGGTGGGTAAAGTGTCTTGCCCAGGGACACAACAGCAGGATGGCTGGGGGGAACAGGATTCAAACCGCCAACCCTCTGGTTATTGGACAACCCGTTCTATCTCCTGAGCCACTGCCACCCACATTTCCCTCCTCTGTTCCATTTTTGCTGAGCACCAGTCTGGTTGGCAGGAAGTTTCATTTTTATATGGTCTTTGGCATGACCCAGCCGGGACTTGAACCCCAATCTCCCGGTTGTGGGGCAGATACTCTACCTCTAAGCCACCACTCCGGTATAAATGGCCCCTTAAAAATCAATTGCACGACTTCCGGGAAGATGGCGGAGAGACATAACACTTAAACAAAGAGCTCTCCCTAGCCGGATTAAAAATCATTGGTAAATGGCCAACTCGACATAAGCGGATCAATAAACTAAGGGATGAAAACACGAAGGAGCCGGGCACAAGGACAAAAGCAGAGTAAAATTGAAGAATTCCTCTCCAACAACGCAGGAAAAACCGCTGAACACGAAGCCCAAAAAAACGAGGTGTCTACAGCAGAGAAAATAGAGGACGCCAGGCTCGAAAACATGAACACTGGCATCGCCAGTTTGGGTAAAGAGTTAAGAGAATTCAAGCGGCAGCTACAGCAGGATTTAGCGGCTCTTAAGGAGGAGCTGAAAAAAGAGATTAAGGAGGAAATTATGGGCCTCCGAAGAGAAATGGAGCGCAAGCTAACAGAAAACATGGAGGAGCTGCGCTCCCAGCGGGCGTGTATGACAGAAGCGCAGGCCCGAATATCGGAGCTGGAAGATTGGAAAAGCGAGGCAAACGAACAGCTACAGACCCTGACGACGCAAACGCAGAGGATGCAGGAGAAAATAAACGACTTGGAGAGCAGGTCCAGACGAAGCAATATGCGCATCTTTGGAATTCCGGAGGGCATTGAAGGCAACTCGATGACGAAATTCATGGATCAGTTCTTAAAAAAAGAGCTGGAACTGCCCGGAGAAACGGATCTGCAGATTCAACGAACGCACAGAGCCCCGGCACAGAACCCGAAACCAAACTCTACACCCAGGTCAGTTGTGGTAAACTTTGTGAAATATGACATAAAGGAAAGAATCCTGACACAAGCATGGAAAAAAAAGATACGAATCGGCGACAAACAGGTATTCTTTGACCATGACTACCCGACAGAAATTGTGCAGCAGCGGAAGAAATATGCCAACATTAAAAAAACGCTGAAAGAGAAAAAAATTAGATTCCAAACGCCGCTAACGAAAATGAGGATTCATTGGGAGGACGGCGTAAGAACCTACAACACGGCCAGAGAGGCAGCGCGGGATATGATGGAGCGGGGCCTTGAGGTGAGCGTGCCGGAGGAAACGGCTGGAGCAGCGGCGGCCCTGAACGCATCACGACAGCCGGAGTGGAGACGAGTGAACGGCGGAAGAAGGGGGAGAGACGTAGAGCAGCGGCCCCAGGAAAAACTACAAGGCTTTCAACTGAAAGCCTAGATCATAACAAAGATTAAGAAAGGCACGGAAGAAATGAAGGCCAAGAAGACAAGATAAAAGAGAAACAGACGGCTAGGAGAGGTTTAAGTGATATTTGTTGGACATTTCTAGACTAATGACTATTACTTGGATAGTAATTAGAGGTCTAGGGAGGGCCCTTCACTCTGTGAAGACAATCCCCCCACCCACCAACAGGGACCAGTGGGCAGAAGAAAGGCCCAAAGTACGGAGGTCGAGATTTTTTAATGTGTTTTTATATAAATATGTGTTATTTTTGTTGTTAAAGGGGCTAGGAGCACAAGTTAAAAAAATGGAAAAACATGAATATGGGTAAAAATCTTAAGATAATGACACTAAACGTGAATGGTCTGAACTCACCTGTTAAAAGGGAAAGAATAATAAGAAAATTCAAGAAGGAAAAAGCTGAAATTATATTTATGCAAGAGACACATTTGAGCAAGACAGAACATGTGAAACTAAAGAGATTTGGCTATAAGAACTCCTACTACAGTTCATTTAAGGGAGGAGCTAAAAGGGGGGTTATGATACTAATTTCAAACAAAATACAATTTGAAAGTGAACAGGAAATCCAGGATAAAGAAGGCAGGTATGTAATAATAAAGGGAAGAATAGATGGTATGCAGATTACATTAGTGAACATCTATGCCCCACCAGAAAGTGACAAGGGTTTTTTTCAACATCTGGTTGATCTCATAGCAACACACAGTGAAGGAGTCCTAATTTGTGGAGGAGACTTAAATGCTGTCATGGATCATGAAGTTGATACAACAAGTGTTAAGAAGACAAAAAAACATGTAACAAAGTTCATAAGAACCTCACTGGCAGAAATGGGTATGGTAGACATATGGAGGGACCTACACCCACTCGAAAAAGACTATACACATTATTCAGCAGTCCATAAAGTACACTCTAGAATAGATTACTTCCTTATGAATGAAGGTGACAGACACAGGGTGAGAAATTGTTGGATTGGAGGGGCAGAAATATCAGATCATAATCCTATATACATGGAAATATATCTAAACAATAGAAAACGACAAACAACATGGAAACTTAACGTAGGACTGTTAAATGATGAGAAAATGAAAGAAAGAATAAAAATAAACATAAACGAATATATCCAAGAGAATGACAATGAAGAAGTGGACCCAACAATACTATGGGATGCACTAAAAGCCGTGTTAAGAGGAAAATTAATTGTTGAAACAGGAAAAGCAAATAAGACTAAACTGGAAGCGTATGAACAAAGATGTGAGAGACTGAGGGAATTAGAACGTAAACATCAAAGCACAAATGATCCAAAAATATATCAAGAAATTAAAGAAGAAAAAACAAAGATAAAAGAAACACAAATGGATGAAATTGAAAGGAAAAATAGATATCTAAAGCAAAAATATTATGAAACGGGACCAAAAGCCACAAAACTGCTGGCAAAACGGTTAAGAAAACAACAAACAATGAATGATGTATATAAGATTAAAGACCCCACCACAAATAAAACCACAGTTAACCCAGAAAACATCGAAGAAATATTCCATAATTTCTACCAAGAACTATACTCGCAACCCGAAGAAACAAATACTAAAGATATTAAAAAATTTCTAGGCACATTGGACTTGCCATCAATAGGAAATCAACAAAATGAAAAGCTAACAGCAGAAATAACAACACAAGAGATCAGAGATGTGATTAAGTCACTTAAAAAAGGTAAATCACCAGGTAGTGATGGGTACCCATCTGAGTTTTATAAACTGTTTATAGAAGAACTCATGCCACAGCTCCTAAAGTCATTTAATTGGACGTTGAACAACAACAAAATACCTCCATCATGGAACAAAGCTATCATTTCAGTTATTTTAAAGCCAGGGAAAGATAAAGAACAATGCGGAAACTATAGACCAATCTCTTTATTAAATGTGGATTATAAAATATATACAACAATTATATGTAAACGAATAAAGACATTCTTGACGGAATTGATAGAAGATGATCAAACTGGTTTCATAGAGGGACGCCAAACACATGACAATATCAGGAGAACAATACATATAATTAACCAAATACATAAAGAAAAGAAAAGCACAGTAATAATGAGTTTAGACGCAGAAAAAGCATTTGACAGGGTTAACTGGAAATTCCTATATAGTGTACTGGAGCGCTTTGGATTTAACGAAAAATCAGTACAATGCATAAGGACGCTGTATCAAGAACCTGTGGCAAGAATCAAGATAAACGGTAGCTTAACAGACAAAGTAAATATACAAAGATCAACTAGGCAGGGATGCTGCTTATCGCCCACCTTGTTTGCTCTGTTCATAGAGCCACTGGCTCAAGCGATATGACAAAATAAGAAATTAAAAGGTGTAACAATAAAGGGGGCGGAACACAAGATTGGGCTATTTGCAGACGATTTTATAGTTTACCTTGAACAACCAGATGAATCAATAATGGAAATGATGAACTTGATAGAAAATTTTGGAAAATTATCAGGATACAAGATAAACATAACAAAAACACAAATACTGACATTCCACTATAACCCTCTAAACCAGATAACTGATAAGATCAAACTAAACTGGAACCAAAAAGAAATAAAATACCTTGGAGTGAACATACCTAAAGACCTAAGCAAAATATATAAAGCAAACTATGATAGGTTGGAACAAGAAATAAAAAAAGATATTGATAGATGGTCAATCTTAAATATGGATCTGAATTCAAAAATTGAGACAGTCAAAATCAGCATACAACCTAGATTACTTTACCTCTTCCAGGCTCTACCAACAGAGATTCCAGATGCCCAATTCTCAAAGTGGGACAGGATGATATCGAGATTTGTTTGGGGAGGTAAAAAGCCAAGAGTGAAATATAAAACTCTCCAATTACCAAAAGAGAAAGGAGGCATGGGCCTACCAAGTCTAAAGGAATATTACTACTCAGCACAAATAAGATATATCATATGTTGGTGCGACGAGGGATATGAGGCAAAATGGAAAGAAATGGAAAAGGAAATTGAGGGACTCCCAGTACAAAGCATAATAGGAGATAAAGATGCATATAAGCAAATCAAACAAATAGACCCAATCACTAAATTTACTTTAGAACTGTGGTATAAAATAGTACAAAAATATAATATAAAGGAAGACATAAAACTATTGAAATGGGTAGCATTTGACAGTCAGTTTGAACCGGCAAAACAAGATAGGGGATACAAAAATCTGGTGAACAAGGGAATCACAGCATGGGGCAATATCGGAAAAAAAGATCTCGGGAGCTTTGTAAACATCAGGAGAAAATTTAAACTAGAAAGATCGGAATTTTTCAGATATCTGCAGATGAGAGATTATTATATGAAGAAGATTAGGCATAACCTCCAAACAGATGTGAGCGAGATTATACAACTCATTTTAAGCTCATATACAGGAAATAAAATAAGAATTATTTCAAAGCTATATCAGAAACTTATGACAAACAATCATACAAGTAACTATATAAAGGAGAAATGGGAGAAAGAGCTCAATTTAAACATAACAGAAGAAAGCTGGCAGGAAATATGGAAAACACAACACACGTCAACAAATTCAAGGACATGGAGGGAATTTGGATGGAAAAACCTGATTCGCTTTTTCATTACACCACAGATTCAAGGAAAATATACAAATACCCAATCTATATGCTGGAGGGGATGTGGGGCTCAAAATGCAGACCACTCACATATGTTTTGGAAATGCTGCAAAATATCATCATTCTGGAAATCTATACATGTGACAATACAGAGGATATTAGGATATAATATACCAATGAACTGTAACCTGATGTACTTATGTGATCTTAAAAGAGACAATGTTATACAGGCTGAGGACAGATATCTAGTTAAAATCTTGTTGATTGCATGTAAAAAAACTATCACAAAAAAATGGCGATCAGAAGTTCTTCCTGACCAAGAGCAATGGACTGACATTGTTGAGGACATACGTATGATGGAAAAACTAACATATCGACAAAGAATGCAAGAAGGACTATGGGAAAAAAATGGCGGAAATGGACACACTACAAAGTGCAACAACGAGGCAGAAATTGAAAGAATAACCAAAGACACTGAAAAAACCAGAAGAATTAAGAGATGGAAACTAAAAACTTGATGCTCCAACATTTGTCCCCCCCCCCTTTTTTTCTTTTTCTTTTTTTTTCTTTTTCCCTACCCTAGCCCCTTTGTTTTTTAAATGTAGAATGTGATCTGAATGCATTATATATGATGAAAAATGAATAAAAATCTAAGTTACAAAAAAAAAAAATCAATTGCACACAAACACTTTGGGGGTGGTATATTACATAAATTTTTAAGATTTTTCTTTTGCCCAAGAAAGAAACAGGACATGGTATGAAGAGCGGAGGAAAGACACTCAGAATAGTTTGCTCTGGAGGTGCTACATCTGAGGAACAGGCTCTTGTAAAATATGTCATAACCTTGAAGCTACTGGACGTTGTTATATTATCGTGTAAAAGATAAATTCTGCACAATAAATTCAAATATCACAAAAAACTGAAATTATAAGTAGTTTTTCAAATGATACACAATTTTTTTGATTAATATATGAATTATGTGACATGAGTAATATATATATATATATATATATATATATATATATATATATTTTTTTTTTTCCTAACTTATACTGTATATAAAGAGAGGTAGGTGAATTCTATCCTAAACATCAACTTAGGCTTGGCCACATGATTTTAGGATAGCCATCCATGGATATAAGTGCAAAACAATTTCCCAATATTCTCTCTGGTTCAGTATTTTTTTTTTTTGGGGGGGGGGGTTGTTACTGTTTTGTTTTAACATATGTGTTATTTGACTATCACTGTATCAGTATTTCAGTGTTGTTTTTGTCCTATAGGTCAGATGTTGTTTCTCATGACAATGACACTTTTATATCCACTTTGTATCAGATTCGGTACAGATGCGATTGGTCCAGATGACATACCTGTGGAGGTATGGAGATGTTTAGAAGAGATGGCAGCAGCAGGGCTACCTTAACTTGCCGTTAGCCCCTTGGACTGAGAGGTTTTTTAGGCCCCCCCCAACAGAATCTCAGTTTAAAAATGTAATAGCCATGTTTTTAATAATGGGTTGCATTTATATAGCACTTTTCATGACACCCAAAGACACTTTACAATGAGTCCATTATTGATTCACTCCACAGACAGTGATAGTGGTAAGCTACCTCTGTAGCCACAGCTGCCCTGTAGCAAACTGACAGAAACATGGATGCCAATTCACGCCAACGGCCTCTCCAACCACTACTGAACATTTCTTCACATTCATACACCAGTGTCATGAACCATGAACACACTAGAGGCAAGGTGGGTAAACGTGTGTTGCTCAAAGACACAACAGCAAGGTGGGGGGAGTGGGATTTAAACTGCCAACCCTCCGATTATTGGGCGACCTGCTCTATCTCCTGAGCCACTACAGTCCCATTTTTGTTTCTCTCGGAGAAATTTATGCTTAGCTTTTTGCCTGACAAAATATTTATTCTTGCTGTGCAGTTTATGTGTTAGAAAATTTTACATGCTTTCAGATAGTTTTAATTTGTTTTAAGCAATTTGAAAAATCAAATTTTCTTGCTCTGTTGCAAGATAATTTTATTTAAAATAAACCAAAAAATCTGGCAATAGATAATGTTAGTTAAAATAAAAATAAACATCTGCCAACAAAGTAAGATTAAATTGCTTAACACAAGTAAAAACTATCATAAAGCAAGTAAAATCTTACTGAAAACTGCACAACAAAAAGGACTTTTCATCAGAATTATCTTGTGAGAGAAAAACAAGCATATAGCCTTGATTTAATATATTTTATCTTACTGAGTTCCATTTTTAGTGTGACAAATACTGCCTTCAGCATAAACACGAGTTAGTCTTTTCTCTCTCTCTCTCTCTCTCTCTCTCTCTCTCTCACACACACACACATTCACACACACACACACACACACACACACACACACACACACACAAAACCATGGACTACAAAGAGCATGTCTTTTTTTCAGAAGTGCTTTCTGGCCTTTTTTAATGAAAAATCCTTTATTATGTCCTTTAAGTCACGAATAACTCAGTGGACATCAATGTGAAGTTACACAGTCTGTTTAATAGCATGCTTGTCTTCTCCACTGGCCTGCTCTCTTTCGGCAGGATCTGGTCTTCTCCTCCAGGTGAGTTCTTTAATGGCCCATCTGTCTCCTCGGTAATTGGCAGCTCTGCCTCCACTCAGTGCTCCAGTTTAGAGAAATCCTTTATGCTTCAGGATTTTTTCAAGCAATTCATTTTTCTTGAGCTGTTTTCCTCTCAATAATCTTATGACACTGTGGAGGTAATAGAACAGGTGAGATGCGACGAGCTGGAAGGGTGCAAGGTTTTATTTTCTCCAACATAATGAAACACGCTTTGTAGCTCGGTGAGCTACTGCGCTGCTGAGGCATGTATAACGAGCTCTTTTATACAGATATACAGACAGAGAATGCATGGCACATTAGCATAGTGATTGTCATCTCATGCATATCAGTCAATACATATCATTATCATGACATCAGCTGGCGCCTGGATGTCCTCTCCGTCCTCGGGGGACGCATACATAACAGTCCAGTCTGATTGCCCCCCGGGCTCTCTGTCCCTAGGTCAATTGTCCTCCCCTTCCTCCAGCCCTGATGACTGTGAGATACTGTCCATCCGCAGCGTGCTGGGTCACCACAACACCACTTAAAAACTTTTTTCCGGACATTTTGACCAAGCTAATTACTTCTTACCTCTCACTGGTGCTTGCATAGTCACGTGTCAAAACAATTCCTCTGATAGGCTATTGGTGGTACCCACGTGGGCGCTTGTAAATTGGACCAATATCAAGTGATGGGCATAGAATTTGACCAATTAATAACAATGTAATCTTTTTTACTGGCTCATGATAGGCCCCTGATCTTTGTAGGCCCCTGGATTTCAGTCCAGCCTAGCCCGTGCATTAAGGCAGCCTTGGGCAGCGGACATTTTAACCAGATTGTTTAACACAGTCTTGGAGAGGGAGAGGATGCCTGAGGAGTGGAGAAGAAGTGTTTTGGTACCAATTTTCAAGAACAAGGGTGATGCTCAGAGCTGGAGTAACTACAGAGGCATAAAGTTGATCTAGTTAAAACAAGAGTAAGTTCAGTACTGGTTGCCCCCACATGAAAAAGATTGTGGGCCATTTATGATGAGCCTTTGTGTGAAAAATTATGACAGTGAGCCCTTTAGAGTAGGAAAATTTTGACTTGCCTTAATCAGTGCCCTTCTAATAGAAAAGGGTACTGTTATGAAGTAACTTCCATGCTTCCCTAACATGCCTGTGCTGTTTTTTTTTTTTTTTGTGGAGAAAATAAGATCCAAAGCTGTTATGAGTATTCCTACTTGTGAGAACACATGATGATGTAAACAATTAGGCATTCCTCTAATGATGAATCGTCCCCCTGGTGGAAACGTCCCTAAATTCTAAAGCATGTCCTCACATACAGTAGATATAAAAAGTCTACACACCCCTGTTCGAATGCCAGGTTTCTGTGATGTAAAAAAACAAGACCAAGATAAATCATTTCAAACTTTTTCCACCAATAATGTGACCTATAATCTGTACAACTCAATTGAAAATCAAACTGAAATATTTTAAGGGGAAAAATTTAAAAAAATTAAAAACTTACAATAACCTGGTTGCATAAATATGCACACCCTGAAACTAATACTTTGTTGCAGCACCTTTGGCTTTTATTACAGCACTCAGTCTTTTTTGTTATGATCTGGGCTTTGGCCTTCTGTCCTTGTCCACACATTATGCTCATTTGTGTCTTCTCTGTGCTCCCTTGATTTGGTTTTGTAATTATTTATGATTTATCATTTGCATTTATTGCCCTCTGTGTTCCCCTGAGTCTCTTGTCTTGGTCTTCTGTGTCATCCCATTTGGTCCTGGGTCTGTGTGTATTTTCTGTTTACCTATTGTTCCAGCTCCTTGTGTTTTCCATACGCACACCCACTCTCCCTCATGTGTGCTCTGTTGAGCCCTTGATTGTTCTCCCAGCTGTCCCGCCTCTGTGATTATTAGTCACCCTATTTAGTATCCATGTCTGTCTCAGTTCATTGTTGGGTCATTAATGTTGCTGTCGTGTTCTCCTGCCGTGCTCCCTGTTTGTCCAAGTTCCCCATGAGTTTGACCTGTGCATCCGGAGTTATTTTCCAGCCCCAGTGCTGTGCTTTTGTTTCCCTGTTTGTTAATAAATACCACCTTAGCACCGAAGCCCTGCCTGCTACTTTGGGTCCAAACTCAAAATTTGCATCTGCCTCCCGAAGCAGATCAGCATGACATTTTTGGGTAGGAGTCTTATCAGCTGCCACGGTTACATGTGCAAAATTTCTTCAATCCGATTACAATTCAGATCAGAACTTTACCGCTTACATGGATCCTGAAAAAGCTGGTCCGATTAGGACGTGCGTTTCCATGTGTCACATGTTTGAACAGATTAAATCATTTTGACATTGCAGAATCATCCGACATTCCGGAAATAGTAGCAGAAGAAGCAACATGCGATGTAAACAAACCCCGCTTCATGTCTTTCTCTTTTTGAAATGGACCTGTATTGTGTTATCCAGACTGTACTTTTGCTTCTGTTGGTCTCCATAATGATGCTACAAGCCCAGTAGTACATATTTCTGCATATGACGAACAGAGGGAGACAGCACGACGATACGGACCAGATTTGTTTTACGCCCGCCATGTCTTCCACTAGCTGCTGTAAAGGTGGAAATACATCACGTCGACCTGTGACTGACGTACAGACATGCGCAGTTAACATATTTTCTACCCAAACTTCAGAATAAGTGTTTATACGCGCACCAATCGGATTAACAATTGGCATAACCCACCCGTCTCAATCGGAAGGAAATTTTGATCCGAATGTGTGTGATTGGGTTAGAATATTTGGATTGGTGTGTTTACATGAAGCATTTTTATTCCAATCAGGCTTTTAATCCAGTTACTTGTGTCCATGTAAACATGGCTAATGTGGCACATCTTGATGTGGCAATATTTGCCCACTCTTCTTTGTGAAAATGCTCCAAATCTGTCAGAATGCGAGGGCATCTCCGGTGCACAGCCCTCTTCAGATCACCCCACAGATGTTCGATCGGATTCAGGTCTGGGCTCTGGCTTTGCCATTCCAAAACCTTAATCTTCTTCTGGTGAAGCCATTCTTTTGTTGATTTGGATGTGTGCTTTGGGTCATTGTAGTGCTGAAAGATGTCCTCTTCATCTTCCGCTTTCTAGCAGAAGCCTGAAGGTTTTGTGCCACCATTGACTCTTATTTGGAACTGTTCATAATTCCCTACACCTTGACTAAGGCCCCAGTTCCAGCTGAAGAAAAACTGCCCCAAAGCATGATGTTGCTACCACCATTCTTCACTGTAGGTATGGTGTTCTTTTGGTGATGAGCAGTGTTGTGTTTGTGCCAAATATACTGTACCTTTCGGATTATGCCCAAAACGATTAACCTTGGTTTCATTACATCATAACACATTTTCCTACATGCGTTTGGGAGAGTTCAAATGTGTTTTTGCAAAATGTAGCCAGGTTTGGATGTTTTTCTTTGTAAGATAAGGCTTCCGTCTTGCCACCCTACCCCATAGCCCAGACATATGAAGAAGACGAGAGATTGTTGTCGCATGTACTAAACAGCCAGTACTTGCTAGAAATTCCTGCAGCTCCTTCAGTGTTGATGTTGGCCTCTTGGCAGCCTCCCTGACCAGTTTTCTTCTCGTCTTTTCATCAATTTTGGAGGGATGTCTTGTTCTTGGTAATGCCACTGCTGTGCCATATTTTCTCCACTTGATGATGACTGTCTTCACTGTGTTTCATGGTATATTTAATACCTTGAAAATTCATTTGTACCCTTCACCTGACTGATACCTTTGAACAATGAGATGCCTCTGATGCTTTGGATGCTCTCTGCGGACCATGGCTTGTGCTATAAGATGTCAGGAAAAGCTTACTAGAACAGCTGAACTTTATTTGGGGTTAATCAGAGGCACTTTTAATGGTGGAAGGTGTGTGCTGACTCCCATTTAACATGAGTTTGAATGTGATTGGTTATTTCTGAACACAGCCACATCCCCAGTTATAACAGGGTGTACATATTTATGCAACTAGGTTATTGTAAGTCTTCTATTTTTTATTTTTACCCTTAAAAGATTTCAGTTTGTTTTTCATTTGGGTTGTACAGGTTATAGGTCACATTAATGATGGAAAAAGTTTTGAAGTGATTTATCTTGGTCTCATTTTTTTATATCACAAAAACCTGGCATTTGAACTAGGGATGAGCCCGATCCGATCTGCCGTATCGGTATCAGGTTCAATCCAGGCAAAATGGCTGGTATTGGTATCGGTAAGGAATAAAAGTAATTTACTAATTCAATACATTAACTAGAAAAGCACTCGGAGAGCGCAGACCTCCGCCAAGCGCCACAGTTCCCCCCCATACAGTGTTTGTGTGTACATTTTCAGATTCCTTGACCATGAAAACATATGACTAGCAATTGGATTCACAATGATAGGATTAGTGGTTCAGTAGTAAAAGCATCACCTCCTTGGCGGAGGTAATAAACTGAAGTGTTGGTGTTGTGTCCATCTCCTTCATGTGCAAAGTCCCAGGCTGCGAGCGTTTTCATAGATCACTGAAAGCAGCACTCAGGGCTTCACTGACGGATGCAAATTGGGTAGACAGGTTGCCCTGGGTTTTATTGGGTTTGCGCTCTGCGGAAAAAAAGAGGATTTGGAAGCTTCCCCAGCAGAGAGCTGGTTTTTGCGCAGCCCCTATGGCTGGCCGGGGAATTTCTGCCAAATAATCCCGCACCGGACAGCTGCCCGTCTCAGTTTTTGCAGCGTAGCACAGACACAGGCACGCTGGCGGGCCCGGCCCACCACTGTTTTGACGGATGCAAATTGGGTAGACAGGTTGCCGTGGGTTTTACTGGGTTTGCGCTCTGCGGAAAAAAAAGGGATTTGGAAGCTTCCCCGGCAGAGAGCTGGTTTTTGCGCAGCCCCTATGGCTGGCCGGGGAATTTCTGCCAAATAATCCGGCGGCGGACAGCTGCCCGTCTCAGCTTTTGCAGCGTCGCGCAAACACAAGCACGCTGGCGGGCCCTGCCCACCACAGTTTTCCGCGTGCTTTTGTGCCTAAAACTTTGAAGAAGGCAGAGTTTGTGTTCGTCAGACACGACGACCAGCGCCCTCTATTGCCCCTGCACACATGTTGAAAATGGCCGTATCTCACAATGTTTATGAATCCTTTATAAAATTCCTGTATCCAGACGGTGATCCGGATCATCCCCAAAATTTAATCAGTTCTTCCTTGTACCATTTCCAACAATGCCTGAAAGTTTCATCGAAATCCGTCCAAAACTTTTTGAGTTATCTTGCTAACCAACAGACAAACAAACAGACAAACAGACAGACAAACGCTGGCAAAAACATAACCTCCTGGCCTTCGGCCTGGCGGAGGTAATAATATTAAAATGAAGGTGTGATCATGTTCTCAGCCTCGCTGCACGAAGCTTCTGTAAACAGAAGCAACACGTGTCATGTCACTGGAGCCAGTCTGTGAGACTCGCCTCAGTATGTGGTACCAGCCTTTATAATTTTAACACCACCAGCTTGATAAAATACTTGCAAAAGTATCACAGTAAAGGAGTCTGCCGAATTCTGTCAAGAACCAGGCAGAAGGACGTGTTTCCAGCAGCTGCTGCTTGTCCAGCTTGAGGCTTGATTGCGCTAAAAGTGAAACTAAAAGAATGAAATTGAAAGCAAAAACCAAACGAGCAGGAACGAAGATATAACATGGGCTTACCTTTAGACTGACAGTTACAGCTAATAAGGAGGTGACAGAAACAAATAGCAAATTATAACGGTGAACTGGAAGCAGGACTATACAAGGACTAACAAGGCTACATGAAATGAAACAGGAATGACTTCAAAATAAAAGCAAACCTAAAAACTATGAACAGCGAATAATATCAGAAACTATTAAATATGACCAGGAGATGACCAGGAGAATGATAATAATAATAATAATAATAATGGATGACAAAAATACAACTTAAAGGGTTAGTTCCTTTATTTTCAGATCTACAGCATTTTTTACCTCATGCATAAAGTGGCACTTTGAATTTCATCTGAATGTTTATTTAAATATTCAGTTTTAAAGTTTTGCATAAACTTGCACTGAAAACTTCAGAATGCATGTTTATATGGTGCTGACCAGTGAAATGCTGCCAGTGTTGCAAAGTTTAAAATAAAAAAGCAGCAGCGTTGCTGAACTGAGTCAAGTTTGTAATATTTTCTTTGACTTTTAGATTTATGTTTTTATGTGTGCAAAATGCAACCACTCATTGCCAACGTATGTTCTGTACTTTCGCTGTTTTAAATAAGAGAGACAGTATCAGGTTTGGATCGGTATCGACTGATACTCAAAGTCGCAGTGTCGGTATTGGTATCGGTATTGGTATTGGACTTGAAAAAGTGGTATCGGCTCATCCCTAATTTGAACAGGGGTGTGTAGACTTTTTATATCCACTGTACTTTAGTAGAAATGCTGGAGGTGTTAGTAAAATAAACATTTCAAAGCTTTACAGTTCACTGTGTGCTTCATCACAGATGTACTTTTCATCTTTTAATCTAACCAAGTGTCAAGATCAATTTAATTTTAACATTAAAGGTGACTGATCAAGCTCATGTTGATGTGGCGCAGTACTGTACAGTAGGTGGGTGCCGTTTTTAGTTCTTTGCCCCCATCCTTCAAACAGTCTGAGTCCACCTCTGCTATGGGTTTTAAAAAAATGCACATCACCGTTGGAATAGTTTCCTTCTCTCCCCCACGTTGTTTTATCACCTTTTTGTAATAAACAGTCACAATCGAAACCATCTCACTCTCTCACTCTCTCCCTCCCTCCCTTTCTCCTGCTCTGTCTGTATGGCAGAAAGCAATCACATAAATCACCTAAAAGGCAACCATTCTGAGTAAAAAAAAAAACAAAAACAAAAAAAAAACCACACACTCACACACATACAAAGGTGCAGAAAACCAATAAAATGCATAATTCACTGTCAGACAAATCTCTTACATTAAGGCCTAACTACTTTGAAGACCCGCCTGAGGATGAAACTCACACTGTCTATTATGTATTTATTCAGTGCTCATATTGTTCATGTCGGAGCTCTTATTTGTGTGGTAAGGGATGGCGGCCCTGGTTTCCAGTTCCGCCATCTCCAGTGGTATAAGAGGGTCTGCTGGTAGGGGGGCGCTCTCTTCCGCCTTTCCTCTCCCAAGCGGCTGCATGTACGGTCGGGTGTACAGAGTCCAGTTTCATAAATAAACAAGTGTTCAGCCCCACTCCTGGCTTCATCCTTGTCTACAAGTTATGACATAACATTTGGTGACGAGAGGTAAACTCAAGGAGGCGTGTGGAACACCAGTTCGTCCATTCCTGGAGCTCCCGGGGGAGCCGTCTGTGCCGTGGCCTCATTGGTATGAGGCTTTCCAGACGTACATGGTAGCACTAGACCTGAGAAGAATGGAGAAGCTGCAAGCTCATTCATTATTAGTACATAATCTGGGAATGGAGGGACAAAGAATTTTGGGCACGCTTGGAGATGCGGACACTTATGAAAAAGTGGTTGAGTTAGTGGCCCGCCATTTCAGGGTGCCGGACAACGTCATCGTTAGGCGGATTAAGTTCAGACAGCGCCGCCAACAGGTAGGTGAACCGATCTAGCGGTTCGTGTCGGACTTAAAGCAGTTGGCCTTTGAGTGCCAGTTTGGGTTATTGGAAGAAGAAATGGTATGCGACCAGCTGGCGGAACACACCAACTGTGCTGCAGTCTGCTCCAAGCTGCTCTCATTCCCGGGGGAGTTGATGCTGACTAGGGCTGTCGAGTTGGCACTACAGCTGGAAGCAGCAGATAAGCTAACTCGGGAGCTAAGTGAGTGCCTTTTGCTGGGAGGTTCAAGATCCCCCATGGCCATACAGGTAGTGGACCCGGACAGCGATGGGAACGTCATGGATGACGTGGAAGAGGCCAATGCTGCACAGATGAGGTCTGCCCCGGGGAAGCCCAGGTGTATGGGTTGTGGGTCCATGAAGCACCGCCACAAGGCCAGAGAGTGTGTGGCAAGAAGTAAGCGCTGTGGAAATTGCGGCCGTCGCCATCATTTTGCGAGGATGTGCCAGTCAGCTGGACAAGAGAGCCTGCGCGAAACTTCAACGTCTACCGCTCCAACGGTGGTACACACGGTGTCCCCGGGTACTGATGGCCGCACGTGCTGCGCGGTAATTTTGGATGGAGTTCCGGTACCAATGTTGGTTGACACAGAAGCGGAGAGTTCTGTGCTGAATTGGGCTACAGTCAGACAGTGTTTCCCCGAATACAGGATTGGAAGTTTCTCAGCGCCGCTTTGCGGCTATGGAGGAGGACAATTGGCCACGGTGGGTACCATCATGTTGATGGCTTGGTACAAGTTGGCGATGATGGCCGCTATGGAGTTCATCGTGACGGCTTGTGGCTCTAACATCATGGGCTGCAACTTATTTTATGGCCTTGAATTCTCCATCAGGAGTGGCACTGGGGAAGAGTGGTCAGGTGGTGGACTGTGGGACGGACTGGTTCCAAGGGTCCAGGACGATGCAGAGTGGGATGAACTGTTGCTGGGTACTCCGGAAAGTGGACAGGCTGCATCGTGCTCAGGGTCGCCGCCAGAGGGCCCCGGTGCCAGTATCCGAGCTGCCCTGGATGTGGGCACCAGGCAGCATAGGGGAGGACCTGCGGCGATGAGCAGGGCCCCAACGATGGTCTCAGATGTTCCCGGAACACGGCCGTGACTTGTGAACATGGGACCACAGAGGCGGGGTCAGCAGCAGATCTACAAGCAGTCAGGGCAGGACCAATTGGCACTGGAGGAGCGAGTGCCAGGCGGAAACACCGCAGGCCGTGCAGGGCCCCACTTGGAGTTGCAGACTGGGTTCGGGCTCGGTCAGAGGCGAGGTCCAGACGGGTGAGACAGAAGCGGAACATGGAGCAGTACCAGGGTCGGCTGCAGGTGATGAGTGAGCAGCACGATCGATACATGATGCTGTTGGATGGCTCGTGGTGCCACCCCAATGAGTTACGGCGTGCTCCAAAAAAGACGGGTGGGCACAACCCCAGACGGTTGGAGCGCTCGGAGGTGTGGAGGAGAAGACGCTCCAAGGCGGAAGCAACCAGCTGTGGTCTGGAAAGCGGACTGCCGCCAGGGGTTGACTGATGTTGAAGGGTCTGGGGTGGGGCCACGGGCCATCCTCATCGAGTCATGGGTGTGTTTTAATTGTTCAGCTGTGTTCTGTGTTAATAGTTTTTGGGATTATTTTAGTATGGTATATAGGAGACACAGCAGCATTTTTATTTTATGGACTTTAGTTGCATTGGTGGCAGAATAACCCGCCTCACTGTGTGGGGGATAGGATGGCAGTCTACCCATACCTCCTAATTTTAGTTCTTTTGGTGTGAATGTCATAGGCCCCTTTTGGTGATTTAGTTTGTTTATGTTTAGTGAATGGTTTGGGTTGCAAATTGGGATGGGTTCATTGTGTGTGTGTATTTTGGACTTTCTGCAGGGGGGAGAAATGTTATGTATTTATTCAGTTCATATTGTTCATGTCGGAGCTCTTATATGTGTGGTATGGGATGGTGGCCCTGGTTTCCAGTTCCACCATCTCAGGTGGTATAAGAGGGACTGCTGGTAGGGGGGCGCGCTCTTCCGCTTTTCCTCTGCCAAGCGGCTGCATGTACGGTCGGGTGTACAGAGTCCAGCTTATTAATAAACTGTAGAAGCTGGGTTAATCATCTCAGACTGGATGCAGAGGGTAAACAGAGAAGGACAATAGGTATTGAGATGAGAGAGATTATGGAGATTATTATCACCACCACTGGGCCACCCGTTTTCACACGACCTCAGCGCCTGGACGCAGCTAAACTGGCCATAGCGCGTGAGGAGTTTGCCAACTTGGAAAGGTTGGGCATCATCAGGCGCTCAAACAGCCCATGGGCATCCCCGCTACACATGGTCCCTAAGGCCGAGGGATCGTGGAGACCATGCGGAGATTTCCGCAGGTTGAATAACACCACAGCACACAACCGCTACCCGAGTCCCCATATTCAGGATTTTTCCGTTCACCTCACCGGAGCACGCATTTTTTCTAAAATAGACCTCATCCGCGGTTACCACCTGGCCCCAGTGCGCGCAGAGGACATACCCAAAACAGCGGTAATAACTCCGTTTGGCTTGTTTGAGTTTTTACGCATGTCCTTCGAATTAAAAGGCGCGGCACAGACATTCCAACGCATGATGGATGCAGTGTTGTGCGATCTGCCATTTGTGTTTGTCTACCTGGATGATATCCTGGTGGCCAGTGCGTCCGAGGACAAACACGTAACCCACCTCAGGATGGTTTTCCGGAGGTTGGAGGAGCACGGGTTAATAATCAACCCAGCGAAATGCCAGTTCGGTGTGACGGGGATTGACTTTTTGGGGCACCGCGTCTCACCGGAGGGAGCGATACCCTTACCCGACAAGGTGCACGCCGTGGCGAATTTTCCCTGGCCTCAGACGGTCAGGGCGCTGCAAGAGTTTTGGGGGATGGTTAACTTTTATAACCAATTCCTCCCCCGCGCAGCTCAGCTCATGCAGTCATTGTATGCCGCGCTCAAGAAACGGAAACCGGCGGACAGAGTCGAATGGACTCCGGAGCGGGAGCAGGCGTTCTCTGAGGTTAAAACAGCCCTGGCAAACGCCGCACTGTTGGCGCACCCTGACCCGGCAGCCTGGATAACGCTCAGATACGACGCCTCGGACGTGGCCATAGGGGCCGTCATGGAGCAACGCATTGCCGGTTCTTGGCAGCCGCTCACTTTTTTCAGCAGGGCTTTGCGTGACAGTGAGCGTAAATACAGTGCATTCGACAGAGAGTTGTTGGCTCTCCACCTGGTCATATGCCACTTCCAGTTCTGGCTGGAAGGGCGCAGCTTCACCGCGTTCGTGGACTACAAGCCGCTAACATTCACGATGGCCAAGGTTTCGGAACCATGGTCGGGCCGGCAACAGAGACAGCTGGCCCCAATCTCTGAGTTTACGACTGATATTCAGCATGTGTCGGGTAAACTGAATGTGGTGGCGGACTGCCTCTCGCACGCAGTAGTGGCCCCGGTCTGCGTGGGGATAGATTATACAGCCATGGCCGCAGAGCGGATTGGCGATGCAGACGTGTGCGCTGCAGTCTGGACCAACAGGGATAAGGCTGGAGAGCAGAGTACTGCAAGACGGCAGCCACCCCCCCCCCCCAATCTGTGACGTCTCCACGGGACGCCCACGCCCGGTGGTCCCAGTTGCTTGACGCCGCCGAGTGTTTGAATCAGTTCACGCTCTGGCGCACCCAGGAGTGCACGCATCAGTCAAAATGGTGGGAGTGAAGTTCGTATGACCAGGCCTGCGCAAACAAGTGAAAGAGTGGGCGACAGCCTGCGTAGCGCGCCAACGAGCCAAAGTACACAGACACACGAAGGCTCCTTTGGAGCCATTTTGCATACCGGCTAAGTGGTTCGACCATGTTCACTTGGACCTCATGGGCCCCCTCCAGCCATCGCAGGGGTGCACGCACCTTCTGACAGTGGTGAACTGCACCACACACTGGCCAGAAGCAGTCCCGCTGGCGGCAACCACGTCCACAGACGTGGCGCATGCTTTTTTGACGACATGGGTGGCATGTTTTGGCATCCCGTCCGACATCACGTCCAATAGGGGCCCACAGTTTGTTTCTGACCTCTGGTTCCACGATGGCCCGTTGCCTGGGTGTTGCAATTCATCGCACAACCGCGTACAACCCACAGGCCAATGTGTTATGCAAGCGTTTTCATAAGTCACTGAAAGCAGCGCTCAGGACTTCGCTGATGGATGCAAATTGGGTAGACCGGTTGCCGTGGGTTTTATTGGGGTTGCGTTCCGCACCAAAAGAGGATTTGGAGGCTTCCCCGGCTGAGCTTGTTTTTTCTCAGCCACTGCGGCTCCCCGGGGAATTTTTGGCAGATAATCCTGCGCCGGACAACTGTCCGTTTAAGCGTTTGCAGAATAGTGCAGACACAGGCACGCTGCCAGGCCCGGCCCACCACTGTTTTCCACGTGCTTTTGTGCCAAAAACTTTGAAGAACGCGGCGCTCGTGTTTGTCAGGCACGATGCCCCCCCCCCATTGCGCCCACCCTACGATGGCCCGTTCAGAGTGCTGGAAACAGGGGACAAACATTTTTTGTTAGACTTGGGGGGTCGTAGGGAGAAAATATGTATAGACAGACTTAAGCCTGCCTTTGTGGTGGCGGACGAGCAAGTGATGTTGGCCCGGGCCCCTCGGCGTGGAAGACGCCCACGGAGAACTCCCCAGGTAAACGATTCATCAGAGCAGCCACATGGGCAAGTCGAAGGTTCCCCCCCCCCCCCTCGCCATGGCCCACCCGCAGACAGACACACCCCCAGGAGCCCCCCACCGGCACAGCAGCACAGCGAAGGTGGAACCCCCCCCCCCCCCCCCATTACAGCAGATATGGAAGGAGACTGAAGCCAGAAGGACGTGAGGACTGAAACTCGGTCTGAGATTCTGGGGGGGCGGTGTAGAAGCTGGGTTAATCATCTCAGACTGGATGCAGAGGGTAAACAGAGAAGGACGATAGGTATTGAGATGAGAGAGATTATGGTGAGGTAGCAGGAAGAAGTAGTGGGGGGAGAAGGGTTGAATGTATTGTGATGCGAGATGTCATGCAGATGTGAGATGGCCGGCTGATATAAAAGGAGAGACCCCGGTGTATTGATATATGCTTTTTCTGTGTATGACTGATGTGAGAGTGAATAAAGTCGTCTGCTGCATAAGTCTGCCTCCGTCATTTGCACTCCCCACAAAACAAGTGTTCCGCTCCACTCCTGGCCTCATCTCTGCCCACAGGTTAGGACATAGCACCGTCACCAACCTTTGACCAGCAATAGTTCCATGTAACCGGGCAACTGTCGGCGCGCCAGCAGGCATGCCCCCATTTTATGGCTGCTCTCTGTAAATCAAGCACACACACAGAGAAACAAAAACCCAACACTGTCCAGGGCGCAACTTTGGCGTTGAGGTGCGTGAGCGCAGAAACCGTGGGGCACTCCACAGGAATGTCACTGGCTGCTGACGAGTTTCACACATGAGCGAGGAAGCCTAATGCGCACAAAGTTTCTATACAGTTGTTAAGAAAATAAGAAGGGAGAAAAAGACTGTGTGCCGCAAAGTGAACTGTGCATTTTAGAGCTCGTGCAAATAAAAAAAAAAAAAAAAATAGTAGTGCGAACTGGGATATTTCCGAAGCTGTGTTCGGGGTTACATTCCTTTCCAAGCGTGCTTGTACCCGTTACTATAACTTATCGGTTCCCACCAGATCATCTATCGGCCTGCAGGGACGTGCATAGACGCGAACATAAACTTCCCTCTGCGTGACATGTCAGCTACGAGCACCAGAGCAATGGACCCGGGGGAGGTCCCGCCTGCTGCCGTAAAACCTGCTCCTCCCCCGGCGATCGGTCAAAGTCTGACCACGGCCCGTGCAAGTCAAACGGAAGCCGTCGCCCTGCTACACGGAGAGGCAGACGGAGGTTCTGCATTTCGAGTCCATGGCTCCGCTGTTGAAACGCAGCGCTTTTGTCCTCCTGGCCTTGTTTCCAGTGGTGAGTTATCGGCCCAGCATCAGGAGCGCTGTACGCACATTTTTTTATGGATGAAGTAGCGGTTCTTTACAGGTGTGGCCCTGGCTCGGTGTCAGTATCCGTCACTGTTTAAACGTAGTGGATAAAGAGAGTTTTAAAAGTTCGCAGGTTCCTTGGAAGCTTAAAACCTCAAGACAGTCATTTTTATGTATTTATTTATTTTTGAAGGGCAGAGAACTGCCTGTGGCGGTGGGAGAACGTCTACATCCACGCCTATTGTTTGTCAAGAGACTTTATAACGTGTCATATAGGTGCGGGTTTATAATTAGAATGCATTATCAGCACATACCAGAACAGTCTACTTGTGTTTCAGTCTATCATGATAGGATGTATATTATCCAAAATACATTTTAGACATTGAATTGATGTCATTCAACTTTGAGGAAAATTCTCCAGTGTGTAAAAGAAATAATTTGGCAAAGAAAAACGCTTAAATGTCAAGAGGATTTGTAGCTATAGATTGCGATTGTTGTGATCGCACACGTTTAACTGAAGTTCTTTACCTGCAGCTTCTTGCTGGAGAATGGATCACAGCTCCCAGACCACTACAGGAGAACCATGACTACACTGGCCTGGATTACATTGCTAAAGTACGTGCTTTTTAATGGATTATAGTTGATAAAATTTCATGAATAGGTATTTCAGAAATCATTGTTAATCACTCTGTGTATATTGGTGGGCGAATCCTAAATAATCTGTTTTTTAACAGTCTGCAGTGGGTGTAAACTGTGCACCAGATGCAGATGCTGACTCAGTGACTCAGTAGTTACTGTGCATAATGACACTGTTCCACTGTTTTAAACAGACTGACGTCATCGTTGTAAAGCTGATTTCTACATTGTGTCTGTGCTTTTGTGTGTTGTAGTTTGGATGAGAATAGATTCCATACTTTAGTTCCATTTAAATACAATAACACCCCATATGCATATCTCACAAAAGTTGCATATTATTTTCTTAACAGAACAGGCAAGTCCTTGTTGCCTGTTGTATGTTTCTTAACTCTGTTCCTGTGTTGTTATTCAGATTCGCTCTGATAAGGAGAACTTCACAAGGGTGCTGTACTATCTAACGGGGCCCGGTGCTGACATGGATCCTGTTGGTGTATTTCGTGTCAACCAGGAAACTGGCTATGTGAGGATCTATTCTGTTCTGGATCGCGAGAAGATCCCCTTCTATCATGTAAGAATCCTTTGGACATGGAGTCAGAAGTTGCACAGTGGTGAAATTGTATCATATGTTGATATTTATGCTATATTTTTCCTGTGTAGTTAAAAGGTGTTGCCAAATTCACTGATGGGACTTATGCTGAAAAGGACATCGACCTTAATATAACTGTTGTGGATGTAAATGATAATCCACCAGTTATTGCAGCACATCAAGTTGGATCTGTCAGTGAATCCAGTTCATCAGGTGTCTTAACACATGCCATACACAGTATTTGTGGGGAAAAAAATAAAATCACACGATTGCTAGCTGTGGTAACTAATCGGAGTTGTTTCATTCACTTCTATGGTCTTAGGCACTCTTGTTATGAAAGTGATTGCCACGGATGCTGATCAAGAAAACACGCTCCACTCCCAGATCTCTTACAGCATCATGGAGCAGAGTAGCACAGTAGGAATGTTTTACATTATTCCTGAAACGGGAGAGGTCAGGGTTCGACAGAACACACTAGACAGGGAGGTGAGTCTCTTTACTGAGCTCTGAAATGTTTTTAAAAGGATCTGTTTTATCTAATTTCAGTAAGAAGCAAGGGTTTTTTCCCCCTAGGGCTGTGCATCTATTTAAAAAAATATTTAATTGCACATTTTTTAATAATTAATTGCAATTTATTGCTAAATAAACCTGTGACCCTCATATTCCACAAAACATATTACTAGAGCAGGGGTCCCTGATTAGTTTTTAAACTAACTTTTTAGCAGTTTTTAATTTCCATTTTTATTTTGAACAATCAGAGGTCAAGTCAGTGCTTCTACTTAAGGTAACTTTGCTAACATCTCAGCATGTGGATGTACAAACAAATGGAGTAATTCTCTATTGACCTCCAGAGAACATGTATAATCCTGACCTTAATAGTGAGTTAGGTTATATCAGAGTGAGTGGTCTGTTGGAGTAGGTGTTTTCCTCTGCTGAGAGAAACTCTCCCTCTTCTTATACGATTGAGTGAGCAGCGACAATCAATGAGAACTATACCAGGTGTGTGGGCTTGAAGCTGGGTGTGTGTACAGGATGAGGTAGCACACTTTAGGTAACCTGAGTACCTCAGAGGATCAGTTCAGTGTGGTGTGTAAACATTGCATATTTAAACCCTGAAAAACAAGACTTACTCTTCTTTTACACTGAGCCAGCTGCTGAAACAGACCAGCCTCAACTGTCAAAACCACCTCAGGAAATGACCTGACAGCCTAAAATTTTAAATTTGTTAACCAGTCCATATTAATTGAAAAATTTTACGCGTAAAATATCCCAGCCCTAGTATTTTTACATAGCTACAGCTCTAGAAAAAAATTAGATACCACTGCAAAATTATCACTTTATCTGGCTTAACTGTTTATACACATGTAAGTGTTTGAGTAAAGTGAAGTTTTATTCTCTACTGAAAACAGCTCATCCAAATTCCAAGTCAAAATATAATCATTATTTAGAGCATTTATTTACAGAAAATGACCTAAACCGATAAAATATGTTGCTTTTTGATGTGCTTTTAGATCAAATATGATAAAGATAAGTTCATGTTCATTCTTAAACACTACAATACTTAAGTTTTAGCTTAGGAAGAACTCAGAAATCTGTATTTGTGGAATAACTCAGATTTTTTTTTCATGTGTCTTACCATACTTAGATGATCACCTAATCAGTACCTCCTTAGTAGCTTTAGGTGTCCTTGTGCTGGAATTCAACAGATACTCAAATTGAATGGCTGCCATACAAGTAGAGATGCTAATTTAGGAAAGATTTTGTAGTTGCGTCTTATCTTTTTCCAGAGCTGCATATAAACAAATTTGTTGGGCAAGAGGTTCCTGCATATATGAAATTTTAAAGTACAACCCATTCATTCTATTTTCTTTAGAAACAAGATACATATAAGTTGACCATTAAAGCTTGTGACTTGAATGGGAGACCAGGTGCATACACAGGAACTGGAGTAATTGAAATCAAAATTCTCGACATAAATGACAATGTTCCCGTTCTGGAACATGAATCGGTGAGTTACTATATCAAACTTTTGTATTCTTCTTTAACACGTTTTCTCATAATAGTAGCAACTACATTATTTCTCCAGATTGTTAGTGATGTGCATTTTATTTACAGTATGAGGGCAGTGTGGAGGAGAACACAATCAACGTGGAAGTTTTGAGAATAAAAGCTGTTGACTTGGATCTGATTTACACCGAGAACTGGCTGGCTGTGTTTGAAATCATTTCAGGAAATGAGGGAGGTTATTTCACTATCACTACTGACGCTGAAACCAATGAGGGGATTATTATGATTCACAAGGTAACAAGTGTTGCACAGACCCAAACTGTGTACAATCAAAGAATGGGATGCTTTTTGCAAAATAAACATTAATGTATTACTTTAACTTACAGGCCCTGGACTATGAGGAACTGAAGGAGCTTAATTTGCAAGTGTCACTTTCCAACAAAGCAGAGTACAATTTTGGCAGCTCATCTATTACTGGTAGCATAGTTGATAAATCATACTCCATAAAAATTAATGTGATCAATCAGAAGGAAGGTCCACGTTTCCAGCCAAGTGTAAAAGTGGTAACACTCTCTGAGGATCAGACATCCATCTCCCTCAACAGTGTCATCATCAATTATGCTGCAATTGACACTGATACACAACTGATCGCCACCGATGTGAGGTACAGTCACTTAAATTGAAATGTAATATGTTACTGAAAAGTAAAAGACATATCTGATGTTCTGTCCTTACATGACGGGCTTTTGGTATTTCAGGTATGCAAAAGTATATGATCTTGACAACTGGTTGATTATTGATGAAAAGACAGCAGATATCAGGTTGAACAAGTTGCCGGACCGAGAGTCCGAGTTTCTGATCAATGGAACATATTATGCCAAAATTATATGTATTACCAATGGTAAGTTGTGTAGATCTATATCTTTATTAACTATTGTTCTGTGACCAAAAATTGTGCACAACAGACTGACAAAAATCTTTCTTTTGATTAACTTTCAGAGCAACCCTCAAAAACTGCTACAGGGACCATAGCCATTCAGGTGGAGGACTTTAATGATCATTGTCCAGCTCTGACCAGTACAACTCAGACCATGTGCTTTGAAGATCAGGTGATCTATGTAACTGCAATAGATAAAGATGAATTCCCTAACTCAGCACCATTTCAGTTCAATGAGATTAAAGCTGATGGCAAGGCGAAGTGGACCGTGGAGCCTTTTAACTGTAAGATCATCAGAAAGGAAAGTTTATTGGATGACATATTTTTCAGAAAATCAATACTGACTATGTTAAAAAGCTTAATATACTGTATTTTACAAATTTCAAAGAAACTTGTCACGAATGTTAAAATAAATATCGCTTGTCTTTCTTCAGCAACCACAGTGATTCTGCGCGACAATGCCAATTTGTGGCCCGGTAGCTACAAGGTGGAATTGGAAATCAGAGACCAGCAAGGAAAGATGTGTGCTGATGTTCAGATAATGACTGTGATTGTGTGTACCTGTGATGAAAACACCAAATCCTGTAAATCGCGTAGTGCATCAACAGCAGCTTTTGGAGCTGCGGGTGTACTTCTGTTGTTGCTGGGACTGCTCCTGCTGCTATGTTAGTACATTAATCAGTTACTGATTTTTTTCTTTTCCTGGTTTGATAAGAATAATACACCTCCCTTTATGTGGCTGCTATGCAACGTGTTGTTGCAGGTTTGGACAAAAAATGTATTAATAGAGGCAGCTAGAGCTAGTACACGGTATGCAGTTATTTGCCCTTTAGTTATGTTTTAAAGTAATAAATCCATTGATTGCACTCTGTCAAGTTTAACTCGCACATTATATTTGTTTTATAATCTTCTGTTCTGATGTCATTATTGTGTGTTTTTCAGTGGTGCCTCTCCTGCTGTTGTTCTGCCTTTGTGGAGGTGCAGCAGCAATTGGAGATTTCAAGGATATTCCATCTGACACAAAACAGCAACTGATCTCATATCACACTGAGGGACAGGGAGAAGACAAGGTATTCTGATCAGTGTAGTCTTTAGATCCAGATACAATGTTAAGAGTGGAGGTGAAACACTTTTTCAGTGCTGAGACAAAGTTGCTGATTTTGCCATTAAAAATAACTAACCAACAGCGATCGGCGCTTGTGACGCACACGCACAGGCTGAATTTCCACCTCCGTTGGAATACCCCTTTAATCGCCTTTCACCGGCCACTGTGAGTAAACTGACTAGCTTTTCTTTGTGGTTCGCTGCTGCGCTTTACCCGAAGTGTTTGCTAAGCTAACGCTAGTTAGTTTAACGCTGGCGCCAGTTGTGCCGCCTAATACCGACACGAAGCGACTCAGTCCCAGCAGTTGGACGTGAACCGGATCGGAGTTCGGGGGCGGCGGTGGTGGGAGACGGGGACCAGTGGAGGACCACCGGGACCCAGCCAGACAATAGCCTGAGTCGGAGCCCAGTTGCGAGGCCCAGCAGAGGAACTACCCAGGCAGACAGCGGTAGGTGGCGGGGCTCAGCGGAGGAACTACCGAGGCAGACGGCGGTAGGCGGCGGTGCTCAGCGGAAGATCTACCGGGACCCCAGCGGAGCTCGGCTGCAGCGGCAGTGTGCAGCGGGACTCGGTGGAGGAGCTGGACAGGAGCTCGGTTACGGCGGCGGTAAGTAGCGGGACTAGCAGCGGAGGGGGCTAGCTGAGGCCCAGCTGGATTTGAGGTCGGTCGGATCGGATACCGGCGACACAAGCAGAGATTGTTTTTACTATCCACAGGTCAGTAAAAATGCCACCAAAGAAGGAGGAAATGGAAGAGATCAAAAAATCTCTGAACTTCTTGTCAGAAGAAGTGGCCGAAATGGTTAGCCAGCAGGCCAAAATAATAGGCCTAATGGAAGATGTACGAGACTTAAAATTAACAATTCAGGAAAAAGACAAAAAAAATTACGGACTTGGAGCGATGCGTCGAGGATCTTGAACAAGGTTCTCATATGGATGACCTAGTTATAAGTGGACTAGACATCAAACATCAGTCTTACGCTCATGCTACAACAGGACTGAGAGGTGAGGAGGCTCCCCTGAGGGAATCAGTCTCCCTAGAAAACCAGGTGCTTCAGTTCCTTGACAGTAAAGATATAAAGGTAGAAGCAAATGCAATTTCAGCCTGTTATGCTTTACCCAGGAAAGATAATAAAACAAAGAAATCAATTGTGATGCGCTTTGTGAACAGAAGGGTAAAGAATGACATACTGAGGCAGGCCAGAAAGCTACGGGGAACAGAAGTTTACCTAAATGAACACCTAACTAAAACAAATGCTGAAATAGCACGGCAAGCACGGATGCTGAAAAGACAAAATAAGATACAGGCAACATGGACAAGAAATTGTAGAGTTTGGATCAAACTAAATGGAACACCTGAGCAAGCAAAGAGTATAATGATCAGAGATGTTACTGACTTAGATAAATACAGATGAACACTGATTAAGAAAATTAAGAGACAATGATAATCCATATTCACACACACGGTAAGAATAGTTGTTTTGATATACCATGTCAATGTACTTAAAAAAAATAAGCAAAACAAACAAAAACTTATGACTGACTTGAGTAGACATCAATTATCCCCAGTTGGAGGAAGTCATTTGACACAGAGTAAGGATACTCAAACTCTGAAAATATGCCATTATGCTGAACATAAATTACAAGAGATGGAGAACAATATTGATCCTGATTACCACTTTTTCAATAATATTCATAACCATTGTGAATATTACACTGAAAAGCAATTCAAAAGTCAAGTGCAACTAGATGATAAACTATCAATAATACACTTCAACAGCAGAAGTCTTAACAAAAACTTACCACAGATTCAGACTATTTAAAACAGCTAGACAGAAAATTTACAGCTATCGCAGTCTCTGAAACCTGGCTTAATGAAGAGCAGGCTCCCCTGATGGCAATAGAGGGATATCAGATGTTTCATATTAACAGATCTCAAAAAAAGGGTGGTGGTGTTGCACTGTATATTGATGACCTGTATAGGTGTAAGCTTGTAAATGGAATGTCCTTTGCACTACCAGGGATTTTGGAATGTTATTGATGAGACTGACCAAGATAAAACAAAAAATCTAATTATAAGTTGTATATATAGAACGCCGGGAACTTGCATTGAGACATTCAGAGATAAATTAGTCGAGCTGTACGATAATATTACTAGTAAGAAAATGGTAGTAATTTGTGGAGATTTCAATATTGATTTACTAAATCCACATCAACAAAATGTAATTACAGAGTTCATGAACTCTATGTACAGCATGAGTCTATATCCCACAATAACACATCCCAGTAGAATCACAGTTCACACTGCTACACTTATTGACAACCTGTTTGTTAATATTATTGATAAGAAAATAGAAAGTGGATTATTGATAAATGATATAAGTGACCACTTGCCAACCTTTGCACTTATCCATGGCCACACGGGGGCCAATACAGAAAAAATTTTAAAACCGTTCAGATACAAATCACCAAATGCAATCAGTTCTTTTAAAGAGGACTTGCTGAAGCAAGACTGGACAGAAGTCTATGTATCAGATGTAAATGAAGCCTATGACACATTTATAAACATTGTAACCACTCTTTATGAAAAAAATTGTCCATTAGTAAAAAAAAAAGCTTAAACATAAATTTGCCGACAAGCCATGGTTAACCAAAGGATTACAAAAGGCATGTAAAAAGAAAAATTTATTATATAAAGCTTTCCTAAAGAAAAGGACAAAAGAAGCAGAGCAGCGGTATAAAACATACAAAAATAAGTTAACATATATAATAAGATGTAGTAAGAGAGACTATTACAGTAAAGAACTGGAGAAAAACAGAGACAATATTAAAAATACATGGACAATACTTAACAGTATTCTTGGAAATAAAAGCAGAAATACAAGCTACCCAACCGATTTTTCAAAAAAATAATAAAACGACTCAGAGTGTGAATGCAGCTTCACCTGCAGATGAATTTAATAACTATTTTGTTAACATTGGTCCTAATTTGGCTCGAGAAATACCCATTACGGTGCCTACAGGTGATACAATAAGCAATAACACTGCTATAAAAGACTCCATTTTCATAAAGAACACAGACGAGAGAGAGGTCATTGAAATTGTTAAATCGTTTAAAAGTAAAACATCTACGGACTGTGATGGTATTGACATGCTCTTAGTCAAAACTATTATTAAATGCTTAGTGAAACCACTGACGTATATCTGTAACCTGTCTCTCCAAACAGGTATATTTCCCAATGCAATGAAAATAGCTAAAGTAATTCCGATATACAAGACGGGTGACAGAGGGGAATTCTCAAACTATAGACCAATTTCACTATTGCCGCAATTTTCCAAGATACTTGAAAAAATATTCTATGAGAGAACTGACAAATTCATACTGAAGAATAATTTATTGTGTGAGCAGCAATATGGGTTCAGACACAAGAGGACAACTGCATTTGCTGTAATGGAATTTATAGAAAAGGGCAGTGGTTTAGCACTGTGGCAGCACAGTTTTACCCTCGGCCGGGGGATCGCGGGGATCATGAGATCGTGGGTTCGATCCCAGCCCCCGACCAACAGTGAGCTGTGTGGAGTTTGCATGTTCTCCCCGTGTTGCGCGGGTTTACTCCGGGATTTCTCCAGTTTCCTCCCGCACACCAAAAACATGTAGGTTTAGGGCGCTCGCGCACGCAGCGACCAGCAGCCGGTGGCTTGTCACCAGACTGCAAACCAAGTCTACCTACGGGTACAAATAAGTAACAAAAAAAAAAAAAAAAACTGCCATTGAAAATAAAGAGTATTCAGTTGGGGTATTCCTGGATCTTAAGCATTTGATACAGTGGATCATAATTTATTATTAAAGAAACTACAAAATTGTGGTATTAGAGGGGTAGCACTGTCCTGGTTAAGTAGTTACTTAAAGAATAGATATCAGTATGTATGTGTTGGTAACAAAAACTCACAGTTACTGAAGGTTACTTGTGGAGTCCCACAGGGTTCAGTTTTGGGGCCATTGTTATTCAATATGTATATAAATGATATATGTAAAGTTTCAGAAAAAATGGACTTAATATTGTTTGCCGATGACACTAATCTATTATGCAGTGGAAGCAATTTGGAACAACTTCTGGATACACTCGGAAAGGAATTAGGAAAGCTTAAACTGTGGTTTGATTCAAACAAATTAACGCTCAATTTAAGTAAGACAAAATTTATAGTCTTTAACAACCATCACAACAACTCAGTATCTAAACTCAGTGTAAATGGTGTAGAGATTGAAATGGTATCTGAAACTAAATTTCTTGGATAATAATTGATAATAAACTGTGTTGGAAGTCACATATTAATTATATTAAAGGTAAAATATCCAAATCAATTGCAATATTACACAGAGTGAAATATTTGCTGAATCAACCCACGCTATATACCTTGTATCATTCATTAATACTCCCATACATGACATATTGTAATGAAGTATGGGAAAATGCATATAAAACAAACATATATCCACTCTTTATGCTTCAGAAGAGAGCTATTAGAATAATAAACGAAGCAGCTTACAGGGAACCAACAAACCCACTTTTTCTTAAATTAAAAGCTCTCAAGTTGAAAGATCTGGTTGACTTTAAAACTGCAATAATAATGTTTAAAATAAAGAATCTATCACTGCCCGCAAATATCCAAAAGTTGTTCCAAATAAGGGAGAAACAGTATCATTTTAGAGGAACATGTATATTTCAAAAACCTCCAGTGAGAACTACCACCAAGCAACACTGTGTTTCAGTGCAAGGAGTCAGATTATGGAATGATTTTGGACCTGAATTAAAATCATGTACAACGCTTGGACAATTTAAACAAAAACTAAAGGAAGAAATACTCCAAACATATATACAAGATGACATGTAAAATCACATAAGGATTGTCATATCCAGCCTGTGTTGTGTTGTAGCTTAGTTTTTTTCTGTCACATTTTGTCTTAGCTTTGTTCTGAATTGTAATCGCTCTTGTCTTGTTTTTTTCTTTTGAATTCTTGGATGGAATATGGGTGGGCAATATAAGCTGCGGCTTCAGCCATCACCCATTTCGGATAACTTATGTTGAATTGTATAATCAGAGGAGTTATTGTCTAATTTGACCTTGTTGGATTTTCTTTCCCCCTTTGTTATATTATTCAGTTTCTTTTAACCTGTACTATCCGAAATAAAGATTCATTCATTCATTCATTCAAGATAGTTTCCAGTTTGAAAACATGGTAATCGTTTATCATAAATGCTGCATCTCGGACTGGATCACATCTTCTTTTTTTTTTTTGTCTCACAGGAAATACCTCTTTTGCTTCCATCAGTGGAGGTTGATGGTGGCAGAGTGAATGCCAAGGACATCAACACCCTTCGGGGAAGGAGGTATCTTGGAGGACTGGTTGACTTAGGAGGAGCATCAGGTGGTGCCAATTTAAGAGCAGAGGACATGCACATGTACAACTACTACAGATACTCAAGTGGGCAAGAGGACATGGAATTTATGAAAACAGGGATGATGGGTGGACAAGATATGAATTTATCCCATTATAGAGGTGGGGTGTTTGATGGGATGGCTCTGTCTGATGAGTTCCTGTGGGAGTACTATTCAGCTGTAAGTATTTTCATAATTATTTAAGATTAAGTTAGATTTAATAGTAATTAGTACAAACCCCAATTCCAATGAAGTTGGGACGTTGTGTAAAACGTAAATAAGAACAGAATACAATGATTTGCAGGTCCTTTTCAACTTATATCAGTCCCTCCAGGATTTCGTGGGATGTTTTTATGATTGTCGCGGACCAAAAAGCCTGAATTCGCGGGAACTTTTTTAAAAGTTACGCTAAAAGTTGCGATGTTTGGAGAGGTTTTTTTGCACTAAAAGTTGTGGGAAGAATTACAGATTTTAAAGCAGATGGTTTTTACAGCTTACTACAGTGATATTCTATATAACAATACAAGAAAAGCACAGGATTGTCAAACATTTCCTATTACAAATTAAGCAGAAACTTCTACTATACAGAAAAACTCTTGTGCAACAGCCAATACAAACTTCAACACAATATGCATTACAACAGCTGAATTGCATTGAATGCATGTTGAAGAGTAAAGATGTGGAAATTATTTGCAGCGCCTTCATTTGAAAACTCCCTACGGTCCCCAACCACTCAGTACCGAGCGGAAAGGAAAGAATAAATTTATTCTGTTAGCCTGTATTGTCTATTGGAGTCTCTGTTTTTCTGAAAAAATAAATGCAAACAATATTCCTATGCCTAACTCCTACCTGTCTGTCTATCTGCTGCGCATCTTGACACACACACACACACACACACGTCTCATCAGACACATTTTTCATTTACGGGGGGAGCGCCGGGGGGGGGGGCTTTGTCCGTGTTCAGAGATTCACAGCTTTAAAGCTCATTGACAAGATGTAGTAATGATTTTACCTCTAAAGATGTATGAAATGATCAAACACTGGCTGTAGTGTTAGACTTGCTCGTTTGTTTGTGATTTTATGGAGTCTTGTCACGTGCACTTCCGAAAAGGGGTGCTTTTGGGGCAGGCAGACGTCTTTCAACACAAACCCAGCACTTCGTGCACGCGGTCAGGACGGAGACGTCCACCGGCAGGCTGGGGGACACGGAGGAAGGGACGGTGTTGGAAACCTCACGGGTTAGTGATTTTTTTTTAATCACGCTGTTTTTCGTTGAAGCATTCCGATAATACTTACTGTAAACACGGAAGTGAACCCGATGTAGTGATGCATTTGATTGGTTAGACTGAGCGTTTCAGTGCCACTCAGCTGAAATTTGGTGAAATTGGCGGAAGTTGACGAGGATTGGCCAAAATTGCGGGAAAGTTGCGGTGATTGGATAAAGTTGCAAGGTCGTGCAATAGTTGCGCTGATTGGCTGATTTTGCGTGAATTGACGCAGTCGCAACATCGCAAAATCCTGGAGGGACTAGTCAGTTGAATACATTACAAAGACAAGATATTTAATGTTCAAACTGATAAGCTTGATTGTTTTGTTTTATTTATGTATTTATTTATTTTTTGCAAACATTCACTCATTTTGAATTTGATTTGTGCAACACATTCCAAAAAAGCTGTGACAGGTGCATGTTTACCACTGGGTTACATCGCCTTTCCTTTTAACAAAACTCAATGAGCGCTTCAGAACTGAGGACACTAAATGTTGAAGCTTTCTTGGTAGAATTCTTTCCCATTCTTGCTTGATGTTCGACTTTCGTTGCTCAACAGTCCGAGGTCTCCATGGTCGTATTTTGCGCTTCATAATGTGCCACACATTTTCAACGATAGACAGGTTTGGACTGCAGGCAGGCCAGTCCAGCACCCACACTCTTTTACTACAAGCCACACTGTTGTTAATACGTGCAGGATGTGGCTTGGCTGAAATAAGTAGGGACACCCCTGAAAAAAGCATTGCTTGGATGGCAGCATATGTTGCTCCAAAACCTGTAAGTACCTTTCAGCATTCATGGTGCCTTCACAGATGTGCAAGTTACCCATGTCATGGGCACCAACACGCCCTCATGCCATCACAGATGCTGGTTTTTAAACTTTGTGCTGATAACAATCTGGATGGTCATTTTCCTCTTTAGTCCAGAGCAGGGGTGCCCACACTTTTTTGGCTTGTGAGCTACATTTAAAATGACCAAGTCAAAATGATCTACCTCCATTTAAAAAATCCCAAATATGGCAATATATGTTGGCATACAATTTATGCTGAACATTATATAACTGTGTTTACCCTTATGGCACAATACAAGTCAATACAATTACGATCATTACCTCCTCTGATAACTTGCACTGGATGGAGTCAGCCAGGGTTGCATAGTCCGGACAGTAGCTGCTGGAGTATGCTTAATAATGCAATGACTCACCCAGAGCAATGCTTCAGTGGCTGCCTTTGCCTTTGAATTCAGCTATGTGGAAAATGACTGCTGTCCGATTAACTGAGATTTCAGTTCCTTCACCTTTATTTTTCTCAGCTCACGTTTTGGAGGGAAAGGGGCAAACGTTTTTTCACACCACTGTATATGTCTTTCACTTTGCATGGCAGAGTTTTAACTTGCACTTCTAGACATAGTGACAAACTGTGTTAACTGACATTGGCTTTCCGAAGCATTCCTGGACCCACATGGTAAAATAATTTGCACAATAATGTCAGTTTTTAATGCAGTGCCGCCCGAGGGATCGAAGGTCATGGGCATTCAGTGTTGGTTTTTGGCCTTGCTGCTTACGTGCAGAATTTTCTCTAGATTCTCAGAATCTTTTGATGATATTATGGACTCTAGATGATGAAATCCCTAAATTTCTTGCAACTTTACAGTGGTGTAAAAAAATGTTTACCCCAATCCTGATTTCTATTTTTTTGTATGTTTGTCACTCTTAAATGTTTCAGATCATCAAACAAATTTAAATATTAGACAAAGATAACACAAGTAAACACAAAATGCAGTTTTTAAATGAAGATGCTTATTATAAAGGGTAAAAAAAATCCAAACCTACATGGCCCTGTGTGAAAAAGTGATTGCCCCCAGTTAAAACATAAATTAACTGTGGTTTATCACATCTTTGGAAAGCTGAGTTCAATTTCTTTAGCCACACCTAGGCCTGATTACTGCCACACCTGTTCTCAATCAAGAAATCACTTAAATAGGACTTGCCTGACAAAGTGAAGTAGACCAAAAGATCTTCAAAAGCTAGACATCATGCTATGAGCCAAAGAAATTCAGGAACAAATGAGAAACAAACTAATTGAGATCTATCAGTCTGGAAAAAGTTATAATGTGGGGGCATAGTATGTGGGGGTTTTCTCACACCCAGAAGGCAGGGAGATGGGGAGAGTAATGGGCTGAAGGACGAAGTGTCACCGGGGGCCATCAGATGGGACTGTTGAGTATATGTGCCTCCCGAGGAGAGTAAAAGCTGTGGGTGCCGCTGAAGAGAAGAAGTGTGTAATAGTGACGCTGGCGTAATGTTATGTTAATGTGCCACACTTCTCTTTGTTGATACAACAATGTATTAAGGTCGGAAGCTCCTGGTCTTCATGCATGGGAATAAAGATATAAAAAAGGGAAATGCACGGAGACCTTGAATCTTCAGCCCTGTAGCGCTGCTGTGCTGTTTGCTGTTGCTGTTATGTTATTGGAGAGAGAAGAAAGCCTTGTGTCTTTCAGCTCGTTGCCCTGCCTATTCCTTTTCTCCGCATTGGTGACCCTGATATGCCATGGAGCGCCTATCCCTTTCTCCACACTGGTGACCCTGACATGCCATGGAGAGCGCTCGCCTATACCCTTTCTCCACACTGGTGACCCTGATGACCATGAAGAGCAAACCACACTGGTGACTGAAGATACACCATGGAGAGTGTGCCGAGCGCCGCCCCGGAGACTACCCAGAGGGAAAGCACCAGCGCTGTTTCAGTCAAGCTCCCGGACTCTGGCTTCATGACCCGACCGTGGGGTTTCAGCACATAAAAGCCCATGGCGCACTCCGCGGGATAGCAAAGGATGACACAAAATACTGCTATGTGGTCACTGCGCCAGACGCGCGTGCCACGCAACAGGCGACAAGCCTGCTTCAGGAACCAACCGGCCGCAGCGAGAGCGAATCTGGCCAATTCACCGTTGCGGGTGAGTAGGGACTACCGCGCACTGGCGCAGGAAACGGATCCACCATCAGGACATTTGCACAGGGAATTGGGATGACCGCCTTCCCTGGGTCCTTTTAGGGCTGCACTCCGCACCTAAGGAGGATTTGGCAGAACTCCGGCACCCAAAAATCCCACACCCGAGGCTGATCTTCCCACACAATTTTTGCACGACCCAGAGGCTTTTAACGACCAGGCCAACCCACCATTACTTTCCCCGCACCTTCGTCCCAAAAAGCCTGCAGAATGCCGGTTTTGTTTCCGTCAGGCACGATGCGCACTGGACCCCGCTGCACCCACTGTACAACAGACCATTCAACGTGCTGGAACCTGGGGCGAAGCATAAGGTGTTTCCCCCCTCCCTCTTTCCCTCTACAGACTGATGTGCCCTCCGGTACACCTCACCAGCAGGGCGGTTCGACTGGACCAGCAACCCCCCACCACAGCCGCTATGGGCGCCAGCTCAAGCCCAAAGAACGGGGATGGGGGGGGCTGTGTGGGGGCATAGTGTGTGGGGGTTTCCTCACACCCAGAAGGCAGGGGGAAGGGGAGAATAATGGACTGAAGGAGGAACTGTCACCTGGGGGCATCAGACAGGACTGTTGAGTCGATGCGCCCCCCCCACCCCCCCCACCCCGGGAGAGTAAAAGCTGCAGGTGCCGCTGAAGAGAAGAAGTGCATAATAGCGGTGCCAGTGTAATGTTACATTAATGTGCCACACTTCTCTTTGTTCATACATCAATGTATTAAGGTCGGAAACTCCTGGTCTCTATGCATGGGAATAAAGATATAAAAAGGGGAATGCACAGAGACCTTGAATCTTCAGTGCTGCTGCGCTGTTCGCTGTTGCTGTTATGTTGTTGGAGAGAGAAGAAAGCCTTGTGTTGTTCAGCTCGTTGCCTTGCCTATTCCTTTTTCTACAATAAAGCCATTTCTAAAGCTTTGTAACTCCAGCGAACCACAGTGAGAGCCATTATCCACAAATGGCAAAAACATGGAGCAGTAGTGAACCTTCCCAGGAGTGGCTGGCCGACCAAAATTACCCCAAGAGTACAGTGACAACTCATCCAAGAGGTTACAAAAGACCCCACAACAACATCCAAAGAACTTCAGGCCTTACTTGCCTCAGTTAAGGTCAGTGTTCATGACTCCACCATAAGAAAGAGACTGGGCAAAAATGGCCTGAATGGAAGAGTTCCAAGACGAAAACTACTGCTGAGCAAAAAGAACATCAAGGCTCATCTCAGTTTTGCCAGGAAACATCTTGATGATCTCCAAGACTTTTGGAGAAATACTCTGTGAACTGATGAGACAAAAGCTGAACTTTTTGGAAGGTGTGTGTCCCATTACATCTGGTGTAAAAGTAACAGCATTTCAGAAAAGGAACATCATACCCACTGTAAAATATAGTGGTGGTAGTGTGATGTTTGGGGCTGTTTTGCTGCTTCAGGACCTGGAAGACTTGCTGTGGTAAATGGAACCATGAATTCTGCTGTCTACCAAAAAATCCCGAAGGAGAATGTCCGGCCATCTGTTCGTGACCTCAAGCTGAAGCACACTTGGCTTCTGCAGCAGGACAATGATCCAAAACACACCAGCAGTGTCATGAACCTCCTCGTGCGCATTTATGCAGCACACGGAGGAGGAGGAGGAATGGGATTTACTCACAGGATTTACCACAACACATTTATTTAACACAAAGGCAGACAGTTCAAAAACAAGGACTGACAAAAAGGTGATTATGTGCACAAAACAGCTGACACGAAGTGTGCAGCGGCCTAACCACTATGCACTGTGGCCACAAACAAATAATACAAAAACACATAAGCTCGGGAGAACTAGGAGACTTCTAGGAGGCTCGACTGTCAAAGGAGGACAAACTGGGCAACAGCCTAAGCGTAGCAGTTGTACTGCACAGGGAAATGCTACCAGTCAAGCATAGCAGCACAACTGCACAGAGAAACGCTAACAGTTACTCACAAAGCAGGAATAGTCCCAGAAGACCAATACTCCAGCGAGCACACACAAACCCTCGTTGACTATGACTGTCATACGGCAATTGACGACCGTATGATCGCAATGGTCCAGCAGTGTTTGACTGGCAAAGGCCACCTAAGTACAAACACTGCTGGCATCACAAATTGGGCACACCTGGGTGAAGCGCGGGAAAGACAATTACCGAAGGAGAATCAGCTGGCTGTCAGAGAGAGAGGAGGCGTGGTCAGACCTGCGAATGTTTGACAGCACCCACAAGAAAGTGGGTCAAAGAGGCTGCCTAACAACCGTCGGCCAGAGCAGCGGCTAGAGGTATGGAAAAGAAAAAGGACACAGACATAAAAGCAACAAGAACTCAAAAGATAACACAATACATCATAAACCCAATACCTGAGCTACCGAGAATGGTCAGAACCGAGCCTACAGGAAAACACCGGCTCGGTTCATGACAAGCAAGTCCACCTCTGAATGGCTTAAGAAAATCAAAATGAAGACTTTAGAGTGGCCTCGTCAAAGTCCTCACCTGAATCCAATTGAGATGCTGTGGCATGACCTTAAAAGGTGATTCATGCTCAAAAACCCTCCAGTGTGGCTGAATTACAACAATTCTGCAAAAATGAGTTGACCAAAATTCCTCCACAGCGCTGTAAGAGACTCATTGCCGGTTATCGCAAACGCTTGATTGCAGTTGTTGCTGCTAAGGGTGGCCTACCCAGTTATTAAGTTTAGGGGGCAATCACTTTTTCACACAGGGCCACAGCTGAACGACACAAGGCTTTATTCTCTCTCCAGCAACATATCAGCAACAGCGAACAGCGCAGCATTGCTACAGGGCTGAAGATTCAAGGTCTCCGTGCATTCCCCTTTTTATATCTTTATTCCCATGCATGGAGATCAGGAGCTTCCAACCTTAATACATTGTTGTATGAACAAAGAGAAGTGTGACACATTAACATATTACACCGGCGCCGCTATTACACACTTCTTCTCTTCAGCGGCACCCGCAGCTTTTACTCTCCCGGGGGGGGGGGTTACATAGACTCAACAGTTCCGTCTAATGCCCCCCCCGGTGACACTTGCTCCTTCAGTCCATTACTCTTCCCATCCCCCTGCCTTCTGGGTGTGAGAAAACCCACACACACTATGCCCCCACATTATAACCTTTTCTAGACTGCTAGATCTCAGTTACTTTGTTTCTCATTTGTTCCTGTATTTCTTTGGATCACAGTATGATGTCTAGCTTTTGAAGATCTTTTGGTCTACTTCACTTTGTCAGGCAGGTCCTATTTAAGTGACTTCTTGTTTGAGAACAGGTGTGGCAGTAATCAGGCCTAGGTGTGGCTAGAGAAATTGAACTCAGCTTTCCAAAGATGTGATAAACCACAGTTAATTTATGTTTTAACTGGGGGCAATCACTTTTTCACACAGGGCCATGTAGGTTTGGATTTTTTTACCCTTAATAATAAACACCTTCATTCCTTCATTTAAAAACTGCATTTTGTGTTTACGTGTGTTATCTTTGTCTAATATTTAAATTTGTTTGATGATCTGAAACATTTAAGTGTGACAAACATACAAAAATATGAGAAATCAGGATGGGACAAACACTTTTTCACACCACTGCATGTTGAGAAATGGTATTCTTGAACTGTGGGACTATTTTTCCATGCAGTTGTTAACAAAGTTGAACTTTGTTACAAACAAACTTTGCCCCATCTTTATTTGTGAACAACTGAGCCTTTTGAGGATACTCCATCATAACATTCACCTGTTTTCAATTACCCTGTGAACCTGTGGAATGTTAAAAAGGTGTTTTTTGAGCATTCCTCAACTTTCCCAGTCTTTTCTTGCCTCTGTTCCAGCTTTCTTGGAGTGTGTTGCAGGCATCAAATTCAAAATGAATGAATATTTTGCAAAAAATCAATAAAGTTTTTCAGTTTGACTAGTAAATATCTTGTCTTTGTAGTGTGTTCAGTCGAATAAACATTTAAAAGGATTTGCAAATCATTATATCTGTTTTTATTTACATTTTACGCAACATCCCAACTTCATCGGAATTGATATTTGTAATTGTAATTAATTGTCACTTTCTTATTTTGAATTGAAATATTAGTCCTATGCAGTGCTAATGCATATTTTCTGCTTTGATTCTTTTGCAGAAATCAAACCATGCAGCACAGCAATCACAGGAGAAAGATGGCCTCCTGATCTATGACTATGAGGGTCGGGAGTCCCTGGCAGGTTCTGTAGGGTGCTGCAGTCTTCTTGAAAATGATGATGACCTTGCATTCCTTAATGATCTTGGGCCTAAATTCAAAACCCTAGCTGAGATTTGCCAGGGGTCCACCTTGCTGACTGAGTCTGTGGATTCAGGCGATTCTGTCCCCAGAGTCAGACCAGTGTCTCCCATCAGGCCGTCCACCTCAGCCCACACACATGTCCACAGTCACACAGAAACAATGAGGGACAGAGATCGCATCAGTGTCAGTACCCTTGATGCCTCTAAGGTAGAAGCTGAATCTTCTACCTTCATTCAAGAGGAGCGAGTCAATGAGAGGGCCCAAGGTTCAGCAGCTGCTCAAAACCTATATGTCAAGGAGAACGTAGTGATTCCCAGTCAGACACTGCTCATACAGCAGCCGGCTATGTACTATGCTGCCACGCCCATGTATGTAGTTGAGTCCAAGCCCCAAATGATGCTTGTGACAGGGGGAACCCAGCAGGCAGTGGGTCAAGTTGGGCTAAGTCCTGGGCTTATGCAAGTAGGTGGCATCCAAGCTTCTCAGGGTGTAGTACTTGTTGAAAGGCAGGTTGAAACGGGTCAAGTGACAGGGCAGGTAGTGCAAGGCCTCTCTCCTGGAACCAGGTCCAGGGAGGTGGTGATGGGGGAGAATGGCCTCTCTGGAGGAGAGCAAGGTGTGCACCTATCACAGGGATTTGTTCAGACTGGACAGGAGTCTGCACAGAAAAAAATTAAGGTCACAAGTCAAGGGAGGTCTGTGAAAGCTCAGACTGTCTCACAGGGATCACACAGTTCTACAGGGTCAAGTGATGACTTTACCCTGACAGCCACACCCAAGTTACAAGGGAGTCAAAGAGTGGTTGTACAACACAAAAAGGTCTCAGTGACAGAAAGGAATATTGAGTCTAGCTCAAGAGCATAAAACAGTGTTTTGTTTATTCTGCAGATATACAGCAGCTGATGAAGGTAGATTTTTTTAAATTATGAAAAGTGTAGTCTGCGTGACGTAAAGTGCACCATTCTAGGTTTCTGATAACTGCTCATACCAGTTCTGGTAAGATATTAACTACTACAGCCATGGCCAATAAAGGCTAAACTAATGTAACATTTGTTTCTTTCTGGCAAGGGGGTTCATTTCATGGCTGCTATTAAAAGGTGGTTTCATTAATATAACCAAATGCAATCCAGTATTATCATTAAGGGTAACAAGAAAGTATGACATTTTAAAAGGCATTCTATTGTTAGACTTCACAGACTAAATCAAGGAATATCTTGACAGAACATTAAGTGCCATTTTTGGGTCCCAGTATTGATCAATTGAGTGTGCAATTAACAGCCATAAATGTACTTATATTGTTAGAGGGTTTTAACTTGTGTAAACAGACATAAACCTGTCAGACCTACTGCAAATCTCTGACACTGAGAAACCAAGAGAAACACAGAACAGGAAAAAAAACACAAGGGCTGTGGTGGATTTCAGAGCAGCACACTGCCACCAAACCTGTAGTTTTCAGGTAAGACCGGTAAGACCAAAGTGTTAGTCATCAATCACTAAAGGCACTATAGGGGAAAAAGGCAACGACAAAACATCAAAGAACAATTTGAATTGATATACACATAACAACTCTGACCACTTACACCCAGACTGCAAGGAAATGTGAGAATCAGCATGTGAAGTTTATGTTGTTCTGATTGCCAATGGAAATACCTGTTTTGGTTATATTTTGTTTTTGTGTCACTATTCGCAAAAAGATTTTTTTTTTTTTGTGTTCTTTTAAATGCACTCATTCTTTGCTCTGAGTCCTGTATGATCTTTTTTAAGAAGGTAAAGATACTGTTTTTGTTTTTCATGTTTAGGCTTCAGCTTCTCAAAGTTGACTTTTGTAGTTTGTTGAACTTTTTCATTTCATAACTAGTCATTATCAGCTTAGAACCAATGCAAAAAACAGATGAATATGTTCATGTTAAAACTTCAAATTTCCCTTATGGAGAAAAATAATGTGCAACTCTACAGTTGATCAGCCATTACAGACTATAAACGAAAGAGAAAATGATCTCAAAACTTTGTTGTAGTCTGTGTGTGTGTGTGTGTGTGTGTGTTTTTTGTTGTTTTTTTAGCTATTTCTTTATTTGGGTGTATCAGTTGTAAAAAATTTCAATTGCCAAAGGTGTAAAAACAAATTTGCATATACTGTTGTAGATTTTTTACAAGTATGTTCTGTGCCAAAATTGCTTAATTTGTTGATGTGCGTCTGTATATGTAAAGGTAAACTACAGTATGTGGATGGACAGAGTAATCAAGGATGAGCTGGCCAAACACATTTGTTTGAAAAGCCACCTTTTGGTACTGGTGTTTTTGGTATTGAGAAATCTGTATTTCGAATATGAATTTCTAGTGTGAATTTTGAAGTATTACCAGATGATAATAAAGACCTTTTTAAGTTTTGATTGTTTTAGCACTTCCTTTCCTACTTTAAAACCTAATCCCAACAATCCTGAATGAGTGAATGGCTAACTCTGCTAACAACAGCTAACCTTTGCTATTCAAGGAGGTGTTCAGTCCAGACAATAGAATAGAAAATAGCTGTAAATGGACATCTAGCAGGCAGCTAGGCCAGCAAACTCCTCTCTCAGTTTGTACCTGGCATGTCGATGTGGAGGTCATACAGATATTCAGTGTAGCCAACTCTCACTCTTTTGTCTCCTCTCTCTCACACAACAAACCCTAAATGAGGAAAATACTGCCAATATTATGTTGATTTTCTTCAGATTTTTACACAGTGAGATCTCTCAAGGCAGCATAAAGAAGACTAAATATGTTCTAAAACTTATTCAGAGGTAAAGAAGTGTGTGCATTGAAAAAAAACCCCAAACTGTTTATGTGAATGCTACGCATGCACTTTCACTCCACCCCTACCCCACATTCTCCCCCTTGCACAATTCCTTCTAAATCTCACTCACTCTAAATCCACTTTGCTGAAAAGTTGGCAACTCTGAGATATCCTGGCTGTGGCAATTCAGACCATTTAATTTCAGCAGTCAAATCTACCTGGTTATTGCATCTAAAATATAGCAGAATCAACTGTAGATTAATAAATGAGCTGGTGTAGTATGCTTACTATAACTTGCATAAAAGAAAAAAAAAATCCCTGGTTGCATAAATTTGTATTCCAAAGCTAGAAATGCTCATGATACAGGCGCTTTTCCATGCCAGGAAGAAAACAACAAAACAGGACAGAATGTCTTGGGCTACTGGGCAGCGCGGTGGTGGAGTGGTTAGCACTGTGGCAGCACAGCAACTCACCCTTGGCTGGGAGGACCCTGGGTTCGATCCCGGCCCCCGACCAACAGTGATCTGTGAGGAGTTTGCATGTTCTCCATCGTGTCTGCGTGGGTTTACTCCGGGATTTCTCCGGTTTCCTCCCACACGCCAAAAACATGCAAGTTAGGTTAATTGGCATCAAACTGGGGATTCTGAATTGTCCTTAGGTATGAATGTGAGAGTGAATGGTTGTCTGTCTCTCTGTGTTGGCCCTGTGATGGACTGGTGATCTGTCCAGGGTATACCCTGCCTCTCGCCCAAAGATGCTGTGATAGGCTCCAGCCCCCCAGCGATCCGAAAAGGATTAAGCGGAAGAAGATGGATGGATGGATGGACTTGGGCTACTAGCTAAGCTAACTGCACTGTTGTGGGAATCCCTCTCAGTATATTTACACTCAGACTTGAAGACAAAAAGGAATCATCATGGGGGTTTGTGTGTGGATGTGGGGGTGGTGTGTTGATGTGAATAGTGACAAAGAGAATGGGAATTACAAAGGCTTTGATGTTAATGCAGCACACAGAGAAGGCTGACCGAGTGGTATTATTTAAGAGCAGAGGTGCCTGAGATCTGTTACTCTTTTGTTGCTTGTGTTTCTAGAGAAATGTGAGAGAGTTGAATAAAGCCTGATATGATCTGGACCTCTCTGCTTGGTTATTCCTCTCTCCACTCTGGTGACCCTTGATGCACAATGGAACGCAAGGCGAACACCCCAGAGATGACCCGGATGGGAAGTACCAGCAACGCGTGCGCCATTTCGGTCAAACTCCCAGACTTTTGGCTACACGACCCGAAGTCTTGGTTCCTCCACACCGAGGCCCAGTTCGCGCTCCGGGGAGTAACGGCAGATGACACCAGATACTACTACGTGGTCGCAGCGCTGGATGCACGCACAACTCAGCAGGTGGCGAGCCTGCTTCAAGAGCCCCCAGCCCGTGACAAATACGGCACTCTCAAAACCGCGCTGGCCCGGCGCTACACGCTCTCGGACTGTGAGAGAGTGGAGAGGCTCCTGACGCGCTCCGAGTTAGGAGAACGGTCGGCAGTCGAATTGATGGAAAAGATGTTGGCGTTGATGGGCAAAGATGACGGGCATTTCCTCTTTGCTCACCTTTTCCTCCGGAACCTCCCGACAGAGGCCAGAGCGGTCCTTGCCAATTTGCTGCTGCTGGCCGCGTGCAACTACTGGGCGCTAGCCCAGGAGGCAGATCGGATTATCCTCTCTACCAGAGCCCTAACAGTGAATGCAGCAGCATCAAAACCCAGCGAGACGGCCAGTGGAGGCAAGGAGCCAGCGATGGTTACTGCAGTGGGGGCCAAGAAGCACCGGAGAGACACGCTCTGTTTCTACCACCGCCGTTTTGGAGAGGACGCACTCCGATGCGTGCCACCGTGCCAATTCAAGCGTTTGGGAAATGCCAGGACTGGCAGTCAGTAGCAGCTGTGACCGCCGGTGAAGCAAGCAAGCTGCTCTATGTGACAGGCTCACGCTCGGGGAGACTGTTCCTTGTGGACTCCGGCTCCCAAAAGAGCCTCATCCTGTCGCCCTACACCGACCGGCTGGCGGGAACTAGCGGCCCCGAGCTGACGGCCGCAAAAGGCTCAGACATTAAGACTTTTGGTGAGAGGACGCTGACTGTATCCTTGCACGGCCGTACATACCAGTGGACATTCGTCATAGCGGCATGCAGCTTCCCCATCTTAGGCGCTGATTTTTTTGTGTGCACATGGACTACTAGTCGATGTTGCTAACAGACGCCTGATTAACACTATGTCTTTCGATTCTCTCCCCTGTACAGCTAGAGGAGCCGGGTCCACAACACTAGCCAGCGTCACAGCTCCAGGGGGTAAGTTCCACACACTACTCACCCAGTTCCCAGCACTCACGGTCCCAACGTTTTCAGCGACTGTCACTAAACATGGGGTGGAGCACTTCATTACCACCACAGGGCCGCCCGTTTTCACATGACCTCGGCGCCTGGACACAGCTAAACTGGCCATAGCTTGCGAGGAGTTTGCCAACTTGGAAAAGTTGGGCATCATCAGGTGCTCAAACAGCCCATGGGCATCCCCGCTACATATGGTTCCTAAGGCCGAGGGATCGTGGTGACCATGCCGAGATTTCCGCAGATTAAACAACGCCACAGCGCACGACCGCTACCCCATCCCTCATATTCAGGATTTTTCGGTTCACCGCACCGGGGCAAGCATTTTTTCTAAGATAGACCTGGTCTGCGGTTACCACCAGGTCCCGGTGTGCGCTGAGGACATACCTAAAACAGCAGTAATAACCCCGTTTGGTCTGTTTGAGTTTGTACGCATGCCTTTCGGGTTAAATGGCACGGCGCAGACATTCCAACGCATCATGGATGTGGTGTTGCGCGATCTGCCATTTGTGTTCATCTACCTGGACGATATCCTCGTGGCCAGCACGTCCGAGGACGAACACGTAACCCATCTCAGGACAGTTTTCCAGAGGTTGGAGGAGCAGGGATTAATAATCAACCCAGCGAAGTGCCAGTTCGGGGTGGCGGGGATCGATTTTTTGGGCCACCGCATCTCACCAGAGGGCGCGATGCCCTTGCCGGACAAGGTGCGTGCCGTGGCAAATTTTCCCCGGCCTCAGACGGTCAAGGCGCTGCAGGAGTTTTTGGGGATGGTTAACTTCTACAATTGTTTCCTTCCCCGCGCAGCCCAGCTCATGCAGCTGTTATATGCCACACTTAAGAAACGGAAGCCGGCGGACAGAGTCGACTGGACTCCTGAGCGGGAGCAGGCATTTTCCAAGGTTAAAACAGTTCTGGCGAACGCTGCACTGCGCCACCAGTTGCCGGTTCTTGGCAGCCGCTTGCTTTTTTTAGCAGGTTTTTGCGCGACAGTGAGCGTAAATACAGCGCGTTCAACAGAGAGTTACTGGCTCTCCACCTGGCCATACGCCACTTCCAGTTCTGGCTGGAAGGGCACACTTTCACTGTGTTCATAGACCACAAGCCGCTAACGTACGCAATGGCCAAGGTTTCAGAACCATGGTCAGGCCAGCAGCAGAGACAGCTGGCCGCGATCTCAGAGTTTACAACCGACATTCAGCATGTGGCCGGTAAACTCAACGTGGTGGCGGACTGTCTCTCACGCTCATTAGTGGCCCCAGTCTACGTGGGGATAGATTACACGGCCATGGCCGCTGAGCAGATCAGCAATGCAGACGTTTGTGCGCTCCAGTCTGGACCAACAGGGTTAAGGCTGGAGAGCAGAGTACTGCAAGACAGGGGCCCCCCCCAATCTGTGACGTCTCCATGGGCCACCCGCGCCTGGTGGTCCCAAGCGCTTGGCGCTGCCACGTTTTTGAGTTGGTTCACTCCCTGGCGCACCCAGGAGTGCACGCGTCAATCAAAATGGTGGGAGTGAAGTTCATCTGGCCGAGCCTGCGCAAACAGGTGAAAGAGTGGGCTCCAGCCTACGTAGCGTGCCAGCGAGCCAAAGTGCGCAGGCCCACAAAGGCCCCCCTTGGAGCCGTTCCATATCCCGGCTAAGCGGTTCAACCACGTTCACGTGAACCTCGTGGGCCCTCTCCCACCATTGCAAGGGTTCACGTACCTCCTGACAGTGGTGGACTGCACCACGCGCTTGCCTGAAGCAGTCCCGCTAGTTTCCACCACATCCGCAGAAGTTGCACGCACTTTTTTGACAACATGGGTGGCACGTTTCAGCGCCCCTTCGGATATCACGTCCGATCGGGCCTGCAATTTGTTTCCGACCTCTGGTCCACCATGGCCCAGAGTCTGGGCGTCTCACTTCATCACACAACCATGTACAACCCACAGGCCAATGGGTTATGCGAGCGTTTCCATAGATCGCTTAAAGCAGCTCTCAGGGCTTCACTTACGGATGCAAATTGGGTGGACCGGTTGCCGTGGGTTCTATTAGGGTTGCGTTTAGCACCGCAGGAACTTTTGGTGGCCTCCCCAGCAGATCTGGTTTTTTCCCAGCCGCTGCGGCTCCCAGGGGAAGTTTTTGCCGGACAGCCCCATGCCGAACACCGATCCATCCCCGCTTTCACCACGTAGCGCAGTGGCAGGGACAGTACCCGGTCCTGTCCACCATTGTTTTCCACGCGCTTTGGTGCCAAAGGCCTTGAAGGACGCGGCGTTCGTATTTGTTAGGCACGATGCCCACCGGACCCCCTTGCGCCCACCCTACGATGGCCTGTTCAGAGTGCTGGAACCCAGGGACAAACATTTTGTGTTAGACTTGGGGGGATGCAGAGAAACAGTCTGTATAGTATCCGTGTCGTGTCTGTATCCAACACGATCATCGGTAGCACGGGGGCCCCCCAGGGAACGGTTTTGGCTCCCTTCCTGTTCACACTTTATACTGCGGACTTCTCACACAACACAACACACTGCCATCTACAGAAGTTCTCTGACGACTCTGCGATCATCGGTCTCATCTCCAACGGAGATGAAGCTGAGTACAGAGGACTTATCCAGGACTTCGTGGACTGGTGCCATCGAAACTGCCTCCAGATCAACGCGAGGAAAACTAAGGAGCTGGTGATGGACTGCCGCAGGCAAGGACAACCCCTCACAGCACCAGTAAACATACAGGGAAGACATTGAGATGGTGACATCCTACAAGTACCTGGGTATTCATCTGAACAATAAACTAGACTGGTCACATAATACCGACGCACTCTACAAGAAGGGACAGCGCAGGCTGTTCCTGCTGAGGAGACTCAGTTCTTTTGGTGTACAAGGGGCGCTGCTGAAGACATTCTACGACACGGTGATGGCATCAGCCATCACTTTTGGAGTGGTCTGCTGGAGCAGTGGCATTACAGCAGCCGATAAGAAGAGACTGAACAAACTGATCAAGAAAGCTAGCTCTGTCCTGGGGCAGTGCCTTGACCGAGTGGAGGAGATAGGAGAGAGAAGGATGGTGGCTAAACTGTCATCTCTGCTGGAGTCCGAGTCCCACCCTATGCAGGACATACTGAACGCACTGAGGAGCTCATTTAGCAGCAAACTACATCATCCTAGGTGCGCAACTGAGAGGTTTCGCAGGTCCTTCCTACCTATGGCTGTCAGACTGTATAACCTAAGCAGGGCTGCTCGCCGAGATAGCAAAAAAACATGACGAGCTAATAGTATTGAATGCAAAAGACGCAATAGACTTACACAATGGTCCCCTCCAGTATACAACTAGGACAATATCGGTTGCTACTGAGGGTGACAATATGTATGGGTACATATTCATACTATGTACGATAACTAAGTAGATGGTTATGCTGTTTATTCCATCTAGCTACAATGCTCCGCACTGTGTGTATATATATTTATATATTTATTCCATCTAGCTACAATGCTCCGCACTGTGTGCTTATATATTTATGTACATACACTACCGTTCAAAAGTTTGAGGTCACTTAGAAATTTCCTTATTTCTGAAAGAAAAGCACTTTTTTCAATGAAGATAACTTTAAACTAATCAGAAATACACTCTATACATTGCTAATGTGGTAAATGACTATTCTAGCTGCAAATGTCTGGTTTTTGGTGTAATATCTACATAGGTGTATAGAGGCCCATTTCCAGCAACTATCACTCCAGTGTTCTAATGGAACAATGTGTTTGCTCATTGCGTCAGAAGGCTAATGGATGATTAGAAAACCCCTGTGCAATCATGTTAGGTCTGCAATGCTGTAATTGCTGCAAATGGAGGATTCTTTGACGAAAGCAAAGTTTGAAGGAAAAAATTATTATTTCAAATACAAATCATTATTTCTAACCTTGTCAATGTCTTGACTATATTTTCTATTCATTTTACAACTCATGGTGGTAAATAAGTGTGACTTTTCATGGAAAACACAAAATAATTGTCTGGGTGACCCCAAACTTTTGAACGGTAGTGTTATGACCCGAGCGTCGGTTCTGATCGCGCTCGGGCTAAGCTATGTCTCGCTGCCAGCCTTGACAGCTGCGGGCGGTATTCTGGCCTCTCCGGGCTCTTATTGTGAAAGTGCTCGGTGGGGCTTCCGCCTGTCAACGGTCGGTCAGCTGCGTGTCATCATCGTCATTAGTGCTTTGTCAATTTAAGCCCAGCACTGGCGTCGGTAGGACGCAGCAGTGTCTGGTCGCTAACCTGGTCGCCAACCTGGTCGCTTATCTGTTCACCCACCATCACGTTGCGGATGCCTGGACTGTTTTCACACCTCGGCTGCCTTGGGCTTGACCGTCTTTCACCGGTACCAGTAAGTGTGCTACATTAGCCTTATTCCTCCCGGCGTGTATTGATCTGTAAGTCCCTGCCTTAGCAGCCAGTGTGCTATTATTACCAAGCCTGACTGTGTGTGACTGTCTCCTGCTCTGGACCTATAGTGTGCTGTATAGCCCTATGCCTCCTGTTCTGTGAAGAGTCTTGTCATTATCTCAGCAGCTTGTGTTATCACCCTTTTCACTGTAAATAAACTCACTGAAAACTCACTGGTGACTCTGTGCGTCTTATGGCTGGCTCGTGAGGGCCAGCGCATGACAGTACACTGCTGCCAAAACAGCGTTTACGGTGATGCCAACCCGAGACGCTATTCACCAGTGAGTTTGAGTTTTGGACGTTGCTTTTCCCTGTCTGGGTCCTGTGTATGTGAGGAATGCCGTCGCCGAAGAGCCACATGCTGACAGGTGTTTTGGAAGCCGTGGATGAGCTGCTCATCTCCGCTTCCCTGCTGGACTATGACTACGGCATACATTGGTACCTGGACGCCGCCGAAGATGTTCTCTGTAATCTCTCTCCCCGCTACGCCAGCCACCCGGAAGTCGACGCGAGGAGGGAGGACATCGCCGCACAACGCGAAATATTCCTGATGATGGAGGAGGAACGCGGCATGAAGCAGGTGAAGAGGCACTCCTGCTCTTCGCCTATGGATCCTGATCCTGCCTTCGATCCGTTTCGGGAGTTCGCACCATCTGGGGGCCGGCGAAGGCGTCGGCGTCACGGCCGGGCGCATCTTCGGCAAGCTCCTGCTCCGGATCCAGTTCCGGGCCGCCAGGATGACTCCCTCAACCAGCCAGCTGCTGAGAGTGAGCTGAGTCCTGTGCCGGTGGGCTCCGTCCTTGGATCCTTTTTTACCATCCAGCGAGCGAGGGAAGGAGCAACGTCCGCTACAGCTGACAACATCCTCCCCCCGGGAGACAGGCAAGTCCAGGTTCACTTTCCTAGTAATAATAGTGATCTCTCTTGTCTGACTCCTGGGGGTGAAGCTCAGGGTTCGCAGCTCCCTGAGTTTCTTTCCCCAGCTGTAGACATTTATATTAAACCTGCTGCCTCTGTGTCTCCTCCTGCGGAGCGGTCCTCGGCGTCAGTCCCACGCCATCGAACGAGGGGGAGGCCTGCAGCTCTGGGCAATACCCCAGCCCTGCAGCCGTGCTTTGGACAGAGGAGGAGAATGGACTGCAGTGAGGAGCCAGAGCCGACGAGAGAGCGTCCCCAGGGTTCCTCAGGGATGCAGCCCGAGTCAGCAGGTCCAGGGTCCTCTGCCCCCACGCCATACGGGTTATTGGCGTGGACGCCAGCGCGTGAGGATCCAGCTGCAGAGACCATCAGGCCGGCTGTGGAACCCGACGCAGCCGAGTGGGAGCCCGACGACGAGCGTCTTCCTGAACCTGGATCGGCGAAGTCCTGGACGGCTCCAGAGCCCGAGTGCAGGCAAGTGCTCTTTCTTGTTTTCCTGTATGGTGTGTTAGAGCATTTTTGCCTGCCTCATGGGGAGGCGAGTGAGGGGCAGCCGTCCGCTGCACCCGAGCTCGTCTCGCTGGGCTCTGGCGCTGCCGGTGGAACTGATCCCGGTCCTGTCTTGTTTTCTGAGCACCTCCACAGCGTTACCAGTCTGGAGCCAGTCAAGGTCACGGGACTGGGGGTTCCAGGTTCGGAGATGGAGGTCGTCGCCGGAGCAGTCCTGACCCAGTTGAGGTCCGACGTGTGGGCTGAGACGACCCGGTCGGGGTCCAACGCATGGGCCGAGGTGACCCGGTCGGGGTCCGACGCATGGGCCGAGGTGACCCAGTCGGGGTCCAACGTGGGTGCAGCGGTGACCCAATCGGGGCCCGTCCTGACCCAGTCGGGGTCCGACGCATGGGCGGAGGTGACCCAGTCGGGGTCCAACGTGGGTGCAGCGGTGACCCAATCGGGGCCCGTCCTGACCCAGTCGGGGTCCAATGTGGGTGCAGCGGTGACCCAATCGGGGCCCGTCCTGACCCAGTCGGGGTCCGACGCATGGGCTGAGGTGACCCAGTCGGGGTCCAACGTGGGTGCAGCGATTACCCAATCGGGGTCCGACGAGGTTCAGTCGGGTTCCGACTCAGGTGTGGCTGTAACCCAATCGGGGTCCGACGAGGTCCAGTGGGGGTCCACCGCAGGTGCGGCTGTGACCCAATCAGGATTCGAGGGGGTCCAGGTTTTTGGTTGTCCCCCTCTCAGGAGCCACCAGCTGGGGGCCATTAATGGGTTTTGTTTGGCAGATCGACGCTCTCCTGTTTTGTCGGTTTCAGGTGAGCGGCTGCATGCAATCCTTCCACGGTCCTGTTAGTTGTGGGATGCGGGTCGGCCACCCGAGGAACTGCCTGGTGCATTCGGTGTCTTGGGTTGGCCACCCAATAAACTGTGTGTGTTACGGGGTGACCTGGTTCGGCCACCAGAGGACTTGTTTCTGGGGGCATGGGACTGGGGCAGGCCACCTGATGATCATGTACTGTGGGATTTTCTGTGGGTCCATATGGTGCCAAGTCATGTTTAGTACGTCTAGCAATTTTTGTTGTTTCACGTAATCATAGTCATAGTCAAGTCTAAGCAATTTTAGTTTGCCTCTTGTTTCTTTTTTCTTGTGAGCCACAGTCATAGTCTTAGTCAAGTCGGAGCAATTTTTCGATTGCCTCTTGTTTTTTTTTTTTGGTTTTTTTTTTTTTTTGAAGGCCATAGTTTAGTTATAGTCAAGTCAGAGCAATTTTGGACTGCCTCATGTTTTTTTTTTTCTGGGAAAGCCACAGTCTTGCCATAGCCAAGTTAGGTCTGGGCAATCTGGTTTGCCCCATGTGTTTTGCAGTACTTAGTTTGGTTTTGTTTTGCTATTGTTTTGTTCTCCACTCCTTCTTGAGGGGCTATAGTATGGAGGTTTTTGTTCATAGTTTCCAGGGGTTTACTTGTATTTTTGGTCTCGTGTGTGTTTGTTTTTTCATAATCGCCGTGTTTAGCACGTATTTCTTTTGTGTCCATAGTTACAGTCATGTATTCTTTTTATAGTCATGTTTTTCCACAGTTGGTCATGTATTTCTTTCCTTTGTTTTTTTTCCCAGAGTCATGTGTTTGTATTTATTTCTTGTTGGTTTCCATAGTTATCGTGTGTTTCCATGTATTTCTTGTATGTTTTTCTTGTCTGGTCTTTGTCTTGTTCTTGGGTTGGTTTCTCTCCCTCTGCACCTGTCCCCCAACCTCCCACCCTGGGGGGGCGGGGGGGGCAGGGTGGTTCCTTGGGGCGTTCGAAGTCCCCCCGTGGAGGGAGGGTACTGTTATGACCCGAGCGTCGGTTCTGATCGCGCTCGGGCTAAGCTATGTCTCGCTGCCGGCCTTGACAGCTGTGGGCGGTATTCTGGCCTCTCCGGGCTCTTATTGTGAAAGTGCTCGGTGGGGCTTCCGCCTGTCAACGGTCGGTCAGCTGTGTGTCATCATCGTCATTAGTGCTTTGTCAATTTAAGCCCAGCACTGGCGTCGGTAGGACGCAGCAGTGTCTGGTCGCCAACCTGGTCGCTTATCTGTTCACCCACCGTCACGTTGCGGATGCCTGGACTGTTTTCACACCTCGGCTGCCTTGGGCTTGACCGTCTTTCACCGGTACCAGTAAGTGTGCTACATTAGCCTTATTCCTCCCGGCATGTATTGATCTGTAAGTCCCTGCCTTAGCAGCCAGTGTGCTATTATTACCAAGCCTGACTGTGTGTGACTGTCTCCTGCTCTGGACCTATAGTGTGCTGTATAGCCCTATGCCTCCTGTTCTGTGAAGAGTCTTGTCATTATCTCAGCAGCTTGTGTTATCACCCTTTTCACCGTAAATAAACTCACTGAAAACTCACTGGTGACTCTGTGCGTCTTATGGCTGGCTCGTGAGGGCCAGCGCATGACAGGTAGTGTATGTATATTTGCTGCTCTTGTTTTTCTTGTCTTCTTGACTGTTGCTCTGAGTGTTGCTATCCCTGTGCTGTTGCAATCCTGGAATTTCCCCATTGTGGGACTAATAAAGGCTTATCTTATCTTATCTTATCTTATAGACAGGCTTAAGCCCGTTTTCGTGTTGTCAGACGAACAAGTGGTGTTGGCCCGAGCTCCTCGGCACGGATGACCCCCACTGAGAACTCCCCAGGTAAATGACTCGTCAGATCAGTCACAAGGGCATGCTAATGATGTTTTCCCCCCTCCCAATGTCCCCCCACAGACAGACACACCCCCAACCTCGAAGCCGCAGACCCCACGTTACAGCCGCTACAGACGTAAGCTGAAGCCCAAAGGACATGAGGGTCAAGGCTCAGTCTGAGTCTGGGGGTGTGGGGGGGGGGGGATCCCTCTCAGTATATTTACACTCAGACTTAAAGACAAAAAGGAATCATCATGGGGGGTTGGTGTGTGGATGCAGGCGTGGTGTGTTGATGTGAACAGTGACAAAGAGAATGGGAATTACAAAGGCTCTGATGTTAATGCAGCACACAGAGAAGGCTGACCGAGTGGTATTATTTAAGAGCAGAGGTGCCTGAGATCTGTTACTCTTTTGTTGCTTGTGTTTCTAGAGAAATGTGAAAGAGAGTTGAATAAAGCCTGATATGATCTGGACCTCTCTGCCTGATTATTCCTCTCTCCACACTGCAGTTATGTGTAATTTCAGTTTCTGTGGGAGAGGTGAAGTCTTCTGCAGGTAATATTTTGGCTGTTTGTGTCAGGGATGACAGAGGGTCATTCCTGCTCTATATTTATACTCTTTCTTTGTGTGTTTGTTTTTTGGGTTCATGTTGTACTTTCTGTATTTATCATTGTCAGGGATGACCGGAGGGTCATTCCTACTCTGTATTTATGTTTCTTGTGTGTTTTGTTTTTGGGGGTTTTTTTTTGTTTTTTGTTTTTTTGTTACTTATTTGTACCCGTAGGTAGATTTGGTTTGCAGTCTGGTGACAAGCCACCGGCTGCTGGTCGCTGCGTGCGCGAGCGCCCTAAACCTACATGTTTTTGGTATGCGGGAGGAAACCGGAGAAATCCCGGAGTAAACCCGCGCAACACGGGGAGAACATGCAAACTCCACACAGCTCACTGTTGGTCGGGGGCTGGAATCGAACCCACGATCTCATGATCCCCGCGATCCCCCGGCCGAGGGTAAATTGTGCTGCCACAGTGCTAAACCACTGCGCCACCGTGCAGCCAAGTTTATGCACAGGTTTATGTTGTATTTTCTGTGTTGATCATGGTCTATTGGTTCTATGATTCTGTTCTCAGTGTTATTTAGTATTAGTTGTGATCTGAGCTTAGTGATTAAATAATCAGAGGCTCAAACACAGGGCATAGAGCACTGGAAGAACACTCAGACTCAGGTGAAAAGTTAAACACAGTTTATTACAAAAACACAAATCAATGATAACACAAATTTATTCAGAAACCAAAGGGCACGCTGGAAGGGCACACAGCCTGTAATACAAAGAGAGAGAGAGGAATAGTTAGTAAGGGACGGTGAGGATATGAGCTGACTAACAGAGAGGAGGGGAGACTTACAAACTGAGCAGAGGACCTGGCAGTGAGACCCAGCATGCAGGGGAATAGTCACTGATGAGGACGGAACCTGAGAAGCCAGCAGGGATGGGGAATGGCGAGGGGAGAAAGGGAGCTGTAGGCTGACCGGATGGAGCAGGAGTAGACCAGACGAGATGATGGAACGGAGGAGTAGACCTGATGAGATGGTGGAAGGGCAGGTGAGCGTGTGCAGCCCTGGAGGGACACACCACTGCAATAGCAGCACCCTGAGAGGGAGAGGAGAGGCACGGTCAGCAAACAGTCACAGTCTAGCACAGAAATAATTCAGCCTTAGTTGAGGCAGCAATACCCAACTGTCCAGCGAAGAAGCATTCGCAGACTGGCTCTTTTAAACGCTGGCAGATGAGGAAGCAGCAGGTGTGCCCAATCACGCAGGTGCGCATGATCAACTCCGGTGCCAGGAAACAGACCGAGGGAAAACACACAGGAGGGGAGGGGGAGCACGCTTACTGATCATCACACTTAGTCTGTTTACATTTTGTTTAACATGGTCCTGTTTGTCATTTTGTTTTTCACCTTCATGTGGTTCTGTCATTGTGTGATGATCATGTCTTCCCTGCATCTCCCTCTGTTGTGTTAACCCTTGTCAGCTGTTTGTCATCAGTGATTTCTTCACCTGTCCCATATTTCATGATTATGTTTGCACTATTTAAAGGACGCAGCTCCTCTGTTCGGGGCAGTGTCATTGATCATCATTTTCTCCCTGCTCTGTTTGGCATTAACACACAGTTCTGCCTGTCCTGCCTGATTCAGCTACGTAGTAAGTCTTCTCCACCTGTCTATCCTGTTTAGCTTTTTATTTCAGCTTCCAAGCTGCTTGTTTTTGAGTTTATCAATAAATTATGTTTTCTGCTCGCTACGTGATGGAGTCCTGTTCTCTGCCCCGAAGGGCGCAACATGACAGAATGACGCAGCCAGCCATGGATTGTGCTAGCAAGCCTGGCAGAAGGAGGAGGCCGAGCTGCAACGAGCGTGAGTCTGTGGCCGCTGTGGAGGATCTGGCGGCCGCCACTCAAAGCAGCCTTATTTTGGAGGACATATGGGATTTCTGGAGGGGAGTAGTGAACTTGACACCTAGACTGAGTTCACGCTCCCATCCCCAGACTTGGAAACAGACACCCTCCTTCACCACCTCAACTACCATCTGTCTTCTTCTTGCCTGAGCCAGCTTTCAGGCCACCTGTTCTCTCTCCGGCGGAGCGGACAGAGCTTCTCGGCTGCAAGTTGGCGTTCAGGGGGCCCGCATGGAAAGATGATTCGAGGAGACGCCGCTCCTCTCATCGCACCTTCTCTTCACCCACAGCTCCCAGCCACAAGTTCTCCAGAGCCACCCAGAGGGAGACGTCTGGACATTCAGCGGCAGCAGAGGAAGAATTCAGGCAAGTACCTGTTCATTTTTTTACACCAATAAATGATAGGTCTTGCTGGGTTCCCAGTGGGAGGAGCCGCCGACCGCTGGTTGCCATTGCTGAGCTCTTACCACCCACCTCTGCCATTCACTCTTTTGTCTGCTCCATCCCTCCATCCTCACATGCATCCCCTGTGTCTGTCTCTGTTTTTTACAAGTGTTTGCCAGTAGTGGGTGGAAACCAGATTGTCTGGGAGGAATGTGCTGCTTCCAAGTGCTGTCAAGCAGCTGTTGCCTCTACTCTGACACCACTGGACATCAAGTTTTGTCAGATTGGGACTGTTGCTCTGGAACCCCTGTGTGAGGGGGACAAGGAGGAACAGGAGGAGCATAGGCAGGTGGTACTGTCTCAGGAGGAGCTAATGCTGGATTACAAGCCATGGCTCCTTCCAGAGCATGTATCCCAGCTGGGCCGGATCCAGCTAGCTATGGACATTCCAGCTTCAGAACCTGCGCCACAGCACCACCCAGCTCCAGTTCCTTTTCAACGTCTCTCTCTACAGCTCCAGTTCCTGCACGGCATTCCACAGATCCAGTGCCTGCTCCATGGCACCACCCAGCTCCAGCTCCTGCTCCAAATCATTCTACAGTTCCAGTTCCTGCTCCACGTCTGTCCACAGTTCCAGTTCCTGCTCCACGTCTGTCCACAGCTGTAGTTCTTGCTCCATATCATTCTACAGTTCCAGTTCCTGCTCCACCTCTGTCCACAGTTCCAGATCCTGCTCCACGTAGGTCCAGGGCTCCTGAACCTGCTCCACGTCATTCCCTAGTTCCCATACCTGTTCCACGTCACTCTCTAGTTTCTGTTACTGCCCCGCCTGTCTTTGTTCCTCATCCTGAGGAGGTCACCACTGCAGCAGAGGACCAAGAGCTCAGGCAAGTACCTTTCTTTATTTTCATAACATCAGTATTGGTTAAGTCTTGCCTAGCTCCTGGTGTTTTTGGTGATGCCTCATCCTGCTCTTCTCCATCATCCAAGGTGACCTGGTCAAGGATGGGGTTGCAGGAGGACTCTGTTCCTGTTGTTGTTCCCGAGGTCAGGAAACTCTTAGCTGATGTGTCTTCCTCCCCGTCTAAGGTGGCCGGTTTGGGGAGGGATCCCCAGACGGCAGGACTTGAGGACCTTCAGCCCTTGTTGTCTGGTTCCGCCAATGGTTGGCTCGCCTCTGGTGTCCCGGAGGCCGAGGATTTCCCACCATGTGCTCCTGTGGCCGGAATTCCTCCATGTGTTCCTGTGGATTGTGCATTTCAACCACCTGTTTTGGACCTGTTGACTCTCCTGCCATCTGGTTGTGACTTACAGTCTCCAGTGTGTGCATCCCCTGAGACAGAAATTTCCGCTGTTGTGTGTGCTGCACCGGAAATTTCTGTTGAAATGTGTCCTGAATCAGAGATTTTTGTAGTAGTGAGTCCTGGGTCAGAAATCTCTGCATTGACTTGTCCTGATCCAGACAGTTCTCCATTTTTATGTGTTGAACCAGAAATGTCTGTATTAAGGTGTCCCGAGTCTGAAATTTTTTTAGTAATGAGTCTCAAGTCTGAAGTTTCTACAGCAATGTGTCTTGAGCCAGAAATTTCTGCTGTTGAGTGTTCTGCACCAGAAATTTCTGCAATAAAGTATCAGGAACCAGAAAATTCTGAGATTTCTGCATTAGTTGTGATGTTGTTTATGGGATGTATTATTGTGTAACATGGGTGGTGGCTCCACCTTTCCGGTTCTGCCACCACCCGGGGTATAAGAGGGATGTGAGGAAGAGGGGCGGCCTCTTGACCTCCTCTCAGCCTGACAGCAGCGCCTTGTATGTTGTCAGTGAGTCTACAATAAAGTTGTGTTTAGTTCACTATTCGGTCTCATCCTCGGTTCATGTTTTACCGACATAACATTTGGTGATGAGGATGAAAGTATGGACGCGGGAGTTGCTTCAATTCGGCCGTTTCTGGAGCTTTCCGGTGAGCTGCTTATCCCATAGGAGAGGTGGTTTGCCACTTTCCTAAGTTATGTAGTGGCATTGGACCTTGGAAGACTGGAGAAGTTGCAGGCATGAGCACTTTTGGTTCACAGCTTGGGAATGGAAGGACAATGTATCCTTAGTACTTTAGGCGAGAGTGATAGTTTTGAAGAAGTGGTTGAGCTGATGGCATGACATTTTTGCGCCCCAGAAAACGTCATTGTCCAGAGGATCCAGTTTTGGCAGCGCCGCCAGCAGACTGGCAAGTCAGTGCAGCGGTATATGGCAGTCCTACGTCAGCGGGCCAAGGACTGTCAGTTTGAGGTGTCAGACAAGCTATCACAGAAGCTTGGTGAGAGAGCGGCACATCGCCATTTTGAACCACAGTCGATGACGTAAGTAGTGGACCTGGACAGCAATGATGCCTCAAAAGATGAAGAATGCGCTATTGCTGTAAAGATAAGGTCCACCCTGGGATCGCCCAGGTGTTTGGGTTGTGGGTCCACCAAGCACCATTATAAGACTAGAGAGTGTCCGGCAAGAAGATGGCACTGTGGCATGTGCGAATTCTTGCATCATTTCACCAGGGCATGTTACAGGTTTGAGCGAGAGGATCCGAGATACATGGAGGATCTCCCCACTTCGCCTCCCACGGTTGTTTACAGTGTATCCCCTGGACAGAGTGGAACTGGACAGAGTGACAGTGCCGTTGCTGGTTGACACGGGAGAGGTGAGATCGGTGTTGGATTGGGAAATCGTGTGGAGTTCCTTCTCACAGTCTCGGGTTGGAGAAGAGCGGTCGGGCTGTGGTCTGTGGGACTGGCCAGTTCAGCGAACTATGGACAGAGCTGTGTGGGACGAACCTTTGCCTAGTAATCTGGACAATGTGCAGGACCAATTCCATTCAGGGCCATCGCGGGAGGGTCCCGGTGACAGCGCCCAAGTAACCCTAGTTGAGGGAACTGGGTGGTGCGGTGGGACGCCCACGACGGTGGGTGGTGCCAAGTGGAGGGCCTATTCTGCTCCTGGATTTTGTCTGGAAGGGACTGGAGAGCAGGGGGTCACAACGATGATGCTGGCAGCGAAAATGAAAGCCAGCGGGGCAGGACCGGCTGGCACGGTAAAACGACGTGCCACTCAGGGACAATGGAAGCTGAGTCGGGTTCCTCTGGGAGTCGCTGATGTAGTCCGACCCAGAGAGAAAGCCCGGGTGAGAGGGATTCAAGGAAAATGCAAACAACAAGACAGCCAGGGGCGGCTGCAGGTGGTGGCTGTTCGGGAGGATGGCTACCTTTGGCTATCCAATGGCTCATGGAGGCATCCCAACGGGCTGCGGTGTGCCAAAGCAGAGAAGGAGGTGTTTGGGCTTCGGCGTGGGCCATCTCTGGACGTGAAGATAAGAAGGTGCACCGGAAGGGAACCATCTGAAGATTTTCCCGGGGGGTGGTTCCTCTACTGGGGCAGACTGATGGTTGGGGCAGTGTATTTATTGCATGATGTTGGAATGGGGAAATAACCTGTTTGTTTGTATATATGTTCTGTTAAGGGGATTGTTTTAGGTTATTTATTTTAGAAGCACAGCAATTTTATGTTTAAAGGACTGTGTTTTAGTAGAGACGGCAGAATAATCCGTCTAGCTGGGGTGGGGGGGTGGAACAGTAGTCCATCTGTTCCCCCCTAGATTTAGTTGTTTTGTGTGAATGTTATAGGCTCTGATATATTTCTGTTTAATTTTAGTGCATGATTCGGGTTCTAAATTGGGGAGGGTCTTGATTGTATGTGTGTTTTGGACCATTTTGAAGGGAGGGGGATGTGATGTTGTTCATGGGACGTATTATTGTGTGACACAGGTGGTGGCTCCACCTTTCTGGTTCCGCCGCCAACCAGCATATAAGAGGGCTGAGAGGAAGAGGGGCAGTCTCTTGACCTCTCAGCCTGATGGCAGTGCCTTGTACATTGTCAGTGAGTCTACAATAAAGTCGTGTTCAGTTCATTATTCGGTCTCGTCCTTGGTTCATGTTTTACCAACATAACATTGGTGTATTCTGGTCCAGAGGTTAACGTTGCTGTGTCGTCACCCCCAGAGGGTAAAGTGTCCATGATTTCATCTTCTGAATTTCTGAGTTCCTTGTTGTTGTTGTTATCTCTTCAGTTAAAAGCTTCCATGTTATCTTATGTTCTGGAAAATCCCATGTTATCTTCCAAATGTGAAAATTCTACATTGAATTTTTTTTAATCTTCTGTACAAGATCCTTTGTTGTTTTCTGAGTTAGGGGCTCATCTGTTTTCTCCCATCTGGTGGCTCAGGGATTTTGGTAGGCCACGTGATGCATCATGTTCACCTCTCAGGTGGCTTATGAATTTGGGTAGGCCCCCTGACCAGTTGTGTTCTCCGGTCTGGTAGCCCTGGGAGTTGGGCAGACCACCCGATCTACCTTGTTTGTTGATCTGGTGGCCCTGGAACTGGGGCAGACCACCCGACCAGTTTTTGGTTTTGGGCTATGGTCTTTAGTTATGCCCATGATTGGTTCTCCTTGTTGTTTTTGGCTCTGTGAGGTGGGGGAAGTGATTTTGTTTTGGCCCACCTGGCCTTGGTCCCCCACCACCTACCCTGGGAGGGTGTTTTTCTGTTCTGTTTTTGATGTAACGTGGTGGGGTGTCTGGAAGCCACCCCTTAAAGGGGGGACTATGTCAGGGATGACCAGCGGGTCATTCCTGCTCTGTATTTATTTCTGTTTCTTTGTGTGTTTTGTTTTTTGGGTTGATGTTGTACTTTCTGCATTTATCATTGTCAGGGATGACCGGAGGGCCATTCCTATTCTGTATTTATTTGTTTCTTTGTGTGTTTACTTTTTTGGGTTTATGTTGTATTTTCTGTGTTTATCATGGTCTGTTGGTTCTATGATTCTGTTCTTAGTGTTATTTAGTATTAGTTGTGATCTGAGCTTAGTCTGTGTTTACATTTTGTTCATCATGGTCCTGTTTGTCATTTTGTTTTTCACCTTCATATTATATCTTGATTCTGTCATTGTGTGATGATCATGTCTCCCCTGCTTCTCCCTCTGTTGTGTTAACCCTGCCTCCTCTTGTCAGCTGTTTGTCATCGTTGATTTCTTCACCTGTCCCGTGTTTCATGATTATGTTTGCACTATTTAAAGGACACAGCTCCTCAGTTTGGGGCTGAGTCATTGATCATCATTTTCTCCCTGCTCTGTTTGGCGTTAACACACCCTTCTGCCTGTCCTGCCTGATTCAGCTACATAGTAAGTCTTGTCTGCCTGTCTAGCCTGTTTAGCTTTTTATTTCAGCTTCCGAGTTGCTTGTTTTTGAGTTTATCAATAAATTATGATTTCTGCACTCTATGTGATAGAGTCCTGTTCTCTGCCCTGAAGGGGGCAGCATGACAGTTTGACTATGGAGACATACCGTATAATGTCACAAAAATCCTGAATTTCTCACATAATGTTCTTCAGTATATCGTTGCTACATCTCTGGGTTGCCCTCTGTCAAGTGTTGACTGCATCTACTGCTATCAATTACATTGTCTCCAGGAACTATGCTTCGATAACAGCTCAAGAGCTGTAGATAGAATTATATCCAACTTTATGACAGTGTTTACAGATGACCAGATGAACAACTCATTTTAAAAAAATGTTTTTCCAATACCTTCAATCACAAATTTGATACTACAAACTGATTCAACGCCTGGCAGAAATTATAGTAACCACTCTCTGAAGCTATTATAGGCACACCTTGCAGTTACTAGGTTTGATCCCTATTGCCTTCAAAACTGACCCAATTTTTCATGGCATACAGCGGGGAAAGTAAGTATTGAACCCATCAGCATTTTCCTCATTAAACATATTTCTGATGGAACCATGGACCTGAGATTTTCACCAGCTATCAGTAACAACCCAAGTAATCCATACATACAAAGAAATCAAGGCAACTGTGTTCACAAAGGCAGAGACCTTTACGGTCTGATTCCCAGCTTTTGAAACTGGTTTTTGGGACATGGAATGTCACCTCTCTGGTGGGGAAGGAGCTGCAGCTGGTGCATGAGGTTGAGAGATACCAGCTAGATATAGCTGGTATCTCACCTCAACACACAGCTCCAGCTCTGGAACCAGTTTCCTGGAGAGGGGCTGGAGCTTGGCCTACTCTGGAGTTGCCCTGGGCAAGAGGCAATGGGCAGGGGTGGGTATTCTTTTATTCCCCCACCTGGCTGCCTCAACATTGGAGTTTTCCCCCAGTGGACGAAAGGGTAGTTCCCCTGCACCTTCGGGTTGGGAAACAGGCCCTGACCATGATTTGTGCTTATGCATCAAATGATGGTTCAGAGTACCCACCCTTTTTGGAGTCTCTGACAGGGGTGCTGGAGAGTGTTCCTCTTGAAGACTCCATTGTCCTTCTAGGGGACTTCAATGCACTCTGAAACATCATTTGGTGCATAGGCACAAATGATGGTCAGGATCCGTTTCCCAACCCAAAGGCGCAGGGAAGCAACCCTTTTGTCCACTGGGGAAAACTCCAATATAGAGGCAGCAAGGTGGGGGTAGGGGGGGATACAAGAATACCCACCCCTGCTCGTCACCTCTCGCCCGGGGCAACTCCAGAAAAGGCCAAGCTCCAGCCCCTCTCCAGGAGACTGGTTCCGGAACTGGAGCTGTGTGTTGAGGTGAGGCCGACTATATCTAGCCGGTATCTCTCAACCTCGTACACCAGCTCAGGCTCCTTCCCCACCAGAGAGGTAACATTCCACATACCGAAAGCCAGTTTAGAAAGCTTGGGATCAGTCCGCCAAGGTCTCCGCCTTTGACCGCCACCTAATCCACATAGCACCGGACCCCCATGATCCCTCCTGCAGGTGGTGAGCCCACTGGAGGGCGGACCCTTGTAACTCCTTTGGGCTGAGCCCGGCCGGGTCCCATGAGTGGAAACCCGGCCACCAGACGCTAGCCATCGAGCCCATCCCCCAGGCGGGGTACACTGAATCCTTGATCTAGAATTTATCATGAGAGTCTGTTGGATCGTTCTTAGTCTGGCCCTTCACCCAGGACCAGTTTGTCTTGGGTGACCCTATCAGAGGCAAATTGCCCCGGACAACATAGCTCCTGGGATCACTGGGGCACGCAAAATCCCCACAACAATAAGGTGACAATCCATGAGGGGCATTATTTTTGTCAAATATTTAAATTTGTTTGATGATCTGAAACATTTAAGTGCGACAAACATACAAAAAAAAAAGAGAAATCAGGAAGGGGGCAAACACTTTTTAATACCACTGTACATGTTATTCTTATATGGACTATATATAACTGGATTATATATCACCGGAGTGGTGGCTCAGTTGATAGAGCATCCGGCTCACACCCGGGAGGCCGGGGTTCAAATCCCTGCCGGGTCATGCCAAAGACCATATAAAAGTAGAACTTCCTGCTGTCCAGCTTGGTGCTCAGCAATAATGGAACAGAGGAGGGAAAATTGTGGTGGCGCCTTGCATAAGGTGGCGCCTTGACTAAGACTGCAGCGTGTTGTGCGCGCTGCTGAGAAGGTGACCGGCGGCAAGCTCCCATCCCTCCAGGACCTGTACATCTCCAGGACCCGGAGGCGTGCAGGTTGGATCATAGCCGACCCTTCACACCCTGGTCACGCACTGTTTGCCCCCCTCCCCTCAGGCAGGAGACTACGGTCCATTCAGACTAAAACCTCCCGCTACATGAACAGCTTCTTCCCCTCTGCCATCAGACTGCTGAACACTAAGTGACTTATTAGACTCTCGTGCACTATGTACAGCAGCTCAACCGGACTCATGAACAATTATCACTTGTTTGCACTGCCGACTGCACTATGTGGAACTCCACAATATCTGCTGCTCTTGTTAATATATTAAAAAATTGCATAGAATAGCATTACTTATTCTTACTCTACCTTTTATTGCATGCATAGTTTTTATCTTTAGTGTTACTCTATGTTTAATGTTGCAGCATTGCACCGAGACAAATTCCTAGTTTGTGTACTACATGAACAATGGCAATAAATCTCATTGTGATTCTGATTCTGATTCTCATGGCAGTGACCCCTCTGATTCTAGATAAGCCTTTATTAGTCCCACAATGCGGAAATTCCAGGATAGCAACACTCAGCAATAATTTAGAAGATAAGATAATAATAATAAGAGCAGTGAATATACATATGTACACATAAATATATACAGTGGGGCAAAAAAGTATTGTAACGTGCTGCTCGACATGGCGACGTCCCACCGGGAGGTTCGAACTCATGCCTCCCGCTCCGGAGTCCCGCACTCTACCTGTGTCGCCAATAGGGTCAACCCACTTGGCAAGCCAAGTAGGGTGCTCATATTGAGTTCGCTACAGTATTTAGTCAGCCACCAATTGTGCAAGTTCTCCCACTTAAAAGATGAGAGAGGTCTCCAGTTTTCATCATAGGTATACCTCAACTATGAGAGACAAAATGAGAAAAAAAAATCCAGAAAATCACATTGAAGGATTTTTTAAGAATTTATTTGCAAATTATGGTGGAAAATAAGCATTTGGTCACCTACAAACAAGCAAGATTTCTGGCTTTCACAGACCTGTAACTTCTTCTTTAAGAGGCTCCTCTGTCCTCCACTCGTTACCTGTATTAATGGCACCTGTTTGAACTCGTTATCAGTATAAAAGACACCTGTCCACAACCTCAAACAGTCAGACTCCAAACTCCACTATGGCCAAGACCAAAGAGCTGTCAAAGGACACCAGAAACAAAATTGTAGACCTGCACCAGGCTGGGAAGACTGAATCTGCAATAGGTAAGCAGCTTGGTGTGAAGAAATCAACTGTGGGAGCAATTATTAGAAAATGGAAGACATACAAGACCACTGATAATCTCCCTCGATCTGGGGCTCCACGCAAGATCTCACCCCGTGGGGTCAAAATGATCACGAGAACGGTGAGCAAAAATCCCAGATCCACACAAGGAGACCCAGTGAATGACCTGCAGAGAGCTGGGACCAAAGTAACAAAGGCTACCATCAGTAACACACTACGCCACCAGGGGCTCAAATCCTGCAGTGCCAGATGTGTCCCCCTGCTTAAGCCAGTACATGTCCAGGCCCATCTGAAGTTTGCTAGAGAGCATTTGAATGATCCAGAAGAGGATTGGGAGAATGTCATATGGTCAGATGAAACCAAAATAGAACTTTTTGGTAAAAGCTCAACTTGTCATGTTTGGAGGAGAAAGAATGCTGAGTTGCATCCAAAGAACACCATACCTACTGTGAAGCATGGGGGTGGAAACATCATGCTTTGGGGCTGTTTTTCTGCAAAGGGACCAGGACGACTGATCCGTGTAAAGGAAAGAATGAATGGGGCCATGTATCGTGAGATTTTGAGTGAAAACCTCCTTCCATCAGCAAGGGCATTGAAGATGAAACGTGGCTGGGTCTTTCAGCATGACAGTGATCCCAAACATACTGCCCGGGCAATGAAGGAGTGGCTTCGTAAGAAGCATTTCAAGGTCCTGGAGTGGCCTAGCCAGTCTCCAGATCTCAACCCCATAGAAAATCTTTGGAGGAAGTTGAAAGTCTGTGTTGCCCAGCGACAGCCCCAAAACATCAGAATCAGAATCAGAATCAGAATCAGATTTATTGCCATTGTTCATGTAGTACACAAACTAGGAATTTGTCTCGGTGCCATGCTGCAACATTAAAAACATGAAGAGATAAAGAGATAAACTAAAAAAAAAACTAAAAGACTAAAAACATGCAATAAGTGTAGAATAATAAGTAATAATAATAATAATAATAATGAGTAATACTAGTCAAGGCAGATTTAAATAAATTAGCAAGTAGCAGATAATATGGGGTACCACAGTGCAGTCAATAATGCAACAGAAAAACGGTGATGAACGACATGAGCTGCTGTATATAGTGCACAAGAGTCAATAAGTCACTTAATGTTCAGCAGTCTGATGGCAGAGGGAAAAAAGCTGTTCATGTGCCGGGAGGTTTTAGTCTGAATGGACCGAAGTCTTCTACCTGAGGGGAGGGGGGCAAACAGTACGTGACCAGGGTGTGAAGGGTCGGCTATGATCCGGCCTGCACGCCTCCAGGTCCTGGAGATGTACAGGTCCTGGAGAGATGGGAGCTTGCAGCCGATCACCTTCTCAGCAGTGCGCACGACACGCTGCAGTCTTAGTCTGTCCCTGGCAGTGGCTCCTGCGTACCACACGGTTATGGAGGAGGTGAGGATGGACTCGATGATGGCCGTGTAGAACTGCACTAACATCTTGGTGGGTAGCTTGAGCTTCCTCAGCTGCCGCAGAAAGAACATCCTCTGCTGGGCCTTTTTGATGAGGGAGCTGATGGTTGGCTCCCATTTGAGGTCCCGGGTGATGGTGGTGCCCAAGAAGCGGAAGGAATCTGCAATGGTGATGGGAGAGCCTGTGATGGTGAGGGGGGGCAGGGGGGTTGTGACTTTCCTGAAGTCCACAATCATCTCCGCTGTCTTCAGAGCGTTCAGCTGCAGGTTGTTGTGGCTGCACCAGGATACCAGCTGGGCCACCTCTTTCCTGTAGACGGACTCGTCGCCGTTGGACATGAGCCCGATGAGGGTGGTGTCGTCCGCAAACTTGATCAGCTTAACAGACTGGTGGGAGGAGGTGCAGGAGTTGGTATAAAGGGAGAAGAGTAGGGGGGAAAGTACACAGCCCTGGGGTGATCCGATGCTGATGCTAACAGAGTCCGAGACAGACTTCCCCAGCCGCACATGCTGCCTCCGGTCCGTCAGGAAGTCGGTGATCCACCTGCAGAGGGAGTCAGGCACGCCGAGCAGGGACAGCTTGTCCTGGAGCAGAGTGGGGCGGATGGTGTTGAATGCAGAGCTGAAGTCCACAAACAGGATCCTGGCGTAGGTTCCCGGGGAGTCCAGGTGCTGCAGGATGGAGTGGAGGGCCAGGTTGACTGCGTCGTCCACAGACCTGTTGGCACGGTAGGCAAACTGCAGCGGGTCCAGGAGGGGAGTGGTGATGGACTTGAGGTGAGACAGGACCAGGCGCTCAAAGGACTTCATGACTACAGAGGTGAGCGCTACAGGTCTGTAGTCGTTAAGTCCAGTAATCCGTGGCTTCTTGGGGACAGGGATGATGTTGGAGGATTTGAGGCAGGTCGGCACGTGGCACAGCTTAAGGGAGGTGTTAAAAATGTCTGTGAAGACAGGAGCCAGCTCTTTCGCACAGTGTCTCAGGGTGGAGGGAGACACACCGTCCGGCCCGGGGGCCTTGCGCGGGTTCAGTCTGGAGAATTGTCTGTGCACGTCCTGCTCACTGATGACAAGGGCGGGGGGGAGGAGGAGGAGGGGGGGACCGCTTTTGATGAATTAGGGGCCGAGGAGGCAGTGGAGCTGGGTGGAGTGGGGGAGTTGAACACAGCTGACGAGGTGTCAAAACGGGCGTAATGTTGGGACAGTTTTTGACAAAGGGCTTTGTCATCCTGACCTTTAGAAGCCTGAGGCTGATAGTTGGTGATTTGCCTCAGTCCTCTCCACACAGAAGCCGAGTCATTAGCAGTGAACTGCTGCTGGAGTCTCTCAGAATACACAGATTTAGCTCTCCTCAGCTCTCTGTTAAACCGATATTTAACCTCCCTGTAGCAGTCTCTGTCTCCACTTTTCAACGCTGCTTCCTTCTCCTTCCTGATCTGTCTGAGCTTGGCAGTGAACCAGGGCTTGTCATTTGAGTACCTCACCCTGGTGCGCGATGGGAGAATGCTCTCCTCACAGAAGTTGATATATGAGTTCACAGTGTCCGTGTACTCATTAAGATCATGTGTGGCTCCTTTAAACATGCCCCAGTCAGTTATTTCTATGCATGTGTTCAGTTTCTCTCCAGCTTCACTGGTCAATTTCTTCGTGGTGGTCACAACAGGTTTAGTGAGCTTCAATCTCTGTCTGTATGTGGGAATGAGGTGGACCATCACGTGATCAGACAATCCAAGCGCAGCGCGGGGAACAGCGCGATATGCGTCTTTCACTGTGGTGTAACAGTGATCCAGCGTGTTATTTCCTCTGGTTGGACATTTAATAAACTGTCTGTATCGGGGGAGCTCGTGACTCAGATTGCTCTGGTTAAAGTCGCCCACCACAATAACCAGGGAGTCTGGAAAATTCCGCTCCGCATGTAGGACGTGATCTGCGAGCGCGCACTGGGCCTCGCGCGCGTCCGCGTCGGGAGGGGCGTACACAGCGATCAAAACAAATGATGCGAACTCCCGCGGGGAATAAAATGGCTTGCAGTTAACAGAGAGAAATTCTAGATTGGGAGAACAGTGTTGTGAAACCACCGTTACATCAGAGCACCAGCTGCTGTTAATATAGAAGCACACTCCTCCTCCAATAGACTTACCGGAGAGCTCTGTGACGCGATCAGCACGAAACAGCTGAAATCCCTCGAGGCTGATCGCGCTGTCCGGTATGTTCCCTTTAAGCCAGGTCTCAGAGAAACAGATTACAGACGAGGAAGCGAGGTCCTTAAATCGCATCAGCAGTCTTAATTCTTCTACCTTGTTCAAGAGAGAATTGGCATTGGATAAAAATATGCCAGGCAAGGCTGTTCGCGTGCCTCTCCTTCGCAGCCGAGCGAGAATCCCCCCTCGCTTTCCTCTTTTTCGCCGTCTTACTACATCACTGCTCTAGAGGAGATCTGCATGGAGGAATGGGCCAAAATACCAGCAACAGTGTGTGAAAACCTTGTGAGAGACTTACAGAAAATGTTTGACCTCTGTCATTGCCAACAAAGGGTATATAACAAAGTATTGAGATGAACTTTTGTTATTGACCAAATGCTTATTTTCCACCATAATTTGCAAATAAATTCTTTAAAAATCCTTCAATGTGATTTTCTGGATTTTTTTTCTCATTTTGTCTCTCATAGTTGAGGTATACCTATGATGAAAACTGGAGACCTCTCTCATCTTTTAAGTGGGAGAACTTGCACAATTGGTGGCTGACTAAATACTTTTTTACCCCACTGTATACACTGCGTGGAAAATTGTAGCTAGATGGAATAAACAGCATAATGGTCTGTTCAGTTACCCCACATAGTATGAATATGTACCCATACAGCATATTTTTTGTATTTGAATCAACCTAGTTGTCACCCTCCGTAGCAATTGATATTGTTCTAGTTGTATAATGGAGGGGACCATGATTGTGCAAGTTTGTTGCATCTTTTGCATTGAATGCTTATTAGGTCCTAAAGGTTTTTTTTACGACCTCAGCGAGCAGCCCTGCTTAGGTTTTAAAGTCTGACAGCCGTAGGTAGGCAGGACCTGTGAAACCTCTTGGTCGTGCACCTAGGATGATGCAGCCTTCCGCTAAATGAGCTCCTCAGTGTGTTCAGCATGTCCGGCATGGGGTGGGACTTGGACTCCAGCAGAGATGACAGCTTAGCTACCATCCTCCTCTCTCCTATATCCTCCACTGGGTTGAGGCGCTGCCCCAGGACAGAGCTAACTAACTAACTAACTAACCTGCACTTATATAGCGCTTTTCTAGTCACAAAGACCACTCAAAGCGCTTTCATTAATACTAACCCTCTATTCTAAGGGCCTATAGGAAACAGATATCTAGGGACAATTTAGAACAGCCAATTAACCTAACATGCATGTTTTTGGCATGTGGGAGGAAACCGGAGAAATCCCGGAGTAAACCCACGCAACACGGGGAGAACATGCAAACTCCACACAGATCACTGTTGGTCGGGGGCTGGGATCGAACCCACGATCCCACGATCCCCACAATCCCCCGGCCAAGGGTAAACTGTGCTGCCGCAGTGCTAACCACTGCGCCACCGTGCAGCTAGCTTTCTTGATCAGTTTATTCAGTCTCTTCCTGTCGGCTGCCATGATGCCGTTGCCCCAGCAGAACACTCCAAATGTGATGGCTGATGCCACCACCGAATTGTAGAAGGTCTTCAGGAGCACCCCTTGTACACCAAAAGATCTGAGCCTCCTCAGTAGGAACAGCCTGCGCTGTCCCTTTTTGTAGAGTGCATCGGTATTGTGCGACCAGTCCAGTTTATTGTTCAAATGAACACCCAGGTACTTGTAGGATGTCACCATCTCAATGTCTGTTCCCTGGATGTTTACTGGTGCTGTGACAGGTTGTCCTCGCCTGTGGCAGTCCACCACCAGTTCCTTAGTTTTCCTCGCATTGATCTGGGGGCAGTTCCGATGGCACCAGTCCACAGAGTCCTGGATAAGTCCTCTGTACTCATCTTCATCTCCATCCGAGATAAGGCCGACGATCGCAGAGTCGTCAGAGAACTTCTGTAGATGGCAGTGTGTTGTGTTGTGTGAGAAGTCCGCAGTATAAAGGATGAACAGGAAGGTAGCCAGAACTGTTCCCTGGGGGGCCCCCGTACTGCAAATGATGATGTCAGGCACACAGTCCTGGGTTCTCACAAACTGTGGCCGGTTAGTGAGGTGGTCCAGGATCCACGATGACAGGTGCTGGTCCACCCCTGCGCACAGCAGCTTGTCCTTCAGGATCACCGGTTGGATGGTGTTGAAAGCACTGGAGAAGTCAAAGAATATGATCCTCACTGTGTTCCCAGGCTTCTCCAGGTGGGACAGGGAACGGTGTAGGAGGAAGAGCACTGCATCCTCCACCCCGATGCCATGCTGGTAGGTGAACTGGAGTGGATCATCACTGGTCCCACCAGGGGGTGGAGGTGGGCAAGGAGCAGTCTCTCCAGGGTAGATGTGATTAACATTGTAGATAAGAGAAACATAATTTCCTTCTTCTGTACATGATTGGTTGTATGGATTGAATGACATTAAAGTTGGCGTTACCTTTTATAAGGTGGGACTTATTTCACCGGAAATATACAAAGTCATAAACCCTCGAGAGTGACAGTGGAACAACAATGCATTTTTACTCACCTTTTATATGGTTGATTTTTGAAAAACTGAACAAATTCACCAAACTCATTACCTAGTCTTAAACATTATTTAAAAGTTAGCTTATTAGTTGCTAGATACAATATTACAGAAGATGGATTAATACTGCTTCCAGCTACTGCATGCTTCAGCTCAGTCCCACAAGCATAAAAGTCAGGAAATCCATTGTGTGATATCTGAGACAGCGATGGATCATGTTCTTTATTTTTTCGATTACTAAATACATAAATGCCGGTAAAGGACATTTCATGAAACCTGATTTTCCACTCTCACCCAATTCCTTATCTGAAGCATGAATGAACCTTTGTCCTGTAGCCACAAAGAAATTTGTTGTGTCCATTTCACACAAAACCCCACACTCTTATTTGCAGAGAACGTCTGGATATCTTTAAACCTCACTAATTGAAGCAGGTTTCAGTTGACCTCTACTGACATATCATCCTGCAAAAAGTATGGACTCACCACTCTTCAATAATGTTAATTTAGCTGTCACCAGCCACTTTAATAGGTATACCCGTTTAACTGCTGCTCATTACATGGGAGTAACTGCATGTAGACATGACTACATGCAGTGGGCAGTGGTGGCCTAATAAGATAAGATAAGATAAGATAAGCCTTTATTAGTCCCACAATGGGGAAATTCCAGGATTGCAACAGCACAGGGATAGCAACACTCAGAGCAACAATCAGAAGACAAGAAAAACAAGAGCAGCGAGTATACATATGTACATATAAATATATAAATATATAAACACAGTGCGGAGCATTGTAGCTAGATGGAATGAAACAGCATAACCGTCTGCTTAGTTATCCAACATGGTATGATTATGTACCCATACATAGTCGCCCTCCGTAGCGACCGATATTTTCCTAGGTGTATACTGGAGGGGACCATTGTGTAAGTCTATTGCGTCTTTTGCATTTAATACTATTAGGTTGTCATGTCTTTTTGCTATCTCTGCGAGCAGCCCTGCTTAGGTTGTACAGTCTGACAGCTGTAGGTAGGAAGGACCTGCGAAACCTCTCGGTTGTGCACCTAGGATGATGTAGTCTGCTGCTAAATGAGCTCCTCGGTGCATTCAGTATGTCCTGCATAGGGTGGAACTCGGACTCCAGCAGAGATGACAGTTTAGCCACCATCCTTCTCTCTCCCATCTCCTCCACTGGGTCAAGGCGCTGCCCCAGGACAGAGCTAGCTTTCGTGATCAGTTTGTTCAGTGTCTTCCTATCAGCTGCTGTAACACCACTGCCCCAGCAGACCACTCCAAAAGTGATGGCTGATGCCACCACCGTATCATAGAATGTCTTCAGCAGCGCCCCTTGTACACCAAAAGATCTGAGTCTCCTCAGTAGGAACAGCCTGCGCTGTCCCTTCTTGTAGAGTGCGTCAGTATTGTGTGACCAGTCTAGTTTATTGTTCAGATGAACACCCAGGTACTTGTAGGATGTCACCATCTCGACGTCAGTTCCCTGTATATTTACTGGTGCTGTGAGGGGTTGTCCTTGCCTGCGGCAGTCCACCACCAGCTCCTTAGTTTTCCTTGCGTTGATCTGGAGGCAGTTCAACGATCGCAGAGTCGTCAGAGAACTTCTGTAGATGGCAGTGTGTTGTGTTGTGTGAGAAGTCCGCAGTATAAAGGGTGAACAGGAAGGGAGCCAAAACCGTTCTCTGGGGGGCCCCCGTGCTACCGATGATCGTGTCGGCCACACAGTCCCGGGTTCTCACAAACTGTGGCCGGTTAGTGAGGTAGTTCAGGATCCATGATGACAGGTGCTGGTCCACCCCTGCGCACAGCAGCTTGTCCTTCAGGATCATCGGTTGGATGGTGTTGAAAGCACTGGAGAAGTCAAAGAACATGATCCTCACCGCATTCCCGGGCTTCTCCAGGTGGGACAGAGAACGGTGAAGGAGGAAGATCACCGCATCCTTCACCCCAATGCCATGCTGGTAGGCGAACTGGAGTGGATCCATCGCTGGTCCCACCAGGGGGCGGAGGTGAGCAAGGAGCAGTCTCTCCAGGGTCTTCATCATGTGGGACGTCAGGGCCACTGGTCTGTAGCTGTTCAGATCTTTGGGGTGGGAAGTCTTTGGTACAGGTACCACACAAGATGTTTTCCACAACTGTGGTACCCTCCCCCAGCTTCAGGCTCAGGTTGAAGATGTGCTCCACAATCTAATGGTTAGGGATGTGGACTGGTGAGCAGAGAGTTGCGGGTCTGATCTCTAGACCGGCAGGATTAGATAGGGGTGGGACAGATAATATAGCAGTGTTTGCCCCACCCTCCTTAACCCCACTGTGGTGCCCTTGAGCAAGGCCCTTAACTCCAACTGCTCCAGTGGAGTTGCTCAGTGGCCACAGGTCACTCTGTGGTTGTACTGGGCAGCTTCCTGGTGTGAGTGTGAACAGGGTGTCCTTGAAAAAGAGAGGTTTCCTCTCAGTGGAACTACCCTGGTTAAATAAATAAAAAATAATATGAGCTGCTTAAGTTCAAACCAAAAATCATTTTGAATGTGTTTTGAATGAATCATTTTGAACCAACATGATTTTGAATGTGGCATGATTGTTGCTGCCAGACAGACTGGTCTGAGTATTTCAGAAAATGCTGATATACTGGAATTTTCATGCACAACTATCTCTAGGGTTTGAGGAGAATGGTCCCGGGGGGAAAATCCAGTTAGCAGCATTTCTTTGCACCCAAAAGCCAGAAAAAGAGGAGAATGGCCAGATTGGCTCAAGCTGACAGAAGACAACAGTAATTCAAATAACCATTCATTACAACCGAAGTATAGAGAAGAGCATCTCTGAAGGCACAACATTACAGACCCTTAAAACAATAAGCTTAAAACAGCCTTTATTAGTCCCACAATGGGGAAATTACAGGATTGTAGCAGCAAAGGGATAGCAGCACTCAGAGCAATAGTAAATTAGATAATAAGATAAGAATTGGTTAGCCAAAGCAGTAAATAAATATGCAGTTGTGAAAAAATTAGGACACCCTGTATAAGCCTGTGTTATTTTTTAACATATTTGGACATATGGATATTTAATATCAATGTTAAAAATGCTGGGAGATCCATGTAACACAACTAAACAATTAAAAATGAATTAAAGACTTTTTCAAATTTTCTGTAAAATGTAATTCTAAACAAATAGTGAGGAATAAATTAGGACACCCCCATCTTTTTTAGGACACCCCCACATTCATTCCCACTTACAATGGCTAAAATAAATGTTAAAAAATGCAAATAAAAACAAAAACAAGGTTAGACATAGATATGTGAACATTTCTTATTAAAGAACTGAATATTTAATTGGGTGTCCTAATTTTTTCACATGACTATACATATGTAGACAGTTATATACACAGTGCAGGAGCATTGCAGCTAGATGGTATTAACAGCATTATAGTTAGTTACATTGCCGGCAGTTTATAAATATAAATATAGACACAGACAGTATATCTCACATTTGAATGAATGGTGTTGTTGCCACCTTCAATAATAATTGTAATTATCTTAGTTGTGTATTGGAGGGGACAATCTGTATTGTGCAAAGTTGTGACCTTAAATACGGCCTCTATGAGGAGCACCAGTTAGATTGTAAAGTCTGTCAGCCGCAGGTAGAAAGGACTTGCGGAACCTCTCCCTCGAGCACCTAGGATGACACAGCCTACCGTTAAATGAGCACCTCAGTGCTTTCAGTGTGTTTCACATGTGGTGGGACTCGGACTCCAGCAGAGATGACAGCTTAGTTACCATCTTCCTCTCTCCTATCTCCTCCAATGGGTCAAGACGGCATCCCAGATCAGAGCTGGCTCTTTTGATCAGTCTGTTCAGTCTCTTTCTGTCGGCTGCCATGATGCTGCTGCCCCAGCAGACTACTCCAAACATGATGGCTGATGTCACCACAAAGTCGTAGAACGTCTTCAGGAGCACCCCCTGTGCTCCAAAAGACCTGAGTGTAAGGGTTCCTGTCTGCCTTGCCTGCCTGCCTCTCTCTCTCCCCGCTGAATGAGCATTTCTCCCGGCAGCTGCAATCACCACCTGCAGCAAATTAGTGGAGTAGTATAAGTAGGACGCCCTCACTCCACTCTTTCTGGTTGACATCTGATCCACACCCTGCCTGTATCCTGCCTTGCGGTTGCGAGTTTGGTGAGGCCATGGAACAAGACCTTTGGTCGGCCTCGAAGAGATTCTGGCAAACTGTCTGGCAACTTGGGAGGGGGAAGCAGCTCCTTTTCCACACTGTGTATGGTGCGGATGGGGCGCTGCTCACTTCGACTGGGGACATCTTCAAGCAGTGGAAAGAATACTTCAAGAATCTCCTCAATCCCACTGATACGCCTATCACAGGGGCTGAGGTCACCAAGGTGGTTAAAAATCTCCTTGGTGGCCGGGCCCTGGGGGTGGACGAGATTTGCCCTGAGTACCTCAAGGCCCTGGATATTGTAGGGCTGTCATGGTTGACACACTTCTGCAACATTGTGTGGAGGTAGGGGGCAGTGCCTTTGGCATGGCAAACCGGGGTGGTGGTTCCTCTCTTCAAAAAAGGGGACTGGAGGGTGTGCTCCAACTTTAGAGGGATCACACTCCTCAGCCTCCCTGGGAAGGTCTACGCCAAGGTACTGAAGAGGGGAGTCCGGCCGTTGGTCGAACCTTGGATTCAGGAGGAGCAATGTGGTTTTCGTCCTGGCCATGGCACATCGGACCAGCTCTTTACCCTCTCGAGAATTCTCGAGGGTTTGTGGGAGTTTGCTCAACCAGTTTACATGTGTTTTGTGGACTTGGAGAAGACATCCGACCGCGTCCCTCGTGGTTTTTTGTGGGGGGTGCTTCGGGAGTATAGGGTATCGGGCTTGTTGTTACAAGCTATTCGGTCTCTGTACGACCGTTGTGAGAATTTGGTTTGTATTGCCAACACTCGGTCAGACTCATTCCCAGTGAGAGTTGGACTCCGCCAGGGATGCCCTTTGTCACCGATCCTGTTCATAATTTTTATGGACAGGATTTCTAGGCGCAGCCAGGGAATGGAGGGTGTCATGCTTGGTGACCACAGGATCTCATCTCTGTTGTTTGCAGATGATGTTGTCCTGTTGGCTTCATCCAGCAATGACCTATAGTTCTTGCTGGGACGGTTTGCCACTGAGTGTAAAGCGGCTGGGATGAGGATCAACATCTCCAAGTCCGAGTCAATGGTCCTCAACCAGAAAAAGGTGGATTGTCCTCTCCGGGTTGGGGACAGGCTCCTGCCCCAAGTGGAGGAGTTTAAGTATCTTGGGGTCTTATTCACGAGTGAGGGGAGAATGGAGCGAGAGATTGACAGACGGATCGGAGCAGCATCTGCAGTGATGCGGACGTTGTACCGGTCTGTTGTGGTGAAGAGGGAGCTGAGTTCTAAGGCAAAGCTGTTGATTTACCAGTCAATCTACATTCCTACTCTCACCTATGGTCACGGGCTTTGGGTAATGACCGAAAGAACGAGATCATGGATACAAGCAGCTGAAATGAGCTTTCTCCATAGGATTGCTGGACTCACCCTCAGAGATAGGGTGAGGAGCTCAGTCATCCGGGAGAGGCTCAGAGTAGAACCGCTGCACCTCCACATTGAAAGGAGTCAGTTGAGGTGGTATGGGCATCTGATCAGGATGCCTCCTGGACGCATCCCACTTGAGGTGTTTTGGGCATGTCCCACTGGGAGGAGACCCCGGGGCTGACCCAGGACTCGGTGGAGAGACTATGTCTCCCAGCTGGTCTGGGAACGCCTTGGTATCCTCTCTGAAGAGCTGGAGCAGGTGGCTGGGGAGAGGGAAGTCTGGGATTCTCTGCTTGAACTGCTGCCTCTGCGACCTCCGGAAAAGTGGTAGAAGATGGATGGATGGACAAAGATAACACAAGTAAACACAAAAATGCAGTTTTTAAATGAAGGTGTTTATTATTAAGGGGGGGGGGGAATCCAAACCTACATGGCCCTGTGTGAAAAAGTGATTGCTCCCTAAACCTAATACCTGGGTGGGCCACCCTTTACAGCAACAACTTCAATCAAGCATTTGCAATAACTGGCAATGAGTCTTTTATAGCGCTGTGGAGGAATTTTGGCCCACTCATCTTTGCAGAATTGTTGTAATTCAGCCACATTGGAGGGTTTTCAAGCATGAACAGTCTTTTTAAGGTCATGCCACAGCATGTCATTTGGATTCAGGTCAGGACTTTGACTAGGCCACTCCAAAGTCTTCGTTTTGTTTTTCTTTAGCCATTCAGATGGACTTGCTGGTGTGCTTTGGATCATTGTCCTGCTGCAGAACCCAAGTGCGCTTCAGGTTGAAGTCACGGACACATGGCCGGACATTCTCCTTCAGGATTTTTTGGTAGAGAGCAGAATTCATGTTTCCATTTACCACACCAAGTCTTCCAGGTCCTGAAGCAGCAAAACAGCCCCAGACCATCACACTACCACCACCATATTTTACTGTTGGTATGATGTTCCTTTTCTGAAATGCAGTGTTACTTTTACACCGGATGTAATGGGACACACACCTTCCAAAAAGTTCACCTTTTGTCTCGTCAGACCACAGAATATTTTCCTAAAAGTCTTGGAGATCATCAAGATGTTTTTTGGCAAAACTGAGACGAGCCATTATGTTCTTTTTGCTCAGCAGTGGTTTTAGTCTTGGAACTTTTCCATGCAGGCCATTTTTTCCCAGTCTCTTTCTTATGATGGAGTCATGACCTTAACTGAGGCAAGTGAGGCCTGCAGTTCTTTGGAAGTTGTTGTGGGGTCTTTGTGACCTCTTGGATGAGTTGTCGCTGCGCTCTTGGGGTAATTTTAATTGGTTGGCCACTCCTGAGAAGGTTCACCACTGTTCCATATTTTTGCCATTTGTGGATAATGGCTCTCACTGTGGTTTGCTGGAGTCCCAAAGCTTTAAAAGTGGCTTTATAATCTTTTCCAGATTGATAGATCTCAGTTACGTTGTTTCTCATTTTTTCCTGAATTTCTTATATGATGTCTAGCTTTTGAGGATCTTTTGGTCTACTTCAGTTTGTCAGGCAGGTCCTGTTTAAGTGATTTCTTGATTGAGAACAGGTGTGGCAGTAATCAGGCCTGGGTGTGGCTAGAGAAATTGAATTCAGCTTTCCAAAGATGTGATAAACCACAATTTAATTTATGTTTTAACGGGGGGGCAATCACTTTTTCACACAGGGCCATGTAGGTTTGGATTTTTTTTACCCTTAATAATAAACACCTTCATTTAAAAACTGCATTTTGTGCTTACTTGCATTATCTTTGTCTAAGTGTGACAAACATACAAAAAAATGAGAAATCAGGAAGGGGGCGAACACTTTTTCACACCACTGTATGTTATTCTTAAATTGTCTTGTCTTTTCCTTGTGCCAGACTAAAACACAAGTGCTATGCATTTTGCAACCACTTCCCAAAGTTTTTTTTTTTTTTTTTTTTTTGAGATGGTGGTAAAGCTGTCATTGAGCAATCATTCATGTTAGAGGATGCATCTGCACATGCTGGAACATTCTTGATTTACAGCCATGACTGGGGTGTGGCAAACAGTGAAAAAACTCCATGCAGAGTGTTTCAGCAGTCAGTTTCCACATACACTTTATTGCCAAAACTACTGGGATACCCCTCCAAATGAGTGGGCACCAATGCACAAAGCAAGGTCAATAAAAACATGGATGAGCAAGTTTGGTGTGAAGGAACTTGACTGGCCTTCAAAGAGCCCTGACCTCAACCCGACAGAACACCTTTGGGATGAATTAGAGCAGAGACTTCGAGTCAGGCCTTCTCATCCAACATCAGTGCCTGACCTCACAAATGCGCTTCTGGAAGAATAGCAATAAATTCCCATAAACACACTCCTAAACCTTGTGGAAAGCCTTCCCTGAAGAGATGAAACTGTTACATCTCCAAAGGGTGACTTTCCACAAGGTTGAGGAGTGTGTTTATGGGAATTTATTGCTATTCTTTCAGAAGAGTTTTTGTGAGGACAGGCACTGATGTTGGACCAAACGGCCTGACTCACAGACTCCGCTCTAATTCATACCAAAGGTGTTCCATCAGGTTGAGGTCAGGACTCTTTGAAGGCCAGTCAAGTTCCTCCACACCAAGCTCTCTCATCCATGTCTTTATGGGCCTTACTTTGTGCATTGGTGCATATTCGTTTGGAGGGGTGTCCCAATACTTTTAGCAATATAGTAGTGTATCTCTCTCTCTTTAAATGCAAGCATTAATCTTGTCAACGTGCCAATCGTGTCACTATCATACACACTAAAAAATCAAAGTACAGAAATGGACCTCAAAAGGTACAAACACTTGTCGCTCCAGCAGTACCTTAAAAGGTACAAAAACTGTACCTTGAAGAACATACTTATAGCTCAGAGGGGTCAGAGCTTTTTCTATTGTTGATCCTAAATTTATGGAATAATCTGCCTTTGTCCATTAGTCAGGCTCTTTCACTGTCCATTTTTAAAACTCATCTTAAAACCCATTTTTATTCTCTGGCTTTTGACCCAGTTTAAGACATTGATTTTATTTATTTTTGTTGCTTCTATTCTATGACTATTATTTTATTTAAGATAAGATAAGATAAGATAAGCTTTTATTAGTCCCACAATGGGGAAATTCCAGGATTGCAACAGCACAGGGATAGCAACACTCAGAGCAACAATCAAGAAGACAAGAAAAGCAAGAGCAGCGAATATACATATGTACATATAAATATATAAATATATAAACACACAGTGCGGAGCATTGTAGCTAGATGGAATAAACAGCATAACCGTCTGCTTAGTTATCCTACATAGTATGAATATGTACCCATACATATTGTCACCCTCCGTAGCGACCGATATTGTCCTAGTTGTATACTGGAGGGGACCATTGTGTAAGTCTATTGCGTCTTTTGCATTCAATACTATTAGATCGTCACGTTTTTTTGCTATCTCTGCGAGCAGCCCTGCTTAGGTTATAGAGTCTGACAGCCGTAGGTAGGAAGGACCTGCGAAACCTCTCAGTTGGCACCTAGGATGATGTAGTCTGCTGCTAAATGAGCTCCTCAGTGCGTTCAGTATGTCTTGCATAGGGTGGGACTCGGACTCCAGCAGAGATGACAGTTTAGCCACCATCCTTCTCTCTCCTATCTCCTCCACTGGGTCAGGGCGCTGCCCCAGGACAGAGCTAGCTTTCTTGATCAGTTTGTTCAGTCTCTTCCTATCGGCTGCTGTAATGCCACTGCCCCAGCAGACCACTCCAAAAGTGATGGTTGATGCCACCACCGTGTCGTAGAATGTCTTCAGCACCGCCCCTTGTACACCAAAAGACCTGAGTCTCCTCAGTAGGAACAGCCTGCGCTGTCCCTTCTTGTAGAGTGTGTCGGTATTGTGTGACCAGTCTAGTTTATTGTTCAGATGAACACCCAGGTATTTGTAGGATGTCACCATCTCAATGTCTGTTCCCTGTATGTCTACTGGTGCTGTGAGGGGTTGTCCTTGCCTGCGGCAGTCCACCACCAGCTCCTTAGTTTTCCTTGCGTTGATCTGGAGGCAGTTCCGATGGCACCAGTCCACGAAGTCCTGGATAAGTCCTCTGTACTCAGCTTCATCTCCGTTGGAGATGAGGCCGACGATCGCAGAGTCATCAGAGAACTTCTGTAGATGGCAGTGTGTTGTGTTGTGTGAGAAGTCCGCAGTATAAAGGGTGAACAGGAAGGGAGCCAAAACTGTTCCCTGCGGGGCCCCCGTGCTACCGATGATCGTGTTGGACACACAGTCCTGGGTTCTCAAAAACTGTGGCCGGTTAGTGAGGTAGTCCAGGATCCATGATGACAGGTGCTGGTCCACCCCTGCGCACAGCAGCTTGTCCTTCAGGATCATCGGTTGGATGGTGTTGAAAGCAATGGAGAAGTCAAAGAACATGATCCTCACCGCATTCCCGGGCTTCTCCAGGTGGGACAGAGAACGGTGAAGAAGGAAGATCACTGCATCCTCCACCCCAATGCCATGCTGATAGGCGAACTGGAGTGGATCCATCGCTGGTCCTACCAGGGGGTGGAGGTGAACAAGGAGCAGTCTCTCCAGGGTCTTCATCATGTGGGACGTCAGGGCCACTGGTCTGTAGCTGTTCAGGTCTTTGGGGTGGGAAGTCTTTGGTACAGGTACCACACAAGATGTTTTCCACAACTGTGTTATTTGTGCTGTTTTGTACATTTTAGCTGTATTTTATTGTTTTTATGTTTTATATTTTATTTAGGTTTGATGTACAGCACTTTGTGTCAGCTGTGGTTGTTTATACAGTGCTTTAGAAATAAAGTTGGACTGGACTGGATAGCTGGAGCCCCAGTGACAAAAATGTGCTTTTAAATCTAAACAAAGGTCCATAGTTGCCACCTTAAGGACCATTTTTATACCTTACAGGGTACTTTTCTTAAAAGTACCCTGTAAGGAAGAGAAATATCTTAATTTTTCTGTGTGTATACCTTACAGTATTAAAAATACTGTACTCCTCCCTATTCCTAGGATATATAGCACTCAGATAACAGCAAATTAAAGCGTCACAGCAGTTGTCCCTATTTACAGAATTCTACAAATTAATTTTTTGCCTCATGCTGTGCAGCAATTTTTTTAAGAAAAGGGGTTAAAAAAGACCATAACATAAAGAATGTATGGGAAATTTTATTGAAGATTTAAGACAATGACTGCATGTTGAGGTAAACATTACAAAACCTTACTTGCTTTTAATGCAGCAAAGCATGACTTACGCTCCTGAAATGCCATATTGCTTGCATATTTCTAGGTTATTTCAGACTAACACGGATCAATCGTTTGTCAGCATAGGCCATGTTTATACAGCATAACTTTGACTAAATATGTATACATGATCATGATCTACACTGCACAATACTGAGTGGAACATGTCCATTTCTAGCATACTTCTTATAATCTCACTGTACTTGTCCAACAGCAATGATTATTTGTGTTTTATTATCAGTGGCGAACATCATGGCGGACTTCGTCCTCATCTTCCATTTCGTCTTCTTCATATTCCCCCATTTCATCAGCGGTGGCATCCTGGTACTGCTGATACTCTGACACCAAGTCATTCATGTTGCTCTCAGCCTCGGTGAATTCCATCTCATCCATTCCCTCGCCAGTATACCAGTGAAGGAAAGCCTTGCGGCGGAACATGGCAGTGAACTGTTCAGAGATCCTCCTGAACAGCTCCTGGATGGCTGTGCTGTTGCCAATAAATGTAGCAGACATCTTGAGGCCACGAGGAGGGATGTCGCAAACGGCGGTCTTGACATTGTTTGGGATCCATTCTACAAAGTAGCTGCTGTTCTTGTTCTGCACACTCAACATCTGCTCATCTACTTCTTTCATAGACATGCGGCCACGGAAGATGGCGGCCACTGTGAGGTACCGTCCATGACGGGGGTCACAAGCTGCCATCATGTTCTTGGCATCAAACATTTGCTGGGTGAGCTCGGGCACAGACAGGGCGCGGTATTGCTGACTTCCCCGGCTTGTGAGAGGCGCAAAGCCTGGCATGAAGAAATGCAAGCGGGGGAAGGGCACCATGTTGACCGCCAGTTTACGGAGGTCAGCGTTGAGTTGGCCTGGGAAGCGAAGACAGGTGGTCACCCCGCTCATTGTGGCTGATACAAGGTGGTTGAGGTCTCCATAGGTTGGTGTGGTCAGCTTCAGTGTGCGGAAGCAGATATCGTACAGGGCCTCATTGTCAATGCTGAAGGTTTCATCTGTGTTTTCCACTAGCTGGTGTACAGAGAGGGTGGCATTGTAGGGCTCCACCACAGTGTCAGACACCTTTGGTGATGGCATGACACTGAATGTGTTCATGATACGATCAGGATATTCCTCACGGATCTTGCTGATGAGCAGCGTGCCCATTCCTGAGCCTGTGCCTCCACCCAGGGAATGAGTGAGCTGAAAGCCCTGGAGACAGTCGCAGTTTTCAGACTCCTTTCTCACCACATCAAGAACAGAGTCCACTAGCTCAGCTCCCTCAGTGTAGTGACCTTTTGCCCAGTTGTTTCCTGCGCCGCTCTGACCTGTGTGATATATAATGTTTGAAGAAAATCAACATCGGAGAAAATTATTTTTTGATCTATCACAACAGTTGCTTTAAAGGACCCTTTCACTGAAAAAATGTCTTTTGGTAGGTTTTAACTTTCTGGAATGTGTCTATTGGTCATCAGATTATCAAAAAACAAAACAAAACATCAAAACACTCATTTCTTTAAAAAGAAAAACACTTAGCCTTTATATGTTTGTGCCCATTTAGCTATTTTAACTCTTACAGGTTTTTTCTCTGTCAAGAAAAGGCAAGTCCAGCCTTGATACATGTGGCTGCTCTATTATTGGCCAGCATAGCTGTCTGTCTGCAAATGTAGCTGAGAGGGGAGGCCAACCAAGGCTTTAGCTTTAGAGCTAACATCGCTGCTAGGAAGTTGGTTTACCAAGTGCACTTTATATTGTTATTTTCTTTGATTTCAGTCACCCTAATAAAAAGCCCTGTTTCCGCCTGGTTCACTAATCCACAGTCAATAATATATCTCATGCCATTCTTGCTTATTTTGCTATATTTTCACCATGATGCTACATTGATCCATTAGCATTAGCTTGGCTAGGCAGTTGATGTCAGTCAGTAACTGCATTAGGAGCTTGGTGGGGAGGAGTTAACAGACAGGCCACCTAGTGTTAGCTTAGCTGTTGATCCATCCAATTTTGATCACTATTTTCTATAAATTCTATTCACCCCGCACTGGAAACACTTGACCATGTTGTTCTTAGAAGTTATTTTAGCTTATTTTCTTGTAGTATTATATCTAAGTGGGAACAAACGCAGTTAGCTAGCAGTTAAGCCACTCATTCACAAGTGCTCCTGTGTTTATTGCACTCCAGGACATATCCTGTAGACCTCTGAAACCACACACCTCTGTTCACCAGTGATGTGTTATTTTGCTCCTTCTTTAAGCAAAATTTACATTAGTTTACTCAAGTTTGTTTTCGAGCTGAGAGTTTGCCAGCTAAGATTAGCAATAGTGATGTAAGACGGAGGGTGGAGTTAAATGCGGCTCTTGGGGAATTTAAAGAGACATGCACTGAAACCAGACATTCGGGGGAGGGCTGCAAAAGATGATTCATTATGATGCTGCAATAATTAAATATTTAAAGCCAATTTGACCAAAGTATGTCACAAACCCATGGGTATGTTAAGACCTGTGTGAGCTGTCAAAATATAGGAAAAGTGCAGTTAATTGGACCTTTAAAATTTGGCCAAGAGAGAATTTTTGGTGCTGACATACAAAGTTTTGATTTGATTAGTGTTTCATCACCTGAAAATTATCTTTAAACAAATGACTAAATATGCATACTATTCTGTTAGCCTTGTGCTTGGGCATATTTCCAATTGAAGCAAGCCTAAACATACATACATGGAATAAATATGGGGTGGGGGCTGCGTCATCAATAGCTGTCTCGGTGTGCACACGAGGAATGGATTACTGAGAGATCACTACGCAGTGATCTTTGGTTAACTGGATGTGACAGCGTGCTGACATGCACACATGCTGTATTTGGTGTTTGTTCAGCATGAGTGGTGACATTCTGATTTATTGTCCACTCACCAAAAACAAAGTTGTCTGGCCTGAAGAGCTGTCCAAATGGACCAGAGCGAACTGAATCCATGGTTCCTGGTTCCAGGTCCACCAGAATGGCTCGGGGGACAAATTTACTTCCTTTAAAAGGAAGAACAACAGGGACAAGTAGAAGAAATGAAGCGTAAACAATGAGAAGCCTCAATGTCATTCACATAAGAATAAATCTCACTATGTTTCAAAAGCCTCCATAAGAATTACACTCCCACTGCAGGAACCTTTAAAGAGAATATCTGCAGTAGTTTCATCTTTTCATGTTTCAGCTGAAAGTACCAGTAACTATAGACCCATTTCCACTGCAGGAATTAGGGTATGGGAACTTAAGTATGTTCTGCAGCTGTTCTCTCACCTGTCATGTCTCCATTGTGGGGGTAGGATTCATTGGTCTCTAAACATTTTGTTCTTGAAGTAATCACAGTCAGATGCAATGCAGTGAACTCAAGCAAACAAGCTGCACTGTTTAAAATATGTTGAAATCGGACAGAAATTGTTATAAACAAAATAAGTCTAGGACCACTTTCTGCCATTGCTGTTCATTTTTAGGCATTTGACCTCTGCTATGCTCCTTCTCTGGTGCTTTGTGTTGGCTTCCATGTTGTTTAATTCATTACGGTGAGTATATTCAATGAGAACAAGTCAAACTCGAGCCCCACCCAGCATTTACTGGGGGTTTCACTTTAGTATCTATCCCAGAGCAGGGACTAATTTAGTTCCTGAAAATTTCCCTAAGGAGAGCAGTTCCTTAGGTGGAGACACACATTTTACAGGTGAAGTTCCTGTAAAAATTGGTTGCTAGTTCCTGCAATGGAAACCAGGCTCATTTTAGTTCCCCAAAATACTTTTTCTGGAACCGTTTTATCCTACTTCAGAGGAGGGGCTCTCCAGAAATAGATGAGCCTTTGCGTCACCTTTGTGCATCAGGAATATGCTTGTAACTAATGAAGACACACCACTCTCCCTCATTAACAGTGTCCTTAAAACATGTAGTTCCTGAAAAAGCTTCTCTGCTGACAGCCTATATTAAAAAGGTTCCAGTAATTTTTGGTGGGAAAATGTCTTGGTAATCTATTGTGCTGTTTGCCAAGTTTTCATATGAACAACCATTTGTTCAAACAACATAAGCCGCTCCATTAAGCTGGGTATCTGAAGAGTAGCTACTCCCTTTTGTTCTTGCTGTTTTGCTTTTTCTTTCTGTCTTCGTCCTTTCTTGCAAAACTGCTGCAGCATGCTGCACAGCTTATTCTAGAACAGCAAGGCTTTCAGAGTGCTGAACTCAGCATGGGCTGATTCATGCAATCTTCCCCAAACCACATCTCCTTTTCCTCACTGCTGAAGTTTTATCGCATTCCCCTTTTTAAAAATCTGCCGATCTTTATATCTTTCTCAAAAGACTGTCAGGTCACATGTTCAGCATGGATGTGCAATAGTGATCCAGTTGGTCACAGCATGTAACATGGAAACATGGGATCAGTAAAAGCCCACTTAAGTACACAATTGTGATAGATAAAGTCAACATACAGTATATATTCCTTTTGGCTCTATGTGCAGGCCTTTTATTTATCCAGAACAGATGAGTGCAGGGTTTGAGCTCAGTCCTGCACGGATTGATATGTTGATCAACTTGTCTAAACGCTCAAGGACAAAAATCTGTGATTTCCATATGTCCATTCACGTCATGCTGCAACAACACTGAATGTATTTTCAGTGACCTCTAACGTACCACACCAATAGAGGCAGAGCTCTGTGTCAGTTATACAGAGACTGCAGCTATCTGTACTCCCAACAGAGAGAGACAAAGAGGGGTGGTGAGAAAGAGAGAGATTTTAGCTGGCTCACTGTCCTGATTTTTGCCCCTTCACTCACAGTAGGGGCCTACTTTGTACTGCAGCTAAATTCATGACATGAGGATTGTGCAGCTAGTCGTATGGTTCGGGTGGCACGAAGGCCACTGAAGGAGTATGACTAATGGAAACAGAGAGAAAAGGGGTCAGATAACTTTTATCATTATTACCTGATGCCTCATTGTAGTAGACATTTATCCTCTCCAGCTGTAGGTCACTGTCACCTTGGTAACTGCCAGTGGGATCAATGCCATGCTCATCACTTATCACCTCCCAGAACTAATATAGGACAACAGGGCAAACACATGACCATGAGCTTCAAATATAGAGGCAGTTTAGAGTAAAACATTTTTTTTTCCCAAGTCTGTGTCCGTCAGGCCGTTTTTTTAGTATTTGCGCATGTGTTTGAAGCCAAAATAACCCCCAGCAGTGGAGGGAGCATCACTGTCCATCATAAGCCCAGGCAGAATAAACCGCACCCTGGCTGTTAAACTTTTAAAAGATGTTTGTCATCCTTTCTACTTAAGAGATAAGTAGCCTAATAAAACTTAACAGAATAACTATTTTCTGGCTCATTTAGATAACAGTTTTCCACGCATTAAAAAAAAGAAAAAAACAACAACATGTATACCTTCGCCCCGATCTGATTTCCACACTGCCCAGCCTGGATGTGAACGATTTCCCTCATGGTGAGATTCGGATCCTTTTCCTCCACCTAAACCGGCGTCTGCTCTTCAGGGTCTCGCCGCTTGTGTTTCTCCAAATCAGCATTTGCTTCATTTTTTGAGGGGCCGGTGAGAGGGAGAGAGAGAAACGCGCCGCTGGTCAGATGACGTCCCCGTCGGCGCAGCATCCCTGTATCCCCATCAGCCAATAGGAGCGCTCCGCTGTGACGCAGTGGCGCGGCCGATCGTGCCGCATCATGGCCCTGACATCAGCCTGTCCCCTGCAGGGGGAACGGTCGCCCATCCCTTTTTGGACTGAGGTAAAATCCAAGAAGTTGTTTCTCCGTACTAGAAAGAGTGCGCTGCTCCAGCATGTTCATTTTTTTTTTTTTTCAAAACGTAACGCAAATGAAATAGAATGGAAATTAAAAATAAAAGGCAATCATAAAACTTTTGAAATTTTTCAGATTTTCCAGTAATTCCTCCTTTTTTAATTTCATGTCAGTCTTTCCAAACCAAGATCGACTGTCAGTTCCTTCATCATAGAGAACTCTATTAGCCTTTTATTCGCAACTAATCCAAAATCAATAGGAGCTCATTGCACTAAGTCACCACATAATTCTGTGGATAAATATCAGGAATACACAATTCAGACTGCAGCCATAAAGACAGGAAAAAAACAACAACGAGATAATACAATTGCTTCTATACACTTTATGCAAGTATCTAGGACATCATCAGGGTTATGAATTAACTGGTGTATTGTTCATTTTAATAAATCATTTATACATTTTGTCAGTCAAGCCAAAGCAGCTGAGGCTGGAATGAATGCTGCTGCAGTTCATGAAACAATCGTGAGTCATCACTATAACCCAAATACACACTGCAGTGGATATAAATCCCCTTAAAACAATTACACAGCAGTTAGTTCCTACTGAGCCATTTGATTTGGACAATAGGGATTCCATCCATCCATTCATCCATCCATCTTCTTCCGCTTAATCCTTTTCGGGTCGCGGGGGGGCTGGAGCCTATCCCAGCATCTTTGGGCGAAAGGCAGGGTACACCCTGGACAGATCGCCAGTCCATCGCAGGGCCAACACAGAGAGACAGACAACCATTCACTCTCACAGTCATACCTAAGGACAATTCAGAATCCCCAGTTGATGCCAATTAACCTAACTTGCATGTTTTTGGCATATGGGAGGAAACCGGAGAAATCCCGGAGTAAACCCATGCAGACACGGGGAGAACATACAAACTCCACACAGATCACTGTTGGTCGGGGGCTGGGATTGAACCCAGGATCCCCCGGACAAGGGTGAGTTGCTGTGCTGCCGCAGTGCTAACCACTCCGCCACCGCGCTGCCCGTAGGGATTCCAGGAGTTACTAAATTCCCCCCCAGTTTCACCAGATATGTATCACTCTGCTTCAAAGGTGATCTAGTAACCATTAATGAGTAACCGTTATTTACTCTGTTATGTCTTAACTTGGAGACAATGACAAAGCCCGGAGTGGAGCTGAACACTTGTTTATTGATGAAACTGGACTCTGTACACCCGACCGTACATGCAACCGCTTGGCAGAGGAAAGGCAGAAGAGACTGTCCCTCTACCAGCAGACCCTCTTATACCACCGGAGATGGCGGAACCAGAAACCGGGGCCGACATCCCGTACCACACAAATAAGAGCTCCAACATGAACCACATACATAAACAATAACTACATAATATCCCCCCCATAGAAAAATCCAAAACACACACACAATCAGCCCACCTCAATTTGGAACCCGAATCCTCCGCTAGACATAAACAAACTAAAATCACCAAAAGGGGCCTATGCCATTCACACCAAAAAAAACTATAATTAGGGGGGACGATGATATGGATATTATATGATATAGAGTGTGGTAACATGGCGGCCGTGGGTGTAGTGGGAGGTGACGACCCGCCTTTCCGGTGGTGGCGTCACCAGGGGTATGAAGGATAAAGGCAGAAGAGACTCCGTCTCTTCGTCGTTGATCCCTTGGCCTGTATGGAGCATTTGTGGTTCTGTTTGTAATAAAGTACGTTCAACTGCACACTGAGCCTCCTCCTGATTTACCAAGTTATGGACACAACAAATGGGTAGACTACCATCCCACCCCCCACACGGTGAGGCGGGCCATTCTGCCGCCTATACTAATAAAGTCCATAACAAACAAAAAAATGCTGTCATGCGTCCTACATAAAATACAGAACTAAAATAATCCCCAAACTATTAATTCAGAACCAACTAGAAAAGCACTCGGAGAGCGCAGACCTCCGCCAAGCGCCACAGTTCCCCCCATACAGTGTTTGTGTGTACGTTTTTAGATTCCTTGACCATGAAAACATATGACTAGCAATTGGATTCACAATGATAGGATTAGTGGTTGAGTAGTTATTCACGAAAATCACATTTTCCGTAATGGCGGTTTTCTTCTGGACGGTGATCCGGATCACCACCAAAATCTAATCATCTGTAAGGATACCCCATTTCTGACAATCTGTGAAAATTTCATGAAAATCCGTCCATAACTTTTTGAGTTATCTTGCTAACAAACAAACAGACAGACAGACAAACACACAGACAGACAGACAAACCAACGCCGATGAAAACATAACCTCCTTGGCGGAGGTAATGAACAATTATAACAACACGCCCATGACTCGGTGAGGATAACCCGTGGCCCTCCACCAGACCTTCACCATCAGTCCACCCCTGGCGGCAGTCCGCCTCTCGGACCACAGCCGGTCGCCTCCTCTTCGGAGCGTCTTCTCCTCCGCACCTCCGAGTGCTCCAACCGTCTGGAGTTGTGCCCACCCATCTCCTTCAGAGTACACCTTAACTCACTGGGATGGTGCCACGAGCCATCTGACAACAGCAGGTATCGATAGTGCCACTCACCCATCACCTGCAGCTGACCCTGGTACCGCTTTATGTCCTGCTTCTGTCTCACCCGCCTGGACCTCACCTCCGCCCGAGCTCGAACCCAGTCCACGACCCCAAGCGGGGCTGTGCACGGCCTGCAGTGCCTCCACCTTGCACTCACTCCTCCAGTGCCACCCGGTCCTGCCCCAACAGCTTGTAGATCCGGTGCTGACCCCGCCCCTGTGGTCCCATGTTCACCAGTCCTCCACGGCCGTGCTCCTGAAACATCTGAGACCATTGTTTGGGCCCTGCTCGTCACCATAGGTCCTCCTCCATGCTGCCCGGCGCCCACATCCAGGGCAGCTTGGACACTGGCACCGGGGTCCTCTCGCAGTGACCCTGAGCATGATGCAGCCTGTCCACTTCCATAGTGCCCAGCAATGGTTCATCCCACACCGTATCGTCCCGGACCCTCGGAACCAGTCGGTCCCACAGTCTGCCACCTGACCACTCTTCCCTAGTGCCGCTCCTGATGGAGAATCCAAGGCCATAAAATAAGTTGCAGCCCATGATGTTAAAGCCACAGGCCGTCATGATGAACTCCACAGCAGCCATCATCGGCAACTTGTGCCAAGCCGTCAACGTGATGGTACCCACCGTGGCCAATTGTCCTCCTCCATAGCCACAAAGCAGAGCTTTGAAACTTCCAATCCCATAGTGGGGAAAACACTGTCTGACCATAGCCCAATTCAGCACAGAACTCTCCGCTCCCGTGTCAACCAACATCAGTACCGGAACTCCATCCAGAATCACCATGCAGCGCGTGCACCCATCGGTACTCGGGGACACCATGTGTTCCACCGCTGGAGAGGTAGAAGTTGAAGTCCTGCGCGGGTTCACTTGTCCAGCTGACTGGCACATCCTCGCAAAATGATGGAGACAGCCGCAATTTCCACAGCGCTTCCCTCTTGCCGCACACTCTCTGGCCTTGTGGCAGTGTTTTGTGGACCTACAACCCATACACCTGGGCTTCTCCGAGGCAGACCCCATCTGTACAGCACTGGCACTCTCGGCGTCATCTTCAACGCTCCTATCACTGTCCAGGTCCACTACCTGTGCGGCCATGGGGAATCTTGAACCTCCCGGCGAAAGGTGCTCGTTTAGCTCCGGAGTTAGTTTATCTGCTGCTTCTAGCTGTAGCACTAACTTGACAACCCTCGTCAGCGTCAACTCCCCCGGGAACATGAGCAGCTTGGAGCGGACTGTGGCACAGTTGGTGTATTCTGCCAACTGGTCGCGCACCATATCTTCTTCCAATGGCCCGAACCGGCACTCATCGGACAGCTGCCTTAAGTCCAACATGAACTGTTGGATTGGTTCGCCTACCTGTTGGCGGCGCTGTCTGAACTTAATCCGCCAAATGATGACATTGTCCAGTGCTCTAAGATGGCGGGCCATTAACTCAACTACTTCTTTATACGTGTCCGCATCTCCAAGAGTGCCCAAAATTCTTTGTCCCTCCATTCCCAGGTCGTGTACTAATAATGCATGAGCTCGCAGTTTTTCCATTCTTCCTAGGTCCAGCACTACCATGTACATCTGGAAAGCCTCATACCAACAAGGCCACAGCACAGGCAGCTCCCCCAGGTGCTCCAGGAATGGACGAATTGGTGTTCCACACGCCTCCATGAGTTTACCTCTCGTCGCCAAAATGTTATGTCATAACTTGTAGACAATTACGAAGCCAGGAGTGCAGCTGAACACTTGTTTTGGAGAAATTTAGAGAAAAACAAAAACGAGGATAACACGATAAAAACCACAATACGTTTGTGATGATTGTTATGTCTGTAAATACCTTTGTGTAATGATGAAGCCAGATGAATGGGCACACTTAGCTTTATTAATATACTGGATACACAACACAGCCACTAGGCGGGGGCATCGGCAAGAGGCCATAAAATGGATGCCCCCCTGGTATGGTAGGGTGGTGCAGTGGCGCCACCCTACCATACCAGTGGCGGAAAAGGAAGTGGCCGCCACTACACTGCACTTCACAATAAAGGCTTACTTACAACATCACCCCCCCCCCCCCCCGTAGAAAGTCCAAAGTCACACACACAATTTAGACCCTCCCCAGTTTATGACCCGAATCACACACTAAGAAAACAAAAACGAAAATTACCAAATGGCCTAACACATTCACACAACAGAACCTAACATAGTGAGGACGGGTGGACTAGTCCTACCCCACACAGTAAGGTGGATTATTCTGCCACCTGTAAACTAAATAAAGTCCCTTAATAACTCAAAATTACTGCCATGTTCCTATACTACTAACACCTAGAACAATTACCTTTTTTTTTTTTACATGCACAACCATATGAACACCAGAACTAATTAGCAAAATTTACATTACTGTCCCTTGGGCAGAAAAGGGTAGAACCAGCTTGGGGGGGTGGGGGGACAGCCCCTCTACAGGCGCGCCCATGGAAGCAGCAGGGTCCCAGAATAGTGGCTGGTCTCATGGACAAAAGCGCCTCTCCTCATCACCACCGACTGCTGCTCTCGTCCAGCCCCACCACCAGAAGCCTCTTCCCGGACACACCATAGCTCATTGGCATGCCTCGCCAAGCCATCAGACTGCTGGAAGTAAGCTACACTCAGCTTAGCCATGATGCGTAGGTGTTCCACTGGCTGTCATCTGGTCTATATTCTCAGTGGACGTCCCACTTCTCGAACCCGGACCAAGTCCATGACCCAAAGCAGGGTTCTGCTCGGCCTAGTACGGTGCTGCTTGGCACGTGCTCTCTCCGTGCCTGTTGGTCTGGCCCCGTCCTCTTCTAAAGCCGTTGTAGAGGTCACCATCATAGATGACGATCCTCCATTCCTCTGCAGCAAAGCTCCGGAGGAATCAGGGGCTAGCACACTGGCATCACTCGCCAACACAGTTGCCTCGCCACCACACTCGGTGCCCCTTTCTACCGTCTTCTGAGTGCCGGCACTGAGACCCTCCTGCACCGAACCTGGGTGAGGCTGGTCCTGCTTGACTGCCATGGTGTCCGTTAGTCCTTCATCCCATACAACATCATCCTCTACCATCGGAACCGAAGGGTTCCACTGGCCACAATAATAATAAGTTTATTTATAGAGCACTTTTCACAGACAGAGTCACAAAGTGCTTAACATGGTAAAAAAAAACAAAAACAAAGCAAATAAAAATACAGGCACATAAAGCAGTAAAAGAACAAAGTAGACAGTAAAAGCACATAAAAATACAATCAACACAGTTAATTAAAAAGCCAGGATAAAAAGGTGGGTCTTTAGTTGCTTCTTAAAAACAGCAATGGAAGGTGCAGATCTAAGTTCAAAAGGTAAGGAGTTCCAAAGCCTGGGAGCAACAGCAGCAAAGGCTCTATCGCCTTTGGTTCTGAGCCTAGTGCTAGGGACTACCAGTAGATTCTGATTAGAAGACCTGAGAGACCTGCTGGGAAGGTGTAGATGGAGCAGGTCACTAATATAAAAAGGCGGCTCTTCATGAATGGCTTTGTAAGTAAAGAACAAAAACTTTAAAATCAATTCTATATTTTACAGGAAGCCAATGCAAGGAGGCCAGAACAGGAGTGATATGACAGAATCTACTGGACATAGTTAGTAATCTTGCAGCAGAGTTCTGGACTAACTGTAGGCGGTGTAAAGAAGATTTACTAAGACACGTGAAAAGAGCATTACAGTAGTCCAAACGTGAAGAAACAAAGGCATGAATAATAATTTCTAACTGACTGTAGGAAACCAATGACCTAATTTTGGATATACAGTATTCCTAAGGTGGAAAAAACAACTCCGGGTCAGAGATTTGACATGCTGATCAAAACTCATCGTTTGATCAAAAATGACACCAAGATTTTTTAGATTAGATTGTACATTAGAGCTTAATGAACCAATGCTATTAACCATTTTAGGAATTAGATTATCAGGTGCTACAATAAGGACTTCAGTTTTGTCAGCATTAAGTTGCAAAAGGTCACTAGACATCCGGTCCTTAATTGCGGACAGACAATCATGAATAATTTTTAAATTGTCAACATGGTCAGGTTTAAAAGAGAAAAATAACTGTAAATCGTCAGTGTAGCAGTGATAAGACACACCTTTAAATTTGCTGATGATAGAACCAAGTGGCAGCATATATAGGGCAAATAAGGCGAGGAAGGTGTCGGGACCGGACGGCATCAGCGCAAAGCTCCTCAAGTCCTGTGCAGACCAGCTGTGTGGGATTGTGGAGTACATCTTCAATCTGAGCCTGAAGCTGGGGAGGGTACCACAGCTGTGGAAAACATCTTGTGTGGTACCTGTACCAAAAACTTCCCACCCCAAAGATCTGAACAGCTACAGACCAGTGGCCTTGACGTCCCACATGATAAAGACCCTGGAGAGACTGCTCCTTGCTCACCTCCGCCCCCTGGTGGGACCAGCGATGGATCCACTCCAGTTCGCCTACCAGCATGGCATTGGGGTGGAGGATGCAGTGATCTTCCTCCTTCACCGTTCTCTGTCCCACCAGGAGAAGCCCGGGAATGCGGTGAGGATCATGTTCTTTGACTTCTCCAGTGTTTTCAACACCATCCGACCGATGATCCTGAAGGACAAGCTGCTGTGCGCAGGGGTGGACCAGCACCTGTCATAATGGATCCTGGACTACCTCACTAACCGGCCACAGTTTGTGAGAACCCGGGACTGTATGTCCAACACGATCATCGGTAGCACGGGGGCCCCCCAGGGAACGGTTTTGGCTCCCTTCCTGTTCACCCCTTATACTGCAGACTTCTCACACAACACAACACACTGCCATCTACAGAAGTTCTCTGATGACTCTGCGATCGTTGGCCTCATCTCCAACGGAGATGAAGCTGAGTACAGAGGGCTTATCCAGGACTTCGTGGACTGGTGCCATCGGAACTGCCTCCAGATCAACGCGAGGAAAACTAAGGAGCTGGTGGTGGACTGCCGCAGGCAAGGACAACCCCTCACAGCACCAGTAAATATACAGGGAACAGACATCGAGATGGTGACATCCTATAAGTACCTGGGTGTTCATCTGAACAATAAACTAGACTGGTCACACAATACTGACGCATTCTACAAGAAGGGACAGCGCAGGCTGTTCCTACTGAGGAGACTCAGGTCTTTTGGTGTACAAGGGGCGCTGCTGAAGACATTCTATGACACGGTGGTGGCATCAGCCATCACTTTTGGAGTGGTCTGCTGGGGCAGTGGCATTACAGCAGCCGATAGGAAGAGACTGAACAAGCTGATCAAGAAAGCTAGCTCTGTCCTGGGGCAGCGCCTTGACCCAGTGGAGGAGATAGGAGAGAGAAGGATGGTGGCTAAACTGTCATCTCTGCTGGAGTCCGAGTTCCATCCTATGCAGGACATACTGAATGCACTGAGGAGCTCATTTAGCAGCAGACTACATCATCCTAGGTGCACAACCGAGAGGTTTCGCAGGTCCTTCCTACCTACGGCTGTCAGACTGTACAACCTAAGCAGGGCTGCTCGCAGAGATAGCAAAAAGACGTGACAACCTAATAGTTTTGAATGCAAAAGACGCAATAGACTTACACAATGGTCCCCTCCGGCATACAACTAGGAAAATACCAGTAGCTATGGAGGGTGAGAATATGTATGGGTACATAATCATACCATGTAGGATAACTAAGTAGACGGTTATGCTGTTTCATTCCATCTAGCTACAATGCTCCGCACTGTGTGTGTTTATATATTTACATATTTATTCCATCTAGCTACAATTGCTCCGTACTGTATGTTTATATATCTACATATTTATTCCATCTAGCTACAATGCTCCGCACTGTGTGTTTATATACTCATATATTTATTCCATCCAGCTACAATGCTCCGCACTGTGTGTTTATATATATATTTATATATTTTTACTCTATCTAGCAACAATGCGCCACACTGTGTTTATATATCTACATATTATTCCATCTAGCTACAATGCTCCACACTGTGTGTTTATATATTTACACATTTATTCCATCTAGCTACAATGCTCCGTACTGTGTGTTTATATATCTACATATTTATTCCATCTAGCTACAATGCTCCGCACTGTGTTTATATACTCATATATTTATTCCATCCAGCTACAATGCTCCGCACTGTGTTTGTATGTTTATATATCTATCCCATCTAGCTACAATGCTCCGCACTGTGTGTCTATATATATATATTTATATTTATATGTACATATGTATACTTGCTGCTCTTGTTTTTTTCTCTTGCCTTCTGATTGTTGCTCTGAGTGTTGCTATCCCTGTGCTGTTGCAATCCTGGAATTTCCCCATTGTGGGACTAATAAAAGCTTATCTTATCTTATCTTATCTTAATAAAAGTGAACCCAGAATAGAACCCTGAGGCGCCCCACAGGTTAAAGGAGCAGAGTCAGATGAATAAGAACCAACAGCCACGGAAAAACTCCTACCAGAAAGGTCGGAGAAAAACCAATCCAGAGCTTTTCCAGAAATCCCCACAATCAGACCATTCTTCCCCAGCATCATCTTTAATGGCAAAACCCAGTCCATAAAACAAGTCACAGCCCATGATGTTGTAGCCTCAGGCAGCCACGTGAAACGTGAAGTCAGCCATCATTGCAGACTTGTACCGAACCGTTAACTCCAATGTTCCAACCGTGCACAGCCTGCGACCTCCATAACCATAAAGCGGCGCTGGGCTAGCGTTTATCCTGTAGTGGGGAAAAAACTTCCTTGCCGTGGCCCAATTCAGCGATGACCTCTCCACCCCCATGTCGAGCAACAGTGGCACCTCCGCACCGTCCAGTGTCCCTGCGCAGAACACCCACCCATTGGTACTCGAGGACACCATGTGGATAGTTGTCTGGGGCAGGTGATGTGATTTCTTCCATGGGCTCTCCGGCTCAGATACACGGCACACTCTAGCATAATGGTTCAACCATCCACACTTGCCACAATGTTTCCATCTAGCCAGGCATTCCCTAGCCTTGTATTGGTGCTTCACGGAACCACAACCCATGCACAGGGGTTTTCCCGGGGAAGACCTATGGTTGGTAGCATTGGTTTCCATGTTGTCATCGTTCAAGCTATTCTTGATATCAGGGTCCGCTACTAATGCCACGGTGGTAAGCTCCAGCTGCTGTTGTGACTGGCAAAACTTTAGCCCTGAAGCTAGCTTGTCTGCGGTTTCCATTTGGAGAGCTAGCTCAACAGCCCTGGCTAACGTTAAGTCACTTGGCGCTGCGAGTAGCCTAGCTCGTAAAGCGGCGCTGTTCATGTGCTCCGCCAGCTGGTCACGTAACATTTCTTCCTCCAGTGGCCCAAAACAACACTCGCTAGCTAGCTGACTCAAGTCGGTGACAAACTGGCAGACAGGCTCACCCGCACGTTGGTGTCGTTGCCAGAACCAAATCCTCCAGACAGTCACGTTATCTGGGTTGTGAAAATGGCTTGCTAGCAAACCGGCCACGTCCTAAACTGAGTCCAAAGCCCCGAGTGTGCGCAGGATACGCTGGTCCTCAATTCCCAAATTATGTACAAGGAGCGTGTGTGCTCTTAGCTTATTTAGCTCACCCAGGTCAAGCGTGACAATGTAATTTTGGAAAACCGCAAATCATCTTTGCCAGGGTACAGGTGGCTCACACAGGAGCTCCAGGAAGGGGCGAAGTGGTGTAATACGCGCCTCCATAGTTTGTCTTCGTCACCAAAACATTATGTCTGTAAATACCTTTGTGCAATGATGAGGCCAGGTGAATGGTCAAACTCAACTTTATTAATACACCGCGTTCCAAATTATTATGCAAATAGGATTTTAGTGTCATAAACATTCAAGTTTTTGTTTTTCAGTTAAACTCATGGATGGTATTGTGTCTCAGGGCTCTTTGGATCACTGATATCAATTTCAGACACCTGTCATAATTAGTTTGCCACGTGAGCCCAATTAAAGGAAAACTACTTAAGAAGGATGTTCCATATTATTAAGCATGCCACAGGTTTCAAGCAATATGGGAAAGAAAAAGGATCTCTCTGCTTTCGAAAAGTGCCAAATGGTCCAATGCCTTGGACAAGGTATGAAAACATTAGATATTTCATGAAAACTTAAGCGTGATCATCGTTCAGTGAAGAAATTTGTGGCTGATTCAGATCACAGATGGGTTCATGCAGATAAAGGCATAATGAGGAAGGTTTCTGCCAGACAAATTCATCGGATTAAGAGGGCAGCTGTTAAAATGCCATTACAAAGCAGCAAACAGGCATTTGAAGCTGCTGGTGCCTCTGGAGTCCCACGAACCTCAAAATGTAGGATCCTCCAGAGACTTGCAAAGGTTCATAATCCTACTATTCGGCTACCCCTAACCAATGCTCATAAGCAGAAACAGTTGCAGTGGGCCCAGAAATACATGAAGACTAATTTTCAAACAGTCTTGCTCACTGATGAGTGCCATGCAACCCTGGATGGCCCGGATGGATGGAGTAGTGGATGGTTGGTGGATGGCCACCATGTCTCAACAAGGCTGCAACATCAGCAAGGAGGTGGCGGAGTCATGTTTTGGGCCAGAATCATGGGGAAAGACCTGGTAGGCCCCTTTAGGGTCCCCGAAGGTGTGAAAATGACCTCGGCAAAGTATATAGAGTTTCTGACTGACCACTTTATTCCATGGTACAAAAAGAAGAACCGTGCCTTCTGTAGCAAAATTATCTTCATGCATGACAATGTACCATCTCATGCTGTAAAGAATACCTCTGTGTCATTGGCTGCTATGGGCATAAAAGGATAGAAACTCATGGTGTGGCCCCCATCCTCCCCTGACCTAAACCCTATTAAGAACCTTTGGAGCATCATCAAACAAAAGATCTATGAGGGTGGGAGGCAGTTCACCTCAAAACAGCAGCTGTGGGAGGCTATTCTGACATCTTGCAAAGAAATTCAAGCAGAAACTCTCCAAAAACTCACAAGTTCAATGGATGCAAGAATTGTGAAGGCTATATCAAAGAAGGGGTCCTATGTTAATAGGTAACTTGTCCTGTTAAGATGTTTTTGATTGAAATGGCTTTTGATTTCAGTAAATAGGACCTCCTAATGCTGCAAATTCAACAAATGAACATTTTCAGTTCTTTACAACCAGTAAAATGTTTTGAAACTCTGTTGTGCATAATAATTTGGAACAGTGCATTTTGAGACAAATTCCTAGTTTGTGTACTACATGAACAATGGCAATAAATCTGATTCTGATTCTAATTCTGATTCTGAGATTTTTATTTTTGCAAAAAAATAGTTCACTGAGAGGTTTGTTCAATAAAATCTAAATTATGCTCTAACGGTTGATGACTATCAGAGACAAATACAGTATCATGTGCATAATAATTTGGAACTCAGTGTATACTGGACACACAACACAGCCACCAGGCAGGGGCATCGGCAAGAGGCCATTAAATGGATGCCCCCCTGGTATTTATAGGGCGGTGCAGTGGCGGAAGAGGAAGTGGCCACCACTACACCACACTTCACAATAAAGGCTCACTTACAACATCACAGTGATGGACTCTTTGTTTCATCTGAAAATGTCAAGGAAAGTGAGCGAAGTGTACTGAAGAAATTGCTAGGATGCCAACTATGAGCCATTGGCTAGCTTCCAGTGTTGTGCCCCACGGTGTGATTTCGGGTTTTTTGCAGTACGACTCAACAGGTATGTTTTATAAACACTTATTGCCTCCGCCAAGGAGGTTATGTTTTCATCGGCATTGGTTTGTCTGTCTGTCTGTTTGTTAGCAAGATAACTCAAAAAGTTATGGACGGATTTTCATGAAATTTTCACAGATTGTCAGAAATGGGGTATCCTACAGATGATTAGATTTTGGTGGTGATCCGGATCACCGTCCAGAAGAAAACCGCCATTATGGAAAATGACATTTTCGTCAATAACTACTGAACCACTAATCCTATCATTGTAAATCCAATTGCTAGTCATATGTTTTCATGGTCAAGGAATCTGAAAACGTACACACAAACACTGTATGGGGGGAACTGTGGCGCTTGGCGGAGGTCTGTGCTCTCCGAGTGCTTTTCTAGTTACTTTTGCACTTGACAATATTTAATTTGTTTATGTGTGAGAAATGACAATAGGCATCTTCATGCTGATTGAGATGTTTAGCAACAGTTACTGGCTAGATTTAGAAGGGACTATTTTTTCTCAGCTGCACAGAATAACTGGTTAAACAAATCATAATATTTTGTCCAGTGTTGCTGTCATTTAATAAATTGCGGCTGCTCTTCGAGGCCATCCTACCGTTGTGTCACGGGACAAGGCGCATTGCCACACTGCCTCCGGTGTCCCTGGCACTGGGTGTGTGTGATGCTCGGGGGTGGCCGGGGGGGCCGTTGGCGTGGGTTGGCAGTCGTGTTGCCTTCGATTTGCCCCGGGGCAGCTGTGGCTGCGGGGTGGCCTGCCGCTGTCGGTGAGCATCTGGGGTGGTTAGTTGCTGGGCTTACTGTGGGGGCTCTGGGATGTCACGTGGCATGTGGGGCACCGTATGGGTCCATGGGTTCATTACTGTTATTAATCTTGTTCTGTATGTTTGTGTGTGCAGGATGTGTGGATGTGGCTGCTCCATCATGCCTGTGGTGCTGGGAGCGCTGGAGTGCGACACTGGCGGGTCCTGGGCTGCTTGGCCTGACGGCCCTCGCCCTGGTTTGGGATGTGGGGGCAGTGAGTGGCCTCCTGAACCAGTTTTCGAGCTGGCCTCTGGAGTGGGACGGGCTCCCTTTTGGACCACCTCCCTCCCAGTCTTACACCCCCCCCCACCTGATTCTCGGTGGAACATACATCTTATTGGATACACTTAGGGACTTGGGGTAGGGGTGTGCCATACTGTGTCAGTGAAGGGGATCCCACTGCTGTGCAGTGGGGTCACCCTCACCTCATTTTTAATTGCATTTTAGACACTGAGGGCTTGGCGGGATGAGAGCCTCGCTGCCTATAGCAGTGGCTAGTGGTGCTCCAATGACCATCCCCCCAATTTTAACTGCACTCTGGCAGCTCACACACCTGCACATAATCACATCACACAACTAACACACTCATCATGATCCGTGCATGGGGGAGCGGGAGAGGGGTCTTCCCCCACCCCTGTTAAACTCCTTCTGCCGGGGGCCTGGGGCTTGGTGGGAGGCCTGGGGCCCATCAATAACGCCCTCTGTGTAGGGCATTAGATGTTTCACAGCTGCAGTTACTATAATCATGATACAGAACTCACTCTTGTATAATATTGCTTAAATCTACATTCTCTAAAATGGTATCTTATGCACTTTTTTCCCTACAAAAAATCTTTCAGTGTCTTACAGTTGTTTGTGAAAAATTTTGTCCTTTTCCTCCTCCTTAAAATGACAGGATCTAATTAGGCCCACCTACATCCCGCCCATCAGGATGCTGCTGCCTCTCCTCTAAGGCCACAGAACACAGAAGTCTGCAAGCTGGCAAATTTTTGACAGTGATGACATCACCAGCACGCCAACTCTGACCAATCCTGTGGTTTGAAACACCACATTCACTCCTCCCCCTTGGAAAACAGAAAAACACTATCAATTATCCCTCCCCAATTTGGTAAATATAGAACCTCAAAACTAGCTAGACCCAGCAGGTGGACTACTGCATGGCTGAGTGGGTTATTTTGCCACTATGTTGGGGGCCACGCCCCTAGCTAAACACAGTCCTTCTTGTGTTGAGGAAGGCAGCTCAGTTCAGAGGGGCCTTGCGGCGAACCCGTGGTGGACACGCCCCTGGAGGTGCGAAGGCCCGTGGACCTGGATCATCTTCCTCAAAGCCCCAGTCCGGGTCCCACACTGTGCAAGTCGGCTCCCACCTAGCCATGTCATCCGGGGCAGCTGCTCAAACTTGCCTTGGACGATTGGCGTGCCGCACCGAACCATCTGCCAGCTGAAAAGTCCCTGGCCCCAGACGCGCAGTGATCTTGATGGGTGCGGGTAGTGGTGGAGATGGTGTTGAGGCCGACTGCGGGTCCGGTTGTTCGGTTCTACGGACCCAGACCAAGTCCATCACTGCGAGTAGCGCTCTGTTCGGCTGCACTCGGCATTGTGGTTGTGATGGTGTGGCTGTCACGTCTGCTGTGGGGTGTCTAACAGGTTGTGGTGATTCAGCTGCATCCTGTTGGGTCACGGACTCTTCATCCTGTAGCTCAGTGGCAGCTCCTGGAGGCTGATGTCGGCTGCGGATTCAAAAGCAGTCCGATGGCTCTACTGCGTTTCGTTGAATTGTGGACCCTTCATCCTGTAGCTCAGCGGCGACTCCTGGAGGCTGATACTGAGTGTGGATTCGGAAGGCATCTGGTGGTTCTGCTGCATTTTGTTGGGTCGTGGACTCTTCATCCTGTAGCTCAGCGGCAGCTCCTGGAGGCTGATGTCGGCTGCGGATTCGAAAGCAGTCCGATGGCTCTACTGCGTTTCGTTGAATTGTGGACCCTTCATCCTGTAGCTCAGCGGTGACTCCTGGAGGCTGATACTGAGCGTGGATTCGGAAGGCGTCTGGTGGTTCTGCTGCATTTTGTTGGGTCACAGACTCTTCATTCTGCAGCTCAACGGCAGCTCCTGGAGGCTGGTGCCAGGCATGGATTCAGAAGGAGTCCGGCCTCTTCTACACCTCTCCTGGGAAGCCTGGTCATGGTAATGTGTTGCTGTCGCCATTGATAGAACCTGCGCCGGGTTGTTGTGTCCCGGGGTTCCCGATAGACATGGGCTACTTCTCCTGCAGCTCTGCAGCAGCTGTCTGAGGCTTATGCTGGGCAAGGATCTGAGGCGAGTCCAGTCGCTGCCCTGTCTCCTGCCGGTGCTCTTCCTGTGAGCACAGAATGGCTGTACCCTCGTCGTCGTCATCTGGGTGTGTTGCGTCCCACTCGTCATCGGTCAAACAGAGTCCATTGCTGTCGCGGATGGTGAAGCCCAACTGATAGAACAGGTCACATCCTAGCATGTTGTCTCCATGTGTAGCCACCTGGAAGACGAAGTCAGAAACGACTCTTGACACATAGCGGACTGTTTGTGTGATGTTCCCTACATTGCTGATGCGATAGCCACCATACCCGTACACCTCTGCTGGGTTTTTCCTGATTGGGTGGTTGGGGAAGAACTTCTTCTTGGTGACCCAGTTCAACATTGATCTCCCTGTGGCGGTGTCGAGCAGAAGCAGTAAGTCGGTATCGTCTAGCCGTACCTTTCAGAATGTGTACGCCACACCTCCAGAGCTCATCATGTGGATGGTAGTCATGGGTGAGTGACTTGACCTGACCGGCAGGCTCGGTGGTGGTGCTGACCAGCAAACCTTGGTAAAGTGGTTGAGTTTGTCGCATTGCTGACATTGCTGCCCCCTTGTCAGGCAGGAACGCACTCTCTCTCTCAGTGCTTTGGGGAGCCACAGTTGCCACATGGGAAGTGCCTCGTAGAGTTCTTTTGATCCGCAGTGTTTACCTCGGCCTCTTCTGCTGTGTCACCAAACCCTTCTGTGGTTACCGCGTGTACTAGTAGTGTCTGGCTTGGCTGCTGTTGTTGTTGCTGCACACCTAGCTCCAATGCTAACCTGTCGGCGGCTTCTAGCTGGAATGCTAGCTTGATGGTCCTGGGTAGCATCATGTCGTCTTGCGTCGTTAGCATCTTCACCCGCAGCCGCGGGTTGCTAGTGTGCTCGGCCAACTGGTCCCGCACCATTTCTTCCCCCAACAAACCAAATTTGCACGTGCTACCTAGGTGATGAAGGTCCATGACGAATTGTTGTGTCATCTCTCCCATTTTCTGTCGACGTTGACGGAAGCTGATGCGACGTGCCAACACATTGTCGGGTGTGGTGAAGTAGCTAGCTAGCAGCTCGATTGACTCAGCAAACATTTCTGTTGGTCCTAGCATGTAGAAAATACATTGGCCTTCTGTGCACAAGCTGTGTACGAGTAGAGCTCGCATCCTTACCTTGTCTAGCTTGCCCAGGTCCAACGCTAATATGTAGGCGGTGAAGGAACTGTACCAGCACAGCCATGGTATGAGCGGCTCTCCGGAGGCCTTCAGAAAAGGCTGAAGTGGTCTCAGACACACCTCCATGGTTTCTTCTCTCTTATGTCTGGGTTTTGACAAAAACTAGAGGAGAGTGGAGTTTGCTGGGAACACAAACTTAATTACAAAAGAGCTAACTAACTATGGTGGTACAGAGGTGTTGCCGGTTGGGAGGTCGAGTGTCAAAAAGACACTGTAAAATGGCCGTCCCTTACAGTTATATGTCCTGCGTGATGACGTCACCGAACGGCCACGTCATCATGCCGACTCTGACCAATCCTGTGGTTTAAAATACCACACTGTCTGTCAATTAGCAGGATTATGTAAAAAATACAAACCTGATTTTAATGAAATTTGGGCCATATATGGACACATTAGATTTGAAGTGAAATCAAGGGACAGATCCAGCATTTTTTTTTTTTTTTTTTACTTTTGCAGTTTTTTAGCATTGTGTAGTGTATTTAGCGATCTGTAGTTTCTTCAAAAATTATTAATGGAACTTGGGGGAAAAATCAGGTATATGGGAAGTAGGTATCAAAGACTGTATGGAAACTGTTGATCCACACTAAAACCTGATGAGCTGGTTCAACTCAAAGTGTCTGAGGAAACGGATTGTGTTGATCACTTAATTCAAACCATTCAAGCACGTCTAATTTTTTCAGCTGAGTAAACTGAATTACATAAAAAATTGAATCGGTGAATTCAAAAGGGGCCCAAGTCCAAGAAATATGTTTTTGCAGGAAATCAAATAAATTGCATATCTCAAAGGTAGTCTATGCCAGATGGTTCATACTTTACTCAGATATAGCACAAGGCCATAGCTTAGAAATGCTCTAATATGAAGCATTTCACTTTTTTAATTTCAGAGGATTGGCAAACTAAAGTCCCTGGACTTGGGCCCTTCTTGAATTAAACAATAAGAACATATGAAAAGAAGCGCATAACATCTATTTCTCACATGTTGAAAACGTTTTTTTTTAAATTATGCCATGTTTTGAACACCTTTTATGATCACTTTATATTCAAACTATTGTTTTGATAACTGCCAGCAAATGAGATTTTCATCTAAAAGTGGGCAGATTAACATAGAGGTCCATCTACTGGTAACTAATCGTCAAAGTCAGACTCATCTTCACGCCTAGCATCACAAACTGTTAAATTACTGAGGAACTGCTGAGCCTCTGGTGAAAGATATTTCGCCAATTTCTGAACATCTTGGATGACTGGTGCTGCCACCTATGACTAAGTTTAATCCATGCAGGAAGGGCCCAAGTCCTGGACTTGGGTCTCTCTTGCACTCAATGCATAAACAATGCTGTGAATAGTCAATGCATTAAAGTTGACTTGGGACGTTTTTGCACATAATCAGATAGCTTGTCTCTTAAAGTTCATTAAACATGTAATATCTGGGTTTTGAAAAAGTGTGGACTTGGGCCCTTTTGGAATTCACCGATTCAATTGCTAACTGTATCTTCTGTACATCCATTCAGAAGAAGAAAAAAACCAGAAACTTGGAATACTTTTTTTCTCAAAATTGACATTTTTCTTGAAATTTTGACTTTTTTTTTTTCAAAATAATCTTTTCACTTTTTTCTCATACTATTTTTACTTTTTTTGCAAAATTGACTTTATTCTCAAAATGCAAAACTTTAATTTTGTTACATGTCTCTAATACTCCTATGTAAATACAAAATCAATACTTGCAGTCAAAGTTAAAATATTTGAATATAATTTCACCTAGAATCAAACTCCAAAAAGTTGTAAAAAAAAATAAAATCAATAACTCATTGATAGTCATGGTTGATCAATAAATAGTGGTTTATTAAACAACATGTATGGCTTATATACAAGTGCATTATGTTTGTTAAAACCAAAAACAAAATAAAACCAAACATTTGGAACTTAGAAATGGTACAATCCATGTTTTGTTTTTTTTGTTGTTTTTTCTTTACATTCATTTAAATCTCCCCTTCAAAGAGAGTGTAAGTCACATGGTTGAGAGAAGCAAAACCTGACAAGTGTACACTGGGGAGTTCCTGTCTGAGACTTTTCAGCATAGCTTAAAACGCGTCTCACAGTTCAACTTATGATCCACCATCCTTCATCTTACTGAAACTCAATGCTTTCGCATAAGTCATATTTACAAACCCTTCTCATCTTTTGCTTAAAAAAAAAACAAAAAAAAAAAAAAACTACTTCATTGCTGGTGCTGATGCTGCTTTGGATTGCTTTCACTGAATTTAATTTTTTCTCTAGCTTGAGCCAAACCAAATTCTCACTAAAATAGGTGTAAGCTCCCATCAGCACTGAGCTGCATGGGTGTCAGTGGACATGACAGATCAAAGAGAAGACACTGGCTGCATTGTGCTGTGTCAACAACTTTACACTGGTGTTGCACGGGGGGGGGGGAATATTTAGCAATACACAACTCAATTTCTGCATAACACACTGAGCTAGAGTGAGCGACATTCACAGCTAATGAGGATTCAGAGTAACGTGAAGCTACTGACCACCACAGTCTATTCACCCCCTAACGCCTGTGCCAAGAGTACACGTTAAATCCAGTAGAAACACTTTATCTTTAAAATATGCAAACGACATATTGCAAAAGTTAATGTGCAACTAGTAATGTGTGCATCTTTTTTTTTTTTTTTTTTTTTTTAAACCCCATTTCCTTTTCCCTTTTTAAAACTTTTAAGATACCAAGCTCCATCTGATCTGACATCACATGACTGGAGGTTGTTGTGCTTTGAGGTGTAGCAGCAATGCATACACATAAACAATCATAGATCTCAATAAGAATAATAACGACTTAATGAATTATTTAGAAAACAAAAAAATACACCCTGAATCAAATCAAAAATAGAGCTTTCATAATTGGATTCAAGACACATTTCAGAAAAACAAAACAAGTCTACTCAGCTGTTCAAATACCCACGGATGTGCAACATTTAATCAGTACACAGGCCATTTTTGATAAAAGCAAAGCTGAATTTTGACAAGTAGAGATACCTGCAAGATTCCCGTACCACAATAATGCCAAAAAAAAATTTTTTTTTAAAAATCTGCCATTGTGTTTTACTCCTGAATGACTCAGTATTGTGCCTCCAATATGCATTATGATACAGTGAGAGAGTTATATCACATTTGAAATGACACGACAGCTATCAGTTGGCTCCAAAATTTTACAGTACAGTGGTATTATTATTATTATTGGTCATTATTGTGAGAATTGCTGTAAACATTAATCCATAATCACACATCCCCCTTTAGACAAATGTTCTGATGCATGAAGTACTACAGCTGTCAAGTTCTGTATTATTAAGTCAAGTATAATGCTGTCCACACAGACGTGGGCTGTGGAAAATGGAAAATGTGCTTCCTTCAATTTAAGATTTATCACTAGTTTTTTTAAAAAAATCTATAATGCTGTGACCTGCACTTCTAAAATGTATTAAGTATTGCAATTTTTTCATTTTATTTGTGCATGTGAACATGTGAATGCAATGATTAAGCGATTAGGACAGGATCATGTAAAATTTATGAAAATGAAGGTTTGCAATGTTCCAGCTGGCAATCATTTTCAAATCCATGGTTTACATTTGGGGGGGGGGGGGAGCACAAAAAAAATTAAAGATTTGATGGCTTTGTTTTGCAGACACAGTCACAACAATTTTCATGCTTAGTCCCTACTGCAAAAAAAAGTGCCACCATAATAAGGTGCCAGAAATACTGTAAGAATGCAGTACTGTTTTGTAGAATAAGGGCACAACATGGGAGATTATTCAACACAACACTAAGAAAAAAATAATAATCAAGCTCAGCTACCGATCATCATTTTCTTTCATTAATATTAAAATAAATTGCATACCACAGAATTCATTGGCTGAAAATCTTGGAAAAATAAAAGCTTCCACAGACCAACGAAACATCGGGTCATTCTGTTCCCCTATATCTCTGCTCACACGAACGTCGTGTGCGGAAGTGAGCAGATGAGCTCGCCGTCAAAACCTAACTCAAACTGTGATCAAACCGTGATCACCTTTACTCCACGTACAGTCCAGGGCAGGAGAAAGCACTAAAAAGTATCTCCCCAGTGGGTAAATACTGTACCGCTAGTGTTTTGGCACAACATATACATTTACTGTAATTTTGGTCAGGGTAAAATTTTTGGCATTGTATTTTTAAATAAAAATTAGTTTTAAAAAAAAGAACTCCAATTTGGATTACTTACCTCTTCAACAACAAAAAAGTGCCGTGTAACATTCAGATTTTTTTTCATGTAAGTAAGGCGACATTTTTTTTTAACCAACGTTTTAGACATACATTTCATGTGAGAAGTGATTTTTTTGTTTGTTTTTAGTATCATTGCATTTCTTCTGAATGATTGTGGGAATAGTCAAGTGTATTTAAAAAAAAAACAAAGACTTCCCATCCATTTACATGAGAGCAGTTTGTACGCTGGTGATTTCCAGTGACATTCATGAAGCGCACAAGTTACTGTCACAGTCACACACACATACACACACACCAGCCTGTGGCACTCTCTCACCCACGCGGTCTCATCTAGTGGCCGAATGCACAAAAAGAGAGGTGGGCGACACTGAGAAACACAGAGCAACCCTCTTCAGACGACTTAGCTCCAGGTGGGAACAGTCTTCACCTGAAGTCTGAGCAGAGCCGTGTCCTTCTCCCGTCCCCCACCCACTCCTGCTGCGTTCAAGTGGGTGGCAGCCTCCTGGTGCAACACTTAAAGCTTTGTTTCCTCGCTGTAGCGTTGGATCATGATGACGCTGCGCCGCTGACAGTGTTGTTTTCTGTGCTGGCAGCGTCCCTGACAGAGAGGGCACCGGAGTCTATGGGGGAGGACACGGTGCAGTCCATTAGAGAGGGGGGAGTTGCTTCTGTTGGGGTTGAATCCGTGATGGATGTCGGTAATGATTCTAAGACGAGGCAAGCAGCCGACTCTGGTATACTGTCTGTTGCGTGGGAAATGTCTGTGACGGGGAGAATGGTAGGAGGTGGTGCAGTGGTGTCGACAGTATGTACAACGGGCGGGGTGGAAGAGCCCGCCGGGGGCACGATGCCCGAGTCAGTGGGTGGAGAAGGGCTGCGGGAAGGGGCGGCTGATATATCTTCAGTACATTCAGAGGTAGAATCGAGAGGAGCGGGTTGGGAGTCTGTGACTGCAGCTGTGGGGGAGTCTCTGTTTGGAGGAGCAGGTATAGATTCATCTGTTTCTAGCTGGAGGGGAATGTCAGACTCTGGGGCAATGATCGGTGGTGGCTGAGTGGCGAAAATGTCACTGTCTGCCAGGGGAGCAGGTGAGGGAGGGGGGCTGTCGTGCAAAGATGGAGTGGGCGAGTCTGCTGAAGTGCTGTGAGCATTATCTAGCAGAGGTGGATCCGATTTTGTGGAGATCACACCAATCTCATTGGCATTTGGCGATTCTAATGTAGAACTGGGAGGGGGCTCAATGGTCGGCATGGTGGAGATCAACAAAGAGGCGGGGACGGTTTGAAGGACCGTGGGAGAGGAGGAGTCCAGTGAAGCAGCAGGGGTACTGTCTACCTCTTTAGTAGGAGAGGAGCCAACGTTGTTCATTTCGGGAAGAGTTAAATCTGTCACTGGTTCAACTGTCTCCACAGTTATTGCTGGGGGTTCCTCTGCATCAGTCAGCAGTGGGTCTGTGACGCATGGGGCTTTGTGTAGAGGAGTGGAAGACAGCAGGTGCTCTTTACTGGCATGTATGATCCCGTCTTTGCCCACTGCTGGCAAGGCAGCTGTGGATGATGAGGAAACTGAGTGACCGTTGGGGTCTTTGGTCCCAGCTCTGCTCGGGTACATTTCCATTAACACCATGGCAGACATGTCTCCGACCGATGGTGCGGTCAGATCGACGGCCGAAGAAGCAGTGGAGTCCATGGTGGACACTGCGGTGGCGGCTGCCTCGTGGAGTGGTGTGTCTTGCACTCTGGTGTAATCCCTGCCGCTTTCAGACTGATGCAGCAAGTGGCGCTGCTCTCCGGGCCTCCTCGGGTGAAGCAGAGGCTGACGAGTGTAGTTCTCACCATCAGCCAACGTCTCCGGGAGGGGCTGACAGCGTGTTTCAGGGAGCAGAAGAATGCATATGATGCAGATGAGAGTGCAGCAGGCAAAAATGACGTGGTGAAGGAAATAGCCCTTCTGATTGTGGAGTTCCATGATGGGCGCGGTAAGCATGCCGAAGCCAGCGCTGGCCAGGACCAGGCCCAGACCACCACCTCTATGGGGGAGACAGAATATTTCATTAGCACATGCATTCTTTAAATAATCCTTTAAACTGGAGCACAAAAAAGGAGTAAGAAATCGTGGCCTACATGTGGAGTGATCACTTGAATTATTCATACGAGATTTCATTTTTGCCCTGCGATCCTCTGCTGTGTTCTGCCATTTTATCAAACAGCAGCAGAGAGTGCTGCAGTACCACCACATGCCTTCCAAAAACTCGCACTTTATTCCTCTCCTGTCTTTGCCTGAGTTTGCCACCAGATGGTGCACTTTAAACACTATCTACAGCACACCAACCCGTAAAATAACCCCAATCAAGCCTGTGTCACATATTCTCAGAGGGGATGGCTAAATTATTCAAGATGTGGATTACATTTGACACTGAACTGTAAGAGTCTGTTGTTCAATGATTTCACACCCACATTAAACATGGGGAGGTGCAGGTGATCTGTCTGGCGGATTGTCAGAACGATGACTTGCGTGATACAATAAGCTGGGAGGACAGTCCAGGTCTTTTTGGGTGGGCTTACCTGATCACAGTGGGAGTGATCTCAGCACAGAAGAAGATGCTCAGGTTGCTGACGGCGTGGGAGGAGAACATACCAATAATGGAGAAGGCAATAGACAAGTTCTTATTCAGCACATCTGAGGCTTCTGTGGATAAGCAGAAGATAGTCAGTCAGTAACCTGTGTAATCACTCAAAGAACAATTGCACTGAACATTTAAAGAGGCGGGGAGGCGTCCTTTTACATTTTTAAAAGAACGTGGAAAAACAATGGCCATAATATAAAGATGAAACTATGCAACAGGATACTAGAATGTGGATTTAACCTGCTAATTTTATCATGTTACATTAAAAAAAGTTCCATTCTATTTAAAAAAGCTCCAGATTAATGACTAATTGTCACTTTTTTAAAGGAGACATTCTTTTTCCACATTTTTGCAGAGTTCTTGGAGGCCTAAATAAAATATATGGCATGCGCTGGTCAGCATACCGCTGGGCTTGAATACTGCAGCACCATTTTCCTCCCAGGTTAAACTCCTGCTTCTCAGCCTCACTCTTTCCTCACTCATATGTGTGGCTGAGGCCAGAGCTCTTGGCTAATGTTGCCTGGCGAGCTCCATTTGTCTGAGAACCAGAACTCACTGAAGTGATACCCGAGTTAACTGATGTAAAACTGCCTGAACGTGGGAGACTAAAAACAAAAGGGCTCCGGGCACCCTACCAGCTAGCAGTGGCTCTGAGTTGGGTGAGTAAAATATTTTGAGAGCAGTCTTAAAACCTGCAGCTGTACCGCTAAGCTAAGTGTGCCCTTGATCTGAGTGGCCAAGCCTTCCTATTCGAAATACAACAAAATGATAAATAATATATAAACAACTGTGTTCTTCTCAATGAGCTAGGGCACACAAATGTCTAGTGGGGTGAGTAAAATATATAATTTTTTTATACATTTTATACATATACATTTTTTGTATGTTTGTCACATTTAAATGCTTCAAATCATCAAACAAATTTAAATATTAGACAAAGATGACACAAGTAAAAACAAAATGCAGTTTTTAAATGAAGGTGTTTATTATTAAGGGGGAAAAAAATCCAAACCTGCACGGCCATGTGAAAAAGTGATTAACCCCCTAAACCTAATAACTGGTTGGGCCACCCTTAGCACCAACAACTGCAATCAAGCATTTGTGATAACTGGTAATGAGTATTTTACAGCACTGTGGAGGAATTTTGGCCCACTCATCTTTACAAAATTGTTGTAATTCAGCCACATTGGAGGGTTTTCGAGCATGAACCGCCTTTTTAAGGTCATGCCACAGCATCTCAATTGGATTCTGGTCAGGACTGTGACTAGGCCACTCCAAAGTCTTCGTTTTGTTTTTCTGAAGCCATTCAGAGGTGGACTTGCTGGTGTGTGTTGGATCATTGTCCTGCTGCAGAACCCAAGTGCGTTTCAGCTTGAGGTCACAAACAGATGGCCGGACATTCTCCTTCAGGATTTTTTGGTAGACAGTAGAATTCATGGTTCCATTTACCACAGCAAGTCTTCCAGATCCTGAAGCACCAAAACAGCCCCAGACCATCACACTACCACCACCATATTTTACTGTTAGTGTGATGTTCCTTTTCTGAAATGTTGTGTTACTTTTACACCGGATCTAATGTGACACAGACCTTCTAAAAAGTTCAACTTTTGTCTCATCAGTCCACAGAGTATTTTCCCAAAAGTCTTGGGGCTCATCAAGATGTTTTCTGGCAAAACTGAGATGACCCTTTATGTTCTTTTTGCTCAGCAGTGGTTTTCGTCTTGGAACTCTGCCATGCAGGCTGTTTTTGCCCAGTCTCTTTCTTATGGCAGAGTCATGAACACTGACCTTAACTGAAGCAAGTGTGGCCTGCAGTTCTTTGGATGTTGTTGTGGGGTCTTTTGTGACCTCTTGGATGAGTCGTCACTGAGCTCTTGGGGTAATTTTTCTCGGCCGGCCACTCCTGGGAAGGTTCACCACTGTTCCATGTTTTCGCCATTTGTGGATAATGGCTCTCACTGTGGTTCACTGGAGTCCCAAAGCTTTAGAAATGGCCAGACTGATAGATCTCAATTACTTTGTTTCTCATTTGTTCCTGATTTTTTTTTTTTTTTGCATGGCAGCATGATGTCTAGCTTTTGAGGATCTTTTGGTCTACTTCACTTTGTCAGGCAGGTCCTATTTAAGTGATTTCTTGATTGAGAACAGGTGTAGCAGTAATCAGGCCTGGGTGTAGCTAGAGAAACTGAACTCAGCTTTCCAAAGATGTGATAAACCACAGTTAATTTATGTTTTAACAGGGATGGCAATCACTTTTTCTCACAGGGCCATGTAGGTCTGGATTTTTTTCCCCTTAATAATAAACACCTTCATTTAAAAACTGCATTTTGTGTTTACTTGTGTTATCTTTGTCTAATATTTAAATTTGTTTGATGATCTGAAACATTTAAGTGTGACAAACATACAAAAAAAATGAGAAATCGGGAAGGGGCAAACACTTTTTCACACCACTGTTTATCAATATATAGATTTATTTTGTTTGTAGTGAATTGACTGTAAACACAGTCAGCATTGAATAACGGAATTTATAAACTCTAAAGGAAAATACTTATTCATTCTGCATAAGCAGCAGCAAATTTATAGTAAACACAGTCAACATAAAAACTTTGAATAAATTAAATTTTTAAACTCTGATCAAAAGAAAAGACATGTACATTATGCATAAGTAACAGCACTAACCACCATTACAGTTTAGTGATGTGGGATGATGGGAGTTGTTGTCCGTTAGTCGTTTAAACAAAAACTAAATATTACTCTGTTATTATACGACAGCTGACAACTTTAGTTACGTGGAAAATTATCTTTTAAATTGACAAACATCATATGTGTAACTCATGGCAAAAACTGATTGGGCTCAAAAGGTAATTTTGCTCTTGCCATTCATTTCAATGGAGATTTTTTTTTAATTTGGTACAGAGCATCTTTACCCCATGTTTAATGTTTTTTCTGTACGTGGTCCCTGACAAATAAACCAATAAACAATTTAAGGTCCCATATGCACTGATCTGTATTAAAAAAAACCCTGGATAGCTCACGCCCCATTAGCGAGTACAGAGCATGTGAAGCCACAGGGCCGCCATATTAGTACATCCTAAACACTCAATGGAGAATGAAGGGGTTTAGTAGTAAACTGTGCCATTTTGCCTCAGTAACTTCCCAAAGAATTAACAGATTTTGAACTTCTTGGTATGGAGACACAGATTATAATCTTGCGCAACCGGTGAACTATCCACCTTATTCCTGGGGGTGCCGCTGAAGGAACGATTATGGGCGGAGCTTCCGGTTTCAGCTGACCTAGTGTTAAATCAGTCAATAAGAGTGGAGGAGCAGGGGCATTTAAAATAGCGCTTTTAAAAGTTTTTCAAATTCATTTTAATGTATAGTCCACATATGTGTTTTGCACTGAAGTGGCAGCTAATTTCAGCTCTTCTAGTTTTTGTATTTTTTGAATGTTTTTGTGTAGTTCTGGTGCTTGATGCTGGTGTTCGTGGTTGTGCCAGACTGGATAAATGGAGGCTTCTCACCACACGGTGACGGACGGCATCCAAGCACGGTGTTGTGGCGTACATCTGCTCTAAGGTAAATTTGATTATGTCCAACATATTTTAACAAAATGCGGCTGACTTTATTGCGGTGGAGACGTGCTGGTCTGAATGCTCACCGCGTCATTACGAGTAGAGGCAATGAGAAGCCATAAATCATGACGCTTTCTTTGTTTGGTAGCGGCAAGTCCTGGGGAAACCTTGTGAGTGCCTGGTATCATTGGAAAGCTTAGAAATCGTACTTTCTAAAAATACCTATGTTTTTGCGGAAGACATAACTCCCGACCGATTGAACGCAAGTTTTCAACCTAGCTAAAATATAAACAAATCGTCTTTTTCTGGGTCAGTTTTTGCACACTACCTACAAATTAAAAATCATTTTGAAGGTCTTTCAATACAGAATATGGAAATAATGTTACATCAGTTTTGAAAATGTCCTCAAAGTGACTCATTTTACCAGCACGGGTCATTTGTTTACACCGTTAGCATCTTAGCAGCGGTGCTAACTAACGGAGCTACTGTGTAGGAGGCCACTTTTAAAGGTCATCTTTCCGTCCCTCGATAGTCATGGGAAATGGTATGATTATATTACTGTTTTGAGGTGCAAGAGGCCGTGTTCCTGCATTTCTGATGCCAAAGTCATTGTTTTTTAACAAGGAAAAGTGTCCCGTTTCAGTGACAACCATATGTTCTAAACTAGTACCGGAAGTTGCTACCATAATTCACGCAAGGCATCATGGGGCCTAGGAATAAGGTGGATAGAAATCGATTTCTATAGTTCAACGGTTGCCCAAGATTATAATCTATGTCTCCATACCAAGAAGTTAAAAATCTGTTAATTTTTTGGGATGTTATTGAGATAAAAGTGGCACAGTTTACTACTAAACCCTTTCATTCTCCATTGCAGGGGTGTCCAACCATGTGCCATGGAGAGCCAAGACCCTGCAGGTTGTCTCTTCTACCCAGTCTCTTCAGCAGGTGTTTTCACTTATCAGCAATCAGTGGGAAGAAGTTCACTGAAATCTGCTGTTGAAGACACTGGTTGGAGGTAAAACCTGCAGGGTCTTGGCTCTCCATGGCACATGGTTGGACACCCCTGCTTGACTCGCTGAGTGTTTTGAGTGTACTAATATGGCGGCCAGGTGGCTTCACTTCTGCCGGCCAGCGATCTATCCAGTTTTTCTATAGAGATCAGTGCCCATATGCTGAAGTAAAGGGGGGCGTGACTTAGGCTGGGAGCCAGGAGAGCTGTCCACTGAGCTGTCACACAGACAGCAAAGCAAAGCCCAAATAAGCAACTACACGTTAAAAAAACAAGCCCAAAAACCCACAACTTGCGACTGACGAGATTTGCAAGCGACTTTAGAGAAGAACAAGCCCAAAGTTGCTTATAATAAGCAAACTTGGCAACACTGGTCACAACCAGAACCAGGTCAAAGCAGCTCATGAGTTTTCTGTTGGTAGCCACTCTAGATACCCAAATTAATGAACAAAACCAGGGTCTACCTCGGTCTGAATAGCTTTTTTTCTGTCAATTATCTGAACTATTTTTATGACTTTTGTATGATTAAGAAGAAGAAGATGAAGTATAAAGGATCTGAGAAGAGCACTCTGTGATCAGCTGTTGCCTTCCACAGTGGGGTTAATGTGGAAAAAATAATGAGATAAACAGAGGAGAGCAGTGAAGGAAAGGTGATGAGTTCACAGCTCTGTTGCACAGGCATACCCTCTCCAACACGTAGGGGGATAAATAGGTAAAAAGCTAGCCATAATTACATTTAGGACTTCATTATGGGTCCCTGTACAGGCTCGTGTGCTCCAAATGAGTTGCTGAAGGGTATCTGCACTGGAAATTTTCTAAAACCCAATCACAGCACGCAGAAACCAAAATGATAATGAGTCCTTGTGCACAATTCTTTGATTCTCATGCTAGTGGTTTATATCAAAGAAACCGTTTAACTCTCTTTAATTCAAACAACAATTGCAGAGGAACACAAATGGATATATGGTCCTTACCTATATTCAGGTGGTAACTATACTTGCCCAGCACTAGAAAATTAGAGATAAACAGATATTAGCAGTGAGACACAAACAGTCTTATCATTAAACAGAACAACACAATCAATTTCAGAGAGAACATGAAACAAAACCTTTGATATGTTGACTCTGGTTAAACATTAAGTGGAGCTCATTTGTAACTGAGTAAACTTGCGTGATCAGCTCTGTTTAACTGCCACTCTTCTGGTACACTGACAGCGGAAACATGTTCCATTACTCAACTACAAACAAGTAAAAGGTAACAAAGCTCCCAGTGCGAGAATTACGTAATAACTAATTCTGGAACCTCCAACAAATGAAAATTGCTATTTTTTATATTAAATAAGTATAAGATTATTGCAGTTGTACAGTATAATAAAGGATAATTATGGTAGTACTTCAACAAGTACTCTATATATACAGTTAAATAGTCTTGGAATACTGAAGGTTGACCTGACACCTACGCATTTCTCATTACCTTTAACCTTGAGCTCAGCTTGGATGTAGACCTACCTAAGAATGGCCATGTGTGAGTTAAGTGGCCATCTGGGCAGTTACTTAGGAGGAGTAGCAATTTGTGTAACAACCCCTTCAGTGCCCTGATCCCCTGTGCTTTGACCCTGACCTTGTGCCTGAGCACAACATGAATGTAGGCCCACCTAAGGATCGTTGTGTGTGTGTGTGTGTGTGTGTGTGTGTGTGTGTGTGTGTGTGTGTGTGTGTGTGTGTGTGTTTGGTGACCATCTGAGCAATTGCACTGGAGAAGTAGCAATTTTAGTAATTATGGATGACTTGTCTGGCACCATGGCATTTAGCTCATTTTGCCTTCACTGGAATGAGCTAAAAACAGGGAAATTAATGAACGCTTGACTCTGACATTTTCTGCAAATTGCCATGTTATATATATCCTGCTAGTGTGACCACAAAACAGTCACATTAAAAAAAATATGCTGTATAAGGGGTTACTGTAGATGCTGAAACTTCAGAGTCAGGCTAACTGGTTCCCTCTGCTTTGCACTAAGATAACTTATTGTGGCTTCACGTTTACAAACAGACATCAAGTTCTCATCTAATTTATCACAAGAAAGTAAAAAATATATTTTTTTGTGTATGCAATGGAATTTTTTGGGTGTCTTCCATGACACAAGAGACGCTCCTCAAGAATGTGTGGAATGCTGTATGTCAGACAATAAGCCTGGTTACATGGCTACAATAAGCCAGTAACAGGGAATAATCTAATAATGGTCCTAATCACATTTGACATGTCTACATACACTGGATGTAAACATACACTTCTCTTCTTGCCTTGAGAGAGAGCAGTCGCATTTTTCTTCCCTCCTCTCGTCTGCCTTCCTGACCTATTCCCAGCTTTGCAATGTTGCGTTTTTGTCTGTGTTTAGTCGCTCTTCTTCTGCTGAATCTTAATCTAAACGGAAATTATGGATTTGGAAGCGGCTTAAATGTGCTATTGTCACTATTTTTCAACAAGAATCGGGCCAAGGGGGAGCCCAAGAATTGGAACCTGCGAGGAGACTCATGGACATTGGAATTCATGCGTCTGTGGAAACATTATTGGTTATGATCTCAGGACTTCTATTTTTGGCTGTGAAGTTCCCTGATGCATCAGAAATTGAAGGAAGGTGAGAGAGCTGATCAAAGCGGACCCGGCAAGCTCCTTCATCAAATTCGACCAGTTGGGGAGGGCACGAGTAGCGGCAAACGGTGAACTGAATGACAGTGATTCAGTGGAGGAATACATCTGGAGCCCTGTGCTCTCCATGGAAAAAAGTTTAAGCCTGCACATATGAAAGCACAGAATTGCACGGGTGAGGAAAAATTCTATTCTCTGAGTGCACTGTGCTGATTTGATTCGACCTCGTCTTTGGTGCCCCATGTTTACATTCCTCCTGATGAAGATAAGCGGAAGGAGCGGCTCTGCCTGCTAACCCAAACAACGGCACAGTTGTTATTGTTTCAACAGATGAACGCTCAAGGACAGTGCACCATGTGACAAATTACCATCTGCAAGCAGAGCGAGAGACTCTAGACTGTTTAGATCACATGACTTTAACATCTATCCACTGCCAGGAGGCGCCCTCTGCTGTTCACTAGCAATCGACACACCTACACTTGCATTCAACATTACACTACTGACACAATTACTGATATATATTCACAATACACTGACTCTCTCAAATCTGCTTTGTCATTGTGTGATCTATTGTCTGCTAATTGTGCATTTGAGAGTTTTTTTCTTGTAATCAAAATTTTGGTCATAAATTGAGCTCTATTTTGATCAACAATGCTTTTTTCTCTCTCCTATTGTGTTTTTCCCTATCCTTCCCCCCTCCCCCCTCTTCACCCCCCCCCCCCCCCATATGACAGGCGCCTTTCATGGCTGCCGCGTCATTGGGATGCACCTTTGGTGCGCGCCCAATGTCAAGTCAAATTCCTCATATGTTTACTTGTTTACTTGTAAATGTGCTTGGCAATAAATCTGATTCTGATTCTGATTCTGATAAATAGATAATTGGGCAATAAACTATGTGTGTGTATTTGATTTGTCATAACCCGATAATGGCATTTATCTGATTACTCTGTTTCCATGACTACTTGAATAGTCATATAACTCCAGAACTTATATTTATTATTATACTTATTTATTATTGTGCATGTAAATGTAGCCATTGATTTTCAAACAATACTCACAGGTAAGCAAACCCAGCTGCAGCAGAGATGCCAGGGCAGTGATGATCATAAACATCAGAAGGCCACCGCGGCGCCCCATCAGGCCAACTGCTGGACACAGCGCAATGCAGGAGGCCACCGCAATGCCTGCCATTGTATAATAGTCTGCATAGAAGTTACGGACCGATGTGGGTTCCGGACCATCAGGACCCATCATGCTGCGGGCAAAACAGTGGTGGATCCCATAGCCTGTTAACCTGGCAGAAAACAGAGGCAAAAATTCAAGTAAATATATCTACAGTATATGTAAACAGTTCCAGAGCTTGGGTGGAGAGGGAAAAGGAAAAAAAAAGGGGCAAATTCAATTGCACTGTATGAGTTCTCATCTCAAGGTATTCTGAAAAACCAGCAGACATGTACACAGATATTTACAGGACTGGGAAGAACACACCCCAGAAGCAAACACAGGCATCCCTTCTCGTCTAATGTTTCATAAAGACAAAGCTCATGTAAAATTTATGGAGACAGGGAATCGGGCACTCCAAGCACTAAAGCAGAGGTAAAGCTGGGTCTGCCGAGTGTGAGATCTCAGACACGGTGAGGATGACAGGAAAGATCCCAAAGAGATGAAAAGAGCACCACAGATATGGATGGACAAAAAAAGATTGAAGATTGATGCTGTCTTGAACCTCTGGGTTAATAGTGGCATCTCTGATGCAAAAAAATGACGCATCTGATTGGCACTGTCCCCTACACTTACATAAGCATTCCTTCTCTGTCTCCATTTTTAGATCTTGCATTATTGCTGAACACTATACTGTATATGCACATTCTGGAGGAGGAGACACTTCCAGACAAGGATTTTTTTAAAGATTTTATTTCTCACAACCATATTTTGCATATGGGCTAAAATGGTCTCTGCCTTATTACCCACTGAAGCACGGCAGGAAAATTTTTAAAATAAAGAAAAATAAAAGCTTTGAACAGAGAGACCTGAATTCTGCATGTCAAGTTGAAAAGGGAAATTAGAAAGCTTTCTAAACTCCAGCATTTTGTTTAAAATCTCCAACATGCCTACAGAATTTTGCTAAAAGATGAGACAGTGCATTGTAGTAGTTACTATGTGTTTGTTTGTTTGTTTGTTTGTTTGTTTTAACTCATACCAACACTGAGATCCCAATTGTGTCCAAAAACAGAAATGTGAATGTCCTCATGTGTTTCTAAGTGGTAAAACAATGGCAGGCACTTACGAGTTGACACAGAGCACAACAATATTCTTCCACAGGTTCCTCGTCCCAACCATTTTTACAATGCAGGTCTTTTGGGGTTTCTTTTGAAGAGCTGTCTGTAGTTCTAGAGACAAGGAAACAGGTTTATCAGTGACTATCCAAAACAGATTACCTATTGTATAGCACACATTGCAGTGTTTTTGCTGGCGCATGACATCTTTTATATTACAATTTTTCTTTTTGATCTACACACATAGGGCCCTATTTTGATGGTGATCCGCACACTTTTCTGACAGACTTTCCGTTGTGCGCCAGTGTTTTTGTTAGTTTCTGTTAGTGCATTGTCTATTTTTATGCCTTGTGTCACGTCATCAAATTACCAGTAGACAGTGCGCCCGCTATGCGCTTGGAGGAGGTGCCTCATTTCAAAGAGGTGTGGCGGCATGCAATCTATATGTGCATTACTATTATAGTGCTTTCCATGAGAATCCGCTTTTGATCAGGAAAAAGGTCTATCATCAGAAGTGCATTGTTCATTGATATTTCAGTGCCATGTGTTGACATCGCGTAGCTTCTGAGCTCAGGAAACTGCTTGCGCTGGTATCTTGTAACAGTCATAATCGCCCATCATTTTAATTACACTGCATTCAAAATTATGCAAATAGGATTTTAGTGTCATAAACATTCAGTTTTTTGTTTTTCAATTAAACTCATGGATGGTATTGTGTCTCGGGCTCTTTAGATCACTGAGATCAATCTCAGACACCTGTCATAATTAGTTTGCCAAGTGAGCCCAATTAAAGAAAAACTACTTAAGAAGGATGTTCCACATTATCAAGCATGCCACAGGTTTCAATCAATATGGGAAAGAAAAAGGATCTCTCTGCTGTCGAAAAGCATCAAACAGTGCAATGCCTTGGACAAGGTATGTAAACATTAGATATTTCACGAAAACTTAAGTGTGATCATCATACTGTGAAGAAATGTGTGGCTGATTCAGAGCACAGATGGGTTCGTGCAGATAAGGGCATAATGAGGAAGGTTTCTGCCAGACAAATTCATCGGATTAAGAGAGCAGCTGCTAAAATGTCATTACAAAGCAGCAAACAGGTATTTGAAGCTGCTGGTGCCTCTGGAGTCCCACGAACCTGAGGGTGTAGGATCCTCCAGAGGCTTGTAGTTGTGCATAAACCCACTATTCAGCCACCCCTAACCAATGCTCACAAGCAGAAAAAGTTGCAATGGGCCCAGAAATACATGAAGACTAATTTTCAAACAGTCTTGTTTACTGATGAGTGCCGTGCAACCCTGGATGGTCCGGATGGATGGAGTAGTGGATGGTTGGTGGATGGCCACCATGTCCCAACTATGACGGAGTCATGTTTGGGCTGGAATCATGGGGAGATTGCTGGTAGGCCCCTTTAGGGTCCCTGCAGGTGTGAAAATGACCCCGGCAAAGTATATAGAGTTTCTGACTGACCACTTTCTTCCATGGTACAAAAAGAAGAACCGTGCCTTCCGTAGCAAAATTATCTTCATGCATGGCAATGCACCATCTCATGCTGCAAAGAATACCTCTGTGTCATTGGCTGCTATGGGCATAAAAGGAGAGAAACTCATGGTGTGGCCCCCATCCTCCCTTGACCTCAACCCTATTGAGAACCTCTGGAGCATCCTCAAGCAAAAGATCTATGAGGGTGGGAGGCAGTTCACATCAAAGCAGCAGCTGTGGGAAGCTATTCTGACATCTTGCAAAGAAATTCGAGCAGAAACTCCAAAAACTCACAAGTTCAATGGATACAACAATTGTGAAGGTTATATCAAAGAAAGAGTCCTATGTTAACATGTAACTTGTCCTGTTAAGATGTTTTTGACTGAAATTGCTTTTGATTTCAGTAAATATGACCTAATGCTGCAAATTCAACAAATGACCATTTTCAGTTCTTTACAACCAATACAATGTTTTGAAACTCTGTTGTACATAATAACTCGGAACAGTGCATTTTGAGTCTTTTTTTTTATTTTTGCGAAAAACTTATCATTGGGAGATTTGTTCAGTAAAATTTGAATTATGCTCAAACAGTTGATGACTTGAAAATTATACTGACTGTCATTTGCATCGACTAGGAAAATCAGATTAATATCAATATTTGTATAGTAATTTGGAATGCAGTGTATATACAGTTGAAACTAGAAGTTTGCATCTGGTGTATGTACACATCTAGTTTCAACTGTATATTTTCAACAATTTACTGTCAGTAACCACTATTATGACGACAACAGGGCAAATAATAAACACATCTTATAAGGTTCCCCTAATAAGATGTGTTTAATATTCGACAATAGTATTTCCGACCAAGCAATCTGACTGGACAATAGGGACTCCATGAGTTACTATATTCCCAGATAATCGCACTCGGACGTTTCACCAAATATGCATCACTACGATTCAACTGTGTTCTAATAATCTATAAATTACAGTTAAAGGGGTCATTGACTGTACTTTTTCCACATTTTAACAGCTCACTCATGTTTTAATGAAATGTTTGTAACATAATTTATTCACATTTTCTTTATTTTTTTAAATTATTGAAGCAAATCTGTTTTGTATTTTTCTTGGCTTTCTTGAAATGCTCTAATTTAAAGCCTATCACTTTAAGAACCATCCTTCACCTGTTCAACTCCACCCTCCCCCTTATGTCAGTTAGCCATTAGCTGACTAGCTTCTAGCCTCCTAGCTACGATGAGCAGCTCTGGTTCACTGATCCCTAGTCGATGGTGCATCTTACATCAGTCTGGCTAATTTTGCCGTGATTCCACAGCAGATTGCTAGCACCACGTACTGAGCAGCCCCCTGGTCACCGCAACTGAACTAGCCCGGGAATTGAGGCTGCCGGCCGGAGGCTGAGCCGAGGCAAAGCTTGCCGAGCTGGTGAGCCACAGGATCTCAACGGGCTCTGCTCCGACGTCCAGCCGGGGGACACTCTGTCAAGAGGCAGTCCCCTGCGTTGCCTGGAGAGCAGAGTCCCGGAGAACAATGGGAGAGCTGGCCATGAGAGCCAGAAGCCTCCAGCCAGCAGCCTCAGATCCTGGGCCAAGTTGGTTGTAGTGACCGGTGCGTCGGTGCTAGCAATCCACTGCAGAATCACAGCGAAGCCATTGGGAGATGGGCTGGAGCGACACAAGGCACATCGCTGACTGTGTACCAGTGAACCAGGTAGTAACAGGGATGGTTGTTAGGCTGACTAAGGTCCAAAGAAAATGACAATATAAGCCACGCCTGGTGTGAGGCTCCTAGTATCAGTGTTAGCTCAGGGGCTAATAGGCTATCTTTAGCACCCCTTCCATCTACGTGACAGACAGCTAGACGGGCCAATAATAGAGCAGTGGGCGGGTCTCAAGGATGGCGGTGGGTTAGCGTTTTCTAAACTTGATGTATATTATTTTGACGGAAGAGTCAAAAAACTTTCTGCCATTTCTTGGGAGAGAAAAACGAGATAAAGGCTGTGTGTGTTAATTGACTGTTTTGAAAATTTTTTTACAATTACGTGACCAGTAGACTCATTTCAGATAGTTAAAACCTACAAACACACCATTTTTCAGTCAATGGCCCCTTTAATATCAGTGGTTTCTTGGGTGAGAATTCTAATACTGTGTTGGATACCTTAATTTCCACAGTGAGGTACTGTTTGAAAAGAGATGGCCCTAAAAATCCAGACGTCCATTACCCAGAAGTTCCGCCCTTGTATACATCTGGCTAGTCACATTTGTTTATAACAAAATTGACAAACTAGAGTTTGATTTATTGCCTTGACTAGTAAACTATAATACCATTGTGGTGATGGACTACACTACCGTTCAAAAGTTTGGGGTCACCCAGACAATTATTTTGTGTTTTCCATGAAAAGTCACACTTATTTACCACCATGAGTTGTAAAATGAATAGAAAATATAGTCAAGACATTGACAAGGTTAGAAATAATGATTTGTATTTGAAATATTTTTTCCAGATACTCAACCTGCTCAAAGGAAGGTCAGTTTTATAGCTTCTCTAACCAGCTAAACTGTTTTCAGCTGTGCTATCATGATTGCACAAGAGTTTTCTAATCATCCATTAGCCTTCTGACGCAATGAGCAAACACATTGTACCATTAGAACACTGGAGTGATAGTTGCTGGAAATGGGCCTCTATACACCTATGTAGATATTGCACCAAAAACAAGACATTTGCAGCTAGAATAGTCATTTACCACATTAGCAATGCATATTAGATATTAGAGTGTATTTCTGATTAGTTTAAAGTTATCTTCATTGAAAAAAACAGTGCTTTTCTTTTAAAAATAAGGAAATTTCTAAGTGACCCCAAACTTTTGAACGGTAGTGTATATTTAATCTAAAAATGTCAAGAAAAAATGAGCAAATTGCATGCCAGCTAACACAGAAATGTGCCAATGCTAAATTGTTAATGTGCAAAATAGCCACCAGCATTAGCCACATGGCCCACAGACCCTACTCAACAGGTGACCAGTATGTACATAAACTGCACTGGACAATATTTAATTTGGTTTGGTCTTTGGTTGAATGTGTGTGAGCTGACAATATCCCTGTTCTTTTTTATATTATGTTCATTGGGGTGCTTCACTATTTTTCTCAGTGGCGCAAAATAACTGATTGAACAAACAAAAATCCTAATATTTTGTCCTGTGTTTCTGTCATCTTATAAAGTGTACTTGTGGAGCTATTGTATAGAAGCAATATTACACTTGAGGTCATGCGGTATCATGAATATATCACTGTGGTGATGTCTTCAAGTTGGGCCTACGACCGAATCACTACAGTGATATATTCATATATACTGTACTCCTTATCATGTAATATTGCTTAAATCTAACACAATGAATAAACTACAGTGAGGCAAAGGGTTTGTCTAAAATTATGGTCAGTCAATTTCTTTATAAAAACCCTAAGGGGTTTTATGAAAAATTAATAATAATGGATGAGATTTATATGGCGCTTTACATGTCAAGCGTAATCTCCATTATTCATTCACTCCAGACAGACATTGATAAGCTACTTCTGTAGCCACAGCTGCCCTGGGTGACTGAAACGTGGCTGCCAATCCACACCAACGGCCTCTCCGACCACTACTGAACATTTATACACATTCACACCCAGTGTCATGGACACTGGAGGCGAGGTGGGTAAAGTGTCTTGCCCAGGGACACAATGGCAGAATGGCTGGGGAGAGCGGGATTTGAACCACCAACCCTCTGGGTACTGGACGATCCGCTCTCCCTCCTGAGCCACTGCCGCCCACATTTCCCTCCTCCGTGCAATTTTTGCTGAGCACCAAGCTGGACGGCAGGAAGATCCATTTTTATATTGTCTTTTGGCATGACCCGGCGGGGACTTGAACCCCGACCTCCAGTTGAGGGGCAGAAATTAAAGAAGTATCACTACGATACACTGTGGCACAACAGGAATATGCACTACAGTTATCACTTATGACAGTCTAAAAAGCTTTAGAATGGCTGTAATTGTTTTGTAATTGTGTTCTTGTGTCACATTTTCATATCAAAGGGAAAAAAGAATTGTTGGTTCTCTTGAGCACATGTCTGGTTTACAGCAGCCACAGATATTCCAAGCATTTTAACAAGCATGTTTCAGGTATGACAATGCATATGGAAGAACATTTCCAGGAAGGGCAACACCCCTAAGCTCTGGTGATATGTGACAGCGCACAGTGGATGTTTTATCAGCCTGCAGGTAGCCGCAGAACCACACCTCTGCCTTGTGATGCTATACGTTCATTTCACGCTGACTCCACACCACCCGCTTAAGGTTTAAACCACACTGGTTTTTCAGTGACCCCCCCCCCGCCAAGGCCAAGTTAGAAACGCTGAGTAATCTTACCCCGTCTTCAAATCTTTGCAACACATTCCACTCACTTTCCAAATATGACCTAATAGCTTCTTTGACTACTCATCTGGCAACAATAAACACATTTACTGTCCAATAATGTATTTAGTGCTGAGAGCTAGAATGTCTGAACTTGTTCAGCAAGGTTTAAGGACAGCATGTTACTGTAAAAATAGGAGAGGAAATCGTAATTGTACTAAGGTTAAAACAAAATGCAGTTAGCATTTAACACAAATGTCATCTGCTATGACTTCTGACTAAACTGCAGTCCACTCTGTGATTTTCATCTGACCAGTCCTGTGAGTGAAGCAGTTCAAACACGGTCAGAGTCCATGACCTGAATCCATCTGCACACCTCTGTGTCAACTCACATCCACACACTCAGTCAATAATAAAATTAATAAGAATTCCAGAGTGTCATAATGTTCAACACCCACCACTTTCTCCGTAGTTCCATATTACCATGGTAACAAGACATAAAATGGATAGAACCTTGTCACGGCAGGAGCTACGAATGCATGCCCTGGCTTTAAAAAGAAGGAACCACAATGTATATTTCAGCAGAAGAAATATAGATTGATTGTAGTCTTGTGTATCATTACCTGTCTGGATGTCATCTTTGTCGAATTCTTTATTCACCTGATTTTTCTTCACTATGCGCTCCATGATCCACTTGGAGCGGCAGTATTGCTGAGTGGCCAACAGCCAGCGCAGTGACTCAGGGAATATCCTGTCAAAAAATAGGGAGGATGTCCTTTATTATTATAGCATGAAAAATGAGAAGAAGGGGGGGGAGAGTTTTCCTTTTAAAAAACTGATAGAAATCTAACTGTGTTGATTTAAAAAGTCATGTATCATCTTATTTTATATCACTTCAACATATTTTATGGCCTTTACGGTCACACACAGAATCTCCTATCTTCAAACAGCCACCATCCCAGCTGTGTTCTTTTCCCTCCGGTTGGTGCACGCCGTTATCTGACATTTATTTTACATAACGCTGCACAATCTTTTCTAAGCATTGTTGATAAGAAGTGAAAGAAATAAATAAACAATGCAAATACTTGCCGAAGTTCCTGTCTGCACAGTAAAAGTGCAGGTGTCATCATTTTGCACAGGGGTGGTTTAAAGTTGTTTCCACAAATCACCACAAAAATTAGATCACCCACAGCATTTAATGTTCAGCTGCAATGCAACAGTTGCAGAGTCAGCCACTTGTTGTGAGTCCAGCCTGTGCCCAGAAGCGCTGTTGGGCCTTATCAAGAAGAAACACGGATTTGTTCTTTTCAAACTACCAAAATGCCATAGTGAAGACTAGCTCTACTTTAAACCCATTTTTTTATATCTCATACTAAATCTTGAGTCAACAGCTCTGTCACTGCTGGCAGTATCGCAGACTGCCAATAATACTTTGCCCTGAACTTTGGTGGTTGTGCTCGGAATGCAAAGTTCAACAATTAATCAGAGACGCAGTGGTAGTTTCACAACCTACACTGTGTCCTTGAATTCTTTAAACACTCAGCGGGTTAAGGCCGTATCTGCACCAAAGCAGATAAAAACACTGCTCCCCAGTATGGGCACCAAACTGCTGAGTCATGAAAAATGCTACCTTTTTGTATAAGCAACACAACAGCGCTGTGACGACATGTGTGCCAGAGGTGACTTAAGAGCAAGAATCAACAAAGATTTTCACAGCACATGTCCTACACCAATGGAAATATTTCATATAACCAATACTCAATATTTGATCAAATTTGTAATGGAAGGCTTTGTAATGGAATTTGTAATGGAAGGCTTCCATCTGTTTCCAAATGGAAGCCTCACTTTCCTGTTCAATGAAAAGCATCAAAAACAATTTTTTGAAATACAAACTCTACAGTTGGACTTGGAACTATTCAACCCCCGATGCAAACCATTTTTATTTTCAAACTTTACACATGTTCAGCTGCTTGCAAAAACAAATCAAGCTAGAGGCATTATATAGCACAAATGTCAAAACATTTAAATGTTTCAGGTTTGACTGTTTTCAACCAAACTTTTTTTTTTAAATTTGAAAATAAACATGATTTGCAATGTGAGGTTCAATAATTTTGAGGGCAACTATTTGTAAATGTTAAGACATGCCACTATTTTAGAGCAGTGTGCAACACGGTAGGACAAATGCATATTTACTAAAAATATTAAAAATCATAGCAGTACAAAGACAACTATTTAAAATGTTATTATTCATATTTCATTATTTATTATATTTTAAATATAAGGTTTTAAAAAAGACATAAAACCAAATGCATCAAATCTAATTTATTACAGATAGCAATAGTTTTGCAGCAGAAGAGAGTGAGCTAATTTACATGGTCATAATAAGTCAATAACTGGGGATAATCAGCTGAAGTAATAACTGAGATCAGTGGCTCTTATTTATCAAATGTGTGTAAGATAGAAAAATGGCTGTACAATCGTTGCAGTGTAAAAATTGGTATTTATCAATCTGAACATGATTGTACGTTATGCTCAAATGCAATGACTGATCTGAGCTCGTGTACACAAATTTTCAAGTTGCTATAAACTTGCGGTGCAGCAGAGAAACCTGACTGCTTAGGAGAAATATTTTATTAAATCAAATCATATTGAGCAGTGCACCCTTTCAGATGATATGTTCGCCTTGTGTTATACTTAGATAAGAGTTTTGACGATTTACTTTAAAGATTAAAGAGGCTGCTTTTAGTAATTATAAATGTTCTATCCAAATTTATATCACTGCAGCAAATATTTAAACAGATTTTGGCAGAATTAAAAAAAAAACAACTTGTAGTTATTTGATGGAATGCCGAAAACTTAAACTTTTAGCTTCTGAAATATTTTTTACCGATGTGGGTTTTTCGAATTGTTATTTTACTACTGTATTTATATATTTATACGGTAGGGAGTCATCTCCTGTGTGAGTACTGTGTATTTCTGTGTCATGAACCTGGGTTTGTTAGTTCCAAACCCAGTTCTGACTTATGGTTGTTTTGCTCTATTTCCCTTCAGGCGCATCAGGGAGCTATTGGCCTTCGCTTCCTGACAGCTCGGGCACGCCCCCTCCTCCTGTCAAGTGCCATCAGCTGTGCTCTGTTGTTGGGTGTTTCACATACATACACACACACTCCATTCATTCTCATTCACACGCTCAGACACTCACTCATGCACACCTGGGGTTCATTATGTCCAGCCCACGCATTCTCACACCGGCAATCTCTTCCCTCGTTAGGACTATTATTATTTAAACAAGGGGTTATTAGGAAGAGATTGTCAGAGCATTCACCTCCATACATGGTAGCGTGTTCCTTCACGTATGCGCATTCATTACCGTCGTGTTGTTCAGCCTGTCGTTTCAAGTGCGGTTAATCCCTTGATGTTAGCGGCTGACCCTGCTTACTTCCTCACCCTCCAGACTGCACGGACAGCCCCGGATCGCTCCAGTTCAGTAAGTTTCATGTTTGCCCTTCTCCCTGTGCCGACAGCAGCCCTGCGGCACTAGGCGATTTCTCCGCTGGGCTGTAGAGCATCCGGGAGGTGTCCTGTATGTCTGGTGGCCTATTCTCATCATTGTAACCCTCTGTATTTGTGTGGTACTGGACTTGTTACTTTGTTGTAGTTTATGTTAATAAATGGCACGTTCTACTCCAGCAAGTGGGCTTTTCATTCCTTCCCTCGTGCGCCGCGTAATGGCGCACGACGAATCATGACATTTCTGTAAGTATTTCTTTGACTACTTTTTTGTTATTTAGTATCTAATTATAGTTATCCCTTACAAATCACAGTGGTGTGAAAAAGTGTTTGCCCCCTTCCTTATTTCTCTTTTTTTTTGTATGTTTTTTGTAAATGTTTCAGATCATCAAACAAATTTAAATATTAAACAAAAATAACACAAGTAAACACAAAATTCAGTTTTTAAATGAAGGTGTTTATTATTAAGGGGAAAAAAATCCAAACCTACATGGTCCTGTGTGAAAAAGTGATTGCCCCCCTTCCCCCGTTAAAGCATAAATTAACAGAGTTTATCACATCTTTGGAAAGCAGAGCTCAATTTTGCTAGCCACACCCAGGCCTAATTACTGCCACACCTGTTCTCAATCAAGAAATAACTTAAATAGGACCTGCCTGACAAAGTGAAGTGGACCAAAAGATCCTCAAAAGCTAAACATCGTGCTGCAATCTAAAGAAATTCAGGAACAAATGAGAAACAAAGTAATTGAGATCTATCAGTCTGGAAAAGGTTATAAAGCCATTTCTAAAGCTTTGGGACTCAAGTGAATCACAGCGAGAGCCATTATCCACAAATGGTAAAAACATGGAGCAGTGGTGAACCTTCCCAGGAGTGGCCGGCCAATCAAAATTACCCCGAGCGCAGGGACAACTCATCCAAGAGGTCACAAAAGACCCCACAACAACATTCAAAGAACTGCAGGCCTCATTTGCCTCAGTTAAGGTCAGTGTTCATGACTACACCATGAGAAAGAGACTGGGCAAAAATGGCCTGCATGGAAGAGTTCCAAGACAAAAACCACTGTTGAGCAAAAAGAAGATAAAGGCTCATCTCAGTCTTGCCAGAAGACATTTTGATAATCCCCAAGACTTTTGGGAAAATACTCTGTCCACTGACGAGGCGAAAGTTGAACTTTTTGGAAGGTGTGTGTCCCATTACATCCGGCGTGAAAGTAACACAGCATTTCAGAAAAGGAACATCATACCAACAGTAAAATATGGTGGTGGTAGTGTGATGGTCTGGGGCTGTTTTGCTGCTTCAGGACCTGAAAGACTTGCTGTGGTAAATGGAAGGAGAATGTCCGGCTATCTGTTTGTGACCTCAAGCTGAAGCACACTTGGGTTCTGCAGCAAGACAATGATCCAAAACACACCAGCAAGTCCACCTCTGAATGGCTTCAGAAAAACAAAATGAAGACTTTGGAGTGGCCTAGTCAAAGTCCTGACCTGAATCTGATTGAGATGCTGTGGCATGACCTTAAAAAGTCAGTTCATGCTCGAAAACCCTCGAATGTGGCTGAATTACAACAATTCAGGAAAGATGAGTGGGCTAAAATTCCTCCACAGTGCAGTAAAAGACTCATTGCCAGTTATTGTAAACGCTTGATTGCAGTTTTTGCTGCTAACCGTGGCCCAACCAGTTATTAGGTTTAGGGGGCAATCACTTTTTCAAACAGGGCCATGTAGGTTTGGATTTTTTGTTCCCTCAATAATAAACACCTTAATTTAAAAACTGCATTTTGTGTTTACTTGTGTTATCTTTGTCTAATATTTAAATTTGTTTAATGATTTGAAACATTTAACTGTGACAAACATACAAAAAAACGAGAAATCAGGAAGGGGGCAAACACTTTTTCATACTACTGTACCTGTTAACTCACTGGTAAACCACAACAGAGCTTTGTGTGCACAGAAGTGCATGGGCCGAGGTGATTGATGGGCTACATCAGGGTTAAAGGAACTGCTATGGATCATCAAGAGGAATGTTGCTGTACACACCAGAGAAAGTGTGGAAATATGATTTCATTTTGCCCCATGTGTTTCCGCACAATATTGCTAAATGCCAGAGAGCCATGGCCAACATGAGCCGATGCACAGAGCACACAGCTGTGTGAGAGACATGGGACGTCTTTCTGCACCTTAAAAAGTAAATAATCAATTGTTATGTTTGATAAGTATGCTTTAAAATGACAAAATGAACAACATTTAATCAAACAATCACTGATATCAAACAATACAGATTTAGATTATAACCCTAAGCTTGAGATCAAATGGTCAAACCAACGGTGTTACGTAACACCAATGTACTCCAAACGTGTTTGTTTTACAATTAAAGCAACTTCTGAGGTTGCCACACAACACTACTTTATTATTTTTCACTTCTCTTATAATCATGTCAATTTCTACTTTGGAAACGTTTCTCTTTTTGCCAACTTACCTTCTGCTGTATCGTAAATGCTGGGGGCAAGGCGGGAGCATGGTATTTAAATTACGATTGTTTCCATTCGTCAGACTTAGCAATGAGTGAACGATTGTATGATGAGATTGATCACATGCACACAGTTTCATAAATGCCATGTGGACCTTGGTGTACAATCATTTCTACAACCGAATGTGTGCCGATTTCTGTGCACTTTTGCTAAATGAGGGCCAATGTGTTTACATGCATTTAGCATAAAGAAACACTATGTAAGATTTTCACCTTAAAATAATATTCCAAAATTATTAATGGTACATGAACCAGGTGAAAATCATTTTTCCCATACCCTGAGTGGGCCTGTATTTCCTGCAACAACTCTGTTCTTGGTGGGAACACTGAAAGGACTACAAACATTGCGGCTATGTCCCAACAGTTAATCATAGGGGACAACTTCAGTCACCACCAACTAAGCATCCTGTGATTAGCTGGACTGAGGTCATAGTTACCACAGATGTAGTAGTGTTCCTACCTAGAACAAGAAACTTACATAATGCTGCTTTAAATGATGCAATATTGGGGTCAAAACTTGTTCACATGATTTAATCAATAGTTGGACTTCTTTCCACAAGTGCTTGATGAAAATCAACCTTCCTGTTAATTCCAAAACTTCCTGTCTAATCCTGAACATGGCTTTGTCGGACACGGTTGTTCTTCTGCTAAGCTTCCTGCTAAATTTTCACAGACACTCTCTTTAGAACATCAGCATATCTGTATTTTCTTGCATCCAGAAGATGAAGAATATTCATATCCTTCAATTTGTTATGCATTATGTAAGTTTCCTCTTCATTCCAAAATTGTTTGCCCACATTCTCCATAATTGCATCTGCATTCACTGGTGCTTTAATTGAATATTTTCACATTCACAGACGTTAAAAAAAAAAGAAATCAGATTTAACCATATACTGTACACTCACTCAAACTGATTACTGAAATGAGGTGTGTTTATCCAATTTCTCAAAATCCTATATTGGCTTTTATCTGATAAAGGATAACTAATTGTGCTGTTTGCATGACTACTTGAATAATCATTTAAGTCTAGAAGTCCAATAAGAGAAGTTTATTAGTGTGTATGTAAACAGACAACCAAGGTGCAGCAGATGCTCCAGTCTTTTCCTTACCAAATGTAGGACAGCATAAGCAGCAGAGGACAGACGATGACAGCTTGAAGTACCTGCCAGTCGCGACAAAGGTATGCTACCGCAGGCATCAGCAGCTGACCACCCAGAACCACAAAACTGGCCACCATTGTCATGGAAAATCGCCATCCTGGCATGCATAGCTCAATTCCTGACAAAGAGAACAAACAGAAGAGAACAAATATCAAAAATTTGATGTCCATTTTCTGCAAAGGAAATGTAACTGCAAGTAAGCACTGATGACAGTATCAGCAGTATCCATTTGCACAAAAAGTTTGTGCAATCAAACATGAAAATTAAAATGGAAAAGAGAAACTACGTACAGTATATAAAACCTTTCTGCATTTATTAGATGTGCCAAGTAAATACTAAGCATACCTGTTTGGATATGGACTTTTTATCATATATCATGCAAATCTAGTAGTATCTTATACTAACAAAGGGGAATAAAATTACTACAAGTCCATCATTTTGTACAAGCTCATGATCAAGTATAGTTATTTGACCATGAGCAAAATAAAGTCCATTATTCTGGTATATTTCCAGGTCACTTCTTACCAGAACAATGTTTTATTGGAGTGTATCAGATTGAAAAGTAGTAACAAGTTACATTTTGTGAAATAAGTTATTCACAAAATGTAACTTTTGTGAGTAGTTTTTTTGCAGGATACTTTTACTCAACTATATGTTGCCATTGTCAGGAATGTGGAAGGACTGGAGCCAATCGCTGGACGTAAGTTTAACAATGATTTTATTACAGAGTGCTGGTCACGCTGGCACTGCTCGAGGGCTTTAACACAAAATAACAAAGCAGCTTGGAAGCACAACAAAAAGGCAAAAACTGACAGACGGATCAGGACATGACTGGAAACAGAAGCGTGTAATCACACTGGCACGACCGCCAGTGCTGGTGTGGTCCATGGTCCATGGAAAAACAAGGTGAATCTGGCGGTCTCCCAGAGTCCCAGAGCCATCAGATCATGGGACAAAACAGTTCAGGGGGTCTACCTGAGTCCACCGGCCCCCACATCAGAGTGCGAGGTGGCTGGCCAAAATCTCAGGTCCACTGGACCAGAAAGCAAGGCAGTTTAGGTGGTCTTCCAGAGTCCCTGGAGCCCCAGACCGGAGCGCAGAGCAAGTCCAGAAATAACTGTAGGGGCACTTTAAACTCAGGAGAAAAAGGCATTGAATTGATAACAAAGAATCCTCAAACTCAGGAGATGGCAACATAAATACTCCAAATTCAGGAGATGATAATGTGGAGCCCTTAAACTCTGGAGATGTCATAGACACCCTAACCTCAAAAGGTAACACAGGAGCTTTAGGTTCTGAAAACACAGGGGCCCTTTGCTCTGAAGCTAACACAGGATCTTCTCTTAGAGAGGATAACAAAGATTTCAATACAGAATTTTCTCATTTAAGTGTGACAAACATACAAAAAAATGAGAAATCAGGAAGGGGGCAAACACTTTTTCACACCACTGTAAATATTTTTCTACTATAATATAGTAACAATCAACTATTAAATAGAGACTATTACCCCCCCCCCTCAAAAAAAAAAACTGGTACAAATGATTTCAGATGCACAAATATGGTGTTAAGATTGTGTTGTAATTCCACTGAAAAGACAAAAAATAATAGTTACACATTAAATTATTTCTTTACAGGTTTACCAGTACATACCATTGTTCTCATCAACAACTAAATATAATTTCTCAGTCCATTACACTCAGTCTCTTATCAAGCGCATATGCCAACTCCAAACACAAACAACAACACAAAAAACAGTCCATAGCAATGTCCCCACAAATCTTCGTTGGAAAAAAAAAAAAAAAAAAAAAAAAGGAAAAAGAGTCCAGATACTCCACTAAAAATAAGTGGAAGCTAATGTCTTAAAAATAATGAGAAAAGACCCTGAGCTCAAGGAAAAATTGCAGTTCATAAAGGAAGAGAAAAAAAGGCTCAATCTCACCAGCATGCAGCCCCCTCACCCCTGGGTCATTTTGACAGCTCAGCTCAACATTAATAAATGCAACAATACTGTGAAACTTAGACAGCTATAGGGCCACAAACAACAAATGAAGTTTTCTAGATTATGTAGCACAGTCAATAAAAGCATTCCTACTTGGCTTGTCAAAATGGGTTGACTCACTCAGTGGCACAGGTAGAGTGTTGGACGCTTAGCCGGAGGTTGTGGGTTTGAACCCCCGGATGGGCACCACCAGTTCAGCTTAACTATCTGTCCCCTTGGTTACAATTACACTTCATTTATGATAATTACGCCTATTTTTTCATTATTTACAATTCTATTCATAAAATGCAATGCATCGACTTCCGGTCTGGACGCCATGGCGACTGCAGCTTAACACTGAAGCTCTCAGACCCAATCCAGGATTGAAAATATATATATATTGAAAATATTGAAAATATTGAAAATCAAACTTAACGGATTTTTGGAGGAGTGAAAATCAAAAGACAAAATCATCATGTCTAAAGGAAAACAGAAGAAACTGAAATTCTCCAGGCCAGGACACGTATCGGCCGGAGAATCTGAACTGGAAGATCTCCGTTCAGAAGACGAGGAACTGGTGATAGCTAACAAAAGGGTTAGCCTGAAATCACTATTTGAGGAGCTACAACAATTTCGCCGAGAAGTTACGGCCGAATTTCGGGAATTCAGAGAAGAATTGAAAAGGACAAACAGCAGAGTGGACCAGGCCGAGAACCGAATCTTGGAAACAGAGGATCGAATAAAAGTGCTCGAAGATTCTGTGCTAGACCTACGCAAAAGACAAGCAGCTATAGAGGCTAAGCTAACCGACCAAGAAGGAAAACAAAGAAGAGACAACATAAGAATTCATGGTCTGATAGAAGGAACCGAAAATGGTTTTAACTCAATGGCAGAATGCGTGGAATCCTTACTAAGAGAGAAATTGGATATTCCACAAACCACCGACTTGAAGATAGAAAAGGCACATCGTTCATTAGCCGCTAGGCCGGCGGCGGAAGCGCCCCCACGTTCGGTGTTGGTAAGATTTTCCAATTTCAAAATAAAACAAGAGGTTGTAAGACTGGCCTGGCAGAAAAAAGGATTTATGCACCAGGAGAGAAAAGTCTACGTGGAACACGATTACGCCCCGGAGGTCCTTAAAAAGCGCAGGGAATACAATGACGCGAAAAAGGTGTTAAGAGAGAAGAAATTGCGCTTTCAGACACCATTTCCTGCGAAGTTAAGGGTCTTCTACGGCGATGAAACGTGTCTCTATAATTCGGCGGAGGAAGCAACAGCTGACATGGCGAAAAGAGGGCTCCCGGTAACGGTATTTAAACCCGCAGCAGACCCGAGTGAGAAGATCAAAGCGCAAACATGGACAACACAAAGACCCTCAAAATCCACGGACCAGCAGCGGGAAACCCAGCACCAGAGCGTCGCAGATAAACTATCCGTTTTCAGGTTGGAATAGCGACCTTTTTTTTTTTTTTTTTTTTTTTTCTCCTTTCTCTTGAATCAATCCGCACATCCAACCCCCCTCATACAAGGTAACAAACATTAAAGGAGATGCATATTCAGCATGTGGTAAAACATTTAATGGAACAATCATATTATTTGAAACAAATAAGTCTTTGTAATAAAAAAAAAAAAAAAAAAACTTGTTAAAATAGAAATGTGACAATAATCCACATGTTCTCCTCATACTAACAAATACTGTTTTTGCGTGAATGTTTGATGTGATGGGGGTGGGAGGGTGCACACAATTTCACAGGGTTTAGGCATAAAAGGGAAAAAAAAAATCATTACAAGTTTGGATTGGGTTCTGAAACTCACGTTAAAAGCATGGGACTACTTTCAGTGGTAAGAGAGGGCCCTCAACACGTAACAGAGTTTGAGGAATTTCCCTCAGAGCCTTCACTCCATCAAGGCTCTTACAGGGTCTTTAAAAAGACCTCAGCTCAGGAAGTTCTTATGACAGCTTTTTGTTTTAAAGTTTTTTACACTATGTTCTTAATGTTTTTCTTGTTTTTAATGTTCTTTCAGTTTCTGAGTAGCACAAAAGAGGGCCACCACACAGTTATACTAAACAAAACAACACAATGGAGAAACAGGGTGTAACCAAAATAATTTCATATAATGTAAAAGGAATCCTGAATCCAGTTAAAAGATCCAAGATTCTAGGCAAAATGAAAAAAGACAAAGCAGGAATAATATTTTTACAAGAAACCCACCTAACAGATGTGGAACACAATAAACTCAGTAGACAAGGGTTTAAAATGATCTCTTCATCTTCATATAAATCAGGGAGGAGGAGGGGAGTAGCGACATTGATATCAACCAAAATTACATTTGAAAAAAAATCAGAACACAAAGATAAAGAAGGGAGATACAGTTTGGTAACTGGGCGGCTAGAGGGAGAAGATATCACCCTGCTGAATGTGTATGCTCCCCCAGGGGCTAACTGGAAATTTTATAAAAATGTATTCGACCTAATGATAACTAAAGCTCAAGGTTTAGTGATATGTGGTGGGGACTTCAATCTTAGACTGAATCCATACTGGGATGCTTCTGGTAATTCCCCACATCAAAATAACACCCAAAACAGGAAGACTTGGATGCTACTAAAAGAATTGGGAATCTGTGACGTGTGGAGGGAACTCAACCCCAGTGTAAAAGACTATACATTTTACTCAACTCCACATTCATCTTACTCAAGGATTGACTATTTTTTTATGTTTAATAGAGACATTGGAAGAGTAAAAACATGTAAAATAGGACTGATGGATCTCTCCGACCACAGTCCGATCTACATGGACTTAAATATCCAAAAATACACAAATAATACATTTTCTTGGAGGTTAAATTCAAATGTCCTGAAAGGACCATTGAAAGATGAATTGGAATCAGATATTCTCAGATATTTGGAAGATAACGATAATGGAGAAGTATCCCCTTTAATACTGTGGGATGCATGCAAAGCTGTAATAAGAGGAAAGATTATTGCAAAACTGGCAACCCAAAAGAAACTAAGACAAGAAAAACTATCCACATTAGAGTCAGAACTTAGGAACCTAGAAAAAGAACACAAAGGCAACACTCATTCTACTGACTCGCTCAAGATTAAGGAAATTAAAAACCAAATAAATGAGATCTACACAATAGAAATCCAGAAGAAACTTACATTTCTGAAACAAAAATACTATGAAGCAGGCAGTAAATCGGCAAAATTGCTAGCCTATAAATTGAGGAAACATCAAACAGAAAGAGCAATCTACAAAATCAGAGACCCAGTATCAAAGGAAATAAAATTCAGAATTCAGGATATTCTTAAAAACTTTGAGAATTACTATAAGAACTTATACTCCCACAAAAAACATAAAAACGCATCCGAGGCATTCCTAAACACATTAAACCTTCCCCAACTTACGGAGTCACAAAATAAAACACTACTGTCAGAAATACATCCTAAAGAATTGGAAAAAGCAATTATGAAACTTAAAGCTAACAAATCCCCAGGAGCTGATGGCTATACAGCAGAGTGGTACAAAACCTTTAAACAGCAACTATCTCCTCTCCTCCTGAAAACATTTAACTATGTCCTCCACACAGGGGAAATCCCCCCCTCCTGGAGAGAAGGGGTCATTGCAGTTATACCTAAACCTGAAAAGGATAAACTAGAGTGCTCCAACTACAGACCAATCAGTGTACTAAATCAGGACTATAAGCTTTTTACCATTATCCTTGCCAAAAGGTTAGAAAATATACTGACAGACCTAATTCATTTAGACCAAACAGGTTTTATAAGACAAAGACAGACACAAGACAACATTCACTTGCACTTTACACATAATTCATCATATAAAAAAATATAACTTAAATGCAGTCATATTGGGATTAGATGCTGAAAAAGCATTCGATTCGGTTGACTGGTCTTTTCTATATAGAATCTTATCCAGTTTCAATTTTCATAACAACTTCATTAGAACTATACAGGCATTATATAAAAAACCAACAGCTAAAATAAGGATTAACGGTATTTTATCATCTTCTTTTGAACTGGAAAGAGGATGTCGTCAGGGCTGCCCCCTGTCTCCACTGCTCTTTGCAATCTTCATAGAACCTCTGAGCCAATGGATAAGACAAAACCAAAAAATTCAAGGTATTACACTTGGTCAGAAGGAACATAAAATAGCACTCTTTGCTGATGACATTTTAATATACCTAGGGCAGCCGAACACTTCTTTACCAGAACTAACCTCAGTTTTTTCAGAGTATGGAGATTTATCAGGGTACAAATTAAACATGCATAAAACCCAAGTTTTAACATTCAACTATGACCCAAATCATTATTCACTAAGCAAACTCAAAACTAACTGGGAGTCGGAATCTATGAAATATCTGGGGGTCAATATCCCGAAACAACTCAACAAAATTATATCACTAAACTATGATCCACTGGTGACAAAAATAAAATCTGACCTAGCAAGATGGAATATGATACCATTCTTGGGTACTGCACAAAGAATTGAAGCAGTCAAAATGAATATACTTCCACGTCTTCTATACCTTTTCCAAACAATACCGGTAGAACCTCCCAAAAAAACATGGCAGGAGCTGGACAGAAGGATCTCAAGATTCATATGGCAGGGCAAGAGACCTAGAATCAGATATAGAACCCTACAGCTAAACAAAGACAAAGGTGGGCTCGCGCTGCCAAATATCAGGGACTACTTTAAAGCCGCACAAATTAAAACTTTAGTAGAGATATGTAACCCAGTCTACACTGCACAATGGAAGGAGATCGAATGCCAAATAACAAGTGACATCCCCCTACAGGCGATAATAGGGAACAATGCCTTACCTAAGCTTTTGAATAACACTAACCCGTGGATAGAGACCCCGCTAAAAATTTGGTTTAAGATAGTCAGAGAGAATCAAACTAAAGAGCCCTATCGACTTCTGCAATGGATTGCCTATGAGCAGGACTTTACTCCTAATAAAACAGACACCAGATTTAAAAAGTGGAAGGAGAAAGGGCTGATAAAATATTACGATTTTTTTAAAGGGCAAATCTTAAGAAGTTTTGAAGATTTGAAAAAACAAGGCCTAATAAATCAAGACCTTTACAGGTTCTTCCAGCTTAGACACCACATAAACAATATACTTAAAAAGGAGGTTTTGGAAAGGGCCCAGTCAGGTGTTCTGAAGGTCTTCTTAATGGCATATAAAGGGATCCCAGGGATCAGATACATTTCTAAAATATACCAAGGTCTTCAAGACTTAAAAGGAGACAACACATCTTATATAAAAGAGAGATGGGAAAAAGAGGGGAATTTCACTTTACAACTGGAAATATGGGAAAAGCTAAATAAACAGCAATGGAAAAGTACCTCATCCCTGCAGTGGAGAGAATTTGGATGGAAAAACTTGGCAAGATTTTTCAGAACACCTGCACAAAACAAATTTACCCATAAGGGATTGAACTGTTGGCGCTTGTGTGGTGAAAAGACTGCAAATCATTTTCATGTGTTTTGGTCATGCCCAGTTATCCACCAATATTGGACCAAGGTACAGACAATATTGGGGAAAATATTCAAAATTACAGTTCCCTTTTCTTTTGTAACTTTGTATTTGGGTTTACTACCGGACTCACTGGAAAGACGAGGAGAAAAATACTTATTCAATGTTTTAATATTGGCAAGCAAAAAAGCTCTAACTAAAAAATGGATGTTGAAGGACTGTCCTACACCTGAAGATTGGACTAACGTGATCCAAGACATTTACTCGATGGAAAAGTTGACATTCGCACTGAGACAGGACATGGATGGGTTCATGAACTTTTGGCAACCCTGGACCACATATGTGTCTTCCATTAGATCTAATCTTTGACAAATACCATTTCAATAATGGTTCCGCTCTTTGTTCCAATGCTACTCAGATGCTCTTTTATCTTTATTTACTTACTTTTTCTTTTTGTTTGTTTTTTACTGGTTTGTTTGTTTTTTTTTATTTGTTTTTTTGTTTTTTTTTCTCTTTAATTTCACTTTTTCTTTCACTTTAAAAAAAAAAAGGGGGTGTTGTAAGAATTAATCTTCCAATGTTGTCAGATATCAGAAAATAAGGGAACATGTGATGAAAATGTAAACAATGCATTGCTGTAACGACCTGTATACCCTTTACAAAAACTTAAATAAAAAAAAAAAAAAATGCAATGCATCAACATAACATAAAACCAGCCCTGTGTTTAGTTGACAAAACTGCTTGCAACTGTTCGGAATTGTTGGTTAGTTTCCGTAATTGAACGACATTGTCGCTGCAAACCGTTTTTTCATTGGCCAAAGTCCTTGGGGAGGTGATTCGCATAGCGAACAAAGATGGCGGCTAGGTAAGATAGTTTGAGATGTCTTTTTTGTTTTCTTTTCTTTTCGGACCAATTCTATCAATGAAAGAGTAGAGGTTATGTCAGTTTGTAAGTAAAACAATGCCACGCATAAAATATTGTTTTTGGTGGGGGTATAATGGAGAATTCTTAGGTAATACGAAGTTGAAGTAGTCTACGCCGTAGTTACTGTATCCTTTAACCGGCTGACAGAGGACCATAGATCTATACAACTACAGAATGCGAGAGCCAAACAGAAAAAACGTTCGCCAAGAACTACCCGTTCATTTAGGTTAGTTCGCCTTGCAAACTATGTTCAGCAAACTTGTTTCGTGAACTGAACTCACGTCATATCTCAGTGTTTACATCGTCTATCAACGTCAAACAAACATAGCGTTTAGAATCCACACTGTCGGTTTTACTTTCCATTTCACGTTCCGTTTTTTGCTGCTGCAAATGTCCACCAAACATGAGAAAATAGTCGGGAAAACATGATGGAAATTGTTTATCATAATTCTGGTTTTAGCTGCCCTATCAACACGATTTAAAAACTGGGAAAGACTTCCGTATCGGCACTAGGCCAATGACCACCTCTGGTAAAAATTTCATCCAAATCCATCCAGTAGTTTTGGAGGATTTTTGCTAACACACTGTGAGAAGATATGAGCTTTGGTGGAGGTATGCGTTCTCGGATCATCACTAAAATGTTATGGATTCCTCTCTAGGCCAAGGACCACCTCTGGTAAGAATTTCATCTACATCCATCCAGTAGTTTCTGTGTAATCCTGCTGCACAAATACAAATAAGGTCCTTGGTGGAACTATGTACTCTCAGATCATCACCAAAATTTAATGGGTTCGTCCTTGGCTCAAGGGCTACCTCTGGTGAAATTTTCACCAAAATCCATCTAGTAGTTTTTGCGTATTCCTAGGGAGTATGAATTGGCCTAGGCCATAATATACCCAGGGGTATAACTTAGCCTCGGCCGCTTTAACTTCAGGTACAGTCTGGACTGGGGTATACTGTGGCCTGTTACACCAGTTCATGACACACAATCATTGTTCCTTTTTCAACTGATAAGTAATTAAATGTGTAATCTGTCATCTGTATTCTGTAGAGTAGACCCATAATTAAATCTAAACATGGGAATTGTATGAACATTATTTTGACAGAATTTACAACTCTGTTAAAATGGCAGAAAGTATACCGCAACCTCTACTATACAGTACGGAACATTTTTTAAGTCTCAGTTTCATTACACCAATTGTTGAAATATATAATCTGATTTAAAATCATTTTAGATATCTTAATATTATATATGTTAATAAAGACCAGCCAACCAACAATCAGCCTAGAACGAAATCCAAATGTGCATCCATTTCTACATTGAAGGAAATACAAAAATTGAGCCACATAACACACAAACGTGGTCATGAATTCGTAAAGGTACAGTACCTGCCAGTCCACAAGTTCAGTCTAATATGGATGTTTTAACAAGAGCTGACTACTTCACGTGCTGGCAGAAACAGGTGACGAGTCAACCTAGGAAAACAAAAACACCACTGACAAGGAGAGGCAGGTAAGGTAGAACAACAACAACAAAAAACCCCAGAGATTCCCAGGAAAAAAGGGGGATGTTTAAATTCAAGTAATTATGACCACCAGTTTCATTAAGGCTTTTACAAAGGAAGAAGATTTCTATATGAATTAAAATTCCAGCCATGCAACCACTGCTAACTGTGCCAGTCAGAGCTGAAACATTAGAATTTCTCCACTTCCCTTTATTTGTGTAATTTTTAAGAATGATAAATCAAAACTGCCGTATTGCCTGATAGCATTCACTTGTAGTGGTTATTCTGAGACAGTAGACAGATTGATACAGAAGGCCGCTGTGTGGCTGAACCAACTTGAAAAGGTTCCCTTGTGCTCATTTCTCTTCTATCAGAATGGCACCGATTCATTCAACCAGTCATTAGCATGCACACCACAGTGGCCTCCAGCAACCACAGACGGTTCAACTCCTTTAGCCACTGCAGCGGAGAGGAAAAGTTCACGTCACATCACAGGAACTGTACGCTCGTCTCACGCTGCTGCTCTCATACTACCAAATCCTTTGCTGTCCTGCTTCCTTCATCCCCTTTTTGTGATACAGTACTATTGTTTTGTGGCTCTTTTCAGCCGCCCAGGAATGTTAACAGTCTCCAGCGGGCCTTTCAAGGTGACGGGCCTCGGGATAATAAAGTAGATGTCAGCAGCTTTGCTTCATTCCAGTGGAAAAGACCGGAATTTCAATTAGGACTTACCCCCCTCTGAGGACCTGAATAATGCTCTCTGTTCACAGACACTATCGCAGCTGCTATGACAAAGCCAGTGAGCAGAGAGCAGGGCGATGGGTACAAGACCCGCTGAGTTTGAACCAACTAACCTCAAGACTCCCCTCTCGCTCACTGCTGGGAGGGAAGTGCCGGTTCACTGGTTAAGGATTTGAATTCTTTGCTTATGCATAAGGAGTCATGTGCACTGAACACACACTGCTGTATTGTGACCAGAAAACTACATCCCTGTTGTGGGCTGTGGAACAGGGCTCAAGAACACTAAGATACAGATATGGAGTAAGGGGTACAAACTAGTATATCGTGATATGAGAATGGGGATATTTTGATCTGACTGAATGAGAATGAATTGCAGAAAGAGAAGCAGTGCCTGTGGAAAGGAGACCTGAGCTTCTTACTCCTGCTGACCCTAATCCTCTGCAACCCACTAGATCAGCATTCCCATATTGCTCCACTGCAGTATCCATTCTACTGACATAATTCTACCAATAACTAATCTGATGTTACATACCGTTTGCTGAAGCTGCTACCTAAGAGTCGGAGATGAAAAACAAGTTAAAAACATGTGTGCAGACGTTGACAGTGGTGGGAAGTGTACATCATCAATGATCAGACCGAAAGCCAATTAATAAAGACAATGATAATCTCCAAAGGCGCTTTGGCTAGTTTGCTGACTTTGACAATTCAGGGATATGAATCACAGTCTTCTGGTGCAAGCCACAGCTGTTCACCGGCCTTCTGTGAACGGCCTAGTTTTACAGCTGTATTATTGTAAGTTCCAGTGTCAGTAGACACCCCAGATGTAAAAAAAAAAAAAAAAAAAAAAAAAAAAGGCCAGTTTTGGTTGAAAGGCAGTCTATATCAAATGCAGCTTAGTGAATATTTTGCAATTCTAAAAGTAAAGGTTGTCAAAGTAGTTTTGCAGAAGTGAAAATCACTAGACTGCTGACACTGATTTTATATGAGCTTTTGTGTGTGTGTGTGTGTGTGTGTGTGTGTGTGTGTGTGTGTGTGTGTGTGTGTAGGTGATCAGCCTGTGGCACTGCTGAGGTGTTATGAAGGTCCAGGTTGATTCTCTATGGGGTTTAGGTCAGGAGAGTTTGCTGGCCAATCAAACACAGTGATGCCATGGTCATTAAACTAGGTGTAGATACTTTTGGCATGGGGGGGGGGGCAAGTCCTGCTGGAAAATGAAATCAGCTTCTCCATAAAGCTTGTAAGCACAGGGAAGCATGAAGTGTTCTTAAATTTCCTGGTAGACGACTGTGCTGACTTTGATCTTGATAAAACACAGTGGACGAACACCAGCAGATGACCCCTGTTCAGATAAAAGTAAATTTTGCATTTTATTTGGAAAACAAAGTCCCAGAGTCTGGAGAAAGAGTGGAGAGGCACAGAATCTAAGTTGCTTGAAGTTTTAGTGTGAGTTTTTCCACAGTCAGTGATGATTTGAGGAACCATGTCATCTGCTGGTGTTGGTCCACTGTGTTTTATCAAGACCAAAGTCAGTGCAGTCGTCTACCAGGAAATTTTAGAGCATTTTATGATTCCCTCTGCTGACAAGCTTTATGGAGAAGCTGATTTCATTTTCCAGCAGAACTCGGCACCCCCCCCCCCCCCACACACACACACACACACACTGCCAAAAGTATCAAAACCTGGATTAATGACCACGGCATCACTGTGTGTGACTGGCCAGCAAACTCTCCTGACCTAAACCCCATAGAGAATCTATGGAGGATTGTCAAGAGGAAGATGGGAGACACCAGACCCAACAATGCAGACGAGCTGAAGGTCACTATCAAAGAAACCTGGGCCTCCATAACACCTCAGCAGTGCCACAGGCTGATCACCTCCATGCCACGCCACACTGATACAGTAATTAATCCAAAAGGAGCCCCGACCAAGTATTGAATGTGCACATGGACATACTTTTCAGTCGGTCCACATTTGTATTAAAAAATATTTTTTTAAAATTAACTTTATGTAATATTCTAATTTTCTGAGAAACTGAATTTGGGGTTTTCATGGGCTGTAAGCCATAATCATCAAAATTAAACTAAAAAAAACACTTGAAATATATCACTCTCTGTGTAATGAATCTATACAATATATGGGTTTCACTTTCTGAAATGAGTGACAAAAATTATTGAACTTTTTTATTATATTCTAATTTTTTGAGATGTACCTGTAGATGAGGCTTCTTCTTTATATAATCAGACTATGATTTAGTAGAATTCTGTCCTATTGAGTGGCTGTAGCTATTATTGGTAATTGTCTTTCAAAAAAACATTGGTTTCCTGGACTTACTGTATGTTGATGCTTTGGAGCAGGTTTGGATAATTGAGAGCAATGGTCAGGTTCTGTCACAGTGAGGTTGAAGATGAAAGTCTGTGTTTTATTTCCTGTTTTATTTGAATGGATTTTGCTCCCTTCCGTTCATGTCTGTTAAATTTCAGGCTTTCACTTTTGTTGAAATTGGTACAGCTGTGTTCATACAGTAGAGTAAAACTTTGATGACACCATGGAGCAATTTGATTGAGCAGATAGCAGTACGCAAAGAATACATAGAACACAGCTCACACAAACACAGCACAAGATCTATGCGATGTCATCACAGATCACAGTGGTTAAAGTTTGTTTAAAAAGACAACAGCCGATAGATTAAAAGTATCTATTTGTCCTGCAGTTGGGAAGACTGAACCTCCTCCGCCCAGATGGAAACAGTTAAATCTCATCATACTGTATAATGGCTGCTGGGAGTGCAAAACAATACCCTTTGCCTTTGAGATGGCCTTCATTTCCTACAGATGTTCGCTGACAAACATCAATGATCTGTCTGTAATGCCTAATGATTTGTACAAGTTTGCTCAGCAAATTGTTGAAAAACTAAGGGAAGATTAAAATAAAAGCAAAATAAAACTTTTTTTTTTATTATTCTCTACACAAACACTTCACAGCTTCCTTATGAAGAACAACTGTTATATTACCATCTGTGTTTGCCTCAAAATGTAGTCACTTAGCCATCCCCTCATGAGTGCATATACTGTACTTCCAGATTTACATTTTCATGTTTGTCTTCATTTGTGTTTTCTCTTGCTAGTTTGCATGCTCTGTGTGTAAGTTTGTTGACAACATTTAACTTTGACATTCACTTACAGATGCTGTATTCAGCAGCTCTTCTGCTGCTTAGTGTGCATTTACTGTACGACTGCTCTGACTATGTGGATGACCACACTCTTCAAACTAAACTTACAGGCCTTCATTTCCTCTTTTGTCTCTTACTTTACATTTTATTAAACAATTTCAATAGCAAACAACAAATATCAATAACAACTGTCAGCATGTCAAGTGATTCTAGGCGGCAACTTGCATTTGTGTCATTATCTACAGAAAAAAAACAGCTAATGGGTTTATAGGCTCAGACAGGGAAAAGGTAAAACACCAGCCGTTCCTCTATTCCAAAACATATCTGATCCCTTTAGTCCATATTGCTATATATTAATCAATTTGTAATTTTAACTGGAAAGTTAACCTCTCTGTCTCATGGATGTCTTAATGACTCCGAACCAGTTGTCCACATAGGCGGATCAGCCTGTAGCCATTTATGAGTGACTGCTTTTTTACCTGCTATGTAAATATTCTCAGAAGATATCAATCATTTCTTATTTCCTCAGGCAAGTCACCTCAATAACATGCTTTGCATGGAAGTGAAATCTGTCGACATAGCTTGTTTTGAAAATTTCCAGACATGCAAAATTTCTGAATTTTTGGACGAGTCCAAAGTGATTCCCCTCAACACCCCCACAGTTCCTCTAGCAGGCATAGCCATGTGATGTTTGATGTGTTTTTATTACTGGTGTGATTTTAAAAAAAACAGATTTTTCCCACCCAAATTCACTCCAATGAGAAAATCTGGAAGCTGATAAAATAGTATCACACATTTTCTTCCATTGCTTGGAAGTTATTTTCTGACAGTTTCTTTTCCAATCATTTTTAAACATAATTTGTGGAAATTCATTTGCCTTGTGCAATTCTTTGATGATTTAGGTTTAAAGCTGGAGTGTAATTATCATATCAAACTCTAAACACTGCTCAGAAATATATATATATATATATATATATATATATAAATATAAAGAGATACTGCAGTGTATGTATGTATGTATGTATGTATGTATGTACAGTGGTGTGAAGTGTTTGCCTCCTTCCTGATTTCTCATTTTTTTGTATGTCTGTCACACTTAAATGTTTCAGATCATCAAACAAATTTAAATATTAGACAAAGATAACACAAGTAAACACAAAATGCAGTTTTTAAATGAAGGTGTTTATTGTTAAAGGTAAAAAAAAAATCAAAGCCTATATGACCCTGTGTGAAAAAGTGATTGCCCTCCCCTTCCCTGTTAAAACATAAATTAACTGTGGTTTATCACATCTTTGGAAAACTAAGTTTAATTTCTCTAGCCACACCCAGGCCTGCCACACCTGTTATCAATCAAGAAATCACTTAACTAGGACCTGCCTGACAAAGTGAAGAAGACCACAAGATCCTCAAAAGCTAGACATCGTGCTGCAATCCAAAGAAATTCAGGAACAAATGAGAAACAAAGTAATTGAGATCTATCAGTCTGGAAAAGGTTATACAGCCATTTCTAAAGCTTTGGGACTCCAGCGAACCACAGTGAGAGCCATTATCCACAAATGACGAAAACATGGAACAGTGGTGAACCTTTTCCAGGACTGGCCGACAGACCAAAATTACAACAAGAGCACAGCCACAACTCATCCAAGAGGTCACAAAAGACCCCACAACAACATCCAAAGAACTGCAGGCCTCACTTGCCTCAGTTAAGGTCAGTGTTCATGACTCCACCATAAGAAAGAGACTGGGCAAGAATGGCTTGCATGGCAGTGTTCCAAGACGAAAACCACTGTTGAGCAAAAAGAACATAAAAGCTCGTCACAGTTTTGCCAGAAAACCTCTTGATGATCCCCAAGACTTTTGGGAAAATACTCTGTGGACTGACGAGAAAAAAGTTGAACTTTTTGGAAGGTGTGTGTCCCATTACATCCGGCATAAAAGTAACACAGCATTTTCAAAGATTCTGGAAAAACTCTTCAACAACAGATTAGAAAATTTTTTAAATAAACATGATCTGCTTAATCAGAATCAATATGGATTTAGACCAAAGAGCACAACATTGTTGGCAATAATGGAAGCAACAGAGGAAATAAATGCATTAGATCAAGGAAAATGATGTGGTTTTTTTACTGTTTAAGTAGAATCTCTTTTGTTGTCTTGCCTGTGGTTCACGGTCAGTGGGTATTGTATCACTGCGTTGTTGCATCCTATGTTCTGTTTATATATGAGTTTTCCTTCTTCGGTGCAGGGTATGTGTCTGTATTTTGGCTTCTGTATTTCCTACTATGTTCTGATTGTTGTAACCTGTTTTTTTTTTTCTCTCTCGATTATGAGGTTTGTTGGTTCTTGCCCTCCTGGCCTTTCCCCCTCCTCCCTCCCTGGGGCGGTCCTGTTGACCTTCTGGGGGTGCGGTCCCTTCGATGTTACATGGCGTCTGGAATTCGCCTTGTGAACAGGGAGTACTGTCATGGTCCGAGCTCGTATTTCCCTGTTCTCATCTCAGGTTTACCATATGGCCTCCGGGCTTTTATTCTGACAGCGTCTCAGCGGGGCTTCCGCCTGTCAGAGCTGAGCTCCACGGGGACAGCTGGATTCCATTCAGCTGATGACGCCTTCATCAGCTGATTAATCCCTTAGCCCTATTTAAGGGAGCAGCTTAGGTTACTCCGGGCTGCGACCTCTCGTCTCTTGCATGGTGGGGCCACAATATCTGAAGAGTAACACCTGACATGGTTTCACTGACCGCTTGACCATAAAAGAGGTCAAAGGTGACCTTTTTAAACTGGCCTTTACTGGTGGCGGTGTACACTGCGGAAGGAATCAAACACATCCGACATGGTCGGTGGAGTTTAAGATCCACGGGTCTCTCTCCACAATACAGGTGTTGTGGACTGACGAGGAGACATAAGTACAGGCTACCGCTGGGTGCTGGGACACCAAAACTATATTTACATTTAACTATATTCACTTTTCTTTATTAATCTGCTCATATAATCCCCTAGAGGTGTATGCCGTGCGATGAATCAACTGCACCCCGGATCCCATCTCGTGCACTGCGCTGCTTTCTCTGCGTGTAGTCGGACAGTGAAACCGAGATAAACTGCGCTGCTTACTTTCCACAATGCACTCGCTGTGGAGTGTCGTCGGACAGGGAAATGGACGAGTATGGTGTCTGGAGTGCATGTTGATCAGAGCAGGAGTAAAGAAAGCATTAATAGGCTGTAAACAGCAGTAAATGTACATGGTAGGCTGATTTTAAACAACAATAAATGCTACAGCTCTTCAGTAGTGATGGGCAGATGAAGCCTCACTGAAGCTCTGAGACTTTCAAAGCTTCATTCTAACTAAGAACAGTGACATCTGGTGCCCATCATGCATGTTCTTACATACTATTCAGACCCTCCAGGATTTCGCGATGCTGTGATTGTGTCAATTCACGCAAAATCAGTCAGTCAGCGCAACTATTGTGCAACCTTGCATCTCTGTCCAATCACCACAACTTTCCCACAATTTTGGCCAATCTTCGTCAACTTCTGCCAGTTTCACCAATCAAATTTGTCTCACACTTGCGCTCAAACGCTCAGTCTAACCAATCAAATGCATCGCTGCACCGCATTCATTTCTGTGTTTACAGTGAGTATTAACCAAACACATCAGCAAAAACAGAGTGTGTGATTTAAAAAAAACACTCACCCGTGAGGTTTCCAACACTGTCCCTTCATCTGTCTCCCCCAGTCTGCCAATGGATGTCTCACCACGTCTCCGTCCTGACCTTGTGTACGAAGCACTGGGTTTGTGTTGGAAAATGGACACCTGCCTCAAAAGCACCCAGTCATGGAAGCGTGCGTGGGGACAGATGCCATAAAACCACAAACAAAACGAGCAAATCTAACACTACAGCCAGTGTTTGAACATTTTATACATCTTTAGAGGTAAAATCATTACTACATCTTGTCAATGAGCTTTAAAGCTGTGAATCTCCGGTCTGGACGCAGACAATGCCCCCCCACTGCCCCCCCAGTAAATGAAAGATAAGTGTCTGAAGAGACAACTGTGTGTGTCAAGACATGCAGCAGATTGTTAGGCACGGAAAGAGAGAGAATATTGTCTGTATGTTTTTTCAGAAAAACAGAGACTCCAATAGACAATACGGAGCAACAGAATAACTTATTCTTTCCTCTCCGCACGGTACCAAGTGGTTGAGGACTGTACGGACTTTTCAAATGAAGGTGCTGCCAATAATTTTCAAATCTCTACTCTTTAACATGCATTCAGTGCAATTTAGCTGTTGTAATGGATATTGTGTTAAAGTCTGTATTTGCTGTTGCACAAGAGTTTTTCTGTATAGCAGAAGTTTCTGTTTAATTTACAAATCACTGTAATAGGAAATTTTTGACAATCCTGTGCTTTTCTTGTATTGTTATATAGAATATCACTGCAGTAAACTGGAAAAAATCCATCTGCAATAAAATTTGTGATTCTTTACACAACTTTTAGTGCAAAAAAAACTCTCAAAGCATTGCAACTTTTATTGCAACTTTTTAAAAAAGCTCCCGCGAATTCAGGCTTTTTGGGCCATAACAATCATGAAAACATACTGCAAAATCCTGGAGGGACTGACTATTAGTATTTTATTGGTGTTTTACATAATTTTCCCCTTTCTTTTGACCTACTGTTTTTATGGTGGGCTGGACTATAATTTATAAATGCCACATTACCCAGCTTTAGTTTTTTTTTTTTACTTCACCTTTCCATAACATTGGTGTCCAAAACTCAGAACACAATATTATAAAATTATTGATCCAACAATAGATAAAGGATTTCATAGGATTCCATGGACCGTTCTGCAGGGTAACTGATTAAGATGGGAATGACTGAAGTGAGTGAGTACAAATTAGCCACTTAACATCTCAGCAGATGTCTAAAATGTTCACTGGTGCAGCAAGTTTCTATATGGTAACCTTGCTGTTGCTCTTTCTGTATCAGAATGCTTAATACATGCCAGATGCATTGTGTCACTGATGTACAGTATGTCTGTATGTACAGCGGGGAAAATAAGTAGTGAACACGTCAACATTTTTCTCATTAAACATATTTCTGATGGAGCCATTGACCTGAGATTTTCACCAGATATCAGAAACAACCTAAGTAATCCATTCATACAAAGAAATCAAGGCAACTGTGTTCATAAAACAAGTTATATTTAATAAAGTGGAATAACACAGGGAATAAGTATTGAACACATGTGGTGAAATCCATTTAATATTTAGTAGAAAAGCCTTTGTTGGTAATAACAGCTTCCAGACGCCTCCTGTATGGAGAAATGAGGTGCAGGCACTGCTCAGGAGTGATTTTAGCCCATTCTTCCACACAAACTGTCTTCAAATCTTGAAGGTTCTGGGGTGTCTTCTATGAACTCTGATCTTCAGTTCATTTTTATAGATTTTTAATTGGATTCAGGTCAGGTGACTAACTTGGCCATCCTAGCAGCTTTATTTTCCTTCTCTGGAGCCAGCTGACAGTTTCCTTGGCTGTGTGTTTGGGATCATTGTCTTGCTGAAATGTCCACCCTCATTTCATATTCAGCATCTTGGCAGATGGCAACAGGTTCTTATCAAAGATGTCTCTGTACATCTGTCCAATCAGCTTTCCTTCAATTATATGAAGTGTGCCTGTGCCATGTGCTGAAAAACACCCCCACACCATGATGGGATGTGCAGTGCCATTTTTCCCCCAAGCATGCTGTATGTTGTGGCATCCAAAAAGTTCAATTTTGGTCTCATCTGACCAGACTATATTCTCCCAGTATTTTACGGGCTTGCCCAAATGTTGTGCAGCAAACTTTAAAGAAGCTTCAACATGCTTTTTCTTCAACAATGGAGTCTTGTGAGGTAAGCAGGCATAAAGCCAACTCCAGGTCTTTCTGGAGCTCTCCATGAGTGGTCTTTGGCTCTTGGATAACTCTTCTGATAATTCTTTTGACTCCTCTGTCAGAAGTATTGTGAAGAACTCCTGGTCATGGCCAGTTTATGGTAAAATGATGTTCTTTCCACTTCTGAATGATGTCTCCAACAGTGCTCACTGGAACATTCAGCAGTAGGGGTGTGCGATATGACCAAAATTTCATATCACAATATAAGTAATCTTATTTGACGATAACAATATACACTAGTCACAAAAAGTCAGGGATTTTTGGCTTTCAGGTGAAATTTATGTAAAATGTAAAATGCTCATGCTACAGTGATATAATATCATGAAAGTATGGCATTTAAGTAGAAGCATGCAATTTTTGATTTCCTCATCTCAAACAATTTATTGAAACAAAATCCAACAACAGTGGTCGGCATACCGCAACGAAAAATGTCGATGTCTCAGTAGCTTGTCATGTGCCCTTGAGCATCAATTACAGCTTGACAATGAGGTCTCATGACGTTCACAAGTCGACTTATTGTCTGCTGAGGCATGGCATTCCACTCTTCTTGAAGGGTGGCCCTCAGGTCATTGACGTTGTGGGGTGCAGGGTTACGAGCCTCTATATGGTGACTCAGCTGATCCCATAGGTTTTCTATAGAATTCAGGTCTGGAAAAAATGCAGGCCACTCAATTTGAGGTACCCCAGCCTCCAGCAGCCGTTCCCTAATGATGGGATCTCGATGAGCTGGAGCACTGTCGTCCATGAAGATGAAATTAGGCCTGTGTTGTTCATGCAGGGGCACAATGACTAAATTAATGATGGTTTTCAGGTTGTATTGGCTTGTCACTGTACCATTCACAAGGTGTAGAGCAGTTCTGTATTGACTAGACATACCTGCCCAGACTGTAACATGGTGACAATAGTGGCTGATGCATAGCGTTCTCCTTGATGTCTCCAACATTGTTGGCAGCCATCATTTCTGCTCAACGTGAATCAACTTTTATCAGAGAACAGCACTGAGGCCCACTGGTCCCTTGTCCAGTGTAAATGCTCCCTGGCCCATGCAAGACAATGATGCCTACGCCTGGTGGTGTGGTCAGGTACCCTTGCAGGTCATCTAGCACACAGACCACATTGATGTAAATGTTTCGACTGGTCTGATGTGGCACTTGGGTGCCTCTCACCTCCCATAAATGTGCCTGGAGTTGAGTAGCATTCATCATCTGGTTCCGCAAGGTACTGTTCACAATGGAGCGGTCACCAGCATGGGATGTGGGCAAAGGACGTCCACTTCTATGCCTTTCTGTGACTCCTCCAGTCTCTCTGTATCTCTGTTGCAACCTGCTGATGACACTCTGACACTAAGCTCAGTGGCCACTTCCCTCTGAGAACATCCTGCTTCAAGCCTCACAATGGCGAGGTACACACGTGGACAAAATTGTTGGTACCCCTCTGTTAATGAAAGAAAAATCCACAATGGTCACAGAAATAACCTGAATCTGACAAAAGTGGTAGTAAATAAAAATTATATGAAAATTAACCAATGAAAATCAGACATTGCTTTTGAATTGTGGTTCAACAGAATTACTTTAAAAAACAAACTTATGAAACAGGCCTGGACAAAAATGATGGTACCCCTAGAAAAGATTGAAAATAATGAGACCATAGGGACATGTTCAACCAAGATGTGTCCTCTAATTAACATTACAGGTGTCTACAAACTTGTAATCAGTCAGTCGGCCTATTTAAAGGGTGACAAGTAGTCACTGTGCTGTTTTGTGACATGGTGTGTACCACACTAAACATGGACCAGAGGAAGCAAAGGAGAGAGTTGTCTCAGGAGATTAGAAAGAAAATTATAGACAAGCATGTTAAAGGTAAAGGCTATAATACCATCTCCAAGCAGCTTGATGTTCCTGTGACTACAGTTGCACATATTATTCAGAAATTTAAAATCCACGGGACTGTAGCCAACCTCCCTGGGCGTGACCGCAGGAGGAAACTTGATGAAAAATGGAACAGACGGATAATATGAATGGTAACAAAAGAGCCCAGAACAACCTTTAAACACATTCAAGGTGAACTCCAAGGTCAAGGTACATCAGTGTCAGATCGCACCATCCGTCGCTGTTTGAGCCAAAGTGGACTTCATGGGAGACGACCAAGGAGGACACCACTGTTGAAAACAAATCATAAAAAAGCCAGACTGGAATTTGCCAAACTGCATGTTGACAAGCCACAAAGCTTCTGGGAGAATGTCCTATGGACAGACGAGACAAAACTGGAACTTTTTGGCAAGGCACATCAGCTCTGTGTTCACAGACGCAAAAATGAAGCATACCAAGAAAAGAACACTGTCCCTACTGTGAAACATGGAGGAGGTTCTGTTATGTTCTGGGGCTGCTTTGCTGCATCTGGCACAGGGTGTCTTGAATCTGTGCAGGGTACGGTGAAATCTCAAGACTATCAAGGTATTCTAGAGAGAAATGTGCTGCCCAGTGTCAGACAGCTTGGTCTCAGTCGCAGGTCATGGGTCTTGTAACAGGATAATTACTCAAAACACACAGCTAAAAACACCCAAGAATGGCTAAGAGCGAAACATTGGACTATTCTAAAGTGGCCTTCTATGAGCCCTGATCTAAATTCTATTGAACATCTGTGGAAGGAGCTGAAACATGCCGTCTGGAGAAGGCACCCTTCAAACCTGAGACAACTGGAGCAGTTTGCTCATGAGGAGTGGGCCAAAATACCTGCTGAGAGGTGCAGAAGTCTCATTGACAGTTACAGAAATCGTTTGATTGCAGTGATTGCCTCAAAAGGTTGTGCAACAAAATATTAAGTTAAGGGTACCATCATTTTTGTCCAGGCCTGTTTCATGAGTTTGTTTTTTAAAATAATTCTGTTGAACCACAATTCAAAAGCATTGTCTGATTTTCATTGGTTAATTTTCATAGACTTTTTATTTATTACCACTTTTGTCAGATTCAAGTTATTTCTGTGACCATTGTAGGTTTTTCTTTCATTTACAGAGGAGTACCAACAATTCTGTCCACGTGTACTGTTGATCAGTTGTTAGGTGTAGTCTTGGTCTCATAATGTCAAAATGTGATCAGCATGATGATGAGGACTGTTTAAATACCAATTCTAATTAAACCAGAAAAAGTATTGGTCGTTTCATGGATCAGACTCCTGTTGTGAATTTTGCCGTTAAGAACCTTGTTAGAGAACAGCAAGTTATACAAAAAGTATTGAATCATTGAACAGTTGGACATGTGCATTCAAAAGGTTAGAGGTCAAATTAAGTTCACCTGTAAAGGTTATAGTGCATCCTGAAATTTCACCCAAAAGCCGAATATCCCTAACTTTTTGTGAGTTGTGTATATCATGATATACAGTTTCTGTAAATTCTATAGTTTATATACAATAACCAATAAAAGGACCATCTCTTTTTCTACATTTTTAAATTACATACTGAAAAAATCAATTGCACAAATTCATCTGTCATTAATTTTATGCATTTTTCCCTCTTAATTTTTCAGTGTTGTTATAAAATAGTTTTTTAATGTGCATTTGAGATGATTTCAACTTTATTCATTCTTGCTACTTGCCTAATTAAAAGTTATTAGAAATCAAGATACATTAAGAGGCAGTTTGTTACTCCGACACGTTTTTAATTAAATTATTATTTATTTAGTGTGTATGCGGCTGCTATCACACACTTTTGCAGCTTTAGTAATATTTTTTCTGACAAACTTAAGAAACTCAGCAGTGATTTAAACCAGAAGGATGGTCTGATACACTATAATGTTTCCTATAAGCAACAAGTTAGCATTGTCATTTAGCATTTGCTGTTTTATAATTAGAGAGAGATACTGTTCACGTTTCTTACCTCCAATTAAAACAAGGTTAGAGGACTATCCTCTCTGATGCAGCACAGTGGGGAAAAAGTCCCACATTCCTCGCACAGAAATTGTGGCTCCACAGAAGTAGCAGCAAAACATTAGCTTGCTGTTAGCTGCTGTGGCACACCTGGCACACTACTGGGAGAAAGATGGGGCAGTGACAAGTAGAAATGGGTATGTCTCTTTTAAATCCTGATATAAATGATACAGTTTTATATGAAACAGTAGACGTTTTTTTATCGCATCACCAATATACAGTATATCGTCATATTGCACAGCCCTATTCAGCAGTTTAGGAATGTGCCTGTAACCAATGCCATCATTATGTTTTGCAACAATAAGGTTGCCAAGGTTTAGCGAGAGCTCTTTGCTTCTACCCATCATGAATTCTTTGTGGTGGGACAATCTGATATTCACAGACCTTTTTAAAGGCTATCAGTCAGGACTTAACCAGCTGAAATTAATTTGCATTGACGGGGGATGGGATGGCTTCCTAAATTCTGATGGTTTTGAGCTGATCTCCTGGCTTTCTATGCCTTTTTCATCTCTTTTTCTTCATGTGTTCAATACTTATTCCCTGTGTCATTCTACTTTATTAACTATAACTTGTTTTGTCAACACAGTTGCCTTGATTTCTTTGTATGTATGGATTACTTGGGTTGTTACTGATATGCTGACGTGTTCAATACTTATTTTCCCTGCTGTATGTGGATGAAATGTCCTTGTTATTACCTCCGCCAAAGGGGGAGGTTATGTGATCATCGGCGTTGGTTTGTCTGTTTGTCTGTTTGTCTGTTTGTTTGTTTGTTTGTTTGTTAGCAAGATAACTCAAAAAGTTATGGACGGATTTTCATGAAATTTTCACAAATTGTCAGAAATGGGGTATCCTACAGATGATTAGATTTTGGTGGCGATCCGGATCACCGTCCACAAGAAAACCGCCATTACGCAAAATGCCATTTTTGTGAATAACTACTGAACCACTAATCCTATCATTGTCAATCCAATTGCTAGTCATACGTTTTCATGGTCAAGGAATCTGAAAACGTACACACAAACACTGTATGGGGGGAACTGTGGCGCTAAACCGCCATTACAGAAAATGCCATTTTCGTCAATAACTACTGAACCACTAATCCTATCATTGTGAATCCAATTGCTTGTCATATCTTTTCATGGTCAAGGAATATGAAAACGTACACACAAACACTGTATGGGGGGAACTGTGGCCGCCATTACGGAAAATGCCATTTTCGTGAATAACTACTGAACTACTAATCCTATCATTGTCAATCCAATTGCTAGTCATATGTTTTCATGGTCAAGGAATCTGAAAACGTACACACAAACACTGTATGGGGGGAACTGTGGCCGCCATTACGGAAAATGCCATTTTCGTCAATAACTACTGAACCACTAATCCTATCATTGTGAATCCAATTGCTTGTCATATGTTTTCATGGTCAAGGAATCTGAAAACGTACACACAAACACTGTATGGGGGGAACTGTGGCCGCCATTACGGAAAATGCCATTTTCGTGAATAACTACTGAACCACTAATCCTATCATTGTCAATCCAATTGCTAGTCAAATGTTTTCATGGTCAAGGAATCTGAAAACGTACACACAAACACTGTATGGGGGGAACTGTGGCCGCCATTACGGAAAATGCCATTTTCGTCAATAACTACTGAACCACTGCTTGTCATATGTTTTCATGGTCAAGGAATCTGAAGACTGTACTGGGGAAACTGTGTCGCTTGGTGGAGGTCTGCGCTCTCCAAGTGCTTTTCTAGTTGCTATTGTAGTACCACCACCCTTAAACAGTGCATGCGATATTCAGTGGGCATCAAAGCCTTTATATATTTCTTCAAGACAATATTGGCATAACTGATTTTTTTTTCTCCTTTCTCCTGCTTTTGGGTCATCTTCCCCTAAGAAACTGTAACACATCCATCTGGTCTATTGAGCTATGCAAGTGCGCATTTGCAAAATTAGACCATATATGACTACGACATTTGTCTCTGCAACTACAGTATAGCAGCTTCAGCATCTCAGTCTGACTTTGTTCATGTTAAAGCTGCTATTATCATACAGTATGCTACATCCCCCCTCTCTCATGGCATTTACTTCTACTAATGGGAATTCCCATATTACCCAATCAATGGTATCCTGGCTCTGAATAATTTAACCACCACATACTTCATTGGTTCCTTCAGCAGCTGAAAAGTGTTTTGCCTCTGCTCATTACACTCCATTCAAAGTGGAAATGTCATTCATCTTGTTTAGTATCCTACCAAACCACACTTGGTCAAAGACAGACAAACAAGAATTAAATTAAAGATGACACACGGCTGAATTTCTTCTACTTCCTTGGCTAAGTTCACATCACATTCCACATGGTTCAAATGTGATTTTTTTTTTAGTCAAATTGGATTTGCCCATCAATACAGCTTACATTCATAATTAGAAGAGCATTCTACCTGAGTCGAATATGAACACACCTGTCTTGTGAAACAGCACGCATGTCAACATCAATGCAAAACAGTTCATACGGACACATGGATAAATTACCGTGTCATCAACAAAAGCAAAGGCATCCTATTGGCGCAACCATGTATTTGCTTTAAAGTGAGAAAATAGAGCCGTTTCAGTAAAGGTGGGATTGGGATTTTGCTCTGGTGGACAGCACAGTCAGTGGGCTGTATGTGATGAGGTCCAGAAAAAAGAAGGAAGCCAGATGGCGGTGCTGTGAGCTGTTTTAGCTGCAACTGTTAGCACCAGTGCTAACAATGGTGATGACATCAGGACCCTACACATGCACAGAGGTAAAAAGTCACAGAAATTCTGATCTGACTATTCTCAACTCATGAAACTAACTCAGATTTGTACTTTAGAAAATAACCACTTTCAATAAAACAATATGAAGCTACTTATGTTAATGGTCCTAGCAGCAGATGTCCCTGATTAATCAAATTAGACAAATTCTGCAGGGACATCTGTAAGGTTTAATGTCTAAAAAATATCTCCAAAGCGCTGCTACTGTAAAGGGATAAACAGAATGCTCATAATTTCTGTTTTTGGTGATAACTGTGAAGAACACCTTCTAACATTTGTGGTAGTCTTGTACATATGTGGCATTGCACAAATACATAATGTACCTTTAATATAAAAAAGTACTAAAAAGTACTCAGAGTACAAAAATACACAATGAAAACACATGGAGAAACCATAACCTCCTTGGTGGAGGTAATAAAGGAGAGTTCATACTTTGCATTAAGTAGATGCAAATATTTACTGTAGAGTTAAAAAGTTGTAACGTTTATATTTTTTGGCTGTTAGAACTGCTGTCTGATACATTCTGTAGCTCACACAGGTGTTTAATTGGTGTACTAAGATCTGTAATCTGATCTATGAAAGTGATAAGCTCAGTCCTTGTGTCCTGTATGAAAGCTTCTGCAACATTTGCAGGTCTCTGCCAAGTTGTTCAGGACTTTATTTTCATAGCAATTCCTTAATAAATCACAGCCTCATTTAAACATAATACTGCAAGCTGTCAGTTCTTGCTCACTTTCACCCAAAACAGAGCTGTGTGTCGCCTTCATTATATAGTCAATAATGTGTTAAACTCCCAAAAGATGGATGGTCACAGACGGAAATGCTTAGAGAGACCAAATGCAATTCAGTGCATGTGCAGATCAGGTGATGAGTGTTCAGAGAACCTCTTCTGAGTCAGTAAAGCATTCTCAGCACACAGCATTTCCCCAAGAATGCCCCTGGAAGTTTGGTCTTTGCCTTTTTTTGTGGAACTTGTGACAGCACGGGAGAATAAATGAAACATTTGGAGGGTGAGTGCACAGTCCTGTTTAACCTAGTCAAGAAAACCCAAGAGAACTGGACAAACTGCTATTAAGGCACCCTTCAAATTTTAGTGAAATACAATTATCCATGAAGACATGGCAGAAAGCCAGTGCACTGACAGAGCATGAAAACGCTTGTGCTGACAAAGGTCTCGGGTCAATTAAAGGGCAATGCAGAATGGTATTTGCAGTTTCTTGGCATTTTCATTTAGAGTTGGCGAAGTCAGACTAAAGGATTCTACCAATGGAACAGTATTGGTTAGTGCAAACAAAACTATTGATTTGACTTGATTTTAGAAAATGCTTACAAAAATACTCAACTGTTCTACTTTTAAATGCACATTTAATGTGATTATATGGCACACACACATGCTGAGATACTTCTCTGTCTAAACACTGAAGAAAGGTTAATGACTAAAGATAAGGTCATACTCTTTGATTAGTCCCTTGTCCAGAGCAGCACAGAATGCCAGCTGACCCCAACTCACCACAGGCACTTTCTTTTGATCCCACTGAATTTCTGGGCAATAAGGCTAATGATAACGTTTGCGTGCCAGTGTGGTAGTTCATCCAAACTACCCCAACCACTCCACAGACAGACAGACACACACACACACACACACACACACACACAGAGTCAGATCAGCACAATTTGAGCTACTAGACCTCTAGAGGATGTCATGTTGGAATCGAGTGACTAATGAACAGCTTACACCGTAACATTAGGCCCCAGATTTTCCTAGCACATCAGTATCATCAGCTTGGCTAAAGAACTGGAACTGCATTGATTCTTACACTCATCAAAAGAAAGAGCAAAGGTTGCTGATGCTGATGAGGCCAATCACTGGACTTCACTCAGAAATGCAGCGGCTGAGATAGACGGAGGTTATGTCATGCAGAACGGTTTACAACAGCAGGTTAAAAATAAACCTCAATCTATGCCAATTAGAACATGGTCATTATGTCATCCATTCACTGGAAGCTCCCTCCAACCATCTTAAAAATAAAATAATTTACAGAGAAAATTTACTTCATAGGGTCTAGTAGGACTAATGTTTCAGTAGACTGCTAGATAACAAAAAATGCAAGGTCTGCACGAAAGAGAACTTTAACCCTGTGCAGAGTGCTAAAAAATGACCTTAACCCATTTATCAAGAGACAGCTAGAGAGGATTGTGTGGAACACTGAGACGGTACAAACTGTGACCCATGACAAACCCTTTTTTTTTTTTTGTCTGAGAAACATTTGCACTCTGCACAATTTTTATGTAGCAGCCTGTTACTGCTGTTCTTCCGAATTCATCTTGTCACTCTAAACATACATAATCAGAATTTGACAATAGCAAAGCCTAAATTAAACAGTGGTCTTTAACACGGTTACCCTTGTGTAACTTAAGATGAAAAAATGTATATACAGTGGTGTGAAAAAGTGTTTACCTCCTTGCTGATTTCTCATTTTTTTTTGTATGTTTGTCACACTTAAATGTTTCAGATCATCAAACAAATTTAAACATTAGACAAAGATAACACAAGTAAACACAAAATGATGTTTTTAAATTAAAGTGTTTATTATGAAGGGGGAAAAAATCCAAACCTACATGGCCCTGTGTGAAAAAGTGATTGCACCTAAACCTAATAACTGGTTGGGCCACCCTTACCAGCAACAACTGCAATCAAGCATTTGCGATAACTGGCAATGAGTCTTTTACAGCGTTGTGGAGGAATTTTGGCCCACTCATCTTTGTAAAATTGTTGTAATTCAGCCACACTGGAGGGTTTTTGAGCATAAACCATCTCTTTAAGGTCATGCCACAGCATCTCAATCGGATCCAGGTCAGGACTTTGACAAGGCCACTCCAAAGTCTTTATTTTGTTTTTCTTGAGCCATTCAGAGGTGGACTTGCTGGTGTGTCTTGGATCATTGTCCTGCGGCAGAAACCAAGTGCACTTCAGCTTGAGGTCACAAACAGATGGCCAGACATTCTCCTTCGGGATTTTTTGGGTAGACGGCAGAATTCACGGTTCCATTTACCACAGCAAGTCTTTCAGGTCCTGAAGCAGCAAAACAGCCCCAGACCATCACACTACCACCACCATATTTTACTGCTGGTATGATGTTCCTTTTCTGAAATGCTGTGCTACTTTTACTCCGGGTGTAATGGGACATACACCTTCCAAAAAGTTCAAATTTAGTCTCATCAGTCCACAGAGTATTTTCCCAAAAGCCTTGGATTATCAAGATGTTTTCTGGTAAAACTGAGACAAGCTTTTATGCTCTTTTTGCTCAGCAGTGGTTTTCGTCTTGGAACTCTGCCATGCAGGCCATTTTTGCACAGTCTCTTTCTTATGGTGGAATCATGAACACTGACCTTAACTGAGACAAGTGAGGCCTGCAGTTCTTTGGATGTTGCTGTGGAGTTGTTTGTGACCCCTTGGATGAGCCGTCGCTGCGTTCTTGGGGTAATTTTGATCGGCCGGCCACTCCTGGGAAGGTTCATCACTGTTCCATGTTTTCGCCATTTGTGGATAATGGCTCTCACTGTGATTCACTGGAGTCCCAAAGCTTTACAAATGGCTTTATAACCTTTTTCCAGACTGACAGATCTCAATTACTTTGTTTCTCATTTGTTCCTGAATTTCTTTGGATCACAGCAAGATGTCTAGCTCTTGAGGATCTTTTGGTCTACTTCACTTTGTCAGGCAGGTCCTATTTAAGTGATTTCTTGATTGAGAACAGGGGTGGCAGTAATCAGGCCTGGGTGTGGCTCGAGAAATTGAACTCAGCTTTTCAAAGATGTGATAAACCACAGTTAATTTATGTTTTAACGGGGGGGGGGATCACTTTTTCACACAGGGCCATGTAGCCTTTTTTATTTTTACCCTTAATAAACAGTCTTCATTTAAAAACTACATTTTGTGCTTACTTGTGTTATCATTGTCTAATATTTAAATTTGTTTGATGATCTAAAACATTTAAGTGTGACAAACATACAAAAAAATGAGAACTCAGGAAGGGGGCAAACACTTTTTTACACCACAGTATATATTTAGAAGTTGCAAATTTATGATAAGGTAACCCCAACAGCACACATTCATTGGACCAATGTTGGCAAGTTCACATCAGGAATACATCTTATAGAGGTTCTTTGCACATGGACAAGATGTTAGCATTAGGATGGAGACCTAGGCCAAGGTGAGAAACGCTGCTCCTAAGTTATGATTAGTGGTAGAGTATCTGCCCCACAGCTGGATGGTTGTGGGTTCATGACTGGGTCATACCAAAGTCCAGATAAAATCGTTGCCAAATCTAATATGTGGACCACCACAAAATCAGATGATGAAACAATGTAGTGACCCCGAAAGGGAACAGCTGAAAGATCAAAATTTTAGGTCTCCAATGCTGACATCTAGCCAACGTTTTGCCAGTGTACAAGTAACCTCTATAAGATGTATTCCTGATGTAAACTTGGTACGTTGGGCCAACGTCAGTGTGACGTATGTATGCTATTGAGGAACACATTCCACACACAGTTACACTCGAAATAATTCAACCCCCCACTGAAAACTCTGCTCACTTTCAAAATGTATTAACTTTTTGCTGTTTGAAAAAAAAAGAAAACAAATAGGAAACATTTAATATTTTTAACACTAGCCCTGGGGGGCTCACATTCCGCAGCTTTGCGAGACCTGTGCGGTGCCCCGTCTGCTGGCAAAGTGAGCTGAGAGCAGCTCGCCGAGCCACATTCAAATCGGGTCCCCCCAATATGCAAGTATGCAAGAAAACCTCCCAAATTAATGAGAACAGTTGCAATATTTATAAGAATAAAGTCACAAATTTAAATGACTAAAAGACACAAATTTGCAAGTGGAAACTCACAAATTGAGTGAAAAAGCAACATACAACATATAAGTAAAAGAAGTCAGAAAATTTATGAGGAAAAAACAAGGGGAGAAACCTTGCCTATTACTAATGATGACCCCTTGGGTAGTGAAAGGGCTGAGGCAGTAGTTTCTGTATTTGGAAAAGTACTAACCAAAGTGCTGTCGAGCTCAAAAGTTATAGTCAAGCCCTTCACGTAAGGAATAAAAAGTTGCATTTGCATGGTCTAACAACAAATATCAGCAATTAAATATCTCTGCAGTGGTGTGAGACAGACCAGACCCATGGCCATATGGTGGTAAATTAAAAGCTTCTCTCTTCATAGTCCAGATCGGGCAAATGAGCACTGCCCTTAACAGGATTAGCTTAAACATAATGAGCAAGATGGGTGAGGAATCGAAGCAGACCGACAAAGAATGCAGCCTGTCACACCACGAAGACAACCTGGAATTTGACACTGACACAAAGGAAACCATTTACATAAATTAATCCATGCAGAGCTTCCGTTTTTTGTTTTTTCGTTTTTTTGTCCTGAGCTGCCCCCCCCCTCTCCCGAGCCACATCTTTATGGGAGAGAAAGAGAGATGAATGTCTGTGGTGAGAGGAGGGCAACACTGCCAACACAAGATCAGCGGCGAGGACGAGGCGAGCCCGGCCTGGTCAGTGTGACAGAAGGCAGCATGGCACTGCAGCAGGAAGTCCGCATGACGGATCATCCTGCCTGAGCGCTACTCCTCCATCAAAGGGAAGGAAATGTGCACAGAGATAGCTATGGGGACACGGGCAGCCATATCAAATCTAATGAGGGACAGATTACACAGAGGGATATAAAAGAGCATTACATAAACAACTATTTTGTAGAGATACAATGCAAATTGAAGCCAGCTCCAAAATGCCTTTGATGTGCTCTATTTTTAAACAGCTTCTGAATATATTAGCATTTTTCCACTTCATAAGCCTTCACCTGTATTAAGATTTATTTTTATTAAATGTGGAATGGTTTTAGTGCTTAAGTTTTTAAACAATAAGAGAACAAACCACGCTAACAAAATGCACATTATTGTAGCAACATTTTTACCTCCTTTCCTTCTTACAGAATAACTAACACACTAACAGTAGGGGAAGTTCATCAGCATGTGTAAAGTGGGAGGCTTTCAAAGCTTTTATTAGGGGACATATTATTAGTTATACAGGATCAAAATCTAAGAAGACTCGAGAGGAGAGAGCTAAATTGGAACATAAAATAAAAAGTCTTCAGGAAAAAGTGTATGCAGGAAGTGACCCAAGGTTGGAGAATGAATTACTGATTTTGAGAGCTGAATACGACAAAAAATCAGCGAATAGAGCTGCCTCGAGTCTTCTAAGATTGAAACAATCTTTTTATGAACAAGGTGAAAAATCAGGAAAATTATTAGCATGGCAGATTAAACAATTGGAAATTAAAACACCAATTACCAGTATTATAAGTAATGGACAGGTAGTTATAGATCCTTTAGAAATTAATAGAGCCTTTAGAGATTACTATGAAAAATTATATGATACCAAAAATGAACCTGATTTAACAAAACTAAATGGGTTTTTGAACGAACTATCTATACCGTGTATTCCAAATGAAAACAGGGAGATATTGGAGTCTAAAATTAGTCAAGAAGAAGTTGGGCTAGCCATTGATAATATGAAATCAGGAAAAAGTGCAGAACCAGATGGTCTTCCAGTTGACCTTTATAAAAAATTTAAGAATAAATTAATAAAACCTTTTTTGGAAATGGTTTTAGAAGCATTTCAAAATAATAATTTACCATCATACATGAATAATGCCTTAATTATACTGCTGCCAAAACCAGGTAAGCCCTCTAATAAATGTGAAAATATGAGACCAATAAGCCTATTAAACGCCGACCTTAAGATAATCTGTAAAATTTTAGCAAGACGAATACAAGAAATTTTACCAAATATTATTAATCGAGATCAGAATGGCTTTATAAAGGGTAGACAAGGCTTCCATAATGTAAGAAGACTATTTAATATTATTTATTTTAATAAAGAAGCACCGGATACAGCTCTCCTATCATTGGACGCCGAAAAGGCCTTTGATAGAGTTGAATGGTCCTTTCTTTTTGAAGTCCTACAAAGGTTTGGACTTGGAAATAATTTCATAAAATGGGTTCAAATAATATACAACAATGCTACAGCAGAAATCCTAACAAATAACAATATTTCAAAACCAATAAAAATCAATAGAGGATGTCGACAAGGCTGTCCACTTTCACCTTTACTGTTTACTATGGCAATTGAACCTTTAGCGATAGTGATACGTTTACATTCACAAATATATGGAATTAAAGTTGGACCAACAGAACATAAAATCTCCCTGTACGCCGATGATATAATTTTGTTTATGTCGAATCTAAAAAAATCAATTCCAACCTTGTTGAATTTAATAAAGAATTTTGGGGAAATATCAGGATATAAAATAAATAAAACTAAATCTTCAATATTAATGCTAAATGAGACCCAGAGAAATTACCCAGCCCCTGAGGTAAATCAATTCAATGTTGTAAATCAGTTTAAATATTTAGGAATCCAAATTATGCCTAAGCTAGAATCAGTCGCCAGTGTCAACTATGAAGCCTTAATGTCAGATATCAATGAGTTAACTCAGAGATGGATGTCACTACCAATGTCGATGATCGGGAGAATCAATATACTTAAAAGTAATATTTTACCTAAAATACTTTATTTATTTCAATACATTCCCTTATCACCACCTTTAGATCTATTCTCAAGAATAAAAAAAAAGTTAGTGGAATTTATATGGAACAACAGGAGGGCTAGATTACGTTTGTCTTTATTATATTTACCATTTGATCGTGGAGGTCTGAAATGTCCAAATTTTATGTTGTATTATTGGTCGGCACAACTGAGGTCTATGACATATTATTTTTCATCAAATGATCTCCCTCACTGGACTGAAATGGAATCATACAATTTACCTTTACCTCTTCCCATATTCATATACTCAGATTCGGCAAAAAAATTACAAAAACAAGTTAAAAATCCATTTGTAAAGCATATGATCAAAATATGGTGTGAAGCTAAAAACTATTTAAAAGAACCACAGTTATTGTCACAATTTAGTCCAATATGGGGTAATCAATATTTTAAACCAGGGAGAGCGGACGCTGTATTTAAAGTATGGAATTTAAAAGGGATACAAAAGATTCAGGATTTATATTTGCCATGTGCAGACAACATAATGTCTTTTGAAGAGCTGAGGATCAAATTTAATCTCAATAGAACACATTTTTTTAAATATCTTCAACTTAGAAACTTTATTCGATCAAATCAAAATAAAGCTCTCACTCGACCTATTTATTCATCCTTGGAAAAAATGATGATGAAAGATAGTAAAAGAAAGGGTATTATTTCAGAGTTTTATAACTCATTGACACTATCTTCAAGTGAAAATTCACTGAAAAGATTAAACTACTGGAAAGAAGATCTGCAAATTGAAATTTCAGAGGAACAATGGGAATTGGCTTGTACAGAAGCTCAAACCAAATCAATAAATGCACGCCTTAAATTGATACATTTCAAATGGTTAATGCGGATGTATGTTACACCGGAGGAGTTAAATAGATATAACAAAAATATACCAGATACATGCACAAAATGCATGGAAAGTAAAGGAACCCTATTTCATTGTTTATGGGAATGTAGATTAATAAGAATGTTTCGGGAAGAGGTGAGGGTAACAATTGAAAAAATAATCTCAAAACAAATCATATTGAATCCTAAACTGTTTTTGTTGGGTCTGTACCCAGAAAAGCATAATTTTAATAAAAGTGAAAGAACATTCATAGACCTCAGTTTGCTTAATGCCAAAAAATGTATTGCACTATTATGGAAAAAGACTCATAGACCAGATGTGACTCAGTGGTTAAGACAGATGTTAACAAACCTTCCATTAGAAAGAATAACATATATACTGAAATCAAAGGAAATTGTGTTTGAGAATATATGGAGACCTTTTATTGATTATGTAAAAAATTTAAACATAACTCTTGAAGAAGAAGGTGAATGATGTGTGTGGACCTTGTAAATTCCAAACTGGTGAACATAATATGTATACTTATGTATTGGATTGTCTAGACTAAACAGAGGAGCATTGTTAAAGACTTGATTTTGTTGGTGGTTGTTGGTGTTTTTAGTGCATTTTTTTTTTTTTTTTTGTAGTACTTTAGTGTTAGTGTTTGATTGTTTGTATCATGTTTGTTAAAAAAAAAAAGGTTCAATAAAGATATTGTGGAAAAAAAACAGTAGGGGAAGTTAAATTATAACTAAGGCACCTTAATAAAGCCTAAACAAACCTTTGCAAACATGAACTACCATTCTCGTATCATAGGTAGTTCCTCTTGCTGTCTTTTTAATTGCAGCTCTTCACTTGTGTACACAACTACTGCACATACAAGTCTGGTAAATGTACAAAGGGAGTAGCAGCAAACACCAGGCACATGATGACCTTTCCAATCTCCAGGCACATCAGCAGCAATTTTCATATACTGATGCCAATGGAAACAACGTGAATATGCAGGAACCCTTTCAGTATTTACCTACTGACTAAATGCAAGTGCCTTGAATCAAGACAACAATGCATGGCCACTCTGTTAGAAGACAGATAGATGGATGGATGGATGGATGGATGTACTTTATTGATCCCAAACTGGGAAATTACAGTTGTTGATGATGGGTGAGGGTGGTGACATCTGCCTGATTGAGTCATCTCTGGAAGGTGCCCAAGAACAGTTAAATGCAGCGGCAGAAGCAGCCAAATCTGCAGGCCTCCAGATAAGCATCAACACAACACAACTCATCTGAAGACTGATAGACTGACAGTCTTGATGAAATCAAGACTTCCGTCACCTGGGGTCTATGGTTGACTATAGTTTGGCATGTATTTTGGAAAGTGCATGATACGGCGCAGTAAGACTACACCTGTAGAATTAGCATCTTCCTTCTTCAGAACAACCCAGCTTTCTGAGGTGCCATAGTTCCTGGGCCACTACACAGGAAAGGAGCAACAGGAACAACTCTTTTGACATTGCTACCAGATCATGTTACTGTGACAGGTTTTCCAACTCAACGTTAACCCACTCATCAGCTGAGTAAACTGCTGCCTGGTCTCTTTCCTTGGCCGTGTACCGCACCTAACAGATGATTAGCCAACAAAAAAGTATGCTGTAATCATTAATTTCCACAGCATGAATAGTGAAAGCCTGGAAGACAAAGCATGCTTAAGCTAACCTTCAATGGGCAGTCCAGGGAAAAGAATATGATACCGGTCTTTTTTTTAATGTGGATGGACGGATGGATGGACGGACATCTGATACACAGCACCATCATATTAGTTACTTTGCTTTGAGCTAACAAACTAATCTCACCTTTCAAACTTTTTACTACCATTTTATTGATGTTTCTGACAGGGTTTTAGCTTTTCAAGAAAATGGATTAGTTTTCCATAAAAGCTGCCTAAACCCATTCACCCTATCTGCTTCAGGGAATCTGTCTTTCTGTTGTACCATGTGGGGCATTTTTTTAGGGGCATAATTTAGGCCCACTTGCTTCCAGGTCTCTACAAATCAATGCAAAGCTGTTGCGAGCAATCATCTTTCATCTTATGGTAAAAGTGACCTCTTCTAGCACAGCTTGCTCCCAATCATAAGCCACAGGCAGGACCGTAAATAAAAGCATTCAAACGATCATATGTCATGACTGTCACCATCCACATACCTCGGCCTAGTCAAAAAATGAATGAGAAATGTTACCATCACCAAAAATCACCAGATGAATGGCGCCTTCTACCCATACTCTCCTTTTGATTGCCAATATTTCCCACATTTTCTGACTGTTTACCAATCTGGACCAAATGTTGCAGGATCACTGAAATCACGGGAGCAGTCAGTGTTGAGCAGTGCGTTCAAGAGTTCAAGTGAGAAACTGTATCATGGAAAGAGCCATTTTCAGCAATTTTTGGCTAAAGACACCACATCCTGCCCACCAGGATGCAACAGTCTGCAAGTTGGCAAATTTGAACATCCAGTGCTTAGTTCTGATTGGTTCATCTGTTATAGTGACATCACAAAAATGCTCTGTCTAACCCCTTATTCTTCGAGCCCATTTCCCTTCGAAGCGCTTGAAAAGCATACCCAAACTAAACTGAAAGCTGCTCTTCAGCCCCTTGCACTCTCTTCATGGGGTTTGTCTCATTCAAAAGAAAACACTCTTAAATTTTTACCAAACAGTCAGAATCCCTTTAAGTGTTTCACTGAGTAACAGTGATCTAAACATACTAAGATTGAAGAAATAAAAGTTTGCCTGGGTGTTTTTTTGAGATACAAATGTCTGAAAATAACATACAACTGTTACATACATACTGGCTGGAAAACACAATAGGAATGTAGAATCAAGTGCAATGAAGTTCACGTAAAAATTTGGTAACAATAGGGCAAGAAATGAATATATTACACACCTTTTTGTAAAGCGTCTTCATACGTCTTGAAATTGTGCCAAACTGTGCCATGGCCAATCCCCCCACTCCACCCCCCCCCCACCCTGTGATTCTTCAGCTAATGACCGGGTCAAGTAATTAATAATTTCTTCGATGTTCCGTGTTAATTTTAGCCATTTAGCCAAAGGTGAGTGATGTTACAACGCTTCTTTCTTGGATTCACGGACTGGTTTATGCTAGCTTTTACGCACCTGTGTTACGCATGCACTGTCGCAGGGGCAACAGAGCTGAACGGCCCCTTGTGAGGTACCCCTGAATTCAAATGTTAGTTGGTTAAGCCACGCGTCCATCATTTTCTTACTCTGATATAATTGGCTCGTTGTGTTCCCGTTAACAATGAGGCTGGACCTTCATGGACCTTTATCACTCACTGGGTTTCCATAGCTGTCAGTCACAAAATGGAGGCTCTATTGGGTCCAATGAGCTGTCAATCTCTCCTGGGCATGATCCATCCTAACCCGGATGGAAAGGATTCTTTTTCCAGTTCAACCTTTTGCAGTGATAAGTTTCTAGCTTCCAAAGCTAACCATTTTTGGCCGATTTTCGGCAGTTTTATGGTCTATTTATGGTCAGTTTTCCCCGTTGTCATCAAGCTGGACAATAAATCTTACTCAAATGGATATATTGGACCTTTCTGGACCCTTTGCAATACAAATGGACCGTATTTGTGCACCAACCGATGATTCTGGGACAGCAACAAGCTACTTTGGGTAAGTCACTTGTTCAAGCTCATGCGAATATTACCTGGTTAAAATTTACATTTAAATCCAGTGTTATAATTTTTCTGAAATCTGTTTTAATAACTAAATAGACGAAATTCAAAGCTTTCAAACGATGTAAGGCATGACTGCCTTCTGTAAGCATGTTTAACGCAATTCACTATGATGCAGTTGAGATTTTAAAAAAAACAAAAAAAAAACAATTAAACACGCTCGGCCCCGGTATCCAGAAGAATAAGAGGCTAAACTTGCATTTTTCCAAGGGGAGGAGCTTAACTGAACTTTCACAGCAGAAAAACACAGACATGACAGGTAAGAGTGATTTAGCTCTTGATATGTCTTGAAAGTCATAAAAAAACATGTTAAGAAAAAAAAACTTGATTTTAACTAGTGTGTCAATTAAAAAAAAACTCAGTCAAGCTTAAAATGAAATTTTAGGTTAAATTCACAACAGTTTCCTTGTAAATCTGTAGCTTTTCCCACATAAGTTGATATTTTTTTCCTTGTAAATTTGTGTTTCTTCCTTGCAAATCTATGGTTGTTTTTTTTTTTAATATACACCATTTTCACAAGTTTGAAACCTTTTTCCTATATATTTTAAATGTTACTGGTAATATTTCATTCAATTAAATTTGTGACATTATTCACAAATCATCACACAGAGCAGTAACACAGATGTATTCCAGAGGTTACAGACAGAAAAGTCATGAAGCTTGTTGTAATGCATGACTCAAGACAATGACAGAATCACATGACTCTCTGTGAAAAGTCCTCTTTGTCTTTTACGAGTTGTCTGTTCTCCCACTCAGACGCAGCCTGCTAAAACATGCAACCGACTGAGGCAAAGAAATATTTGCACAAGGATAGTATATGTCCTTGTGCAAATGTAACTGTTTACTACCAGCTTCTGGTCAAGAGAAATTTTCTTTTCTTACCACAAGGCTAAGTAAATATCCTGCCATTTAACTACATTAAATCCTATATATACAGCAGGGAAAATAAGTATTGAAAAGATCAACATTTTTCTCATTAAACATATTTCTGATGGAGCCACTGACCTGAGATTTTCCCAGATATCAGTAACAACCCAAGTAATCTGTACATACAAAGAAATCAAGGCAACTGTGTTCACAAAACAAGTTATATTTAATAAAGTGGAATGACACAGGGAATAAGTATTGAACATGCTTAGTTACATTTGCTTAATATTTACTAGACAAGCCTTTGTTGGTAATAACAGCTTCCAGACACCTCCTGTATGGAGAAACTAGGTGCAGGCATTGCTCAGGAGTGATTTTAGCCCATTCTTCCACACAAACTGTCTTCAAATCTTGAAGGTTCCATGGGTGTCTTCTATGAACTCTGATCTTCAGTTCATTCCATAGATTTTTAATTGGATTCAGGTCAGATGACTGACTGGGCCATCCTAGCAGCTTTATTTTCCTTCTCTGGAGTCAGTTGAGCGTTTCCTTGGCTGTATCTTTGATATCATTGTTGTGCTGAAACGCCCACCCTTGTTTCATCTTCAGCATCTTGGAAGATGGCAACAGGTTCTTATCAAGGACGTCTCTGTACATTTGTCCATTCATTTTTCCTTCAGTTATATGAAGTCTGCCTGTACCATGTGCTGAAAAACACCCCCACACCATGATGCCCCCACCTTCAAACTTCACTGTTGATACGGTGTTTTGGGGCTGATGTGCAGTGCCATTTCTCCTCTAAACATGCTGTGTGTTGTAGCGTCCAAAACATCAGACTTTCTACTGCTATCTCGAGCATTACAGCTGTCCTGAATACCAGTTTTGGGGGTCTGAATAGTGTGGAGCACTGATGGATATTTCATCTCACTGTATCCTCCAACCATGCTGTGTGTTGTGGCATCCAAAAAGTTCAATTTTGGTCTCATCTGACAAGACTATAGTCTCCCAGTATTTTACTGGCTTACCCAAATGTTGTGCAGCAAACTTTAAACGACCTTCAACATGCTTTTTCTTCAGCAATGGAGTCTTGCGAGGTGAGCGGGCATAAAGCCCATGTCGGTTGAGTGCATTACTTATTGTTTTCTTTGAAAAAACAGTACCTGGTAACTCCAGGTCTTTCTGGAGCTCTCCATGAGTGGTCTTTGGCTCTTGGATAACTCTTCTGATAATTCTTTTGACTCCTCTGTCAGAAATCCTGTGAGGAGCTCCTGGTTGTGGCCAGTTTATGGTAAAGTGATGTTCTTTCCACTTCCGAATGATGGCTACAACAGTGCTCACTGGAACATTGAGCAGTTCAGAAATTCACCAGTAACCAATGCCATCATTATGCTTTGTAACAATAAAGTTGCGAAGAGAGCTCTTTGTTTCTACCCATCATGAGTTCTTTGTGGTGGGACAATCTGATATTCACAGACCTTTTTAAAGGCTATCAGTCAGGATTTAACCAGCTGAAATTAATTTGCACTGATGGGGGGGTGGGATGGCTTTCTAAATTCTGATGGATTTCAGCTGCTTTCTTGGCTTTCTATGCCTTTTTGCACCTTTTTTTCTTAATGTGTTCAATACTTATTCCCTGTGTCATTCCATCCAGCCTTACACCCCCCCCCCCCCCCCCCCCCCGCAACCCAAAAAGATTAAGGGGTAGAAGATGGATGGATGGATGGATGGATTACTTGGGTTGTTACTGATACCTGGTGAAAATCTTAGGTCAACAGCTTCATCAGAAATATGCTGAATGCGAAAAATGTTGATGTGTTCAATACTTGTTTTCCCCGCTCTGTGTGTGTGTGTGTGTGTGTGTGTGTGTGTGTGTGTGTGTGTGTGCGTGTGTGTGTGTGCGTGTGTGTACATATAAACAAACATTAACCTAACCCACTAGCCTAATGTGCATTTACATGAACACAACTTCAAGTTATTGGGAGAACTTTACTCCAGCCCATATTGCTTTCACATAGTCATATGTGCTCGAGACTAAGAGCCACAAATTCCTACACAGAGAGCACCGTCTGCTAGCATGACTCAGCTAGCAGTTGTAGTGTGCCTTTGTTAGATGGGGTGGGAGCTGTGAGCCGGTGGTGAGGGGAGGGGTTGGGTGTTTACTGTAAAAATGCATTAGTGAAGCTGACCCACAAGAATATAGGCACCATGAGCCTTGCGTTGTGGTGCTAAAAAGACTAGCGGTACACTGATGGAATGCTGGGTTATAAATAGCAGAGCATCCAGATGACTTTCTATAGCTATTGGGCTTTTATTTTCTTTTGTTCTTGGCCCAAACATATCAGATTAGTACAGAAATGCATTAGTTTGGTTTACACATTTAAGAGCCTAATGCTTTTAGAAATAATGCTTCACTTTCACCTGAAGAGGTGATGTGGTGTCACATAGCCTCTAATCTAAGCAGTCTACTCATGTTGAAGATCTCACTTTGTCTATCTGACAGGAAGTTTTCATGTTTCTCTCTATTCTAACCGGCTTATATAACAGACAGCAACTATTAAGGCATATAAAATAAAAAGTACTTTTTGTTACACTCAACTGAAGCCTTTATTAATGTGATTAGCAATACCTTCCACTCTTGGAAGATAGTGAGAGGGTGTTGATAAACCGATCGATATACTTTTTCATGGTGATACTGTATCAATTCATAGACACCAGTACTGTGATACTTTATTAAAAGTTATTTTAAAAATTGTTGCACATACAAACTTTCTTATTTGGGTACTAGTGACATAAAAGCCAAAAGACTTTTCAGTCCACTAGATGGTACTAATGTTCACTGTCTGGTTAGGTCAGAACAGCAAAGGAGTGACTCTTGAAATCTAGCTGGGAGTTGGACAAGACAAAGATTGGGATGAGGAAAAATCATAACATATAATAGCACAATACTCAGTTTATTTTAAGACCATGACAATATCACATTCTGACCCAAATATCCTGATAATATTGTACAGTGCGGCCTCTGGTGATCCCCTCTCCCCCCAAAAGATACCCAAGATTTCCTAATTTGACACCTCCTTGAAAAGATGAACTGATATGTTGTGCTGGATTACATTTTTGTCAAACTGAATAGGAAATGTATATTCATTGATACTTTCTTGATTTACGGTACACATGTACCAGTCTTCATGATACCTGAAGTAGGTTTTAATCTAAGGTTTACAGAGTAGCCAGAAATTGTACCCAATTAAAATTACACTCATTTACCCAGGTAAAGTTATGTGAGTAAAAGTAAGAACCAATCTATTTTGAAAAAAATACCTGAGTAGTGAGTAACCTTAAAATTTTTATTTTTCCATAAATTTGTGAGTTTTCACATTCACACTCACAACTTTAATCTCATAGATTTAGAAGTGTTTTTCCTAATAAATTTTTGACTTTTTTTAAATAAATATATGAAATTTTTTCTATATAAATCAGCAAATAAAGTTGAAAAGACATGTATTCCTAGCTTGTGACCTCTGACCTTAAGCTCAAACTGGACCCGGTCCCACCTCAGGATCCCTGTGTGTGAGTTTGGTGAGCATCCAGGCAATTGGAAGAGTAGTAATTCTCTTAAATATGGACCAACGGATGTGTGGGAGCAGGGCCATGACATGAGCTCATTTTGCTTTTTCCGGAATGAGCTAATAAAATTAGTCTATACAACTCTGTGGATAAAGTTATGCAAATACATGCACTTGCGTAAACATAACTAGATACGACCCACCTCTGTATCTAATAGTACAGAGACTGATGAGAAGTGGGGAATTTGTGTTAACACAGCTGAATGTGAGATTTAGCTTCTGCTTTTACTTTGTAAGCCAACTCAAACAAAGCAAGCCACAAAGGAAGGACATGCACTTTAGTATGTCACACGCCACGTGACTGATCGAGTATCATTTATTAGCTTAGGCAAACTCTCAACAAGTGGCTCAATTTTCCATAAATGCTGTAAAATGTTGTTAACAGAAAGCCCTGAAATAAACCAATTGATTCCCTTCAGTAATGTGTTTCTGAAGGACTGTGTGCTTACCCTTGGAGCACCTCTCGCCGTTTTGTCAATTTCAAGTGGCTGCAGGGCAAATATCATGTGACACAGGCAATGCATGATTAGAAATAAGGGTGGTGGTACAGTAACACAAAACCTGCTCAAAGATCAAACATACCATACATCTGTGCTTCAAAATCCTGCTGAGTGCACTGTCTGCTGCAGATTCAGTACAAAAGCAAATGGGAACAGTTTCCAACGGAGAGAAAGTAACTATTTACATTCACTCATATGCATGTACTTAGGTTAGTTTTTCACATAATTGTATTTTATTGTTTTGCTGTTAGATACTTAACTTACTTTAACTTGCGTGCATCAATGAAGAAAAGAAAAGTAAATGTGGTCATACTCTTTGAGCTATTTTGATTTTACTGGTGGGGGGGGGGGGTTTGAACCCACGATAGTCAGGGGTGGAATCGATCCCGTGACCTTCTAACTGTGCTGCCACAGTGCTAACCACTGTACCACCGAGCTACCAAGCTTTTTAGTGATTTTATAATTTTACCGGAGTGGTGGCCTAGAGGTAGAGCATCTGCCCCATAACCGGGAGGGAGGTCTTGGGTTCAAGTCCTGGCCGTGTCATACCAAAGACCATATTAAAAAATGGTACTTCCTGCCTTCTAGCTTGGTGCTCAGCCAAAACAGAATGGAGGAAGGAAAATTGGTTACCCAGCCACAGGGGGTGCACAAGCCAGTGTATTCCCTGTGCCAGTCCCAAGCCCAGATAAATGGGCAGGGTTGCGTCAGGAAGGGCATCCGCATAAAATTCCTTGCCAAATCAACATGCGGATCAGTGTGATATAAGGTGATGATACGCTGTGGCGACCCCGAAAGGGAGCAGACAAAAAAAATGAATTTATAATTTCTTTATTTGAAATCTGTGTTGAAAATATTGTTCTATATAAATTTATTATTTTTTTATTATATTTTAGTCATACATTTTCCAGAATAACTTGCATGAAGGAAAAACCTCATAACGTTACAAATTTATGCAGAAAAAGTTGTATATTTACAAGAAGACTATCAAATTTATAAGGACATTTTGCAAATTCATGACTGTAAATTCCCAAATGTATTAGAAAAAAGTCACAAATTTACAATAAAAATACAAATTTATAAGAAGTTGCAAATTTAATCAGTAAAAAGTTGTATATTTACATGAAAAAGTTGAAAGTTAATGCAAAAACATTTCAAATTTACAGAGCAAAAAATAGTACATAAATGAGAAAAAGATTAACACATTTAGAGAACAAAGACCAGTTTTAAGAGAAAAATAACACAAATTGGCATCACTAAAATTACTCACCTCTTTGTTTTGAGTTCATAATTATTTTTCTCTTGGGATTAGAACAGCTGCTGAGTTAATCCTTGAAGTAGATTAAGGGAATTAGTTTAATCACTATTTTAGGAAACCCTAAAACAGAGAAATGAATTATATTCTTATCACTGAAATTCAAACTGATGCCATCAATGGAGAACTTCTCAGCCTGGAGCAAGGAACCATGAAGATCCTTGTTCTTACTGGTGATACAAGAGAGGTTCCACAGTCCAGGTTATGGTAATTTATGCAGGCCTAAAAACTGCTAAGAAATCAGATGGTCCACTGAACTTATTTGATGCTACTAAAAGTGACTGTAGTTTTCCATAAAACTACAGAAATATTTAACTTAACATTTCCTTCACAGTATACTGGGCATCTTCTTGATTGTTGCTCTGAGTGTTGCTGTCCCTGTGCTGTTGCAATCCTGGAATTTCCCCATTGTGGGACTAATAAAGGCTTATCTTATCTTATCTTATCTTATCTCCACTCAGGCAGCTACTTGATCATGTTTAGTTACCCTTCAATACTGTTAAAGAACATGCATAACAATAGCAGAACACATACAGTGGGGCAAAAAAGTATTTAGTCAGCCACCAATTATGCAAGTTCTCCCACTTACAAGATGAGAGAGGTCTCCAATTTTCATCACAGGTATACCTCAACTATGAGAGACAAAATGAGAAAAAAAATCCAGAAAATCACATTGAAGGATTTTTAATGAATTAATTGGTAAATTCCTCGGTAAAATAAGTATTTGGTCACCTATAAACAAGCAAGATTTCTGGCTCTCACAGACCTGTAACTTCTTCTTTAAGAGGCTCCTCTGTCCTCCACTCGTTACCTGTATTAATGGCACCCGTTTGAACTCGTTATCAGTATAAAAGACACCTGTCCACAACCTCAAACAGTCAGACTCCAAACTCCACAATGGCCAAGACCAAAGAGCTGTCAAAGGACACCAGAAACAAAATTGTAGACCTGCACCAGGCTGGGAAGACTGAATCTGCAATAGGTAAGCAGCTTGGTGTGAAGAAATCAACTGTGGGAGTAATTATTAGAAAATGGAAGACATATAAGACCAATGATAATCTCCCTCGATCTGGGGCTCCACGCAAGATCTCACCCCGTGGGGTCAAAATGATCACGAGAATGGTGAGCAAAAATCCCAGAACCACACGGGGGGACCTAGTGAATGACTTGCAGAGAGCTGGGACCAAAGTAACAAAGGCTACCATCAATAACACACTACGCCGCCAGGGACTCAAATCCTGCAGTACCAGACGTGTCCCCCTGCTTAAGCCAGCACATGTCCAGGCCCGTCTGAAGTTTGCTAGAGAGCATTTGGATGATCCAGAAGAGGATTGGGAGAATGTCATATGGTCAGATGAAACCAAAATAGAACTTTTTAGTAAAAACTCAACTTGTCGTGTTTGGAGGAGAAAGAATGCTAAGTTGCATTCAAAGAACACCATACCTACTGTGAAGCATGGAGGTGGAAACATCATGCTTTGGGGCTGTTTTTCTGCAAAGGGACCAGGACGACTGATCCGTGTAAAGGAAAGAATGAATGGGGCCATGTATTGTGAGATTTTGAGTGAAAATCTCCTTCCATCAGCAAGGGCATTGAAGATGAAACGTGGCTGGGTCTTTCAGCATGACAATGATCCCAAACACACCGCCCGGACAATGAAGGAGTGGCTTCGTAAGAAGCATTTCAAGGTCCTGGAGTGGCCTAGCCAGTCTCCAGATCTCAACCCCATAGAAAATCTTTGGAGAGAGTTGAAAGTCCATGTTGCCCAGCGACAGCCCCAAAACATCACTGCTCTAGAGGAGATCTGCATGGAGGAATGGGCCATAATACCAGCAACAGTGTGTGAAAACCTTGTGAAGACTTACAGAAAACGTTTGACCTCTGTCATTGCCAACAAAGGGTATATAACAAAGTATTGAGATGAACTTTTGTTATTGACCAAATACTTATTTTTCCAAGGAATTTACCAATTAATTCATTAAAAATCCTTCAATGTGATTTTCTGGATTTTTTTTCTCATTTTGTCTCTCATAGTTGAGGTATACCTATGATGAAAATTGGAGACCTTTCTCATCTTTTAAATGGGAGAACTTGCACAACTGGTGGCTGACTAAATACTTTTTTGCCCCACTGTAGTTCACTTTGCACTCACTGCAGTTCAAAGATTACAGACAACTTTCTTTCTTTCTTTCTTTATTTTATTTAATATGGACATAACAAATTACATTAGTACAATCACAAGGAGAGACCAGATGTTTTACATAGGTGTATATAGCACAAGTGCTAATTCTCAACACCAGTCCATAGGTGGCTTATATAGGTCATAAATTAGGCTGTACAAACAAAATTTACAAGTTAATTAAAATTACAAATACATTACAAATTATAAATAGAGCAAGAGATCCATGATCACAACAAACACAATTCAGACTAGACATGCACACATTGCTGGTGGGATTTTAGCCAATCTTTAGCGCCTCTGTTGAAGAGGTTGGCATTTGTCTCCAATTTTAAGTGAGTTGGCAGAAAGTTCCATAAGTTTGCCCCTTTTATGGAGAAAGTAGACTGACCAAATGAAGTTCTAGACATGGTGACAATGCAATCACCGTTGATGGAAGCTCGTGTGCATGCTCTGCTAGAGCTCGAGCGTCTAGCCACCAAACCAGAGAAAGGAGGTGAAACAAGATTGTATAGACATTTAAAAACCAGTCTGATATTACAGAAGATAATAAAATTTTCAAAAGTAAGAAGATTGTGCTTGGCTAAAATACCACAGTGATGCCACCGCATTGGTTTGCGGTCCATTATAGCCTGTTTATATATTGCAGTTATGGGTTTTAGTGTAATTTGAGATGTTTGTGACCAAGATGTGATACAGTATGACAGATGTGAAAGAATCATTGCGTGCATATATGTATGAGCAGTTCTGAATGACAAATCCCTTCTAATGAGACAGAAGCAATTTAAATTGGGTTTGACCTTCTTACAAATGTAATGCACCTGCTTGTCGAATCGCAGGTTCCTGGCTAGAATGATCCCTAAATACTTGACCTCATTCACTTCAGTAAGCACCTCATTTCCAATTTTAACATCAAAAACATCATTCATGGGCCTGTTTCTAATAGAGATACACATAGCAACAGTTTTTTTTGACATTCAAGGTTAAATACGACAACACAAGCCATTTAGAGATGTTCTGTAAAACCTGGGTCAGGTGCTCAGCTGCCATGCTAGCCGTTTTGGCAGACAGATAGATTACGGTGTCATCAGCATACATCTGGCAGTTGGCACCTGAACAACTATCGGGCAAGTCGTTGATGTATATTGTGAACAACAATGGCCCTAGTATAGATCCTTGTGGTACTCCCATGTTATTTGTGAGCAGCCCAGATTTCTCCCCATTGACCTTGACACATTGTTCTCTCCCCTCCAGGTATGACCTAAACCACTGTATTGCCTCAGTTGAAATCTTGAGGTCATTTAACTTCGACAATAGGACAGTGTGGTTTACCGTGTCAAAGGCCTTTTTTAGATCCAGAAACACGGTCCCCACAACATGCCCCTTAACTAATAAAGCCTTGACCTTCTCAATAAAATAACAGTTAGCTGTTTCTGTGGAATACTTAGGTCTAAACCCAAATTGTAGATAGTAGTAGTAGATTAGTTTATTTGACAGGGACAGTGCAATAAACATAGACAATTAATCAAAGACAATCAATCTGATGTGTTGCACATAGAGTGTATAGCTATTAGCTAATTTGCAACTCTTGTCCCTGGATGGGCTTTAGAAAAAAGAATCAAGATAAAAAATATACACAATAACCACATACATCAATGCAGAAAAATTATAAATACACAATTATAAATATTATAAATATTATAAATACACAAATATAACAGCCTGACTCACATTTAACATAAATATTATAAATACACATATATTATAAAATATTATAAATACACAAATATAACAGCCTGACTCACATTTAACACATATAACATAACTCACATTTGCCTATTTCAGGCCTCCCTCCCTCCGTCACTCACTATAAACAAACACATTTATTCCTTCCCTTCATTCACTCTCACTTTGCAGACAAATAATTCATACATGAGTACATTCTTGTTTATTTTTCAGCCAGTTTTTAACATTTTTAGTGAATGTTTTAAAGTCCGTTATTATTTTAATTTCATTTGGCATTGTGTTCCAGATGTGACTGCCCTTTATAGAGAAAGCTGTTTGTCCAAATGTGGTTCTGCGGTGGAATATTTTACAGTTATTGTTAACAGAACTCCTGGTGGCTCTGCTGCTGTCCTGTCTTTGGACGAAACCAGCAAGTGGCTCGGGTGCTGATTTATGGAATAAAAGTTGCTGTGAATAAAGTAATTGGTTGGGCTCTAAATGTTCTATCAATTGATCAGCAACAATCTTCTCCAAAATTTTTGAGACTACAGGCAATATGGCAATCGGCCTGTAGTTGCTTGCTAAGTCCTTGTCTCCCGACAACAACATATTAGTATAGTGGGATAAATACAGAAGAAAACACAAAAAAGGGTAGAAAAATATCAGAGTACAAGTTTGTGAAAGTGGACTTAAAAACACTGGGAGATTAAGTACAATAACAAAAAGAACTTTAAAGTACTGGAAGAATAAGACAGAAAAGAAAGAGATGGATATAAAATGGAAAACATCTTAACCATGTAAGGCCCAAAGGTTTTTAAAATTTTAACATATTTTGAAAAAGTGAGAAACCCATTAACAAGAGCACAGCATATGATGCATTATACACCCATCCATCGGCATTATCAATACAGCAGAAGTAGCACAGCTACAATTGAAAAATCAATTACAAATGCACAATTTAATGTACTCTAGACTAGAACTAAAACTGACACTCATGTGATTGCAAGGAGTTTAAGCAAAGCAAAAAACCTACAGTTCAAAGTGAAGCTGTAGGAGGAGTTAATGAACAACTCGTCCTTCCCGTCCTTAGAGACTGGCATATTAAAAAAATCATACCTTAAGCAGCTTTTTTCCCTGCATTTACAAACAGCCACAGTCCTGACCAGTGATGTCAGATTTTGTGCAACAAACAAGCAATTCTATGTATCTTTTGTCCATTTTGGCATCTTGTGTAAAAAATGACAAGACACTTTCTGAAAAAAAGGGCAAATCACAGGAAATGGGTGGAATTGACAAATCAATTTTGCCAAATCTTGCAAAATAATTCTAACATGATTTTTGAGTTAGCTTTTAGGTTAGCTTGAATTCTGATTATTTGATTATCTTTTCTTTAATGTGACAGTGCACAGTCAGTGCTCATCTGCTCTGATTTTCTTCCAAGCAGACTGGATCCCTCGTAACAGCCCTCACACCACAGGAAAACAGACAAGATCATTGCTGGGACCACAGAGATGATCAGGACTTTCTGTAGCTTTATAGTGAGAAGATTAAAGACTAAGGGCCTTTTTAGACAGCGCAAAGATCGTTGAGCGATTGTGCCAATTTTTGATCTTTGGGATTGTTTAGGAGATCCTTGTGTGTTCTGGACTGAGTCAAATCTTTGAGGAGACTGTGGCGACTGTGGAGATCATTGAAGATCTTTGAAAAATCAAAATTTGACCAGATCTCTCAACAATATCTCAATGATCTCCACCCCTGTGTAAAGCGGGTACAAGACAAAAAGTTGAGATGTGTACATACAGGAAATCCAGTATGACATAGCTCTCTTCCGCAACAGCGCAGAAGTCTTTCAATGCCTTCTTACATCCAATAACGAAGTATCTAAGAAAATGAGTCTTCACATAAACACCTCCAAAGCTGAAACCATGAGTCTTGGCACCCCACTTGATTTTTGTAGATGATGTCAAGTTGACACAAGTTGATCGCTTCAAGTACCTTGGCGGCCATATCTCCTGAGATTATGTGATTAATGAAGAGATAATTAATGTACAAATACAACGTGTGTTGTGTTGTCAGACATTTGTGGAAAACAGTGTTTTGATTGTAGCGATATGACTACACCAACAAAAATTAGGTTTGGATGATGTTTGGATGACTGATAGAACAAGAAATGATTATGGAGTTTGCTTTGTTAAAATAGTGAGAAGAGAATCGGGCACAAAATCAGCCAGACTATCTTGTGGTATGTAGCTGCTAAAGTTTCTTTTGGTTTATACAGTATTTAATCTACAAGCCATTAGAAAATTCTATCACCATCAGAATGATCAAATGCAACATAGCTTCACTGACATGAAGAGCTGTACACTGCAATTTGCATTGTGTTTGTGTACATATATAAACTGCGTCTAATTCAACTTTTACACATCATTCTGCATTGTTCATTTGTCCAGTCAAACAAATGTTGATGAATGAAAGATCAATCTTCTACAAACAGGCACATTTGTAAAAGTTGGACAGGGAAATTAAGAGCTGTACAAAATCTGTGCAATCCCACCACCTCCTACTGGGCTTCAAAGAGGCTGAGAACCACTGAACCACAAACTGTATGTTAATTTGAAAACAATGGACACAAATGTCAAGTTCATTTGAAATTGGTAAGACGGTTGAGCTCCCGTCCTCTTTCCCACCCTTGCCCCTTTGTCCTGTGACTAACCAATGCTTCTATTTCAGGCATGCTGTAAAGCTTTAAGGTGTACACAGTGGAGTAAATTAGAGTGACAGGGACACCGAGGGTCTCATCTCTCATAATCTCATCGTTCCCTTTCTGTCCCACCTTTTTCTCTGTACTTGTCAAATGCTGCCTGACCAAAGAGTCCCTGAAGTATCACAACGTTCATCATCTGCAATGCAAGATTTTTAGAAAAAATACAAAAAGTCCTTCCTTAGACTTACAGTATATTTGGGCCTGGCATAGCATTTCCCCAACATCAATCATTTAAAGCTTCTTCAAATCTCTAAAGACAGTTTCTGGAGTGATGGGTGAAACTGTGGCAGCAATCAGAGCATCACAGCAACCCCCAACCAGCGTGTTGTCTTCAGATTACTGATTAGAATTAACAAGGATCACGCATACACACACAAACACATCTCTAAATGAAAATGAAAGCATTCAATTTAAATAGGATTACTCTTCTTTCGGCTCTTTGCTTCCCCAAGCTAAAGACCACAATTAAAGTGAAACAGCTTTTTGATTAGCTGGGTCAGTTGTCAGTGAGAACAGCCACAGTGGAAGGACACTGGGACTAAGAGGGGGCAAGTTGGATAAAGATTAATGGCGATCATTATCTCTGAATTGTTTAAAATCACAGTGCATCAAAAATGTGTCACGTCACTGCATCTTACTATTTGAATATTGCATCATGATACAAAATATGATGCTGATTTTTATTGCAGTAACAGCCCCAATATGAAACCTGAACGGCAACGAGAGTTGAACTTACTTCCTAAACATGGCACCAAGTCCCAAAGAAACCAGGTTGACCAACAATGGTACTGAACCATAAAGAAGGGAAAAGCAGCAGTTGTAATGGTTCTATTAATTCAGTTTTTTGCATGAATTTGAATTGCTGAAACTGTATGTGTTTAATAAGAAATTAGCAACAATCAATTCTGGTAAGATTTAGATTTGTGTATTATTCATCTTTCACAGAACTAGAGTAGATTAATTGCAAGTACAAGTTTGTTTTTTCTCTTTAATTCTTTTTCGAGAAAAAAAAATACATATAGAGACATGTACCTCTCTTCACTTGTCATATTAATTCTATGACAGTATGTCATCACAATCTAAAAACTAATTTTAAAAAAGATTTTTTTAAAAACAGCTAGAGTTGGGATCAAATCTATTTGATCCCAATTTTCTAGAGGAAAAAGTGGCAAATTTACGACAAAATGTGAGAAAAGAAATTCACAAGTTTAGAGCAAACCAAACAGAAATTGCATTTTGGGGGGAGAACAAGGTTAGATTGAATAAATTATATATGTAACTGTGGCTGAATTTATATTGAATTTATAACAGATGACTCAGTGACAGTCTCTGAGCAGAAGTACGTAATCAGAAAGGAAACTTTTGATCATCCTATGGCTAAACATTCATTTGATGTACATAGCATTAATCCATTCAGCCTTATTGCTGAAGGCCTTGAAACTATTAAAAAGAATATGTGGGGTGGTGGTTGACTGAAATTACTGTTCCAGAACGAAACGTTTAATATATATGGAATGCAGGCTGCAGTCCAGCCAGGCTTAAATGAAATAGACTTCAGTCCTTTTTTGCTGTGTTGCTTTGTGTGGTGCTTTTTATTTGGTTTTATTGTTTTAAGCAGTACATATTGTTTAATGGCTTATTAAACATCTTATTTGTTATCCAGTGGTCCGATTCTGTGTTTTTGAGGTTATTAACTTCTTTCTTATGAATCTGTAACTCTCAGATGTTTTCAGTCACTCTCCTGCTGCTTAAGCGAGTGTCTCACAGAGCAACAAATGCTGTTGAACGCTGACATCTTTTGATTTGGCGACTTTTCTGACAAATGTTTGCAAAAATCGGGGTTCACCTTTGTCACATGCGACATTTAGCAACGTTTAGTGACAGTTAGCAACTTTCACACAAACGTTTGCAAAAATGTTTGTGAAAGGTAGGCGAACATCAGCAAATATTAGCGACAGTGTTTGTGATGACTAGCAACTATTTGCCACTCTTTTGCGACTGTTTGAATCTTGGACCCAATCCTACAAAAAGAGTGAGCAAACCCTCTCCAGCATTCAGATTTCAAGGGTTTGTAAAGGTTATTAAAAGCTGATAGTGTTTACTACTTGGCAAACCAAAAAGAACTTAAGCAACACGTTACAATCAGGGCTTAATTTGGACTGGATCCTGCTGGAACAAGATCCGGAACCTCTAACGGCCCATCTGGGACCTCTTTACTGGGATCCACACCTCTTGTTTCACTATGAAAATATGCCAATAAGTTTTTGTCAATTAATGTTTTCTGTGTTATTAGTGTTTATTCATTTGTCACACACACACACACACACACACACACACACACACACACACACACAAAAAAAAAATCCCTCATCTGTTTTATCTGCAATCTGAATTGGATTTTAGCAAGGGGCACGTTTGGGCAGCACAGGGCAGTTCAGAGACACAGCGTGCGGTTTGAATTAGTTCTAAGCATCAAGGAGGAAAGATAAGGAATTACCAAAAAACAGGCAACTTTGTTGAATTTCTTTTTAAAACCAGCGGAACAGTCGGATTCTCAGGGGGGGGAAAGCTTTTGGTGGATGTAGACAATACCATAGAGCTGTTTCGGTACCTCTACCTCCCCCACTGAGCTGTAGGAATATCGGCCTATCTGTTGTCCAGGACCTCCAATCTTACAAATTAAGCACTGGTTACAACCGTTTGCAAATGCTTGCAACTATTTTGCAAAGGTTTGCAGCTGTTTATGGAAAAGCAAACTGAATGTGCTCAAAATGTCTTTGTGGCATGAAAAACTGTTTGCACCCTTAAAAACTGCAAGCTGTTTTGCAGCCTTTGACGAACCCTGATGAAACCCAAAAACTGCAGCGTTCATCAGCATTCGCTGCTTCATTAGAGGCATGCTTTAATAGAGAATGCTTAGTTTTACCCTGAAGAAACCCATTTGTGCTGCTATGCATTGTAGCGCACCTACATTTTTTAGGCCTTGTCCACACTTGTATGGGTATTTTTTTAAAGTGTAGCCTTATCTATGCAGTTTGGCCTTTCATCCACACACAAACATATTCCAGGGTGAAGATTTTCACTGACTCCAGCAGTGGTGTTTTGCGTGTGGACTGGAAAAGGAGGATTTGACTTGTAACATTAGATTGTGATTCCTGCTTTGATGTCACAATACAAGCTGTTATCTCCTTTGTTTACATGGCAACAGCCAGTGCAGTCAAGATTGTGGTGCTAAGATAAGATAAGATAAGATAAGCCTTTATTAGTCCCACAACGGGGAAATTCCAGGATTGCAACAGCACAGGGATAGCAACACTCAGAGCAACAATCAGAAGGCAAGAAAAAAAAAACAAGCAAGCAAGAGCAGCTAATATACATATGTACATATTACTATAAAATATATATATACACACACACACACACAGACACACAGTGCAGAGCATTGTAGCTGGATGGAATAAATATATGAATATATGAACACACAGTGCAGAGCATTGTAGCTAGATGGAATAAATATGTAAATATACGTATAAACACCCACAGTACGGAGCATTGCAGCTAGGTGGAATAAATATGCAAGTATATAAACACACACAGTGCGGAGCAATGTAGCTAGATGGAATAATATGTAGATATATAAAAACACAGTGCGGAGCATTGTAGCTAGATGGAATAAATATATAGATATATAAATATAAACACACCCAGTGCTGAGCATTGTAGCTAGATGGAATAAATATGTAAATATATAAACACACACAGTGCAGAGCATTGTTGCTAGGTGGGATGAAACAGCATAACCGTCTATTTAGTTATCCTACATGGTATGATTATGTGCCCATACATATTCTCACCCTCCATAGCGACCGGTATGTTCCTAGTTGTATGCCGGAGAGGACCATTGTGTAAGTCTATTGCATCTTTTGCATTCAAAAAAAAACTATTAGTTTGTTACGTCTTTTTGCTATCTCTGCGAGCAGCCCTGCTTAGGTTGTACAGTCTGACAGCCGTTGGTAGGAAGGACCTACGAAACCTCTCGGTTGTGCACCTGGGATGATGTAGTCTGCTGCTAAATGAGCTCCTCAGTGCATCCAGTATGTCCTGCATAGGGTGGAACTCGGACTCCAGCAGAGATGACAGTTTAGCCACTGTCCTTCTCTCTCCTATCTCCTCCATCGGATCAAGGCGTTGCCCCAGGACAGAGCTAGCTTTCTTAATCAGTTTGTTCAGTCTCTTCCTATCGGCTGCAGTAATGCCACTGCCCCAGCAGACCACTCCAAAAGTGATGGCTGATGCCACCACCGTGTCATAGAATGACTTCAGCAGCGCCCCTTGTACACCAAAAGACCTGAGTCTCCTCAGCAGGAACAGCCTGCGCTGTCCCTTCTAGCCTGCTAGTAACTTTGTTAACAAGACTTTTTACATGTTTGCACATGAATGTATGATTACTCATCCACTGTAACAATGAGGAACCAAGGCATCATGGAGGACAGTGCTACATTCATAAAGCACTCCCACAATACCAAACCTACTGCCAACCTTGCTGGTTTTGGATTAGACCTGGTCGGGCATGCTCCTTATGGCACTTTGACTGTGTTTGTGCATTTTCATGACGAGGGATTTTTTTTAAGCAGTGCTTGTGTCAACTTGATTTTTTTACAGAGGACAAAAAGAATTAAAAATAACTACAGTATGTACATGTGGACTAGGCCTTGGAATTATCATCATGATATAGCCACCACAAAGTAAGAGAGACAAGGCTGAGATGGTTTGGACATGTGTAGCGGAGGGAGAGTGGATATACTGGACAAAGGATGTTGAAGATGGAGCTGCCAGGCAGGAGGAAAAAAGGAAGATCACAGAGAAGATTCATGGATGTAGCCCATGACCATAAAGTTTGAGTTTTCAGAAGCTGCATTTTTATGTGACAAAATCTAGAATTCTTTTTCTCGTCACATCTCTCCTCGTTTATGCGTAGCTAAATGAGAGGTTTGGTCAAAACAAGCAGCTTTTCAGTAAAGTTATGGAGTTACTTACTGAGAACATAGAGAGAGAGGATGATCCCTGCCAGGCAGAAGCCCTCGAAGAAACGCAATGTGCTGAACATGGGGAGGTTCACAGAAAATGCTACGCTCAGACCAAACACCAGCATGAACAGCACCGACGTGATCAGCACTGGATGACGCCCAAACCTGAAAACAGATAAAAGTCAAAAGTCACAGGTCTAATATGGGGAAATACCTTGCAATTGTACATGTCAATAAATCTTGGTGCATTAGATCTTACCAGTCAGCAAGTATTCCGAACACCAGGTATCCAAAGATTGATCCCACCAGGAGTGAGAACTTTGCAATATGGACTTTCCATGCTGAGTCACACACCAGACTCCACTGCAGAGGCAAATAAACAGGTATTAGTTTCAAGAAAATGATGCCGGTTAGATAACATGGACGCAGAAGATCAATAATATTTTTAGTGGACAGCGCAGTGTAATCTCTAGGAAGACATTTACCAGTTTTGTCAGGATTATTGACCATTTTAACCAATCAAAACACAGTGATATTAGATCTGGTGTATTGGAATGATGGTATGAATCACTTCCACCAATTATTGATTACTCTAAACAAGATAGTGTTGAAGGTTAAGGATCTTAGGTCTTAAAAACCTCCATTCAAAATTCGTAAGGCAGTTTAGCACAAATATACGTGGTCTGAAAAAAAACAGAACTTCTGTCAGTATAAAACAGCAAAATGATGGTGCTTTCCTGAACTACAAAATGTGCACATTCATGCAAAGTCCATACTATGTTTCATCAACATTACAGCATGTTTGGGGAGTGTTCACCTGTTAAAGTAACACTATGTAAGATTTCCATCATAAAATAATGTTTCAAAAATTATTTTGATGGTACATCAACCTTTAACCGGGTCAGTGTCACTTCTCCCATAGTCTGAGTGGGTGCACATTGCCTGCAACAGCTCTGTTCTTGGTAGGAACTAGGGCTGGGTGATTAACCGAAATAAAACCAGAATCGACGTTCAGGATGTAGAACCAATGTAATCTTGCTCATGTTGGTTTTTCCCCTCCCCTTGTTGTGTGCGTGTACGTGAGAGCTTTTCATGTACTGCCCCTTTAAGATGTGCCTCTGGAGTTACAGATACATGTAACTCTGGAAGTAGCGCAGTCTGCACTGTTCAGATGCAGCAGAACACTGGTGGAACAATTAAAGACAACTTGTAACGAAAAAAAATGCAGTCTCTACCTACATAGTATGTGATGACTGACTCTTTATTTCATCTGAAGATGCCAAGAAAAAGCGAGTGAAGCGCACTGATAATAACACTAAAAGGAGCAGAAGCTAAGTCACTGTTAGCCTCTGACGGCTATCCACGTCATCTCAACTGTTTTACAGAGGACAAGGTAAAGCTCTATTTAAGAACCTGATGAAATCACTATGTGGTGGTAACACAATCATGTCTGTGTAAAGGACTCCCACACAGCAGCTAACAAGCTAATTAGCCACCATGCACGTGACAAGACCCACAAACCCTCAGTGATTTTTATTATATTATGCTCATTTACTATTGTACCGCAGTGATATGATGCCATACTCTTGTGTAATACTGCTTAAATAAAAGCCTTGTCAGTAAGAAGAAGGGAGGAAAAAAATAACCAAAAAAACCAACATGAAAGGGTCAGTGCACCGTGATGGTGATTTTAGGTCAAATTGCAAAGCCCAAGTAGGAACGCTGAAAGGATTACAACTATGGCAGCTATGACCTCAGTTCCAACAGCCAATCACAGAGCACAACTTTAGACAGCAACAACAAGGCACCCTGTGATTGGCTGTAGGGACAGAGGACATTGTCACCATAGTTGTAGTCTTTTCAGTGTTCTGACCCAAAGCAAGAAAGTTACTTAGTGCTGCTTTAATAATTTATGCTAATAAAAATGGGTTGTGCCTTTAGAAGCAAAAGTTTCACATGACCATAATTCATTTTTTCCAATATGGCAACTAGATTGTAAATCCAAGTAAACAGCACTGCTCCTCATTTTCCTTTGATGACTGAAACTCTCCAACAGCAGTTTCCTGGAGTGTTAACAATGCACCGTGGGCCTGCCTTTACCTGCATGGAACACACCCTGGGTTTTTTTTCTTCACCTCAGGCATAACAGGTAGACAAACAGACAATACACAGTACATGCAGTGGGCAGCGTGCTGCAGCAGATAATTTAAAGCCAAGTGAAGTCTCTCAAATTATTGTATGTGTAAATACCTGATAGATAAATAATCAGTGTCCAAATGATGTTTTTTCTCACAGATGAGCTCCAAAACTGGGGTGAAACATAAAGTTTGTTTTCAGTTCAGCATTTTTTTACACATAAATATTAAGTCAAATTGAATAGAAATTTTGGTGCAGATTCATTGCCTTTTGTTATATTGCATAAGTTAGTTAAATAAGTTTTATTACTTACTTACTTATTACATGCAAACAGCAACCTGTAAGTGTAAAATGACTGTTCATTTTTTCTGAAATTTGTCATAATTTAAGATAATGAAATAAAATGTCTTTGAATATTTTTATTAATTTTTTGCAGATCTTTTTGGATAGGAGTGAAGAAAGAGTCTACTATATTTTGCTGTTATTTTGGCTAACTTTTTTTTTTAAATTGTGGAACAGGGCACTGGCCTTGACATCAGAATGTGTGCTGCTATATTTGCATGATACTTTCTCTTAGTGGTGCTGAAAATAATACTTTCTCTTAGGGCTAGGCGATATAGCAAAAAAAAAAAATGTATCGCAATATAATTTCACTATATCATGATACACGATACATATTGTGATATGTATTTTGTGTACTGAATGTCCTTTAAAAATTTGCTTTAATTTTATTATAAATTTATAAATATATCATCATCATCATCATAGCAGTCTGTCGGGGGCGACAATGACTGTTTCATTAGGTCTGATCAGATTCCTCCACGCAGCTCTGTAATTCGCCTTCCATTGCCAGGAACTCCTGACCTCGTTAACCAGCGCGACATCCGAGCCGGTATGAGTTGTTCTCTGACATCAATCTATAAATTCAAGAAATCTTTGTGTGTCTGTGTGTCACGATCATAGGACATCATAGGACAGCCTATGATGTCTGCATGATGTCCTATGATGATCCTATGATCTCAGGCTACATAGGACTCCCGATGATGTCATATAGGTGATGCCATCATATAGGCAATAGGACTGGCTGCCTATGAGACAGGTATGCACGGGTATGTACTAGTATATACTGTATATACAGTATATTCATTTCACTTATGAAAAAGCTGAATAACAAAATGAAAACTTATGTCAGAGAAAATTCTTAACAACAATATGTAACTGAGCAAAGTGTCTTTTTTCCTTTGCTTAACAGAGCTCACATTATCAAGTGCTCAAGTGTATCCACGTGGGTAGAAATGTTTCAGTTTACCACACATAGTTAATACTTGGTAGCCTAATAAGTGACAGAAGTATAATTTATCGTTTTTTTTAATGTATCTACATTCCATCAGTTGTTTATTTGGCGAGCCACTCACTCTTATTTTGAAGGGTTGCAAGACTGGATAGGAGCTCTTATTTTGAAAGTTCACTTGCTAAGTTCATTCACTTAGCGAACAAACGTGCAGAGTTCAGACTTGAAATGTTTATCTTCTCCTGCCCCCCTTTTCTGTGCTTAAGGTGAGTCTGCGTTTATTCTGTTATCTTCCTTTTCATCTCTGCTCATTGCAGTGTAGATTTCTCTGTGAGCATGCAGGGGGTGGGACAGCCGCGCTGAGCTAGTGAGCTTCCGCTTTCAGACTTTAGCAGCCAAGCTGCAGAGGAATCTGTCTCACAGTAGCAGCAGCTCATTTTAACATGATAAATATTCCAGTATCTGCGAGATTATGATTTATGTATTGCGGGTGGGCCAAATGTACCGATATAACAAATATATTTGGTATATCGCCCAGCCCTACTTTCTCTTAGTGCTGTTGATAATAACCGTGATCATTTAAAGCACAATATTGCTGTCATGTTAATAACACACATCTCAACAATATCGCGATAATGTGCCCTTTAAGGTATTTGTTTCCTCTTCTTGCTTCATCAAGGGATGGCAGTAGTATGCTTTAATAGTGCATGTTGCCAATTTTCAATTAAAAGGATAAAAAGAAGCAGCTAGCTAGCTACTGTGCTAGTAAAAATCATGTTGGAGGAGACTGCGGCTGCCACACTGGTACACAGAACACGATCGTACCCCACATGTGCAAAACTACTTTACTAAACGTACATGTGTGCGCAATGCATTTATCCATCCATCCATCTTCTACCGCTTTTCCGGAGGTCCGGGTCGCGGAGGCAGCAGTTCAAGCAGAGAAGCCCAGACTTCCCTCTCCCCAGCCACCTGCTCCAGCTCTTCAGAGGGGATACCAAGGCGATCCCAGACCAGCTGGGAGACATAGTCTCTCCACCGAGTCCTGGGTCTGCCCCGGGGTCTCCTCCCAGTGGGACGTGCCTGAAACACCTCAAGTGGGAGGCGTCCAGGAGGCATCCTAATCAGATGCCCATACCACCTCAACTGACTCCTTTCAATGTGGAGGAGCAGCGGTTCTACTCTGAGCCTCTCCCGGATGACTGAGCTCCTCACCCTATCTCTGAGGGTGAGACCAGCAATCCTACGGAGAAAGCTCATTTCAGCCGCTTGTATCCGCGATCTCGTTCTTTCGGTCATTACCCAAAGCTCGTGACCATAGGTGAGAGTAGGAACGTAGATTGACTGGTAAATCGACAGCTTTGCCTTAGAACTAAGCTCCCTCTTCACCACAACAGACCGGTACAACGTCCGCATCACTGCAGATGCTGCTCCAATCCGTCTGTCGATCTCTCGCTCCATTTTCCCCTCACTCGTGAACAAGACCCCAAGATACTTAAACTCCTCCACTTGGGGCAGGAGCCTGTCCCCAACCCGGAGAGGACAATCCACCTTTTTCCGGCTGAGGACCATGGACTCGGACTTGGAGGTGCTGATTCTCATCCCAGCCGCTTCACACTCAGCGGCAAACCGTCCCAGCAAGAGCTGTAGGTCATTGCTGGATGAAGCCAACAGGACAACATCATCTGCAAACAACACAGATGAGATCCTGTGGTCACCAAGCATGACACCCTCCATTCCCTGGCTGCGCCTAGAAATCCTGTCCATAAAAATTATGAACAGGATCGGTGACAAAGGGCAGCCCTGGCGGTGTCCAACTCTCACTGGGAATGACTCCGACCGAGTGTTGGCAATACGAACCAAACTCTCACAACGGTCGTACAGAGACCGATTAGCTCGTAACAACAAGCCCGATACCCCATACTCCCGAAGCACCCCCCACAAAAATCCACGAGGGACGCGGTCAAATGCCTTCTCCAAGTCCACAAAACACATGTAAACTGGTTGGGCAAACTCCCACGAACCCTCAAGAATTCTCGAGAGGGTAAAGAGCTGGTCCGATGTGCCACGGCCAGGACGAAAACCACATTGCTCCTCCTGAATCTGAGGTTCGACCAACGGCCGGACTCTCCTCTCCAGTACCTTGGCATAGACCTTCCCAGGGAGGCTGAGGAGTGTGATCCCTCTAAAGTTGGAGCACACCCTCCGGTCCCCTTTTTTGAAGAGAGGAACCACCACCCCGGTTTGCCATACCAAAGGCACTGCCCCCGACCTCCACGCAATGTTGCAGAGGCGTGTCAACCATAAACACCCAACAACATCCAGGGCCTTGAGGTACTCAGGGCGAATCTCGTCCACCCCCGGGGCCCGGCCACCAAGGAGATTTTTAACCACCTTGGCGACCTCAGCCCCTGTGATAGGCGAGTCATCCCCCTCGTCCCCAAACCCTGCTTCCTCTGTGGAAGACGTATCAGTGGGATTGAGGAGATCCTCGAAGTATTCCTTCCACCGCCCGACGATATCCCCAGTTGAAGTCAACAGTGTCCCATCCACACCATACACAGTGTGGACGGGGAGCTGCTTTCCCCTCCTGAGCCGCCGAACAGTTTGCCAGAATCTCTTTGAAGCCGACCGAAAGTCTTGTTCCATGGCCTCACCGAACTCCTCCCATACCCGGGTTTTTGCTTCAGCAACCACCCGAGCTGCACTCCGCTTGGCCTGCCGGTACACCTCAGCTGCTTCGGGAGTCCCACAAGCCAACCAAGCTTGATAGGACTCCTTCTTCAGCTTAATGGCCCCCCTCACCACTGGTGTCCACCACTTGGTTCGGGGGTTGCCACCACGAGATGCACCGACCACCTTGCGGCCGCAGCTCTGGGCCACCGCTTCAACAACAGAGGTGGAGAACATGGCCCATTCAGACTCCATGTCTCCAGACTCCCTCGGAATGTGGTTGAAGTTCTTCCGGAGGTGGGAGTTGAAGACCTCCCGGACAGGGGCCTCAGCCAGACGCTCCCAGCACACCCTCACTATACGTTTGGGTCTACCAGGTCTGAATGGCTTCCTCCCCTGCCATCGGATCCAACTCACCACCAGGTGGTGATCAGTTGACAGCTCTGCACCTCTCTTTACTCGGGTGTCCAAGACATACGGTCGCAGGTCTGATGATACGATAACAAAATCGATCATCGACCTGCGACCTAGGGTGTCCTGGTGCCAGGTGCACATATGGACACCCTTATGCTTGAACATGGTGTTCGTTATGGTCAGACTGTGGTTAGCACAGAAGTCCAATAACTGAACACCACTCGGGTTCAGATCGGGCAGGCCATTCCTCCCAATCACCCCCCTCCAGGTTTCATTGTCGTTGCCCACGTGCGCATTGAAGTCCCCCAGTAGGACAATGGAGTCTCCAGGAGGAGCACCCTCCAGCACCCCAGTCACAGACTCCAAAAAGGGTGGGTACTCTGAAACATCATTTGGTGCATAGGCACAAATGATGGTCAGGACCCGTTTCCCAACCCGAAGGCGCAGGGAAGCAACCCTTAAGTCCACCGGGGAAAACTCCAATATAGAGGCAGCAAGGTGGGGTGATACAAGAATACCCACCCCTGCTCGTCACCTCTCGCCCGGGGCAACTCCAGAAAATGCATTTATATTCTGACAAATGTATTTAAATGACAACTGAATAGACATGGTTTTGAATAACTTGCAGATTTTTATTAACTGCTTGGTCATGTCTTCAATACTGTATACTTCTTGAACAATATTCTGTATCTATGTCTTTGATGCCGAGAAACGATCATGTTTCAGGGAGCAATCAGGTTCCAATCCGGCAGTGATAAAGGTAGAAGAGAGAGATAGACTCCACCCACAACCTAAAAATTTGATTTGCCAGCGTGGGAGTTTGTTTTTTTGGGGGTTTTTTTGAGAAAGTTATGGATGTTTAACTTTACAGTTCCTTGCCTGCACGAAATGTGGAGCATCAGCCCATGCATATCCGATCAACCCCTGAAACCACACAGTCCTGTCCACCAGTGACAGAGATGTTCACAAGTCATTTTTTGCCAGTCCAAGTCTCGAAGCTCAAGTCCAACTCAAGTCTTAAGTCAATTTATTGTAAAATATCTAAGGAATTTAAAATAAGTTATCCTTAGCTATCAGTATTTAGTAATAGGACTGGCCAGTCATTGGATATCATTACTTTAAACAGACTGATGAAATTCAATAAAAACACAATGAAAGTTTCCATTATAGATTTAACATCTGCATTTTTCCCCAAATTAATGGTTCTTTTCTTGAGACAGTCATGTTTCATGAATCCAATTATTTGTGTTGTTTTAACAGTGAAAATCACCTGACTTTTTTTCCTAAAGGAAATTCAGTGTTTTGGACATTTTTGATTAAAACATTAAAAATAAAAGATTGTTCATGACTCCCAAATCATTGGTCCAAGTCAAGTCTGAAGTCTTTGTATGCACGTCTTAAGTGTGACTTGAGTCCAAGTCTCAGACTCAAGTCCCCATCACTTCCCAGTGATGCTTTATTTCATTCATCCATCCATCCATCCATCTTCTACCACTTTTCCGGTGGTTCGGGTCGCATAGGCAACAGTTCAAGCAGAGAAGCCCACACGTCCCTCTCCCCAGCCACCTGCTCTAACTCTTCAGAGAGGATACCAAGGCGTTCCCAGACCAGCTGGGAGACATAATCTCTCCAGGGAGTCCTGGGTCTGCCCCGGGGTCTCCTCCCAGAGGGACGTGCCTGAAACACCTTAAGATAAGATAAGATAAGCCTTTATTAGTCCCACAACGGGGAAATTCCAGGATTGCAACAGCACAGGGATAGCAACACTCAGAGCAACAATCAGAAGGTAAGAAAAAAAAAAAAAAAACAAGCAAGCAAGAGCAGCTAATATACATATGTACATATTACTATAAAATATATATATACACACACACACACAGACACACAGTGCAGAGCATTGTAGCTGGATGGAATAAATATATGAATATATGAACACAGTGCAGAGCATTGTAGCTAGATGGAATAAATATGTAAATATATAAACACCCACAGTACGGAGCATTGCAGCTAGGTGGAATAAATATGCAAGTATATAAACACACACAGTGCGGAGCAATGTAGCTAGATGGAATAATATGTAGATATATAAAAACACAGTGCGGAGCATTGTAGCTAGATGGAATAAACATATAGATATATAAATATAAACACACCCAGTGCTGAGCATTGTAGCTAGATGGAATAAATATGTAAATATATAAACACACACAGTGCAGAGCATTGTTGCTAGGTGGGATGAAACAGCATAACCGTCTACTTAGTTATCCTACATGGTATGATTATGTGCCCATACATATTCTCACCCTCCATAGCGACCGGTATGTTCCTAGTTGTATGCCGGAGAGGACCATTGTGTAAGTCTATTGCATCTTTTGCATTCAAAAAAACTATTAGTTTGTTACGTCTTTTTGCTATCTCTGCGAGCAGCCCTGCTTAGGTTGTACAGTCTGACAGCCGTTGGTAGGAAGGACCTACGAAACCTCTCGGTTGTGCACCTGGGATGATGTAGTCTGCTGCTAAATGAGCTCCTCAGTGCATCCAGTATGTCCTGCATAGGGTGGAACTCGGACTCCAGCAGAGATGACAGTTTAGCCACCGTCCTTCTCTCTCCTATCTCCTCCATCGGATCAAGGCGCTGCCCCAGGACAGAGCTAGCTTTCTTAATCAGTTTGTTCAGTCTCTTCCTATCGGCTGCAGTAATGCCACTGCCCCAGCAGACCACTCCAAAAGTGATGGCTGATGCCACCACCGTGTCATAGAATGACTTCAGCAGCGCCCCTTGTACACCAAAAGACCTGAGTCTCCTCAGCAGGAACAGCCTGCGCTGTCCCTTCTTGTAGAGTGCGTCAGTATTGTGTGACCAGTCTAGTTTATTGTTCAGATGAATACCCAGGTACTTATAGGATGTCACCATCTCGATGTCTGTTCCCTGTATATTTACTGGTGCTGTGAGGGGCTGCCCATGCCTGCGGCAGTCCAAGTGGGAGGCATCCAGGAGGCATCCTGATCAGATGCCCAAATCACCTCAACTGGCTCATTTAAAGGTGGAGGAGAAGCGGTTCTACTCTGAGCCTCTCCCAGATGACTGAGCTCCTCACTCTATCTCTAAGGGTGGGTCCAGCAATCCTATGGCGAAAACTCATTTCAGCTGCTTGTATCTGCGATCTCATTCTTCCGGTCATTACCCAAAGCTCATGCCCATAGGTGACGGTAGGAACGTATATTGACCGATAAATCGACAGCTTTGCCTTAGAGCTCAGCTCCCTCTTCACCACGACAGACCGGTACAACGTCTGCATCCCTGCAGATGCTGCTCCGATCCATCTGTCAATCTCTCGCTCCATTCTCCCCTCACTCGTGAATAAGACCCCGAGATACTTAAACTCCTCCACTTGGAGCAGGAGCCTGTCCCCAACTCGGAGAGGTCAAGACACCTTTCTCCAGCTGAGGACCATGGACTCGGACTTGGAGGTGTTGATTCTCATCCCAGCTGCTTCACACTCAGCAGCAAACCGTCCCAGTAAGACCTGTAGGTCATTGCTGGATGAAGCCAACAGGACAACATCATCTGCCTCCGATATCACGTAAAATTTCAGTAAAAGCTCCGTGTGTTACTGAACATGGAAAGTTCCACCTCCCCTCTCCGTGTAACCATGGAATTACAGCTCCATCCATGCTGTAACAGAGTTTACTGTTGAGATTTCAAAAAGTGACAGAGGAATTCTGTCATGTGGAATTATATTTTATGTCCTTTTTTTTGTCTTACAGTTTGAAACAGTTTCTTCTGCACTGAAAATATTGTATAGAGGTGGACTTTTTGTGAAATTTAGTTTTTTTTAGATATTAATCTTTTTTTTTTAAATGCAATATTAGTTTGTGTTCTCCTGTAAAACATTTTTAGGATTCTAGTTGAAGATTTTAGAATTTTAGACCTATTTATTTAGAGTCAACAAATACATTTAGTGTTCTCCTGTATTATAAAATTTTATATTACATGTTTTGCTTGAAACTGAACAAAGAATTAATTTTAATTTTTTTTGGTTAAAAATTGATATAGAGCTAAAAGCAGCTAAAATATGAGCTTAATAAAATAATGTGTGAAAGCAAGTTAAATGATATTGGCCTGTCTTTAGACAGCTGTGGTCTTCTGAAAGAATGTACATGAAAGGATGACAGTTCTTAAAAGCACATTTTGAGATAAATTTGTCCATGTATCAGCTTTCTCTTCCAACTCATGGGTCATTGCAAATACTTTGCTTTAAAAGGGCCAAGTTGTCACACAGTGGAAGGGAAAAATCTTGAATAGAAAAAAAAAAATCCAAAATGTAAATTTAGGGCAGCACAGTGGAACAGTGGTTAGCACTGTGTCAGCACAGCAAGAAGGTCGTGGGATCAATCCCACCCCCTGACTATCAGTGACCCTTCTGTGTGGAGTTTGCAAGTTCTCCCCTTGTCTGCGTGGATTTACTCCGGGTACTCTGGTTTCCTCTCACAGGCCAAAAGCATGCAGGTTAGGTTAATTGGCATCAACTGGGGATTCTAAATTGTCCTTAGGTATGAATGTCAGAGTGAATGGTTGTCTGTCTCTCTGTGCTGGCCCTGTGACATACTGGCGATCTGTCCAGGGTGTACCCTGCCTCTCGCCCAAAGATGCTGGGATAGGCTCTAGCCCTCCGTGACCCGAAAAGGATTAAGCGGTAGAACACAGGTGTCAAACTCATTCCATGGAGGGCCAAGACCCTGCAGGTTTTACCTCCACCCAGTGTCTTCAACAGGTGATTTCTCTGAATTTCTTCCTACTGATTGCTGATCAGTGAAAACACCTGCTGAAGAGACTGGGTGGAAGTAAAACCTGCAGGGTCTTGGCCCTCCATGGAATGAGTTTGACACCCCTGCGGTAGAAGGTGGATAGATAGACAGACAGACAGATAGATAGATAGTGGTTTTAGAATCTAGTCGGAGTTCTGAATCATGAGATGCCTAAAGATTCCCACACCTAGTTCAGACCTCGGCTGGGGAAGAGGACTGACTTATCTGACCTTTTCCAGTTTTAGTTGGTGACCCCCTAGTGTAAGGTCATTAGCTCTTTTTTCCAAATAAATATATGCTTTCCAGCTCTCTGTGCTGCAAGAACTCACAGGAAAGTGCAAAGCAGGGCGTGGTGGTCACATCAGGTGTATAATGTATAACCACTGAATGACAATGAACTCAGTTTAGCCTCATCCATAGGCTAAACCATATCACTATCATCAGATATGTAAACAGATGTTCGATGACAAGGATACTTTTTTTTCCATGTAGCAATTTGACCTTAGGTGGCACCAATAACAAAGAATTTTGCTTCAACAATTTTTTATAATGGTGATAACCCCACATAACCCCAGTGACATTTTCAGAGTGGAACACTCCAGGATTAACCAGTGCTGCCCAGCCATCACATGACTTAGGCATGCCACTCAGTCACCGTTTCAGTATCGATGTCAGCAGAGAAAATGACAGAGTGTGGAAAATGAGTTCCTGTTGTGCAATAACAGAACTTGTGATATTTATATAAAAAAGAAGAAGCATACATACCAAAATAAAGCTCACAGTCTGTGATTACTAAAAAGCCAGAATGCCACAGCTGGATACATGGTGACTGCGCAGATTTAATATACGCACAGATAACCAGTGTAGTAACAAAAATCAGCCTTCAGTCACACGCATAAAGCAACCATGTGTCCTAAGAGATACTGAAGGGTATCACTGCAAATTGCAATGGAACACCATCACAAAATGTTCCAGTGAAACTCATGCTTGGTTTATTGGTGATTCAAAATTGTCTGAAGGTACTGGTGTGTGAAAGGTATGTATGTCAGTGTGTTCTGTAGTCTGTAGCTGGTCAGTAAGAAGAGAAACTTGACTGAAAAAAATGCCATTTTGTTAGCTGCCCATGCTAAAATAGGATAATGATACATCAGTGTTGCTGTGCATTATCAGACAGACATCTACAGTAAATCATGCATCGTCCTACGTACTTTTAGGGAATTAAATATGTTTGTCTTTCTTTTCATTATCATTTGTACTAGTATTTATACTTTCATGTATAAACATTTCAGTATAATTACTCTCACAAATTCTGTTGCACTTTCCCTTTTCCATCCAATTAACTTCTTCTTCATAATAAGTCAGTCCATTCATTTATTAAATTAGAGCAAGGGTCTGCAACCTATGGCTCTGGAGCCATATGTGGCTCTTTTGCCTTTAACCAGTGAGGCTTAGACAAGAAAAGACACAGACTTACAAGAGAATATTGACAAATGTGCAAAAAAGGTACAATTTTTTTTTTTTTTTAAGTCACAAATTTACAAGAAAAAAGATGCAAATTTTAGAAAGAAACTTTGGTGACTCCTCAACTACAGTCACTAGACTCATTAATTTGTCACTCTGGCTAGTCTGATTTGCACGCTAAGAAAAAAGGCCCCTGTCCAAGAGGTCTTCAACTCCCACTCACTCCCACGACCACATTCTGAGGGAGTCCGGAGACATGGATTCTGAATGGGCCATGTTCTCCACCTAAACTGTTGAAGCAGCTGCCCAGAGCTATGGCTGCAAGGTTGTTGTTGCATCTCGTGGTGGAAACCCCCGAACCAAGCGGTGGACATCAGTGGTGAGGGGGGCCATCAAGCTGAAGAAGGAGTCCTATCAAGCTTGGTTGGCTTGTGGAACTCCTGAAGCAGTTGAGGTGTACCGACAGGCCAAGCAGAGTGCAGCTCAACCTGAAGCAACCACCTGAAAGTTTGGTGAGGCCATGGAACAAGACTTTTGGTCGGCCTCAAAGAGATTCTGGCAAACTGTCCGGTGACTCAGGACGGGTAAACAGCTTCCTGTCCACATTGTGTATGGTGTGGATGGGGCGCTGCTGACTTTGGCTGAGGATATGAGTGGAAGGAATACTTTGAGGATCTCCTCAATCCCACTGACATTCATTCCACATAGGAAGCAGACCTTGAGGACGCCCATCACAGGGGCTGAGGTCGCTGAAGTGGTTAAAAAAATCTTCGGTGGCTGGGCCTCGGGGGTGGATGAGATTCACCCTGAGTATCTCAAGGCTCTGGATGTTGTAGGGCTGTCCTGGTTGACACACCTCTGCAACATTGCATGGAGGTCGTGGGCAGTGTCCTTGGCAAAGGAAGCCGGAGGGTGTGTCCCAACTTTAGGGGGATTACACTCCTTAGCTTCCCTGGGGAGGTTTATGCCATGGTCCTGGAGAGGAGAATCCGGCTGTTGGTTGAACCTCGGATTCAGGAGGAGCAATGTGGTTTTCGTCCTGGCCGTGGCACATCGGACCAACTCTTTACCCTCTTGAGAATCCACAGGGGTCCATGGGAGTTTGCCCAACCAGTCCACATGCGTTTTGTGGACTTGGAGAAAGCATTCAACTGCATTCAACTCATGGTCTCTTGTGGGGGGTACTCCGGGAGTATGGGGTATTGGGCTTGTTGCTACGAGCTGTCCAGTCCCTATACAACCATTGCAAGAGTTGGGTTCGTATTGCCAACACTCAGTCAAACTCATTCCAGTGAGAGTTGGACTCCGCCAGGGCTGCCCTTTATCTAGGGGCAACCAAGGAATGGAGGGTGCTACTTGCTTCATTGAGCAATGACCTACAGGTCTTACTGGAGCAGTGTGCTAGTGAATGTGAAGCAACTGGGATGAGAATCAGCACTTCCAAGTCCATGGTCCTCAGCCAGAAAAAGGGTGGACTGTCCTCTCTGGGTTGGGGACAGGCTCCTGCCTCAAGTGGAGTTTAAGTATCTTGGGGTCTTATTCACGAGTGAGGGGAGAATGGAGCGGGAGATGACAGATGGCTCAGAGCAACATCTGCAGTGATGTGGATGTTGTACTGGTCTGTTCTGGTGAAGAGGGAGCGGAGCTCAAGGCAAAGTGTTGATTTTTTTTTTGTATACTTTTATTAATCCCAGGGGGAAATTCAGGGCATCCATCTGGATGGATAAGGCAGCCAAGGCGCGGCCCCAATCCCCTCACCATTCACACCTAGGGCCACTTTAGCGTCTCCAATTAGCCTTGCTTGCACGCTTTTGGCCTGTGGGAGGAAACCACAGTACCCGGAGTAAACCCATGCAGACACAGGGAGAACATGCAAATTCCACACAGAAGGGTCACCAGTGGTCAGGGGGTGGGATCAAACCCACGATGGTCAGGGGTGGAATTGATCCCATGTACTGTGCTGCCACAGTGCGAACCACTTCTCCACCGAGCTGCCCTAAATTTACCGATCAATCTGCGCTCCTGCTCTCACCTGTGGCCATGAGCTTTGGGTCATGACCAAAAGAATGAGAATATGGATACAAGCAGCTGAAATGAGCTTACTCCGTAGGATTGCTGGACTCACCCTTAGAGATAGGGTGAGGAGCTGAGTCATCTGGGAGGGGCTCAGAGGAGAGCCACTGCTCCTCCACATCAAAAGGAGTAAGCTGAGGTGGGTTGAGCATCTGATCAGGACACCTCCTGGATGCCTCCCACTTGAGGTGTTTTGGGCACGTCCCATTGGGAGGATACCCCAGAGAAGACCCAGGACATGTTGGAGAGACTGCGTCTCCCAGCTGGCCTGAGAACGCCTTGGTACCCTCTTTGAAGAGTTGGAGCAGGTGGCCGGGGAGAGGGAAGTCTGGGCTTCTCTGCTTGAGATGCTGCTTCCAAAGAGCCACAAAAGAGACGTCAAAGAGCCACATGTGGCTTAAGAGCCGCAGTTTTGCCACCCCTGATATACGTATGTTTTCACTAACAAAATAAACGAAGGAATGTTACTCTGCGAGCAAGCATGCAAACAATGCACATCAAAACAGTCACTCGTGGCATCGGGGTGGTCGGAGTATGGGAGCGTGCCACTCTCGTGACAGTTCCAGCCAGCAGGCAAGTGTATCTAGCATCGCTGTCTGAGAGGCAAAACTGAATCTGTGTGCTCACTCCCGATGCCAGAGTAAAGCATGAGTTTTCTTAAGTACTTTAAGTGTAGAAAAAAACAGAACTAAAACTTTTTATTTCTTTGAAATCTGAGTTGAAGTTATTGTTACATTCTGGCTCTGCAAAATTATGATCAAAAGTTTCAATTATATGAGAAAAAAAGTCAAAATTTTACCACAAACTGTTTCAAATTTATTAGAAAAACAGTAATTTCATTATAAAAATAGACAGAAATGAAATAAAATAATCAACAAATTAATGATAATAAAGCCTCAAATGTACAAGAAAACTCATAATTTTATAAGAGGAAATTACAAATTTATGAGGAAAACAGTTGCAAATTTAGGTTAAAAAATACAAACAAAAAAGCAGAAAACTACAAGAAAATTGTTATGAGTTTAGGGGGAAAACCTCAAGCTTTCAAGACTAAAGTCATTACTCAAGTATTTTTTAAGTGGGTGCTTTTGTACTCTAACTCTACTTAACTAGCAATTTTTTGGTGTCTACTCTTAATTATTAATTTCATAAGATACTGCTTTTACGTGAGTGCAATTTCTAGCTACTATACCCACCTCTAATCATATAATTTAGGCAGTGGCTATGGGTGTGGAACTGTACCCATATAATTCTTGCTACTGATATAGCTCGAATCTAATTGGCCACAACATTCTAGTAATGCCATATTTTAAGGCTTGAAGTCCACCTGAAAAAGTTTTGTCAGATTGTCTCTCTTCCGTACCAACAGACATTTCGTATAGGGACACAGCTTCCGTATCAATAGACATTTTCTATAACTTTAAGTATGTGTAAGTTACAGTATTATGAATATTTTTTCCCTTTGAGTGTCACAGTTTTTAAATGAAGGTGTTGATTATTAAGAGTAAAAAAATCCAACCTACGTGTCGCTGTGTGAAAAAGTGATTGCCCCCTAAACCTAATAACTGGTTGGGCCACCCTTAGCAGCAACAACTGTAATCAAGCGTTTGCGATAACTGGCAATGAGTCTTTTACAGCGCTGTGGAGGAATTTTGGCCCACCCATCTTTGCAGAATTGTTGTAATTCAGCCACATTGGAGGGTTTTCGAGCATGAACTGCCTTTTTAAGGTCATGCCACAGCATCTCAATCGGATTCAAGTCAGGACTGTGACTAGGCCCCTCCAAAATCTTCATTTTGTTTTTCTTAAGCCATCCAGTGGTGGATTTGCTGGTGCGTTTTGGATCATTGTCCTGCTGCAGAACCCAAGTGCGCTTCAGCTTGAGGTCACAAACACATAGCCGGACATTCCCCTTCAGGATTTTTTAGTAGACAGCAGAATCCATGGTTCCATTTCCCACAGCAAGTCTTCCAGGTCCTGAAGCAGCAAAACAGCCCCAAATCATCACACTACCACCACCACCATATTTTACTGTTGGTATGATGTTCCTTTTCTGAAATTCTGTGTTACTTTTACGCCAGATGTAATGGGACACACACATTCCAAAAAGTTCAACTTTTGTCTCATCAGTCCACAGAGTATTTTCCCAAAAGTCTAGTGGATCATCAAGATGTTTTTTGGCAAAATTGAGACAAGCTTTTATATTCTTTTTGCTCAGCAGTGGTTTTCATCATGGAACGCTGTCATGCAGGCCATTTTTGCCCAGTCTCTTTCTTGTGGTGGAGTCATGAACACTGACCTTAACTGATGCAAGTGAGGCCTGCAGTTCTTTGGATGTTGTTATGGGGTCTTTTGTGACCTCTTGGATGAGTCGTTGCTGCACTCTTGGGGTAATTTTGGTCGGCCGGCCACTCCTGGGAAGGTTCACCACTGTTCCATGTTTTCGCCATCTGTGGATAATGGCTCTCACTGTGGTTCGCTGGAGACCCAGAGCTTTAGAAATGGCTTTATAACCTTTTCCAGACTGATAGATCTCAATTTCTTTGCTTCTCATTTGTTTCTGAATTTCTTTGGATCGCAGCATGATGTCTCGCTTTTGAGGATTTTTTGGTCTACTTCACTTTGTCAGGGAGGTCCTATTTAAGTGATTTCTTGATTGAGAACAGGTGTGGCAGTAATCAGGCCTGGGTGTGGCTAGAGAAATTGAACTCAGCTTTCCAAAGATGTGATAAAACACAGTTAATTTGTGTTTTAATAGAGGGAGCAATCGTTTTTTCACACAGGGCCATGTAGGTTTTGATTTTTTTTACTCTTAATAATTAACACCTTCATTTAAAAACTGCATTTCGTGTTTACTTGTGTTATCTTTGTGTAATATTTAAATTTGTTTGATGATCTGAAACATTTAAGTGTGACAAGCATACAAAAAAAATGAGAAATCAGGAAAGGGGCAAACACTTTTTCACACCACTGTATGTCTCTTTCACCATGCCATTTGGATTTCTTTTTCACTCCACATTGTCTGGTTTGTTTCTGTATTTAATTTCTCTTTCTTTTCTCTTTCTCGAGCAGCGTTTAATTTATCAATTAATAATTAATGGTTTACCAGATTCGCTTGGCGATTGGGTCCTTTTCTTTGCCCTGAAAAGAACCCTCCCCCCTAAAAAAAATGTTGCCACCACACCAGTCTTTAAGCCAGAGGAAATACTACCATGCTTAGATGATCTCCTCATCAGTACCTCCTTAAGTAGACTGACGTGTCATTATGTTGGAATTCAACAGATACTCAAATTGAATGGCTGCCATACATGCGGAGATGCTAATTTAGGAAAGATTTTGCAGTGGTGTCTTATTTCTTTCCATATATCAACAACCTTAACTATTATATACTAACAGCATTAGCCACCAGTTGGGAGTGTGTGTTATGATTGAGCATCATTGATATACTTTATTCATATATTATTAACTAGGTCTTCAGGTCAAGCTCTTAAGGGCTCTATCACACTCCTAACACCTGTGAATACCTTTATCTACCTGGAGTGAATGTGGGATGCAGGTCATTAGAGTCTAATTGCAAGGATATGGAAGTGTAGCACATGGAGACCTGAGTGGTTTACATGTGTGGGCCAGTGGGGAAAAAATGTAACTTTTAAAAAAATTCCACCTGCACATACCTGCATATCACTTGGTTCTGTGTGCTAGACTTCCAAATACTTGTGTTTATGTATTACCACCTCTATCCACCTGCCTCCCAGCTGCAAAAACACATCCTGCAAAAAAAGCATGAATTACAGCAGAGTGAAATTCAGATTTAGTATTTGCATGAGTCAAATTCATGTAGCTTGTCTGCAATTCCCCTCTTATTTGTTGCTTGTTCCTTTGGATTTGCCTGGTTCAATTGGTGGTAGTGGATAAAAATCAGTGTCTGGAGTAGGTGAGATGTATATTAATGAGTATGTTAACAGAAGAGGCACACTAATGGGGGACTAAAAAATTTAAACAGTCAAAATCTCAAGGAGGTCTGTTGACCTCTCTCTCAAATGGCTGACCACCAGTGATCAACTCTGCAACCGCCGAGACTCAGATGAACACGCTCAAACACAGCTGCACATTTTTGCACTCGTTGAACTGGACTGTGGTGGGTGGGGGTTTCAGAGGAGAGGGGAAAGGCCCCGAGGGAGAGGAGGCGATGGAGAGAAGCACAAGGGGGGAGAGAAACATTTAAAAAAAAAAAAAAATCTAATACAATGAAGCAACAAAACGTGCAAAGATATGATGGGAACCGCAAAGACGGAGCAGAGGCTTCAAGCACGGAGCGGATAAGAGGCTAGAGAGACGGAAGAAGAGATGCTTAAAAGCAGTTGTGAGGAGATGCCAGAAAGCACAGGGAGAGACTGCTGCATAGTTACTGCCTAGCAACAGACCATCACTAAGGTTATCTGACTGTCTGCTTCCAAGTGCAAGTTTTTAGCACCGCTACCTCACTGAAGGAATGAAATCCTATATGCAGCGGCATTTTTGTGGGGGCTAAAGAGGGAAAACAAACAGGGTGGTAGAAAACAAAAATCAAAATCTCTAGGGCATGCATTCACAAATCACTGAAGCTCACTTGAGTAGAAGAGTGCCCATAAGATCCTGGATCTGTGCCTTCATGGACTCAAAGCTTGGGAGCAAATTATCTGTGTCACAGCGTTGCACATGCTGCTCTGACATCCATGCTATAGTGCAGATACGCATGAGACACAAGCGTGTTTGACAAGTTGGCTAATGGCACTTCCATTTTAATGGGTTCGACAGTGACAGATGGTGAAACAACATACCTTGCCCTTAACATCTAAAATCGATGGCCTCCTGTCGTTGATAGTTAACCCAAACTACACAAACTACACAACTTCAGACGTGTCAAAACAGCAGTGCTTCAACCCAGATTCTATCAGACAATCCTAAAAGCAAATTTTAAACCATGGCCAAGTTTCACAGTTTTTTACCCCTCCCTGTTGCAAAACAGAACAGCATTTATCAGAGACGAGCCTGCAACACGCACTCTTGCCACGCATACACACACACAGAGGGGAGCCTCAGCAGAGTTTTATCTTCTGGTCACACAAGCATCTTTTTTCCTCCCAGCTGACACCGTGAGAGGCTGTCATTGTGTGCTGACTGGGTATCTGCAGCGGGGTCATCGCCTTTCGACAGCTGAGACGGTTTCAAAGTGTCCCACACTGATCCAGGGTCTGTGGAAGGAGCCAGCCAGCTGGGTAAACAGCATGACGGGACGCGGCAGAGGCCTGCATGGGTGCACAGCCACGGTATTATCTTTCAAATCTATGGGTCTGCAACCTCTAGCACATGATACCGAGTTTGGGTGTATGTTTGTATAACGTGTCTTCCTTATCACCTTTGTTCAGTACCTTAGCACACACCACGCAGCAAATATAACACTGAGTGCAGTATGAATATGTGGACGGTTATTTCTTTAAGGTACAGTGTGTTAAATAGGTAAACTGGAATTCTGTAATTTAATGCAGCAAAAAAAATCTTAACTTTGTTTTTATTGGTATATATTCACTTTCAAGTAAAAGCTGGATTTCAACATCAAACTTTAATTCCACAAATGGCTTCTGCAGGTTCTCTGCATGTTCGGAAGAGGGGAATGACTGATTAAATGTGAAGTGGCTGCAGTTAGAAATCTGACTGCTAGATTGCACTGAATAGTACACACCACACCTGTAATGCATCTTCTAGGCAGTAGCGATTATTCCAATATATTTATGAAAACTAGATAATACACACCGACTGTAAATACGTACACGTAAACTTCTCCCAATGGGAAATATTATGTTTTCCGATACTGTGCATATACCGCCTGGCCAAATAGTCAAAAACTGGGTTTAACTAGGGCTCCCGAGTACCAGTTTGGGGGCTCTGAATGTTTGGGAATAATAAAGATCAAACATCACAATATTATTTATTATGTTTTTCTCCCTCCATGGAATTCAACAGCATCAATGGGCCTAATGCAAGAACGTTAGTCTGAGTATAAATCTGTCATACTCTGTTAGTATGCCATGTTAGTACTAAAAAGGCACTCCAGATTCAGACAAATGCCCATATGTGGTACAAACCTTTGTAGACGGCTCACTTAAAAATGTTGAACTCCTGCTGTGTGCAAGTGAGCGCAGGTCCATGAGAACTGAAGATTTGCATAACTGAAGCCCTAATACTACCATATTCATTACACAGTGGCATCCCTATCTGACCGTATAAATGCATTGACAATTATAACTTGAGTCGAAGTATAAAACCATGTATGTCAAGGTATGGACTGGGCCCCATGTCCTCACCCTGAATTATGATTTTGTTCTTTCTTTGGCTTTATTTTGTGATTGTTCTCAGTTCTCTTTGTGCATTTCCTGATTTAACCTTGTTAATTTGTTAAGTGCACACGCCAGTTTGTAATTATGCTCCATCTGTTTTACCTGCTATTTAAGGGATGCAGCCCCTCACCTGGGTGCTGCGTCCTTGTCATTATTTTGGCGTCTAACCACGCTTCAGTCTTGCCTAGTTTGGATTTTTTGTGCTTTGTTTGCCTGTCTTGTCTGCCGTTTTGAAATTATTATTTACGTCCTTGAGCTGGCCAGCATTTGGACCAGGGCTTGAACTTAAGTCTTGCGTTTGGGTTCAGCTCCTTCAACCAACCGTGACAATGTAAACTAATTATTAAGTTTATAGGGTTTTTAATCTTCAGATTGTTTCAGACCTATGAAATGTAGAGCCATTTAGTGAAAATTCAGGTTAGAATAACAGAAAATTGTTTACACATAACTCTCACAACTGGTCTCAACTTCTTATAAAATTTTGTTAGTACTACAACTTCACTTAAATTGATCTTATGTCATGTTTACTAACAAATGCGTTAGTACACATGGTTCTTGCATGGTGTCCAGTGTCTTATCAGAAATACGTGACTTTTTATATAAATTTGGAACCTTTTTCTTGCAGGTTTTTTTTAAATAAAATTTCCATAATGTGACTTATAAATTTGTGACTTCCCGCCATTTTCCCTAAATTTCCAGCTTTTCTCATCAATTTAAGTTGATTTTTCTCATGAATTTTCAAATTTTCCATAAATTTCAGAGGATTTTGTACATTTTCAAATGTATTCAAGTAAACCTGTGGCTTTTTATATCATCGATTTTCTACTTTTTTTTTTTATTGTGAATTTGCAACTTTTTTTCTTGTAAACTTGAGAGGCTTTTCTCAAAATTTGGGGCATTTTTTATTTACATTCACTAAAAAAGGACAGTAAGGAGAGAAAAAAAAGCTGAAAATATGAATATCAAATTTTAAAACTGAATCACAATGTATGAAATGAATATCCACATAATCGAATATTTGGGTATACCGGTAGCCCTAGATTTAACTAAGCACATAAGTACGAGCTTTCCACTGGGTAATCACTGAAGGGTTTAATGTGTTTCAACTGGCAACATGCTATTTAGCCCCAACTAATGCAGTGAGTAGCTTCTCATTTCACTGTATATTGATGACCTGTATAGGTGTAAACTTGTAAATGGAATGTCTTTTGCACTACCAGGGATTCTGGAATGTGTTACTGTTGAGATTGACCAAGATAAAACAAAAAATCTAATTATAAGTTGTATATATAGAATGCCGGGAACTTACGTTGATACATTCAGAGATAAATAAGTTGAGCTGTACAATAATATAACTAGTAAGAAAATGGTTGTAATCTGTGGAGATTTGAATATTGATTTACTAAATCCATTTCAACAAAATGTAATTACAGAGTTCATGAATTCTATGTACAGTATGAGTCTATATCTCACAATAACACATCCCAGTAGAATCACAATTCACACTGCTACACTTATTGATAACCTGTTTGTTAATATTATTGATAAGAAAATAGAAAGTGGATTATTGATAAATGACATAAGTGACCATTTGCCAGTCTTTGCACTTATCCATGGCCACACGAGGGCCAATAAAGAAAAAAACTTTTAAAATCTTTCAGATACAAATTACAAAATGCAATCAGTTCTTTTAAAGAAGACCTGCTGAAGCAAGACTGGACAAAGGTCTATGTATCAGATGTAAATGAAGTCTATGACACATTCATGAACATTGTGACCACTCTTTATAAAAAAAATTGTCCATTAGTAAAGAAAAAGCTTAAACAGAAATTTGTCAACAAGCCATGGTTAACCAAAGGATTACAAAAGGCGTGTAAAAAGAAAAATTAATTATATAAAGCTTTTCTAAAGAAAAGGACAAAAGCAGAGCAGCAGTATAAAACATACAAAAATAAATTAATACATATAATGAGATGTAGTAAAATAGACTATTACAGTAAAGAACTGGAGAAAAACAGAGATAATATTAAAAATACATGGACAATACTTAACAATATTCTTGGAAATAAAAACAGAAATACAAGCTACCCAGCCAATCTTTAAAAAAAAAAAAAAAACAAACGACTCAGAGTGTGAATCCAGTCTCACCTGCAGATGAATTTAATAACTTTTTTGTTAACATTGGTCCTAATTTGGCTCGAGAAATACCCATTACGGCATCTGCAGGTGATACAATAAGCAAAAACATTGCTAGTGTAACGTCGGGGCCATTTTAAGGGGGGCAGGGATTTCCCAGCATGCTTTGCCAGTTGAAAATGTTACTGTGTGTGTGTATTAAATGTGTTATTACTGAGTTATAACTGGTCATTATAACTGCGTTGTAATGACCCAGCAGTGTTTAGCAGGATTTGGGCAAGATGTATCATGTGTGTGTAACCATGATTGAAACGGAGGTCTGGGAGAATGACCTCCCCTCCTCTCTGTGCTCAGAAGTAAGTTGGGGGTCGGTGGTGTGTAAATAAAGCCTGTTCGTCACAACCATCTTGCTCCTCTTTCTTTGTGTAAATCCCGCAAACGTCACACTGGTGTCAGGAGTGGGGATGGAGCAAGATGAGGATCCAGGTGGAGGTCCAACAGCCGGAGCGGTTCATCGCTCGGCTGGGAACGGAGCGTAGAGCTGAGACGCCGGCCCCCGGAGAGGTTCGCCACGATGGACGGAGCAGCGGACCCGACGGGCCGAGCAGAGCAAACCAGCCCCGTTTCCCGCCCTTTTCAGGGCAGGAGGGGCTGGCGATTCCAGAGCGATTAGGAGCGGTGATCGACCGGGACGTGACCGTCCCATTCATCCGGCAGCGGGCCAAGATTCCCCACTACAACGGCGAGAACCTGTTGGATGACCACTTGGCCCAGGTCGAGTTGGCTGCCGCGCTGAACGACTGGTCATCGGAGGAAACCACCGTGATGAGAGCGAGTGGGAGGAGGAGCTACGGCAGATCACAGCAGCGCGTGCACGAAGGAGACAGCGGTGGCGACACGAGGAAGGGGGGCTTCCGCTGCGCAGAGCCAGGGTACATCACATGGTACTGCCCCGCACACAGTGCACGACAAACTGGCCTCTCACCGACGTTAAATTAGAGCGAGGTGGCATGGACGGAGAAAAAGCCGCCTCCTGCAGATGCTCCCCCCGGCGGTGACGTCACAGAGGCCTTTGGAGCGCAGCAGCAGCGGAGCGAGCAGGACAGAGCCGGTCTTTTCCCGGGCTCGGCAGGGGCTGGACGCCTGGACGCGGGCCAGCGGCCGCCTGGGAGGTCCTGGCAGCGGTGGGAGTCGTGACTCCCGCTGCCAGAGGAGGAACTGTGCGTGTCCTACCGCCACCGCAGATGTTTCCCCTTTCGGTGACGTCACGGAGGCCCTCGGCGCAGCAGACGCGCAGCAGACGCGCAGCAGCGGAGCGAGCAGGACGAAGATCCGGCCATTTTCCAGGCGCGGCAAGGGATGGACACATGGACGCGGGCCAGCGGCCGCCTGGGAGACCTGGCAGCTGTGGGAGTCAGCCGGAGCGGGCTTGGGACTCCCGCTGCTAGGGAAGGGACTGTGCGTGGTCCTACAGAGGCTGTCAGATGTGTCCATCCGCCCGCTGGTGGCCAAACCGGAACCCTACCCCAACCAGATATTCCGACTGAGACTCAGATGGACACTGGATGGCCCGTGCATGCCGCCCCGACACCGGGCTGACTCGCGTTGGATTTCTGAAAGTGGACTTTGAATTTTCTGGGGACAGAAACCAGTCCAGGGGAGGGCAGTGTAACGTCGGAGCCATTTTAAGGGGGGCAGGGATTTCCCAGCATGCTTTGCCAGTTGAAAATGTTACTGTGTGTGTGTATTAAATGTGTTATTACTGAGTTATAACTGGTCATTATAACTGTGTTGTAATGACCCAGCAGTGGATTAGGCAAGATGTATCATGTGTGTGTAACCATGATTGAAACTGAGGTCTGGGAGAATGACCTCCCCTCCTCTCTGTGCTCAGAAGTAGGTTGGGGGTCGGTGGTGTGTAAATAAAGCCTGTTTATCACAACCATCTTGCTCCTCTTTCTTTGTGTGAATCCCGCAAACGTCACACTATAAAAGACTCCATTTTCATAAAGAACACAGACGAGAGAGCGGTCATTGAAATTGTTAAATCATTTAAAAGTAAAACATCTACGGACTGTGATGGTATTGACATGCTTTTAGTCAAAACTATCATTGAATGCTTAGTGAAGCCACTGACATATATTTGTAACCTGTCTCTCCAAACAGGTATATTTCCCAGTGCAATGAAAATAGCTAAAGTAATTCTGATATACAAGACGGGTGAGAGAGGGGAATTTTCAAACTATAGACCTATTTCACTATTGCCACAATTTTCTAAGATACTTGAAAAAATATTCTGTGAGAGAATTGACAACTTCATAATGAAGAATAATTTATTGTGTGAGCAGCAATATGGGTTCAGACACAAGAGGACAACTGCATTTGCTCTAATGGAATTTATAGAAAAAATATCAAGTGCCGTTGAAAATAAAGAGTATTCAGTTGGGGTATTCCTGGATCTCAAAAAAGCATTTGATACAGTGGATCATAATTTATTATTAAAGAAACTAGAAAATTATGGTATTGGGGGTAGCACTGTCCTGGCTATGTAGTTACTTAAAGAACTGATATCAGTATGTATGTGTTGGTAGCAAAAACACACAGTTGCTGAAGGTTACTTGTGGAGTCCCACAGGGTTCAGTTTTGGGGCCATTGTTATTCAATATGTATATAAATGATATATGTAAAGTTTTGGAAAAAATGGATTTAACATTGTTTGCAGATGATACTAATTTATTATGCAGTGGAAGCAATTTGGAACAACTTTTGGATACACCCGGAAAGGAAATAGGAAAACTTAAACTGTGGTTTGATTCAAACAAATTAATACTCAATTTAAGTAAGACAAAATTTATAATTTTTAACAACCATCACAACAACTTAGTATCTAAACTCAGTGTAAACGGTGTAGAGATTAAAAGGGTATCCGAAATAAAATTTCTTGGAGTAATAATCGACAATAAACTGTGTTAGAAGTCACATATTAATTATATTAAAGGTAAAATATCTAAATCAATTGCAATACTACACAGAGTGAAATATTTGTTGAATCAACCCACACTATATACTTTGTATCATTCATTAATACTTCCATACATGACATATTGTACTGAAGTATGGGGAAATACATAGAAAACAAACATATATCCAATCTTTATGCTTCAGAAGAGAGCTATTAGAATAATAAAAAAAAAAAAGCTGCTTACAGGGAACCAACAAACCCACTTTTTCTTAAATTAAAAGCTCTCAAGTTGAAAGATCTGGTTGACTTTAAAACTGCAGTAATAATGTTTAAAGTGAAGAATCTATCGCTGCCCGCAAATATCCAAAAGTTGTTCCAAATAAGGGAGAAACAATATCATTTCAGAGGAACATGTATATTTCAAAAACCTTCAGTGAAAACTACCCCCAAGCAACACTGTGTTTCAGTGCAAGGAGTCAGATTGTGGAATGATTTTGGACCTGAATTAAAATCATGTACAACGCTTGGACAATTTAAACAAAAACTAAAGGTAGAAATACTCCAAACATATATACAAGATGACATGTAAAATCACATAAGGATTATTATATTCAGTCTGTGTTGTGTTGTTGCTTAGTTTTTTTTTGTCACATTTTGTCTTAGCTTTGTTCTGAATTGTAATCGCTCTTGTTTTGTTTTTCTTTTGAATTCTTGGATGGAATATGGGTGGGCAATATAAGCTGTGGCTTTAGCCATCACCCATTTTGGACAACTTATTTTGAACTGTATAATCAGAGGAGTTATTGTTTAATTTTATTTTTAACTTTTAATTTTTTTCCCCCCTTTGTTATATTATTCTGTTCCTTTCTTTTAATTTTTACTTTTAATCTATCCAAAATAAAGATTCATTCAAAGATTCATTCATTCATTCATTCAAAAACCATGTGTGAAGACAAATCCATTGTAATGGAAATAATGTTACACTGTTTCAGAACAGACAAATAATTGGCCTGCATCAAGCACAGAAAAACAACTAAGGAGATTAGTGGAACTACTTGAACCTGATGAAGAACCATAATCATCAGCAAATCTGCCTTCAGTACAAGATCTTGGCAAAAAAAATTAATGCAACTCTGGTCAAAAAGAAATGTTGTGACATTGTGTAAGTGTACTTTAATGCTCCATAGTGAATGTGTGAGTTTATCAAAGCTAAAGCTCAAAGTCCAATAAAATATTAGTGTGAGTGACTTTATCATGACAAGAGAGTGTATTTTTGTCAATCACATTTGACAAAGAATTGCTGACAGTTTCGAAGCTTGACCAGAAAATGTTTGACTTTTGTTTGCTTTAAAAGGACCTAATGACTGAGGCTGCATTCAGACCAGGATAGTCCAGGAGTCTCGGTTCGACTGGGCGGGGAATGACGAGAATTTTCACACCTTTGTTGGGTTTGGTTTGCATTCACACAGCAGCGGACCAAACTGCCTGGATAACGTCACGCAGTGACAACAACTGCTCCTTTGGGGCGTTGTAGCCAAAACCACCAATGATCATGAAGAAAAAAATCTCGGCAAAGAAGAAAAATCAGGCTCATCGATTGGCCAGGACCGAAAACGGAAATCCGATCCCTTCAGACGGGTTGTTTGTCCACCACAAACAAGACATTTTTTAACTTTCCTCCTCGGCTTTAACTGGTAAAAGGATTCCTCGGACTTGCACAGTTGTCTTTATTGTTATTTTCTATCCAAAATGTACTATGGTAAACGCCACTTCCTCTTCTCAGACTACGTGTTGCTATGGTTACACAAACGCCAAGGGGCACTTCTGACCTTTGGCCTGCTGGATACTCCGTTTGGATTCATGCTGCAAGCGGAATGCACCAGATTTCATTTGCAGGAGAACCGAGACTCCTGTTTTCAGGTGGACCAGACTTCGCTTGTCTGGTGTGCCCCAGAGCTCCAACGCATGTTCAAGTGGCACCAAATGAACCAAACTATCCACGGAAGCCACTGATTGGTCCTTTGGTCTGGACCAAACAGTGGCCGTCTGAACGTGCCCTTAAAGGTCAACTAAATGGTATTTTCATGAAAACAAATATTTTCTTTAAAATGATACATAACCAAAATGTTTAGAAAGATGCAGAAATAAAGCCTTTATATTATTAAAAAAAACAATACAGTTTATTGATGAAAAAAATACTTTAAAAAATTTAACAGATCCGAAATAATCATAATATTTACATCTGAGCAGTTGGCTGATGAGACTGGTGACCGGTAACACAAAATATACATATAAACACTAGATAGGACATACGTAGCAAACATTTTATTGGCAAACGGAGGCACCATATTCTGTAGGTAATTATATTAGTTGACAGCAGCTGTAGTATTGTGATACACAAACAACTGTTCGTTATTTTTATTGTAATTTTATTGTAGCCTGTTGGTTAGCCATCTCCTATCTAGTGTTTATATATACTAGTGCATACCCGTGCATACCCGTAGAAACCAAGTATAAGCAAGTATTGCTGCATGCCCGTAGAAAGCAAGTTTAAGCAAGCATTTCTGCATGCCCATAGAAAGTTACTGTTACCATGGCAACAGTAACCATGATGATGCCTGCCTTTGATCTCTGGCATGATTACCATGGCAACAGTAACCATGGTGAAACCTGCCTTTGATCTTTGACGTCACCACTCGTTGCGTGATGCCTGCCTTTGATCTTTGATGTGTGTGCCTGGCAACAATAACCATGGCAACATCTGTGCGTCTCTGATGTCATAGCTATGAACGCCCATGCGTGCCCATAGAAACCAAGTGTTTCTGCATGCCCGTAGAAAGTTACCTTCCTTGATCTTTGACATGGTTACTATGGCAACAGTAACCATGGTGAAACCTGCCTTTGATCGTTGACGTCACCACTCGTTGCGTGATGCCTGCCTTTGATCTTTGACGATGTGCTGCCTGGCAACAGTAACCATGCCATGTCAGTAACCCTATCATAGAGAGATCAAAGAACTCTATGACATCATAGACACACAGATGTGCATCTATATGCCATAGCTATGTCATAGCTATGAACATCCATAGCTCCCCTATGGACGTTCATTAAAGATTTCCTCTCCTAAACTTCCGCATATCCGGGGAGGCTGAAATTCGGGGATGCACACCCTCGTAACCTCAGCAAAGCACGTGTAAAATCTTAGGCCAGTCTGACGAACGGTTCGGGAGATACACACGAAACAGACAGACAGACAGAGATTCCTTGTATTATAATATGATGATGTGATATGACTAGTGCATACCTGTGCATGCCCGTGCATACCCGTGCATGCCTGTACAAACCAAGTATAATCAAATATTTCTGCATGCCTGTAGAATGCAGGTGTAAGCAAGCACATCACCACTCATTCAGTAATGCCTGCCTTTGATCACTCTATACTATGGTGTCTATATGACATCATATAGACGTCATGTAGAGATCATAGGAACATCATGGGCGACTGTATGATCTTTTAGCGAGTCCTATGGGCTATATCAGGGGTCCCCAGCCCCCGGTCCGGTACTGGTCCATGGATCATTTGGTACCGGGCCCCAAAGAAAAAAATTGTGGTTAATATTAAAGCTATTTTTTTCCATTAGTCTTGCAGAGATTTTATTTTGAAAAACAACTGTTTCCTCCCTCGCTTCACAACCACTCTTGACATTGGCGCAATGTTTCAGGCATCAGTGACACAAGCTAACTCTTGAAAAAATGAGCCAAAAACAAAATTCTAGTTGCAGGGAAACAAGCCCAGAGTTCCCACTGATTATGGTGAGTTGATATGATGCTGTAGAATCATTGTAATTGCCTAATATAAAGTGTAATTGTTTCAGATTGCATGCTCTGAACTGACAAAAGGTTTTTGTTATTGGAACCCCCGCACCTCTACCCGGTCCGCGGAAAATTTTCATGCATGAAACTGGTCCCTAGTACAAAAAAGGTTGGGGACCACTGGTCTATATGACGTCATGTAGACATCATGTAGACATCATAGGAACATCATAGGCAGTCCTATGATGTTATAGCGAGTCCTATGGTCGTGACAAACAGACAGACTGACACAGAGAGATTTCTTGAATTATATATAGAGTGAAGAGTGATATATACAGACGTGGACAAAATTGTTGGTACCCCTCTGTCAATGAAAGAAAAACCCACAATGGTCACAGAAATAACTTGAATCTGACAAAAGTGGTAATAAATAAAAATTCTATGAAAATTAACCAATGAAAATCAGACAATGCTTTTGAATTGTGGTTCAACAGAATTATTTTATTATTTATTTCTTCCACAGATGTTCAATAGAATTTAGATCAGGGCTCATAGAAGGCCACTTTAGAATAGTCCAATGTTTCACTCTTAGCCATTCTTGGGTGTTTTCAGCTGTGTGTTTTGGGTCATTATCCTGTTGCAAGACCCATGACCTGCGACTGAGACCAACCTGTCTGACACTGGGCAGCACATTTCTCTCTAGACTACCTTGATAGTCTTGAGATTTCACTGTACCCTGCACAGATTCAAGACACCCTGTGCCAGATGCAGCAAAGCAGCCCCAGAACATAACAGAACCTCCTCCATGTTTCACAGTAGGGACAGTGTTCTTTTCTTGGTATGCTTTATTTTTGCGTCTATAGATGGATAGATAGATAGATAGATAGATAGATAGATAGATAGATAGATAGATAGATAGATAGATAGATAGATAGATAGATAGATAGATAGATAGATAGATAGATAGATAGATAGATAGATACTTTATTTCGAACAAAAAAGTATAACAAAAACAAAACAAATGACAAATGCAATAAAGTAACAGTATACACTGTTCGAAAGGGAGAAGGAAGAAGTGAACACTTATTAATTCCATCTCCTCTTTTCCATAAATACACCCATGTGAATTATATACAAATTACCACCTTTAAGACCCCAAGTAAACAATTTACTGTATTTTTTACAAATCAACATTAACACCCATCCATCCTAACATACATTGATGTCCATACATCAAAACCAGCCTCAAACAACACAGATATACACAGTGCTGTCCCACCCACCATTCCATAGTGTCCCATAATGTCCCAGAGTGAGCATAGTGAATCGTACATATAAATACTACCCTTCTAACATATATCCTTTCAGCAAATAATGTTTATACCTCTTTTTGAATTGATTTCTGTTTGTACATAGTTTCAGTTCCGGCTCCAGACTGTTCCACAAATCCACCCCACAGACAGATATGCACATACTTTTCTTGGTTGTTCGCATCTTGGGTTTTGTAAAGTTTAAGTCTCCTCTCAAATTATGATCATTGTCTCTTTTTTTTTTTTTTTTTTGTATATTAGTTGGGAGTTGATTATTAATTGCCCTGTACATTACTTGTGCTGTCTTAAATTTAACTAAATCGATGAACTTTATGACATGTGACTTTAAAAACAACGAATTGGTATGGTTTCTATATCCTACATTGTTTATTATCCTTATAGCTCTTTTTTGTAATGTGCATATTGACTGTAGGTTGGTCTTGTAGGTGTTTCCCCAGACTTCTACACAGTAGTTAAGATAAGGTAAAAACAGTGAATTGTACAGTAAGACCAATGATTTATAGTCCAAGTTGTGTCTTGTCTTCCCCAGTATGCCTATACATTTTGCCAACTTGGCCCAGATGTGACTAATGTGAGGTTTCCAGCAGATTTTATTGTCTAGCGTCACCCCCAGAAACTTATTTTCCTGTACTGTTTCTATTCTGGTATCATCTATCGTTACCATTATTTCATGATTTATTTTACAATTTCCAAACAACATAATCTTTGTTTTTTTTAGATTTAGAGATAATTTATTTTTGTTGAACTACTGTGTTAACTTTTTCATTTCAGTTGTGACCACCTCTAAAACCTGCTGCAAATTCTCACCAGTGCAAAGGATATTTGTGTCATCCGCAAACAAAATAAATTTCAGAATTTTTGATACTTGGCATATGTCATCTATATACAAAATAAAGAGTTTGGATCCCAAAACTGACCCCTGGGGCACACCACAAGTGATGTCCATGAAGGGTGATTTGTGCTCACCAATTTGTACAAATTGTTGTCTGTTACTTAAATAACTTTCCACCCAACTCAGTCCTACCCCTCTTATCCCATACCTTTCCAGTTTCCTTAGTAGTATTCTGTGGTCAGTGGTGTCAAAAGCTTTCTTTAAATCTATAAATACTCCTACAGCAGCCTTTTTTTTTATCTATACAACTAGTAATTTCTTCTATAAGTTCGATCAGTGCCAAAGATGTAGATTTATCTGCTCTAAAACCATACTGGCTATCTGTAAGGAGGTTGTGTTTTTCATTGAAATCATCCAGTCTCTTAGTGAAGATTTTTTCAAGTATTTTGGAGAATTGTGAGAGTAAAGAGACTGGCCTGTAATTTGTGAAACGATGACTGTCTCCTGTTTTGCATAGAGGTATTACTTTTGCTATTTTCATTTTGTCTGGAAATGTACCAGTTTGAAATGACACGTTACAGATGTGGGTGAGTGGCTTAACAATTCCTTCAATTACTTTTTTCACTATTGTCATGTCAGTTTCATTCCAGTCCGTTGATTTTTTGTTCTTAAATTTACTCACAGTCTCGATAATTTCCTTTTCAGTAACTGCACCCAAAAAGATTGTGTTTGGATTTCTATCTTCTATTTCATTTACAGAACCACTGTTTGTTTCTGGTGTCACTATTGATTTTGCTAATTCAGGACCAACGTTTACAAAAAATTTATTGAAACCACTGACCACATCCTCCATATTATTTATCAAATTGCCATTTTCAATAAAATATTCTGGATAATTAGCATTCTTAGGTCGATTACTAATAATCCCATTGAGTACTTGCCAAATTCCTCTTAAGTTATTTTTGTTATCCTCTAATATTCTGTTGTAATATTCTTTCTTACAGGTCCTCATTATATTAGTAAGCTTGTTTTTATATCTTTTATATTTGATCTCAGCTTCCACAGTTGTGCATTTAATGAATTGTTTATATAATGTATTCTTCTTTTTACATGCATTTATTAACCCCTTGGTGACCCAAGGAATTTTTTTTTTGTTGTCTGTCACCGTATTGTTTTATAGGACAGTTTTTATTGTACAATGATTGAAATATTTGTAAAAAAAATTATCATATGAACATAGAGCTGATGTGCCTTGCCAAAAAGTTCCAGTTTTGTCTCGTCTGTCCATAGGACATTCTCCCAGAAGCTTTGTGGCTTGTCAACATGCAGTTTGGCAAATTCCAGTCTGGCGTTTTTATGATTTGTTTTCAACAGTGGTGTCCTCCTTGGTCGTCTCCCATGAAGTCCACTTTGGCTCAAACAATGACAGATGGTGCGATCTGACAGTGATGTACCTTGACCTTGGAGTTCACCATGAATGTGTTTAGAGTTTGTTCTGGGCTCTTTTGTTACCATTTGTATTATCCGTCTCCTCCTGCGGCCATGACCAGGGAGGTTGGCTACAGTCCTGTGGATCTTAAATTTCTGAATAATATGTGCAACTGTAGTCACAGGAACATCAAGCTGCTTGGAGATGGTCTTATAGCCTTTACCTTTAACATGCTTGTCTATAATTTTCTTTCTAATCTCCTGAGACAACTCTCTGGTCCATGTTTAGTGTGGTAAACACCATGTCACCAAACAGCACAGTGACTACTTGTCACCCTTTAAATAGGCCGACTGACTGATTACAAGTTTGTAGACACCTGTGATGTTAATTAGAGGACACATCTTGGTTGAACATGTCCCTATGGTCACATTATTTTCAATCTTTTCTAGGGGTACCATCATTTTTGTCCAGGCCTGTTTCATGAGTTTGTTTTTTAAAATAATTCTGTTGAACCACAATTCAAAAGCATTGTCTGATTTTCATTGGTTAATTTTCATAGAATTTTTATTTATTACCACTTTTGTCAGATTCAAGTTATTTCTGTGACCATTGTGGGTTTTTCTTTCATTAACAGAGGGGTACTAACAATTTTGTCCACGTCTGTATAATGATGATAGAAAGACTAGAGCTCCTGACCAGATAGAGTGATGATATAGAGTGAAGTATGCGGTGGTAATGCACCTGTAAGCTGGTTGCCAACCGCCAATCAAATCTAAAAGAAGAAGAAGAAGAATATACATATAATATCACAGCCAGTAGCGTACAGTAACGGGGGTTGATGTCACGTGTCTCGACTGAGCAGTTGGGCCAGCACCTACTGACCAGGAGGTCAGAATGTTGTCTCCATCACCTGTAATCTGATTATCAAAATACCTTTTTTCACATACAGTAAATATTGGATCATTTGAGCTAATACAGTCATTAGAAAAGTAAGAATTTTGATGATAATGAATCCTACATTACTTCCATTGTTTTGTTAAATCTTATTTTTAGGGAGGTGTAGACAACAGCACACTGAGATGTCCCTCACATTTTACATTCATTCTGCAAGATTATACAATAGTAATTGGCCTTTTTAACAGAAGATATTTTAAACAGAACATATTGGCACTGTGTCCACTGTTTGCTTACTATTTTATGGTAAATTATTGCTGTAAATCACTACTGTGGTGCATGCTTGTCCAATGCAATTCCACATTCAGCTGTAAATACATAATTCATGAGCAGCCACTGCCAGGTGCATCTGGTTGCCGTGCAAGAATCAGATTCATAACCCTAGAGAGGCTAATCTGCTCTACGAAGAGGTTCTCGGCCCACTATTTCAGGCCATGTGCGCAGCTGCCACCCATTTGAATGTGAGGTGAGTAGGGTAGGTTGTAGAGAGAGACTCTCTGAGTAATGGTATATTCTCATTTCAAAGGCTCAGTTCAATTAAGAGGGACCCTGAGGAGAACTCTGACTCAATTAGGATGGGTCTCAGCATTAACCACTTTGGATCCTTCACCACTGCCACCTCAGCCTCTGCCACCTCCTTCAAAGCCTTCTTTCTTATGTCACCCTGAGAAAAGGTCTTGAGCAGAGTTGTTTTCCATGTAACTGACTCTTAATGGCACACAGTGAGAGCATGTACAAGTATTTACACATTGGCCTCACATGATGTAGAAGATTAACAGAGCAGTAGTTGAGAGAATGTGACTGGAACATTACCACGTTTTGTCAGTTCCGGTGCTCTTCTGCTTTTCAGGGATTGTGTGTTAGGGATAGCTGAGCCCCACGACATGTGCAGTTATGCCCATGCAATCCAAACACTGGGATAAAAGCCAAGCCATCACCTCCTGCTCTAATGTCACGTCATATAGTTTCTGTGATGCGTGTTGGTGGTGGAGGCTCTGGCAGACTGTAGACCAGGAAGTCAAAAGAGGCGAGAAAAAGTGACAAGTGCGAGACTCAACCTCATTTTAATTTTGGCTCAATTTTTGGGATCCATCTGGAATCCCGACGGATTGGTTTTCTCCTGGCGGCGACCTTGTCAGTCTGTGGACAGCATAGATCGGGAAGACGAGCACCGCCAGACACTTTTAGCAACTGCTGCGACCTGTCACTGATCTGCAGTGGTGGTAGTGTCAACATGACATTTTCAGTATGTGTGCAAAGGCAACACAGATGTTGGCATCTATAGATTAGAATAACAGTATGACAGGAGAGACAGGAGTTGGGTTTTTTTTTCATAATTTAACCTTTGTTTGGGACATTCGGTATCATGTAGAGCAATGTTGCATTCTTTCAGTTGCTAGTAATGTGGACCCCACCCAATCGATTTTCCTTGCATATGACTTCATATTCAGCTGCAGTTTATAGGTACAAATCCCCTCGTTCACAAAACAGTTCATCACCCCGGCCTTTTCTGAAGCACACCCCAGATTACCAAGCATGCAGTGAGTGAAATAAAAAATTAAACTGTCCCCCAGCTCACGGCTAAATTAAAATGCCACAGCTTCATTTCATTTACTTTATTGTAACGAGAGACATTATCGGTGATCAGCAGATGGACTGCTGGCACCGCAGCACAGCGTGCCACAACCCCTCTGCGTAACACAATAAAGCTCAGCCTGACGGAGTGCGAACTGCGAACAAAACTTGATATCTTGATACAAGTATGCTGCATCGACAACGGGAGAAAAGCTGATTGGGGTAATAAGATATAAAACCTTTCCTGCTCCAGCTCACAGTCCAGCTATGGAGGCCAAAGACAGACACGGAGCTGTTTATCCATCCTGGCCTGTGCGGTGAGGAGGAATATTCTAATGTGATGGTTAGAATGCAAACGCATCACTACCGGGAGTCACGCACAGACTGAACGTGTCCACTAACAATATCTGATGCTTGGTGAGGGTAGCGATAGGGGAGGGCGGTGTTTGACCAGGGGTGGGGTTGCATTACTCTTGTTAGTACACCAATGACCTTTGCTCCAAATCAAATGGCTCTGTGCCTGTTGTGACCACTGCTACAGCTGGTAAATCCCACTAGCCCTGGCACTCTGCCCCATGTGTCAGTGGCGGTGGTGTAGCCCTGGCAGCTCGCTCTCACATTGTTTCAGATGGCCGGGTGACTCACTGTCAGCGCCATTCATGCCCTCACCTGATTCCTAGTGTTTTTTTCAGTCTAGTGTAATCTTGGTAAATCCCTACAGAATAGAATGACTGAGCTAAAGCGGGAAGATGAGAGTAACGATGAGGGCTTAACCGCAACCGCCATCCACAGCTCAGTTTTAGCAGGTTTAACCTGACCGCATCTCCCGTCTCTGGTGATGCGTTTCGCTTCACATCACCGTAAACCCATATTCCGTCCCGATCGTAGCATGTAATGTCCCCCCCCCCCCCACCCCCCAGGCATGAGATGCTTACCTTGGTAACCACATTCTCCACGAGTCCCGTGCGCAGCTCGAATCTCCACTCGCTGCAGTAGCACTGCGTGCTGTTGGCCGTGTCACTGCTGGCGCCGTAACTTCCATTGGCATAAATAGACGCGGGGCCGTTTTTTGGACCGCGCGTCAGCGAGGAATGCCCCGCGTTCCGATTAGTCTGGTTCCCCAAGGGCTGGATGCATGTGTTGTTCGGCTGGGCCAGCAGGAAATTGTCAGAGTACTGGCTGAATCCAATAAATAACGCCGGGATCCATGTCAGCACGATCAGCTGTTTCTGGTACTTCCCAAATCCCCCGAGGAAGGGCAGCACGGCGTCGTCGACGCGCGTCAGCCGGCCCGGCGACCTGGTACCGGGCGACACGGAGCCGTTCTCCGTCTGGTGGTCCCCCGTCTCGAGCTGCACCACGGCCATCGCGCGGGTCTCGCCGGTAGATGGATGCCTCGGATGTGTTGCGATGCCGGCGTTGCAGCGCTACCCCCTGTCGACTCCACAATGCGTCAGTGGCCCCCAGCTCCGGCGGTGGAAGCCGTGCGCAGTCAATCACTGGGATGGAAATAAGACGCACCTCCTTTATTGTCAGGAAGCGCGTCCTTCCCCCCACAGACTGGCACCAAAAAACGCGCAAACAAAAAAAAGCACCGAGCCGGACTGACTGCAGTCTGTAAGTCCCGAGACAAAGGAGGATCACAGCGAACGAGGGAAAGTATTTACTATCACCTGCCGCTGCGTGGTGAAGTCATCGTGATTGTGTTGCTCATACAGGACAAAAGCGCAGTGGAGCGCTTCCTGGTGAGCTCCACAGGTAACACACCTGCCCACGCAGGATGTGGCTGCGCTGCCTCTGACCAACATGGCTACCTGCAACCACGATAACCACAGCAAAAGAAAGTGCGAGTCAAGCACTGAATATTACTACACCATGGCTCAGATTGCAATGACTTCTTTTTTTTTTTCCAAAGTATGCTTCTTTCGTGCAGGGGAATCCTCACAAAGGATTCCAGGTCATTTATTGCCAGTAGTTGCAACTATTTATTATTTACTATTCATAAATGACATGCATCCGTTCGTCCGCATATTGTGATAATTAAAAAAAAAAATCTGGATTTTTAAGTATCTGCTAAAACATGTCAAAATGTAAGAAATAATGTGAATAAATAAATTAGAATTGAAATTCCAACCCATTTCTAACCAAACATTTAATGTCAGTTAAAAAAAAAATAAGAAAATAGGAAAAATAAGAGAGAAAAAAGCAACATTTTATGAGTTTTGTGCTATAAAATAATATGTGCCTAATGAGAGAAGTTTCTTTTACTTTTTTCAGGCAGAAATAAGTCCTCGTTCCTTGTAAATCCTCGTTGTTTCGGGCTGTGGTAACTCTTCTAATAGCCTGTAACACTGTATTGTGAATATATTAATATTTTATTACTTGGTGTGATTATGGGTGGTGGTTTGTCTTATTTACTTCCATGGTTTGTTTAATTTTTTATATTTAAATAAATAAATTGTAACTGGCCATTGCGGTTTGAAAACTCCCAAGTTAGTGACTAAAGGGTGAATGAGAATTTTATCTTTACCTTTACTTTACCTTTACCTTTTACTTTATCTTTAATTTTATCATCCTGCTGCTCGTAAGTGGTCAAACCTGAATGGTTTCTTCTGTGAAATACTGTACATACACATCAACCACGCTCCGTGGTTATAAATTATAAAGAATCAAGGCCGGGTTTTATTAGGCCTTTGAAAGTAGGCTACCACTTTACAATACATTCTTCAATTTCTGGCCAAGTGCTTTTTTTTGGGGGGGGGCATAAAGCTATTAATCATCTTCATCAAATAAAACTATTAATGGTCTAATTATTGCAATCTTGTATACTAATTTAACTTTCTGTACTTTTCTGGGTTAGACATTTAAGCTACTGTTATTTTTTTTAATGTTATGCATGTATAATAAAACAATCCCTGTAATTTCAATGTATCAAACTCCCCATCAGAACATCTATGGGATGTTCTGGATCAGAGTGGATCCTGCCAACATATCATGCTGAGCTTGAGGCAGCTCTGCTCGCTGAATGGAACCATATTTCTCTGCATCAAAATGGCATCAGTCCCATGCAGAATGGAGGCTTTGCTGGGAGCAAATGGAGGTCACACACACGAGATAATGAATGATAAAATCAAGAGGAATGATTAAAGGATTGAGTTTTGTTGCACATCTGTACATCCAGATGATCTGAATGTGTGCACTAATAACCATTAGCTAATAAACATCATGAAGTGTATCTTCATTAGCGTTTTATTCAATGGCAACTTACACCACTTTCTGAAACTGATTCAATGTGGCATTTTCAATGCCTCTCAGTATAGAGACCTGGATGTTGAAAAGTTAAAAGTCACACTTTCAAAGCTATGCTCTTTGAAACAGATTTATAGCAGATGTTACACTTATTGTAATTGTTGAATCAGATCAATTTATCCATATTTATGATAGCAAAATGTTTATTTTTTTGTTTTGTTTTTTTATTCACAGCCTTAAACACCTCTGATTATAAGACCACGTGACTCATGTTTTCTCTGCCCAATGTCTGTTCTGCAATGCTTCACCCTGCTGGTCATCATGTGCTATTACACGTTTGATTTATGGCGTTAGCTTGTGCATAAATAACTCTCCAGTAGTTTCATTCGGGTTTTTTTTTTAACTTATTTACAAATTAATTTTTAACGATTATAATCAAAAACAGCAGTCACTTCATTGGGAAAACCCATGATGTGATTATAGTAAATGTTACTTTTAACTTTTTGTTTGTTCATTTGTTTGTTTGCTTGTTTTTAGAGGAATGTCTGTATTAATCACATGCATGACCACAAAGGTTCAACTAAAGGATGACCTGGGGCCCCTACATGGCGTGCAGTATTTTGCACCCTTGTGTTACACACTTCTGACCCCTGCAGGCAGATTAGAATTACAGCACCGCTTCCCTGCCTTTGCTTCCACCTTCTTTTTATTATTCACTGCAGAGCAGCACAGGCTATTACAATTTTTTATTTAATGAATTCAGCTCAAGGGGGTTGTGACATTAATTTACGAGTTGCTTTCTCTGACTGTTGAATGCACACTTCAACAACCCTTAAAATATCAAGGTATTTAATTATAGTAAAAAGTTTATTGATACTTTAATGCACTTTATAAAAGATTTTTTTTAAAACTGAGACGTTTTAATTCTTGATTCTTCTTTTGCCCCAAAGGTCAAAGTAATTTAAAAAAATAATTACTGAATCTGTTTCATCTGAACCTTATCAACAGTTATGATTTAAACAATTAACTTCATTGTTTTCTCTGTCTTGCATATTAGGCCCATGTGGCTGTCAGCCAACAGAAACCAGTTGACCGTTGTACCGTCTCACTGTTGCAGAGGTAGTGTTTATTATCATTCAAACTTAGTCACTACCCTCCTTGGCAACCAACACAGGTGTGTCCAGGGCCCGCCCAGTACCATATGAGTCACTCTAGTGTGTGTGTATGTTTTAGTGAGGGAGCAAAGCATGAACAGGTGTGATGTTCCATCTGTCTGTCTGTGTGTCACAGTGGTATGGTATGAGGTGTAAAAGGAAGACAAAATGAGGGCGTTTCTGTGCTTTCACTGCAGTTTTGAAAACCTTGTGTTGCATCCCAGCCATGTGCTCAGTCAGGTCACACAAAGCTGCTGAGATCAAAAACTGAAGAATAAAGTGATACACATTTACAACTGTGGGTCTCTGGGTATACTGCAGTTTGGATTCAAAGTCTAGGTAGACAGTAAAGTATGGGATTTACTACTTCACTGTTAGTATCAGCTGAGATAAGGGATGTAATAAATTCACCAGTGCTGCATATACAGTGTGAAATATAAGGTACGCTTGATGACATAAACACAAGTCAGTAACAAGACATTAAAGAGGCTGCAGTTAATATTGTCACTGAAGACAAGATAAGGTGCATTACAAAGCTTATACTCTGCAGAATGACCTTTGTCCCAGTTTATTGTTAATTAACAAAGTACTATTATAAAGTTTCTGTGTTAGATCAGACTGTTTCCATTCTGGGGAATTTGGGAAAGTTGAATTACACTGAGGGAAAAATACTTGTATTAGACTTTTCAGCAGGATGTTTGAATAGAAATGGTGCAATACACAAATTGAATATTAACACAATCTTTCTGACCAAATAGGAAGGGAAAATGTGGCTAATAATTTTATAGGAGTGAGCTTTTCAGTGTTACCCAGCATTTCTATCTTAATTTGTGCATTATTCATTCATTCTGGTTTTTCTTAGTTACTCCTTTCACACCGTTTTAGTTTCATGTTATTACATTAAAAAAGAAGGAAACAGAGAATTCTGGTTATTATTTATTTACTGCTGCATATGTTTTGTTTGGGAGGCTGTGGTTTTGTTTCTGTCACTGTAACTTTGGGATGATGGGATTAATGTTGTCGTCAACACCTCCTCAAGACCACAGTCTCCAAAGACCAGACCAGGTCAAGACCAAGTCGAGACCAAGATCTACATACACAGTGGTCTTGGTCTTGACTTGGCCTCTACCTGGCTTCGTGTTGGTCTTGACTTGGTCTTGACCCCTTAAAGTCTTGTAGTCATATTACAAGGACACAGTCGGTCAGTCAGTTGTCAGTGATGTAGAATGCATTTATGGGCATTTTCAAGTTCATTTCCTTATCACAACAGCGCAGAAACGAATTTTCCATCAGGCGCAAGGTGCGAAGGCCAGTCTGATTATTCAGAGGTGTGTTTTTGATTAACCAATCCAAAGCACTCCTGCCCATCCCTTTGATGCAAAGAAGTGCATTATCTAAAGGGAACTCTGACCATGACAGTTTAAGACGGGTTTTGCCCTGGCCAAAGCCAGGCATTACTATGGCATGCATTTTGGCTCGCGTGCACGGTGTGAGCCAAAATGCATGCAATAGTAACGCTGTTTGGTAATAAGGAAGACAGCAATCACAGTTGATGCCCAGTTAGTTATTTTAGAGAGAACAAATAGGTAAGAATGCTGAGCTGAAGCATCAGCTCAATGGTTTAATGTAGTTGTCATATTCAGGTGAGCGTGCACTCCCCCTCCCTTCTTGTAAGACTTTCCCAGGCTCCGAAGGCAATCACTGCACCTGTGTGATGAGACACATCTGCTACCTCTTCCCTGCCAGCACTTATAAGGACCAATTCATCAGTGCTTCAGCGCTGGCTCGTTGGGTATACTGCCTTTCAGCAAGCAAGTGTTTATTCACTCTCCAAGGAATCATCATTAAATTCCTTTTCTCTTCTCCTCCTCCTCCAGGTTGCTGCCATCTCTGTGGTGTGTCTCTCCGGGGTTTGTTGTGCGCTCACCTGCCCCATCATCATCATCACCACTTCAGCTGCCTCATTCCACCCAGTCAGACACCTCACCCAGCTCTACACCAGCCCACCAGCATCCTCTCCTGGTTCGCAGTTTCATGCTGGGTTCTACTGCCGGGCTCTCAGCTCATCCCACGTGAGTGCTGTCCTATTTTCCCTTTATCTGTCTCTCTCCTGCTCTAACTCACTCTCGTCTCCCATTACAGGCTGAGTCCTCCTCTGGTGAGTGGCGTCTTTCTCTAATGAAGCTCCCCTTTTGGAATCAATAAATTGTAAAAACTAGTTTCTCTGTGTGCTTCATGTGTTTACTCTGGTGTCGTTCCCAGCACGTGAGCTGTTCATTCCTGCCAATCATGACAGAACGAGCCAGCCAGAGTGAAAGCTCAGCGGGATCGGCATCAGCAGAACATTCTGCTTTAGAACTTCTCGATGCCACAGAGAGGCAGGTGGCCGTGCTTACACACAGCAGCTACAAACAATTATGAAACAGCTGGGCACGGTCGCCGAGCATTTGGCACACCTGTCTCATCCGGGTTCCCCACCACCACCTGTTCCCTCCGCTTCTTTCACCGTGCGCCGAACCACTTCTGTTCCCTCGCCTGTCCCGTACGCGGGGGAGGTGGGGAAATGTAAGAGGTTTCTCTGTCATATTTGGCTTTATTTGGGCCAGGTGGGTGGAAAGTACCTGGACGATACATCTAAAATTCATTTTATGTCCCTCCTGCTGCGGGACTTGGCCCTCAGCTGGGCCCAGGCCATTCTCGACAGTCCGGAGGGCCCTAATTATTCATTTGAGAGATTTGTTGGCGAATTTGCCCCCACGTTCAACCGGACAGAAAGCGAAGGCAACATCATGAGCCGTGTTATGTCACTCCGCTTGGGTCATCGGTCTGCCGCCGACTACTTTGTGGCGTTTTGGGTCGCTGCGGCAGAC